>BSBM01000827.1:2383750-3680000 GCA_027924585.1 Larix kaempferi
GAGACCTTTTCCTGGACTTTTTCTTTAACTATTCCTTTCATTGTTTGAAGTTCCATGAACTTCTCATAAAATTGTTGCATTAGCTATAATCCTTCCTCCTCTATATCCTGGAGCAGCGTAGAAGTGGCGTCTTTCTTTTCCCTTAGTGTCGTCAACTGCTTCTGGAGTGCCTTTACTTCATTAAATTTTGGTAGCTTCTATTGTGTGGGCAAGGTCTTTAACCCCGCATTTGCAGCATCGATCTCTTGTTTTGTTTGTTGTAGATCAACTTTGATCTTCTCGAGCCCTGGATCTTCATTTAATTTTGTCAAAAATGTGCTTACTTTCTTAAGTAATCCTTGACACCTCATCACTTCGGACGATATGCTGTCTATTCTTCCTTTCACTTCCTCGCTTGGGGTTGCATGTTGATCTGGCGGTGTAGTGGGTTGTCGAGCTTCCAAGTCCGCAATCTTCCCTTTATAGGAAGTTTCCATCTCCATCATCTCTTTTGTGAGGGACTCCACCTTGGCCCCTATCTTTACTATTGTATACTCAACATTTTCCTCCTCTTCGCATTCTGTAATCTTTGCACATACCGTTGATATGGTCTTTAAGCTTGTGGTATTTTTCTCGAGCCTCGGACAATTCTTTTGTAGTCCTTGTTGATTCTTGCTTTAGCTCATCAATGTTTTCTCTTAGCTGGGCGCTCTGGTAATATGAGGCAATGCCTCTTTCATGGATTTCCTCCACAATCTGTATATGTAACTCGTTTAGGTCCTAGAGTGCTAACGACCCAATATTGAGGTCAAAATGTGTCGAGTCTTTTGCTGCTTCGCGCACCTTATCGTTTGGAAAAATAAAGTGCGTCGGCTCTATATGCACTACCCTAGGGTATGGGCTCACTGCATGAGGTTTCCTTTTCTATGTGCTTGTTCCTCCTGACTTCCCTTTAGAGTCCGACGTCTGCTGCCCTAGCCCCATCTGCGCAACCATTGTCTTGATTGATTCCACTGCCTGAATGATGCTCAGTTGCATCTGTTCTTGTTTGGCCTCTTTCTCTGCTCGGGTCTCCTCCCATAACTCGTGCACCTTCATTGCGATGGTCTTGCAGTTATCTGCGTGCAACATTGGTACCAACTTAGGCTTATTAGCCTTTCATTTCTTACGTTGGCCTTTTGCTGATGATGGGCTGCCAGTTGCCTTTCTCTTTTCTCCCAGCTTGTCTTCTGGATTTTTCTGCATAGGGTCTTTTTCTTCCACAATAGGTGTGGTTGTTACTTCTTCCTTATCCTCACTTTTATCGTCCTCCTTGTCTTCATCTGTCTCTTCGTCTGTCTCATTTTCTTTCTCTTCGTTCTTTTCTTCATCTATCTTCTGTTCATAGTCGGACTCATTGTCCATTGGCTAGGCCACTTTCTAGTCTAGTTCCCATTCCTCCAACATCTACTCAATTTTCTTGGCATATAGCCGATAAAATCCTGGACACCATAACTCTGTATCTGATTCAGCCTTGGGATGAATGTACGATCTATGCTTATCTACCATGAATCTCATTATGCCCTTGTAAGTATCTGTGAGCGGCTGCGACACGGGCGGTGTGCATCGAATTACATCACAAAACTACTCATAGTATGTGTAAAATACCTCATTGATTTGGCACTACCTGGAGGCCTTTTGGTTTTCCCATAAGTTGGTGAAGTGTGTCCCCCGACATTGCCCCCAAAAACTAGGACACCCTGGTAGCCAACTAGTTCTTTCCAACCGACGAAGGCAGTCAATACTAATAACCAACTATAGTGGAACGAGGTTCCCTTTTCCTAAGTTTCTTCGACTTCTGCTAAAAACTCGTTGAGCAGGTACTGTGCCCAGTTATAGGATGTGCCTCGCAAATTCTTAGATGCGAGCTGAATTGCTACGGCCGACACCTCAGGTGGTCTGCTCTTGCACAGTATCTTTCCTGCGAGCAGTTCGACTGCGAATGTGGTAGCTTCATCATTGATATCCTTGGTGGGGAAGCCAAGTTTGCTTCGAATGACACCAAATTCCTTTGTGACCTAGGCAGCAAGCTTTTTTCTTTTGCTTTTCCTACCATTAGTTGCGAAGGGTCATCACCCCTCTTATTTAGCAGCGTAATGTAGTGTATCTTATCAATATTGACATCGACGCGCTTGTCCAGCCATAAAAATCCTTCATGTACGCAAGACATCAAAACGCGCACTACCGCATTGAGCTCTAGGCTCCTGTAAAAGTGCGGGATGCGCAGCAGGTGTAGCAATCCCAATGGTTCAAGCCCTTTGATCTAGTCCTGGACAAACAAAGTTTCAGCGCCAGATTTGGTGTCAACCCCCCGACGCATGTATCGGTCTGGTTGAAATTGTGGGAACTTCTTCGGCTTTAGTTGTGCTCCTTCTAGCAATTAGTGGTCTTCGAACTTGCAGTCTCATACCTTCCCCAAAAGGTCTTCTACAACCCTCACCTTACTAGACATGGGTGGGATTCGAATCTCGTAAACAAGGTTTTTCTTTAGTTAGACAAGTGGTGCATCATCTTTTCAAGGTGGTCTATACTCGTGGACAAGATGGATTGGTCGCTCATGGAACGAGACTAGTTTCTGCGGCTTCGTTGTCTTCGACTCTTCCTGGTCTACAGCTATATGCTTGTTTTTCTTTGTCTCGGCCTGTATTGCAAAACTTAGGGATGAAGCACCTTTCTCCCCTACAGGATTCATAGCTGGAGCTGACATGACTCCCTGGAAACTCGACTGCATGAATATTTTCAGCACTTCGACACTGGTTAGTGGCTCGGACATGCACCTACAACCTGTTCGGCTCTCTAGTTATGGAAGCTCTGAAATCGCTCACAGATGAAATAGAGTTCTCGGTAAAATGTATAAGTGTTGGGCTGAGGGCTATTTATAGGCCGTGTTGATCTGAAATGTGGCGATCGACCGATAATGGAGTAGTTACTGCTCCTTCCTTCCACCAGATCTCCTGTGAGATCTCGGTCTTGTCAACCAATCATCATGCCTGAACCAATGATGTTTCCTTAATTGCCAAAAGGTGTCAGTACCGCCAAGCTGTTAAATTAGTTTAAGTCAACATTTAATTGCCAGCCTGTCAGCTAGATCCTGGTGATATTTTGGTCACTTCGCCCTTTATTATGCCGAAATGGTCATATTCGTCATTAATGCTTGATCTCGCCAGTGCCGTCATTTCGGATAACGACCCACTAATTGACCGACAGTTGCCATGGCTAACGTTTTCTATCATGACGCACTGGTGGTTTTGATGTACACGTGTGCTTTTTGGCCTTTTAGCTGCGCAGCTGCAGTCCCATGACATGCCTTGCGGCACAGCTTCTCATCCTTCACAATTGGCTTGTTCGACTTGATTTGCACAGCTACCTTTTCATCTTCGTACGACATAGTTCTCGGTTCTGTGCTTTGTACCTTCTTTGCTTCATTGGATCTACGCAACTACCTTTGAACTTTGTATTGCACGGTTTTTCTTTTTCTTTTTTTTTTACTTCGCCGCTCATTCTACAGAGAGTTCTGCGAAGTAGGGATATCCCGATAGGGTTTTAGCCTACTTCCATTGACTAATCCAGGTAGGTTGTCTCCAGCTAACGTGGCTAACTGAGTTGCGCCACCGTTAGTAACATGTACAATAGTATATGGACCAATCCAATGCATCATAAACTTTCCAGGAAAATTCAAAAATTTGCTATCATACAGGAGGACTAGGTCACCTACCTGAAAGGACTTGTTTTTTATATGGTGATCATGCCATGCTTTTTCTCTGTCTTTCTGCACTTGCTGGTGAAAGCATGCGATGAAGTGATCTTCCTCCAACCCAACCAAGTGTAGAATCCTTTCGTCTAGTGCCTCTTGATCTTCCATGCCTGTAAATGAAGCTATTTTCAAACTAGGAACAATGTACTCCATAGGCATCATTGCTTCTTGTCCATAGGCCAATCGAAAAGGCGTATGGCCAGTCAACTTCTTATAGGTGGTCCGATATGCCCATAACACAACTGAAATGCACAGGTCCCAGTCATCCCAATTGGCATTGAATATTTTGTCAATGCATTTTCCAGTACCTTATTGAAAGCTTCCACCATTCCATTTGCTTGTAGATGATATGGCATACTCCTCTGATGGTGAATATGGAATGCTTCAGTCAAAGCTTCAATTGTTCTGTTCATAAAATGAGTTCCCTGGTCACTCATCAAGATCTTTGGGCATCCAAACCTTCTAAGGATGTTCTCAAAAATGAATTGTGCGGCAGTAACTACGCTGTAGTCCTTCACAGGCTTTGCTTACTCCCATCTGGTGAGGTAATCAGTTGCAGTAATAATGTACCTCGCATCAGTCCTTTTCCCTAGTGGGTTCATAGGTCCCACGAAATCATTGGCCCATTTCTCAAATGCTTGAAGTGTCAACTACAGATTCAAAGGCATTTCATATCTATGCGACATCTTTCCTATCCTTTAACAGACATCGCAGTTCTGGCAGTGTTCCTTTGCATCTTTGTGGATAGTAGGCCACCATAGCCCTGCTCGCAATATCTTCTACGCAGTGGCTCTTCCTGCATAGTGGCCTCCCGATAAACCCGAATGTGCCTCTGCCAATATGAATGGTTTCTCATGCTCTTGTACACATCTGCGCAACACTTCATCCAGTCCCAATTTGTATATTTGTCCCATGATTATGGTGAAGTCTGCTACTCTTACTACCAGCTGCTTCTTCTCCTGCATAGTAAAATCTGTTGGAGCTAACCCAGTATTCAAGAAATCAACAATGTCTTTGTAGTATTCATCTGTGATCTGGATAGAAAACAACTGCACATCAAGCAAACTGTCTTCTAAATTGGTGGGTTCTTCACCTGACTCAATCCTTGAAAGATGGTCAGGTCCTAAGTTCAATCTGCCTGGCTTAACTACAATTTCAAAGTCATACTCCTGAAAGAGTAACAACCATCTGCAGATTCTTCCCCCCTAACACTAGCTTGTTGACCAAATACTTCAAAGCAGAATGGTCAGTATACATAGAGAAGTGCGCACTGAGCAAATAGTGCCTTAACTTCTGCAGTGCGTAGACCATAGATAGACCCTCTCTCTCGGTGGTCATGTAATTCTTTTTAGTAGATGAGAGCTTCCTACTCAAAAATGCAATGGGTTGGTCAAAACCTCCCTCTCCTAGTTGTCCTAGTACAATACCTAGTGATATACATGAAGCATCAACATGTACATGAAATGGCTTCTCCTAGTCTGGAAAAACTAGGATCGACGCAGTTACCATTTTCTCTTTTAATGTGTCTAACCCTTTCTCACATTCTGCATTCCAGATGAATGGCACGTCTTTCTTTAACAGTTTCTCCATCGGCGCGATTATCTGCGCATAACCCTTTATAAACTTTATGTAGTAACCCGTATGCCCCAATGTGGTGCGTAGCTGCTTTACTGAGTTCAGTGTTAGAAGGTTTACTATAACTGCGATCTTCGCAGGATCAACCATCAATCCTTGTCTGCACACAATGTGTCCCAACATAATTCCATAGGGTACACAGAAAACACATTTCTTTAAATTTAGTGAAATTTGATGTTTCCTGCACCTAGCTAACATCATTTTGAGGTTCTCATTGTGGTTCTTCAGCAAACCAAAGACATTACAATCATCAAAATATGCTTCTAAAAATTTATGCATGAAATCTTTAAATGATGCGACCACAACTCTGGAAAAAATGGCAGGCGCATTCTTCAGTCCCAAAGGCATTACTGTGTACTAAAATGACCCTCATTCAGTGGAAAAAGTGGTCTTATGCCTGTCTGTTGGATCAATTCTTATCTGATGGTATCCAAAAAATCCATCAGTAAAAGAGTATGCCTCATTTCCTCCAACATTATCTAAGACTTCATATGTAAAAGGAGTGGGAAATGGGTCATGTAGCGAAGCATCATTCAGCTTCCTGAGATCCACACAGATCCTGATCTCACCCTTAGTTTTCTTGTCCTGGATAACCATCGAGCTTATCCATTCTGATTCTTCAACCGGGTCAATGATCCCTGCATTGAGCATCTTATCCAATTATGCCTTAACTCTTGCTTTGTATCGAGGATTTAGTCTATATGGCCTTTGCTTAACAGGTTTGGCGCCTGGATTAAGTGGTATCTTCATAACTCCTAAGTCATGCAGAATACCTTTCATTTCTATAAACTTTGTCGGAAACAAATCCTGATATTCATGGAGAAGGTCTGCGATCTCTGCGACCGTCTAATCATCCGAGTAGTATCCAATAGATGCGAACTTCGGCTCTTCGCTTGTGCCAATGTTCACTTTTCTTGTTTTAACAGGTCCACTCATGTCTGGAATATCTAGTGGAGGTCCTTCTACATCATGCGAGGTCCTTCTACGTCGTGCGCACCTTCTAACTCAGGTATATTGACATTGCGCGGATCCTCCTAATCGCTTTCTTCTTCTTCTTCTCCATTTTCAGCGAGTTTATAGAATTCAAGGGAATGTTCTATCATTCTGGCCTATTCTGGATATAGGTTCACAGGTACTTTTATATCTTCAAACACTTTCTCGTTGAGCTCCTCCAATGCCTCATTCATACTTGGGCATTCAGCTTTGGATATTCTTTCCTTGATGACCTGCAATGCTTCATTTATACTCAGGCTTTCATCTTCAAAGCTGAAGCTTCTCTAGAAGTTCGTAGTCAAGGTAGGCCAATCTATAGATCCTCTGCACAACTCTGTGTCTAGGTACCAGTTCTTTGGAACCTGTTCTTCCAATGTGTGTAAAAATAGATGAACCCATTATGTCCATGGTCTCTCCTCCCATGCTTGTGAACATATTTCAATATGATCCTTTGGATCTGTCTATCCATTATATTTTTCAAAGGGCAGTACAACCTTCTCAGTGAACCTGATCTGCAGCATGTGTCTGCACTAATCCCATGTGGTCAATGTCTTCTTATGCGTAGACCACCATCTAGCAGGTGTCTCGTGCAGTTCCATATCTAGTGCTGGTATGCGATGTTCATCTGTAACTCATACAATATATTCTTGGATAAATGAATAAACATTAGATGAACCATCATAGGTCGAGATTGGACTTACCTCTTTCCCAATCCAGCGCAGTGACTTTGTAAGCTATGTGCATCTTCGTGCAGATAATTCATGCATACGGCCTTTCCAATTCTCCATTCCTACATCAGAGTCTGTGATTGAAGAATTGTCACATCACCAACTAAGGTGTGTCGTCTACCGTAGGGTTAACATAGTCATCTTGTAAAGGCGGTCAAGATCCTATGCTCTGGATTCTTCCTGAATTGGCTCATTGTACCTTTCTCCGTCTCCATGGTCCAGTGGTGCAATGACCCTGGTATATTTTCCTTCAAAGATGATCTTCTTTGTTTTCATATTTATGATGGCGAGGTTAACCATTTCCCAATCTATACCCAATATTGTTGGATAAGGCTGACTATCATCCACAATCTCGATAACCTCGAAGTCTGCATGACTTCGCACTCCATCAATGTCAACAATAACATTGGCTAACCTTCCAAAAGGTATTACTTTCTCTTGGTTATCCATTCTCAACTGTATGGGTGACCATAACAACTTTGGTCTCCCCATCTGCTGCCATATCTATTTAGTTAAGACATTTACTTCAGATCCCAGATCAAGGATGATCTCATCCATCTCATAGTCTCTTATCTATGCACTGAGCCTCATTTCTCCGCCTGTTCTTTTGTAGCTCTTAATATGATGAACTTCTTTCTGGGCAATATCTTTCTCACTCTGTGGCTCATATTTCTTCAATAAATTTTCTAATTCTGCCATAGCATCTGTGCTCTTAAGTAATTTCATGCAGATCCTCAGGAACTGCGCAACAGAGGTGCATGTTTCTGCTGCAGTGCACGTGTTGTCATAAGCGGACGGCATATCCTCTATATGCATTATTTCACTACGCAACGGCATTCTTGGTGACCTGGGTGTTGACTCTTTGAAGATATCGCGCACTTCTTCAAAGACTTCTTTGTTTTTTTCCAAGTTGAAAGCAGGTGCTTTACCAGTAGCGTTTCTTATCCATATTATTTCAAGAGGAGTCTACTTTAGTGTCAAAATCTCCAGAAATCGAGGCTTCTTCGCCTCTATCCCTCCCTGTGGCAGTGCCACTTCACCTCACTACATTGATACTTGGATCTGCAACCCTTCTCTCTACTGCGATCAACTGAATGTTCGGGTTTAGTGCATCTTGCTTTCTTTTCTTCATTTATGTTGCTAACACTAGGCAGACCTCAAAACATGATCAAAATATTTTCAGTAATTACAAGTAGTACATTCATTGGTACAATGTCTAGATAAGTGACCTGCGTGGAAACAGTTGTAACAGATCATCTGGCCTTTTCCCCTTCCTTGTCCTAGGCCAGTATTCCTTCCTCTTCCGTGGAATCCTCCACAGAATCTGTATCTTCCTTGGTTATACTACGCATTATCTTGCTTCTGCAGAGTTGCTTCATGGACTCTGTATACTCCAATATCACACATATTCTCCATGTCACGCTTCCTTTCCTACATGAGCTCATATGCTCTATAGTTGGATTCATCATGTCCAACTGACTTACAGAAATTGCAATATAGATTATTAGGGGTTCCCACATACTTTTGTATTAGATAACAGTATTCAAGCATGTGGCCTCGCATTTTACATATTTCACACAACGGCGCTTGATTCTGATTTAGTGGATTCGACGCTCCACTGTTAAGGTACTCCTGAAATAAAGGACAATGCTCTCTAGTGTGGCCTTCTCCTTTACATCCTGTACACCATACTTCTTGTCTCTCTTGTTTTTCCTTCTTCATATCCTGTAGTTGTAGTGTCAGGGTAGCTAACTGTGTCTGGATCTGAGACATTCCAGTGCTAGTCTCTCATATAGGTGAAACTTCTAACTTCATCGCAATCTCCAAGGCTTCTTCCTGTGAAGCTACTTTCTGTTGCATCAATGACAGTCTGATATGGGGCAACATCGTGGCTATAAACCATTCTTTGCGTTGTTGTGGTGCTATGACAAAGGTTATCTGGTCTAGCAATGTCTGAAATTTCTGGTCAAATTTCCAAACCATCTCATTAGGTTTTTGCATTTCCTTTAGTTCTGTTATACATTGGGATTCTGATTTCGGTTTCTTGAACTCGCTCAAGCGCATAGCCTTAATTTCTGCTAAATTTCTATTATGTCCAACATAATACTTCATGAACCAATTCAAATCTCTATCTCTAAATGTGGTGATGAGTTGCGCTTGCTTCATAGCATCATCCTGAACTTGCTTAACACTCCACACGGCTTCACATAGAAACCAATGTTGCTCAGGGTCTTCTAGACCCATTCCTTTCAATATCAGTAGCTTAATATCATCATTCATCCTTCTCCTATATGGAATAGGGTGTTGCACAGTGTTTTGAGTGGCGTTAGGGATACTCTACGCAGTGCTCTGAATCGGAATAAGTTGATTTGGGATAGTCGGATTCAGAATGGTCTGAGTCGGGATGGTTTGAGTACTCACTCCTACGGTGTTACTGGTATTGACGCTCTAAGGGTTAGGAATATTAGCAATAGGAGGGGTTTGAACTGACAGATTCTGAAAAATAGGGGGCGCGATACTTGCAACCGGTGGATTCTGAGGGGTAATAGGCTGATAAGTGGCTGACAGGGGTGTAGTCTAATTATTAAGCTCACATGGTATTTCGGTCTCTACATGGAGTCCATGCGGTCTAGGATTTTTCTCAGTAGTATACTTGTATCTCTTTCCACTTCTCAAATTATGGGTTTCTTTGTCAGAGTCACTATATATACTATTTACCATGACATACTCAAAAATTTCATTGCATTCTTAAAACGCCTTTCTCAGCTAAAAGAAATTTTAATATATAAACTCAAATTGTTCAGGTACTTACCTCTGAAACCTTTGAAAAATTCTGCTTCAGTTGCGTTGTAGAACTTCAAGGTGTCCACAACAAACTCTGTCACGAAGCCTTCTAGTATACTGTCAACCCAAAAGTCGATTGCTCTCGAAAATGGGCTATCTATTGCTTTGATCCTGACAATGAGCTCTGGGGTCCACTCAGTCAGTACTTCTGGCGTGAAACAGTTCTTGCACTCTATGAGCTTCGATAACCACTCATGCAAATCGTTTCCAAAGGATCCCCATAAAATCTTGTGGATATCTTTCCACGGGTATTTGTTCAACCAATCTATGTCAGAAAGATGCAGATTTCTATTCTCCTTCCTTGTGAAGTCTCTTTCTATCTTGTCACACTAAGCCCAGATTTCTTTCTTGTTGTTAACACCCAAAAAGTGCTCACTAGCTCATTCCCTTATCCACGTGACCCTTTTGTCCACTTTTCCACCATTTGAGCCTCTAAAGCCATCAAAAAGTCACCAAAAAGACCATTATACACCATTTTCTCCCTCAAAAAACATAAAAAACCCTCAAAAAGGGTCCAGAATTCTCAAAAATATTAAAAGGGAATAAAAATATTCAAAATATTCAAAAAAGGAAAAAGAGGGAAAAAGGTACCTAAACCATGTTGGTCAATACCATTGGTTTTCTCAAAACCATAATGGTATTCCCCACCACCAAAAACTATAAAAAGGTGGTAGGGGCTCCTCACTTTCCATCCATCCATCATCTTATCCTCATGCTATCAAAATCTCTCTTGAGTTATTTGACCATTGTAGCAATCTTGGAGAAGAGACCATTGGATCTTAGAGCATCTCAACCTTGGAGCTGCTCAACACCAAACATCCTCACCATTTGAGGTATTGCAATACAAAAGTTATTTTTTATTTTTGTTTCTTGTTCTTGTTCTTAATCTTTTCAAGTTTATTATTATGTGCACATGTTAGTTTAGATTTAATTCATAATCGTTTTTACTTTCTATATTGAAATTGCTATCACATTGTTGATAGGTGCATCCTTGCACATGCTTGGTTGAAAAATCAAGCAACATTGTTTTGCGACTCCGTTGGCTTCGAATTCTTGGATCTTGCTTTTTTGCTTTAGATATTAGTTTTTGTTAGTTTTAAATCATTTTAATTTACAGATCTGCTATACTAGGCAGCAGATCCATTGCTACTCTAGATCTTGGCCCTTTCTGTAGCCATTAACAGCCTAAAATTTCCATTTTTGGGTTTATTTTTTGGCATCCATTTTTCGGCTTTCGCATCGCGACTTTTTGCCCGATAGTCGTGCGGCTCATTGCGACCTCATGGCCTTTTTCTGCGCGGCGCGCCACGGCTTCGCGGTCATTTTCCGCGCTGCACATCGCGGCTTTGCAACCTTTTTCCGCGCTGCACATCGCGGCTTCACGGCCTTTTTCCGCGCTGCACATCGCGGCTTCACAGCCATTTTCCGCGCTGATCATTGCGGTTTCACGGCCATTTTCCATGCTGATCATCGTGACTTCGCGGCCATTTTCCACGCTACACATCGCGACTTCGCGGCCGAAACCCGTGATGCACATCGCGGCTTTTGCCCTAAAACCCGCAATGCTATTATTTTGAATTCGACCAATTTTTTAGAAAAAAAATTGCTGTATTTTTTGCCCATTTAGCCTATTTTCCAGCCTTATTTTTCTGCATTTTTACAACCATAGTGAATCATTTTCTATTTATATATGCTCCATTAAAAAGTATTTTCAAAAATTTTCAGTAAGTGAAAAAGAGATTTTCAGCACTATTTTTAGATCATAGGTTCCACTTTAAATTTGCTCAATAGTTTGCCCAAGCAATTTTTTAAGAAATCCCTTTATTTCTTGAAATTTTTTATGTTATTTGCTTTTAAATAATAACACGTGCACCCAATGTGCCACATTTTTAATTAACTGAGCCTTAAAATCTACCTTAATTCAACAAACTTTGTTAACCCCAATTGGGGAGCACTTAAAATAATCTTGTAGTTAGGTAGGATTGAGGGGATAGGTGTACCAATAACACCCCTCAATTATTTACATCTAACACATAGTGGTTGTCTTTTAGGGTCCCAAAAATTCCTTATAATTTTGACACAGTTATCAACCAATTTATCGGAAAGGCCTCTCCCTTAGGAGGGTTGAAGTAGCCAGACTGGTTCCGGAATCCTGAATGGAATACCTCAATCCATTCAGTAACCGAAGGATACCTTTAAATTTCTCAGTGTACACTCGTATGGGGGTACAGCGGCGATAGAACCAAACTGCAGATTCACCCAACCGAACGTATCATGAACGAGGTATCCTAGTTGCCATTCTTTAGGATTGTCTACCCGGTGTCCCTCCCAGTAGGGGGATATCTAGCCGTTGATTCTACACTCTATATTGTCTGAATTAGATTTCATCACCTTGCAGAGGATATAGTTTGTGGACGCACAATACTTCTAGTTAGGTGTTTGCATGATACAATACCTACCTTTGGTCTAGTGAGCACCACTTTTTTCTAGGAACTGTTTGAATTTTGGTATTCTGACCACTTTTTTGGATCCCTCCACTTATTATAGCACAGCTATTATAATAAGTGTCTTTGAGGTTGGTTGTTGGCCTGAGAGCCATTATTTTTTCACTCCCCTATTGCACACATTGTTGCACTAGGGTTTTGAGTTTTTTACATCACCACCATCCACTGACATTTTTTATACATTTCTCACCATTGAGAATTTAAGACGATCCTGTCGTTTTCAGGGTGAACCCCCTCAGTTTGGTACACATGACTCTACACGTCACAAACGTAGAGCGTTATCCCTTGACTCGACACATCATCGGCATAGAACAAAGTCATCTGATTCTGAGGCTGAATCCGAACACCCTACTAAAACACCACCAACCAACCCCATGGCTGGATCACAATACGACCCCCTTTTCACCAGTGTTATTGGAGATAAATCAACAAACCCTACTACTACTGTGCCACCCACGGTAACAACAAACCCGTTAGGCATGCCTAATATAGGGACCATTCCCCCTTTAGGTGTTCCCAACATAGGCCCACCACCTATTATGGGTATGCCCAACATAGGGGTCACACCCCCTCTCATTACCACAACCCAGATCCCAGGAATTCATGGCACTATTCCTAACCCCTCTGCAACCCATGTTGCACTTGGGAGCGCAGGTCCTCCCCACACCACATCGGTTGGAGGACACATACCTGCCATACCTAGCATACCCTTAGGGGCCACTGGACCACTACATAATGCTACCATTAACGGTTATGTTCCAATCACTACACCACACCCATCTACTAGTCTACCATACATGGCTAGTCTGAACTTGTCAGACCTAGCCAGGTTAACCAACGATCCTATTAGACACAACCCTACATGGCCACCCATGCCTACAAAGCTTCCCTCATACATCCCGAAGTTTGAAGGAAAAGCGGAGGAAGATCCCCAAAACCACATAATGTCATTTCACCTATGGCATTCCTCTAACTCCATAGTGGACGACTCCATTAGACTAAGACTATTGCAACGAACGTTCACTGGCTCTGCAGCCAAGTGGTACATTAAGCAACCACATGGGACCCACCATACATTTACGTCCCTTGCCTCCACTTTCCTCCAATTTTTTCAGCTACCTGTACACTATGATATAGGAGTTGAAATACTTTTGTCTTGTAGACAAAACACGGCTACCCACATCACCGACCATATCCATGAGTGGCGTAATCGCCATAGCCTCTGCAAGATAAATCTTGACGATCGTATATTTTTGGATTAGTTTCTCAAATCACTCCTACCCCTCATAGCCAAAGATGTAGCTTCCGAATGACCCCAGTCAGAAGAAGAACCTATCTTAAAAGCTCAGCAATTCCACCTGATTTATGCCCAGTCGGGATATCTCTACACTATCATACCAGATGCCCCATGAGGTGATTATTCATGAGGTGATGCTCCAGGGTCATCCCATGTCGTTGATGGTATTATCGGCCAAGTCACAGCACAAAATAAACCTTTTACCATAACGAGTACAAACAACACCCCAGACCTTTCTAGGGCTTCATCCAATTATGGGGCTACAACTTTGTATGCTCCCGTAACACACACCCATCACATACATGGACCTTCGTGTCCACCATAATGTTATGGGCATGCACCACTAGCTTATGCACCAGCTCCATATTATAACCAACCAGCCCACCAGACTTCGGTTCAGCCACAAGCCCAAGTGGCTTATTATCCTCCGCAGGCAGCACCTCTTGTTCCAATACTTCCAGCAGCTCAAAGTTATCCACAACAGCAACCAATAGGGCCACCTTCGAAACCTCCTGTTTACTACCCACCGCAACCTGCTCCAGAGCCAGCACGACCTCAAAACCCACCTACTGCCCAAGGGCATGTTTACGCACAGCATAACCAACCCCCAAACCAGAACCATCATCATAACCAAGGAGGTCAACCAAACCGCAGAAGAGTACGTAACTGCGGAAATAACCAGCAACATAACCAAGGTGCAACACCACCTAATCCTCCAAATAACAATAATGCTGCTCCCCCCAACCAAAATCCTGATTTCCCACCAAAACAGGACAAAAATAATAACTTAAGAACAAACCATCTGTGTTCCATATGTGGAGTCTATGGCCATTACACACACAATTTTCCCCATTTATATCGTGCGCGTCAACTCTGGACTGACGACACCCAACGGCAAGGACATGCTGCACAACCAACACCTCCTCAGCAACAACCCATGATATTGCAAAACCCCTTACCAAACCAAGGCACGGTAAACACTCGTCTAAATGATCCCCCTCAAGGATCCGCTGCACCAAAGCAACAAATTACCTATGCAACCACCGATTACCAGCATGCTGAGTCCAACACTCACCATTTTCTCATGATGTCATCTAATGATGTCAATCTTCAAACCCATCGCAATCAATATGGACCCGCCCCAGAGACCACACCTACCGACCCATCGTCAAGTACTCTCCCAACTGATCAACCACTTTGCATACTGTAATGTCCCTTGTTAGGAATTTTATTAACATTGCAATTTTCCACTTTTTTCCTTGGTTCGACCTTGGACTAATTTCGATCTCTAGGTCCCAAATTTGCCCCAAATGATCCCAAATCTTCTGAGAAGGTATATGGATGATATTAGAACATAAATATGTGTTTCAGGGATGCCTTTGTACCTTT
This sequence comes from Larix kaempferi, assembly GCA_027924585.1. Taxonomy (NCBI): domain Eukaryota; kingdom Viridiplantae; phylum Streptophyta; class Pinopsida; order Pinales; family Pinaceae; genus Larix; species Larix kaempferi. Next base: position 2,398,913 of record BSBM01000827.1, read on the forward strand.
AAAACACTTCTACAAATACTCTTTCAATTCTGGTCAATGTAGGTAACTTTACTAGTGATTTCCATTTGACTAGTATTGGTCTCTAGGTCTCAAATTGACTCCAAATGCCTTCAAATATTCAAGGAAGGTTTATGAATGATATTAGGAATTGAATATGATGTTCAGGGATAACATATGGCCACCAAAAGACCTCTGCAAACTCTCTTAAGATTCTGGACCAAGTATGCAATTTTACTAGTAATTTGGGGTTCAAATCCCCCTGAGGTAAGTACTGAAAATGGCTTCCCAAATGCCTCCAAACCCACTCAAATTTATGAACAGAGGTATGTAATGTGTTAAGTATGTTATTAAGGTCTCATATGCACCATTAATGGTTTATTACAACTGTTCTCACCCTCTCCCATTCAACTGCAAAAATCCCCAATTCGACCCTTGGGGAAATGGCACTATTTCACCTCCCAATACAACTAAACTGACTAAAAATGCTTCAAATGCTCAAGTACAGTACATGAAACTTGTAGAATACATCCATGGCAGTATATTGATCACAAATATATCATAGAATCATCCATTCATTCGAAATCATTATCAATACATTGGTTCACAACAAGGTAGTGGGGAAATGGCATTGTTCTTCCATTAAAAATGAGATTTATACATTTCTACTTGGAATTTCGACCTGAAACTTTCTGGAGATGAAGAACAGAGTATTTACTTCATATTACAAAATAAATGGGGCATTAGAAGCTCCCCCAAAGAGTACAATAGCTCACCAAAAACGCCCTCCCTCAAGGATCAAGAATATGCCATCAAAACTGGAAATGGTTGAAGGAGCGAGCTGCAATAGAAGAAACCATGAGCTGCCCTGTAGCTTACACCTGCAAATAAACACTCCATTAAAGCTCCAAATGAAAGGTCTGAATGGCCTTTCCAATTGCCAACTTGGATGGGAATCTTTCACCCTCGAAATTGGCTAAGGCAAGAAACTAGTCATCCACTAGCTCTCCCTCTTCACAAATGCAATTGCAAATTCTACAAATGATCAAAAAGCCATTCTCATACTTCATTTCTACATTTTATAACCAACATTAGCCTTCTAAGGGTCGAAATCCTCTCAATAGATTCAATAGATTTCCATTTAGGAAATATTCCACATTTGCCACTTGTCTCCTAGTTCCAACCTTCCATCTTCTCCCAAATTCGATTTTGGGTCTCTTTGGCTTCTCCAAATCCCAAATTCGACTTCCTTGAGCCTATTTTTGGGGCTGACATGTCATAGTGGTCAGATGTCAGAGGTCAGGTCTGCAATTTGTCATAGTTGTCATAGATGCTCCATCATTGGTGTCATGGGGCTAGGGAATCTAGCCCAAGTGTCCACAAACTTCCACTTTGACTCTTTATCTTCCATGGAGGTTACCAATACTTCCCAATTCGACCTAAGATGCTCAATGACATGTGTTATGACTTACCAACTCACCCAAGAGTGTTCACATTCCCATTAATTCGAATTTGCAAAAGAGATATACCATGTATTATGAAAAATCAAGCTAGTGTGGGTCCCACATCCTCCATATGTCTCCAAAACCATTTGTCACCTAGGATTTCTCTTGAATTTCTTATTCACTCTATTTATTAAATACTTGAACCCTTCCAATGTCTAAACATCATTTATTATCCCCCTTATTCCAAATCCCAAAGCTTCCACCCCAAACCTAGGAAACTAGTAATTTTCCTCCTTGGCAATTATTTGACCCTTAACATCAATTTTACAAACTCTAATGAATATGGCTAATGTGATTAGGCCATTGTGACCCAATTACAAATTTGGGACATGACACATACTCACTATGCCCATGGAAGGAGGCCCCAAAGCACCTCATTTCCCTTTGAGATAGATTAACAATAACCCGAACGCTCGTGCAGCTTCCAACTACAACATCGTAGAGGATTTAGCTCAGTCCCTCGCTGCTATGTCTGCTCTCGAAATCTTGAAGAATTGTCCTGCACAGAGAAAGTTTTTGTTATCTGCCATCGGTGCCATAGATCCTAACGACTCTAACATGATGGCTTTTGACTTAGAACAAGCTGAACCTCGCATGCCTGCATCTCTATCTTTTCAAGTTTCCATCTCCATTCGCAACCTCGTCGTTCATCGATACATAATCGATGAAGGGGCCTCTACCTGCGTTATGTCAACTTTTGTATGGCAGAAACTTGGATCCCCAACACTACAACCGTCCACTACCGCATTACGAGCATACAATGGCTGTGCAGCTCAACCTCAAGGTTTGCTAGTGAATGTACCCATACAACTTGGGGGCAAATTGGTTCTCATAGATATAGAGGTCATTAACGCCCAACTTGATTACAATCTCCTTCTGGGACGAAGCTACATGTATAAGATGAAAGTTGTCGCTTCTTCAGTTTTTTGCATCATGATGTCCCCCCATGAAGGATGCGTAGTCAAAATAGACTAGATTACATACTATGATCCCAATGCCCCCGCAACACCAGAGAATGTTCTTCCCATGATCGAACAACTCGTTCTTAGTGCACCAACATCCTTTGTCTCATCAGTCGGACACGAGATATATTCGGATACCCCCATGACCTCCACTTTCCCTTCTATTCCACCTTTTCCCCAAGTAGCTAAAGTATCCGATTTGTGCACCTTATCGCACAATGAACAACAACAACCTCAACCACTGCCACTAGTACCCATCGTGCCTAGTCATATCGGAACAACACTGATTCACACAATCCCATTCTTGTTTCTGTTTTCAGGAGTTGTCAGCTCGCCAGTAATGGCTACACTCAACCTCCCAGGTTTAACAATAGGGTTACCAGTATGGTACTTTCCTGCACCAAACCCCCCACCGACTCTGACCGTTGTTTTACAATCGGTACAACCCGTGAATATGTCAAACCATCCACCACCTAGCATACCAAACCACCAAAATCATCCACCACCTGGTGTTTCGAACCCACAAAACCAATCAATTCCAATAGGGGGCACTACATCGACATCTACTTATGCCCCCCTCAATCCCGCCACACTGGGGGCAGTGGTCCTCAACCCTACAACACTGCACCCACAACTTGCACCCCCCCAGTGACTCTGAAATTGGCCAAGAATCCCCCAACCCGTGTACTCCCTAAGTGCTCCTTGTGTGACGATATTGGACATGCCACACATCTATGTCCACAACTACCATCACTTCAAGAACACATGAATATGTTGGACGACGACGTCAACATTCCAGTTGTCAAATTAGAATTACCATCTCAACCTCGTGATAAATCATTATGCACAAACCACCCTTGTGCAATATGCGGAATCTACGGTCATTATTCACATCACTGCCCGGATCTCCCAGATTACAAAGCAGCCCTATATGAGATGAATAATGGCGACCTAGAGATATCCGCCCCACTTGTTGAGGAAATTTTCCCTCGAGAATCATGCCATTCAGAAGAAATCAATACCATTTACATGATTTCAACTACTTATAAACCCGAACCAATGAATTTATGGACCGACTACTTTCGCACTGATGAGGAGATTCTAGAAACACTCATCGCACCAGATTACCCTTGGGATGATATGCACCATCGATCATACTTCCTCCCTGAGGCGTCTACGTCCACCGCGGCAAACCAACTATCTATTGAGTCCAAAGACTTATTACCAACCAAGGTCGATTGGTTCAAAGATCCAATACCAGGCCCAGAAGCCTTCGACTAAGGTAACATGGCTAACATTTCACCCATTATAAAAATCGATATCTCCACCACCCCCGGAAAGCCTGATCTTATCTCTTTGGTTGCATCTTGCACTGAGAAAGAAACCCAAGCTTATAAGAAACTCTTCCAAGAGTTTCGAGATGTCTTCGCCTGGTCTTATACTGAGATGCCTGGTCTTGATCCTACCATCATGGAACATCACATAGACACTTGGCCCAATGTATCACCGGTTCGCCAGAAACAACGTCCCATTCACCCATCCAAGCTTCCAGTTGTCAAAGCAGAAATCGAGATGCTACGAGCAGCAGGTTTCATATACCCGATTGCATATACCACCTAGGTTTCAAACCCAGTACCTGTTAATAAGAAAGTCGGCACCATCCGCGTCTGTACTGACTTCCGAGACCTCAACCTAGCTTGTCCCAAAGACAACTTCCCCACACCATTTATTGACCAACTAATCGATGAGTGTGCGGGACATGAGGTACTCTCTTTTATGGATGGTTTCTTTGGATATAACCAAATCAAAATCCGTAAAGAAGATCAATACAAGACCGCTTTTACCACCCCATGGGGCACCTTCGCCTATTGCGTCATGCCTTTCGGTCTCAAGAATGCAGGAGCCACTTTCCAATGAGCCATGACTTATTGCTTTCATGATCTGCATAAAATCATTAAAGTTTATCTTGATGACCTCACTGCCCGATCTAAGAAACGATCTGACCACTTAGAAGATCTCCGACAGGTTTTCTTGCGTTGTCGCAAATACAAAATCCGCTTGAACCCGCTTAAATGTGTATTTTGCATTACAGCAGGCCACCTACTGAGGTTTGGCATTTCAGAAAAAGGGATCACCGTTGACCCTCTAAAAGTTTAAGCCATAGTCGACCTCCCCTCACCACGTACATTAAGACAACTCCAAAGCCTCCAAGGGAAATCCAACTTCCTTCGTCATTTTGTACCAAACTATGCAACCATAGTACATGGTTTCCTCCGATTGCTACGTCTTCACACCCGCTTTGTATGGGACGACCAAGCAGAAGGAGCCTTTATAGACCTGAAAAAAGCACTTACAAGTGCCCCGTTGATTTCTCCCCCAGATTTCACGAAAGACTTTACCCTTTACATTTCAGCATCAGATTACGTCGTTTCCGGAGTACTCGTCCAAGAAGACTCCGCTTGCCAAGAGCATGTCATTTATTATGTGAGCCGGACCTTGTCAGGCCCACCACTCCGCTACCCACATGAAGAGAAGATGGCCCTCGTCGTCGTCTTTTCAGTACAAAAGCTGCGACATTACATCCTTCTCAGCCACACCACGGTTGTGGCCAATTCCAACCCAATGGTATATCTCTTGAATCGTCCCCTTCTATAAGGTCGTGTTGCCAAATGGGTGCTCATCTTACAAGAATATGACCTAACATTCAAAACACCAAAAAGAACCAAAGCATTAGCACTCACTCAGCTCATTACGGATTTACCATCATCGTCATCATCACCAATTGTCCAGATTGATCTAATCGACGAACATTTGTTCATTATCTCGTCGGAAGACCCTTGGTATGGCGACATTTTGGTATACCTCCGCACACATAAATGTCGACCCAACATCGATTGTGATGAACGCCGACACATCCGTCACCATGCCCCCCATTATCTCCTCTTGGGTGGTGTCCTCTATCGATGTGGCGTCGACACAATCTTACGACGATGCCTTTCCCAAGACGAAGAAGAACAAGTCCTTAATGATTGTCATAGTGGTGCCTACGGTGGTCGTTTTTCAGGAATGGCCACCACCCAAAAGGTAATCCACGCCAGTTATTTTTGGCCATCATTGTTCACTGATTGTATCACAATAGTCAAACAATGCCAAAACTACTAGCTCTTTGCCCCAAAGGCAAGAACCCCCCCTGACCCCCTTCATCCGGTCGTCACCGCTGGACCATTTTTCAAATGGGCCATCGACTTCATGGATTGCAATCCCACATCAGCCGACGGCCACAAACACATTATTGTGGTTGTTGATTACTTTACCAAATGGGTGGAGGCCATGCCTACTTACAATTTCATAGCCAATACTACAGCCCGCTTTTTCCTCAACCATGTTATTGCTCGTTTCGGAGTACCAAAACAACTCGTCTCAGACCACGGCTCTCACTTTCAAGACTCCGTTTGGAGAGAATTGTCCACACTCCTTAAGTTTGAACACCATTTCTCCTCCGCCTACTACCCCCAAGGGAACGACCAAGTCGAAGCTGTTAACAAAAGTTTGAAAACCATCCTCCAACACAACGTCGATAAACATAGATCCAATTGGCATCACATGATTTTTCCCGCATTATGGGCTTACCGCACGTCGACCAAGACCGCCACTGGCTTTACCCCATTCCATTTAGTTCATGGCGTGGAATCTATCCTCCCCATTGAATGCCAGATACCCACATTACAAATGTCCGTAGAACTTCTCCCCGATACATCAATGATTGAAGAACACTTGCTTCTTTTAGAGCAGGCCGACAAAGATCGTCACGCAGCTCTCCAAACAATCGAAGCCGCCAAGAACAGATCTAAACTTCACTACGATAAACATGTTCACCCACGAGTATTTAGTGAAGGCGACCTCATACTTGCCTATGATCAAGCTCATGACAAAATGGGAAAAGGAAAGTTCGTGTCCATGTGGCAAGGCCCATATATCATACACACCTGCCTCGGACAGGGGGCATATATTATGACTGACTCAGAAGGAAACCCCCTACGCAACCCCCATAATGGGTTGTACCTCAAATCATTTTACCCATAGAAAATCTAATGGACACCACAATCCACAATTGTATAGTCTTATTTTGTTTTTTACAAAAAAATACAAAAAACCTAAAAATTTATTTTTCCTGCATGACCACAGATGGATCCTATTCCACTTTGCTACGTTGGCTTTGTTGATGGTGCAAGCCGTTGGTCTCCCAATCTCACCTCCGCAGCTTGGGTAATATATTCTCCTTCACATGAGTTGATCCACATCGACGGAGTGTGCATAGGTGCTGACACAAACAACCAAGCTGAGTACGACGCCGTGACCGGTCTCCTGGCCGCTGCTCTCCAAATGAACATAAGTCACCTTAGCGTTTTCTTGGACTCCCAGCTTCTTGTTTCCCAGCTCAACAATGATTACCAGGTACGCGATCCCTGTCTATTGAGAAAATTCCTGCGCACTAAACAAATGATTGGACAGTTTGAGTCCATTTCATTCACACATGTCCCAAGGAATCTCAATAGTGTAGAAGACCATATGGCAAACAAAATTCTTGATTGGCACACCAATCAAACCATGTAGTAAATACAAAATGTGCATCCATGTGCATAACATGTGCCTCCACGGGCATATACAAAATTAAAAAACTGCATCCACGTGCATAACATGTGCCTCCACGGGCATATATAAAATTAAAAAATTACATCCACGTGCCTCCACGAGCATACAAGAATCAAACATGCCTCCATGAGCAAACAAATAGACAATAAATGCATCCATGTGCATACACGACTATATACCAAAACATCTATATATATAATCATATAGTCAACATGTCATAGGTTCCCTTAGCACCCAATATACAAAAATACATAAAGCCGTACAAAAAGGTACGTCCCCATATGCTCATCAGCATTTGGGGGCAAATATACAATCAACTAGTCATCATGATCCCCAGGATCCTCTGGCTCCTCCAGATCCTCCTGATCCCGAACCCTCCTCTCGGCCATCAACACTGCTTCCCTAAGCAAGATAGAATGCCACTCCCGAGGAGCATCGAAACAACGCTCGACGATGTCCCGGTCCAAGTTCCTCCACCCCTCCTCGGGCGCTCCCACTAGGATCATGTCCAGAGTCTCTCGGACACCCTCAACTGCATCATCTCGAGGGCGCACAACTCCTCGAGCACATGGCGGCGGTACCACTATAGATGGAGGAACAACCACCATCGCCCATCCTCTACGGCCCACATGATCAGCCGGTGGTACCGGACCAACATCTGCACAATCACACAATTGAACCAAGTCAATATCATATAAATATCTCTAACTATACTCATAACCAAACACATGATGTAGTAGAAAAACCAAAAATAAAGACATACCATCCAAACCCCAGGCCTGCCCCTGAGCTCGAGGCATCTCCGGATCTCCTCGATAATCCATACCAGCATATGGATAGTCATCAATCAACAGGGGGATCTGCTCCCACTGCTCATACATATCCTCTGAAAAGAACCCGCGGATACCACCACCACTGCGAGGCATCATCTGCCCCCACCGCACCATGTGCGGCTCACTCACCAACCTGTCTCGAACTAGCACATGCAGCCGCAAGGTCGGTACCCGCTCAAAGAAAAAACAACAAAGGAAGGAGGCATAGCAGAACTCTCCCCCCTCCTGAGTGACCTTTCCAGATCTCCCTGGACACCGGCCAAAAACATATGACCCCACGCATAGTAAGTCCCTCTCAGCATAGAGTCTACCATCATCGTTTCTCCCCCAAACAAACGATGTGGCTCCGCGGCACCCAACACACTTAGAACACAGGCCCCAACAACCCGCATATCCCACTCCCTCAGAGATCTCAGGCTCAATGCGTTGTTCTGCGCAATAGCCCCTGGCACACAGAATCTCTCCAAGAGATCCTCAATATCTAAACCTGTCAGGATCCTCGGCAGAAGATCCCCTACCTCCCCTAAGCGAGGAAACCCAGTAAGAAAGTAAACATCAGAAAGGGTGATCTCTAACCTCTCACCCCCCACCATGAAAGCACCCTCTGCCGGAACCTAGAAACCCACCAATTTGTTCAGAAGCGGTCTGACTGAACACATGGGTGGAATCTGAGCCAACTTCAGGAGCCCGCCTGCAGCCAAAGTCTGTCGGACACCCTGATCGGTCCAAATCCGCACCGTCAGGTCCTCATCCATCTCCCGCTCTCGCCATGATACCAGCGGTCTCCTCAACATCCTGCCAAAAACAAAGAAATTTTTTTAGAAATAGAAATGTTTTTCAAAAAATTGCATCGCGGCTTTCAGGCCTTTAGCCGCGATGATCATCACGGGTATTAGCCGCGAACCCGCAATGAACATCGCAGGTATCGACCCCACAGTCGCGATGAACATCGCGACTGTCGACCCCAAAGCCCCGATGATCATCGCAGGTTTTGAGCCGAAACCCGCGATGATCATCGCGGAAAATGACGCAAAGCCCGCGATATTCCACGTTGGAATGCCAACGTGGAATTTTGCGGCCTTCAGGGGCCCGCCGCTAACCAAAAAAGACATAATTGACAAGGCTAAGGCGAATAGGATTACCTGAAACTTGTGGAATCAAAAACCAACAGTTGAATCTCCCACAAATCGAGAAAGATCTCTGACCTAACTCAATTGCTCTACCAAAATCGCACGTAACAATGACACATCATATTGGGCCCACACCCTATTTATAAAGATTTGATCATTTTTCCCAACTGCGATTTGGGTACCATACGACGTCCGTTTTTCAAACCGTTGGTACCGTTGGAATCAGCACAGTGAGAACTTCATGATAGTCCTTTCCTTTTCCCGATTCCACAAGCTCCATTTTTTTGGCATTTTGTCATGCCCCCTCGTCGCCTTCATTTGCATGCCACATCGGTTGTCGTCTATTTTTTACGAGTCTTATATCGTTGGATTCAGTTTTCCACGCTCGTGATGATGCTTGAGATCATTTCTCGCTCTCATGCCCAAATTTTTTGGGCATTTTTTTCCATTCTCCTCGTCGCCTCGGTTTGTGTGCCACATCGGCCGTTGTCCGTTTTTGACAAGTCTTATATCGCCAGATTCAGTTTTCCACGCTCGTGATGATGCTTGAGATCATTTCTCGTTCTCACCTCCAGATTTTTTCAGGCATTTTTCCCATGCCCCTCGTCGCCTCGGTTTGCGCGCCACATCGACCGTCGTCCATTTTTTCTGAGTCTTATATCGCCGGATTCAGTTTTCTGCGCTCGTGATGACGCTTGAGATCATTTCTTGCTCTGACCTCCATATTTTTTTGGGAATTTTTTCAAAATGCCACTCATCACCTCGGTTTACGCGCCACATTGACCGTTACCCATTGTTCACAATATTTATGTCGCCGAATTCATTTCTCCATGCTCGTGACGATGCTCAAGATTATTTCTCACTCTCACCAATACCTTTTTGTTCGGTATAATTTTATCCCTTTTTCAGGCTGAGCAATTCTTTTACGAATAAGGCACTTAGGGAGTTTTTGTTAAGCTCTTTTCTGACTCCTAAAACAATGAAAATATCATCGAGCAACCTTGCTTCCTTTCATGCTCGCTAAAAGTATTTGAAAGGGTGTCTACCTGGTATAAGTTTACCCCTTTTTCGGACCTTGTAAATTATTTACGAAAAAGGAATACCCTAGTCACATCGGCTAGAAGAGTTCTCGATTTGCATCATTTTATTCTTTTTCGGGCCTTGGAGACTAACTTACGAAAAAGAACACCAATGGAGTCCACTTATGGCTTTCAGACTCTCTAAAAATGAAAGCGACCACGATAAAACACCATCCTGGGCTTGTATAAATCCACAGGACTGTACTCCACCACCACTGCAGAGTCTTCTTATCGTTTTCAAACTCCTTAAAAATGAAAGCACCCATGAGCACGAACAGTCCTGGGATCACAAAATCCATAGGACAGTACCATTTCAGAGCACACTTTTATCCCTTCTTCGAGCTCATTAAAACTACGAAGAAGGACCCAATAGTGCTTCTCGGTGCCACAACAGATCATGTCTACTCATATGGCAGCTTCCCCATTTTGGTCACCTTTGTTCAGAGTATTCTGCAGTATGTCACCCTGAGAGTCCCTCTACAGCATCCATTAGCTTGCCCCCCCTGAGTTAATACATACCCTTCAGTCCTTAAAAGCTATGATCCCCACACCTACAAGTCAGTTTCCTACGCTGCCAGGTCAACCATGTCATCATACTCTGAACAAACGAAGTTTGAGTCAAACCACTCTGTGACCCCAGTTATTTCCCATCCCCACAATATGTTAGTCCTACCATCAGTACTACCACACTTCAGTTGTACACCTCGCGCTCCTATCAAGGAAACATCATTGCCTTGATAGTTGTCGATCTCCCTCTGTCGACGCCAACCAAATTTATTCCAGAGGATAGACCTAGAGGTTCCTGTGCCTTGGACTCATCACCATTAGCGATAAGTGCCTACGGAGCATTTCGAAAGGAGTCCTCAATGCCTCTCGAAATGATTGTTTCTCACATGCTCAACTTCAACACCTTGATCGCATCGTTGAGACTCGCATAGGGTATTGGTCCTTTCAGTTATTTGTTGAAGACCCCGGATACCACCTGATTCTTCCACATTTGAAAGTCTACTTATGGAAACAACCAGTTACATTTTCCTATAGATATCTGGGTTGCGCATGGTGACAGTATTCAGATGTACCCCAGTTTTATACTCCCTCGAGTATACAGTTACATATACTCCTCAGAGTTTACTCACAGTTGTTGAGTCCCCACAGATGTTGGACACCTTTCGTTTCAATAGTTCATCAACCCTCCTGTAATATTCAGAACGGTTGTTGCATTTCCAGTGTATCAGTTATTGAGATTAGTCATGTTATGATCATGAGTACATCCCAGAATAGTGTCCCCTTTGGACCATTATGATGTACCGGCAGATTTTTTATGTATTATTCAGGTCCCCCTTCTTGGGACTAATTGTTATGTATATGTCTTGATACGAGCATGGGTATGCCCGCCTCGTCCATTATCAGAGATTATCCCTCATTCATATTGAGGCCATGTAATATTTTTTTTTTTGCAGCTTCCAAGGGGCCATTGATCCAATCTCCAACCAGTCTCTTCTCTACTCCAAACCCCAGGAAAAACACAAAAGAACTATGATGTCTATCAGCCATACGATGAGCTCCTGCCCTCACACATCAGGGGGCAATCTGTTAACACCCAAAAAGTGCTCACTAGCTCATTCCCTTATCCACATGACCCTTTTGTCCACTTTTCCACCATTTGAGCCTCTAAAGCCATCAAAAGGTCACCAAAAAGACCATTATACACCCTTTTTCCCCTCAAAATATATAGTTTTCCTCAAAAAACATAAAAAACCCTCAAAAGGGTCCAGAATTCCCAAAAATATTAAAAGGGAATAAAAATATTCAAAATATTCAAAAAAGGAAAAAGAGGGAAAAAGGTACCTAAACCATGTTGGTCAATACCATTGGTTTTCTCAAAACCATAATGTATTCCCCACCACCAAAAACTATAAAAAGGTGGTAGGGGCTCCTCACTTTCCATCCATCCATCATCCTATCCTCATGCTATCAAAATCTCTCTTGAGTTCTTTGAACATTGTAGCAATCTTGGAGAAGAGACCGTTGGAGCTTGGAGCATCTCAACCTTGGAGCTGCTCAACACCAAACATCCTCACCATTTGAGGTATTGCAATACAAAAGTCATTTTTTATTTTCATTTCTTGTTCTTGTTCTTAATCTTTTCAAGTTTATTGTTATGTGCACATGTTAGTTTAGATTTAATTCATAATCATTTTTACTTTCTATATTGAAACTGCTATCACATTGTTGATAGGTGCATCCTTGCACATGCTTGGTTGAAAAACCAAGCAACACTTGTCTGGATGCCAAATTTCTGCAATCAATGGAACCTTCTCTTCCGAGCACATCACTTATTTCAATCGTGACAACTCAACATGGATTCTTAGCGCGGAAATGGAACCATTTTTTGGATTACATAACTGTCTTGAGGTTTTCTATAAAGACTCGGGTTCTTTGTGGTTCAAGGAAACAACAAAACCCCTTTTCACTGGCCCTTTCGGCAACAATATGCGAACAAACTGAGGTCTCACCCGAGGTGAAGTAATGGGGGAGCTGCAGAATCAGTTTTCCACAACTACGTGATGAGTTCTTAGGTAGATCTGATGAAAAGTGCACTGCAGAGCTATCGCTGCAGGTTGGGGACTGCGCAGAGCTTAACCCCTTCGCGGTCAATACTTCTACAAGTCGAAAGGCTTGTGCAACTCACGCATCCAAAGAATGCGCGGTTCGGCGGTTTGTTCGCTGACAGGACAGCACAACTGACAACTGCACTTCCTCTCTAGACTTAACCGGCTTCAACGATATATAGTTAATTTTTTTCCCAATTGTCAATTGTTTAGGTTACTCGTCTTAAGGCTTATGCAATATGACAAGACACAAAAGACTATGCACTTCCAGTGCTACGCTTTACGAGAGTTGTACTGTGCGAACTCCACTGACTTAAATGTCTTTCCAACTGACTTATGCAGTCATTCAGACTTAGAAATAGTTATGCATCTAGCATTCACCCACATATGCGAAACTTAACATATTATTCCCATCTCATTCCTTATGGCGAATACATATAAAAGTAAAACACATAAACTGATAAGCAGATCTTAAGCATTCATAGTAAGCAAATAAACAGATGCAAGCACATAGATAATCACACAACATGGTATTTAACGTGGTTCACCCCCAGGATGGGAGCTACGTCCACATAAAGTGTTGTTATATTAGTCTTTGGGAAGGGTACAACAGTTCCAATCTGTGCACTCAGCTGCATACTCTCTTCTCTCTCAATAGGTCTATGCGCACGCAGCTTTCAAAGCCTTTACAATGGCATACTCAAAACAGGTCTTGCTCTGGATTATACAATGAGATTCAAAAACCAATATTAACAACGAATATTCAACCCTTTCCCTTACAAAATTTTGTCTTTACATAGATCATTCCCGTAAGTCATGTCTTTACAATGCATAGGAAAAAACCCTAAGGTTTCCCAAAACTGGTGCAGTTACCCGCCACCCTGCCTGTTGTCGTCGACATGTTACTCCACTTGCTTCAGCCTCCTTATTGGGCCACTCGTGGATCTAACGCCCTTCTGACAGCCGCAGTCATCAACAAAACAGTTACAACTGCATCGTGGCATGTCACTTTCCATTCCTTTAGCCTTCCTGTCACCGCTGACTTAGTGGCTTAGCTCCTTAACTGGTTTTCGCCACTCTCCTGATAGGTCACTTTCCTCTTTCTTCGCTCTGCTCCTTGCCCAAAATAGGTCGCTCTCCCAGCTCGACCTTCCTCTATAATATTTACCAAAATAGTTGTTTTGCTAGCACTGTGCACTAGCTAAACTAAGCAAAAATTCCCTTTCGATTCGAACTGCACACACCCCAAAAATGTGCCATCTGAATCCGCAGCTCGAACTACGCGGTTCACAAAATTTTACTTCAGCAAAATCATGCCCACTTGGGCTAGGCTCAACAAATATCTTGTATGCCAAGGCTCCATTCTGGTTAAGGTATGCCCCACTCAACTAGCATGTATTCCGAGAGTATAAGGTCCAATGCAAGTCCCTAGTGATTTTGACCAAATAGTTACCCATCTAATTTGACATTTATGTGAAGGAAGTATGCTCTATGCACACAAAAATGAATACCAAAGAGGATTTCAACATAGCAAATACAAGGGTTGAATTAGTAGTATATTCTATCCCACATGGATGGTATGTGTTACATGTTATGAAGGGGGATAACATTAGATACAAGTACAGTGTTATTTTCGCATTATAGTTACAACTGAAACTTGGCACTTGATCCAAAGGAAGTTTTCTCTATGCACACATCAATCAAAATCAAATAGGATTTAGGTATGGTGATTTTGCAGACAACTCTTGCCTCATAATGGTGATCAATGTTACTAATTCAACTCTAATGAAAGGAAAGTTGTTGTCATATTGGTTGACTGGTAGGGACGATTGAGAAAAAGGTCGACCACCAAGGTTCCTTTATCACTAAGGTCTGCCTCACCTTAGTAGTTACACCTAAAATAGTTACCACTCAAACCCGAACTTAAGCCAAAGGAAGTTTGTTCTATGCACACATCAATCAAAACCAAAGAGGATTTAGACATAGTGATCGTATAATAGCTTCTATCTCATAATGTTGATCAATATTATTAATCCAATTCTAATGAACTGAAAGTTTGAGTCATGGACCAATCAAATTAACGTCCACTAAGTAAAAAGCTTCCAACCAGGGTTCCATTCTCACTAAGGTCTACGTCACCCGAGTGGTATGATTTACACCGATGTTACCATAAAGAAGAAAGGGTAAATGAAACAAGATATGCCAACAAAACGACAAACAATATCCAATGAAATAATCTAGTGACTCCAAACTAAAATTAATTAACAATGTGTAATGTACCAATGCTATAAATTAAATTACATTGAGATAATGCTTGGGTGTTATGCTTATGTTTTTTTTTTTAGGTTTATGGTTGTAATTCTGAAATACTACAATGGGAGCATAAATACCTAAGAATTGGTGTTTTAGTTTCTTCATTTGTTTTGCAAAAACAAGACCTTGTTGTATTGTTTATGGTAATAAATAATTGGTGTTTCAATTTCTTCATTTTTTTTCACAAGAACGAGACCTTGTTGTATTGTTTCTAGTAATATAGAGTATATTGCACCAAGCACACAAGCATTCATCCAATGGGTTTCATGTCCATACAATCGACCCATTTAGGAAATATGCCACACCCCTCCAAACTTGTTTAGTATAATCCACTCCATTTCCATATGCATATTACTCTCCTCAGCTTCCTTAAAAAGATAACACCTTCCTGGAACATTTGTATTCATGTGCTGTAATAAGTCCCACGTTAATAATTTATTGGATAACAGTAACCATAATTTTTTATTTTATTTTAAATGGAAATGCATATTCCAAACTACCCTCCACAACCAGTTGAAATCCCCCTTCCAGTCTTTCTTTAAGAGCACATTATAGCCACCCTTTGGTGTGTACTTCATGTAAATTGTATGAGTCCATACTAAAGCATATTTGCTTCCTTGAAGATGAACATGGCTTGGATGAATATTCTCGATATAACCTTCTTAACTTCTGATATCTTCCCCACTGAACCCCAACATATCTACCATTATCCAACCTTAAATGGATTTTAGATCCAATCTATGAGTGACACGGGGCTGATATATTTATGTTCCACCAGTTCAGCCAGTCCATCCTCAATCAAAGCAAAATTTGAAACAATTGCTTTCCATGTGACTAAAACATTGCATATTGATTTAAATGGCTTTTAGATCCAATCTATGAGTGACATGGGGCTGATATATTTATGTTCCACCAATTCAGACTAGAGTCCCAAGCATCCTAACAACCTCCAAATTATTTTTTCCATCAAACCCTTAGAGAAAGGTATCGGCTTATTTATGCCCCACCCTCCCATTGAGATTGGAGCTGAGATCATCTTCCAACTTATCCAAGCATTCCCTTTCTTTTCGAATCTACCAGTACAGAAGAATCTCATACTTAATTTTGCAATCTTGTCCAACACACACCTTGGGATCTAGGATAAACGACAGTACACTGGCATGGCTATCAATACTGATTTGATCAATGGCATTCTACCGCCCTTAGAAATCCAACACAAACACCAATTTGCTAGTCTCTTTTCACATTTAATGATCAACCATTCCCAATCACTGATACGATAGGAGGAGGGTTTAAGATAAAACCCCAAATATTTCAAGCCTTCAATGAGAATGATCACCTTAAATCCCAACTACATACTGAAGCACCACATATCATCCTCCTCAACTCCTTCTCTTGATATTGTATACTTTTCTGCATTTAACACCATCCCCGTTGCATTACAAGAAAATATCAATAATACTTGATAGCTTCTCTAATTCCCTTTTCATTCCATCCTAGAAGATAAATATATCATCGACAAAAAGTAGATGTGTAAGCCCAAAATACCCCCCTGTACAGACTCCTTTTATTTTGCTTCTCCTCTTAGCTTCCTTGATCACTCTACTAAGCCCTTCTACTACAAAGAGAAATAACAAGGGAGCCAAAGGGCACCCCTATCTTACCCCTCTCGTAGGTCTCAAAAAGGTGGATGCTGCTCCATTTATCAGAACCGAAAAGGATATCATTATCATGCATTCCATAATCCATTATATAAATGGAACACATAACTCGACTTGAGATAAAATCATCAGAAGGAATACCCATCTTACATGATCATATGCCTTTGCAAGATCAATCTTTATCACCACCGGCTTTAACTTTTATAGCCTTATTGAATGAAGTCCTTCTTGGGCTATTCCTATATCCTTGTGGATATGTCTACCTACTAGAAACCCAAACTGTTCATTAGTAAAATTATTGATAATATTCCTTTTATCCTATTAGCTATTATCTTTGTAATTATTTTGTTAATGTTGTTGCATAATGAAATTGGCATGTAGTCATCTAGACAATCCACATAATCCCTTTTTGGTATGAGAGAGATGAATGTTGCATTGAGAGCCCCTAATATCTTACCTTGCTTCCTAGAAACCTCAACTATTCTTAATAGATGCTCCTCCAGTCTATCTAGAATGTCTAATAAGTACTCAATTGACATGCCATCAATACCTAGGATTTTGTATTTTTTAAGGAGATGAAGAGTCTTCTCTGGTTCTTCCTTAGATACTTCTTTCCTTAGTTCCATGTTATCCTCATGATTCAAAATATTAGGATATAATTGGGCTAATTTTACTGCCTCTGCCACATAAAAAATTTCATACTTTTTGAAGAGTTTCTGAAAATGATCCCCCCTCCTTTTGCCAATGGCCATTTTTGTGTTCGATTGTTAAATCCATATCACCTGAATCAAACTCTTTATGAAGGTTTTTTGTTGGATTTATTATTATTCTTGGATCTTATTTAGAGTTTAATGATGATTCCCATTAAAATATACATCTTATGTCTAACTCAAGTGTTTTTCTTCTAATTTAACTATTTCGAAACTATTTTTTAAATCATTTTTATACTAGCTTAGTCATTTTATATGCAGTTCTAAGTTTTGTTTTTTGATACTCGTTCTGGCACTCACTTAAGGAAGATCATTGATTCTGATAATTTTGGGTCTCTTCAACCGATTTGCCAACATGGATTTTCTAAGTTGAAGTGTCAATATGGTATGGTGTTCATGGCTCGTTCCCAGGTTGCACATGGGAAGTGCAACTCCCAGTCAAAGATTTATGTCAATTCACATCATCATTCCAGGAAGCAAAATTTAGAATCGATTTGTGAAAAAACCATGAAGAATCTGGGAAACAGTTAAAAACCCACTTCACAAATATACTCTTTTAGCTATACTTGGTGTCATTTCTCAAATTTTAGAACAGTTTGAGAGATAATCGTATATGTTTGACACAGATTCGTCCAAGTGGCATGTCATGACAAGATTTCAAGAAATTTGTTCAAGATTGTTTGGATTTGGTTCTATATTCTCCTCAAGTGGCCTATATGTATAAGTCAAGTGTGGATGTAATGGAGGGGGATTATCTAGTGTAATTCACTAAGTATTTGATAGAGTGTTCTTATGCAGAGATATTATGCTTATGGAACTTGAATTGGACTACTAATAGAAATATTTGGATTTCAGTTCTATATCTTTCATCTAGTGTTTTCATGTCATACCCATTTGGGATTGGAAGGGCCCTCCACTCTTGAATTGGTACTTTCACTTTCTATTGTCAGTAAGTTAAATTTAATTTGCTTTTAGAGTTTACTAATTGAAATTTCAGAAATTCAGAGATTAGATTTCATTAGTTCAGTTTTCATTTGAAGACGCATTTAATTTGATGATTGGAAGATCAGAAAAGCAGTAAATAGCAAACATTGGTTTGGTTGGGATGCTTATATTTTGAAGAGAGGATTATTTTGGATTAAGCAAACTTGGACTCCTGGTATATGTTGTAGAAATCATTAGAACAATTAGCAGTGTTCATTTGGTTAAAAATTATTCGATGGATTGGCGATGCTCTATGGATTTAAACTAAAATAGACTGTAGAAGTTGATTTAGCGAGTAATATTTTCAGAGCTCATAGTCCTGTGCTAAAGAAGTAGATTGGAAATATGGGTGTATGCTATAGATCAATTCCAGTTTTCATTTGGTTTATTGAGAGTGATGGTGAAGAATTAAGTTGATACCTATTGGTACCCATTTTGCAAGGGAATGAATTGTATCATTTAGATGTGAACATTCATGAATGGTGGATTTAATTAATACAGTGACACTGCCAAGGAAATATATGTTCACTCATTAAGCAAGGGAATAATAAGATAACAAGTTTTACTGCTCAATGAAAGAGTGGATTGAATCTTAGATAACATTAATAAAAGTCTTTGCAGAACATTAGATCACTTTGTTTTGAACAAGGGTTTAAATACAAACTGAGAAATGATGAAATTATGATAAGCCTCGGTTCAACAGAGTAAATCCTACAACACTTAAAATTCAAATTGCACACATATTCAAAACATGGATGTTTATCATTGACAATGGAAGTTTGCAAAAGCTATGGAGTTAGTATATTTGTTTTCATTACCATTGTATGAGATCAGTTTTAATAAGCTTTGTACTTGAATAATTTATTTTAACATATTGCCTTTAGATTACAAAAGCCTGCCTTATTTTCAGTTGGATTTGGGTTGACTTATAAAGTTTGAAGATCTTTTAGCAGTTTGGTGAAGTTATTCTATGACTTATTTGCAATCATGCACTTAGTTTTAGATTCATGTATCTTGGTTTTTATAACCTAGTCAACCACCAAGGAATAGATTAATGACCTAACTCATGAGATATGATCACTCCATGATGAGTTTCTTCCCTAGGTGTTGAGTTATCCTGATTTTCTTGTTTTGTTTATTACATTTAGGTGTGTTGTTGGCTTTAGGTTAGGTTAGACTAGGCTAATTTAGGCTCCAGTCCTGCACATACAGTGCTGACACCTCTAAGCTTACGAGCCCCAATTGACAATTTGATGTTGAATTAATATCATATATTTTGACCGACATTTTTGGCGTTGTTTACGAGGAGGTGCTAAGGGATTGGGGTTTAGGTCAGTAGGTAAATTTCCTTTAAATTACACAACTTGGGGGAGGATAAACGGTAAGACACAAAGACAACCTCACTACGGGATTTCCGTGGTGTAATATCCCAACGCATCCACTTTCGTGGGTCTCTCCAAATATCAGTTGTTCCTTTCATGTAAGTGTGCTTTTCTTTCTGCAAGTTTGATTTTGTTTATCTTCTCGCAATTTAATTTCCTGCAAGTGTGATTTTTGAAGAACTAACTCATATGAACAGATAAATCAGTCACAGTGAGGTCTAAAGTAGCACGAGGAGTTCAAGTTTGCTTTAAATTAGTGTGCTTATTTTTACACATGTGTATTTACTTTCCTATGAGTTTATTTACCTTTCTACTAGTGTGATCCAGATGGATATCGGTGGCCACCCACCTATTCCACTGGCTCAAAATAGTTTCCCATTTTGCCAAATTTCTAGTAATGTTTCTACGGTTTTTCGGGTCCTAAACTTCCGGGGCCGTTTTGAGGCCCTAAACGACCTTTTTTGGCAATTTGGGTATGCCAACAACACGCTTTTGAACCCAATCAAAAGTCATAAATCTCGGATAGACCTTTCCAACGGGATACCAAGCGCCCCAAACGGAGATCGTATGCAAACGTTATGACCCCGGGAAGTTGACTGTTCAATGAACCACCTTGGGGCCGCAATCTTTTTGACGGTTCATCTTCTAGGGTTAGGTTTTTGGATGTTTGGGATTCTTTCCCTCATGCTTATGATAAATAGGCCCTTTTGGCTTCTATTTGTATTCATCTTGGCATGAATGAGCATAGCGGCCACATCTCTTCTCAGAGATAGCTACCACCATTCTAGCTATTGTATTTTACAGTCTGTTCTATTTCAGCTATTTAATAGAATATGTGTTTACTGTATCATTGTGTTCTTTTCAATGTATCTGTGTATATGATTATGTATTTTCTCCTTCATTTCGTTCCCACATAAATCCAGATCATAGTGTGTTTTATTATTCGCAAGTGTGTTTACTTTTTCAAGTGTGAGTTTGATTTATTTTTCACAAGTATGTTTTTAATATTTATATCAGTGTGGTGTGTTTTACAATTCTGCAATTAGTTTCTATTATTTATTTTGCTTTGCTTAAAATTGTTTTGAGTGTGTAGTCAATTTCATTTCATTAAAAACCTTAAAAACAATTGGGTACTGTAAGAACCCCAAACACTAATCAATGTGTGAGGAAGGACCCAACATTAACCATAAAAATGGATTCGAAGGTGAATATCAACATGGGAGAACTCTCTCAAATCCTAGCATTAGTTGGGATTTCTTCTTTTCAGGAAGAACACATATTGACAGTAGTCATGAACTTATCTACCTCCCATGAGCTACAAAAATATTATCCTTTCCAAACAGTAGAGGAAGCTGGAAAATTAGGGACTACATCTGATGGAGAGCGAACTGAGATAGAGGAGTTCTCAACATGTATATCAACATATCCTTCAGATATTATAGAAATCAATCATCGAAAAGAGGAGGATTTGCATGGCATGATGAAGGAAGGTGTCGAAGTTAGTGTTGATAAGCATCAAGATTATATTTAAATCTAGCTCCAAGAGGTAACCAGGACACAATATCATTCTCTCCTTCAACACCTTCTACTGGCAAAACAAGTAGGTCATATGATTCTTCATATCCAAGTAATCACTAGGTAAATTTTTCATATGTGGATATGGGTATGTTTCTTATCTAGATTCGCACTTGGTTACATTGGAAAAGTTATTATAGTTAAATAAATATTTTCCTTTGTTTTTAGGTAGAGTAGGGTGATATGTACATACATAAAGAGATACATGTTGTTAGTTAAGCTTTAAGTTCAATGCAGCCTTGTTATATATATGTGTGTGTGATTGAGTCTCTTTCAATTTTTGTAGGTATTTTCTCTTCATTAAATTTCAAGGCACCTAAAAGGGAAGTTACTTTATTTCCTCTGGCTTTGTTGTTTCTTAGAAGGCTGATATTTTTAATTATTCCATAACAAATTTTCTTTAACTGTGTTACTTGTTTTGAAAGAAATATCTCATGATGTAACATAGCAGAATTTTAAAGCCTCTTTTGCAATACTTTAGCCATCTCTTCCAACATAATTGACTTTCTGGAGTATACTTGAAATATGTTTACTGATTTTACTAATTACTTGACATAGTTGGAGTATCCTTATCAAGCAAAATCTAGGAGAAAATACTTTTAATATTTAAAAGGTGGTTTGTTTTCATTTGGTTTTCACACAGGATTAGTTTTCTTTATTTATGTTGATTTTCAAATTCTATAAAATATAGCCCCATTTTCTTTCATTCTGGGATTTCATGATTAGAAAGGTCTATCTTATAAAATCTACAGTATACTAGTACACTCTGATTTGGCTTCACAATTGATTAGAAGGGCATCTTTACAAAGAGTAGCAGAAGAGAACATTAAGGTTCTATTCATGAGGACACCAAAGTAACTTTATGAGAAGATCGTTATAGGGACTAGAAGTGTCTTTCAGTTATTATCCAGTGGCCTCCCACACTAAATAAATTTGATCATAGTATGTCTTTGGACTAATCTAAAAACATGAGTGATTTTTCATGCAAATAATATTTTATAAGAAAAGAATATCTTCCAACCCAATACCATCTCATCCCATAAGAATGTTTTCAGAGTTGCTCCCACCTTCACCCATGCGAAAGCAATCTATAAATTTGATCTTAAAGGTGAAGTTTGGGACAAGAGCCTTTGATGGAAAGTGGGTGTAAGATGCTAACCCATTGGGATACTGAACATGTATGCTAGAAGCTAGTACCCGGCCTACAGTATGACTAGGCAAACCTATCGGGGTACTGAACATGCTTGCTGGCATTGGTGCATTTTTCCTACGGAAGATATTTCTTAAATATTAAATTTACCCCATCGGAGTACTGGACAAGCTCATTGGCAATGGGTTCTGACTCATTATGCGTAATTTATATTTGTTTGCATGAACAATTTACTTGTGTAAATCATTAAAAAGGAGGCACAAGTGGTTGAATCAAAATTTAAATGAACTTCCTTGACTTTCCATTGGATAATGGTTTGAAGGTACTTTAAGCCTCTGTTAAATGATTGTTACTATATATAAGGTTTATACCATAAGGGTGAAATTATGTTTTGGTGAATTAGTAGACTCGACTATGAACTTTACTACTATTACTTGGACAATTTCTTGTGGAGTTGAGATGGAATGACTACTATCCCATGGATTTCATTTGCAAATACTATTTTCATTTGTTTCTTGTTTTATGAAAAGAAAATAAAATCCCTACTTTAATTTTAAAAGGGGATTTTCAAGCATAAGATTATATATTTCTCTCATGAAATTCTGCATAAGTAAAGAAAAATTGAACATGTTCTATGGAACATCAATCTAGGGACTGAGTTTAATTATGTTGGTATGTGAAAAGCATAGTTAAGGAACGAATGATTATAAATTAATTTATGGTGATTCTCAACAACTTTACTAAATGGTTAATAGATATTGAAGAACATACTTATATAACATACATACGATATTTGGATCGCTTATATTTTTATATTTGCTTCTAGTCTTATGACTTATTTCTTCATGTGCTTAGGAAGATAATCACAAGTTTTGGAATTCAGATTGAGAACAGTACTCAAAGTTTTTGTTCATAACAAATAAAAAGGAGATCATCTCAAGAAAGTTTAAGTATTTCTACTTTCTAATTTTGGAATGCACGGAGGTCTAGCTTTAACAATTATGTTCGCATCAATGATTCAGTGGCAGCAGAGCATTAACAAAGTTCCAGACTTTTAAACTTTCAATTTTTCATAATAATAATCGGGAATCTTGACCCTCATTCATGAGAAATCACACAGCTTCAAAGCAATGCTAAATATTTTGTGCAATGATGGAACGGTGTGGGAACTGTGAAAATACTCATAGCGGATCTAAGAGCTGATGTGTACCTCACAAGAAAGAACTGCAGAAAAATAGAAGAAGAGTGCATAATGGAGCAACAAAACATAGATGCAATAGAACTCAAATAGGAGCAGAATAATTACACATGTTTCATTAATTTGTATATCAAACAATAATGCTACAATAGACAGGATTCGAATACCAAGGTGGTACTTTGAATTAGCCTGCATTAACTCATCATCAGATCAATAGTGGAGTGTCATAAATGCACTAGTAGATGTCAAACTGAGTCAACTAGATGTAACTAAGTCTAATAGAATACAACTAGTCTTAACTGGATGTAACTGAAGCTGTCAGTAGTCAGAATAGGTAAAATAGTCTCTTTGGATGTCTAACAGAGTGTATCAGTCAGTTAACAAGCAACTAACTAAGTGCAGTCAGTTAACAAGTAACTAATTGAGTGTGCCACTGGTGGTAGGTGAGAGAGGGCGCACTTCATATGTGGTAGGTGAAAAGAGGGTGCATCACTGACTAGGAGGGCTGGAACTGAACAAAAAGAAGCTTATGGGGATAGCAGACTAGAGACAAGGTGTTGGGAGATAGGGCTACTAATGACTGGGATGCATGCAATTGCATGCCTGCATGAAAAAATGCATGCATGACTGAATGCAAAACAATGATAATGTTAGGTAGGAAAGGAATGGAGTATAGAAATATCCTAACACCCCCCCCTTAATCCATACTTTGAATCCTGGGCCCTGGTAACTAGGACCAAAGGTCACCCATACAATCAAATAAATGATAAAAAAATAAAAAAAGGAACTATCCATAAACCGAGGAAATGGGGAAAACCTCATGGGAAAAATACCCCCCCTCAAAAAAGGAACAACAAGGAACTCAAAGAACCTTCATACTAAGCAGAGAAGGAAAAATATTTCCTCAGTGAAAACTTTTGCAAAAATCTTGGCAAAATGATCCTCTGTAGGATGTCAATGCAAGTGCTAGATCTGGATCTACTCTTCTGATGTGCCTCCCACTGTGTAGAAGATGTATTGGCCAAAGCAAGTCTTTCGGGAAACCTTTCTGCTACTGGAGCGAATGGCTCATGGTGGTCCAAATTCTGAATCTTTGAGTATTTTTTGTCAGACAACCGAGAGTGTCTCCTGGTTGTAGATCCTCCATGGTGAGTCTTTCCAATAGATTGTAGATCGAACCCCACCATCATGCAATATCTCTCAGGAAGAGGTAGATCTACATGGTATAGTGCAAGGTTGGCATGATACTGAGATCTGGTAGTTCTGTGATCAGATGGATCCTCAACTGTGTTCCCAATAGCTGCAAGGAATTTGTGAGCCCATATTGGCCTTGGCCCTGGATTGGGAGCATGTGTTGGTTCTGGATCTGAATCTAAATGTTCTTGAACTTTGATCTCAATATCAATATCTTCATTAGAAGAGGAGTCACTTTGATCTTCATCAGATTTTGAAGGAGTAGGCAGAGAGAAAGGAAAAAAATGTGAGAATTCATATGCCTTGGAGCCATGATTTGCAAACCCTTTCACTATAGTCTTCCCAGTGGAGATCTCTGTAATCTCAACTGTGTTGGGACCAAAGATCACCTTCTTTGGTGATCCTGTGTGAGTCATCTGATATACAGACAACAAATTTGCTGTAAGAGAGGGAATGAATAGAACATAATTGCACTTGCCATGCTCCATATGTATTGTACCCATCCCTTTGGCAGAGATCTAAGAGTTGTTTCCCATGTGAATAGTTGGGCCATCTTTGAGATCTAAAGAAGAAAATGATTCTTCAGAGGCAACCATGTGGTTGGAGGCTCCTGAATCTATGAGGAGGGCCTTTTATTTAGAAAATCCATCCATCAATGCATGGCATTCCTCACGACCATCAAATTCACTTCGAGAATCAGACGCTTTGGCACCTTTTGGAAGGGGAATGTTGTTCTGTTCAAGAAGCTTGGTTAACTGATCTATTTTCTTGTGCACGCAAGATCTCTCTAGGTGGTTTCTTTTCTTACAGTAGGGAGACTTAGATCTATTAGATCTTTTTTTGTTTTCCTTCTTGGAGCTGGAGGATCTTTTTGATGGACTTGACTCCACATTCAGCTTGGGTTCAGATGGCTTCTTGGCCTTGCCTTTGTGCCTCCCTTTAACATTCTCACTATTTTCTTCTCCAACTAAAAGATCTTGATCATTGGAGGCCTTGATGGCACCCATTTGCATCAATTTGTCTTGTTCTTGGATGAGAGCTACAGTAAAAAATTCTAAGGAGGGCATATTCCAACCAAGGATTGACATTCACCCAGAGTGGAAGGTAGATACAAAGACAAAAAATTCAGATCCTAGCTTACTCAGAATGGATAGCATCAATTGCTCATCCTTCTTATCAATTCCACACTACTTGCATTGCATAACCAATTTTTTGGATTTTGAGAAGAATTCCTGAATGGTCTCAAAACTACTTAGTTGTAGGGCAACCAATTCCTTCTCCAGAACATGGCCTCTTAGCTCATCTTGTTTGTTGAAGAGGGCCTCTAACTTCAACCATAACTCTCTTGGAGTCTTCAACCCTTCGAGATAAAACAGTAGATCTCTAGAAATATGAATGCACATGTAACCAAATGCTTCATCTAATTGATTCAGATGCTTGGTTTTCTCCACATCTGAAGTTGGTTCGATGTCCCTTCCCATTGTTATCCTGTGTAGATATTTTCTTCTCAATGACATTTCCATATCAAGCTTCCAATCAAAGTAATTGAAAGGTTTCAGGATTCTAGGAGTGAGGGAAGTGTTCAAATTGCTCATCTCAACTGCTAGACCGAATACAAGGTGAAACTACTGCTACTGCAGTAGGCTGTTGCAACTGCTGGAACTGTTGTTGGACTCAAGAACTTCGAATGACTAGCAAAAAACTCTCAAGAATGGAGATAGACTATATTCTCAACATGCTCTTATACCATGTGAAAATAATCACAACATATCTAAGAGCTTAAGTATACCTCACAAGAAATAACTACAGAAAAATAGAAGAAGAGTGCATAATGGAGCAGCAGAACATAGATGCAATAGAACTCAGATAGGAGCAGAATAATTACACATGTTTCATTAATCTGTATATCAAACAATAATGCTACAATAAACAGGATTCGAATACCAGGGTGGTATTTCGAATTAGCCTGCACAAATTCATCATCATATCAGTAATGAAGTGTCATCAATGCACTGGTAGCTATCAAACTGAATCAACTAGATGCAACTAATTCTAACAGAATATAACTAGTCTTAACTATATGTAACTGACGCTGTCAGTAGTCAGAACAAATAAATTAGTCTCTCTAGATGTCTAACAGAGTGTATCAGTTAGTTAACAAGCAACTAACTGAGTGCAGTCAGTTAACACGCAACTAACTGAGTGTACCACTGGTGGTAGGTGAGAGAGGGAGCACTTCACATGTGGTAGATGAAAAGAGGGTGCATCACTGACTAGGAGGGCTGGAACTGAACATAAAGAAGCTCCTGGGGCTAGCAAACTAGGGACAAGGTGCTGGGAGATAGGGCTACTGATGACTGGGATGCATGCAATTGCATGTCTTCATGCATGACTGAATGCAAAACAATGATAATTCTAGGTAGGAAAGGAATGGAGTATAGAAATATCCTAACAGAAACTGGTGCAGAAACGAGTGTTGAAAGAAGCTCCTAGGGATAGCAGACTAGGGACAAGGTGTTGGGAGACAAGGCTACTAATGACTGGGATGCATGCAATTGCATGCCCACATGCAATTACATGTCTGCATGCAAAAATGCATGCATGACTAAATGCAAAACAATGATAATGTTAGGTAGGAAAGGAATGGAGTATAGAAATATCCTAACACCCCCACTTAATCCATACTTTGCATCCTGGGCCTTGGTAAATAGGACCAAAGGTCACCCATACAATCAAATAAATGATAAAAAAATAAAAAAAGGAATTATCCATAAACCGAGGAAATGGGGAAAACCTCATGGGAAAAATACCCCCCTCAAAAAAGAACAACAAGGAACTCAAAGAACCTTCATACTAAGCAGAGAAGGAAAAAGCTTTCCTCAGTGAAAAGTTTTGCAGAAAACTTGGCAAGTTGATCCTTTGTAGGATGCCAATGCAAGTGCTAGAGCTGGATCTGGTCTTATGATGTGCCTCCCACTGTGTAGAAGATGTATTGGCCAAAGCAAGTCTTTCGAGAAACCTTTCTACTACTAGAGCGAATGGCTCATGGTGGTCCAAATTCTGAATTTTTGAGTATTTTTTATCAGACAACCGAGAGTGTCTCTTGGTTGTAGATCCTCCATGGTAATTCTTTCCAAGAGATTGTAGATCGAACCCCACCATCATGCAGCATCTCTCAAGAAGAGGTAGATCTACATGGCATAGTGCAAGGTTGGCATGATACTGAGATCTGGTGGTTCTGTGATCAGATGGATCCTCAACTGTGTTCCCAACAACTGCAAGGACTTTGTGAGCCCATATTGGCCTTGGCCTTGAATTGGGAGCATGTGTTGGTTCTGGATTTGAAGCTAAATGTTCTTGAACTTTGATCTCAATATCAAGATCTTCATCTTCATCTTCATTAGAAGAGGAGTCACTCTGATCGTCATCATATTCTGAAGGAGTAGGCAAAGAGAAAGGCAAAAAATGTGAGAATTCATATGCCTTGGAGGCATGATTTACAAACCCTTTCTCTATAGTCTTCCCAGTGGAGATCTCTGTAATCTCAACTGTGTTGGGACCAAATATCACCTTCTTTGGTGATCCTGTGTGATTCATCTAATATACAGACAACAAATTTGCTGTCAGAGAGGGAACAAATAGAACATTCTTGAACTTACCATGCTCCATATGTATTGTACCCATCCCTTTAGCAGAGATTTGAGAGTTGTATCCCATGTGAATAGTTGGGCCATCTTTGATATCTAAAGAAGAAAATGATTCTTCAGAGAAAACCATGTGGTTGGAGGCTCTTGAATCTATGAGGAGGGCCTTTGATTTCGAAAATCCAGCCATTAATGCATGGCATTCCTCATGACCATCAGATTCACTTCCAGAATCAGACACTCTTGCACATTTTGGAAAGGCAATGTTGTTATGTTCAAGAAGCTTGGTTAATTGATCTATTTTCTTTTGCATGCAAGATCTCTCTGGGTGGTTTCGTTTCTTGCAGTAGAGATACTTAGTTCTATCAGATCTTTTCTGTTTGTCCTTCTTGGAGAAGGAGGCTCCTTTTGATGGACTTGACTTGGCATTTAGGTTGGGTTGTGATCGCTTCTTGTCCTTGCCTTGTGCCTTTCTTTCACATTCGCACTATTTTCTTCTCAAACTAAAAGAGATTGATCATTGGAGGCCTTGATGGCACCCATTTGGATCAATTTGTCTCGTTCTTAGAGGAGAGCTGCTGTAAAAACTTCGAAGGAGGGCATCTTCCAACTAGAGATTGACATTCACCCAAAGTGGAAGGTAGATACAAAGACAAAAAATTCAGATCCTATCTTACTCAGAATGGATAACACCAATTGTTCATCCTCCTTATCAATGCCACACTGCTTGCATTGCATAACCAAATTTTTGAATTTCAAGAAGAATTCTTGAATGGTCTCAAAACTGCTTGGTTGTAGGGAAACCAATTCATTCTCCAGAACATGGCCTCTTAGCTCATCTTGTTTGTCGAAGAGGGCCTCTAACTTCAACCATAACTCTCTTAGAGTATTCAATCCTTCGAGATGGAATAGTAGATCTCTAGAAATATGAATGCACATGTAACCAAATGCTTCATCTAATCGATTCAGATGCTTGGTTTTCTCCAAAGCTGAAGTTGGTTCGATGTCCCTTCCCATTGTTATCTTGTCTAGATATTTGCTTCTCAATGACATTTCTATATCAAGCTTCCAATAAAAGTAATTGAAAGGTGTCAGGATTCTAGGAGTGAGGGGAGTGTTTGAATTGGTCATCTCAACTGCTGGAGTGAATACAAGGTGAAACTGCTACTACTGCAGTAGGCTACTAGAACTGCTACTCGACTCAAGAACTTGGAATGACCTGCAAAAAAATCTCAAGAATGGAGATAGACTATACTCTCAACATGCTCTGATACGATGTGAAAATACTCACAGCACATCTAATAGCTAATGTATACCTCACAAGAAAGAACTGCAGAAAAATAGAAGAAGAGTGCAGAATGGAGCAGCAGAACATAGATGCAATAGAACTCAGATAGGAGCAGAATAATTACACATGTTTCATTAATCTGTATATCAAAAAATAATGCAACAATAAACAGGATTCGAATACCAGGGTGGTAATTCGAATTAGCCTGCATGAACTCATCATCATATCAGTAATGGAGTGTCATCAATGCACTGGTAGTTGTCAAACTGATTCAACTAGATTTAACTGAGTCTAATAAAATATAACTAGTCTTAACTATATGTAAGTGAAGCTGTCAGTAGTCAGAACAGATAAATTAGTCTCTCTGGATGTCTAACAGAGTGTATCAGTTAGTTAACAAGCAACTAACTGAGTGTAGTCAATTAACAAGCAACTAACTGAGTGCAGTCAGTTAACAAGCAACTAACTGAGTGTGCCACTGGTGGTAGGTGAGAGAGGGAGCACTACACATGTGGTAGATGAAAAGAGGGCGCATCACTGACTAGGAGGGCTGGAACTGAACATAAAGAAGCTCCTAGGGCTAGCAAACTAGGGACAAGGTGTTGGGAGATAGGGCTATTGATGACTAGGATGCATGCAATTTCATGTCTTCATGCATGACTGAATGCAAAACAATGATAATGCTAGGTAGGAAAGGAATGGAGTATAGAAATATCCTAACAGAAACTGGTGCAGAAATCGGTGTTGAAAATCTGTAAGCTTCATTTTTCAAATTTTATTCTTAAAACCTATCTCAGAACTGTTGCACATTTTTCTGATATCCTTTTGCTGTACTAAGGTGTTCCTTAAATCTTTTGATAGATATCTTCCATGAAATTTCTTCAACTTTATGTTACATACGTTGAAGAATAACTAGTACATGTATCATTGTTCGGTTTCAATTTCTAATAGTTGAATGAGATAAGCAAGGTATCTTAAAGATCCTATTGATCCACTATTGATATTATTTTTATCTTCTGAGGTGATTAATCTCATCCAATATGGAACATTTCTATAAACTGTCATTTCTAGGTCACCATTATCTTCATTATTCTAGTTTGATGTCTATGTTCATTTGTCATACAAAGGAATTCAATTCTTATGATCATATTTCGATAACTTTATTTTTATGATCATACTTTCATAGTCATCTCTTTGTCATTATAATGCATTTCGCGTGGATTTCTTCTATCTAATATGCCACTGCCAAACACTCTGTTATTTCCAAATATGTTGCATATAGAGTATGGATGTCTTACAACATGATTTATATGCTCTTGTCCAAATCTCTAATTTGGACATGAGCTCAAATTTGCATAAATTTTTTTTATTTGAAGTCATACATTCATCTTACTGATCTACTAAGACATGACTATGCCTATGTATGTCAACAACGACCTGCATTAACAATTATAGGACTCTTTTGGAAAGATAGATGATCATATTCAAACCTGGTGGTATCTTTTGTTAATTTTCTACAAATCATGCCAAAATTGGTCATTATCATTACCTATATATGCGTTCTCCTTTTGAAATTATCAACGACTCCTTATAATCATTTATTCGAATGACGAATTTACAATTGTGCGAACAATCATCAAACTCCCAATTCGATAAATCATTCTTTCATTTCTTTATGATAGACATGGATATTTTCATATTAACTCGGAGTTTTAACGTATTTGAATCCAAACATTTGGGTAATCACATTCTCATTCCTCATTTCCTACTTCATTATGAGAGTCTCACTGTTGCAATTTTACTCTATAAGTCTTATGTCATTTCTCTTTGTTATCCTTTGTAGGGGGGGCTGCAAAATCTTTGTTGTGGGGGAGATGATGGCCCCTGTTTTTGGCCATTTTTGTGTTTGATTTTTAAATCCATATCACCTAAATTAAACTCTTTATGAAGGTTTTTGGTCGGATTTATTATTATTCTTGGACCTTATTTAGAGTTTAATGATGATTCCCATTAAAAGATACATATTATGTCTAACTCAAGTTTTTCCTTCTAATTTGATTATTTCGAAATTGTTTCTTAAATCATTTTTATCTTGACTTAGTCATTTTATATGCAATTCTAAGTTTTGGTTTCTAGCACTCATTTTGGCACTCAATGCCAATTTCATTAAATTTGGACAAATAAGGCAATTTTTGGACTAAGAAAGTGTGAATTTAGGCTTTGAAAGTGTCAATATCAACCTTTCTAAAGTGCAAAAACAGGTTCTGAAAGTGGCAATATTGGCTTTGAAAAGTGCGCTTTTCTATTCGAATAGTGCATTTTTTTACTACTTATGAACCTTAAAATTGCAGTTTTTTTGTTATAAAACTATGAATTTCAATTCAAAATGTGTGAATTTCAAACCAGAAAATGCAAATTTCGATTTGAAAAGTGTGAATTTCAAATAAAAAAATTGCAAATTTTGATTTGAAAAATGTGAATTTCAAATCAAAAATGCAAAATTTGATTTGAAAAGTGTGAATTTCAAATCAAAAAATGCAAATTTTGATTTGAAAAGTGTGAATTTAAAATTAAAAAATGCAATTACCTATTTCAAAAGTGTGAATTTCAAATAAAAAAACTGCAATTTTTTTTTTTAAATTGCAATTTTCATTTGTAAATGTTCAAAATTTTATGATGAAAAGTTCAATGTCTAAAATATTCAGTCATTGTTTGAATAACAATTCAATCCGCTAAGTTATAACATATAAAAATGGTTTGTCCCGACTTCTGTTTTCCGACAAGAAGGATCGGTCGCCCCTTCTTTTCATAGTCAATTGTGAAAACCTTTATCCAACAATTTAGCTATATCCATAATGGAGAACACAAGAAGGATCGAGGGACCCTTCTTGCAGTGTCGAACTATTATGAAAATAATATGGGGAATAAGAAGGGTCGACCGACCCTTCCTTTATGGAGGAATTGTAAAAATAGAACATCTTGGAAGTTATATCATATAAAAATGGTTTGTGCTGACTTCCATTTTACGACAAGAAGGATCGGCCGCCCCTTCTTTTCGTAGTTAATTTTCAAAACCATTATCCATCAATTCAAATATAGCCATAATGGATAATGCAAGAAGGATTGACCGACCCTTCTTGCAGTGTCAAATTATTATGAAAAGAATATTTGGAATAAGAAGGGTCAGCCGACCCTTCATTTATGAGGGAATTATAACAATAGAACACTTGGAGAAAGAGTGACCGCTCTTTCTATGAGAATTTGTCTACTTGCCAACAAAGTCTTTAAAGAAAAACGTCTATAAATGTTTCTGTTAAAATGTCGATATCTAATATCCTAGGGTGACACATGGAATGATCATATTGTGACACGTGGCATATTTGATTTGGCACATTGAGTATAGCGAGGTTACTAATTTTTATTTGATTTGGCACATAGTAGTTTATGCTAATTGAAAAATTCACTGAATCATAATAATTTTAAGGATAATTTAGGCACATGCAAGATTACCCTTCACATTTTTGTCAATCTTATTTCCGTCACTCTTCTTTCAATAACCGATTGGTATGTAAGCGACTGTCTTGGAAGATTTCTTCTCTACGAAAACATGTACTACTACGGTCCTCAATGTTAGGCTTGCAGCAGTCGTCGAATGGTTTTTTAGTACCAGACCATGCTGTCAGCTTCTTCTTCGTGCATGGAGATGTTTCCAGACATGACGACCCATTTCCAACCAAGCGAGTATCGGGGGTATCAACTCATAGTTCATCATCTCTTCCTCCAAACACGTTTCTAGACATGACAACCCATTTCCATCCAAGGGAGTATTGAGTACCAGCTCATAGTCATCAATGCGTTGTTCATCCAAATCCAGTTATTTTATGATTTCTTCGAGACGAACAAAGGCATTATTCATGGGGGAGATGTTGGAGGAGGTTAGGTCAGTCGCCCAACCAAGTCCTCCGTTCAACCATTTCAAATAACATGTCGAACCATCGTGTGGATCACCACATGTCGAGTTAGTTAGTCTCGTAAGTTAGTGAACCTACGAGTAATAGAAAACTTCTTGACTCTTCTACTTACTTATCTTAGGTTGTGAACTAAGAAAGTGTGAATATAGACTTTGAAAGTGTCAATATCAACGTTTCTAAAATGCAAAAATGGGTTCTGAAAGTGACAATATTTGATTTGAAAAGTGTGTTTTTATATTCGAATAGAATGTTTTTTGACTACTTATGAACTTTAAAACTGCAGTTTTTTGTTGTAAAACTATGAATTTCAATTCAAAATGTGTGAATTTCAAATCAGAAAATTCATATTTTGATTTGAAAAGTGTGAATTTCAAATCAAAAAATGCAAATTTTGATTTGAAAAGTGTGAATTTCAAATCAAAAAATGCAAATTTTGATTTGAAAAGAGTGAATTTAAAATCAAAAAATGCAATTTCGGATTTGAAAAGTGTGAATTTCAAATAAAAAAACTACAATTTTTTATTTGAAAATTGCAATTTTCATTTGTAAATGTTCAAATTTTAAGGTGAAAAGTTCAACGTATAAAATATTCAGTCATTGTTTGAATAACAACTCAATCAGCTAAGTTATAACATATAAAAATGGTTAGTCCCGACTTCTGTTTTCTGACAAGAAGGATCATCCAACACTTATTTTGGACAAATAAGGAAAAAAATTTACTAAGAAAGTATGAATTTAAACTTTGAAACTGTCAATATCAACCCTTCTAAAGTGCAAAAACAGGTTTTGAAAGTGTCAATATTGGCTTTGAAAAGTGTGTTTTTTTTACTACTTATGAACCTTAAAATTGCAGTTTTTTTGTTATAAAACTATGAATTTCAATTAAAAAAGTGTGAATTTCAAATCCAAAAATGCTAATTTTGATTCGAAAACTGTGAATTTAAAAACAAAAAATGCAAATTTTGATTTGAAAAGTGTGAATTTGAAATCAAAAAATGAAAATTTTCATTTGAAAAGTGTGAATTTAAAATCAGAAACTGCAACTTCTTATTTGAAAAGTGTGAATTTCAAATTAAAAAAATGCAATTTTTTATTTGGAAATTGCAATTTTCATTTGTAAGTGTTCAAAATATTAAGGTGAAAAGTTATAACATATAGAAATGGTTTGTCCCGACTTCCATTTTCCAGCAAGAAGGATCGTCTGCCCCTTCTTTCCGTAGCTAATTGTGAAAACATTTATCCAGCAATTCAGCTATATACACAATGGAGAACACAAGAAGGATCGATCGACCATTCTTGCACTGTTGAACTATTATGCAAATAATATTGGGAATAAGAAGGTTTGATCGACCCTTCAATTTTGAGGGTATTATAAAAAAAGAACACCTTGGAAGTTAAAACATATAAAAATAGTTTGTCCCGACTTCTGTTTTCCGACAAGAAGGATCGACCACCCCTTCTTTTCGTAGTAAATTGTGAAGACCTTTATCCAACAATTTCGATATATGGATAATGGAGAACACAAGAAGGATCGACCAACCGTTCCTGCAGTGTCGAAATATTATGAAAATAATATTGGTAATAAGAAGGGTCAACCGGCCCTTCTTGTAGCGTCGAGTTACTATGAAAATAATATTGGGAATAAGAAGGGTCGGTCGACCCTTCTTGTAGTGTTGAACTATTATGAAAATAATATTGGGAATAAGAAGGGTCGGCTGACCCTTCAATTACGAGGGAATTGTAAAAATAGAACACCATGAAATTTATATCATATAAAATTGGTTTGTCCCGACTTCCGTTATACGACAAGAGGGATCGACCGCCCCTTCTTTTCGTAGTTAATTGTGAAAACCTTTATCCAACAATTAAGCTATTTAATAGCCAAAATGGAGAATACAAGAAATATCAACCAACCCTTCTTGTATTTGTGAACTATTATGAAATGAATATTGCGAGTAAGAAGGGTCGGCTGACCCTTCATTTAGGAGGGAATTGTAACCATAGAAAACCTTGGAGAAAGAGCGGCCGCTCTTTCTCTAGGGTGACATGTGGAATGATCATATTGTGACACGTGTCATATTTGATTTGGCACATTGATTATAGCGAGGTTACTATTCTTTCTTTGATTTGGAACATTGAGTATAGCGAGGTTACTAGTGGTGGTTTAACCACAACACAATCAGGAAATGAAAATTCACTAATAGTAGTTTTAAGGATTAGGCACATGCAAGATTACCCTGTAGTTGGAAATGCTAATTGAAAAATTAACATAAATTTAGGAATTTATGTTAATTTATTAGTAAAGACAAATCCAAATTGTAGATCAATGTATGTATTATTGATTGCAAAAATTAAATAGTGTCCATAACTAATCTGAAGTGAAAATCAACATTCATGTACACTGTAAAGGAGATTAATTACTTATCTGCTCAAATTACTATTAACCAATTAAAATTAACTGATGCCAATTTAAGGGTTCAAGCACATTCAAGATTGACCTGTAACTGATATGTGTCAATTGAAAAATTAACATCAATTATAATTGTTTATAAAAACCATTTGCAGAAATAGCAAAAAGTTGTAATTGAATAAATTCTTTTAAAACATTAAGGATACACAGATCATAAGCAGAGAAAAATCAAAACTGTAGATCAATGTAATTATAGATTGCAAAAGATTAAACAATATTAAACAGTGTTCAAGATTAAACAGTATTAAAGATTATGAAAAATTAACATGAATTTATTAATTTATGTTAATAATTTGCAAAAATAGATAAATGTTTTAATTAAATAAATTCACTTAAAACATAAAAGACACACATATCCTGAGTAAAGACAAATCCAAACTGTAGATCAATGTATGGATTATTGATTGCAAAAAGTAAACAGTGTCCATAAATAATCTGAAGTGGAAATCAACATTCATCAAAGAAATTTGATCAATTAACAAAAGAGGAATGAAGAGAAGGACTAACTGTATTACTTCAAAGTTGCAAAAAATTACAATCTCTGCATCAATCAGAGTGTGTCCAGTCTTCTTTTGCTGATTTTCTCCCCCCTTAGACCCCATGATACCTCTACCCTTTAAATAATAATTACAAAAATAGTTACAAAAGATAGACTTCCCATAAAACAGGGATTACAAATCGAAACTAAAAGGCATCCTCAGGAGCGACTAATAACCCTTTCCACAAAATTCCCAAAATATTTTAATCACATGGTTTCCGGGAAGTCCCTCGAGGTATCCATAACTGTGGAAGATACCGACAATCCACTAGCTATCTGTGACAGAAGTGGAAAGATGCTTCTTAGAAGATTCATGATGATCGACAATTTTTAAAACAGTCTTCCTACTAAGCGAAACTGGAAATAGAAATACCAGAACAACAAAAAGCATAAACCATGATTTAATTACTGATTTGGTCCTTCTGCTCCAGCTGGGTGGTCGGATCCTTTGCCAGGATAATTCCCAAGCATTGCGCAAATTGTTGTTGATTATATAGAATCAGCTTCAACATGTCGTACAACTCGTCCTGCTGCATCAAGATTTCTGCCTGAGCCTCATTCCGATCCGTGAGGGATTTTCCCAGAACTTGCTTGTGAGACCAATGCAGGTCAAGAGTCTTTTGGTACAATGTAGCTCGACCATTGGTATTACCAGGGTCAGGGATGAGAGCCTTAAATTCCTGGCGAATTTTTTCATATGTCAAACAACGCCGAGATACCCTGGCATCATCTTCGACATCGTTTATCTCTGCTTGAGCTTGGATAGGAATCTCAGAGTGAAATTTATAGGCCTTATCAACCACTTCCCGCATGAACCGCATGGGTGGGGTGGAGGAAGAGTCGCTAAGCGGAGGAGCGGTAACCTGCTGGGTGTCCTGGTAGGTGCGGACCCATTTCTTTGGTGCTATGTCTACAAAGAAACAGAGGCGGAGCAAAAAGCACTCAGGGAGCACAATAAACCTTGAAGCTGCGTTGCCGGTAGGAATCAAAGATGCAGAAACAATAGACCTCAAATTTGCGGAGCCGGTAGGAATCAAAGCTGTGGACACAATAGACCTCGGAGCTGTGGAGCCGGTAGCACTCAGACGTAGTCAGAGCGCCAGCGGGCAGGTAGGGAGTATGCACAGTAGCGAAAAAGAGAACCAAAGAGCCATGGGGTCTAGAACCAACCAAACCAGAGACGGAGCAATAGAAAAAACCGGGAGTCCAGAGAAAAATGTCTCACAGCCGAGAATGATTTGTAGAGCCTTTATGCAGCAAGGCTGTGAGATTAGCATTAATGAAATCCTGGATGGAATGCTTATCAAAATCAATGCCAGTAATTAAGCACCGACGAGAGCATCGCGCGAGAATTTATAAGGTTATGTGGGGGACGAGGATAGTGGCGGGTGTCGCATATGAAGTACAATTTTAATTATATCACGTATGATTTGATTTCAACAAAATTAAAATTTGGT
Organism: Larix kaempferi; assembly: GCA_027924585.1. Taxonomy (NCBI): domain Eukaryota; kingdom Viridiplantae; phylum Streptophyta; class Pinopsida; order Pinales; family Pinaceae; genus Larix; species Larix kaempferi. The sequence continues at coordinate 2,437,219 of BSBM01000827.1, forward strand.
TTAAGATGAAGTACAATTTTAATTATATCACATATGCTTTGAGTGCGCATAATAAGGGGCACAAAAATCCCCCGGTATTCCGGTGAGCGATTTTTCGGCGAGGCACAGTTCCACCCTTTTCTGATTATTTTTTTTAAATTTTGACGATTTGGATCGTCTTAAAATGGGCCAAAACCCCTAGGGCACAATTCCATGGCATAGTTCCGCAATAAATCAGCTAGAACTACGATTCCATCAGTTTTTATAACCGAATCTAGGGAACAATTCGCCGAAAAAGTGGGGCGATTTGAGTGCCAGTTATCCCATGCCTGATTGGATGTCAAATCTAAACAACTTATCAATGACTTAGACTCTTCCCAGTTCCCGCAATCCGCAATTGTGGGTTGCGGGTTGCGGATGTAAAAGACCACAATTATTGAAGAATATTTTTGCATCCACAATCCGCATTGAGGATTGCAGGTTGCGGAATGAAAATGTTTCAAAACTAAAAACCAAGGGTCCCTAATCCTTTTGACACCTTTCCCCCTTCACCCTTGTAACCTAGGTCTCACACTTTTGATGAACTCCATTAATGTCTCCTCGGGATTCTCATGGTTTTTTCAAATGTCTCCTCGTCCGAAATGGCGGCCACCCTTGGCAGGCTCCATCTGTCTCGCATGAAGGAGATCAATGCGGAAAAGTCATGCTCCGAGGCTATTTCATGCTCGAAGGTGGCGCACTCTGTATCTTGCATGTCTCTCTCTCTCTGAAGGTTCTCCCTGCGTTTTTCTCTGAAGTCTGTGGTTTTGTCTGAATATGGAGGAGAGAAATTTGTGTCTCTCTGCTCTGCAATGCCGCAAATGCAGGACGACTATTCATGGGCACTACGAGGGAGTTGGCTCGAAGAGTCCTCTCTGATATTTTTCATGGGAACAACTCTGGTGGTAATGAGCACTCTGCTTGACAAAGCATGCTTGTCCCGGTCATTCCAAAGCTGTCGACCCTAGCAGTGGTAAAAGATGGGCTCCTCGGGGAATTAGGGGCCCTGTGCAGCATACTGGCTGTGGTTTTGATTTTGAAAGAAGGAATTGGAAGGTCTTCTCGACTCCCGATGGAAGGTCATCTCGACCCACTGTGAAGCTAAGTTATAACATAAAAAAATGGTTTGTCCCTCTGATTAAGTAGATTGTAAGGAGAATTTGATTAATAAAATATTTAATCTCTAACGAAAGTTAAACGTCTATAAATTTTGTTGTTAAAATGTCGACATCTAGTTTTCTAGGGGCACACGTGGAACGCTCAGATTGTGAAACGTGGAACGCTCGGATTTTGAAACATGGAATGTGAGAGACATCTATATCATGGTGTATATTTTTTTCGTGAGAAGACATAATGTCAACTGAAGCATGATGACATTATTTTCTTCACACGACTAATATCTACGATTACTCTGGCGAAATTTGTTGCTGCTGTAGATGATATCTATGACCGCCATCCAGCGATACTGTGATAATTACATTACCCATCCATCCCATCCCAGTCAATCCATCAACTCACTGGCCATTCCCCATATCACAGCAAACTGAAATCTTCAGGAAATATCAAAGCCATGGCATTTTTCTTTAAAGTCGATTGGTATGCAAGCCACTGTCTTGGACTCAATATTTATTCTCTAAGACAACATGTACTGCTACGGTCCTCAATGTTAGGCTTGCAGCAGTCGTCGAATGGTTTTTTAGTACCAGACCATGCTGTCAGCTTCTTCTTCATGCATAGAGAGACAATGAAGAGATTCACGGAAGACTTGTTACTTCAAATATTTGCAAGACTATCCATGAAAAGCATTATGAGGTTTCGTGCAGTTTGCAAAAGATGGAACGAGATGTTTAAATCACAGGAATTCAGACAATTAACGACTTCCATGGCGGTTTCTGCGATTCCGGCCTTTCTTCTTGGTTGGGGAATGTGACCTTCTCGTTTCCTTAGAAAGTTGTGGATTAGCACAGCAAGTAGCTACAAGTTTCACACTCTATCTCTGGAGTTTCTTCCAAGCCTAGTTATTATTGTGGCTAGTTGCAAAAGCTTACTTTGCTACAGTGGAAAAGATGAAAATTACATCTGCAATCCTGTGACCAAAACATGGATAGAACTGCCTAAGCGTCCCAAACAATATAAATATAGTAGCCTCGATTTCATTTCTCTGGTTTTCGATACGTGCGCTACATGCTGCAGTCTCATCATGGGAAGGCTTGCAGCAATTGTCGAATGGTTTTTTAGTATCAGACCATGCTTTCAACTTCTTTTCATGCATTGAGATGTTTCCAGACATGACGACCCATTTCCAGCCAATGGAGTGTCGAACTATTATAAAAATAATATGGGGAATAAGAAGGGTCGGCCGACCCTTCAATTATGAGAAAATTGTAAAACTAAAACACCTTGGAAGATATATCATAAAAAATGGTTTGTCCCTAATTTCATTTTACGACAAGAAGGATCTGCTACTCCTTAGTTTTGTAGTTAATTGTCAAACATTTATCCATCAATTCAGATATATCCTTAATGGATAATAAAAGAAGGACCGACCAACCCTTCTTACATTGTCGAACTATTATAAAAAGAATATTGAGAATAAGAAGGGTCAGCCAACCCTTCATTTAGGAGGGAATTGTAACAATAGAACACCTTGGAGAAAGAGCGGCCTCTCTTTCTCTGAGAATATTTCCACTTGCCAGCCAAGTCTTTAAAGAAAAACGTCTATAAATTTTGTTGTTAAAATGTTGATATCTAATATCCTAGAGTGACATTTGGAACGATCATATTGTGACATGTGGCATATTTGATTCACACATTGAGTATTAATAAGGAGGTTACTCTTTATTATTTGATCAATTAACAAAAGAGGAGGACAATCTCTACATGAATCAAAGTGTCTCCAGTCTTCTTCTGCACAGCTTGCTCTTGTCACCTTCCGATGCAAAATAGGACAGATGGAATCCATCTCTCCATGCAGGTGATTTTTTTATATTATTTATCCTTTGTTATCATCGTTGCATCTTCTGCGGCATAAAAGCTTCCCTCGGTGTCTATTTTCCTTATCTGTTCTGGGTCGTGAATCACTGATGCTTTCTAACTCTATGGTCCCTGGTGACCTCGAATCCCACCACATGTCGCCTTTTCTACCAGTTAAAACTACAGGAAGTCGCCTATCGTTGATCTGGATCTTGTATGAATCCTGTCCGTCAAACGGTGTGACTTTTACCAACTTCATGGATTTGGCTTGCGTTGATATTTTGTGCAAGCTAGATCCGTGAACAAAACCTCGGCCATAGATCTCAGCGTCGTCATATCTGCGCCGTCCAAACCCGCAGACCTCTACCAAAAGTTCGTGGATCTGAAAATTTGTTTCCTCCGGGCATGTCGTATCGGAGAAGTAATTCCTGACCATTGATCTGCTCCATTGGCCGTTGATTTGCTCCTTATGATACATGTGGGTTAAGTCTCATGCCTCCGTCTAAAACACCTCACCCATATGATTCTATTTTGCTCAAGCCACCGAGGCTTTCTCCATTGTTTTTTTTTAAATTGAACCTCCATTCTATTTTGCTTAGACCACAAAGATAGTGCTAACACCGACAAACTAAACAGGCAAGCTAAACTTCATTTAAATCACACAGTGTAATATCATCCAATTATTGAAGAATATTTCATTTTTAAATGTTCAAAATTTTAAAGTGAAAAGTCCAATGTCTAAAATATTCACACATTGTGCGAATAGCCAGTTAGTCTGATTTACGGCAAGAAGGATCACCCACCCCTTCTTTTCGTAGTTAATTGTGAAAACATTTATCCATAAATTCATCTATATCCATATTGGAGAACACAAGAAGGATCGACCGACCCTTTTTGCAGTGTTGAACTATTATTAAAATAATATTGGGAATAAGAAGGGTCAATCAACCCTTCAATTTCGAGGGAATTATAAAAATAGAACACCTTGGATCGTCCCCGCTTCCTTTTTCTGACAAGAAGGATCGTCCGCCCCTTCTTGTTGTAGTTAATTGTCAAAACCTTTATCGAGCAATTAATCAATAGCCATAATGGAGAATACAAGAAGGATCGACCGACCCTTCTTGTAGTGTCGAACTGTTATGAAAAGAATATTATGAATAAAAAGGGTCAGCCGACCCTTCATTTATGAGGGAATTGTAACAATAGAACACATTGGAGAAATAGCGGCCAATCTTTCTCTGAGAATATTTCCACTTTCCAGAAAAGTCTTAAGAAAAACGTCTATAAATTTTGCTATTAAAATGTTGATATTTAGTATCCTCATGTGACACGTGGAAGATACCGACAATCCACTAGCTATATGTGACAGAAGTTGAAGGATGCTTCTTAGAAGATTCATGATGATCGACAATGTCCTCAAAAACCCAAAAATCAGCCACGTGTCCTTCCTTTAGGGGAATTGGTGGAGTCACAGGCACTTGATTAATTATAAAATCTCGGATGACTGTATCATCTTGATCAACATGTTTCTCAGTGATCTTCCTTCTCTTACTCTGATGGAGTTGTATATACAGGAAAAATATGGGCTACAGTTTGCAAAAAAGGTGATCTGGTTTTAATATTTGTGCTCATTCCTGAAACCCGCAACCCGCATTTGCGGATTTCAGATTTCGGGAACGGTTTTGTTTATTTTGTAAAGTTTAAAAATCCTGAAACCCGCAACCCGCATTTCTGGATTGCGGATTTCGGGAACGTTGAATAAAACAAGATTTTGAAACCTCACCCCGAATCCCGCATCCTGCAGGAATAATCTCAGTCGTTTGTTTGTTCCAAGATCTATGGTCTAGATCTCATCCGGTCAAAAAAAAAAAACCTTAAATAATCAATTTTTCTTATTTTTGTGTATCGTTTTTACGGTCCATTTTTACACTCCTACGTAAATTTTACTGTTGATTTGTTACCAAGGTCACATGTATGATTTTCAGCTGGAATCAGGTTGGTTTGTTGTGAATTTTGCACCTGCTTTTCGTGTTTTTCTGTTTATGGTTTGATTTTGATTTTTGTTGGTTTATTTATCAGAATTTCCCAAAATGTCTCGAACTACCCGATGCAAGGCACTATATAAGGATTCACTGACTAAAGATCCCAATTTTGGCATTTTCTCAGACACCAGTGAAAGGGTAACTAAGGATTATCAAATGGACTGGGCCAAAATTTATTCAATCTTTGAAAACGATGACCTTTCAGACATCAAACAAGACCGGCCAGCCTATGAAAAAATTAGGGCTTCCCAAATCCACGCCATTGTCGCTCGCCCTGCTATCTTACCTTATACAGACCCTGTAAATTGGATTGTTGAAAATGCCAATACCAAAGACCGATCATTTAATGATTGCGCAGGGTCGCAATTGACTACCTTTCGCCCAAAGGTTTTCATCAGAGCTTTTGCTCTCAAGCCGGTTATACAAACCTTGACGCCTGACTTCATTCAATCCTCCTAGACTAGGTATAATTTTGACGAGATGATGAAATCTTGGATGATCAAACCTAAGAGTTTTGTGCCCAAGGTGGATGACCTTTATCCCATTATTTGGTTCAAGGAACCTTACTCCTTACTCGCAGCCATGCTCTGCAGACTTTTTGGTCTTCCCAATTGTTCAGTTTTCAAGGCCGAGTGAGCTCCCATAGCCCATCATGTGTTAACAATAGGAGAATCCTTTCCTTGGGCATCCATCCTGCCTTCAAAAATTAAGACACAAATTCAAGACTATCAACGGGCACCTGCCTCAAAGAAGCCACATTTTTACCTATCAACCTATGTCCTTGATGTCTTTTGCGCTAAGTTTCAATATCCTAACTTGGGGTGGAATTGGACCCCTCGAGCTCCACCAGTTCAGATATATCATTCTGCACTATGGGAAAGCAACTATATACCCTTGCTTTATGAAATTTGTGACCACTTTATGGGTACCATTTATTTTAAATTATTTCACCAGGAAGCTCTTGCCTTCTCAACAGATGCCAGAACCATCATCAACACCATTGAGGACTGGTATGTTTATGAGTCCTTTGCATACATCAGATTTTGGGGAAGTGACACCGTTCACCTTTTGCCCAGAATTGTACCTGACAGGTTGGTCATTCAAGAAGTTTCCTATCAGACTGTCACTAATGGAGTCTACAAGAAACTTACTGGTCCTAAAAAGAAGGGCTGGCCTAAGTTCTCTCTAAACCTTGGCCCACTAGTTATTCCTACCTCAACTTGGGCTGTTGTACCCTGAGATCAGTTGGCTCCTTTGAAGTTGGGGAAAGATCCCAAGAGAAAGCATGATCCTAAGAGATTCTTGGATGCACACTTCAAGTAGTATCACAAGAAAATGGACTATGTCCATGAAGATCTCCCAGATGACTCCATCTATCAAGGGGTGAACATCTTCCCTGAAGTGTTAGCAAGAGCCAAGAGCTTGGATGAGCAGCAACAGATTATGGCATTTCAAAAAGAAATAAAAGCTCAGGCTTATGGGCAAAGAACTTTGGAATTGAATATCACTGAACAAGTTAAAAGGAACAGAGAACAAAAGCAAATACAGCAGGCCAATGCTCCCTTAATGCTTACTTATACAGATGGACACAAAGGTAAAAATCCCATAAACGAACCTCCTCAGATCAAAACAACCACTGAGCAGGTTAAAGCTTTGTTGCAGACATCTCAAAATTTCTAGCAGCATTTGGCAAAATTGACTTCAGTTTTTGGTACTAAGACAATTGAACCACCTAAGGTCACTATGGATGTTCAAGTGACTGTTGTAGCTTCGCAGGTGGTTAATGATTTGACAATGGTTGAGGATAATCCCAAGAGACAGAAAGTTCAGGTGTCCACATCAAAAGTCCCCACTATTGATCTCATTGACATTGATGTTGAAGATGAGCCACAGGCTATAGTTCAAGTGACTAAAGAAGTAATTGAAAAGGTAATTGACAAAGTTATGGAAGAAGTCACTAAGGAAGTGATAGACAATTCACAGGAACTTACAGACCTATTGGACAGTATTGAAATGGAACATTCTGATCTTTATCAACCAGTTTTGGAACTTACCTCTACTACCCCTGACATTACCATTTCATCACTTTTGGTACCATCTGTCCAGGATCTTTCTATTTTTCCTGCAGGGGAAATGCCACCATTCTCTATTTCACAGTTGTTTCATACTTTCACTCATAGGGACAACCCTTTTCCTAGTAACTCGGTTTCTTTTTCAATTCCTTCCTCTATATGTGCAGAAGCCCAGTCTTTGATTGACCTCCTGCAATTACCCATGTCTACTTCATCATTACCTACTGACATAGATTCAGTCACAACTCCTTCATTAACATCAGCTGCTAATGGTGACCAAGTTCTCCTTTCTGAAGCTATCACTTCAATCCCTTCTCCTACTATTCTCTCATCAATCCCTCAAATTATTTCTACCCCTATGATTGTTTCTCAAGTTACCATGCCCATACCTGATGCCCTAACCACTCAAACTCCTTCAGTGGTTTCAACAGAAAATGTTATTTTAGTCACTTCTAAAATAATAACTGAATGGAAGGATGATGAAGTAGTCCCTCTTAGACATTACTTCTACAGTAAACATAATAAGGCAATGGTGAAGAGGGGTAAGAAGAGAATCCCTGATCAGGATGGCTTAGAAGTGTCTATTCTTAATTAGATAGTATGGGCCCAGCAAGCCAATAACCCTCTGAGAGGAGAAATTGAGGCAGCTACAGCATTAGAAGCTTTTGCAGGGGCAAACTGTGATTCAATACAGGTTCTCAATAGGTAAATTGATCAGAAGAGGGAATAAGTGGAGAAGCTTCAAGAAGAATTAATAAAGACTAAGGAGGAACATCAAACCTATGTTGATGATCTTAAGGGGATATGGGAGAGCAAGGTAGAGGATGAGGAGCGCAAGAACCAATCACTGCAAGTTGAACTTCGAAGATTACAAGCTGAGAATTCTGCCAATGTTCAGAATATTGCTTTACTGCAAAAGCACTGTGAGGATGCAACTGCAAGTGCAGCCTCCTCCACTTTCTTTAAGATGACATCTCAAGAATTCAAAGACTCGTCTTCTCAAGTCAATAAAGAGCATCATGAGTACCTGGAAAATTTGTTTAACACGTTGGATGAAATTAGAGAAACTCATATCACTTTTGGCAAGATGTTTAGTGCCCTTGAAAAACAGAAAGACAAAAGGCTGGAGGCTTCCAAGGCATATGATAACATTGTTGAATGGCAGAAGTAAATAAACGACATTGCTGGAGGCTTTCCCATGCTTATCAGTTTTCAATTTAAGAAGATCAGAGGTGCATTGAATACATGGTTGGAACTGAATGAATCAGTTGAAGATATTCTTAAAAGATCCCAAGCCATCTATAACAGGCGATGGTATGCAGCAGATAATGTGATGTTGTCTCTCCAATTTCCTACCGTAGAGCTCATCGAAGATGCCTATCCACCTAAATTGAAGATTGAGGAAGTTGAGCGTAAGTGTGATGAAGTTCAGCAGCAAATTCAGCTTCTAGAAGAAGTCAAAGTTGATGATGTGGAGAAGTTGATTAGGAAGCCGATTTCCCTGGAACGTAAGATCAAAGTCTTCATCCGCATATGGCATAAGATGGAAAAGAATGAGATGGAGATGTTCAAATGCAATTCCCAGTTGGGGCTCGAGTCAGCTAATTATCCTATGATAGATGACCTATTAGAGATTTGGGGCAAATGGCAAGATGTCCTAGGACATTAGCTTATCTTCGATTTTGTAATCCCTATTTTTGGGGGATCTCCATTTTGTACCCTATTGTATTTCTTATTTAGAGAGGGATGTCTCTTTTGGAAAAAGGGGGGTTGATAATTCTGGGATTGTGAATCAACAGGAGACAACCGGGGATTCTCTGTCTTACTCGAGCTTTGTAATTTTGTTTGCAAAACTCATTAATATAGTGAAGTAATCTCGTTGAATCTTTTCCTGTTTATTGTTCAAGTTTCTTTGACAATGTCTGATTTCTTATTTCAAATTATCATCTAGATACCAATGATTATTGATTGCAAAAATTAAACAGTGTTCATAAATATGGGGGATAAGAATCTAGATACCAGCGATACATGATATATAATAAGCAAGCTAATAATACATGATATATAGATACCAAGGATATTACATGATACATGATATTATATAGAATTATATTCATGAAATCAAGAAGTATTCTAATACAATCTCTCAGTGCCGAGCAAGTAAAATATAATTCAATGTCTCAGTGCCGCCTGGAGCTGGATCAACATGGGTGTTCTTGCTGTCAACATGGGTGTCATTGCTGTCAACAAGGGTATTTTTTCTATCAACATGTCTATTCATGCTGTTAGCATGGCCATCCTTGATGTCGACAACACCATTATTGATTTCAACATGGCTCTTCTTGTTGTCAACATCGGTATTCTCGTTGTCAATTAGGCTATATTCCGAGAGGCTCTCACTATTGCTTGATATTCCAACAGAATGATGGAATAGTCCGATGCAAAGATTACATGTTTGAGGAATAATGGCTGATTATTTTTGCGGTTGCAGGGGATGAGTCTACTGCTTCTATGTCTACAAGTCGAAACTCCAATAAAAGTCTAGTCTTTAATTACTCCTGCAAAGGAGATGATCTGATTCAAGGATTATTAAGGAGAATCTAAAATGTTCAGAGATTTTGTTGGTGACAAGACATAAACATAATGTGGTTCTGAAGCATGATAAGATTATTCACACGAGTGATACAATCCATCATTTACGGTGAATATTTTTCAGGAGCCTATTGTACGCCATTTAATGCACTGGAAGCAGGCATGTTGTCCATTGGATTTTCAAGGTATCGATTGGAGTGATACGTGTACGATTACTCCAGCAAACTCTGTAGTCGATTTGGAGTGATACGTGTACAATTACTCGAGCAAAATCTGCACTTGCTACAGATGAAATCTATGACCACCATGATTCTGCCATACTGTGATAATTACCATTCCCCATCCGTCCCAGACTCCCATCCCATTCAATCCATCAACACAGTGGCCACTCACTATATATAAGCTAAGTCATTATGTTCCTGGGCATGCAACAAGGAGGGGACATAGGGAGATTAGCAGTCTTGGAAGCTTTCTTCTCTAAGACAACATGCACTGTTGCGGTCGTCAACACTTGTAGCAGTCGTGGAATGTTGTTTTAGTACCAGACCATGCTGTCAGCTTCTTCTTACTCTTGTTTCAATTCATGAATAGTTTCTATGTTTTTATTGTGGATGATGAAATGGTTTCTTTTTATGGAAGTGTGATAAACAGTTATTTGTTTGCTATGCAGGTATTTGAGAGAGATACAATACCGCCGTGTCTAGGATATCTTCGAATCTCTGTGCCTCCAGATCACGCTATCAAATTCTTCTAACTGTGCATAATTTGTTTCACTCGTTTTAAAGATGCGCACCTCACCCATTTCCACTACATTTTATAGTCAGCAAGCGACTGTCTTGGAATATTTTTTTTCTAAGACAACATCTGCTGCTGCTGTCCTCAATGCTAGGCTTGCAGCAGTCGTCGAATGGTTTTTTAGTACTAGACCATGCTGTCAGCTTCTTCTTTGTGCATGGAGATGTTTTCAGACATGACGACCAATTTCCAGCCGAGGGAGTATCAAGTATCAGCTCGTAGTTCATCATCTCTGCCTCTAGATAGGTTTCTAGACATGACAACCCATTTCCATCCAAGTGAGTATCAGCTCATAGTCATCAACGCATTGTTCGTCCAACTCCAGTTATTTGCCGCCCAACTAGGTGCTCCGTTCGACCAATTCAAAGAACATGTTGAACTGTCATGTGGATCACCTCATGTCGAGTCAGGTAGTGCGAATTTATACTTTGAAAGTGTCAATATCAACCTTTCTAAAGTGCAAAAAATATTTTGAAAGTGGCAATATTGGATTTGAAAAGTGTGTTTTTATATTTGAATAGTGTGTTTTTTTACTACTTATGAACCTTAAAATTACAGTTTTATGTTATAAAACTACGAATTTCAATTAAAAATGTGTGAATTTCAAATCAAAAAATGCAATTTTTTATTTGAAAAGTGTGAATTTGTCCCGACTTTTGTTTTCCGACAGGAAGGATCATGCGAACCCTTATTTTCGTAGTTAATTGTGAAAACATTTACCCAACAAATCAGCTATATACATAATGCAGAACATAAGAAAGATCGACCGACCCTTCTTGCAATGTTGAACTAATATGAAATTAATATTGGGAATAAGAAGGGTCGGTCAATCCTTCAATTTCAAGGGAATTGTTAAAATAGAACACCTTGGAACTTATAACTTATAAAAATAGTTTGTCTCGACTTCCGTTTTCCGACAAGAAGGATCGGCCACCCCTTCTTTTCGTAGTTAATTCTGAAAACCTTTATCCAACAATTCAGGTATATCCATAATGGAGAACACACGAAGGATCAACCTACCCTTCTTGCACTGTCGAAATATTATTATGAAAGGAATATTGGTAATAAGAAGAGTTGGTTGACCCTTCATTTAGGAGGGGATTGTAACAATAGCACACCTTGGAGAAAAAGCAGTCGCTCTTTCTCTAAGAATATTTCTACTTGCCAGCAAATTCTTTGAAGCAAAAATGCTATAAATTTTGCGACACGTGGAACACTTATATTGTGCCACGTGGCATATTTGAATTTTAAAATTAGTTTGAAGATTGTTTAAATGAATATTGAGAATATTAGTGGTACCATTTAACGTTTGGGGACTGTTTTAAGTTCCTAGGGTGATACGTGGATCGATCATATTGTGGCACGTGGAAAATTTGATTCGGCACATTAAGTATAGCGAGGTTACTATTTTTTATTTGATTTGGCACATTGAGTATAGCGAGGTAATACTATTATTTACCTAATTTGGAGTGCATCAGTTTTAAACTTCGTTAAGGAACTTCTACTCAGCAACTCGACCATAAATTCCTAACACTATCTTCATCTCCAACTACTTCTCGAATATTATTCAGCTTGTTGTAGGCCATTTAATGTGTTGGCAGCAGGCATGCTGGCCATTGGATTTTCAAGGAATCGATTGGAGTGATAAGTGTACGATTACTCTAGCAAAATCTGTAGTCGCTACAGATGATATCTATGACCACCATACTTTGTTGGTGACAAGACATAAACATAATGTGGACTGAAGCATGATGAGATTATTCACACGAGTGATACAATCCATCATTTATGGTGAATATTATTCAGGAGCCTAGTACAGATCTGTAGTCGGATTGGAGTGATACGTGTACGATTACACTACCAAAATCTGTACTGGCTATAGATGATATCTATGACCACCATGATTCCACCATACTGTGATAATTACCATTCCCCATCCATCCAAGACTCCCATCCCATTCAATCCATCAACTCAATGGCCACTCACTATATATGGGCTAACCATGCCCCATATCACAGCAAACTGATATGGGGACATATTAGGGAGATTAGCATTGTCTAAGTCCAATACATGGATTTGTCATTATGTTCTTGGGTATGCAACCAAGAGGGGACATAGGGAGATTAGCAGTCTTGGAGGCTTTCTTCTCTAAGACAAAATGCATTGTTGCGGTCGTCAACACTTGTAGCAGTCGTGGAATGTTGTTTTAGTACCAGACCATGCTGTCAGCTTCTTCTTACTCTTGTTTCAATTCATGAATAGTTTCTTTGTTTTTATTGTGCATGATGATATGTGTTCTCATGCGCTACCTTGCCTGCAATAAAACGATTATATTTGTATTTGTTGGAAATGGTTTCTTTTTACGACAGCATGATAAACAATTATTTGTTTGCTATGTAGGTATTCGAGAGATATGTAATACTGTCGTGTCCAGGCAGTATCTTCAAATCTTTGTGCCTCCAGATCATGCTGTTAGCTTCTTCTTACTCTTGTTTCAATTCATGAAAATGGTGTAAGAGTCAACAGGGTACTGTTTCACGACCTAAAAAATGGAAGGTGGAAGTAATTTAATTGGATTGCAGACCTCAAAATGGAATGTGGAAGTAATTTAAGTGGACTGGCAGTTCATTCGAATTGGAGTTTCTTCCAAGCCCAGTTATTATTGTGGCCAGTTGCAAGAGCTTACTTTGCTGCAGTGGAAAAGAATAAAATTACATATGCAATCTTGTGACCAAAACTTGGATAGAATTACCTAAGTGTCCTAAACAATATAAATATAGTAGCCTCGATTTCATTTCTCTGGATTTCAATACATGGGATAGATGTTGTAGTCTCCTCATGGGAAGGAATTCAAGTGGAGACAATGATACAGTCATTGAGATGTACGATTCTAAGTCTCATAAGTGGACTCAATCCAAGATACCTACAACTAATTTTATTCGGCCTCGAGGGCAGGGTGTATATTCAAATGGAAAATATTACCGGTTAAATGATGTGCATCATTGGGAAAGTCTGAGCAATTAGTTACTTTTGATACTAAGGGAGCATATATATATTATTATAGCTCTGTTTTTCCTTGCAAACATTTTCTCTATAAGAAACTCCTTCCAGATATTTTGTAATGTTCGAGATTTGTCAGAATTGCTAAATCTGTTGTAGTTTTTTTAGAATTTTGAACTGAATCGTGAGCTATAACATGAGAATACTTGGTCTAATATCTGGAAACTATCTCGTATCGAAACTGCTATGCTGAATTTTTTCTGCCAATTATTTTTGTAAAATGGAATTTAAACCGAAATGCAATGAAAAGATTAGAAACGCCATTTTGTTCAATTCCTTTTTATCATGGCATTATGTGAAATCGTCATGTGATAGAAAATATATTGAATGGCCTAATCAGTTATATATATATATGAGGTTTTGATGCCCATGAATGCTCAATCATAAGGTGTTTTTGTTTACTGTAAATATGTAAGTGTATGGAACCATTTTCAAGGTTTTATATGGTTAATTTATTTTGATGGTTGAATATCTTCAAGGTTTTAAATGGTTAATTTATTTTGGTTGTTGAATATCATGTTTAGTAGACAGTAATTTGATGTATGATATTTCATTGTTTATGGGATAAGGGATTTTGTGTGTATCTAATTTTACTTTATATACCTTATATCATCTCGCAGTTCATCATCTTTGTACCTCCAGACACGTTTCTAGACATGACAACCCATTTCCATCCAAGAGATTTTCAAGGAATCGATTGGAGTGATACGTGTACGATTACAACTGATGACAAAACTATTCATTAATGACAGTCTGTAAATTTCCTTCCTTTCTCTATTAAATGTTATTTCCAGTACTGACAGTCTATAAATTTCCTTCCTTTCTCTATTAATTGTTATTTGGAGTAAATTATGTCAGTCTTTAAATTTCCTTCCTTTTTCTGTGAGAAAATCAATGTCTAAAATATTCAGTCATTGTTTGAATAACAAGTCAATCGGCCGCCCCTTCTTTTCGTAGCTAATTGTGAAAACATTTATCCAACAAATTAAGCTATATTCATAATAGCAAACACAAGAAGGATCAACCAACCCTTCTTGAAGTGTTAAACTATTATGAAAATAATATTGGGAATAAGAAGGGTCATTCGACCCTTCAATTTTGAGCGAATTATAAAAATAGAAAAACTTGGAAGTTATAACATATAAAAATAGTTTGTCCTGACTTCCGTTTTCCGAGAAGAAGGATCGGCCACCCATTCTTTTCGTAGTTAACTATGAAAACCTTTATCCAACAATTCAACTATATCCATAATGGATAACACAAGGAGGAGCGACCGACCCTTCTTGTAGTGTCGAAATATTATGAAAAGAATATTTGTGATAAGAAGGGTCGACCGACCTTTCTTGGAGTGTCGAACTATTATAAAAATAATATCGGGGATAAAAGGGTCGCCCGATCCTTTAGTTACGAAGGATTTGTAAAAATAGAACATCGAACTATTATAAAAATAATATGGTGGATAAGAAGGGTCGGCCGACCCTTCAATTACGAGGGATTTGTAAAACTGGAATACCTTGGAAGTTATATCATATAAAAATGGTTTGTCCCTACTTTCGTTTTACGACAAGAAGAATCAGTTGCCCCTTCTTTTCCTTGTTAATTGTAAAAACCTTTATCCATGAATTCAGATATAGCCATAATGGATAATATAATAAGGACTGACTGACCCTTCTTGCAATGTCAAACTGTTTGGAAAACAATATTGGGAATAAGAAGGGTCTGTCGACCCTTCATTTAGGAGGGAATTGTAACAATAGAGCACCTTGGAGAAAGAGCGGCCGCTCTTTCTCTGATAATATTTCCACTTGCCAGCAAATTCTTTAAAGCAAAATGTCTTTAAATTTTGTTGTTAAAATGTTGATATATAGTATCCTATGGTGACACATGGCATCATATTGTGACACGTGGCATATTTGATTTGGCACATTGAGTATAGGGAGGTTACTATTTTTTATTTGATTTGGCACATTGAGTATAGCGAGGTTACTAATGCGGGTTAAACCGCAACACAATCAGGAAATGGAAATTCAGTCATAGTAGTTTTAAGGATCATTAGGCACATGCAAGATTTTCCTTAAGCTTGAATTCTAATTGAAAAATTAACATGAATTTATTAATTTATGTTACTCATTTGCAGAAATAGATAAATGTTTTAATTAAATAAATTCACCTAAAACATAAAAGACACACAGATCATGAGTAAAGACAAATCCAAACTGTAGATCAATGTATGTATTATTGATTGCAAATAATCTGAAGTGAAAATCAACATTCATCAAAGAAATTTGATCAATTAACAAAACATGAATGAAGAGAAGGACTAACTGTATTACTTCAAAGTTGCAAAAAACTACAATCTCTGCATCAATCAGAGTGTCTCTAGTCTTCTTTTGCTGATTTTCTCCCCCCTACCCCATGAGACCTCTACCCTTTAAATAATAATTACAAAAAGAGTTACACAAGATAGACTTCCCATAAAACAAGGATTGCAAATCAAAACTAAAAGGCATCCTCAGGAGCGATTATTACCGACCTTTTTCACAAAATTCCCAAAATATTTTCATCACATGGTTTCAGGGAAGTATCCCGTAAAAAACTGTGGAAGATACCAACTATTAGCACCCGAATTGTACCAGATCGATCATGCAAGATGGACGTTCCAGAGAAATTCCTTTATCGCTAAAGGTGCAAGAATGATAGGAAAGGATAGAAAATTTGGAAATGGGATATTCCCTTAAACGTAAAATGCTTTTTCTGGTTCGCCCTCAATGGAAGACTAAAGACCTGATGGAGCAGCATCAAATGGAAGATGTGTAGCAGGAGGCATATTAATGCTAAATTCTGATCACTATTTCAAATGTATGCTAAACTGTGGATCAGGCACAAACATGAAAGCTGAACTTTTTGGCTTATAGTGTATGCTGAAAGTTGTCAATCTTTTTGGTTTAAATGATTTGAAAGTATTCTATGATTCGAGGGTAACAATTAAATGGGCTCAAGCAGACTACAAGCTTAAAATCCTTGAACTTGAGCATTGGTGTCAAATGATCCGCTCAGAAATCCAGTTTTTCAAAACCATCTCCTTTGAGCATACATATAGGCAGCACAAAAACAATGGAGATATTAAGCTTTCAAAAGATGCAATGAAAAAATAAGTTGGTTATTTGTTTTGGGAGGAAATTATTGATCACTTATGTTTTGATAAGGGATCAGTAAAGTTCTTTGACTAAGCCATATTTTGGACTGCTTTTTTACCTTAGTAGAAGGGATAAGTTACTAAATAGCTGAAAGCTTTTGACTAAGCCATATTCTCATACTGTTTTTGAGTCAAGGAACCGCATGGAACATAATGTACTATTTGATTCAGTTTTGAATAACAATAGTATAATTTTTTTCTTATGAAAAAAAATGGATTACAATGTTCATGTATTTAATTATGCTTGATATGTTCAATCTGTGGAATGAATGTGTAAATAAATGTAAGCCATGAATATTCTATGTTAATCCTGTTAGCAGTGGATTCCCCTCATTGACACTACATTTAGATGACCAAATCCCAACATTGAATATGGAAAGAAGTAAATCCAAAAATTGAATGGCATCCAGGGTCATCGTCAATTTGTGAAAAAACAATTTTTACCTTCTTGTGTTGTTTGGTAGTTCTTTGTGGATTCTCTATCACATCCACTTTCATCATCGGATAGTATAATTTGATTGAAGGATACCTGGGTATGCTTTTTATTTGAAGCTGACAGTAGTAGAATATGAATTTAAAGAAGTTATTGAACATAACCGAGAAAAGTAAAATAAAATCAAAGACATCTGAAAATGTGAATAGAAATAACTTGTTTAATACCCAATTCATGATGAAACCTATTCATGAACAGCTCTTGTTGTACTGTCTCCACAGTAGAAATAACTATTCTTTCTAGAGACCTGGTCAACGAACGAAGAAGCCTACCTCCTGCGTACAACGAAAGAACTATGCTTTGAGAAGAGACCTGTCTGGAAACTATGTGATCCCAGATTTCCTACGTCCTTTCTTTTCGCACTATCGTTGTTAACCCTGGGATGAGGTAAATCAATCATTGGTAGGCCCTCATCCTTCCAATCCATATCAATTTCAGAAGTAGATAAAATATCCTTATCACTTCCAAGGATCCAACACTGTGTAATAGAGAATACTATAAACAAGTCCCTGGAGAATTCTCTATAAACTCCCTTTGTAAGATTCGATGTAACATGTTTTTTTTATTTCTTGCTGAAAATTGCGAAAGCTTTAGAAATCATACAGGAGTTTTCCATATCAGCTAAAAAAATAGAAGTACATGCCTCTTGGTGACCAAAGAATCGGGATAACAACATTGACAAGCAAACTGTGAACTATTTTCGACGTCGTCTATGGACATCCTCTCTTTATTGATATATAGATTCAATATTTTCTGAGCATCAATTGGTAGTTTGGTACCATCATCCACTTCAGATTCGTTCTTTCTCTTTTTACTCAAAGAATTTGCTTTCTTTCCGGAGCATAAAATATTGCACAGTTGTTGGAGATGGTTTGGTGCAATTTTAATTTCAATGACGTTATGGTCAGTGAAATTTTGTGATCTATCAATTTGAACATCATTAACTTTGAAATATTCAACAATCGAATGCCCGGTTGACCTCTCGTCCTTGATTTGTTTGCAATATTCATTATCGACTGATGTGCTCATCCAAACCGATCCGTTGAATAGATTGTCCGCCATAGACGTCAATTCATCTTCATCAAGATCATGCAATGGTCTAAAAAAATTATACCCGTAACTCTTTATTTTATTTTGAACAAAATCATCCTGAGTGATGCTCTTCGGTGAGCATGGCAAGGAGCCACTTTTGTTTAAAAGATCAAATATAGACTGCCATTTGGTCCACAGTCGATCCGATGTCAAAACAAGAGTTAGCTTGTCTTTAAGGCTCTCCCTTGTTTGAACAAGAAAGATATCCATACATTCAGTTTGGAAAGATTGCAAACATATAAAATTGAATAATCCAGTTAATTTGCTAATTTCATAACACAGGAAACAATCTAAAGACTTTGATTGATAAGAAGAAAAATTCTATACTTGCCAAGAATCACTGGAAACGTTTCCCTTTCCCGGGCGGGATGGAGTACCGCAGGATATCCATTTCTCCCTTGCTTTTTCAACACAAGAAATGAATGGAGTGTCTGCCAATTCCTTTTGACAAATTTTGTTGTTTGCAGAATTTTTTGATGATGTGCTAAAGAAACTCTATGTAGAAGATGAGTTGTTCGATGCCGATACCTTAAATGGAGTTGTTTATATTGATCGTCTACAACGATTATTTTCTGCGCAGAAATAGTATGCTGCCCATCCAATATATAAAAATTTACTCATGGTGAATTAATTTCTTCTTCATTTCCAGAGCTGTTACTGTTGGCCAATGTGGTCTCCTTATCGAAAGGCAATAGAACAACATCTCTCAATGTTGTTGTAAATGTATGGAGAAGAGATACAACCATCTTTTGCACGACCTCCACATCAACCTTTCGATATTGCAAGTGCGGACGTGCAACAACACATCTTGTTACGTCAATGGAAAAAACTTGCTCATTGAATAAAAAGAATTTGATCTGCTCTTGTTGAACTTCTTTTGAACTTTCGAAGCTCTTATTTGTTTTCCGTAACATCGCTTTAGAAGGACTTTGTTTGAGTTGTTTGAAGGAAGATTTGTCCACATCTTTTACAATAAATTGGAGAAATGCTCTTCTATTGTACATAAGAATCCTTTCATGACTTTGTTGAGATATTGTAACTTCAAAGAATATTATGTTTGTACTTTATTATTCCGGAGATGTTTCATTCCTCCGTGAAGATCTTATTGTATATCCAGAGATGTTTATTCCTCCGTCGGAATGTGGTAACTTGGGTTATTAGAATTCCCTAGTGGGGGTCGGCCCTGTATGTGTTATGTGGGTCAAAGGGTTATTAGACCACCCTAGAGGGGTCGGCCCAGTCAGTTGTAGTGGGGTATTTAACCTATTGGTTAAATACAAGCCTACATGTTTTTGTGTAAAAGACAAGTCGGAGTAGTGTATAAATAGAGGAGGTGTATTCCTCATTTTACACACACACTCACTCACTTGAGAGTAGCGCACTTGTGGAGGGGAGGTCTGATATGGTGGAGGAGGAGATCATGTATTTGGTTTGCATATTTGTATATTGCTAGTCATCTATATTGAGGAAGCTTTGCTGGGTTTTCTACCCCATGAGGGTTTCCTAGGATAAATCTGTGTCTCTTGTGTTTATGTTGTGCTTGTTGTTTCTTCAGTGATCCTGTATATGCTATTATTGTGAAATGGAATGTAATGCTTCTATTTTTTGTCTTAGCATATTAAATCTTAACATGGTATCAGAGCTAACCTGAAGGAAGGCAATGTATGGCACTTACGACACTTGCTTTACTTACGACAATTTGAAGGTTAGGGTTTTATATAGCAAAAACCAGTCATCGTGGAACTTTTGCCATAAATCCATTTTGGCGAAGGTTCAAGATCTGAAACCTTTACAGGTCGTAGATAACATCTCCAGGTATCTTGTTTCCAAAGGGAACCCTCAGATTCGTTGTACTTTGTAAGTTATGATCAGTACAAGTTAGGGTTTCTGCCTCTTCTAGATCTCAGTCAAAATCAGGTGACCTAGGAAAAAAGGTCATAACTTGGGCTAGGAAGCTCCAAATGAAATTTTGTAAAAATTGACAGGTAGTACACAGACTGTACTATCTCAGGAAACGTTTTCAGAAGCCGAAGTTGAACCAGTGACACGTGGTACGCCGTACAAGTTCGCTCTCCTGTCTTATCCTATAAACAGGTCACGTTGCGACACTTGGCATAACTTGGGCTAGGAAGCTCCAAATGAAATTTATTAAAAGGTGACGGGTAGCACACAGACTGTACTATCTCAGGAAACTTTTTCAGAGGACGAATTTGAACCAGTGACACGTGGCACACCGTACAAGTTCGCTCTCCTGTTTTATCCCATAAACAGGTCACGTTGCGACACTTGACATAACTCTCTCTCAGAAAATCCAATTGAGGTCAGACCTATCAGGATGGAAAGATGACAGGTCAAGCTACCACAAAAAAAAATTTCAGACCCTATGGAGTGAAAATTTGGGAGTTACAGCAGAAACAATTAGGTACATATTTCTGTCAAAACATAATTATTTTTGGAGCACCTTCATTCATGGCTTCCGGAATTTAGGGTTTTGGAGAAAGTTAGAATTTTTGGAATCAGAATCCACGGCTGAATGCTACTCAGGAAAATCAAAATTTAGAGACCAAGATCTAATTTTTTGGTTGGGTAGAAGACCAGGCTTGATCAAACCCCAGTTCGGGATTTTGATCGGAAAGATGGAAAATTAGGGCTTCAGCAAAAGTTGGAATTTTTGAAGTCTGTAACCACGGTTGGAAGCTCCTCAGAAAAATAAGATTTTAGAGCCTTGGATCGAACCTTTTGATTGGACAGAAGTTTGGGCTTCATCAAACCCTAGTTCGGGTTCCTGTCTAGAAGATCCAGAAGTTTCGAAGGCAATTTTGAGGGGTCAAATTTTGGAGATTTCAAAATTGAAGTATGCTAGTTTGATCAGCTCAGCAAGACACATCCTTCCATCCATTCAGAAGTGTGAAAGTCAAAGATTGAATTTTTAGGGTTTCTCTAGCAAACCCTAATCAAGCTCCAAATCAAGTTTCAGGGGGAGTTGAGGCTAAGGCCTTACATAAGAAGACTACAAGAATTCTCGAGAGGTATGACTTAAGGAGGTTCAGGTATGTCTTGAAATGTAATTCTTGATTAAGTTCATAATGTGTTTGTCTTCATGATATTTATTAGTACAATCTTGATTAATGTTAGAATTGTCTTATCACCCTAGTAACAGTATGAATGCATATGAATGATCGAAGACATTCATTGATAGGGCTATATGATTGTACTAATGCATTATGGTGTTGTGTGAGGTTGATGTTGTCGGCTAACAAGATATAGGTACATCACAAAAGACAAATCAATTTCCATGACCATGACATCATGAAGACAAAGACTCATCCATAATCGTTGTTCTACTTACGAAGTATGTATGACTTTGTTCTATTATGCTTAACCTATGAGATATGCAGGTTCCAGCATAAGATCTCTAAATCATTGAAGAGAACAAAGAAGATATTGATTAGGTATGTTAGACATAACTAAGCAGGTATACTAATCCAGGTATGTTTTCCTACGTCATGTTAGAATCTTACCTTGTGTTAGGATCCCTTATATAAGTATACTTGGTATGATTGGTTATGCTTATTCATAAAGTTAGTAATCAAGGGTTTATGCATATTATGTCTCTTATGTTGATGATTTAACTAACCAGAAGAGTATTATGATCAAACAAGAATATGCATGAGTAAAAGAAGACTTCCTTGAAACCCTGAATACTAATGATCATGACTTTACATATTCAAAGATTATTTAGAATTATAATGTTTTGATAATATTTATAATATACTAATGAATGTATGTTTGTGTATGAGATCATGAGGATGACACTAGTGCACACTTGAGCATGCATAGTGGTACAGAATGAATAGAAGTTCAAAAGACATACAGAAGATCAAGCGGGAGGCAACCACACAAACATAAAAGATAAGTATTTGAGTTATTATTTGAAATAGTAAATGATATTGCTTGTATGCATATTTGTATTCCTAGAATATATCATGCTGAGTGTAAACATTCATAGAGCATTGAACAGTATACTACTAATATGCATATGATTGGTAAGTTGGACAAACATTCCATTGTTGCTTGTCTAGAATGAAACCTCTTTGCTGACATGCTGAGAGCTACGCACACTCTCGATAGTATGTTCTGGTAGAGATGGAAGGCATCTAGATAGCCACTATATGCATACAGGATATGGGAAAGTGTTGTGCCAAAGTATTGGTCAAACTAGTTGCATAACTATGTAAATGATATCTGTATGCATAATAGGTTATCATGTCAATATGATTTGATGATTATGAAGTATTACTAATCATGTACTTAATTTTGATTTGTAGGAAAGATCATGATGAATGATGAACACTGAACAAGCGATGGATGTTCAACAAAAGGATTTACAAATCAAACACACTATAGAAGGCTTGTGGCAAGAAGATTCTCTTAGAAAGAGGAAGAGAATCATGATGAGATGTTTTCTCCAAGTGGCTAGATAAGACCATTCTCTTAATGGTGTAATTAAAGAAGAAGTGTGAATCAGGTTCTGTATGGGTTCCCAGGATCGATAATCAATTGATGAGCTTAATGATCACCATGGGTGATGTGGATCTCAACCTTTGCTACAAGGTTGAATAAGGTTTCTAGACACAGATGACATGGATGCAAGAAGGAACTCACCACAGAGTTTGAATGATATTGAGGCCCATATCAGTAGACCCATCTAATGAGAGATGGGACAGATAGATATGCAGAAGATCATTCAATGTAGAGTGTGAATGATGTTCAGTCACAAAGGGAGAACTGACAGTTTCTTGATAAGCTTGGGCTTTACCAAAAGTAAAGTTGTTCCTAACCTTTACCTTAAGGTTATGGATCATACTATTATTGTATGTAGATGATATCTTTATGATAGGGAATGAGAAACAGAAATGAAAATGAAAGATCTCAGATTGATGCATTACTTCCTAGGTCTAGAAGTATGGAAAGGCTCGTAAGGAATCTTTCTCAACTAGGGAAAGTATGCTTAGAAATATTGAGAAGAATTGATGTGTTGGAATGGCCACTCTCATGGATTCCAACTTGAAGCTGTTAGCAGATGACTCATCAGAGTTAGTGGATATAAATCTGTACAGAAAAATTATTGGGTCATTGATGTATCCAACGAATACTAGGTCAGATATATGCTTTGCTGTGAACAGCTTGAGTCAGTATCTAGTGGAAACTAGATGTGTTCACCTCATAAGTTGTAAATCATGTGATGCGGTACCTAAAGGATACAATAGACTTTGATCTATGTTATCTTGGAGATCATGACTTCAGATGGCTACACAGATGTTGATTGGGCAGGAAGTGTATCATACAGGAAGAGCACATCGAGAGGATGTTATTAGGGGATCAGCCATGATCTCGTGGTTTAGCAGGAAACAATCTAATGTGGCTCTTAGCACAAGCAGAATATATGGTTGCTTGCTCTGCTAAGTTATGAAGTAGTATGGCTTCAGGAATGTTTGAATTAGAGATAGACTCAATTGTGATCCTATGTGACAAACAGAGTTGTATCAAGATGGCAGAGAATCCAGTGTTCCATGATAAGTCAAAGCACATAGAGATCTGACATTTCTATATACAAGATATGGTGCAGAAAAGAATTAAAAGTTTGAATTTGTAACAAGTTACCGATGTACTAACCAAACCTCTACCTCAAGTAAATTTTTTCGAGACAAACTTAAAATAGTTCAGAAGGACCCTCCTCGAAAGGGGGAGCGATGTGGTCACTTATGATGAGATTGCCTACATCGACAGAGAGGTCGATGATGTGGATACATATATTGGTGATGCCGATAGAGAGATTCATGGATGGTCCTTAGACAGGGTCTAAATTGACAAGGGGATTGTATCATCCTTGAACACATGTTCTAAAGAGAGCCGTAGACAGATGTCTTCAAGAATGAAGTCCTTCGTGGACATGTGAGGATTGAATCATCCTTGGATTTCAGTCCTAAAGTGAGCCGTAGACAAATGTCTCCGAGAAAGAAGAGGGATTGTATCATCCTTGAACACATGTTCTAAAGAGAGTCGTAGACGTATGTCTTCGAGAATGAAGTCCTTGGTGGACATGTGAGGATTGAATCATCCTTGGATTTCAGTCCTAAAGTGAGCCGTAGACTGGGTCTCTGATAATGAAGTCCTAAATGAACAGGTAGGGGATTGTATCTTCCCCAGACTTAGGTCCCAGAATTGAGCCGTAGATGTATGTCTTCGAGAATGAAGTCCTTGGTGGACATGTGAGGATTGGATCATCCCTGGACTTTAGTCCTAAAGAGAGCCGTAGACATGATGTCTCTGAGAATAAAGTCCTGAATGAACAGGTGGGGGATTGTATCGTACCTGGACTTTGGTCCCAGAATTGAGCCGTAGACTGGGTCTCCGATAATGAAGTCCTGAATGAACAGGTAGGGGATTGTATCTTCCCCAGAATTAGGTCCCAGAATTGATCCGTAGACTGATGTCTCCAAGAATTGAAGATAGGACTGCATCGTCCCTAGACCTCGGTTCAAAATGTACGTGAGGACTGCATCGTCCATGAACTGGGTTCAAAATGTACATGAGGACTGCATCGTCCATGAACTGGGTTCAAAATGTACGTGAGAGGACTGCATCGTCCGTGAACTAGGTTCAAAATGTACGTGAGGACTGCATCTTCCATGAACTGGGTTCAAAATGTACGTGAGAGGACTGCATCGTCCGTGAACTGGGTTCAAAATGTACATGAGGACTGCATCATCCATGAACTGGGTTCAAAATGTACGTGAGAGGACTGCATCATCCATAAACTGGGTTCAAAATGTACATGAGGACTGCATCGTCCATGAACTGGGTTCAAAATGTATGTGAGAGGACTGCATCATCTGTGAACTGGGTTCAAAATGTACGTGATGGGATTGCATCGTCCCTAGACATGAGACTTGTCTTAAAGTGATAAGGATTGATCATCCTGGAACCTGATCTGGATTGTATCATCCATGGACCTATGTCCTAAAGAGAGCGGGATTGATCATCCTGTAATATGATCATGTGTGTTGCAGAGTATGCTGCTATGTATTGATGATAGATGTATTAGTGAGAATACATGCTTTTGATGATAGATGTATTAGTGAGAATACATGCTTTTGATGATAGATGTATTAGTGAGAATACATGCTTTTGATGATAGATGTATTAGTGAGAATACATGCTTTTGATAATAGATGTATTAGTGAGAATACATGTTGTTGATGATATATGTATTAGTAAGAATACATATTTTGATGATAGATGTATTGGTGTGGATACTAATACAGATGATCCAGATGTTGTAGATCAAGATGATCCAGATGCTGTAGATCGAGATGATCCAGATACTATAGATCGAGATGATCCAGATGTTGTAGATTGTGATGATCCAGATACTGTAGATCGAGATGATCCAGATGTTGTAGATCGAGATGATCCAGATGTTGTAGATCGAGATGATCCAGATGCTGTAGATCGAGATGATCCCAATGCTGATGATCGTATGATGACGATACTGATGATCGTATGATGACGATGCTGATGATCATGAGAATCCAGATGTTGATGTTGTTGTAGCTTTTCAAGTGCTGCAGAAGATAAAGACTCAGTACTGAAGATGTTGATGTTCCAGTAACTGCTTGAGTTACTGATGATGTTGAGAAAGCTTCCAATGATTTATAGATGTATCATGTATGATGTTGATGACTCCTTGCTCGTGCAGATGTTGTTATAATATCCTTCTCGTTAAGGGGGAGTGTTGAGATATTGTAACTTCAAAGAATATTATATTTGTACTTTATTATTCCGGATATGTTTCATTCCTCCGTGAAGATCTTATTGTATATCCAGAGATGTTTATTCCTCCGTCGGAATGTGGTAACTTGGGTTATTATACTTCCTTAGTGGGGGTCGGCCCTGTATGTGTTATGTGGGTCAAAGGGTTATTAGACCACCCTAGAGGGGTCGGCCCAGTCAGTTGTAGTGGGGTATTTAACCTATTGGTTAAATACGAGCCTACATGTTTTTGTGTAAAAGACAAGTCGGAGTAGTGTATAAATAGAGGAGGTGTATTCCTCATTTTACACACACACTCACTCACTTGAGAGTAGCGCACTTGTGGAGGAGAGGTCTGTTATGGTGGAGGAGGAGATCATGTCTTTGGTTTGCATCTTTGTATATTGCTGGTCATCTATATTGAGGAAGCTTTGCTGGGTTTTCTACCCCATGAGGGTTTCCTAGGATAAATATGTGTCTCATGTGTTTATGTTGTGCTTGTTGTTTCTTCAGTGATCCTGTATATGCTATTATTGTGAAATGGAATGTAATGCTGCTATTTTTTGTCTTAGCATATTAAATCTTAACAGGCTTACCTTTATCGACCTAGACTTATTAATATTCATGTAATGCAATACAAAGGAAATTTTCGCAGCCAACATTCTTTTCCTCCATACCTACAAAATTCCTTTCTTTAGGGATGTCGTGGTATCAATTCCGGATCGATTAGAAACATCATACGAGGGAAAAACCCACCCTTGCTTCACATAGGAAATCGGATCTGGATTGGGACCACTTTTCATTAGATCTGGTTGATAATTACAAACCATAAGATCAAGCTGTAGAAGGAAACACTTTTCACCATCGACCGCTTCAACTTGAGCTCACAATTTTTCATCAGATTCAATGGGATCTGCATAATATGTCAATATTCCAGCTCTAGTCTGAGCTCCGTTGTATTCCAAGTAGAATAGATATAAATCCGGGTACAAATTATCTGGTTCTTCCATCTATCTCAACATACCATCCATTTGTCAATAGCTGAATGTAGTGATCTTTTGACAATTCAAACAAGGCATTTCCTGGTAGTTACTGAGACTCAACAACGTAGCCATGCTTTCTCTTCAAAATAGTCAATCTTAAGTAGTCAATATAAGAAGGCATACAATGTCTATAATTATAAATTATTGTTTTAATATTAGATTTATACTTGCAAATGTTCATGCTAATGATCGATGGTTAGGGAACGACCCCTCATATTCGAAATCAATTGATTGATTAAGAACAAATCTGCTAGCATTATCCATGAGAGATCGAATGCACATTTTATAGAGTCGTTTGAGATAAGGACCGTTCATGAACGAGCGATCATCATAGAAGGGGCGGTCGATCCTTCTTTTTTATGTGTATGATTTTATCACATGTTTTGTATTCGAGTTTATGTGAGTTTCTGTACTTAATTTATATGTATGTAAATGGTAACTGCACATTGATTAATTGGAATACAAGTGCGTGATTGTGAAGAAGAAACACATAGTTTGACGAATTCGTAGCTAACTGGTGAATACATTAGAGATTCAGCATAGTTCTGTATGCTGCGATAGCTGCCAAGTGTGAAGTCATCTGGTGTTCTAGTTGATGTTAAATAGAACGTTATGCGAAGATCGTAACCACATATGTGCATCGTCGTGGTTAAGAGAATCTTGACTATGCAACCCCCATATTCACATCAGGTTAGACTTCAACCTGTTTACAAGGTGATGCCGAAGGCGCCAGTGAAAGGGGTTTTGTTGCGTATACATTTATCTCATGAATGAAGGGTTAGCTGACACTTATTATGCTCAGTCTTCTTCCAATGTTCACCACTCTTCATATACATGAATTGACACCCTCGCCTTTGGAGGTTGAATATTTTTACAATTCCCTCATAAATGAAGGGTAGGCCAACACTTCTTGTGCCAAGGATTCATTTCATAGTATCTCTATACAACAAGAAGGGTCGGTCAATCCTTCTTTTGTTCCCCATTCTGGGTACAGGTGAACTCACAATTCTCTTCTAAAGGAAGGGGCTGCCGATCCTTCTTGTTAGATGTCGAGAGGTAGGATTTTTTTTTATATATGTTGTAACTTAGCTAATGTCCCGATCACCAAGGCCACAAGCGTTGTTCGCAAAAGTAAGATAGGACGGCTTAAGCGTGGGCGGAGTGTTGCTAGCCCGCGACCAAGATGGAAGTTATATCAATGGGCGGAAGGACAGATCTACATACGACAGGTACTTTGGTGATTTGATATGCGCGGGGAAATGGACTTTTCAGATTTGCGAAGTTTTGGTAGGGACCGCATGTTTCGACGGTGCTAATCTGCCAAGGAAAGGCATCAGCGGCGGAGGTTTAGTTTGAAGATTGAACATGCACTGAGTATCGGCACGTTCCAAATTCGCAAACCTCGGTAAAGGCCACTCGTTTGGACGGCCAGGATGCGGACAGGGGCCAGATCGACAGTTGATAATAGCTACACAGATCTAAGGTGCGAGGAAGGCGGTGTTTTAGAGATTGAAGACTGCAGAACTTGGAAGGTCGTGAGGCTGAGCATGGAAGGAAATCAATGGTACCAGATCGATCATGCATAATGGACGGCTCAGAGAAACTCCTTTATCTCTCAAGGTTGAACCCTTGCCCCCTTGGTTGAGGTCAAGGGGGAAAGTTAATTTAGATAGACTCAAATAGACTCTAGAACCTTGGTGAATGCACATTCTATCTGGGACCAAGTCCAACAATACTGATGCAATAACTAAACAACTAGCTCAAAGAAAATTTCAAGGAATTGGGTAAGAGAGCTCATTGGCCCACTGTGACAAGGCTTGAAGGGTAGGAAACCCCTGGGATAGAGGCTCTCCCCTGGGATAAAGGGTCTTGGGACGTCTAGGCCCCTGCTGAGTCACAAGTTCCTGGTATATTTGGCTTGCGGAGTGTTGGATATACCCTTGGGAGGTTGTTGTTCCCATGGTTAAAAAGAAAGAGAGCTACAATGGAATGTCAGATGATACATATGGAACATAGTTCTAATCATTTTGAATCTTTGATATATAAGCAAATCTAGGGGTTTAAGCTTGCTTCGATGCATGCAAGAAAAATGCCCACTTCCAAAGCTATATTCTTCGTCCATGAGATGAAATGAGCTAAGAATTAAAATTGGACAAAAGTATATGCAGGCCACCCGATAATTTGAAAATATTTCTCGTATTAGAAATTGAATTTACATGCATTGAGTAGATGTAAACCTTAATTAAGCTTGGACAACATGCTCTACAAATCATACAGAGATAACAAATAAAAATTATTAAAGTATTGATTTTGGATTGTTTCTTATCTCTTGTCATACCTTTTTTTACAAATTGCCATGCAATGAAGGGGCGGCTGACCCTTTTGCACCAAGTATTCTTTTCATAATAGTTCTAGACTGAAAGAAGGATCAGCTGATAATAGTTCTAGGTGAACTCCTGGATATAGGTGTTCAGAATTTTATACTAAACAAAGGGGCGGCCAATCCTTCTTGTCGGAGGTCGGAAGTCAGGATAAATATTGTTTATATGTTATAACTTATCCAATCTTCGTTCCCCTCTATTTACTGCGGAAGTCGGGAGTCAGGAATTGTTGCCCCATTCTACAATCTGCATTGCGGGTTGCGAGATAGCAGAATTGATGGAACATTTAAAGAAAACTAGGTATCCACAATCCACAATATATTTGCGTCTTCGAAAAAGGTGATGAATCCTCATGTGGGGTGCAAGAAGGGTCGATAGATCCTTCTTGTGTTCACCATTCTAGATATAGGTGAATTGGAAAATATAGGTGTCTACTGTTCTCTACTAAACGAAGGGGCAGTCGTTTCTTCTTGTCACCAGTCGGGATGAATATTGTTGATATGTTATAACTTAGCCAATATACCGATTCCAACTATTCATCGTGGAAGTAGGAAGTCTGGAATTGTTGTCCAAGCCTAGGCGGGTTGAATAGTTTACCATTCACTCATAAATGAAGTGTCAGCCGACCTTTCTTCTGGCCAGTATTATGTTCAAAATAGTTCTAGACTGCAAGAAGGGTTGGTCGATCCTTCTTGTGTTCACCATTCTGGATACAGTACAGGTGAATGGTTGGATATAGTTGTTCACAATTTCATAATAAATGAAGGGGTGGCCGATCCTTCTTGTCGGAGGTAGGAAGTCGAGATAAATATTGTTTATATGTTATAAATTAACCAATCTCCATTCTATGATGAATTCTGCATTAATTTGGAAGAAAGAACATTGACAATATTTAAATGTGTGGATCAGAGCATATAAAATGAATTCTAACTTACATATTACAGTCTCCTATGAGGCAAAGCAATAAGATGGTGTAATGTACGAAATACATTCACAAAAGAGAAATTAAAAGACTGAAGAAAATAACAACATATGAATCTCTATTTTGGATCTACTTGTACTTCTATTCTTCTTTAAAGTCTTCAAAAATTATTACGTCACTGTATTTTTTGCTCTCAGATCCAACCCCTATTACTTTGTAAACTAAAAATTTATACAAAACATTCTTTGAATTCTTCGCCAAAAAAAGAAATTTCAAACAAATTTGTTTGATGTAACACTCAGGCAGTTAACAAAGGAACCGTAACGTCATTTAAAATTAACACACCTGAATATTTATTCCCGACATAACCTGTGTTTTGGTTTCCCCAATCTTTCAACAATTTTCCATTGCTCTTGAGTTGGGATCTCATAATCTATAATTTCTTTCACCATCACCTCCAATTCTATGCATTCTGTGTAACATACATCTGGCAGACCCTTCTTAATCATTACATATTGC
This sequence comes from Larix kaempferi, assembly GCA_027924585.1. Taxonomy (NCBI): domain Eukaryota; kingdom Viridiplantae; phylum Streptophyta; class Pinopsida; order Pinales; family Pinaceae; genus Larix; species Larix kaempferi. The sequence goes on from BSBM01000827.1 coordinate 2,468,233, forward strand.
TTAAGTATTTCAAAATCATTGATCAATTTATCAATTATTGTCTTTCCAGTTAATCCTTTGACCAAACCTTCAAATTTAGAGTGATCCATACGGGCCTGTACTATCAAACTGTGATAATTTTCTTGAGCCATTAATTTTCCATCGGCACTCCAAAAAGAAGGTAGACCACATTCAAAAGGCCCCAAAAATAATTCCTTAAAATTTTGAACTTCAAGGACCATCTGTTGCACCATGTCTTCTACCTCTTTAACATGATCATGCTTGCCAATAACTCTTCTTGCCGAAATGATGATTGATGGTCTGTCTTTGATTCCAAAACTCTGCATATCTAATTGGGTTATAGTTTTTAACAAACTGATTGTATTCTGAGCTATTTCTGGAGGCCTTTTGCGTAATGTCTCGTTTTCCACTTTACAACTTTGGAGAGCTATGTTTGCTATAGCATCTTTATCTTCTATAAAATTCAAATAAGACTAGAATTTGGTACCTTCCACTAATATCGCATCCCATATAAGGTGTTTAGCTCCATGTAATGGAATCCGACCTGTCAATTTATCTTTTAATTCATCAACTTTCTTTTGCAGTTGATTTCTATCACTCAAAGCCTTTATCTTTGCTCCAGAATTTCGAATTACTTCCTCTTTCAACTTCTAGTTTCTGCTTTCAACTCTTATATCTCTACATCTTTTAGACTAATTTGTGACATAACACTGGTTAGTTCCTCTGTGGAGGACTTTTGCATTTTTCCTTCACCCGTACATAGAGATTGATCCCCTCGCTTCTCTGGCGCTTGCACAGTTTCAATTTGATTGGTATTCAACAATGAAATTTGTGACGACAATTCAATCCTTTGTTTTTCCCAAGCATTCTTTTCTTCTTGTAACTTTAACATTTTACCTTTGTGATCCATCATTTCTTGATATATGGATTCCCTTTCTTATTGTAATGATGTCAACTCTGGAGACTGCACATGTTGATTATTTGGCACCTTCAATTTTTTCTTGAGAATTTGAATGGAATTTTGCTTTTTCATCAATGAGCCTTTTGGTACACTGGTTGTTCCCTGGCTCGGCTCCCACGGTCACAAGATCCACTTGTAGTCTTTTGATTTGGATCGAATTTGCTTTGTTTTCTGCCTTCTCTTGCCTCAGCTGACTCTCCATCTTTTCTATCACAGACTACAATTTAGAAATTTTTAAAGTGAATTGCAATAAATAAAAATAGAGGACATCTCCTGTTTGTTTATGCAATTGAATCTTATTTGGTATACTAATCACATCAAGCTTAACTTCCATTTCAGAAACTTTATCATCATTCACCACTGCAAACCTTATAGTGTTTCTTCCCGGATCTGTAGCTGTCAGAAGGGAAACTTTTTGTTATGCCAGCGTTCTTACCTGAGGGTACAATTTTTTAGTTTCTTCGGAAGACTGCTTCCTCTTTGATGTATATTGTAAAAGGACATCAAATATGGACTTATACTGAGAGTTACTTCCAGATTTCTTTATTTCTAAAAAATAATATTGCTGCATAATATTTGTAGGTGGCTGCGAAATCAACCTAGTTTTTTCTAGAACAATTGAATCTCGTTCCTCCATACTAATAATTTCCTTCTATCGTTCCACTTTTGATTTCTTCCTTGAAACTTCTTGATCAACTTTGATACTATCAACTTCTGAAATACTTCTCTTACTGGTGATATCAGATTTAGCTGGTGTCTGAACCAGCATTGCCAAATTGCATGTTTGTTCCATATTTGCCTCTTTATTATCTTGTTCAAATTTGAATAAATTTGCCATTTCTTTCAATCCTTCTATTGTTTGATGATCAAAAGCCTTGTTTCCATTTTGATGTCTCCTTTGTGATATAATTTGACGAGGATCATAATTAATCCTTTCAGCCTCTTGGAAATCCATAATCTTTAGTAATTTTTCTACTACAGAGAGGGAATGGACCAACTTTAAGAGGGAATTTCACATCGGATGCTTTTTTGAAAGCACCGAAATGTTCTTCTTATGACTGCAACCTTTGTCTAATAAATTCCAAGGCAAAGACCCTCAGTGTTAAGAACGCTGGCAACTGATATGGTGCTCCAGTAAAACCATACACCCTAATTATAGTATGTTCTCTATACAAGAACCAATCACCTATTTGGCCTTCTGGTGTAGGCTGCAAAGTTTCTTTCATTCCTTCTAACACTCGGGGCATTTCAGCTTTAAAAATAATTCTGTAAACTTATGCCATGATTTTATAGATGAACTCAAACATATTGACCTATTTATGAAGGTTGTGAGAAAAGATGGTACCAAGAAACTTGGATTCCAAAATGTTTGAACACAAGAATAGCTTCAGGGGATATGACTGATATCTGAAATGCGTCAACTTGTTGAAATTCACCAACTGCACATGAATCGCTTTAGCTAGGAATTCATCAAAACTAAAACAACACACCGGACTCGATTGTGACTCTGGTGAAATTACTTGGACAAGGAAACCTAACATAACTTTCATGATTGACTTATCACTATCTAGACCTAAAATTTGACTCAACAAGGACAAAACTAATTGGGTATCTCCCTGAAAGACATCAATACTCAAAGGGAATGATAGGTTTTCATGCGACTGACCATCTTTCAAGACTTGTAATAAAAACTTGTCTTTTTCTGCATGACTGCAGTCTCTATAAAACTTTGCCAAATTTTCTTCGTTAAACAACTCAGGGCTTGTGGGAAATGTTTCAGCTAAACCTAGAACCTCACGGACAGCCTGCGGATTTACTAAGCATAAAATTTTGGTCATTTTTACATTAATGATTACCCTTTGGCCCTACGAATAATTCGTCGCACACCAACAAACAAATTCGGGGAAGTGTGGGGTTTGTTCGACACAAAAATAGTACATAAAAGAACCAAAAACATTAAATACATCCTTTCCCTGCGACTTAAACCCCATTAATTTCTCCTTAGACTGCAAAATACTATACACGGACAAACCAGGGTCGAAAATATCCCTTTCCCTGTCAAATACAAGCTTCTCGTTTTCATCTGAACTTTCATTGAAGGGAAGAAGGTCTTGGGTTTTCTCCATTTGGGACACAAAATCTAAACACTTAGGGTTTTGAGCTACTTGTGAAGTGAGCTTCTTGGGTGTTGTTCCAGTTGACAAAGACAATGAGGTGTTTCCCGCGGGTTCTTTTCCTCCAGGCAATAAGTGACAAAAACATTTTTTAAAACTTAGAACAAACCTTTTATAGAACATATGCTTAGGTGGTTCTAGAACTTGTGATGAGCAGTTTAAATTTAACCGCTTTCCATAGCGGACTCCACCAATGCTTGCCACGTGGTAAGCGACTTAATTTTCGCTCCACCTTATCCAAGTTTAACCACCGTGCACTTTCTAGCGCTTCTAGGTGAATTTGGATCATTATTCCGCCACGTTGCTACACGTTTGCAACTTTTGGTGTGAGTCGTCCAATTTTTTAGCGCCCTTTCCACCTCCTCCCTTGGAGTGAGAGACCTTATGTAGAGACCTTAGAATAGTAACAATATTTTCATTGTTCCTCTCTATAAAGATTAATAAGCTGAATGTTGTATTAATGTAAATAACCCAAGAATCCATATAGAATAAATTTAAAAAACATAAAGACAAAAATGCTAACAAGTAACAATTATTATGAAGAAATCACTCGTTTGATGAATTATACCAATTCTAGACATAATTTGTTTGTAGATGGGTTTGTAGAAGATCTAGTGTAACATGGGAAGAAGTCGATGAAAAAGAGGGAGAGATGACCATAAGAGATAAGAGAAGTCTAAACAACAAGATCAATCTTCCAAGATGGCAGTGAGATGAAACATTAAATTAGGAAAAGAAGAAGTCAAAGATCACATGTCGTAGAAATAACATCTAAGGTTGGTGTTGCATTTGTACAGAACCCATTTCATATTAGCTGCATAATTGTTCATGTACTGTCCCTTTTTAATAAATTTGTTAAACTTCGAAAATTACAATTTTTAGCCAATTCAACCCTTAGATTATTAATGACTCGAATGCTTTCAAATGGCTTCAAATGCTTATGATTTGGGTCAGAATGTTACTCTCTACAGCTTTTAATAAGCAATGTCTAATCGAGATAAAACAAGAACCCATATAGAGGAAATTTTAGAAGCCCCCAAGGGTAGATGGCCCCAAAAGACACTTTAAAGGAGTTCGAATTGGGTCTGAAGGTATATGAAAGGTATTAAGACATAAAAAGGAACCTCATCGGTGATTGTAGACTAATATCTTCTCGCAAATCTTCTACTATCAGCAACCTCGTGAGCTGGAACAACATCTACTGGAACAGCCTCATCAGCAACACCATCAAGTTTTGTTCGCGGATCTAACTTGCACGAAACATCAATGCAAGCCAAATCCACGAATTTGTTAAAAGTCGCACCATTTCACGACCAGGATTCATGCAAGATCCAGATCAATGGTGGGCAACTTCCCCTGGTTTTAACTAGCAAACAAGGCGACATGTGGCTGGATTCTAGGCCACCAGGGATCATAGAGATAGAAACCAGCGACGAACCACGACCCAGAACGGATTAAGAAAATAGACGGCCAGGGAAGCTTCCACGCCACAGGAGATGTAGGGGTGATAGCAAAGGATAAATAATATAAAAAACTCGCCTGCATAGAGAGCTGGATTCCATCTATCCTATTTTGCATCCGAAAGCGACAGGAGCAAGCTGTGAAGAGACAGACAGGTTAGCCGGGGGCCCAAACCAACCTTAAAAAAGATAGGTAGGTTCTCTTCTCTACAGTAAACTATTAAATGGCTGAATTGAGTGATAGAGATCCAACGATCGAGATTTGAAAAAGGAAAATGATCAGATAGCAGATGTAAAGAAGTTATCAAGTGGCAAAAAGTACATGAAATCTGACGGTCCAAATCATAGCACGTGAGATCGACGAAGGAGGAAAATGAGCGCCTGGAAAGATGTAGGGAGGATAAAGAAAATAAGTTATCTATAGCAGAAAAACATGCAAAAGTTGGCATTCCTCTTTGTATTGTCAGCGTTGGAAGGTTCTGGACAAGTGGGAACTGCAGACAACGATAGAACAGAACAAAGTGCTTGATTGTCAGTGATAGTTAGGGCCTTGAAACTCAATCTAATAATATTCTCATTTCTCCAAGGTGTTCTATTGTTACACTTCCCTCCTAAAAGAACGGTCTGTGGACCCTTCTTATTTGTAATATTCTCTTCACAATAGTTCGACACTGCAAGAAGGGTCGGTTGATCCTTCCTGTATTATCCATTATGGCTATAGCTGAATTGCTGGATAAAGGTTTTCACAATTAACTACTAAAAGAAGGGGCAGTCGATCCTTCTTGTCGTAAAACGGAAGTAGGAACAAACCATTTTTATATGATATAACTTCCAAGGTGTTCTATTTTTACAACTCCCTCGTAATTGAAGGGTCGGCCCCATATTATTTTTATACTAGTTCGAGACTGCAAGAATGGGTTGCTCGACCCTTCTTATTACCAATATTATTTTCATAATATCTCGACACTGTAAGAAGGGTCGGTCGATCCTTCTTGTGTTCTCCATTATGGACATAGTTGAATTGTTGGATAAAGGCTTTCACAATTAACTTAGAAAATAAGGGGCGGCCGATCCTTCTTTTCGTAAAACGAAAGTCGAGACAAACTATTTTTATATGTTATAACTTCCAAGGTGTTCTATTTTTATAATTCCCTCAAAATTGAAGGGTTGACCGACTGTTATTATTCCCAATATTATTTTCATAATAGTTTAACAGTGCAAAAAGGGTCGGTCGATCCTTCTTGTTTTCTCCATTATGGATATAGCTAAATTGCTAGATAACTGTTTTCACAATTAACTACGAAAAGAAGGGGCGACTAATTCTTCATGTCGAAAAACGGAAGTACAATTGACTTGATATTCAAACAATGACTGAATATTTTAGACATTTATTTTTTATGTTATAACATAGCCGATTGACTTGATATTCAAACAATGACTGAATATTTTAGACATTGATTTTTTCACCTTAAAATTTTGAACATTTACAAATAAAAACTGCAATCTTCAAATATACAATTGCATTTTTTATTTGAAATTCACTTTTTAAATCAAAAATTCCATTTTCTGATTTTAAATTTAACTTCACAATAATTTAAAGTCACTGAACATTTTAGATTCTCCTTATCCTTAATCAGATCATCTCCTTTGATGGAGCAATAAAAGACTAAACTTTTATTGGAGCTTCGACTTGTAGACTTATAAGCACTGGACTCATTCCAGACTAAAACAACATTCGATGACTGCTGCAAGTGTCTTTGAAAGAATGAAACCAAATCATTCACTGAATACATCATACCTCCTACACAAGGTGGTAGTATAAGTTAAACTTTAAAAAGTGTTGAAAATCCCATAGTCATCCAAGGATTCCAATTTCCATCCCATTAACTTGGACTAGTTACTCGTGGATGTAGGCTGGAAAAACTTTAGAAAGCCTCCTACCCTGATGATTTTCCCAACTTCAGCTACAAATGGAATATTCTTGCAAAGACTAGTAAGCTCTCCGGGCTAGATGTAGTTATTTGTTGATGAATACTGCAAAAAATGTGCGATGGTGATAACAAGTGTACTGTTTTTTAAGTCTGATACTACATCATCCAAGAGTCGCTCAACAAACTTTCAAATAGAATGTTGTTTCAACCACTTGGCACAGTTAGAAGAAGCTGACAGCATGATCTGGAGGCAGAGACATTCAAATATTAGCAAGTGGATAGCCTAGACACGACGGTATTGCATCTCCCTCGAATACCTGCATAGCAAACAAATAACTGTTTATCACGTTGCCGTAAAAAGAAACCATTTCCAACAAATGCAAAAATAATCGTTTTATTGCAGCCAACACGTGAGCACACATATCATCATGCACAATAAAAATAGAGAAACTATTCCTAAATTGCCAAGTGCACCATAACATGGGATGGCCAGACAGTTAGTCTAGGCATCCCGCTTGGACGGGTTAGCTCCTAACACCGTAGTTAGTGGAAGCAAAGGAATTCAACCAATGAAATATACTTTGCAAATGATAAGCAAACACTTAAATTAGACGTGTGTATAATAATGACTACAAAATTATTTCTTACCAAGAAAAACCTTTGGAGATATGTAGTCTTTCAAGGTTAGGAAGTTGCTCCAATAAGTTGAGAAGAGGAAGAGGCTTCGCAATATGGATATCAAGATTCTTCAATGCTTTCAAGCTACCTAGTATCTCCACAAATTTATCTGCATGTAAATGGTGCATTAGATCCATTATATGAGAACGTTTATTCATAGCTATAAGATTCTGGCAGTTCACAGTTAAAGCCTCTATTTAAGAAGCCCATTACACATATTAAGTGTGCAATGTTGGGAGAGGAAATAATAGGCTTCCACAATCCATAACAATAGATTAGCTCAAGCTTTTGAAGGAGAGGGCAATGAGAAATAAAGAGATCTAAAGAGTCATCCGTTAAAGCGAGCTAACAGCACCCCATTGACTCTTACACCATTTTCATGAATTGAAACAAGAGTAAGAAGAAGCTAACAGCATGGTCTGGTACTAAAACAACATTCGACGACTGCTACAAGTGTTAACGACCGCAACACCGCATGTTGTCTTAGAGAAGAAAGCCAGGAACATAATGACAAGTCCATGTATTGGGACTTCGACAGTGCTAATCTCCCTATGTACCCTCCTCGTTGCAGGAAATTAATGAAAAATCCATACATACACAGGGATTTTCAAGGGAGCGGACTTCGATATGCTCATATATCATGAGCAGAATTGGGGAGCGATCATAAGACTCAAGGAAAACAAATTGAAAAATTCCATTTCAGTTTGATGTGAGTGGACACTGTGCTGATGGATTAGCCTATATATAGTGAGTGGCCACTGTGTTAATGGATTGAATGGGATGGGAGTCTGGGACGGATGGGGAATGGTAATTATGACAGTATGGTGGGATCGCGATGGTCAAAGATATCATCTGTAGCGACTACAGATTTTGCTGGAGTAATTGTACACGTATCAGTCCAATCGATTTTTTGTGGCCTTGTGACAGAGACAATGTTTGTGTCCTTATGACGAACATGTATTGCGATAATGACATCAATACAATGATACATGGTCAATGATACAGGTACAAGGACATATATACACGTATAGGTTGATGGAAACCATGATACAATGGTAGTGGAGTATTATTCTTCTTATTCATATTTAAGGGTGGCAGGATCATGTGAAAGATAAATTTGAAAGGTGTTCATCAGGTGGGACAAGGTACAAAATATCTGCACAAAGGGACCCCATTCTTAGCATTATTTTTGTCCCAAGTACCTAAAAAGATCGGGTAAATTTCATGAGCTTTGGAGTCTAAAGAAGGCTTAAAACGTATCAGGGAAGTAAGCTTACCTTAGGGGGCCTACAAACTTATGCCAATAGGCCCAAGCGCTTAAAATACTAAGCAAAGGCACTAGAGCATCAACTACACAAGATGTTAGGCAACGATGAGGGAAATGCGGTAGGTGTTGGTTCATCCAACAATATTAAGAGGTGGGTGGGGGAGGAATCTGTATTGCCTTTTTGTACCCTTTTTATATAAAATTAGTATTAAGCACATGTTAAATAATCATTCCCAATGTGAATAGGACAATTAAAAATTTAAACACACCAATTTATCATGGAAACCTCAAAGGTAAAACCAACAAAGCTTTCCTATTAATGAGGTAATCGTATACAAAATTGTTCTACAAGCACCAACTTCATGGATAACTTAATCCCATGGATTCTTCTGCTACAGAAAGGATGCTCCTAGTACACCCCTGGTTTTCTACTTGTTAAACAGACAAGGATGCCCCACCACCCTAAATCTCTACCCACGACTAGAAGGAGGCAACAATTCCCTTAGAAGGCCTCAACCTACCCGAAGAACCACCCAACAACCCTCTAATTTATAATAGTTTTAACTTCGAATTTTCAGATCTTGCTTCTGATATGCAATTACCAAATTACCAAAACTTCATAGACACCTATGGTCCTCTTCATACATTTGACTTGTATGGTTATATATATTCTCAAAGAACTTTATTATTTGAGAACTTTATCAAGGAAAATCATGCCTCTTCATAAAAAAAAATATTGGATCCTTATAATGGCATTGGTTCATCATTGATCTTCATAGTCTTTCAATCTTGTTTTAACATGCACTTAGCTAGATTTCATAAAGAATTTGCATTGTATCTTGTGCTTTAAACGATTCACAACTTAACCCATCATAACTATCCTGTAGCGTTGGATCGCCCCATCCAAGATCGACGGTGGACTTCAAAATTTTATGAGCCCAATTATGAACCCTTGTCATCAATATGTCCCATTAGTTAAATCAAAGGGTAAAGTCTGCCAGTTCGCGGGTAACATCTTTGACCCTTAATGTCCTATAACCCGATGTAACAATCTTTCAATTGCTTTGATCTTCCATTCCAACGACTCTGGAGATTTCTTGCAATCCGAGTTCTGGTTTTGGATCGTGTTCTGGTTTTTTTATCATTTAAATAGGATCTGCTCCTTTTCAATCTAGCTTGCCGAAAATGTTTTTGAAATTAGGTCCATGTTCAACTCTTTCTCCATCCACTGGCCCTCCTCAATGGCTGGTTGTTAAAGTTGGAGAAAAGGAAAGTCTCCAGATTCCGACCACTGCTCTGCATAGCAGTTGCTCTTCAGGAAAGCTTTCTTACAGCAGTTCTTCAGGAAAGCTTTCTAACAGCAGTTCTTCCAGAAATTCTCATTGTTTTATAATGGCAGAAAGTAGCACACGCGGAAGGACCAGGTTCACCGATGAAGCCGCCCGCATCATAGTGGATAATTTGGAAAGGCGAATCGACGAGATTCAGCACACCATGGAAACCAGGTTAAACTCGATGGAGCAAAGAATGGAAAGAAACCAGAACAAAATGATGGAGACAATCCGAGGCCTCCTCCATGAGCGCGACGAAGCCATTCGAAATCAACCTGCCAGACCTCAAGGTAATGCCGAGGGGAGCCTAGTTACTTCGGCAGGTTCTGGATAGTCCCATCCCACTACCGGAACTCCCTCATCAAATCCCGCAACTGCTGGAACTCCATCAACTACCGGAACTCCATGGTACCAAAATCCACTTCTCCATTACCTCCTCCATCGTGGTCCCAGTGGTTGGATAAACCATACCCCTTGCCAATGGCTATGGGGAAACTAGCAAGTTGGAAAATATTGATGTCATGGATATAGATGATGACACAGAAAGAGCTCCCAAAAGGCAGAAAGTGCAAAAACTTAAGCAATAGATTATACAGGTGTCGAGTCAAGGAAAAAGGAAATAGATTAAGATTAAACCTGAGCAGCAGATTGTACGTGTCAATGAGTCAAGGAAAAAAGAAACAAGTTTAGATTATGCCTGCTTTCGAGGTCAAAGAATATGTATTCAGCCAAACATCCACTGAACCTACTACACCCAAAAAGAGTAGAGCAGAGCTACTGGGTGAGTACAAAGAGAGCCCAAAGTAGCCTTAGAGGAGTCTAAGCTATATGAAGAGGTGGGGCAGATTTCAAATAAAGATGTATCTTTGGTAGCTAGCAGGAGCTATGCCCAGAACACCTTGAACTTGGCCTCGGCTACCAAAACCAAAGCCACTGAACTAAAAGTGAACTTGGAAGATATTCTTGTTTCTGATATGATCAAATTGCACAAGGAGACTGGGGAGGTTATATATTCCAAACTGTTAAAGGCTTCCCTAGAACTGTCAAAATTGCAAGTCAAAACAAAGCCCACAAGACACAAATAAAAAAGCTACAAAATGCATGGTTGGCTACTGAAATCCAAGAATACAAGAAGGGTAGTATAAAAAATATGTTGGATGACAAAGACAACATCATTCAGTCATTAAAAAAGAAGCTAAAGATTCCCTCCATCCAGCTGGTAGAAAATTCTGAATTGGCAGAGATGGAGGAGAAGAGAGAAAAGCTACAAGAGGAACCAACAGACTGCAGAGCTAGGCTATTGAAGTTTGAAGAGAAGGAGAAGTTGTGGCTGACTGATATAGCTCTCATGGTGGAAAGTGAAAATAAGTGGAGAGATAAGTCTGAAGACCTTGAAAGGAAAATGTAGGAGAAGAGCAAAGAGTTGGAGAACATGGCAAGCCTAAAAGACTCAGAAGTGGAAAGGTTGCAAAGCAGAACACAGAGATGAGGAGCATAGTCTCAGAAGAAGAGCACGAGGGAAAGGCTTGGGAGGTAAATACCTAGGGCTACAACTGAAATATGATGAATTAAAAAAGCAGCTTACAGGTGAGACCTCCCTGTAGGAAGCAAAGCAAGTCATTTGGGATGACAATATTGCAGAGGGCCGCGGAGAAATTGAGGCCATATCTCAATTTCATTCTGGATAAAGAGGATGTAATAAAGTTAGCCAGGCAAAGCATAACAACAATCAAGGAAAAGTTGAACAAGAAGCCCATGGAGTGTGCAGAAAAGGCCATAGAATTTATGAATAGGCTGAAAGAGGATCAGGTGAAAACAATTAGCATAAAGGATAGACAATTCAGGAAAGGATAGACATTTTAGCAAATCAAGTAAAACTCTTCAAAGAAATGTTTGATCCATTATTCAAGAAGGGACTTCCTCTCTTTTGGGAGGAGGATGGCACCATGAGGACACAGGAAGAATATCAGGGCAAGTTGTGGGGATGTCGATTGGATTATTCTAATGTTTTATGTATTGAGTCATTGTAATTTTTTGCATAATTAATGAAATTTAGTCGGTTTGTGTTGGCCATCTTTTTTGGATTTCTTAATTAATTAATTAATTAATGCATCAATCTGTAGGCTGGATTTCTGTAGGTTGGATTTCTATTAATATACGATTTGACATTTGTTATTATGTCTTAAATGAATTTCTTCATTTAACTCATTTTATCTATTAATTTTCTACAACTGATAGACAACCACACATTTATATTGATGCCAAGTGGAAAAGCGCTCTTACAAATCCATTTTCTTGGATCTGCGTTGGATAAAGATAAGCTATGTAGCACGGGAACCGCTCCTAGCTTTTAAGAAACTCGTTCCCAAAGTTCCAACATTCCAAGGAACTTGGGAACTTGTAGGAAACTTTCCAAATCCGATGAGAACCATTCCGGATGGTTGGGAACTTCTACCCTCTAAAATTGGGAACTTTTGGACTTTTTCTTGCGTGTTCCCTTCACCAAGCACTTACACGCATTCGTGATTTCCATGTGGGTTGTTAACGACATTCCTATTGGGAACTTATTCAGAACTTCTACCCTCTAAAATTGGGAACTTTGGGACTTTTTCTTGCGCGTTCCCTTCACCGGGAGCTTACACGCATTCATGATTGCCATGTGGGTTGTTAACAACATTCCTATTGCCTCACAGCCATACATATACATGGTTGACTCAAAAAAAAATCTATAGAAAACTAAGCTGCAGTAAAAGTCTATTTCATGCTACATTGTCGAGTTGATGCACTAATCTCTATCTACCACCCATTCTAGAGTATTCACTTGTCCCTACATTGAATTGCAATTACTGTAAACAATAATAAATGAAAATCTATTTTGACTTTTATATATTAAATAAAAAAAAGTAAATTTATATATTTTACTATTTACTTTATGAATAAAAAAATAAACTTTTAGCTAATTGGAAATAGTTTTAAATCTTACTTTAAAACTAAATTCATATATTACATTTAAATAACAATTATCTTGATTTTTATTTTATAATAATTTACATTTAATTATTTACACACCTTTGCAAATACCCTAGCATAGAATGTCTTGTAAACATATAATATTCTAATACATTTTAATCATATTTGGCACGAAACTGAAAACTTTATACATATAGCCACAACTATAGGGACTATAAATTCTAAAAGTCTCCACTTTAGAAAGAGTCTGCCTTATATAATCAACTATAAGCCAAACTCCTTGGTTTTGGTTACAACTGTAATATAAGGGACCAGCCACATCATATCCACACATGCCAACGACCGTGAAGGATGGGCGAAGGTGGTTTCGCAAATAGAGGAAGGTGGTTTTCCTTACTGCCCTTCCATCTTGCGAAATCATGTGGTGTTGCCACGTGGAGAGCAGTTTCAAATTCCACAACCATCCATCCCTCTGTCGTAGCATGCATGTTGGGGATGCGGAACTGACATGGGACCCTTGATCTTTCGCTGCACGATTGATCTTTTTCGCCATTTAAAATGGTTTGTACGTTGGAGGAGGTGATCTTTTCCAACATTTGAAATCGTTTGTACGTTGGCGGAGGTGATCTTTTCCAACATTTAAAATCGTTTGTACGTTGGCGGAGGTGATCTTTTCCGCCATTTAAAATGGTTTGTACGTTGGCATGGAGGTGATCTTTTCTATCGTTTAAAATGGTTTGTATGGCGCTAATGGTAAATGATTGATTGTATCACTCGTGTGAATAATCTCATCATATTTATGATGGATTGTGTTTATGTGTCACGACGTACATATGATATCCCGCCACACTTTGATATTTAATGTCACGAACTTTTCTGCATTGATACTGTGTGATGATATCCTGCCACAGAACATTGAAACTTAAATTTCAAACTAAATGTGGTTGCGAGTTTGGAGCTTTGTTTTCTCTGAGGACCGAGGTTTGCTTTTTCTGAGGTGGAACCAAGAAGAGTGTTGGGCGGGTAGAGCAGTAAGATTGGTTTGAAGAATCGAATGCTAGTTTTTCAATTGGCAGGTATTATATTATTCAAACCGTAAATCTAAATCTGTAACAGAGCATGCTTATTCAGCCTCCGGGATAAAAACCATATCTTTCATGGTTGTCAAAAATCAATGCAATGACAATTTCAAGTTCACACAAATTTAAAGTCGCTAAACGTTTTAGATTCTTCAGATTTCCTTCCACCCTTGTCTGTCTTATTCAGATTTCTAGAATTTATTTCCTTCAATTTTGGGTAGTTATCTTCTTACAGGTCATTAATATGAATTCACATCCTTATATTTGCAAAATCATGCGTTACAGGATTCCCGCCAGCTTGCATACGTTTTCTGTCTAGTGGTGTAGCATATTATTTTGATATATTCCATATTGTTTTCTGCAAATCCTCTAGCATTTGGCTAGGTTTGTTGGAAAAAGATAATGACAAATGAACTCGAAAAATTGAAACATGTTTTTTCTTTTTAATATCATTTCGCAGTTAATATTCACTATAGAAAAAGTCCCATGTATTGGGTAGTTGGACGTGGTTTATGACTGAAATTGTTGGATGCAATGAGAACACATTTGAGTCTTGCATACGATACCAAGGCATTTAGTTGAAGAGATAAAGCTGATAAAAATATTCTTAAAATTAAGTGAATTTTAGCAGAAAAATCATGAAAATTGGTGAATACCCTTGTTTGTCTTAGTTTACAAGTTGATAATGAAGTGTTAAATTTTGAGCATTAATTCACAGTACTCTAGGATCTTTGCTGAGAGAATAACATATACAGTATATCAATGCATGACAATCACAATATGACAAGCATCACAAGAATCAAAAGCATAAGAGACAAGAGACACAGAGTTTCCGTGGGGAAAACCCTAAGGTGAAAAACCCCACAACTTCCTCAGAGATAGAGAGAGCAATGGCTCAACCAAAGTACAACCAAAATACACTGAGATAGTCTCCTAGTAGTAGATGATCCTCCTCCTCACTAGTGCGTCACTTTTTGAGTGAGAGTGAGTTACTTTTTCGAGTGAGTAAAATAGAGATCTCAGATCTCTATTTATACTAACCTTTTTTCCCAGTGACCTTATGGGGCCGACTTGTCTAGCTAGGTACATCCACATTATAATATATATAATTCAGGGCCGACCCCACATGGTGGTCTAATAACCCATCGGCAAGTACACACACTTGCGACACTTGTCAATCAACATGACGACACTTCCTTGTAGAGGACTGACACATCTCTTATAAGGGTACAATAAATATATATAAAATACGTAGATGAAATATATTTCGAAGTTACATATACATCAACACTCCCTCTTAACTAGGAAGGTATTTGTCGACACAGATATGCTAGACAAGTCTTCTTCTCAGGATCATCGTCATCGATGCATCGCAATCGTCATCGTCACTGCTGCTACTATCTCAACCAATCTCTGACTCTAATCGTCATAGGAAGTTCTACAGAGCCAGTCCTTTTTCATACTGGATGTAGGCCCACCACCTATAGGTCTTCATCATCACTAGCCATACTGTGGAATCCTCAGGACTTATTACGCGCGTCACAAAACCTCGAAAGAGCATCCAGGTTGTTACGAGCACACGGCTCTACCTATAGGATCTCCCAGGACCATATTATATGTGACCTCACCACAAAGCCTCGCAAGAGCATCCCAGGCTGTTACGAGCACGCAGCTCTACCTATAGGATCTCCCAGGGCACGAATTACATGTGGTCACCACAAAACCTCGCAAGAGCATCCCAGGCTGTTACGAGCACACAGATCTACCTATAGGATCTCCCAGGGCACGAATTACATGTGGTCATGGAAAAACCTCGCAAGAGCATCCTAGGACTGATTATGGGCACACAGCCCAACCTATCGGATCTCCCAGGGACATGAATTATATGCCATAGGACAAAACCTCGAAAGAGCATCTACCAGATATCCCAGGGCAACGAATTACATGCCATAGGCAAAACCTCGTAAGACTATCTGTAGATCTCCCAGGGCAACGAATTATATGTCCTCCCAGAGCAAAACCTCGAAACAACATTTTTCAGATATCCCAGGGCACCGAATTACATGCCATAGGCAAAACCTCGAAAGACTATCTGCAAATCTCCCAGGGCAATGAATTACATGCTCATCTGCACAACCTGATCCACGGCCATAGAGTATCAACCTGATACTCATCATACATCATCCTAATGTACACATGATCATCCTGATCATCATCACTGCAACATCCTGCTGCATGTCATTTGGAGCAACATCATGTAGCTCGTCATCCATGATCATCCTGATCATACAATGCATCTACCTGATGCATACCAAGTATCTACCTGATACATATCATCATACATGATCCACCTGATCATACAATGTATCCACCTGATACAAATACAAATACATGATACATATCACCATACATGATCCACCTGATCATACAATGTATCCACCTGATACATATACAGATACATGGTCCAAGCATCCAACATGATGCATATACAAAAATACATACACATGATCCAACCGATCATATCCAGCATCCAACATTATGCGTACATACATATAAATGATCCAACTGATCATATCCAGCATCCAACATGATGCGTACATACATATAAATGATCCAACTGATCATATCCAGCATCCAACATAATGCATACATACATACATAAAAATGATGCAACTGATCATATCCAGCAGAAACCAGAACATCATCATGATGCTCATCATCCAGCGCTTACATCCACAGCCATGTGAAGGATCCTCCTTCCAACATGCTTGGAATGGCTTCAACAAATGTGTCCATCACTTCTTCCTCGAAGTGTCCTTGATATGAAGAACGCCAAGCCTCTCTTTGAAGTACTCGAACTTCACTCTGGCTAGTGGCTTCGTCAGCACATCTGCAATCTGCTCGTCCGTCGCAACATACAGGAGCTTCACAGCTCCTCTCTGCACCATATCCCTGATATAGTGATATTTGATCTCTATGTGTTTCGACCTGTCATGAAACACTGGGTTCTCGGACAGCTTCACACAACTCTAGTTATCACAAAAGAATCCAGTAGCATCCAACAGGAGATCAAATAACTCAGACAGTAGCTTTCGTAGCCATATTGCCTCACAACTAGCTGAACAGGCTACAACATACTCTGCCTCGGCTGTACTTAGTGCTACGCAGGACTGCTTCCTGCTAAACCAAGAGATCACACCTGATCCCATACTAAAGTAGCACCCATATGTGCTCTTCCTATCTGCAGCACTGCCAGCCCAATCTGAATCAACATAACCGTGCAGGTTAAACTTTTGATTCGCTTCATACTTGAGCCCAAAATCCATTGTACCCTTCAGGTACCTCAGAACATGCTTTACAGCAACTAGGTGAACACTCCTTGGATCCGTGAGGAACTAACTCAATGTGTTCACAGCAAAGCAAATGTCTGGTCTCGTGTTCGTTAGGTACATCAAGGACCCAATCATCTGACGATACATAGAGACATCAACCGGCTCAGATGAAGCATCACATAGAAGCTTCAGATTCGATGCCATAGGTGTGGCCATGGCCTTGCAATCCATCATCCCGAATCTCTTTAGGATATCTGTTGTGTACTTCCCTTGGCCAAGGAAGATCCCACCTGTACTCTGCCACACCTCCATACCTAGGAAATAGTGCATCATTCCCAAATATTTCATATCGAATTCAGCAGCAAGCTTCCTCTTAGTATCTGCAATCAGTCTGTCATCTCCTGTTACAAATAAGTCATCCACATACAGGAGTAGAATCACAGGATTCCCTTCCTCAACCTTGTAATAAAGGTTGGAATCCGCTTTACTCTTGGTAAAGCCCAAACTAGATAGGAAACTGTCCATCCTACCATACCAAGTTCTGGGAGCTTGCTTCAAGCCATACAAGGCTTTCTTCAATCTGCACACATATGACTCCCTGTCATGTATTTCAAAATTAGTGGTTGTTCCACATATACTTCCTCTTCAACTACACCATTCAAGCAAGCAGTCTTGACATCCATTTGGTGTATTTTCCATCTCATTGCTATAGCCAGGAAAAGTACTGTTCTAATGGAAGTATACCTGGCTACAGGTGCAAAAGTTTCTTCATAATCTATTCCCTCTTTTTGAGAGAAGCCACGAGCTACAAATCTTGCCTTGTATTTCTCTACACTGCCATCTGCAGCATGCTTGATTTTGTAGATCCATTTGGAAGTCACAACATACTTCTCTTTAGGTCTTGGGACAACATTCCAAACATAATTATTCATTATTGATTGGTATTCCTCAACCATGGCATCCTTCCATTCTTTCTTTTCCACTGCTTCTTCATAATTGGAAGGCTCTTTGTTCATAATGTCACAGAGTAAAGCAATATAGCTGGTATGTGATCTGGTTCTCTTCTTTGCTCTGTGTTCTTCTTCTGGAATGCCAAATATTTCTGCATCTTGAATGAGCTCTCTATCCCATGCAAGTTTCCTCTTGTGAGAGTTATCCTCACGGGGTGGATCTACAGGTTCTTGTGGATCTTCAAACTCACGAACAACTTCTGGAACTGCTTCAGTCATGGTAGTGTCTTGAAATCTAGTTTCCTTAGGTTCTTCATAAACTTCGATAGGTGCCTTCCTTGATTTGATGAATGCTGAGTTTTCATCAAATGTTACATCCCTGCTGACATCAATCTTCTTGAACCCTGGAAAGTATATTTTGTAAGCCTTCGAGCTTTGACTGTAACCCACAAAGATACCCTTCTTTCTTGAAGGATCTAGTTTAGTCCTCTTTTCATTTGGGACATGAGTGTATACTGGACAACCAAATATTCTGAGATGACTGACTTCAGGTTTCTTACCAGAAAAGACCTCTTCTGGTGTCTTGTTGTCCAATATCTTGTGGGGTGTTCTGTTCTGCACATATACAGTTGTTCTAGCTGCTTCTGCCCACAGATGCATAGGTAGATCCTGGTCATGCAGCATTGCCCTTGCTGCTTCCATGATAGTTTTGTTCTTCCTTTCTGCAACTCCATTCTGTTGAGGATTATACGGAGCAGTCAACTCCCCCTTAATCCCTGAATCACTACAAAGCTTCTTGAAGTCACTTGAGGTGAATTCTCCACCATTGTCGGATCTGAATGTTTTGATCTTCTTGTCAGTTTGATTCTCCATCAAGGTTTTGAATTCCTTGAATTTATCAAACACCTCATCTTTTCTGTTCAAGAAGTATACCCAAGTCTTCCTGGAGAAGTCATCAATAAATGAGACATAGTAAACATACCCACTCAGGAAACTGGATGACATAGGACCACATACATCTGAGTGGATGATTTCCAGGATATCTTTTGCCTTGCTTTCACTGCTTGGGAAAGCCTTCTTAATGTTCTTACCTTTTGCACATCCTTTGCAAACACCTTCATGTTTGGTCTTGATTTCAGGAAGACCCTCTACTGCCTTGCTTGCAATTGGAAGTGCTCTATAGTGCATATGAGCAAGTCTTCTATGCCAAAGTTCACTTGGCTACATGGATTCATGCACCATGGCATGTTCAGGTTGTCCCTTCAATTTATACAAACCTCCCTCTTGCTCTCCAATCACTACTACATCATCTATGTTCTTTCCCTTTGGCCACATTAGGACTTGGCCATCCACAAATGCAACCCTCATACCTTTTGCATCCAATGCAGAGATGGAGAGTAATTTCTTCTTGAGACCAAGTACATAAAGGACTTCTTTCATCTTCAAAGATTTTCCAGAATCTAGGTTGTAGGAGGCTTCACCACTTCCTTTGATTGGGTATTGATAATCATCCCCAAGTTTCACCTTATGGGGTGATTCATGTTCAAATAGGTTCACAAAAGATTCCTTAAACCCAGTCATGTGTTTGGAAGCCCCACTGTCAATTAACCAATCATTACAACCTTGGGAGATGGTACCTGTGAGAGCAGAGATCAGAACATACTCTTCTTCACTTGATGAGTCATCATCACTATCACTTTCTACCCCATCCTTCTTCTTTGGGGGTTCATCATCTTTGGCAGCATGAGCATGAAACCTTTCTTTGCTGCCCTTCTTCTTCTTACTGGAGTTGTTGTTACTATCCCTTTTGTTCTTGGGACAATCTGAAGCAAAGTGACCCTTCTCATTGCATGTGAAGCATCTTAGGTCCTTCTTACTCTTTTGATAGGATCTATTGTGGCGAGAGTGCTCCTTCTTGGTTTTGCTTCTTTTGGTGTGAGCTGCAAGAGCTTGATCTTCACCTCCCATCTTTTCCTCACGAGCTATAAGTCTAGCTTCTTCTTGAGAGCATTCTTACCGTAATCTGTTGAAGGATATCAACTTCTTCCTTGCACAAATTCCTTGAATGAAGGAATCCCATGACCTGGGTAGGCCATTTAGAGTGGTCATCACCACTTCACCATTCTCCACCATTTCATCCACTGCTTCTAGTTGTTCCTTGATCTGGGAGACCCTTGAAAAATAAGATTGAATGGTTTCTCCATTCTGAAACATTACTCCTTTCAATTGGTTCCGCAGGGTCATCTTCCGATTTATGTTCTTTCCTTCAAATAGCTTGGTCAAAGATTCAAACATCTCCTTGGGTGTCTTAAGAGAAGACACATGGGGTATGAGATGGTCTTTGATAGAATCAACAATGATTCTCTTTGCCTTGACCAAGTTCTTCTTATGCAATACCTTGGCCTCTTCATCCTCTGGGATAGGGATGTCTTCTTTCACATATGATTCCAACTCATTCTCTTCCAGGATTAACCCAATCCCATACTTCCAAGCTCGGAAGTTATCAGCTCCTTCAAGCTTATCCTCAAGCTTGGTGTGGTGCGACATCTTAAAGAGTACTTCAAATGGAAATAGAAAAGATTTAGGTCTTACCACTTGAAATGCTGAAAACTAGATCTGGTCCCGGATTAGGGTTTGTCGGAAAAACCCTAAAAATTCAAAATGTGAATTTCAAATTTTTGAAATGATAGAAAGATGCGCCTTGATGAGTTGATCAGCCTGGTGTATTCAGAATTTGAGATCAGCAAAGTTTTGCCCTTTAGAATTGCCTTTTTGTCCTCCCGGGTTCACTGGGAGAGCCCTGAATTAGGGTTTGAGTTTCCCGGAGATCTACCCAGCCAAAAATCTCGATCCAAAGCTTTAAACTTCGATTTTTGCAAGGAGCTTCCAGCTATGTCTTCAGATTCCAGAAATTCCTAATTTTGTGGAAACCCTAATTTTTAGGGCCAAATCTGAAAATGCTCAGAATTGAATTCTAATTGGACAGATAGATGTGCCTTGATGAGTAGAGTCAATCTACTATACTGCTTTTCCAAAATCTGTGGAGAGAAACCCAATAAACAAGGAACTCAAGATTTCGTCACTGCAAAATGTCTTCTTCTCAAGTTAGCTCTAATACCATGTTAAATTTTGAGCATTAATTCACAATACTCTAGGATCTTTGCTAAGAGAATAACATATACAGTATATCAATGCATGACAATCACAATATGACAAGCATCACAAGAATCAAAAGCATAAGAGACAAGAGACACAGAGTTTCCGTGGGGAAAACCCTAAGGTGAAAAACCCCACAACTTCCTCAGAGATAGAAAGAGCAATGGCTCAACCAAAGTACAACCAAAATACACTGAGATAGTCTCCTAGTAGCAGATGATCCTCCTCCTCACTAGTGCGCCACTTTCTGAGTGAGAGTGAGAGTGAGTTACTTTTCCGAGTGAGTAAAATAGAGATCTCCGATCTATATTTATACTAACCTTTTTTCCCAGTGACCTTATGGGGCCGACTTGTCTAGCTAGGACCATCCACATTATAATATATATAATTCAGGTCCAACCCCACATGGTGGTCTAATAACCCATCAGCAAGTACTCACATTTGCGACACTTGTCAATCCACATGACAACACTTCCTTATAGAGGAATGACACATCTCTTATAAGGGTACAATAAATATATATAAAATACTCAGATGAAATACATTCCGAAGTTACATATACATCAACATGAAGAAAAGAAAATAGTCCATTAATATTGGGCATTGGTCATAAATGAATCCAATATCAATTTTAGCAGAAAATTGGTGAATACTTAGATGCGGTAAACCAGAGCATAAACATATGAATTCTGATTTAAGATTACTTTCATCCAACTTAGCATGAAGAATAACACAATGGAAAAGATTTTAACAATTAACAGAGAAAGGAAGTAAATTTGAAAACTGTCATTAATGAATCATCAAAGCCACGTGGCAAAATATGAGCGTTCCACGTGTCACCCTGGAGACTAGATTTTGACATTTGAATGAAAAAATTTACAGAAGTTTTGCTACAAAGAGTTTGCTATCAAGTCGAAATTTTGTTAGAGAAGGCGAGGTCGCTCTTTCATCAAGATGTTCCGTTTCGGGGTGTTGGAAGTAGATGATGAGGAGAAAGAGCGTCTGCTCCTTATTCCAGGGAATTTTTTCGGAGTGGCTAAAGTAGATATCTGCACTCCAAACACATATTTCATAGGAACATTGCTTCGCACATTTTGCCGGAAAGTGGAAATATCCACAGAGAAGGATCAACCGCTCTTTCTCCAAGTTCTATTTTTACAATTCACAAAGAAAGACCGGCCGCTCTTTCTCCAAGTTCTATTTTTACAATTCACAGAGAAAGATCGGCCGCTCTTTCTCCAAGTTCTATTTTTACAATTCCCTCATAAAAGAAGGGGCAGATGATCCTTCTTCTTCCCAATATTCTTTTCATTGTAGCTTGAGACTTATACAAGAAGGGTCGGTCGATCCTTCTTCGTCTTCACGATTCTGGATATCGTTCAATTTCTAGATAAAGTTTTTCACAATTATCTACTAAACGATCCTTCTTCTCGGAAAATAGAAGTTGGGACAAACAATTTTATATGTTATAACTTAGTCGTGCTCAGTATTATTCATAGGTTGAATCAATATTATTTGTCTTTTCATTTTATTAAGTGGATCCCGAGCAGTCTTCTCCAAGCCCGGTGGGAGTACTTCGGGTGGGGGAATGATGAAATAAAATTTAAGAGCAGTGAGTGTTTGTAAGGGTGAGCATCACCCGTTGTACCTCCTTCAATTAATAGGAGGTACCATCCTAATCATGAGAGTAGCTGGAAAACGTGTTTATATGAATGAGCAGGTGGCATCTGGGATCGTCATCGCTATTCCTTCACATGCATGCAAGCTCTGTTTGTTTGTTTGATTATGGAGAAAGACTCTATTTGGTAGACACCAATTGCCAATTGCCACCTGGAGTCCTCGGGGGAGCCAGGTGGTGGCTTTTCTCGAGCATGTAAGCATGCTTTCCGAGAGGATAATGCTTTCGTCCTTAACGTCCCTGAGGAGATATCCGTGATTATGAGCATGAATGGTGAAGAACTGGATTATGGATCCAGGCAATACGGCTGGGCATGTTAGTCTATACGAGTGCATGGTATCCCTTTACTAGATGATGAAGAACCTTGTCGGTTTATCCATCCACGACAGACAAACCCCCGAAGAGGAAGCGGCGCTACCACTTATGTTGCAGCAAAACCTGGAGGAGACTCGTGCATTGAACTGGAAGCTGGATTTTCTTCTCCAAGCAATGGAGCTGTGGCCTCCCCCGTATCCTTCTTCATCTTCCAGCTTCCCCCATCCAGGGGCCTCTCCTAATGCTCCTTACATTATCCATTGACGCTTGATCTAGAATCATTTTTCCAAACTGCAAGTCTTTTTATTAAGGGAGGGTTGGCTGTTAAGCTAGATGGTATTTTCCTAAATGTATATTTTGCCTAACGTGTGTAGTAGCATTTTGCTGTGCTTTTTTATTTTGGTCCTGCGTTCCTATGCTAATAATATCTCCATTTCAATGACGTTTTGGATAGGTAGTGATTTTTGTTGTTCCAAAGCTTCTGAGGATAGGGATGGTCAGTTGAATGAAAGCATCTTATTTGTTTTGGTGATAATTGTCTACCGTAAGGTTAATGATGCTGGAATCTACGGGTTAGTAATTAGATGGTCTTTTTTGATGAACAAGTCTGACGCTCGAACAACTTGTTCCTTTTGTAACTCCTCTTTGATTTAATACAAAAACTTCTTACTTACAAAAAAAACAAGGGGCGGCTGACCCTTCTTCTGCCCAGTATTGTATTCATAATAGTTCTAGAATGCAAGAAGGGTCGGTCGATCCTTCTTTCTTTCGCCATTCTGGATATCGGTGAATTGCTATATATAGTTGTTCACAATTATCTCCTAAACGAATGGGAAGTCGATCCTTCTCTTTGGAAAATGGAAGTCGGGACAAACATTTTTATATGTTAGAACTTAGATGGTGTCCGGGTCGACTCTCTACTATTTACAGCGGAAGTTGGAAGTCGGGAATTGTCGACATAGCCTTCGTAGATTAAATATATTTAAATTTATATCGTAAATGAAGGGTCGGCCGACCCTTAATGTGCTCAGTATTCTTCCCTTGTTAACAAATTTTGAAATACATGTATTGATGGCCTAGTATTCGTAGGTTGAATATTTTTAATATTTCGTCATAAATGAACGGGTGGGAGAAGCTTCTTCTATCCAGTATTATTTTTGTAATCTTTCACGACTGCACGAAGGGTCTTTCGATATGTCTTGTGTTCACTTATTCTACAAGAAGGGGTGGCCGATCCTACCATTCAGAAAATTGAAAGTCCGGACAGACATTTTTTTATATATTATCATTTATGTTAATATATCTTTGTTTAAAATAAATATGATTGTTAATGTGCTCCTGTTATTTTATATTTCATAAAACGCTTCTGAACTAGATTTTGGTTCTGACCAATGTGTCCGGTTATTTTATATTTCATATAACATTTATGAAATGGATTTTGGTACTCAACAATGTGTGGACCTACATTTGAATGGATTGAAAGTTGTTGAAGCAATCTCTTTTCCAAAAAGAAAATGTTTGCATAATATCAAAATTAAGGACGGATGTATCATTGTAAATGTTACCAAGTCTTTAAATGCAAGTCTTCCATTTCCCTATCCATCATAAGGTGCATATACATTGTCAGAGGTAGTCGGTGGTTATATTCAATGGCCTGTATCTGAGATCGTTAACCAGATTGGGTCTGCTCTTCGCAAGAATAAGGTGAATGATATACCAGCTTCTACTTCGACAAGTGTAGCACATATCATAACAATTGAGAATGAGGTCAATGATATACTAGCTTCTACTTCACGAGTGTAGCACATATCATAACAACTGAGAATAAATCTTCTTTTATTATGAGAAAAGTTAAGTTATTACATAAGTGTTCAGAAAGAAAGGATTGCATTTCCATAGGTGTTGTAACAAATGTGAGTGGGAGTGATTTTGTTGGGGGAACATTTTTGGGTGACTTCATCTTTGGTATTCTGGTGGATGAAGTGGTGTTTTCGTGTATGGCATGTTGTCTAAGGTTGAGCAGTGGAGCTTTTGTTGTATGGACAATTAAAAGACTCATCAATTTTAATACAAAAACATTGCTTTTTGTTGCAAAAACTTTCAACAATAATCTATCTGAATCTACTTTGAAAGTATTAAGAGAAAATCACAATGAAAGTTTGTTGGGACGGACAGTTAATTTGATACATCAATGTTCTTTAAAGCCACAGTATGTTGCTCGGGGAATAATGTCAATTGTTTTTGAGGGAGACATTGTACAATTCAAAGCACTAGATGCTGGTGAGTTTGGTATTTCAGTTGATAAAGTCTTCTGCAATTGCAAGGATTGTGGTATTGTATTTGAAGGATCCCTTATAAGATGGCCTGCAAACAATTTGCTTGACCTCGATAATGTTCCTTTGGATGTTATACTAAAAACGAAAGCAGAGGAAGAAATGGTCAACTTTTGGAATGTTTTTGAAGAATGTCCTTTATAGATGGTCCTTCCAGGTACTCCTCATTGTGAATATACATATGTTAAAGGTAATGGAACAAGGCCATACAATCTCGTAAAGCGGCAAGCTGGAACTAAAATTTTGGAAAGAAATTCAAGATTGGTACCTTACAGGCCTGTAATAAATCTGGGTGCATTCCTTTCAAACATTGGCACCGAACATTGTTGCTCAAATCTTTGTATATCAAAAATTCCACATGGATCGATAGTTGAATGTGCGAAGAAATTTGATAGTATGAATGGAAATTCAAAAAGATAGTTTGTTATGAATTCTTTGGGATCAAATGCTCCTGTGGCCAAAGAAGGAGATGACAAAAAAATAAGCATGTTTACAATGAGATTAGACGCAATAGACGTCTGTCAAAATGCATGGTATAAATGCCATCGGATAAAAAAAAGCACTTTCTTCAATTATAAAAAAATGTTCATGAATGGTGATGTGAGAGTTGTGCACGGTAACAGTGGCTTGGAAAAATCCAGGCCGAACACTACTGCACTAGTAGCTACTATTAATAAAATTGTAGTAGAGAATTCAAACAAATCTCCACATCTTACACGAGTAATCAGTAAAGATGGAACAAGGACAACCTTGAAATTATTGCCTGCTAATATGTCCCATGGTTTACTATGAAAAATGGCTAATGATGAAATCACAGGAATCGGTTTGCCTCCAGTATCACAATCCTCCTTTAGCAAGGTGATGAAAGAAGATTTTCCAGATGTTAAAATTTCTAAATCAAACAACTTTGCAAGGTGTAATGAGTGCGTTACAATTCAGGATAAGCTTAAGGGGACCACTGATCCAGCTGAGGTGGAAAAGTTGCAAGCAAATCAGGATGCTCATAATAAATACATCTCAAATTGTCACCAGCTCTATTATGCTCACAAGTCGGCTTCCCAGCAAAATCCGAAGATTTATGTCAGTATTGTCCACGACAAAATGGATAAGTCAAAGACTTCCATTCCAAGGATGGGTAAGAAGGAAAAATCTTTTAGTAATGTTATGAATATTCCCATATCATTGACTGGAATGTTGACTCATGGGAACAAGACTGGGGGTTATGGCCATTTCACCCTCTCATTTTTAGAGATGGGATCGAATTTCACTGTGACATCCCTGGCTAAATGCTTGAAGTGTCTTGAAGAACGAGTGGTTAATAAGTATGGTGATTTTCTCTACAAAGGTGGAACATACAAGCACCAATTGCATGATGCTCTATTGCAATCAGACTCATATGAAAAGTGTTCGATATACAGACAAGATGTAATTCAAGATGGTGTAATGTGTGTTGATGGTACTAATCAATGCATGCCAAATAGAAAACTACCACGCATAGTGTTGTTGCAAATGGATAATTGTTCAGGCGATAACAAAAACCGCTTTGTATTTGCATTTTTATCTCTTTTAACAGCAAGGAGAGTGTTCAAGCAAGTTGAAGTTTGTTTCCTCCCGATCGGACACACCCATGAAGACATAGATGGAACTTTTGGCAGGTTATTAGCAAAGCTAATGCGCAAGGATATATTTTCTATCCCGGAAATTATGGATACGTATAGGACATGTGAAGATCAAAATTCCTTTGTCCCTTATCCAATTGATGAACTTTATGATTTTAAGATTTTTGTGATACCCCACCTTTTGGATGGAAATGCCAAGATCATCGATATCAAAAAATGCTAGTTTTTTAAATTTCAGCTCATAGATGACATTCCAGTCATGCAATGGAAGGCATCACTTCGGGATGAAGATTGGTTGTCTCCTCTTAAACTCTAGCAGTCATTTCCAGATGGTAGAGCAGACTTTCCGGTGGGACAACCTAGGTTATTAAATCTGCAATAAAAAAATTCCTTCGGACATTGACGAAATAAAAAAAGGACTAGAAACATATATTTGATTCTGGAATGGAGGGATTGAGAAGGGAGGTGAACAATTTTGGCGTCCCAAGTTAAATTATTGGGAGGTTGTACTTAAACCTTTGGACAGTCCCTTCGAGAGTGTTGATCAGTCATCAACTAACTTTTGGCCATCGACAAGCCATGATATTCATAGTGAACCTAGAAGATCTGAACATGAAATTATGGATGCCTATTTGAAGGAAAATATTCCTGCTTTGCAGGATTTCTATGTTGGACCACTACACAACAATCCTAGAGATGAATTCATTCCAAGAGTGGATGTTGTAAAGGGCCAAATGATCGTTGTGCAATCACCAGACCCAGATTGTGCAATCTGGTTGGGTAAGGCAATTGGTGATGTTTATGAGGAGTCAGATGCTAGTACTGTAGGGTCGTACAAATTAGAGGTGCAATGGTGGAAGCCAACATGACCATCAAACGATATGAAGGTATTGTACAGAAAATGCTTAGATAGAAAGAAACTATGGGTTGTAGGTGCAAAAAAAAAATATGAAGATTAATGTAAATAGCATCATATGGGCATGGTCACCAAGGCAAGGATGGGTAGGAGAAAGAATTAGAATAAACGAGAAGGGCCTTGCAGCAGTCAAGGCACAAGGAGTAAACATGGGGAATAGTGTTCAGAATGATGGATGTCCACAAGGGTTGATAGTAGACAAAATTGGTTTCTAAATTTCCCTATGTGGCAGTTTTAAGCAACAAAATTGTTGTATTTCTAAATTTCCACTTGGTCAACAAAAAGTTGTAGTTATTCATTTTCATCAATAAAAGTTTTATAAAAGGAAAGATACAACTTATAACCATTGGGATTGATAATGGATGGTTATTTGTTACAAAATTGAATTTGTGATAAGTGTAGTCATTTGCACACTAACTGTCGTTAAGTGTTGTAATTAACACCTTAATTACTAGTTAATTGTGCTTAAGAATAATTAGCCTTTAGAAGTGTTTTATCGGTTGCACTTAAAATCAAGTAATTATCCTTAAAGTAACTACTGAAATACTAAAATATGATCCAATATACTCAAACTGCCAAATTCAGCGGTGCTCATAAGAGAAAATATTCTATACGAGCCAATATTATAATTAAACTATATTTCTAATACTCAATGTACAATATCAAATATGCCACCTGTCACAATAAGATCGTTCCACGTATCACCTTGGGATACTAGATATCATCATTTAAACAACAAAATTTATAGACGTCTTGCTTCAAAGACTATGCTGGCAAGTGGAAGTATTCTCAAAGAAAGAGCAGTCGCTCTTTCCCAAAGGTGTTCTATTGTTGCGATTCCCTCGTAAATGAAGGGTCGGCCGACCCTTCTTATTCCAAATATTCTTTTCATAATAGTTTGACATTCCAGGAAGGCTCAGTCGATCCTTCTTGTGTTCTCTATTATGGATATAGCCGAATTGTTGGATAAAGGTTTTCACAATTAACTACAAAAAGAAGGGGCGGCCTATCCTTCTTGTTGGAAAACGGAAGTCGGGAGAAACCATTTTTATATGTTAAAACTTCCAAGGTGTTCTATTTTTAAAATTGCCTCGTAATTGAAAGGTCAGCCGACCCTTCATATCCCTAATATTATTTTCATAATAGTTCGACATTGCAAGAAGGGCCGCTCGTCCCTTCTTATTCCAAATATTCTTTTCGTAATAGTTCGCCACTGCACGAAGGGGCGGTCGATCCTTCTTGTGTTCTCCATTATGGATATGGCCGAATTGTTGGATAAAGGTTTTCACAAATAACTACAAAAAGAAGGGGCAGCCGATCCTTCTTGTTGAGAAATGAAAGTCGAGAGAAACCATTTTTATATGTTAAAACTTCCAAGGTGTTCTATTTTTAAAATTGCCTCGTAATTGAGAGGTCACCCGACTCTTCTTATTCTCAATATTATTTTCATAATAGTTTGACACTACAAGAAGGGTCACTCAACCCTTCTTATTCCAAATATTCTTTTCATAATAGTTCAGCACTGAAGTTTAGCTTTCCTGTTTAGCTTGTCGGTGTTAGCACTAACATTGTCCTGGATGAAACTGAGAGGTTCAATTTATAAAAAGAATGGAGAATCATATGGGTAGGTATTCACAACCTCAAGGGTGAAATGATCAAAATGCCAAGCCCGAAACCTGGAAAGGATAATTAAATTGCAAAGGTCCGCCTCCTGTTACATATCTACGCAAATAAACGGTCTAGATCTTCGGTGGTGAAGATCTACAGACATGAGCAGGATTCACAAAAAAAGGGTAAGGTGTTTTAGATGGAGGGGGATGTTTAGCCAATGAGCATCTTAAGTTCAAATCAATGGCCAATGGAGCAGATCGATGGTCGAGAACTACTTCTCCGATACGACATGTGCGGAGCAAACAAATTTTCGGATCCGCGAACTTTTGGTAGAGGCCCATGGGTTTGGACGGTGCAAATCTAAGGAGGCCGAGATCTATGGCCGAGGTTTTGTTCGCGGATCTAACTTGCAAGAAACATCAATGCAAGCCAAATCTTTGAATTTTTTAAAAGTCACACTGTTTCACGGTCAAGATTCATGCAAGATCCAGATCAACGGTGGGCGACTTCCCCTGGTTTTAACTGGAAAAAAGGGCGACATGTGGAGGGATTCGAGGCCACCAGGGATCATAAAGATAGAAACCAGCGGCGAACCATGGCCCAAAATGGATTAAGAAAATAGACGGCTAGGGAATCTTCCACGCCGCAAGAGATGCAGGGGTGATAGCAAAGGATAAATAATATAAAAAACTCACCTGCATAGAGAGTTGGATTCCATCTGTCCTATTTTGCATCCGAAAGCGACAGGAGCAAGTTGTGAAGAGACAGACAGGTCAACCAGGCAACCTTAAAAAAGACAGGTAGGTTCTCTTCTCTACAGTGAACTATTAAATGGCTGAATTGAGTGATAGAGATCCAACAATCGAGATTTGAAAAAGGAAAATGATCAGACAACAGACGTAAAGAAGTTATCAAGTGGCAAAAAGTACATGAAATCTGACGGTCCAAATCATAGCACGTGAGATCGACGAAGGAGGAAAATGAGTTCCTAGAAAGATGCTGGGAGGATAAAGAAAATAAGTTATATATAGCAGAAAAACATGCAAAAGTTGGCATTCCTCTTTGTATTGTCAGCGTTGGAAGGTTCTGGACAAGTGGGTGCTGCAGACAACGAAAGAATAGAACAAAGTGCTTGATTGTCAGTGACAGTTAGGGCATTGAAACTCAATCTAATAATATTCTCATTTCTCCAAGGTGTTCTATTGTTACACTTCCCTCCTAAAAGAATGGTCCGCGAACCCTTCTTATTTGTATTATTCTTTTCATAAAAGTTCAACACTGCAAGAAGGGTCGGTCAATCCTTCCTGTATTATCCATTATGGCTATAGTTGAATTGCTGGATAAAGGTTTTGACAATTAACTACTAAAAGAAGGGGCAGTCAATCCTTCTTGTCATAAAACGGAAGTAGGAACAAACCATTTTTATATGATATAACTTCCAAGGTGTTCTATTTTTACAATTCCCTTGTAATTGAAGGGTCGACCCCATATTATTTTTATACTAGTTCGAGAATGGGTCGCTCGACCCTTCTTATTACCAATATTATTTTCATAATATCTTGACACTATAAGAAGGGTCGGTCGATCCTTCTTGTGTTCTCCATTATGTATATAGCTGAATTGTTGGATAAAGGTTTTCACAGTTAACTTCGAAAATAAGAGGCGGCCGACCCTTCTTTTCGTAAAATGGAAGTCGGGACAAACTATTTTTATATGCTATAACTTCCAAGCTGTTCTATTTTTATAATTCCCTCAAAATTGAAGGGTCGACCGACTGTTATTATTCCCAATATTATTTTCATAATAGTTTAACACTGCAAGAAGGGTCGGTCGATCCTTCTTGTTTTCTCCATTATGGATATAGCTAAATTGTTGGATAAATGTTTTCACAATTAACTACGAAAAGAAGGGGCGGCTGATTCTTCATGTCGAAAAACAGAAGTACAATTGACTTCATATTCAAACAATGACTGAATATTTTAGACATTGATTTTTTCACCTTAAAATTTTGAACATTTACAAATGAAAACTGCAATCTTCAAATATACAATTGCATTTTTTATTTGAAATTCACTTTTTAAATCAGAAATTCCATTTTTTTTATTTTAAATTTAACTTCACAATAATTTAAAGTCACTGCATGTTTTAGATTCTCCTTATCCTTAATCAAATCATCTCCTTTGAAGGAGAAATAAAAGACTAAACTTTTATTGGAGCTTCGACTTGTAGACTTATAAGCACTAGACTCATTCCAGACTAAAACAGCATTCGATGACTACTGCAAGTGTCTTTGAAAGAATGAAACCAAATCATTCACTGAATACATCATACCTCCTGCACAAGGTGGTAGTATAAGTTAAACTTTAAAAAGTGTTGAAAATCCCATAGTCGTCCAAGGATTCCAATTTCCATCCCATTAACTTGGACTAGTTACTCGTGGATGTAGAATGGAAAAACTTTAGAAAGCCTCCTACCCTGATGATTTTCCCAACTTCAGCTACAGAGGGAATATTCTTGCAAAGACTGGTAAGCTCTCTGGGCTAGATGTAGTTATTTGTTGATGAATACTGCAAAAAATGTGCGATGGTGATAACAAGTTTATTGTCTGTTAAGTCCGATACTACATCATCGAAGAGTCGCTCAACAAACTTTCAGATAGAATGTTGTTTCAACCACTTGGCGCAGTTAGGAGAAGCTGACAGCATGATCTGGAGGCAGATACATTTGAATATTAGCAAGCGGATAGCCTAGACACGGTGGTATTGCATCTCCCTTGAATACCTGCATAGCAAACAAATAACTGTTTATCACGCTGCCGTAAAAAGAAACCATTTCCAATAAATGCAAAAATAATTGTTTTATTGCAACCAACGCTTGAGCACACATATCATCATGCATAATAAAAACAGAGAAACTATTCCTAAATTGCCAAGTGCACCATAACAGGGGATGGATAGATAGTTAGTCTAGGCATCCCGCTTGGACGGGTTAGCTCCTAACATCGTAGTTAGTGGAAGCAAAGGCATTCAACCAATGAAATATACTTTGCAAATGATAAGCAAACACTTAAATTAGACGTGTGTATAATAATGACTACAAAATTATTTCTTACCAAGAAAAACCTTTGGAGATATGTAGTCTTTCAAGATTAGGAAGTTGCTCCAATAAGTTGAGAAGAGGAAGAGGCTTCGCAATATGGATATCAAGATTCTTCAATGCTTTCTAGCTACCTAGTATATCCACAAATTTCTCTGTAGGTAAATGGTGCATTAGATCCATTATATGAGAACGTTTATTCATAGCTATAAGATTCTGGTAGTTCAGTTAAAGCCTCTATTTAAGAAGCCCATTACACATATTAAGTGTGCAATGTTGGGAGAGGAAATAATAGGCTTCCGCAGTCCATAACAATAGATTAGCTCAAGCTTTTGAAGAAGAGAGAAATGAGAAATAAAGCGAGCTAAAGAGTCATCTATCAAAGTGAGCTAACAGCACCCCATTGACTCTTACACCATTTTCATGAATTGAAACAAGAGTAAGAAGAAGCTGACAGCATGGTCTGGTACTAAAACAACATTCGACGACTGTTGCAAGTGTTAATGACCGCAAAAATGCATGTTGTCTTAGAGAAGAAAGCCAGGAACATAATGACACGTCCATGTATCGGAACTTCGACAGTGCTAATCTCCCTATGTACACTCCTCGTTGCAGGAAATTAATGAAAAATCCATACATACATAGGGACTTTCAAGGGAGCGGACTTCGATATGCTCATATATCATGAACAGAACTGGGGAGCGATCATAAGACTCAAGGTGAACAAACTGAAAAATTCCATTTCAGTTTGTTGTGAGTGGCCGATGTGCTGATGGATTAGCCTATATATAGTGAGTGGCCACTGTGTTAATGGATTGAATGGAATGGGAGTCTGGGACGGATGGGGAATGGTAATTATGATAGTATGGCGGGATCGTGCTGGTCAAAGATATCATCTGTAGCGACTACAGATTTTGCTGGAGTAATAGTACACATATCACTCCAATCAATTCCTTGAAAATCCAACGGCCAACATGCCTACTACTAGCGCATTAAATGGCCTACCGCAGGATGAATAATATTCACCGTAAATGATGGATTGTATCCCTCGTGTGAATAACCTCATCATGCTTTCAGTCCACATAATGTTTTTCTTGTCACCAAAAAAGTATCTCGATGTGGTCAATGGTAATTATCACAGTATGGCGGGATCATAGATATCATCTGTAGCGACTACAGATTTTGCTGGAGTAATCATACACTTATTACTCCAATCGATTCCTTGAAAATCCTATGGCCAACATGCCTGGTACCATTAATATCCATAATATTCGTTTAAAAAATCTTTGAAATAATTTTAAAAATCAGATATGCCACGTGTCACAATATAAGCATTCCATGTGTCACCAAATTTATAGAATTTTTGCTTCAAAGACTTTGCTGGCAAGTAGAAATACTCTCAGAGAAAGAGTGGCCGCTCTTTCTCTGAGGCGTTCTATTTTTACCATTCCCTCGTAGATGAAAGGTTGGCCGACCCTTCTTATTCCCAATATTATTTTCATAATAGTTTGACACTGCAAGAAGGGTCGGTCGATCCTTCTTCATTTCTCCATTATGGATATAGCTGAATTTCTCAATAAAGGTTTTCACAAATAACTGTGAAAATAAGGGGCGGCCAATCCTTCTTGTCAAAAAACAAGGATCGAATCCCACGAATACCCCTCTGTGGACATGAGAATTGCTGAGTCTACCTCAGCTCAGCGGCAGAAATTTTTGTAGAAGAGATCCCTACTTGGATTAGTTTTTACATCAATTTTGGAATTTTTTTTGCATCAGCTTGTTAATTTACAGAGCCATACTGGGAAAGCTATTCATGCTCCCAGTCTCTCCTTTTTGTAATGAATGGTTGTGCACATCCTTCTGAATAAATCCATCTATATGCTTTAATATAATTATAGAGAAGTATTTTATAGCGAAATATGGTCAAATGATGAATATATCTTTCTGAATATAACTCATTGTATTTTACATATTAAAAACAAAAGCATTTTACATATTAAGAACAAAAGTATTTTATATATTAAGAACAAACATTTACAACCGAAAAATGACCGATTATTGGAGAACATTTACAACCTAAAACCAGAATGGTCAAATAATGGAAAAATACTAAGGCTAGGCCGTCATTTGATGTATAACCATAATGGCAAATAATGGAAAAATACGAAGCACAAGAAGGGTCGACCGACCTTTCGTTTAGTAGATAATTGAGAACACCGGTATCCAGCAATTCACCTGTATCCAGAATGGTTAGCACAAGAAGGATTGGATGACCATTCTTGCAGTCTAGAACTAGTATGGAAATAATACTGGGCAAATCACATGAATGGGGGGGACCATCGAAGGAGAGAACTGGAGACACTCTGTACTTGGAGACTAGTAATGTTTTACAATCTTTAAAGAATTTTAGTTAGTTTTTATTTTACTTTCTTTTGTTATGTGTATCAAGTTTCCTTGATTCATTTTGGTTTTTCATACATACATCTAATAACGATGTTTTGTATTGTTAAATCATAAAACATATAAATGTGTTTGCTTGATTTATCATTCATATGATTTTTATACAGGTTATGCATCAATCAATTTCTTTACTTGATTCATATAGTTTCACATTCTCTAATAACAGCGCACTCATTATGGTCATAATTTAATTTGTTAATTAGCTCATCATTGACAGGACAGTCACATTCCTTTTAATCCTTTGAATAAAATAACACAGGAATCTTTACTCTTGAAAATATGCATAAACTCTGCTCAGGAATATTTATTCAAAATTGGAGGGCTCAATACAAAACGAGTATCTCTTCATGGGTTCCAACACTTACTACATTGCCAAAAATAAACATCTAATCCTTTGAATAAAATAACACTGGAATATTCATACATTGTAAACCCTCTCGAGGTAAAATCCTAACTACTTCATAACTAAAAATAGAAAATTATAAACTAACTATTACATTCCATTTCGGTCAAAATTTATACAATTTCCAAAATTTCTCAGAATATAATATTTTATGTCTTTCTATTGGCTGTAGCTAACGACAGGGCTTCTTTCTCGAACAGTAGTATTCAAGTGTGCAAGGTGTACTTCATTTTCTCATATCTCTCCACTATCTTCCATTTCTCTGTAGAAGGTACCTCATAACTAGTCATCTCCTCGACTAGTACTTTCATCTCTATGTGCTCTGCAATGGAGGTTGGAGGAATCTTTTCAGCTATCATGGCCAGCTGGTTTAAAATTTCAAAATCAAGGGAGAGTTTCTTCAGTAGAATTTTCCCTGTTATAACATGAGTCAAACCTTGAAATTGCTCATGGTTCCTCCCAATGTTATATAGTAAATCCTTATAATTGTCCTGGGAAATTAACTCATTATTTTCATCCCAAAAAGAAGGCAGTCCCTTTTGTATTACCTTATCAAATCCCTTTTTGGACGCTTCAACCCGTTCCTTCATTTGTTCTGCACTAGCTTGAACATTCTCAATGTGAGAATGTTTGCTAAGGACTCTCCTAGCCCAAGTTATGACTGTTACCCTGTTTTCGATAGCCATTGCTTTCAGATTACCTTATGTCAGAGTATTTAAAAAACTTATGGTACCCTGGGCTGTATCTTTTGGTATCTTATCTAAAAATTCTTTCATTGCTTTACAACTCTGTAAAATATCATTTGCTATGGCTTCCTTTGTCTTAAAAAAATCTAAATAAGGCCTCAATTTTGCAACCTCATCGATGATTAAATCCCAAATCAAATGGTTTGCACCTTGCAATGCTAGTTGTCCTGTCACTTGGCCTATCATCCTCTGATTTCTTCCTACCAAATCTTTATTGTTTTTTGTCAATTCTTTTATTTCATTTTCCTTTTTTCTGATTTTCCTCTTCTAGTCTTTGTTTTTCTTCTTTTAGTTCTATGATCTCCACCTCTTTCAAGCTAACTTGGGACATAGCTTGAACTATATCATATGTGCTTGCTTCTTTGTTGCCTTGATCTGTTCCTTGCTTCTCTTGTGCTATATTTTCCAATTTCGCCTTTAGATCTTCAATTCCAGTCTTAAGACTCGATCTATCTTTCTCCCAACTTTCCTCTTTTTCCTCAAACTCGAGCAATTTAGCAAGACAGCCATCCAATTCTCGAGATAAAGTTTCTTTTTCTTGTTCCAACACAGTTAATTCAAAGGCTTGAATTATCCGTGTTGCTAGAATTCTAACCTTTTGCTGAAGTAATTGGATATTATTTTCTTTCTCAGCTAAAATATTTTTAATTGCCTCACCTCTATTTGGTTCATCATTACTCTTCACCAGGTCATCTTGCAATATTTTTATTTGCAGCTGATGAGCTTTGTTCTCTATTTTCTCTTGCCTCAATTGGATTAGCAACCTGTTCACTGTTTTCTGTAATTTTTCCACTATTAAGTGGCTTTCATCATATAAGCATAAATCACCTCTCCAGTCTATCTTTGTAGGTGAATTTTATCAGGGACTGTTATCTTCTGCAAATTCAATTTCATTTATGTAACCTTATCATCAGATGATACGGCCAAATTCAAAGTATTTTTGTTTGGAACTCTGCTAGTCATCAGAGTAATTTCTTAATCAACAACATTCTTGACTTCTGGAAACAACTTATGGATTGCTTCTACTGTTGTTTGTCTGTCTTTGCCATATTTTACACATTTTTCATCTCTTGAATGAAATTTGCTAGAATCACTTGCAGCTCTTGCCTCATCAAATTCGTATTACTGTACTTGAATACCTGGCCCTTGGTATTTTTCTTTCTTCATTCCCTTTTCTTTG
The DNA here is from genome assembly GCA_027924585.1 of Larix kaempferi. NCBI lineage: Eukaryota > Viridiplantae > Streptophyta > Pinopsida > Pinales > Pinaceae > Larix > Larix kaempferi. The sequence goes on from BSBM01000827.1 coordinate 2,505,879, forward strand.
TCAGATTCAACTACTTCATCTTGCTGGCTTGATTTTAATCTTTTGGCTTCTCTTTCTTCCTCCACCTGCATATTAGTACTTTCATAAAAAATTCATTTACTTGTTGCGTCAAGCTTTCCTAGGGTAGGTACCATCTCAGGTACCAACTCAGCTGAAACTTTATCCAAGGTAGAAGGATTAGCGTGTGAACATCCTGAAACTTCCGTGTCGAATTCATATTGTAGTAAATTTCCCATCTTCACCAATCCTTCAACATCTTGGTGATCAAAGGCTTTATTTTTGTTCTCTTTCCTTCTGTCAGAAATAACATGACAAGGATCATAATTAATAGTTGTCGCTTTCCTAAAACTCATTGCTTCTAAATGTTTTCTGTAGAAAAGGGAGAGCATTCTTGTTCTTGATGATAAAAGGACCAATTTTTAAAGGGAACTTTATATCTGTAGCTTCCTTGAAAAGTAGAAAATGGTCATTTTCTACTGGCAATTTTTGTCTGATAAAATCCACAAAAAAAACTCTCGAAGTCAAAAAGGTCGGTAGAATAAAGGGCTCCTTAACAAATCCATAAATTCTGATTACTGTATCTTGCTTCCCTAAAAACCAGTCTCCAATTGTTGTTTTTGGGCTTAATTGCATCAGGGTCTTCATCTCTGATAATACTCTAGGAAAATTTTCTCCATACATCAATCTGTATACTTCTGATAAAATAAAATTCATAAAATTAAACATACTGTCTTCCACTGTTTCTGAAAACACAGACTGTGGGAATTGTAAATCTTTTTGACTGCTAAACAGGAGCATTTTCATTAGGTGTGTCTATAATCTGAAATGTCTCGAAGTGTGGAAATTCACTAACTGAGAGTGGATGTTCCGATCCAAGAATACATCAAATTTAAGGTAGGGTACTTGACTGTAATCCATTTCTGGTTTAGCAACGCTTAGTCTAAAAAGCAAACTTAACTAGACCTCTGTGACCATGGAATAATCATCAAACCCTAAAAACTGTGAAATGACCAACAAAACTAACTATGAATTTTCATCAAAGAAATTAATGTCAAGTGGATAGGGGGTATTATCAATGGCAAGGCCAGCTTTCAGACAACTGGTCATGAAGGTTTGTTTGGTCTCAGGGGATGACTCTCTGTACTGGCTAAGTAGGGCTTCTTCGGCAAAATCTTCCTGGTCATGGGAGGAAAACAAGGGTACTCCTAGAGCTTTCCTAACAGTCGACGCATTTACACGGTAAAGAATTTTCTTTTGTGATGAATGCATAATGACTCTTCGACTCTGAGAATAATTTACTGCACACCACGAAATGAATTTCGAAAACCCTGAAGGTTGTTTGGGACAGAAATGGATAAAACGAGACTTATAAACATTGTGCACATCCAAATTTTGTTTATATAAACCCTCCAACTTGCTTTTGATTTCTAAAACTGAGAATTTAACCATTATGGGGTCACAAATGTCACTATCTCTGTCCACTAGGGTTTCTCCTATCCTCATAGTTTCAACGTTCTGACAGACGGTTTCACTACTTCCTTCCATTATGTAAACAATTCTAATTACTTTCACGAGTTAAGAAGACCTACCTAGAACGGACACGTTGAATAAACTACGCTCTGTCGGTTTCGAGCAGCACAGACATGTTCCAATCCTCCACCTTTTCACAACACAAAAGTCAAATTTTGACATGCCCTTCTCTTTTATACACTACCAAAGGTGGTTTGGCAACGCGGGATGGTGGTTTTCCTTACCGCTTTCTCTGATTGCGGAATTATGTGGAGACGACACACGTACATCGGTATGGTATTTCACAACCGCTCAGACCTCCATTACGTCGTGCATATTGGCGACGCAGAAATATTATGGGCCATCAATCTAACCTCCCTTTTATCATTCTCCCATGAGGTACGACGGGCATTTTCCCAAGGCCACCTAAACCAGTTTTCCAACACTTGGTCATTTCCAAGAATTTCTCCCAACTTGGTTGATCCTGAAACCCTATTTTGGTAGACTTATAACTTTCTCCTCAGAAATGATTAAGGAAAACTGAGACCATGACTAGATAGCCACTTCAACAAGCTATAGCATGATATGATAGTGCGTGCATTTTTCTCAAACCATGAATTATGACGGGCATTCTCTCAGACCAATTTTTTGTACTTTTCATACAACATGTCGGATTGAGACACTGATTTAATGATAGCACTAGAACACCATCATGTGTCTTTCCAGCCTCATCACACATTCCATGTCATCATACATGCCACGTCATCACTTCCTATGGTGTCAATTCTATTTTTGAGGTTCACACGTGTGAAATTTTGTCCTGCCAAAATAGAGATCAATTCATGTATAACCATAATGATCAAGGCTGGAAAAACAAAAATAACAAGAAGGGTTGGCCGACCCTTCGCTTAGTAGATAATTGTTAACACGAATATCCAGTAATTCACCTGTATCCAGACTGGTGAACACAAGAAGGATCGGATGACCATTCTTGCAGTCTAGAACCAATTTGAAGATAATATTTGGCAGAAGAAGGGTCGACCGCCCCTTCATTTATGAGGGAGTTGTCCAAATATTCAACCTATGAAGTATAGGTTGTCAATTTATCAATATCCTGAATAGTGAAGACTGAAACAATACTAACCACAAGAAGGGTCGGTTGATCCTTCATTTAAAAGAGAAATGAAAAAATATTAAATCTAAGAAGATTGGCACGACAATTCCGCACAACTGACTTCTGCAGTATATGGTATGGATCGGGACATTTCCTAAGTTATAACACCTAAACAATATTTCTCGAGACTTCCGACTATCGACAAGAAGGATTGGCCGCCCCTTCTTTTAGAAGATAATTGTGAACACCAATATCCAACAATTCACCTGTATCGAGAATGGTGAACACAGGAAGGATTGAACCACCCTTGTTGCAGTCTAGAGCTATTATGAAAATAATAGTGGGAAGAAGAAGGGTCGGCTGACCGTTCATTCATTTATCTCGAGCCTCATTTGAAATGGGGTGTCGGTGTCACCTACCCAAATTTTGAAAATACTATTTTATTGGCAAAATACTTTATGTTAAATTTTAATTACAAAGTTTTGTAATTATGACCAATTTTGGTCAGGGATGAATGTAAATACTGATTATTATTATTTAATAAATTAAAGTAGGAGACAAACACCCAAGGGAGCTATTAAATGAGTGTTCACTGACCCACTAGGAGGAATGGAAGTTGTTAGAAGGCATGGGACAGATGGCAGCAATTGCACTTCACCACTAGCTGTTGGTTATGGGACAACTACCCCTAAAATTGTGGCATTATCCCCCAGGTGGTGGGAGTGAGCAGGCAGCTCATTAAATGACCAGTTAACCACTGAAAGGCCTAGGCAGCCTACATAAGGCAAATTCGAATTGAGCAGGAGCTCTTTCAATATTTTCTGCATAAATATTCCTCAAGTGCATCAGGTGATCACTGAGAGATTCAAATAGGGAGGCTATGTGAGAGTGCAACTGTAAGTCTGCAAATTATTTTGAGAAGGAAAACCAGAGTTGCTGGTGCAGGTCCCTTTGACTGCTAAGTCTTTAAGACTGGATAACTATTACTACTGCAAGTTGAGGTCCTAAGCTTCTAAGTTTCTTCCTCCTGGTGGTTCAGTGAACGGGCTCGAGGGTCCTAAGGCAAGTAACTTGGTTGTCTTCGGGAATTGGTTGGGTGGAACAGGTTCCTTGGGATGTTTGTTTCCCTACAGTTAACCAGGTTTCATTGTTCCTACTTTTGTTTACAATTTTAAAGTTTTTGTTTAGTAGAATTATTAAACTCTGTCAGGTAAAAGAAGTTATTTCATTTTCCGATCTAAGTGTGATTCTGAATAAAATAGCTTAGTGAAGTAATTGAATTGATAAACCATCTCTATATTTTTCCCCATGTTGTTCTCTACATAGTACTCTAGTATAGAGAAGCAAATTAATGATAGATGTGAGACAGGCAGATTGCCATTGATTGGATAAATGATTGCAGTAAGTGTTTTGTTTAAAATTCTGTCCTATAATTAAACATAGTAAAAACTACAGTATAGCATCAATAGTAATACATAATTCTTTTATTTATACATAGTCTATCTTTTGCATGGTCATATATATTTCTCTTAACTCTAATCATGACCATATAGAAATCAAATGCATCAATATTACATATTTCATGTTTTTTAAGCAAGTGTAATTCAGGAAATAATAGTAGTTACAAGAATTAGATTATACACAAGGTTTATATGATTACATTTCAATTACATTCTTTTCAGATAGAAATATCATATATGTTTATCTGTAAAAATCTGTTCTCTGCATAATTTATTTTATGTAAACCTATTAATTCATCATCCATTTATTTCAATATTTATAAATCTATTCTAGGTAGAATCAGACCCTAGTTTTGTTTTCAAAATTCTTATTTCTTCATCAAGCCATTCATGGCAAACTGTAAGACAACATTTCAGAAATGATAGCAATTATAACATACTATCATCAAATCATACTATCTTTTATATATAAATGGCGAGTTACCATCAAAGCATTATTTAGCAGATAGTTGAAAGCACGATTTCATATTTAAACATTAGCTCACAACTCTAGCATTTAAACATAGACATTATCAAGATCATCATTACAACTATTAAGTCTTGGTATAAAGCCCAGCATAATCCCGATAGCAATTGGAAGTTACAGGTAAGGTATCCTTCGTAAAACGAAACTAGAACAGGGAGACTTAACCTTTCGAAAAACATTTTGATAGTCAAACTATTTCATCTATTTTCCCAAACAAGATTATCAGCAATGAGCACGGAATGCAGTCATACATTTTTTTTATACAGATACGCAACTTAAAACCCTAGGCCAAAGACAACCATCGTGGTTCAGCAAAAACTCAACATATATTCACACATTGTTCTCAACTGTTATTTCAAAAACATATCGTTCTATTTCAAGGCAACGAACCATAGTTTACAAGTGCAAAGAGAACCCTGGGTTCTTTTTCTTCCATTTAAAATTATATAACCAAGAATTACACTTGAACCTGTCAAGGTTTCACAGTACACGGGACTTGCCCTTATCAACCAAAAACATAAAATAGAATCGTGAAGCAACAAAGACTATACAGGGTTTTTACCCTTAAGACATCTAGCAGAACAAATGAAAGTTTGGAGTCTCTATCGACAACATAGCCAGGTATCAAATAGCTAAGAGGCAAATTAAAAGACTGAGAGGTTACCCTCTGTACAGTTTAAAACAAAACAAGACAAGCTTAAAACTTCGCTTTCGGCCATCACTGAAACAAGTTGAAGGTTTCCAACCCTTGGCACACAGAAAACACCATCGAAAGCACCCACAAGGTTATTCGAGAACCACTAGAGCTTAACAGGAGAAGTAGAAGCATATCCCATTCTCCATGCTTGCACAGGAACCATCCTATGAAGTGGGTACTTGCAAAATACATTTCAAAGGGATTAAAACAAGAATGCAAGAACACAAAAACAAGCAACACAGTAATTTTTATCTTTGTGAGTATTTACCTGTTATTAAAGCTTGAAACATTGGCATATCACACCATCATAGTAAACGACGAAGCACACTGATATCTAACAGCAACCCTAAGCTAACACAGAAGACAATTTTACGCATAGGAGAATCGAACCCGTACCGAATCACATTCGTTACACAGGCTGGGAAAACCCCATCACTACAATGGTGTATTGTGAGTTGAGAGAAAAAGGTTTAAGCCTGCAACTATATCTCACAGGTCACAGGGTCAAAACCCCTAAGAGGAACTCTCTCCAACCCTAAATTTTGGCAGCCTGTCGGCCTCAACTCAATGTAACACTGAAAGACTGAGAAATTCGCTACCACTACATACAATGAGGATAGGGTTACACAAATCAACGATCAAGATCTGGTGTGATCGACGAACAAGAAAGATGCCAATGATGCTAAGTTGAAAGCCGAGCAACATTGCAATGATATCACATTAATTACAACAACCACGAAGTTGCCAACCCTGCATGCCAAGGAATATTACCATGTACAGCGTGGAGGAGAGGCGATATAGTAACCATGCCAGCTAGAACTCCTAGTTACATTATCAATCAAAGTTCACGTGGATGGACTACGTGGTATGACAGCCACACATTCCACTATGGAGTTCAGTCATAACATTTAATACATGATCGTAACCCTGTCAACCTGTAATTGGAAATTTAATGCACGTCAACTGATCACTTCAATATCGAGACCTTTGGAAATACAATAACATACATTAACAATACTTAGGACAAGAGCATAAGTCATAGCATAATTCAAACTAATGTTTAAGTCATAGCCTTTAAAAGGATTATTTACATTGTATTCATGGTTTGCATAGGATAATATCCTATAGTGCTAAGTATAGCTAGGATTGCACATTAATCATCATATGTTTGTATATTGTATCATATCATTGCATATTGTAATCATATCATGGCCTAATGAAAACCATATCATTGTAATATATAGTGCATATTTAAATATAGTTCCAATTTTAAAACTTAGGCACCGTAATATTGGAATTACATGTCCATACATTAGGTAAATACATAACAACTTTAACATATATTTATTTAATATCTATAGTTATGTGTAAGCATAAGAATGAAGTTTTATAATGCTAGTTCATAGCATATATATATATATATACCATAATTACGTTAAATTTTCTATGATGGCCATGTAGGGCAAGACTATGGTATAATCCTAAGAATCGTTTAAGCTTTGACAAGATACACTCTACAGCCAAGTCTTATACAAAGCACTAGTCACCATACCTTATATATATATATATATATATATTAACTGTCTATTGAAATGATAAATACACGACATAGAGTAGTCTAAGACCTGTAGACACTAATTATGATGATAGTTCGAAGATGTAAACATTATTTCTACAAGCTTCATAATAAGCATACTTAATAGATAGTAGTATCGCTATTTTAATATTAATGACAATAGTCTTATGACAATAAATCTAGCATCATAACAGAACTTTTGACGACATGGAATGATAACACTGAAGAGTTTCGTAAGATAGTATTTAAACTAGGAATAGAACCATGTATCCATACCTCCAGTAACTGGTGTCACAAGGAAGTACTTAACATTCTAATTTTTACATTGACGATGAATTGAAAAACACAATTACTCTTAACATATGATGTCTTATAGGATTTCTTACCTGCGGTCTGCACATGGAAACAAGATTCAAATGCCTTAGCTAAACGTATCTAAGTAAACTCCAGGGTACCTCGTAGGACCCCTTCGTCAACATACAAACAAACTGTCAGCACTTCATCAAGAATATCATAACCATACAAACTGTAAACAACATGCAATCATATCCAAAGAACTTAAACAAATCTGTAAATTGTACTAGAATGCATAATCATGAAAGATCTTCCATTAAGGAGATTAACATCCACTTAAATCTGAAGCAGCAATTACAATTATATCTTATTTAATTGAGATATATGACGTGTCATCGTCATTAAATTTTCTTAGTTAAGGATTCGAATTAATTTATATATTCTGCGTTAAAAGACTTCAATAACTATTGCTATTATATATATATATATATATTGTGGTATTTTCAGGATGTTACAGTCGGTTAATGAAATACAACTTCAAATGACTGTCATATTATGCAGACACCGATTCATTTGATAATTTGTATATTTTTTACTACTTCAAATGACAGTCATAATTATCATATCGGAACACACCAAAATCCAATTTCAAAAGTGGCAATATCAAAAGAAAAAGTATGGTTCTGGAACCTGGATTTGGCAATTTTTGAAACAGATTTGGCAGTAAAATCCACACATTAGGTAATTTTCGAGGATGAAAAGTAATAAAAGGAAACAAAAACAAAATCAACATATTTATTCATTCTGTCGGCTTAATTCTAGGTCGTAAGATTAAGACAAGTCGACGGCTGAGATCTAATCTGGGGAATGCGAAAGATGAGTTGTGGGGGTTTAATTGTTATGAAATATATACAATGTTCCCGCAATCCGCAATCATGTATAACTATATAGCCACTTCAACAATCTATAGCATGATATGATGGTGCGTGCATTTTCCTGAAACCATGAATTATGGCGGGCATTCTCTGAGAGCAGTTTTGACTACTTTTTCCATACTTTGTCAATTTCCAAAGTTTCACAAACTTGCCATATTTTTCCATAATGATGTCAGATAGCACGAGAGCACCATCACGTGTCTTTCTAGCCTCATCAGAGATTCCATGTCATCATAGATGCCATGTCATCACTTCCTATCGTGTGAGATTTTGGCCTGCCAAAATATAGATCAATTCATGTATAACGAGAATGGCCAAGACTGGAAAAATATAAATCAGAAGAAGGGTCGGCCGCCCCTTCGTTTAGTACATAATTGTGAACACCAATATCCATCAATTCACCTGTATCCAGACTGGTGAACACAAGAAGGATCGCACGACCCTTCTAGAAGTCTAGAACTAGTATGAAAATAATAGTGGGTAGAAGAAGGGTCAGCCTCCCCTTCATTTATGAGGGGATTGGGCAGAAGAAGGGTCGGTCGACCCTTAATTCAAGATGGAAAAAATGGTGAAAATGACCCCTGTTAAAAACTCACAATAAAATCCACACAGTAGGTTGTTTTTTAAGATAAAAAATAACAAAAGGAAATAGAAACAAAATCCACATATTTATTAATTCCGTCGGGTTAAATCTGGGTCGTAACATTAAGACAAGGGACAACTGAGATCTAATCTGGGGAAGGCTTCAACGACTTGCGGGGATTTAATGGTTTGGAAATATATACAACGTTCCCGCAATCCGCAATTGCAGGTTGCGGGACTACGACTAGAAATAAAAACAAACCAAAGTTTCCGCAATCTACAATCTGCCATGCGGGTTGCCGAAATGCATGTCGCAAATCCATTATTCAAACACTTCACACAATCTACAATCATGTATAACTAGATAGCCACTTCAACAAGCTATATCATGATATGATGGTGTGTAAATTTTTATGAAACCATGAATTATGGCGGGCATTCTATCATAGCAGTTTTGACTACTTTTTCCATACTATGTCAATTTCCAAAGTTTCACAAATTTGCCATACTTTTTGAGAATGATGTCAGATTGCAACACTGACTAAATGCCATGTCATCATAGATTCCATGTCATCATTAATGCCATGTTATAATAGATGCCATGTCATCATTAATGCCATGTCATCTTAGATGTCATGTCATCATACATGCCATGTCATCACTTCCTATGGCGTCAGTTCTCTCTTTCAGGCTCACACGTGTGAGATTTTGGCCTTCCAAAATAGAGATCAAATCATGTATAACCAGAATGGTCAAGACTGAAAAAATATAAATCACAAGAAGGGTCAGCCGACGTTTCTTTATTGGGCACACGAAGGGTCGACCGCCCCTTTATTTATGATGGAATTGTGCAAATATTCAACCAACGAAGTATAGGCTGTCAGTACATGTATATCCTGAATGGCGAAGACTGCACAAATACTAAGCACAAGAAGGGTTGGTCGACCCTTCATTTAAAAGAGAAATGAAAAACAATTAATCTACGAAGGTTGGGACAACATTTCCCCACTACCAACTTCCGCAGTATATGGTAGGGATGGGGACATTGCCTATGTTATAACATGTAAACAATATTCCCAACTTCCTACTAACGAAAAGAAGGATCGGCCGCCCCTTCATTTAGTAGATAATTTTGAACACCAATATCCGACAATTCACCTGTATTTAGAATGGTGAACAAAAGAAGGATCGAACCACCCTTCTTGCAATCTAGAACTATTATGAAAATAATTGTAGGCAGAAGAAGGGTCGACCGCCCCTTCATTCATTTATGACATTCAACTTCAAATGATTGTCATATTATACAGACACCAATATCAAAAGAAAAAGTATGGTTTTGGAACCTAGATTTTGGGTCTTTTGGAAATGGATTTGGCATTTTCGGAACCGGTTTGGTCACTTTCAGAACCGGATTTGGCGTTTTTGGAATCGGTTTTGGCTCTTTCGGAACCGGTATTGTCACTTTTGGAACCTTGATCTGGCACTTTCAGAATCGGATTTGGCAATTTTGGAATCGGTTTTGGCACTTTCGGAACCGGTTTTGGCACTTTCGGAATCGGATTTGGCAATTTTGGAATCGGTTTTGGCACTTTCGGAACCAATTTTGGCACTTTTGGAACCGGTTTTGGCACTTTTGGAACCTGGATTCGACACTTTTGGAACCGGATTTTGCTTGATTTTGGAGTTTAGAAAGGTTGTTTTTGACCCGTCTTCAAAGTGACTTGGACTGGATCGAGTCCAAAATTAATGAAATTGGCGTTACTCACTTGAAGGAAGATTATTGATTCTCATACTTATGGGTCTCTTCAACCGATTTGGCCACGTGGATTTTCTAAGTTGAAGTGTCAATATGGTATGGTGCTCATGGCTTGTGCCTAGGTTGCACATGTGAAGCGAAACTATCAGTCAAATATTTTTGTAAATTCCCGTCATCATTCTAGGAAGCAAAATTTAGGATCGATTTGTGAACAAACCATGAAGAATGTTGGGAAATGGTTAAAAACCCACTTCACAAATAACCTCTTTTAGGTAGGTTGCTGGTCGTTTCTCAAATTTTGGAATGAGTTGAGAGATAATCGTGTATGTTTGACACGGATTCGCCCAAGTGGCATGTCACGTCCATATTTCAAGCAATTTATTCAAGATTGTTTGGATTTAGTTCTATCTTCTCCTCAAGAGGCCTGTATGTATAAATCAAGTGTGGATGTAATGGAGGGGGGATTAGCTAGTGTAATTCTCTAAGTATTTGATAGATTGTTGTTGTGTGCAAAGAGATGATGCTTATGGAACTTGAATTGGACTACTAATAAAAATATTTGGATTTCAGTTCTATATCTTTCATCTGGTGTTTCCATGTCATACCCATTTGGCATTGGAAGGGCCCTCCACTCTTGAATTGGTACTTTCAGTTTTCACTATCAGTATGTTAAATTTAATTTGGTTTTAGAGTTTACTAATTGATTTTTCATAAATTTAGAGATTAGATTTCATTGGTTCATTTTTTATTTGAAGATGCATTTAATTTGATGATTGGAAGATCAAAAGAGTAAAATATCAAACATTAGTTTGGTTGGGATGTTTATATTTTGAAGAGAGGACTATTTTGGATTAAGTAGATTTGGGTTCCTAGTATATGTTGTAGCAATAATTAGAATAACTAACAATGTTCATTTGGTTAAAAAGTATTTGATGGATTGGTAATGTTTTATGGATTTAAACTAAAATAGAGTGTAGAAGTTGATTTAGCCAGTAATGTTTTCAGAGCTCATAATCTTGTGTTAAAGAAGTGGATTTGCAATCTGGGTGTATGTTATAGTTCAGTTCTAGTTTTCATTTGGTTTATTGAGAGCGTATTTGAAGAATTAAGTTGATACCAGTTGGTACCTATTTTGGAAGAGAATGAATTGTATTGTTTAGCTGTGAACATTCATGAATGGTGGATTTAATTAATACAGTGACATTGTTAAGCAAATCTTTGTTCAGTCATTAAGCAAGGGAATAAGAAGATAAAAAGTTGTACTGTTAAGTGAAAGAGTGGATTGAATCTTAGATCACATTAATAAAAGTCTTTGCAGAACATTAGATCACTGTGTTTTGAACAAGGGTTTAAATACAAACTGAGAAATGATGAAATTATGATAAGCCTCAGTTCAACAGAGTAAATCCTACAACACTTAAAATTCAAATTGCATACATATTCAAAGCAAGGATGTTTATCATTGACCGCTACAACAAATTAACCTTTTGGGGGCAGTTTTAGCTTGTGGCGATTTTGCTAAACCTCCCCCCAAAAAAGTATTTTCAGGCCTTTGGGGGCGGTCCTAACAAACCCCCCCCCAAAAAAAGTCCTGAAAAATTGGACTTTTGAGGGGGGAGAGTTGGAAAGACTTCCCCCCAAAAGGTGTTTTTGAAGGTGGTTGTTTAAACCCCCCCCCCAAAAGTCCAATTCTCAAGACTTTTGGGGCGGTTCTAAAAAGACCCCCCCTAAAGGTTTTTTTGAAGGCGGTTATTTAAAACCCCCCCGAAAAGTCATGATAATTCTCATGAATTTTTTGGGGGGGTTTATATAACCGCATTCAAAAACACCTTTAGGGGGGGGTCATTTTAGAACCTCCCCCAAAAGTCATGAGAATTATCATGACTTTTAGGGGGTTTTTAAATAACTGCCTTCAAAAACACCTTTCGGGGGGGTTTAAATAACCGCCTTCAAAAACACCTTTAGGGGGGTCTTTTTAGAACCTCCCTCAAAATTCCTCATTGTTAATTTATTGGTTGATATTTCATGTAGTGAACAAATTACTTAGTTGATAGATTATATAGTGAACAAATTACTTGGTAATTACTAACACATATTAATGATTTTTGCATTGTATACAAAGAATGCATTGAGTACTTTGAACTTGCAGACACGTAATATAACTGTATATTGTTTAACATACGATTATGAAATAATTTTGGTATTATTGACACACTATTTCATAGGAGACACATAATTCTTCAAGCAACTAGAAGAAGATTCAATTTACAGTAGATTGCAACTTTTAATGAACTTGCAGCCAAACTCAGAATTGCGCCTAGATACTAAGTATCCTACCGTCTCCCCTTCTAAGCAGATTTTTTGGGGGGGGTCAAATCATGCATATGCACTATCGCTGGACGTTTTTTGTAGTTCTGGGAAGAGTAATGATCTAAATATCATCACATATCAGTCTGGTGGGGTAACAAAGAGGGTTTAGGGGCAGCTCTTGAGTAATTTTTGAATAATATTTGCATGATGCCATCATAGTCAAGATGGAAGATGTCTCCATTTGCAAGATTATTGAGTTTCCCCATTAGCTCTTCTTTTACTATATGGAGTAGCACAATTTTGAGAGAATCCTCATCCAATGTACAAGTATGAGACCTCTTGTAGATGAGATAAAATATTTCCTCATAGTCTTCTAGGGACTCATTCTCTCCTCGTAACATTCTAAAATTTTAATATCTTGTATCTCTTGCTTTATGATAATCTTAATACTTTTCAATGAAAGTTTGCTTCATTTGCTCCCATCTTTTAATGTTGTTTCCTTCTAGGCTCCTAAACCATCTCAAAGTTGATTCCTTCAATGTGGAGGGAAAAAGTTTGTCATGAGGGAAATTAATCATAGTGGTGGGGAGTCATTGTGAAATTCGAGTAAACCAATTTTGATTATTTATTTCCTTTGCTTGTCATGGGCTTCTTGAAATAATAACTTGATGATATCTCTTGCTGCAATTTCTTTTGCCAGTTTAGGTCATTTGAATCAAGAAAAAATATAGTCATAGGTCTCACATATGTAGACTGAGCTCCCTATATCTTGATCTTATGACAGGGGACATGCACTAGGGAGTAGAAGGATTTGATACCATCTAGATTATTGGGGAAATCCCACTAATACACATTGATTTGCAAACAATAATTTGTATAATAGATATGTAACTAATGATAATTCATATAAGTAACAAACAAAATCAAAACTGACATAATTGCAACAAGAAGTTGGTTTTATTTATTTATGATTGAAATATGGTGGTAGATATCTTAATGAGAGAAGAGATGTATGCTACAATCATGTGCAAACGTCTCTTATAAAAAAAGTAAATCTCTTATTTATTTCTATAAAATAGGAAATGAAAACACAGAGAAAAAATATACAATGTGCATAAAGAGCCAAAAGTCAAATGGTCAACCTCTTGCAAGGTTATCTACTACAAGTTCCATGCATGATAGATTAATGCCCCTAGGTTTTTTTCCCAATTATAAATGGACCCAGTGTGTTGAAAATTTGATTAGAGTTTTATATCAATGAGAACTACAATTCCATGTATCATTGGATTCCAATAACTTGAGGGAAGTTTGCTACAATATTACGCACGTCCTCTTCCATTGAGTAATATAATCATATAGCAAAAGGACCATTTTTTAATCACAGTTTTGATAAGAATTTGACATTGATGTCATGTATCAACATAGTTCCACCATTAGGCAAATTCCATGCATGATGGAACTATGCTCTTAAGGGTTTTTCCAAGTCCTAAATCAACACAAATCGTTGAAATTTTGATCAGAGTTATAGATCAATTAGAACTCTAACTTCATGTATCACCAAATTCCAACAACTCCAGGGAAGTTTGGTACAAATTAGATGACTCCATGGAGTAAGCTAAATTTGTAGCAAAAATAACTTGTTTCTGTCACAAATCTAATAATAATATGGCAAAAATTCCATGTATGAGCATAGTTCAACATGATGCAAGTTTTTGTAATGTGGAACCACACTGCTATGGGTTTTTCCCAATTATGATCAACCTAGGTTGTTGAAAATCTAATCAAAGTTATAGATTGATGGGAACTCAAGTCCCTCAATTGTCAAATTCCAACGATCAAAGGGCAATTTGCTACAAGATTAGATGACTCCATGAAGTAAGCTAATTTTGCAACGAAAAGAACCTCTCCATGCTCACAAATTTGATAAGAATCCTATAGAAAATTTATCTATGAGTAGAGTTCCAAAGTAATCCAAGTTATGTGCATGGTGGCATGATGATCCCATGGTTTTGGCCAATTCTCAATCGACCCAGATCGTTGAAATTTCAGTGAGAGTTCTATATTGATAAGAAATCTAACTGTCTATATCACTAAATTATGAAAACCATATTGAAGTTTGCTATAGGATTATATGGCTCCCTTCCACATGATAAGCTAATGTTCTAGCATAGATACCCTTCTATTGATCACAAATTTGATAAGAATTCGACACAAAATTAGGTATGAAGAGAGTTCCAACAAGATCCAAGACCCACTTTGGTCGCAAATTTGATAAAATTTCGATAGAAATATCATGTATGAGTAGAGTTTCACCATGATCCAAGTTCCATGCATGGTGAAACAATGTTGCTAGGCTTTTTTTTTGCAATTCTGCAACGACCCATTTAGTAGAAAATTTTAATATAATTGTAAATTGATGGGAACTTTAACTAAATTTTGGCAATTAGAGGGAATTTTGCTAAAAGATTAGATGATCCCTTTCCAAATAGTAAGCTATTTTTGTAGAAACCTTTCTAGTCACATATTTGACAAGGATCTGGTAGAAATTTCATGTATGAGCAAAGTTCCACCATGATCCAAGTTCCATGCAAGGTTGAACACTGCTTCTAATGGTTTTTCCAATTTCCGAATCAATCCAAATCGTCGAAAAGTACACAATTAGAGTTATAGATCGATGGAGCACTAACTCCATGTATTCTAGAATTTTGACCACTGGGAGAAGTTTGTAATAAGATTAGACAATGCCTTTCCATGGAGTAAGCTAATTTTGTTGCAAAAATACCTTTTTTTATCACAAATTTGATCAGAATCTAATAGAAATTTCAAGCATATTAATCAAGTGGTCTCCAATAGATCAGAAAAACACATGCACATTGGCAGCTATTGAAAACGCTCAAGGAGAGAGGAAAACATTAAGAAGACATCAAGAAGGAGTTTTGCGAAGTTGCATCAACAAAAAGGGGGTCGTTTTACCAAAAAGGGGTTGCAAGTATGCTAAGCTTCTTACACGGACCAGACTTTACATTTAAATCAGATCCTAAGTGTAGGCTGAGTACATTATTTGTGGTCTATCAGATACCACAGTGCGCAAACAGTTACAGGCATGCTGGGTCACATAAGCGGGGGTTTGGGAAAGTTGTGCTAAAGATTTATTCAGTTAGGATTTACTATGGGTCTTTTTCCTAGTTTTAATTAGTCTGGCATGAGAGTATTTAATGTCTCTAACAACCAGCTTGATGGAAGAGTATGTTCTACTGTATCTTTGGTTATCTTTGATGTTTCTTCATTCTTAGGAAATCTTGGGCTCTAGGATCCTTAACACAGTAATTAACCCTTCTCTAGGTACTATTATTATGAGCTTTCCCATGGAGCAAAATTTTAGGCCATTTTTTAATAGGCATGGATGGATAAATGGGGGGAAGATAACATCAATTGTTATGGGATCCATTGTTGGGTTGATGGCCATGTTGTTCAATGTCGGATTTTATTCCAAGAGATACAAAAATTAGAAGCCTCAGGACGAGGGAGAAAAAGTTGTAGGTGTGAAGATTTCGATTGAGTAGATTGGCTATGATCAATATTATGTTAATGTAGATGCTAAGAGCCTTCGATATGAGCAACACGGGAGTGGTGTTATTATGTTTTGCAATGGGGAAGCTCAGATGTAGAATTTTGAGGATCTGCTCTATGCATATGCTAAAATTATTGGGGGGGGCATGCTAGGGACTACTTATAAGGCTCTAATGGAGAACAAAATGACTGTCACTATGAAGATATTGAAGAATTCTAATAGTATGAGTAGGGATGAATTTGAGAGGCATATGAAGATGGTGGGAAAGCTTAGACACCATAATATAGTTTCTCTCAAAACTTATTTCCAGGACAAGGAGGAGATGCTTATTGCCTATGATAACTATCCCAATGGATGCCTCTTTTCGTTCATCCACGGTATATGCTTAATTTTAAATACCCGCTCTTCAATATGTAGAGTAGTAGAATTTTTTAATTTCGTAAACCATTTTTGTTTCAACTTGATATCCACTCATGCACTCCATGGGATTTGAACATTGGTCTCATCCATGAGAATAAGATCTTTACTATTTCTCTCAACCCATGTTGACAAACCGCAATTGTGTTGAATATACCAACTTAGTGTTGAATAGACCAAACTAGAAATAGGCTACTGGGTAGAAATAAATAGCTTAGAACAACCTTGAAAAATAATCAATGAAGGTTAAAACAAACTTGCACTGGTTAATGATGGTTCATTCATGGTAAAAATGTCAATCTAGTTGGTTCTTTTCTCTCCAATACTTTCCAATATCAAATGCATCATCAAATGCATCTTGGTGATGCTTGTCAAACACACAACCCTTTCCATCCACCATCAGGGGGCACATGTCAACTTAATATGTGGTGAATATTCACTTATGGCCATATCATGACCTAATGTATTGATATATAGATGGATTTATTCATCCTATACATGGGTAGTCAACCCATTTGTGCTAAAATAAATAACAAAAACATATATAAAAACATAAACAAACAAAAAAAAAAAAAAAAAAAAAAACACAACACAACAAATGTATTATTTTCCTTCTCCGCCCTTTCCATTAGGAACCCAGGGATGGAACCCTCATGTGTTGCAGGGGCATCGAAGCCGCAGAATCCATTGAAGGAGGGGATCCATCGAACCCTTGTGTGTTGCAGGGGATTCGAAGCCATAGAAGCCATCGAAGGAGGGGATTCTACTCGATGCCTAAACTTACATCATTCTTCTCAAATCGATTTGCAGAAACAACAGGGTGGATGCTTCCCTCAAGATTCTTACACAAATTTCTAAACAAGGATTCCCACCAGATGCAGTCTCTTACATGGCATTGATTTCCCACCGATCCAACTCAATTAATACATTCCCTATCTGTAGGATTTCCATCCATTAACACTACCTAAAATGACAAAGGATGAAATGTTGCTCTTCTTCAAGCTTTATGACCTTGAGAAAGAAGAAATCCGATGAGTTGCTTTTCTATGGTTAAGTATTTTGATTAATCATTTTTTTCATGTCTTTTGGGAAATAGTGATTAATGATTCATTTTAATGTTTTTTGGGAATACTAGTTTGATAAATACAGTTTTTTATATTTAATTATTTATTGGTGGTTGTTCTCATTTTTGTTGGCAGGAGTTTTGTGAAGGCGGTGGGCAAGTTGACATAAATTTTAAGAAGCTTGAATGAGATGGATAATTTTTCCCCAAATGAAGAAATTGAGATTTTTGAGGTCAGTAAAGAAATTTTAAGAACTTGCTTCAAGAAATTTAATGTGGGCCGTGTGTTGCCAAAAAATGAGAGTCCCACTCCATGTGTTCTCCAATCAAGTGTAGGGATACAGATCTCATGATGCTATAAGTTTCAAAGTCATTATGCATATTTTCAATTGCTAATATCATCTTTTGTTTTCCTTGTTCAATTGGGTATCTGTTATGGGTTAAATTGACTGTAACGTAATTCTTCCTGATCAATGCAAGGCTTATGCAAATCTTGGGGCTTGATAATAGATTTTACATGATATCATATGAAGTTAGTTGTGCATTGGATAACTTAAAAATGCATATCATTGGGCAGTATGATGAATAATTATAAAGTGGAAACCATAAATGATTCACCCAATGAATTCTATGTTGAGTTCAATGGACCCAAAGACAGTAAGTTAGATTTCCATTGTTCTTCTTTCTTTTCTGTCGAGTTTATTAGAGACCCAGAATATGTTAGTTACTATGAGAAATGCCCCATCTCATGGATAATAATTTAGTAAAATGTAAATATTTTTTGTCAAGCTGAAATAGTTTATAGTGCCTCATTTTATTCTTGTAATGATCTGTTGCTTGGAATTCCTATGGCATCATTGTAATATTTATGTAGTCTTCTTTCCTTAGTGCTGCGCTACGAGAAACCCCACTAGGAGACTTGTTTCTAGTTTTAATTCTTGTTCCCATTTCCATTTGCAACTTGAAATTACGTTAGTAGATTACAGATACATTTACATGAATACTATATTTTGGAAGGGTAGTGAGTTCAAGTTTCTTAAACTAATGTTACCATAAATTTGACCAGAAGGCCCATTTCTCATTCCATTTGTGTTCCCATCCCCATCTTGGCACTACATGTGTACATTACTAATCAATTTTATACGTATAACAGAAGCTGGGACTCAAAACAGGGGACGTGGGTCCATGTTCTTATAAGGTGTACAGATGATGTTCTTGTCATATTTTTGTGGATTACATGCATTTTTGCTGGAAGATTTAGTAAATTCAAAGAAAGGATTCTTTCTTGGCATGATAGCACTTATTATAATAAGGTCCATGGAAGATGCAACAAGCCATGTGAGTTCCAAGCAGCTTTGGATACTGAACTTTTGTGAAAGACATAAGATAATGAAATGAATTTGTAGTGTATGTCCACGAAGGACCAAACGATGTAAAAACACTAGATATTATTCACCATTCATGGGATGTCCATATAAAATAGTGGGTATAAAATCCCCATATGTTAGATGAAATGAAATTCAAAACAAGTACATCAAGAGAAATGAAACGAGGTAATTTGGGTGTACAAGTAGGTTATCATGAGGGGGAGTACCCTAGGAAGTGGAAGAGAGCCATTGAAGAAGCAATGTCAAATAGAAGTGTAGCTGCAACCAAGAGAGGAGGGCGTAGTCCATACTCATCCTTTGAAATAATGTGGATGCCTAGACCCAGTTCCTGCTGGATAATATGTCCAGAGGAGAGTGGCCCAGGATGATAGTTCCCTAGGGATTTCTCTAAGGAAACATCATGTGGACGGTGGCACTGTGAGGATTTTTGCATAGTCAAATGAGCCAAGATCAAGGAGGCGAATTTCCTCCCTGGTATAGATGGGGGAGTAATCCTAATAGCTAGTGCCAAGATACTCCCAAATAGAAGAGAGAAAATAGTAATGAACCACTAAGAAGATCGATGCCTCTCCTGGGCCACTTTGATCCTCATAGGATCCCTCATCCTAATATGACAAGGATACTGGGTGGTGCAGGTTTAGGGAACAGAGATGGATAGCTCTAGTAGTACTGTAGTATCAAAATGAGTGTCAGTGGGATGCTTTGTACCCTTGGTCCCTATGACTAGAGGAAGAAAGGAATTAATCTTTGGAGCTATGGAAAAAAATCCTTGATGTAAATGTTTCCTAAGAGAACATGCCTACCTAATGTACAAGGCCATACACTGCTGATAATATTTGAAGAAGGTAAATAAAGACCACTCTGAACCCCTATAGAGGTTGTGAAATATCCCTCTAATCTCATAGTAGATAATAAGTGACAGCAAAACCATCAAAGGAAAAGAAAGCTTCAAACCAAATCTTCAACAACGAAAAGGAAACACACATTGGTAGTTCAAATTCAATATGTAACTCCAGTTTTTTCTATTCCACCTCTGTGAAGGAATTTACAACAAAACCCGTCCAAGTTTTTTATATAATCAAGAATCCACACTTCAACTGTTCAATCAACGTAGGATTTGAAATTTGTATAAAACAAGTTGATCTATTGGTATTGTTCACATTTCGCTATGAAATTATCATCCTTTCCTAGCTCTAATTAACATGCGAGGGAAAATCTGTTACTAATTTTGACTCAATTTTCCTTGCCATGTCTTACGAGGTCATAGAGTTGAGTATTTATCACACATGTATATTTGTGGGTGTTCAAATCTCATTATTTATGACATATGTCTTACCATTGCATTTAACACCTTCCCATAAGGGTATAGTACATATATTTGTTTGTTCCAAAAAAAAAAAAAAAACTCTTTAGAAGAATAAAAATCTTTGCAGCCTACTTCTATGAGATGCCTTCAACCAACCATTGGAAATAGGCTCTATCCAACAATGTTGATGTAGAGTAAGTCATTCCATCAACCTTTTGTTTGATATTTAACTCACTCACTAGATCAGAGCCAGTTTTGGCCGAATAGTAATCTTTTCCACCATTATGTAAAAGTTGGCTTCTTTGTTGAACTCACCTCCTTCTGACCATGGTAGTTCAACATATTAATTTTTTGGTTTTGATTCTTTGTGGAAGCTCCGAAGCACCATCTTGCTTAGCAATAGATGCTGCTTCATTCACACCTCCCTGAAAGTAATCTATTTTTAATGTACATCAATAGATAAAGCATTATAAATCTGTGGCTTACCTTCCCTTTGATGCTGGCCACTTGGCCATTCTTCTTTAGTGCTTTCCAGGATCCTATAGTTATCCCTAGAGCATTATCTTTTCTTAGAAATTTTACACACGTCAAAGTATATTTTTTGACCATGTTATCTTCATCATCCACCAATCTAAACAAATCATGTTCTTCCACATTACTGCAATCACCTTTTTCTATTTTTGTCAACAATAAAGCATTATTATTGTTGAAAACACCCTCAAGAGTATGTGCAATGCTTCATAATACAACTAACTATTCAATAACATAGTGGGCATACCTAAACATAAAATTCCTAACTCATTTGAACTAGCAAACTTATCTTTCTTTCAGCTTTGTATTCTTCTCTGCCCCCAAAGACAACCGAATCAGAGGTAGATTTTCCCTCTGCAAAATCAATACAAAAACATACCAGTTTGTTTTGTTCCCAGTTTCTCCTTTATTACTAGCCATAAAACATGCCATTACCTTTTATGTTCAAATACATTGCCTTGTTTATTAAATTTGGTGTATTGTCTATGGTTGAGAGGAGAAATTGTTTTTCTCTCCACCCTAGTTCAAATCCTAGTTGTGACATGTTCAATCTTTGTGAGTCAATTGTGGATTGAAATCTTCGTGAGACAATTGTCGATAAGGGTTGGAAGGGTACCATCAATATCACTCTCACATACAGGCTTCCAAATAAAAATTGTATTCCAAAGAAAAATGTGCATTGGCTTGTTTCTTCCTTGTTTGATCTTTGTAAGAAGGCCCTTGGTTGTGGTTTTTGTCCCACAAGCCATTTCAATATAACTTGGCTTCATGACCTATCGGTGTAATACAAATATAAAAGGCTAAAAACAAAGCTCCATAAAGCTAAGAAACTAGTAGACGAAAGAAAAAGTTCAAATACAAGAGAATTAATCCAAATCAATACAGTGTTGTCATATTCATGAATGTTTTTATGTGTGCAAGGCTTTCTTATTCTCTTGAACTTTGCTCATTGGGCATCCTTTGATTTTCCATTTACACTGCTTGTAGCAAATTGCTTGTTTATTATGTTATGGATTCATTTTCCAGGTGGTGGGGAAATTATTTCAGATGTATTACTATTTCTGGATCATTCTACATATGTAGAGCCTCCTTTTAGGTAAGGGTTTACCGTTTTGTTCATTTCTCTCACAAAGTTGTGGATTGGTAGCCAGATTAAGTTCATTAAAAGTTGCAATCTACTGTAAATTGAATCTTTCTTCTACTTGCTTGAAGAATTACATGTCTCCTATGAAATACTGTGTCAATAATACCAAAATTATTTCATAATCATATGTTAAACAATATACAGTTATATTTTCTGAAATTATCCTAGAGTACATTTTTCTTAGTTCAACATTGATTGAACATGCCTCGACTACATTTTCTATTTTGAATGAGAGCTTGTATCCTTCCTTTATGGAAATCAAATAGATTTTAAATTATAGGTAAATATTACAGTGTCAATCAAAGTACTTAGTGTCTATCAAAGTTTATTCATCTAGTTTGTGTTTAAGGTAGCTTTTAATCGAAGTGTGAGTCATGTCATGTCTAGGGTCTAAGGGTAATGATTGTTTTGGTGATTACATTGGCTAAATGTGGAGTGGTTGAGAGCATATTGTCATGGGAATACTTCAAACAAAGCAAGGATCTTAAGAAAAATGATGGAACATAAAGACATTGATTATATGCTCTCTACATGCACAATCTTCATGGACCTTTAACTGTCCCATTGATTTGCATCAACTTAAGCAGAAAACTAAAAACAATACCTTAGTAGTCCCAAAAAGGAGATATGCACCAGTGTATTTAAAGACTATATACCGAAATACAATGCAAAAGAAGAAGCTACAGTATTTATCCGTACCATTCTGTGTTTCAACATATTCTAACATAAACAAAATAGAGATTAAAAACATTTATCACAACTGTAGTGAAATCTTAGAATTTGGTTGCATCGATGGGAGAAGTGTCATCCTTGATTTCCTCCTAGACCAAGTTACGTTCAGGTATCTAATATGTATGCTTTGACCAAGCATCCACTTCCACATTCGACTCTCAATATGAATGTATGAAAGTTAGATTCAAAGGAGTTTGTCACCTCTTTCAACTGATCACAAATAGTTTTGAGAGTTATATTGGACAACTAAATTATGCCTTTCATCCAATTTATGAGTAAGTTGGAATCCCAAAAATTATGAATATGCCTAACATTTTTTTCAATGCACACTCTAGGAGAAATCTTAAAGCCATGAATTTAGCATAACTGTTTGAATTTTTAACCTTCCCCTAATCCATCTTTGAACTTTACACAATGATCATCTGATAGATACAAGCTTTGACCTCTGCATTAGTAAAGTTTGGACTCTAGAGGCCATTGTTTGGATCCATTAAAGAATCCTATACTTGGGATTTATCAATTCCATGTTCTTCAATTGGCTAGGCCTCCTTTTTGTAGCAAGCTCTTTACACTCAGAAAAAATGAATCTAACCTGGGAGAATATTTGAAATGAGGGAAAAAATATTTATTCAAATATTGGAGAGTTTCTTGCCAGCCAGATGCCCCAGTTGATGAAACAAGGAAGTGCCTTGTATTCCATGAGTTCTTTTTTGGTTGAGACATTCTTTTCTAGAGTCTTCCACTGATTCTTAAACCTATTAACTACTCAGCTTTTGGCCACATCATTGTTTCTTCATCCTTTATGCATACCATGCAAATCCCCAACATCTCCTATGTAAGACCTCCCATATCAACGCCTTATTCTTAATGGCAAACCATAAGAAAATATGAGTATTTTTTGGTGCTTTTAGTTTCCAAAACACTTTCTAGTACTAGTCTGGCTCTTGTATGGTTGAGGAAAACATTAATTTATATCCCAAATGGGTTGTGTACTCTCCTAGTGTCTTGTTATTATACCATGCCGATGTATGTTCTTCATCACGTAGTCTAACATGATTCCAATGAAGGTTGTCAGCATATGAATTCCACGGAACATCATTCTCTCCTTCTTGCCCCAAAGTTTGAGCATTCACCCAACCTTGCTGCCCTAATTTTGTTGTTTCCTGATCTACTACTTGGTTTAGGGTATAAATTCCTTGATCATGTAAAAACTCAGTTTTCTCCTTTGGAAAACTCACTATATTTAATATTAATATAGTTAAAATATTAATATCTAGAGGAGAATGGAGAAAGCATGAACAACTATTATCTAATATGGAAGAGGGACAACCATCTTCAGTTGATTAAGTTGATAAAACTCAATTTGGTCAATTTGAGAGCTAACTTGACAGAGAGTGCCACCAAGAATAGTGAATCACTATTCATCTTTCATTATTATATAGACTTTTTTGAATGACTGAAAATATTCTTTGCAAAATGAAATTGTTAATGTTGCATATTCCTAGGTATGTGAGTAGACCATCTATAGAAGATACATTCTCAGGTTTTGAGAAATGAATTAAATTCCCAGCTAATCAGTATCCCATTTTTATTATACATGAAAACTACGTTGCGTGGGAGCGCCCCCCCCCCCTCGCCCCCGCTCTGGAAGCTCGCTCCGAGCCAAAGCGAAGCGGAAGCACTCAAAAAGCGCGCTCCCACTTCGCTCCCGATCGGGAGTGATTTTAGGAAGCTCGCTCCGGAGAAAAAAAAAATGCTCCCTACCTTTTCTCAGGAGCGATGAGGGAGCGACCAGGAGCGATCGCTCCCTGGTCTCTCCCTTATCGCTCCCGAGAGCTCTCCAAAACGCTTTAAAATCGCTCTCTCGTCTCTTTCGACTGTGCTCCCAAGGAAATCCGCCGCTAGAAAGAGAGTGTGCGTTTGTTTTTGTTTTGGGGGGGGGTTGCTTGGGCTATAAAGCACTCCCCCACTTCATTTCACTTCATTCTTGCCATTTCATTCACCATTTCAAGGGTTTGAGGAGCTTGGAGTGCATTTGGAGATTTTGCAAGAAGATTGGACTCTTGAACTTGGAGAGCTTGGAAGAGAGATTGAAGGGTGCCATTTGTGAAAGCTTGGAGGGGAGATTGAAGGCTTCCATAGGGTTCAAGGATTCAAGCCTTCAAGCACCATTGGAGAGTGAAAGAGGTAGGCTCTAAACTCATCCATTTTTTTTGGCTTGAAATTGAATGCTTATTACTTGTATGTTTTCTTCTCCTACTCTTTCCCATTCATTCTCCCTCATTCTATTGCAGGCAAAGGGTTATTCTTTGAGCTTAAAGTTTGAAACTTTGAAGGTTTGAACCTCTACGAGCATGATGATCATGGGTATTCCAATGTGGCTTCTCTTTTTGGTTCCATTGTTTGTTATGATGGTGTTGATTGGAAACCGGAGGAGAAATGATGAAGAGGATGAAGAAGTGGGTAGTGGTGCATATCAAGGAGAGGAGGAAGAGTAGGGAGAGGGAGAGAATAGTGATGATGATGGAAGGAAAAACAAAGAGAACCACACACCCTTGTGGAAATATGTCACAAAGCTTGGAGGAGGGAAAGGGGGTGGAACCACAAAATTTGCATGCCCCCATTGTAGAGTAACATTCACAGGTTCGTATACCCGTGTGAGGAAGCATTTATGTGGGGTTATGCCATGGGATGAAAATAAGACTATAGGATTCAAAACCTGTTCTGCAGTGCCATCAAAAGATAGACCCAAATGTTAGAGGGAAGAGGAGGAAGCACAATACCAAGCCAAAAAATCAAAGGTTGAACAGGAGACCTCAAGCTCACATAGTGGATTCAATGCTCAAACCCCATCCACCCATGGTAGTGGATTCTCGACCATGCCTGGAAGTTCAGGGTGTAGAACAATATCATATTTCCATGACCAAGGTGGTAGGGATGATGTGGATGCAAAAGTGTTCCGGTTTCTCTATGCATGTGGCATACCATTCAATGTTCTTCGCTCCCCTATTGGCATGAAATGATAGAAGCCATCTGTTCTGCCCCTAAAGGATATAGGAGCTCTGGGTATGACAAAGCTAGAACCATAGGTCTTGACAAGGAAAAATCCAAGATCCAAAATGCTTTGGGGCAATTCACAAATGCTTAGAATGAATATGGGGTTTCCATTGTATCTAATGGTTGGACAAATATAAAGGGAAAGCCATTGATAAATAATCTTGGGGTGTCTGCTAGTGGTGCAATCTTCCTTTCATCCCATGACTACTCTGATTGCTTCAAGATCGGCCTCAATATTGCAGAAGCCTTAATTAAAACCATTGAATCTATTGGGCCATACAATGTCATACAAGTCATTACCGATAATGATGCTAATTGTAAGGCAGCTAGAGCAATCATTGAGGATAGATACCCCAACATATTTTGGTCCGGATGTTTGGTTCACACATTGAACCTTTTGTTGCATGACATTATCAAGATGAAGGAACATGATTATAAATGGATTGGTTCATTGTACAAGAAAGGCAAGTTCATGATAAGGTTCATTACCAATCATAGTAATGCCCACCAAGCCCATTTATCTCATGATTCGTTATGCATATATTGATGAGCCGGTAATTGGGGTGGTGTATGAGAAAATGGATAGCATGCTAGGCCAAATAAAAGATATTGTTGAGCCAAAAGATCCCATCTTGTATGATCATATTCGCAAACATGTGGTCAAAAGTTGGTATAATCTTAATGTTCCACTCCATGCCTTGGCCTACATCCTTACACCCAAATACTATTCTCCATCTTGGTTGGCCAAACCAGCACTTGGGGGTGGGATCAGGAAAAAACCCCACAGAGATCCAAAGGTACAGAATGGGTACATGCAAGCATTAGATAAGTTGGTCCCTGATGAAGAGGAAAGTGCCATATTGCATGCTCAATTGAGCAAATATCTTAGTCAACATGGGGTGTTTGGTACTTTGCATGCAAACAAATATCGAGAAAGGATTCCTCCTATCGAGTGGTGGAATAGGTATGGCTCCGCCGCCACACAGTTGCATAAATTGGTCATTAAAGTGCTTTCACAGGTGGTTAATAGTTCTTCTGCAGAGAGGTGTTGGAGCACCTATAGCTATAGCCACAATGTGAAAAGAAACATCCTAAATGATAACCGGGCAGAAAGCTTGGTTTTTGTACACTACAACTTGAGGTTGTTGTCTCATTATTGTGAGTGGGCCAAATGTGATAGAACATTTGTCACTTGGGACAACAACCCGGAGGAGGATAATTTGGAGGATGGAGCCATGGTTTTAGAGCGCTTGCAGGCTGAACTTTTGGATGATGATGATGTTATTGTTGACCGTGCAGCAACAACAACAGCAGTGATGCCACCTCCCTCCAATAGTAGTTTTCCACGTCCACTTCCGCTTCCAACGACAATCCCAGATGTACCTGTTTTTCCTCTAGCTTTACAACCTCCATTGTTTCGTGGGGGTCGTGTAGTTGTTGGACATGGTTCACGACCACTTCCAGTTCCACCTACTGAGGATGAGGATCCTGAGGCTGATGCTACTACTAACAGTGCTCATAGAGCACAGGAAAATAAATTAGAAGTTTCACGTGGCAAAAGGAAATATTAGTACTTGTCTTTTTCTAGTTTTTCAGTACTTTGCATTTTGCAAATTGAACCTATTGACTCTTTAATATTTCTTATAGTCAATTTGAAGACATTATGATTATATGGCAATTTAAGTTTGATGTTTGAACTTTGAATTTCATTGCTTTGTGAAATTGAATCATTTTATTTCATGGGTGAACACTTGAACTTGATCATTTTATGTTCTCGAATCTTTGTTATAGTTTGGTAACTTGGTTACAAGAATTATGAGTTTGATGATTGATGATTTATCATTTGATGAGTCATGCCAAAATTACAAATGTTATATATTGAAAATGGTTGATGCTATGTTTGATGATTTGATGATTTGATCATGATGACAATGTTATAAGCTATAGGTTATAATTTATAACTACTAGATGATTGATGTTATATAGTTTAATCCATGTTTTTATGTTTTTTGTAACTAATTCAACATTCTGCATGGTTTTGTTCACATATATGCATCAAAATATATAAAAAATATATATTATATAAAAAACGCTCCTGAAACGCTCCCAACCTGTAAGCTTTTGAAAATTTCGCTTTTCGCTTCGCTCCCGCTTCCCGCTCTCGCTCCCCACTCCCGACGGCCTAGCATGAAAATATTTGTTCCCTTTTTAGCTTATTTGGGAATGATTTCTTTTTTCAAATAGAATAGGATAGTATAGAGGGACAAATGAATAAATAAAATAATAATAATAAAATTGCATAATAAATTTAGTTCAATATTGCATGAATAAAACTCATTTTGAGAGGATATTATGACAAAATGTAGCTGGGACAGTCCTATTTTGGAGGACCATATGGACTCATTTAAAATCTATTTCTACACAAAGTAGCCCTTGAAATCTAGTTTCTAACCTATTTTTAATTTTTCAATTTGGATCTCAAACGAAAAAAATATGGCCAAAAGAGTTACTAGGTCTCAAGTAGAAAATTCAAGAACAGAGGTAGTACAGCTATGATTTGAGGGATTTAATGGTATATTTTTACTTGTTGTTTCTAGTGGAGATATAAATTAGAATCTAGTTTGCAATCCAATTTGAATCACCTCAATCCGACATCATACGAAAATGTTATGCTCAAATTACTAACTGCTTGTCATAAAAACTGCATTGTGACAATTCTACATATTGACTGTTCATCAGAATATTTCACATATGAAATCATCTTCTTGTCAAAACCTGTTTATAAGGGATATAGACCTTCAAGTCTAGGTTAAGCCAAAATTTGAATCATCCCATTTGTAGGTCATATGAAAAAGTTATGCCACATTTAGTAACAGTATGCCTTAAAACCAACATGGTGAAACTCTGCCTCCTAGGCATGTTCATCAGTGGATTTGAGATATCAAATAAAACTATATTAAAAACCTGTTTCTACTTGAGGTATCTACATGATTTTAAATTAATATCCAAGTGGAATCATGTCAATCCATCCTTTAATTAAAAAATTATGCTCAAATTAGTGACTGTTGGTCTCGAAAGCAATTCACAAACAACTCCATCAAGCAGGTTGCTCCTCAATAGGTTTGACGTGTCATTTAAACTCAATTTGAAAACCTGTTTCTACTTGAAGTAGCCCTATGAATCTACTTCAATCAAGATTTTGAATCACTTCAATTGGATATAAAATGAAGATTTGTGAACAAGATACTGCCGGAGGTCCAGGTTGGCCACCACTTCTCCGCAGGTAAAAAAATGCATTTTTCTTCGTCTATCTTCTTTGGATTTGTTTAGGAATTGTTGCATTTATATTATGTATTTCTTGGAAGGAGAAAGACCGATCACCTTAAGTGTATCAAATGCCGAACTTGCAAAATGCCTTGGGTGTATGTGTTATGGTGCAATTGGCTTGGGAAGATCAAATTATGTTATGTAGAGAATGGATCAAATGCCCAACTTGCAAAATGCCTTGGGTGTATGTGTTATGGTGCAATTGGCTTGGGCAGGTCAAATTGAATCTGCCACTTGTATCTAGCAAAGTGCAAGGTTTGAAGGATGCTACAATTGCAAGCGAGGCGGCCTATAGCCATTCATTTTGTATACCAAATATTTGAATCCATGTGATGATTCATTCAAATAGCGTATAGTTGTAGGGTATTAGCAATGCAGATCTATGGGAGTCGAATGGTTTTAACACTCCTATCAGTAGGACTCCCTTATCCAATCCAAAATGTCACAAGATTCATGCTTCATTCAATTGTATCTCCCCAAATGGGGAATACTTAGCCAATGTTCCATCTATCTTCTTAACTCATATAAAATCAAAATTACATCATGATTATGCATATAGAAAAACCTAGTACATCTTCATAGTCACAACTTCAAAATAAAACACTTTGAGTCAAATCTAACTATCTTCTAATAAAAACAAGGATGATCATATTACAAGGCTCGACCCTCCAATTCCTCCCAGACCTGTGATTGACTAGGATCAAGCAACAATTTATCCTTGGACAGTTCATTATCCAACTCATTCCTTTCTCTGTATGTGCATCATTTCTTAGTTCCATTTCTCCATGATGTCTTGCTTCAGGTTTTTTACTCTTCTTTATATAGGATAGATTTTCTTATATCATGACTTAACAAGAGTGGCTTTAGCACTCCCACTTTGTATTCTCACTGATGTACTTAGCAGTCCCATTGACCTCTTTTTCAACACTTGTTGGATATTAACAAAATTATCATATCTTATTATCTTATCCATGTGATGAAAAGAGGCACAATTAAAGACTACTTTTATATTCTGAACCTCTTAACAAATGGGCCTCAATAGAAAATTTCCCAAAAGATTTACTCTAAGAAACCATTAATCACTATAAGTGAATCTCCTTAAATCTAAGTGAATCTCCTTAAATCTAAATTTTGGTAACACCTTTTTCAGCTGCTAGCATAAGGGTTAGCTTGAATGCCATAAGTTCTGCAAATTTGTTGGTGCCCCTACCTAGTCCTGTCTTGAATTTAAGCACATGGGTGTCCTTGAAATAAATAACTCCACTTGTCCCACTGACATGTGGATCACCTTTTATCTGTCTTGGAGGCTTCCATTTTTTATTTGTTTTGAAACTGTTTAGAATGCTCATACCCTAAGTAGCACATTGTATAGATGGAATAAATGTATCCCCAAATAAGCTAGCATTCCTCACAAGCCAAATCCCCCATGCAATGAGAAGAGGAAATTCTTTGTATCTCTTAACTGCTAGATTACCACACCTAGCAATATATGTTGATCTGGATTCTTAATTCATTGGATTTTTTATTATTATTTATCTTTATTGATATGTAGGCATCTGTCAAGTTTTCTCAAGGAGAAGAAGCCTTGTGCCTACCTTTGATCACCAAACCCAAAACATTGTAAGAATGCTTACCGACATTTTATGTGGCAACAGGTCCCAAAAATAAATAAGCTCCATTTTCCATAAATTCCTCACTAAAGTTACTTTTCAAAAGAGGGCCATGAGAGCCATTACTATTTATCTGTTCATACTTGAGAAAACATTCACTACAGTTGTGTTGCAATAGGATTGAAAACTCTATTCTATTGCCAAATGGGTAGAGAAACTTCTAGGCCAAATGGGCAGTAAGGGATGTGTTCATAATGTCTTCACTTACAATACCTTGATCCATTTTCTCTACGAGAATGGCAATATAGCTCAAGCAATAGAGTTTTTGGATGAGATGGTTCACAAAGCGTGTTCTCTTGATGCTTTTAGTTAAAACCCAATAATTCAAGGATTCTATAGAGAAGGGAATATTGACAGGGAAATCGATTTCTTAGAGCAGATGGTTTCCTCTGGTTGTTTTCCTGACATAGTGACTTATAATACTTTGTTGAAAGGCCTTTGCAAGAGTGGAAATGTAGAGAAAGCTGTATATATTCTTCACTAGTTAGCGCAGAAAGGCTATAACCCTGTGAATATCACTTACACTACAGCTATTTATGGGTTCTGCAAAAATAACAAGACAGAGGAAGCTATGGAGCTTCTAGAAGAGATGATAGAGAGGGTTTTTTCACCCGATGTAATGATTTATTGTTCATTAATTAAATATTTCTGCAAGGATGGTATGGTAGAGAAAGCCATGAAGATCTATAATCAAATAGGAGATAGAGAGTGTAAGCCTAATATGTTAATCTTTAACATCATCATGTCTGAGCTTTATGTATGGAAGGAATGATAGATGAATCCATTAATATGTTGGGTAAGATAGTTGAAAAGGGGTGTAAGCCCACAAAAACAACTTATGCTACTCTGATTGAGGGCATAGCCAAAGAAGGAAGGAGAAGTGAGGCCATGAAGCTGCGGACTGAGTTGGTGGAAAGAGGTGTGGTCACAGAGAATTTCATGAATAACTTAGTGCATGAAGGTCAAACTACAGGCAGGTGATTGTCTTACAAAGTTTTTTTGACAAGATACTCGTTTTCCTATTTTTTATATCATGGAACCTGGAAAGTTTTGAAGCTCCATGGCTTTGCGGGAAACCCTTGTAGCTCAATGTTCTTCACAAAGTGATTCAATAATGGATATTGATTTCTCTCTGGTACAATGCAAAGGCAGGGAGAGTGTATTCTTAGATGAATCTATTTGAAAAAATTCTTTCAGCATGACTTTGAGGTGGCCCATTGAAGATCTAGCTGGATGAGTTATGATGTCCTTGATCTCAGTGATATATCGATATATTTTTCCAATATTGTAGCCAGGTATAAAGCCTTGGATATATTTAATTCAATAGAACAGGTTGTCTTTTGATGAGCCTATTCCAAGCATGCATCCACATAAACTTTTAAGAGAAATGCTAAAATTTACTCGTGCAAAAAGAAAAGCTTACTGAATTGTGAAGCAAATCTTTACATTTTCTATGAACCAAACGTGTCTTTCAGGGGAAATACGTTTTTCAATTGGAATTGCTTTGCTGCTCTCTAGTAGCAACCACATCTATGTTGGATTTACATGTCTGTATCGTCTAGGACTAAAGCAGACCTTTACTATGCAGGGCAATGTGTATAAAATTCCAATCAGCATTGTCATTTACTGATAGCTTTCCTGTCAGGAAGAAATCTTTTTGAGCTGGTCATCTATTTTTGTCCATATTCATGCTTCAAATTCACTTGATGCCAGGTAGTTCTATATAAACAGTTGAACATATTGTCTGAGCATGAGCTGAGAAGTAGGATGACAACATAAAAATAGGCATGTTTTCATTTCCTTTCTTTTAGCATTTGCTACCTACTATAGAGTAACTTAATCATGTTTGACAACTCAATTGTTTGAAATATTTAAGTGTGAGAAATTGGGAGAATAAGATCATCCTTCATGCAACACATGTATTCAAAATAAGAGTAACATAATGCACTTTGTAATGCCCACATCTTGAGAATTTTGTTTTTATTTGAATTTTAAATTAAAACTTTGTTTGCCTATTAATATAAAGATTTTTTACAGCACTTTAATACCAAAGGAGATGGGCTGCAAATGCAGCTTCCACAAGAAAAATCAAGAGCTATTAAAAAATAAAAATGTGGTTTGGCTTAAGCCAAAACACCTACAACAACACAAGACCAACTAATAGTCCAAAGTCCAAAGAGACAACAACAATAAACATACGGCTGCAGCTTGAGCATTGACGAACTAAGAAGTAATCTTGTCATTTGGTCAAGAGTCTCAATGGTTTTGGAACTGGACCGGTTCTGCCAAAATTGGCAAGTCCAACCAGTTATTGTGGTCAATCAATCTAAATGGTGGTCACAATCAGAAATTGGTGGTTCTATCACTGAAATGACTTTATTTTCCTGAACCAACTGGTTCTTTAAGGAATCGGCCAGTTTGTCACCTTGGTAATTACTAATAATATTTGATTTGTGGTGTTGAACTTTCTTAGATGTCATATTTCAATTTGCCTTCATTTCTTTATAATTTATTATTTTTCTTTCAATTGCACTGCAGAGTTATATATATAGGTAACTAAGAATTTGACAATGTCGATATGGGCCTTGACACACCCTCAGTCAGCAACATATTCTGATCTCCAGAAGACATCCATGATTCCATATTTTTTAGATATGGTTCCTTGGTATTCAAGGAACATGTTCTGTCCCATTAACTTTGGTGATTATTTTTTGAGCGAGCATGCAAGTGACTAGAACCTGTTCTTCCAGGACATTAGAAGATTTGTTCAAGATAGCATGTGATCTGTTGGTATCTGTAACATTATTTATTGGATGCGTTGGTATGCAAATGATGCAGGAAAGTCCAATCAATACATGAAAATCTCATTTTCTTCAACACGATTTGATTGTTGGGTTTGTTATGTTTTAAATGTTAATAAATTTGTGAAGCTATTAATTTCCATTTTAGAAATTTTGTTAGCATTGCTTTCTTCAAAATTATATGCTTGTTTTATGTTATCAGGAAGCAATGACCCGGGCACAAGATAGTGCTTCGAAATAGGGTTTTCTCTTTGATCATCTAACTTCCAGTGAAGAGCTGTGGTTTGACATCATGGCAGACACTGGAGATAGTGGAAGTTCTACATAAGTTGTAGCTCGATTGCTTGCTCAACCTTGCCCTTGTGTAAGCAATAACAACTCATTCAGTTCATTACTTAATGAGCTGCCACTACTTGTCATGATCCAACAAGGTTTCTTCTGTAGTTTACAAGGTATTCAAAATATTTCTCTGCTTATTTTTTTCTCACTTAGGAAAATCCCGAAAATGTGTATATTATGCCTGGATTGTGCTCTTATTTCATAACTGTTATTGATAGCTTGCATTGCAGTTAAATGTTGTCACATTGCCATGTTGTGTGCCAGTGGAAAGCATCTAAGGCGGAGTTGCATGGAAGTGATGATGAGGATGAAAGTGAAAAAGGTATAAAGGTTTTGGAGAAAAAACGTTAAAGGGAAATTGAGGTATGTTGTATGATATCATAATTGTTTATAAGTTAAAATCATGGAAATTATATATGTTATCGTTATCATCTTGATTCTTTACATTTAGAGCACACAAATATGTTTTTGACTACATGATACAAGTTTTATAATGTATTTCTGGTATATGCTTCAAGTTGTAATAGTGTTTTCAAAGGTCCTCACTATAGTCTAGTTGTTGTGTAATTGACTTATAGTTTGAAAGCTTGCAACCTATACCGACTTGTAGTGTGTAGAGATGTTATCAAATGAGGAAGGCCATGCCAGGAAATACACATAATAAACATGTCAAGAAACAAAATAATAAACATTCAACAAGTTCAATGGATCATCAAAAGAGATGGCAAAGTCAACAAAACCTTGTATTAGGATTTCTTTAAGAAAAATGAACCTACACTGGACAACTCAAGTTCGTAGTTCCATTCGTTCTATGCAAAAGTATTTTCATAGAGAAATCATCTATAATCATTTATCGGAGTCTCCTTAATACCAACTCACCAATGTTTTAGTTGTAGTAGGGATGCAAATACAAGGAGCTTAAAACATGACACTATAGTGGTAACTAATGGCATGTTTGCTTGAGATGAGATTTCATAGATATCAACATTGTAATTATGGTCTGGAGTTTTCTTTGCGATTTGAGACATGTTGTCAACGTGTTTCGAGCCCTCAAACTAAGGTTCTTCATCAAGACAAAGTTGTTGTAGTGTGAAGAGATGTTAGAAAATGAGGAAGGCCATGCCATGAAATACACATAATAAACATTCAACAGGTTCAATGGATCATCGAAGGAGCTGTGAATGTCAGAAAGACCTTGTATTAGAATTTATTTAAGAAAAAGAAACCTGCGGTGGACAACTCAAGTTTGCAGCTTCATTCGTTCTATGAAAAAGTATTTTCATAGAGCAATCACATATGATCATTTATAGGAGTTTCCTTAATACTATCTCACCAATATTTTAGTTGCAGTAGGGATGCTAATACAAGAAGATTAAAAGCATGAGACTACAGTGGTAACTAATAATAGGTTTGCTTGAGATGAGAATTTGCAGGTATCAACATTGTAATTCTGGCCTAGAGCTTTCTCTGCGATTTGAGACATGTTGTCAACGCATTTGAAACCCTCAAATTGAGATTCTTCATCAGGACAAAGTTGTTGTAGTGTGCAGAGACATTAGAAAATGAGGAAGGCCATGCCAAGAAATACTAATAACAAACATTCAACATGTTCAATGCCAAGAAAATGAACCTTCAAAACTTTGACATGTAGCTTTAGTTAACAAAGAGGCAAGACATTGTGAATTCTTATTGTGAGCAACTGTAGCCAAGATGATGAATTTCAGATGTTGTTCACATGATTTGCACAGATGGAAAATTGCCATCTTTACTTTATTTATGGGATTTTTTAGTCTAGTTGAAGTTTCTCTATCTTTATTTAAAAAGAAAATGTAACATATATTTTGGGATACATCGAAGGAAAAAACCAGATATATTCTGGGATTCTGTTAGCAAAACCTATGGACTCTAGTTTCTGGATCCCATAGGATGCATAATTGATTTCCTTAGTTCCCATCGACTCTAAGCTCGTCTTCCTTCATAAACTGAATCCATTCAATCCTGAATGAATCATCCTAGTACTACAAATTAATAGGGCCATTCATCTACTCTTCTTTCTTTTTGTATGAAAGTGTGTGTATATTGTGTCTATAGAAGGGAAAGAATGAAAAACCTGGGGCACGATATTCTCTCTTTGGAGATAAGATTTATGTGTTGCAATAGTTGAATGTTCAATTGATAAATCAAGATCATTTGCTCTATTCATGCAAGGAACCTGAAAACATGCCCCATGACTAGAATCAAAAGATGACTTTGGAGAACACTTCTTGGATGATAAGATGTCTTCGCCAAGAAACTCATCATTCTTCTCTACGTTGGGCAGTTTCTGCTCAACAAAATATGATGCACTTTGCAC
Source organism: Larix kaempferi (assembly GCA_027924585.1). Lineage (NCBI taxonomy): Eukaryota > Viridiplantae > Streptophyta > Pinopsida > Pinales > Pinaceae > Larix > Larix kaempferi. The sequence goes on from BSBM01000827.1 coordinate 2,542,337, forward strand.
ATTAAAATCCTTGTATTTTCCATCAACTTGAGATGAAAACTATATTATTATATAATATCATACATATTATATATCAAGTTATCAACATAAATGCTAGGCCAGCAACATTGTAGATACTACTAAATTGCTAATGTTGACTATCAAAAAATAGGCAAATCTGATCCAAACTATAAGTTATTAGTCCCATTATGTATTTACAACTGTGGTATAGTACACTAAATCTCTGTTAGAAACTATATTATAGAGATATGATTCATATGCCACATTAATTTACTAGTAATTTATGATGACATTTGCATTTGATAGTTCCAGATGTAGATATTTGGAGATGCATTCACCTTTGTCGCAAACATGTGTAGAATTGTGCATTTATCATGGTTCACGATGGAGACAATCTATGTGCAGATTCATATATAAGATCAGGTGCAAATTCTTTATAAGTAGAATCAAGAAATTCAAGTTTTCCACAGCACAAGTAGAAATGTCAGGCTGGTTTTTGATGTTTCTATTAAAGTGTAGCATGAATTGTCTTGGTTGATCTCAGGAGCTTGCTCCTATGGTTCATCATCTTGGTAGCCCTATGCCCAATATCCTCATGTTGCTTGCCCTCAAATAGTTCTATCCAGCTGACATCCTAAAGATGCCCACTTTTGATGTGGTTGTAAATGGGTTGTAACCTCCAAATCTAATGAAGAAATGTTGCTCTGTCTCAACCTTGTTTGATCTGTATACTTGATATGTCCTGTGTTCTTAGTTTTTCTTAGGTTCCTGCCACCTCCCTGTTTCCCACTTAAATATTTGTGAACTTGTTCATTATATAAGCTCAACGTCTCCTTATCTTTCCACGGCATGTTAACTGTCAGGTATTCGTGTATTTTTATTTCATATCTGGGATTGAATGCTCTTTATAATACTGTTGTTTCTATAACTATTTTGTTGGTGTCTTCTTAGCTCTTTCTGTTTCTAGGGTGTTTCTCTTTTACAACTTTCCAGTCATGTAGCCAATTTTTTTCATGACAAGTTCCATGTTCCTTCTTGCCAATATATCCCTAATTACCTAAGTAGGTAGCGTTCCCTCTGTCAGTTTGTCTTTGCTTGTATAGTTGAGCTCTATTTGTACTTCCATTTCTAGTAGGTAGAGTCATGTTTCTCTTAGAATAATCTCAGATGGGGTAGAGTTCTTTATTCTTAGGAGAAATATTGCTATATGCTTCTGTACTCTTTCTAGTTGTGCCTGCCTAGCCTTGGAGATACTAGGTTCCCATATCTCCCATCCGTATAGAAGTATTGGTGTGACTAGTGATTGGAAAAGAGAGCTTATAATCTTCCAATCCCATACCTCCGCTGATCTGCATTTGTTTTGTAGGATGAAAGTTGTGTTCCATCCTCCCTAAATTCTTTTTCATGTGCATTGCTCCTAGTTCAACCTCTCATTTTATTCTAGACCTAAGTACTTGTAGCTTTGAACCATTTCGAATGCCTTCCCCCTGAATGTGATTTGTTTCTGGTTCACTTTCCTTTGTGATAGAATATGTTCACCCATGTCTTGCTTTCATCCCTACTTCCTTCCAAAAGATGTCCAGAACTGTCAAGCGATCTTGTAAGCTGCAAAGGATCCTTGCTTCCAGGATGACATCATTTGTGAAGGGTCCTTGTTTTGAAAGGAGCTTGATTATTAGATTTGCTATTTTTACCCCACTTTCCTCCTTTCCATCTATCCATTTCTCTAGTTGGTCTATGAATAGCCAAAGAGTGTGGGTAAGAATGGGAACCCTTGGTTCATGTCATTGCAGAGGATCTCCAACAGACCTCTGTGCATTCTTATTATAGCTTTGATATGTTCATATCAATTTGGTATTGGTCTTTCCTTGAGGATAATCGTGAGAGTTAAAAGAATGTGATTGATTTTTTTAAAGGAATAGAGACTGCTGATATTTTTGAGATCGATACGGTATCTACTGCTCTAGACTATTATTTTGTTGTTTGTAAATTGTTTTATGAAGGGGATAAACACAGGTTGGTAGGATAGATTCTTAATGATCTTACATAGTTTTGATGTTCAAGTACATGAGGAAGACTCTCTAGAGGTTGTAGCTACCCATCAAGATCAAATTCAAATGCTTACAGAACCTATAGGAAATCAACAGGATGACATGGAATAGTGAAACACATTTTGTTGCTATACAAGTTATCTCTGAAAATTCATTTCCAAAGGAAATAGGTCAAAATCTCAGGTGTACAAAAAAATTGTTATTTAATATTTTGTCATTTTCAGAAATTGGCTACAAAAATCTTGTTCATGATGAGTATGTAGAGAGACTTTCCCTCACTCAACAGAAAAGGGTCTTCCGTCGTTTACTTGTATTCCTACCAGATTATGAGCACATAGAATAAAATGTTGAGAAGGTTTCATATTCTGATCTGGGAGAAGGGCATAGCAATCAGTTTCTATGGGATGAGCATGTAATAGGGTATCAATCACAAAGAGGTTTCTCTTCAAAGCAAGTTGTAGCAAGGTTTGAGATACAGGTTTCAAGTCAAGGTTGCAAACCTCAAAGTTATTTGGTGTCTCATTATATCTCAACTGAAGCACAAAAGAAAGAGGGACCCATTTCTAGTCTAGAAATTTTCTACCATATCCTTGTGGATTTTGTAGCAACTTACATGGAGTCCACCTTCTCAGGGGACTCAAATGTCACAATTTTTAAACCACTAAGATTTTTTGTTTGTAGGATCAAGCTACAAATGAACTTTTTATTGCAGCTATTATATTTCTTCTACCCTTCCCCATATATCTACAAGTAGCAGGTTCATTCCATCATGATGATGTTGACTTGGTTTCACTGGAATTTGTCATATACTTAATCAATTTCTACTAGTTGGTTAATCTAGGATGTATGGAAGGGAAATAAACTCACATCGAGCATTTATTTTCATTAGTTCAATAATCCATTGATTAGTGATCAGTATCACTTAATATTTAGTAATTACAAGCTTAACTAGAGATTTCAGATTACCAGTTAATCTCTTGTGGGATTTCAGATTCTATTCTTGTGATATTTCATTGTTTTAGATTTATCATTTCCCAAAGGGTTGTATATGTATGACTTGCAAACTTGCATTATTCATAGTAGTCATGTGTCATTATTCCAATTCCAAGTTGGCAACTTCCTTGGAATGGGTGAGTTTTGTGAATTTCTTTACCTACCTTGCTTACTGGCACAACTTTACTAGCGTGAATGAAATCATGTGTATGGAAAATATCCTATGCTTACTATTTGGTAGTATGTTGATGGTAAGAAGATGGGTTTCCTTTGTCGTTTTCTTGCATTCCATGCATGAATTATATTACCTGTAAGGTGAACTTTTTCTGTAAGGATGTGGGATATGCCTGGACCCTTCCTTTCCTTTTCTAGAAATTTAGGTGCCTAGAATTATATGTATTTTGAAGCTCAATTATTTGTATTTTTTTCAATGGATGACACTACTTTTTTGAAGTGCAATTATTGTTGTTATGTTTCTGCCAATCCATGACAAACTAATAATCTTGACTAAATATATATGCATCTGCAGAAGGTGTTGCTAATGCTGATCTAGTACTCCTAGTAACGACAAGGCCAATGTATGGGAATACTCTAGCTTGGGCTGTGGCATGTGAGCATGATCAATGGGGCTGTGCAATTGCAGGTAAGTTGCATGCTTATGTATCATCTCAAACATGTTCATTTGAAAGTTGTTATCTGCCATAGTTTCATTCTTCAAAAACTTATTTTTTGGAAAAAGTATTTCATTTAACAGGTAAAAGTAAATTATTTTTTCAGGTCATGTAAATGTAGCACCTCGACATCTAACAGTTGAGGCTGAAACATTACTTTTTGAAACACTAATACATGAGGCAAGCCATCTGTATTTTTATTGACTAGTTTATGAGCTATTTGTTCTTGCTGAGCCAATCGATGAGTAGGGATCACGACATACACCCAAAAATAGATTGCTTATTCACTATCTTGTTCAAATTAAATATTAGTGAACTCAGATAAAAAATATATATTTTCACAAAAACATTAGCATGTCTATATTAGCAATGAATCAACTTCAAATTCCCATTAAGTTTATGAAAATGTATGACAATGTATGTACAACTTGAAGTTGATCAAAATATTCAAGCAACGGACTATTCAAGTATTCACAATCTCATGATATGGAATTTATCATCTAGTTAAGGGATACAAATGTTTCGTCTTTTAGTTTATTCATATTGTCTATATTGAACAAAGTACATAAATTCTCATAGTGGAAGAGAGAAAGAAGGAGGATGATTCATCTTAAATATTGGCCTTCCATGCACAAACTATTGAGCTCCTCAACTGCATCAATATGTCATGTCTACAATAAGAATCACTGCACTATGTTATGAAATGCATATCACATGATTGAAATTTGTGTCTGTAAATTGTATGCAATTTTTTTCAGCAGTTTTGTTGTTTTAGTAAGTAATCGAAAAAGTTTGGAATTATAGTTCTTATGCTTTGTGAGGATTGCAAAGAGCAGGTTGCTCTTGCATGATAATCTATAAATATTTGGGTACATGTGGATATCCTGTTACAATCATCTCTTGGACATTCTTATTGTCTTTTCTTAGACTTAAAAATAATGCAATATGGGTGTTAATATTGCTCATCTCTCTAATTCTTAAAGGGTGCTAGCTTAATGGTAGAGCGCCTGCCTTACAAGCAGGAGGTTGGTGGTTCGATTCCTCCGTACCCTATTGATATTGCAATATTGGTATTTTTAATAAAATTATTTTATTATGATTTATTATGGCTATAGAGGGGGTTTCAAACTGTCTTTGTATGTTTCTATGAGGAGGGTTCTAAGCCACCTTTCATGTGTCACTACGAGGGGGGTTTTAAGCTCCCTTTATATGTCACTACGAGGGGGGCTTTAAGCCCCCTTTATATGTCACTACGAGGGGGGTTCAAAATTTCCCTTGTATGTTACAACGAGGGGGGTTTAGAACCACCCTTGTAGGTACCTACGAGGGGGGTTTGTAACCGCTCCCAAAGGTTTGTAATAAAGACTTTTAGGGGGGGTTCTGAACCGTCCCCATAGGTGTCTATGCTGGGGGTTTACAACTGCCCCTAAAAGTCACTTTTTTGGGGGGGTGGGGGGAGAACCGCCCCCAAAAGTCACTTTTAGAGTCGGTTTTGATCTCTTCCAAAACCGCCCTTAAAATTCCAAACTTTTAGCGTCAGTGCTATTTAGGGCGGTTTTATTAAGACCGCCCCCCAAAATTTGTAAGATGAATTTTTAGAGGGGGTTTAGAACCGCCCCCATAAGCACCTACGAGGGGGGTTTGTAATCGCCCCCAAAAATTTGTAATAAGGACTTTTAGGGGGGTTTCGGAACCACCCCCATGGGTGTCTATGAGGGGGGTTTAGAACCACTCTCAAAAGTCACTTTTAGGGGGGTTTTAGAATTGTCCCTAAGAGTAATTTTTAGGGGTGGATCTGATCTCTTCCAAAACCGCCTCTAAAAGTCAAAACTTTTAGCATTGGTGCTATCGTGGGGGGGGTTGTAAAGACTGCCTCCAAAGCGAGAAACGCCCCCAAAAGTGACTTTTGGGGGAGAAAGACAACCCCCCCTAAAAGCCAAATTTGTTGTAGTGGACATTGGAAGTTTGCAGAAGCTCTGGAGTCAGTATATTTGTTTTCATTACCATTATATGAGATCAATTTTAAGAAACTTGATACTTGAATCATTTCTTTTAATAGATTTCCTTTATATTTCCGAAGCCTACTTTATTTCCAGTTGGAGTTGGGTTGGCTTATAAAGTTTGAATATCTTTTAGTATTTTGGTGAAGTTAGTCTATGAATTATTTCCAATCCTATACTTAGTTATACTTAGTTTTAGATTCTTGTATCTTGATTTTTATAACCTAGTCAAGCACCCATTGATAGATTAATGACCTAACTCATGAGATATGGTCACTCCATGACAATTTTCTTCCCTAGATGTTGAGATATGGATCCGATTTCCTTGTTTTGTTTATTACATTTAGTTGTGTTGTTGTCTTTAGGTTAGGTTAGACTAGGCTAGTTTAGGATTTAGTCCTGCACATACAATGCTCTCACCTCTACGCTTACGAGACCCGATTGACAACTTAATGTCGAATTAATAGCATATATTTTGATCGACAGAAGAGTCTTCTCTAGTTCTTCCTTAGATACTTCTTTCATTAGTTCCATGTTATCCTCATCATTCACAAGAATAAGATATAATTGGGCTAATTTTACTGCCTTTGCCACAAACTTTTTCATCCTCTTTGAAGAGTTTATGAAAATGATCCACCCCCACTTTTTCCAAATCTTCAAACTTGGTAACCACCTCATTATCCTCATTTTTAACTTAAAAATTGTATTCACATATTTCTGGTGATTGGAAAAATTATGGAAATATTGCGTATTCGCATCCCCCCTAGCAAGCCACAACACCCTACTTTTGATTCCCCATTCAACTTCTTTGTTTTCTAGAATTTTCCTTCTTTTTTGTTCCAGGTATTTCACTTCATTCCTCGTTTCCTCCTCAACGAACCCCAATCCCTCGGCCTCATATAGAATCACCAATATTGACTCAATCGTGCCTAATAAGAATCTTCCCTCTCTCAATTTCTTATTTTGAGCCCAAGAAGTGACTGATTTTTTTGCAATCTTTAAATTATTTGAGAATTGTATACTGTCGGCCCCCTCAAATTTATGTCAAATAACTTCCAAGCATTTTTCAACAAATGAACATAGTCCCCATCTTCTAACCATGGTGGATTAAGTTTGAAGGGACAAGAAGGTTTTTCCGAGTCTCCCGCTAATTTGATCACCACTAGATAGTGATTTGAATCCCCTCCCATTCCAATCCACTGTCGAATATGAATTGGAAGTTCTAAAAGTCCCTCCGAAACAAGAATTCGATCCAAGTCACTTCCTCCTCTTTTGTTAGACCAAGTTGGTCTTAATTTTATTGGTTCTATATCACTCATCCCATTGCATTCCATTATTCTCAAGAAGAAATCTGATAAAATATTTGGACGCCCATTCTGGCCCTAAGTCTCTGACATATCCATAGAAAAATTTAAATGTCCTCCCAAAATAAGATTACTCTCCTTACAATTGGTCTTAGCCATCATAGATTCCCCAAAAGAAATCCGATCACTATTCAACCTGTATATATTCAGAAATAGGAGTTCCTTCCTTAGTTCAAGAGATTGTAAGGTCACTCTAGTCTTGATTCAAAGGCCCAAGAATTTATTAGTTATATAATTTGACTATGACAACCCAAAATTAGACCTCTAGATTTTCCCTTAGCATCTACAAACAAAAATTCCCGTCCATTGAGCAAAACATCCAGCTCCTTCACAAGTTTCTCACCCTCACTCATTGTTTCCTACAAAAAGATCACATCCAGCTTCAAGTTACTAACCAATCTCCTAAGCACAAGATTTTTTGAGGCGCTAACAAGCCCCCTACAATTCAAGGAAACACAAATCATACGGAACCCCTTCCTAGGGATTCTACTACTCTAAGTACCCCACTGATCATTCTCTATTTTCCTAAAGCTACATCCCACATAGCCTTTTCTTGATCCAATTGGAGAAAATATTTCCTTCATTTACCTATTTTAGATTTTCCCACATTCTTACTCATATTGCCCAGGACTTCACCAGAAAACCCCTCAAATCCTTCCTTTCGAGATCGAAGGAAATATTTCCCTTTCTCTTCCAATGTCTCTTTGCTAAGAAATACATCCTTATTAGGAAAACCAAAGGGTTGAATCTCTGCCTGAGATTATTGAAACTTAATGCCAGAGAGAAATTTGTTTGATGGAGTACCTTTTTGAATAAGAATTTCCAAATAATTTTCTCAAAAAATATCTCAAAAGAGTGCTTAGATTCTTACCATTTATCTTCCACTTCCCAGATGAATCCTTTTCATTAAAGGAAGATTCTAAAAAAAAATATCAGATGATACATTATTTCCTATAGACATCTCTAAATGTAATTGGACCAGGTCTTTCAGATTCATACCTGGGTCTGTCTTAACCTCCTCTTCTGGATTGAAAAAGACATAAGTCTCCTTCTGCATCTCTTCTGCAACAAACAAGTGATCATCCCCTTTCTTCATAAACTTATCTACCATATATAACCTTTTTGGAAGATTCTTGATGTCAACATTACTAGTATTTCCCGGCTGATGAACTTCTATATCCTTTGAAGGTGATTCGGTACATTTTTCAAGCTCCAATGGCCTCTTTCCAACCTTGTTATTCTTTCCCTTCTCTTCTCCTTCTCCTTTTTTCTTCCACATTTTCCTACAAGAGAAGGAAGTGTAGGCTCCGCTACTATATGACCATACTTATGGAAGCTATTACACTTGAATGGTACACCTATATAGTCTAGAGCTTGAACATGAACTTTATTTCCCATTGTTATCTCGATATTTTCTGCTAATCCCTCTCGAAGCTCCAGATTTACCAAAATGTGAGCCACACAACACACCCCCGATTCCAAATGTGACTAATCTGGCTCCACATAGGGGCCCAAAACATTACCCATGACATGGAAAAAATCCAGAGACCATAATTCCAATGGCGGATTGGGCATCTTAACCCAAATCGCCATGGAATCCAACCTTTCCTTTCTTGCATCAAATAATCGATTCTATTGCTTCAGAACGATTGAGTAGAATTCCATATTCCTTCTTTCTTTAGAATTATGGATGCATCTGATCTAGATTGGAATTTGAATGCCATCCAACCCCTTGGGAGACTCAAAGATACATTATTATACCCTAAGAAAACTCCCCATTCTTTGTACACCCAATCTTTTAAACTTTTTTCACCTGCTCTAAATCCGAGAACTCGACCCACCAAAACAATTTCCCCATATTCCATAACTTCATTCATTTTGACATATATCCCTAATGCCAGAGATATTGGTTTTTTTCTCAATTTTATACACTTCATTTTTTCTTTTTAAATTGAAAACTGGTTACTCTCTGATCCTTTATCTTTTTCCCTTCAGACCCACTCGAACGTCCCTCTAATATTTCCAAGGTAGTATCCTTTTGAGAACTCAAAGTCCTTTTCCCACCTTATCAGGACTATCATCATTTTCACCTCGTAGATCCAACTCTTTAAGATCGTTATTATGATTTATGTACTTTGTATTGAAAATCCCTCCATGTATCACTTCAAGCTCAATCTCCTCCTTTTCATTTTGACAAGTGTCCTTTCTAAGCATAAGCCACCAATCTGAGTCGCATCCCCAAGAGAGTCTTGTTTCATTAACACTACCATCAGTTCCTAACATCGTACCTTCCCCAATTAATCCCTCTCCCATGTTGGCATCCTCCAGATGAATTCTACAGATGACCGTTGGAGAAATTAATTTCCTCGCACGGGATTTTACCTTCGTGTAACTCAAACTTAGATTCATACTTACAAAGCTCCAATAATTGACCTTCCATGAAAGGAAAGAAATACTAAAAATCAAAACAAGATGACATACTAATTTGTAGGCAGAATTAGGACAATAACTTCGCAATTATTATAGGTTAATTAGGACTGTAATTTTGCAATACATTATACCCTATCAGATAACATACAATGCAAAGTTGTAGGAAAGATAAACAATGGTATAAGGAAGGAACTTTTCAAATCTAAATAAAGGTATAAGGAAGGTTATAATCATCTATGTTCTTTCAATTTCATCTAAATATAATCTATGAAACCTTATTTTAAAACTAGTAATGCAATAATGCATAGGATGCAATTTCCTATTTCCATTTGAGGAAATAGAAAACAACTAATGCAGAACTCAATCGCAGAACTCAATCACCCAATCTTCTAAGAGTATCATTTATGGATAATCTCCTAAAAGTGTCCTTATGGATAGCATAGAATTTGAAGAATATACAATTCAATATTCTACAGATTTTTTGATTAAGTGCATCCTTGAAATTAAAGGTTACGTATAAAAGAATATGTAAAAGGAATCCAAAATATTAGTGGAAACATAACCATTAATGGTGTTCAAATAGAGAACACATTGTACAAAAACATGCACACATAAAGATAGACATTATCATTAGAGCAAAATAGAAAATAGACATCCAACAAAGAATACAGGGTCATAAATTATAAGAATTAGCATAAATCTTGGAAATCTAAATTCTAATTTACAATTAATCCCCATGGAATCTTTACATATATGCATTGAGGTTAAAGGAAAAAGGTTGATCAATGATTATTTTTCTCATTAATCCTATTCCTTCACCTTTCATTTTGAAGTTTTAAATAAAAAGTTAGTGGCCATGTTTCGGAAGATGTTGAAGTATTTATGCTTTTCTAGGACAGTTTTTGCACCCATGGTATATGTAAATGCAATATGCACATAAAAAAATATAATTTACATTCTGCATTCCAACTTCCAACTTCTGATGTGTAGCAGTTTCTGAAATTTAGAGGAGGTAGACTCCATCAATGTTGTTAAAAAACCTAAAAATGATAGCACAAGTGATAATGAACCATACTAAATAGAGATAATAAAAATACAGCATGTTATTGAAATCATTTCAACAAATTAGCATTTCCTTCTATTGGTGAAGATCGCATTTAACTCCATAAACAAATAAACAAGAGATTTGAAAATAAGAGTAAGCATTTCATAAGAAAATAAACAAGAAATTTGAAAATAAATCTAAGCATTGCATAAACAAATAAACAAGAGATTTGGGAATAAGATTAAGCATTCCAATATTTTGCTTAATTTTGAATCACATGCATCTGGGAAACTAGAAAATAAACCAGAAATTTAGAAAAAATAAACAAAATGAAAATCCAGTTTACAATATTTCTTTTCCTCTTCGCAATGTTTCACCTCTAAGGGATCTGCATAGCAACAAAAACATAAAGGAAAATAAGGGGAAATAGAAAAAGATCCATACAAAACTAAATCACATAATTTCTTATAATTATTTATTTTTACTAGCACTCTATTCTGTTGATGAGCCACTTTTAATAGAAAACCCTTAGTTTTTAGTGTGAGTAAATAATGGTTACTATTGGTAAAATAGAAAGGGCAAAAATTCTCTACCATTTGAGTGTAGATGAACAGTTTCCTACGAGTGTAGATGAACATAATTTTGCATGTTGCAAGAGTTAGTGCCACTAGAAGAATCATTGTTCAATTGCTTAGCTTGCTCAATGTGAGATCTGACGATACCTGTCCAACAACACTACTGCAGAGAGGTAAGTCCAAGGTCAAATCTCCGGTGTAATCATCGAGCTCTAGATTGAGTTGTAGTCCTTATCTTGAGGTTGGATAGAATATGGAAGCCCATTGCAGTCCTTTTCTTTGGGTTGAATAGAATATGAAATCCCCTTGGCGGATGACCTATTGATGAGGCATGAGAAAGGGCCATTCAAATTTGGATAAATTTTACTTCTGGAAGACCTCATGACGATCCATTCACCATAGGGGCTTGCGAACCAATTAGGCCTCTCTACAATGCTCCCGATTTTATCTTTTGCTGCAAATTGCAGAATCTGATTTCGGGCCTCTCTGCAATGTTACCGGTTTCATCTTTTGTTGCTAATTGCAGAATCCAATCTTGGGGTGAAGGACTCTAGAGTTGCTCAAATGCCTTCAGTCCTTTCCCTCCACCAAATTAACCTACCTGCCTTGCAGTGGGTAGATTACCTGAAAATGCAAACAATAGGACAACTAGGCACATTCCTAGACAAATTGGGACAAATTTGGGATCCACTGGAACCCGACAATGCAAAAATAGGAAAATTAGGCACATTCCTAGACAAATTGGGACGAATTTGGGATCCACTAGAAGAGTAGAGCAGGGAGAATTCCATCCCTGCTCTGCACCATCAAAATACAAAGGACTAATTGGATCCCACTCTATTTAACTTCTATAAACAAATAAATAATGGATCTTCCAGTAAACATTCCAATATCAGGCTAAATTTTGAATCACATTAATCCTGAAAATTATATGGTTTCAAAGAGTTTCTGATAAGAAACTTAAAAAACAAAGAAAATAGTCTCCTGTCAAAGTTGTCCAAACAAAACATGGTGATTATGCACCATACCACATAGACATCTAAAAAACACAATATAGCAGATGACTTGTAAATGAACAAGAAAATATCGCAGATGACTTGTAAATGCAAAGGAGATGAGCTTCTGAAGCATTTCTCATCACCTTAGTAAGATTCCAGCTCCAAGGGTGCTCGGATATCAACAAAAGGTGTTAAAACAAATCACACAAGATTTAGAAAACAATATATGCAAAACTCAATTGCAAAACTTTTCTGGATTGCAATGTATTTTACTAATAAGCATGGCCTTTGATTTCCATGAATAACTTAACAATGGTTTTGACAATTTAAAGATTTCAATATTCTGCTAAATCAGTAATTGCATGTATCATGATGATTGAAAATAAAGGTTATAAATAAGATATAGATATTTCATTAATTACCAAAAAATAATCATAGTAGAGAAGAATTATGCATCAAAATGTGAAATAATTATAATAAAATAAAGAATATACATTCAACATGGAATGCAAAGAAAGAGCTAACTAGAATTAGCACAAAGAAAAAAATGGACAAAACACCTTGTAATAGGGATGAAACAAAGAGCTCATACCATCACACAAATTTCCTAAAAAATATGATGAACATTGCAATTGATTACATTTCAAATTTCTGCAAAATATGTAAGCACATGCAGCCTGGAAAGTATAGGCTACAAAGAAAATAATTTCTACAAAATATGTAAGCACATGCAGCCAGGAAAGTAAAGGTTACAGAGAAAAGAGCTTGGAAAAAGAAACTAGAAAATTGGAATGGTGTTCAAGCAGAGAACACGTTAGTCATGAACCATACACATAAATATAAATGTGATTAGAAAAAAATACAAAATAGATGTTCAACAAAAAGTAATACACAAACGGAAAGAATTCATGAAGCCTTTCTCATCATCGTGGAAGTAATCCACCTTAAGGATATATTGCATAAGTATGAAAAGATTGAATCACAGGGCATAGAAGACCACGAATACAAAACTGAATCTTTCAAGTTCATGAATATGTCCCCTATTCTCTTGATGAGCATGATATATGAAACACTTTAACAACATCTATGAGAATAAAACAATCCAATATTCTACTAATTTCTAATCCCTTGCTACAAGGGATAATTAAAAAAACCAGCAAATCAAGGTAAGTTGTCTCTATTAATGTTGTTTAAACAAACAAGCTAATCATTAATCATATAAAGACATAAGAATAATTAGAAGAGAATGCAGAGTAGATATTCAACCAGAAGGAATGCACAGACATATATAACAAGAATTAGCATGTAAAATAAACTAATAAACACAAACCACTCTTAATAAAAAAAATAAATAAATAACTTTGCCAGCATTCCTCCTCCAGATTCCACCTCTAAGAGTTTTTTTAGTATTAAACAACAAAGGTGTAAAACAAATCACAAGAAATACAAAAGTTAAAAACAAGACCTGCAATTTACTTAATCAACAAATTTTGCTGAAACTGTTGGATTGTATTCTATTGATGAGGAATGCATTTAATTTTCATCAAGAAATCATAATAGCTTTGAAAGTAAGCATTGAAATATTTCTATATATATTTATGATCATATGCTCCTAGAAATTAAAGGTTACAAAAACCAAAAAATTAGTGAAACAACCTCTATTATCATTGTTCAAACATAGTACATTGATCATGAACAATGGACATTCAACAACTTATAAAAACAACAAAGAAAACATTCAACAACTTATAGTTAGAAGAAAGCACAGAATAGAAAAAGTACATAAAAACTAGAAGAAAAAAGTAAAAAATAGAATAGAAATCCCATAATCAATGGTAGCAATTTGCATAAATGTAAATCATACACATTAACATAGATACATAACTAGAAGAAAAAACAGAATATGAGTTCAAAACAGGGAATACATCCAGAGATAACAGGGAGTAAAATGAAGAAAATTCCAAAACAGAGAATATAGACATAGATAACATGGCTAAAAAATAAATAAATATAAGTCAAAAGGTATTCGGAATCACCTTGCCCGCATTTGATTCGAAGGGTTCTGGATAGCGAAAAAAGACTCAATACAAATCATGGGAAATAGAAATAACTTATGCAAAAATGAGCACACAATTTCGTAAATTTGCTGTATGCTGATTACATGATCTCCATGAACAAATTAACTACATACATTCCAATATTCTGCTAAATTTCTAACATGTAAATTAAAAGCTACAGAAAAATAAATGTTAACTAAAGCAGAATATTCGAATTTCCATCAACAAATTATACTAGCTCTGAATATTCCTAAATATTTATGATCATATGCATCATGGAAATTAAAGGTTACAGAGATCAAGAATTTGTAAAACGAAACCAGAAAATTAGTGGAACAGCCTCCGTTGAGTAAACATAAATTCCAATATTCTGCTAAATTTCTTGTCGGTAAATTAAAAGTTACAGAAAAATAAATGTTAAAGGAAGCTGAAAACCAGTGGAAACCTCTCCATTGAGAGTCGTGGAAAAAAAATACAAAACTAATAAAAAACAGGGACTGCAGTTGATGAGTTCAAACTTCAAATTCATCATATGGAAAAAGAAGCAACTAAAAAAAGCACTGCATCACAGACATCCAAGCAGGCACAAGGACTTCTCTTTGTAGTTAGTACAAGACACTCATGTAAACTGATAATGAGGATTTGGCACTATGACCAAAAACACCACATTATCCCTTTGAACCGAAGTCCACCGACCTAAAACAATTCATGGCCAAACTCTACTTGAGACGTTCCCATTCATAGAGGGGATTTCTTCCTCGAACAACTTGGATAACTAGTCGATCTCGTTGGCGCCTAAAATTTTCCTTTGGCGGGAAGCGAGGAGAGTTTGGTTGGTTTTGAGAGGCCAATCATTAGTTCTTAATTTGGTTTGGTGGGACTCGAGTAGGGTTTGGTTGGTTTTGAGAGGAAAATCATTGTCAATTGGGTCTGAGAATCATTTTTGGGGCATTTATTTGGTCACCATTGATTCCAGTTGGGGAAATTATGATTCCCATTAAAAATTGCTTAGGGTTTGGAATTTGGGTATATATTTTCCACTACTTCCATGGATAGAACTGTAGTGGACAGAACTTGGAGGCTCTTGAAGAGGTGAGTGATGAATTATGCAGCTTCAGAGTCAAAATCTCATTCTTCCCTTATAGAATAGCAGGTTAGTTCCTTGATTTTGTGTGAAAATTTAGCTTCTGCATGTTAATCTTGGAAATCAGGCCCCCCGGTAAAAGCCTTTTTTTCTCTGTGTATTTTTGTCTTTGGAAAGCAATGGAACTTTTTCTTTCTTTATTTTATATGAAAATTGTGCTTCAACATGTTGATCTTGAACTCAGGGCCCCTAGTAAAAAGCCTTTTTTCTTTGTATTTTTGTCTTTGGAAAACAATGGCATTTCGTCTTTGGAAAACAATGGCATTTTCAATGGAGATGCATTTGGTGTCAAAATTCTCTTTTTTCTACATGGTCATATGGGATTGTATGTGAATGGAATTGAACATATCATATATTTATCCTACTTTTTTATCTCTATTATTAGTTTCCATCTATATAACATTTGATGATTGGAAACTACTCCCCTGTTTGTGTATATTTTTATCCTCCATGTTCTTCAGAGGAGAAACTTTCGTCTCGGTAGTGTCAAGTCCAATGCTTGCTCATGTTTCTTTACTTGTTGTGATAAAATTTCTACTTTTGACAGTGCTACTATTTTTGTTGGATTTGGAAGCATTCAATGGGCTCAGTATAACAATTTCATACATGGGGCCGAACAAACTCTTCAATTCACTCATAATGGCATAGATTTTCATCATATCTTTGTTGCGTCATTTATTCTCATTCATATTGTTTGCAGATAGAGAGAAATTAAGTTGTATAAGGGAATTAGATTGATTGTGACTTTTTTTCTTATTTTTCTACTGTGCATAAGAACGAGATCCAAGCTTTTGATAAACTGAAGTAAAACCAAAACTAGATTTTTCTAGGAAAGGTTTTATATTTTCCTTATTTAAATATGTAAAGTAGGGAACATACATAGATAATTGATTTTTATCCATACTAGGTTGATTCCTTTGCTTATTTGAAGAAAAAGAATTTGGAGCAATAGCAGTGATGCAAGTCATTGGTTTGGATGGTCTTGTTTTCCTTGGCAGGTCCTTAGAAGATGGAGGATAAACCACTACATCAAGAGCAGAATTCCTGAAAGTCACTTTCTTAATTTGATTTTTATCTGTGTATTCCTTGACTAAATCATCAATTTCCTCCTCTCCATCCATTGTAGTTTTGGTTAGAGTGCTAGCATGGATAGCATGATTTTTCTTCCCTTCAATGTCTGCTTTATTATACTCTAGGAATTTATCCATCAACTTAAATTTTGCTTCCTTCTCCAACCTTTTTTAGGGATTTTTGTCCCTCAACTTTTCCTCTCATTTATCATGTGTAATTCATAGTGTTTCTCTCTCAGCTCCTGAAAAGAACACTCATCACCCAACTGTGTTTGTTTGTTACTGTTTTGACCATTTCTTCCAAAAATTGCAAATTCAGATCCATTGAAATTTTGAACATCCTTGATTTTTCATATATTTTTTCTCTTGAGTGGTTGGCTCTATCAATTCCATACATGTAGACTCTTCAACATTGATGTTCATAACTAGAGTATCAGACTAGATTGCAGGAACAACATGGATTTTGAATTTTCCAACAATAGGTACTTCAATATTTATGGTAATCTTCCTTATCTCTACATTCAACTGAAGTTTGGTTTTGTATTTTTCAACAAATTTCCTTGGAAATGGAATGAGTTCATCTACCTTGATCTTGAATTGCATCTCATTACCTATATTTTTTTCCATGATCCTCACCTTCATACATGTTTCCACTCTCATAGCAAAAACATGACCAAAGGAAAAGAAACGCCCTTTGTCTGGGCATGTAATTATTTTCAAAACATACACCATCAATGGTCCCTTGGGATCATAGTTCTAATTGTCGTTGTATATATATAATCAAGATGTCCTTCAACTTAATCCAAAAAATACCTTTCCTATTATATAAAGGAACTAAACCGTTTCTACTTTCACAAACATAGGACTAGGAGTGAAAGACTCCACTTTGCTTAGTACGTATTATGACACCCCTCATATTTCAACATCCAAAATTTTGCAAATATCTCTTGATTATCTCTTGATATTTGAAGGCCCAAAAATTCCTATTTTTCTCATTGTTGTGGACTATTTGGTCAAAACGATGATTTTTTTGGATAGAAATCATTACCACTCAAGAGATGCAATGGAACAAAGTTCCCATGAGCTCTTATAGTGCTCTTTGCACAAAACATAGAATAGCAGAATTATGATTTAGTGATTTTGTCTTTCCACTTAGTTCAACAAATGGCTTGTCATAGTCACATAACAAAATGTTAGGACTGTAGCAGAGTTATGATTTAGTGATTATGTCATTCCACTTAGTTCAATAAATAGCTTTTCATAGTAAAAAAAATCCCCTTAGTTTATTGTTAATCCTCTATCATGTAAGTAGTCACATGACCGATGCTTGCAACTAGACAATGAAATTTCAAAATTTTGCCATGAATGATAGCTAAACATTTGTACCTAACAAATATTTGATAGGGAAAACAAGTTGTGGATTGAATGCCTAACTTACAACATTGTATTTTATACAATATAAGTAAATACAAATAGCATTGAGTTGTTTTGGTTCCTTCTCTTCCTCACATTATTTGCATGTGATCCATAAGTTGCTTCAAATTCCAATGCAAATGTTAATAACCAATATAGACCCCATATAACTCTGGTTCTATGAAGCACTGAGAGGGATCAAATACCTATCGACGCTTCATAGAACCAGATTTATATGGGTCTATACTAGTTGCACCGAGAGGCGCATTTCTATAGACCAAGTGGGGGGGATGTGTTCGTCTGTCCCAAATATTAGCTAACATAAAATAAAGAAGTTGAAAAAAATAGAAGTATGAAAAAATATTATAGCCGAACATCTCATGCATTAGCACATTGATAATTCGTAGACATGTCTAATGCACAAATAAAATGTGTATAAGAATCCTTAACACCTACTTTCCTTTGAACTATGATTGTCATACCAATATTGGAAAAGAATTGATCATGGCTAAGAGAACTATGGGAGACCCATGGCATCATTTCAGCCTGACCGATAGTCATCCACAATTAGAAGTGGCGCAACCATTCACTGTTGTAAATTATTTTGACGATGCACTCAGTATTCCTATGCTAGAGGATGAAGAATATGATAGGACATGAGGGTTCCTTTATGGAGAAGATGATTTTGTATCATTTAATGATAATGAATAGGAGGTGTTAGCTGTTTATTTATATTTTATCCTTGTGTGTGATGGTGAGTCAATGTTTGAATTTGTACTTTCAAGAAAAACAAAACATTTTATGGATAAGGTTCATTTTTTCCTCTCTTACTGAATGCATAAGGTTCAGTGTTGTCCATCAGATACTTGTATTCCATATGTAAATTTGAAAGGATTATCATTCTTTGACATTTTAAGTATAATCACCAAAATCAAGTAGTTCATCATTATGAATTATGCCTTGATTAATATTTTTAATTGGGAAGAAATAATATAAATTCCATTGATGTTAAGAAATATCATAGGAAACAACAATACCAAAATAATTCCCATAAATATAAACCTTCCAATCATAGTGAGGATTTTGATCCTAATGACCATGCAGATGATTATGATGATGGTTTGTCACCTTAACTAGATTGTCATCTTAACTTGTTAGCTTGTCACCTTAATTTGTTACAATGTTCATTTTTATCTTGTTTCTTGCTTCCTCACCTCAAGGGGTACGAGGGTAAATTGTTTAATAACCATTCTTTGTTTGTTTTAGTTTTATTATTTAGTTGATTGTTCTAGTTTGACCTCACTAGGGTTTTGAATTTCATCGGTGGTCATCTCCTAGTAGGATACTAATGGGCCCACCTACTATTGTGCAATCGAGTGATGAGGATGATTGATTATGACAGTTTGTCCATTATGATATTGTGCTCAATACTTATTTCAGTTTATCCATGATTCTTATATGGTAATAGTGTTGTAATGGATGTGTGCTTATGATGATATTATGACATATTTATTATACATGTGAACATTTTCAATATGTAAGCAGGGGTAATGGCATGGTTGGTGGACAATTATTTTTGGTTATGCTGATGTCTTGTTCCTCACCTCTTCTTTATGATATACCTGTAAACAAGTGTTAGTAGTGAATGGTGTGCCAATGCCTATGTTAAAGCTATATTGTAGATTGTAAGAGTCCAAAGCATAAGAGATTACAAGCTTATATTCATTAATAAAACTAATGGAGTCTCATAATTTCCTCAATTGCTAGCACAAGTGGAAATAGTGCCAAATATATACTTTGTTAAAACAAGCTAGCATGATAGTTTCATTTGCAAATATATTTGGCAATTAAAATACATGAAAAAAGTGTGCAATCTATCTTGCAATACACCATGTTAACACTTGAAATAAAATCCATTTCTAGAATGTTTTTTTGTGCAGAAATCACAAACCTTCATTCAATTTGAATGGTGTAGATTCGATGTCATTCTCACATATGCATTTGAACTAGATTTTGGTTCATTTTGATCTCTGGTTGGGTCTTTTATTTAGCTCTTCCAAGGTTGATATCGAGCTCCATTCCTTGGCATTTTGTGCATGGTTTCAAGGTCCACTCAAGGTCAAACTAGGGCACAACCCTACTCATCTAGATCTTGGTTGGAGTCTCAGATTATTTGCTTGAGTTTGGCCCTCCTCTCTTTAGCTCACAAAGTGGTGAGTGAGATCCAAGATCCACTTAATAATCACAGCTGGTATGGTATGTGGTGTGTTACTTGAAGGTGTTCTTGACCTGGTTAATTGTTTGTGCTCTTAATCAGATAATGGAGAGAGTACTCATAAACAAGTTGTATTCAAACGAAAACACTAGACAAGGGGTAGGCTCTTTGTCTATGGTTTAACTAGCATGTAATTGCCATTATGTTTTCTGCATGGTAGTTTGTTAAGGTTACTGTTTTCCATGCCCACCCTTGCTTATAGAACAATATCTGGTATTTTTAACTTGTTTTTGAGCCTTGAGGCTTGAATCTAACCCTTGTTTTTCATATACACTCTTTGAATACGTGCATTGGGTCAAACCCAGTTTGTTTGGAGTCTTGCAAGTCTGGGAGTTCAACCCACGATCCTCCTTTCTCTTAGAATACCATTTGCAAACCAAAATGAATTAAAACTTGTACTGGCATCCCATTTGAGTTGGATATCACTCCATGAAACTTACAATGAGATTGTACTTTGATTTTGATATGGTATTTGAGTTGGATATTCCTACATGAAACTTACAACAACATTGTACTTTGATTTTTGTGATTATATATATCTATATATATCTATATATATGGGTTTTTCCATATTTCAATATGAGGTCTGGTATAAGTTAAAGGTAATGTAGAAACAATGGAAGTGACTCACTTTATTTGTATTCAAGTTACAAGCATTCAACAAGTCTTAACTTAGTCAACTTGGTTAGAATAGTGATAGGTATATGTACAATTTAGTTTGATGTTTATAGCAAAGGTTGGAGGCCATGACAGGTGGTTGATAGGGCGCACTATCTGTTTGGATGTTATGGAAGTCTCAACTTGCCCAGCATTGGAAGCATTGGACAACAATACGTTTAGCTTTAATACATGCATATGTGCTCAAAACTAGTGAAGAGTTTGGTTGCATACATTATCTTATTTGGACTATATCCATGCATTAAATGGGATGTTTATATATAGATAATATAGATTCCCATTATAGTTAATGATTTATATCCACAAGTCCTCCAATGTGTGAATTGTTGGAATTCAGGAAATGAGGAAGAAGTTGTTTAGGCATAAAAGGGACAATGAAAACAATGAAAAAAAAAACAATATCAAAGTATGAGCATTTTTGTCAAGACATTGTCACGGAGAATAATGATTATTTATCACCTCTTAGGCTAACAAACAAGTAAGATGTTAATCCACTTTAGTATATAATTTTTTTAATACTTTTTTATGTTTAATAAGTACCAATATGATATTTTTTCTATTTTATAGGAAAGAAAAGGATTGTAGATCAGAAAGAGATCCAAAAAAATCAAGGGCAACTAAAGATACAATCCTTCCAACTAACATAATCCAATGCATCAATTTTGATTCTAGAAGTGGATTTAATGAAGACAATAAGTCTTGTGTTGATGACGCCCCTGATATAGTACATATTGATGCAGCAAATACTGATGCTTATCCTGATGAAGCACATGTTGATGTGCATGAGGCTGAAACAACACATATTTTTTTGCATCATGATATAGCACATGGTGTACAAGATATTATTATTAATAATCAAGGAAAAGAAAATCTGAGTCTAAAGTTTCTTTTCTAAATTAAGGTACATGTTTGAAGGCACATCTATGGTGAGCAGTGAGCTACCTCCTGCCACAAGTGATGTGGCTAAGGAGAAATCAAGTCTGTTTACACCTTGTACAAGGAATGTGCCTCAAAATACGCCTACTGCATCTATAAATTTTGATACAAGATAATCACACAATATTAGTGCTAATTTAGAAGACATATTCGTTGATGTTAAAAGAAGAATATTCAGTCAAGAGTGGTTTTGGTCTACTGAAAGAAAAGTGAAAAAAATAAAATTATAATTCAATAATCCTTTTATGGTTGAGGTGTCAAAAGATGGTGAGCCCATTGGGAAAAGTTTTGCAAGGTGAACCAGTGAGATGGGTACAAGATGTAGGTCACATTTGGATGTTTGAAAATAAAATTTTGCTGACAAAGATCCACGAAGTGTGGATCTTGTTATACATACAAAACTAATAAAGAATAGGGACTGTAGTTGATGAGTTCAAAGTCATCATATGAAAAAAGAAGCAACTGAAAAAATCACTGCATCACAGACATCCAAGTAGGCACAAGGACTTCTAATGCATTCTATGACTTCAAGCCATTCGATGAAGAAAGAAGCGAATGGAAACATAAGTGCATCACAGACATCCAAGCAGGCACAATCTCTCAATCAATACTTATAAATACATCCCAGCATGCACAAGGACTTCTAAATACTCTCGATTTCCTGATTTCTGTTACCTACTTTTCTTTACTGAAAAATCATTGTTTTCTTTCTATTTTTATTTTCTTTACCGGAAAAAGCATTTCTTTTTTAACTTTTATTTTCTATACCGGAAAAGCATTGTTTTTTTAGCTTTTATTTTCTTTACCGGAAAAACATGTGTCACAAAAACAGTTTTCGAAGCATCCCGTTTGAATGTATTTAATTTTAGAATTTTTACCATCTAAACATCATTTATACTTAAGATATCCTCCATATTGTGCATTAACTTGACCATGACACAATATTAAAAATTTAACATACTTATCTTCCATACAAAACTTGAGTTAATCACTAAAATCACTACAATTAAATAATGCACGGCTTCAGCTAATAAAAAATTATACCATTGTGTGAAATGATGTCATATATGGTGGATTAGGGATCCAACTAATAAGTATTATAAACAAAGTTGTGAATATGTGGAGTCTACCTATAGATTTCTTATATACAATTAAAAAATATGCATTTACACAATTTAGTGCTTAACCAAAAGATGAAGGTGCCATGTTATTAGACTACATCATGCAGTGGTTCATCTATTTTAATGTTTAGTTTTTTTATTCAACAATACCTTTTTGTTGAGGGGTGTAGGGAACAAAGTGTTAATGTTGAATGTCAAGTTCTCTACAAAAATATTTGAACGCTTGATTGACACACTCCACCTCATTATATGTGCATATTTTATTTATAGAAAGAGCGGATTACTTCTCAACAAAATATTTGAAGGCCTTTAAGTAGCAAAGATCTCGGTCTTGTACTTATGAAAGTACACCCAAAAGCCAAGTTATCAATAAAAGTAAGTGCATGCATATCCTTGGAAAATGAATGAGTTGAAAATGACATTAGATCACTATGTACCAACTCAATAGGTTTGGTAGCATGCAAGGCCATACCTTTAGGAAAAGGTTTCCATTAGTACAATTTGACAAATTTATGACTACGTGACCAAAAACGTTAGGCACGACAGTTTTTAAAGCTAAATTCTACCAAATTTGAGCAATTTTCAATGACACAACTAAAAATGACCAACTGAAATGGCTAATTTAGATGCAGGATAAAAAAAAAACGACTAGATAGTAAGTGACACAACTAAAAATACTAACTTAAATGACTAGTTTAGTCTAGGGATAGTTAGTAAATAACAATTACAAGAAAAATTAATAGGATATTTAATGTTGATTATAACTTTGTAGTATATTAATCCCGTTAGCTCCATGACTTATGCCATGGATATTTTAACACTGCTAACATTAATTATGTGATGGATATATTAACATTATTAATTAATTATTGTAAATTGGATTAACTTAATGATAATGAAATTATTTTCAAATTTATACCATTGTTGAAGATCCAATTTAACAAAGTTGAGGTCATGGTTTATCAACATAGTTGGAGGTCATATAAGTTTATGAACAATATAGTTATGCACCCTTATATTGACATTAATAATATAGTTGGAGGTCATTATAATAAGGGTTGGGGGTCATGGTTTATGATTAACATGGCTAGTGTTGCATGGATGAGCAAGTGGATTCACCATGTCTCATAGATTCAAGGATTACATGTGTGACAACCTCCCTTGAAGTAGACCTTGCATATTATAGCTTGGGTCCTTCCCTATCCCATTCCTCCTCCCTAAATTGTGCCATTTGATATGGATTGGGTTGGTATGGTCCATAGAGGGGCCAAATCCTATCCCAACTTATATATAGAGGTCCTACCCATATAGGTATAGGGGCCATATAGTGGTTCTTGGTTCATGAACCTATGACATTGAAAAGGTATGTAAAGTAATACAAATAATGTAAAAGTATACGACATTTGTAGTCAGTACATGACATGCATGCAAATGGATAATGAGGATTTGGCACTATGACCAAAAAAACCACATTATCGCTTTGAAATGATGTCCAACAACCTAAAATAATTCATGGCCAAACTCTACTCGAGAAGTTCCAATTCATGGAGGGGATTTCAAGGCTCTTGAAGAGGTGAGTGATGAATTCTGCAGCTTTAGAGTCAAAATATCATTCTTCCCTTACAGAATAGCAGGTTAGTTTCTTGATTTTGTGTGAAAATTTAGATTCTACATGTTAATCTTGAAAATCAGGGCCCCCAGTGGCAAGAAATAGTTTTAGCCTCTGGGCATCCTGCAAATAGTTGTAACTTCTACATAATATGTCAAACTCGAATAAAAAGGTATCTGGATCTTCAGTTTTTTTACCATAAAAAGTAGGTAATGAGGATGATGGTATATTTTTCATGTGGACATTACGTGTAATATCTAAAATAGGGAATCGAAACATTGTTTCAGTTTGTCCTACTTGCTCTACCTCTTCTTCCATATTGTGTCCTTCTTCATGATTACCCATTGTAAGAGGATTGTCAAACAAGGTGAAACCTATCTTTTCTCTTTTTGGTGATGGTGTAAAACCCAACGTTCTATTTTTGTCTTTGTTTGAAAAGGAAAATTTCCTAAAGGTTGCTCAAGTGGAATTGTTGTAGATTCTAATCGAGAAACTACTGTATTTTGTGTATCCCAAAAAGTGCATTAATTTTGTCCACATCTACGAAGTCAATTAATTTGGGATCTTCTTTTATAGGTGAAAATTTGAAATTTTGTGGTGGCTCTAATGATTGTAACAATTCACTTTGAGTGATATCAATTTCCTTTAGTCCAGTTTCCAATTCAACAGAGTTTTCTTTTGTTTCCAATTCTACATCTTTTTGTGTATTACTCTCTTCTACCTTTTTGCCTGAATAACTTTCCCTAGGGTTAGTAGGTGGTGGCGTTCTACCTCCAAAGATATCAGAAGAAACTTGGAAACTACTTTTAATGTATCTACCTTTGTTATCTCTAGGTTTCCTCAAAATTATCTACCATAACAAAATCACAACTAGAAAAATAATTTATCTAAACAATTAAAAAAAACCTAAGCTACAGATGAGTTTGAAGGAACATGTTATAACAAATGTGTGGGTGTGCGGGTTCTTACCTCTCGTCTTACCACCCCTCCTCCTCGAATCTGCAGAAAACTAACCATACCAAAAGAAGACAACTAACAAATTAGTAAAAAACACACTAAGCACTATCTTACCTTTAAGCAACTCCCCGGCAACGGTGCCAAAATTTTTGGTGAGATATATATTTATTTAATAAGACTAATTAACGATATTAAATTGTCAAACTAGGATTTGCATACTTGTGAGTTGCTAACACTGTCTGTGCAAATAAGAGGAAGAGCTATGCTTTTAGTAAAAGAAAATCAAATCTATTTGACATCTAAGATATGAAATAACTAAGGTTGAAGCTAAATAACGTGCAACTACTTGAATTAAATCCTATTATAAAGTGTTAAAACAATGTTGTGCGTAAAAACTAGTAAAAGATTTTATCCACTTAACTGAAATTTAAAGCTAAACAATCGATCTCTGTCAATCTAATGCAAAGAACTAGAATCTCAGGCTAAAAGAAAATAAGTTTTTTTTTTAAGTAACAAATCAGCTTATGGACAATCTTCAAGATAGAGTTGAATTGTAAATATAGAAAATCATGAAAGTAACATGCGTTTAAGTGATTAGCTTCATAACGATTTCATACTCAAAGTATTAATATATTTCGTTTAGACCAAAGACCTAGAAATTGTAAAAGATTTCTTGTGTAATGTTAACTCCGAAATTTCTATTCAGCACTATTCTACTTCATTTAAATAACTAGGCTTAAGAAAACCCTTCAAATTCTAATTTCAAAGAGATCTACACATTTGCTTTCATAAAGGTTTGCATTAATTATAGAAAGAGTTATGGGTGCCTTTTGCTGAGAAGTAATGTTCTTTGGTTCCCCAATAGAGCTAACGAATCACTGTATAAGTGTTTAGCATACAACAAAAATTAAATAATGTGCAGAGTGATCATATGCCAGTACAACTAATTCTATGGAAAATAATTATCTATCTCCTGATCTCCTAGAAGTTCCTATGAGAATTACAAACTTGAGATCTAAGTAAGAAAAACCAGATTGAAGTTCTATCTTCTACTTATACTACTTTGCTATTATCATTCGAGCCAACTCCTTCTTAAGAAGGAATCAAACATTCACTTCATACCTATTCTACGAAAAGTATTTATGGTAAACTAAATATAACCAGAAGTAGACTATGATAAGTCAAAAGAAAACTATGGTAAACCCTATTCAAAAATAAAATTATGATGAATAACAAACTATATTATCCTGAAAATCATGGCTCAGACACAGAAAGGTCTTCAAATTTACTAATGCATATAGATATATTCACATATTACCACAGAGACTGAATGTACAGAGATCCAAGCATCTATAGCAATATTAAGAATGCATAAACAGATATTGATCATAAGAATACACAAACACTTATTGAAGGTGCTCCCCCTCCAAACACTGCTAAATCGGAAATTAAAACTTAAATAAAAACGTAGAACCAGATAATATTGTATTGAGTCAAAGTTTTTACAGTATTTTCCACATCGTTTTTTATCTCCCCAGTCTTGCAGCTTATATATACTTTATAGGTAACATCGTGGGTCGACCACTGAAAAGGTCGACCCTCCAAAAATAACTACTAGCAACAGATGGAAATCCAAGATTTGCACAAAACAAATAGGCATTAAAATTATCATAACCTAACCCTCATTTCCATCCATGAATCTTCATATTGTTCACCATTAGGGTCACAAATCCTGGAGCAATTTGAGCAACAACTGGTAACTCATAACCTTGGGAGAATCAAAGATACAATTATACACCAAGAAAATTCCTCATTCCTTGTACACTGAATCTTTCAAACTTTTTTCACCTGCTCTAAATACGAGAACTCAACCCACCAACACCATTTCCCCATATTCCACAACTTCATTCATTTTGACATAAATCCCTAACGCCAGAGATATTGGTTCTTTTCTCAATTTTATACACTTCCTTCATTTTTTTCTTGCTAAATTGACAACAAGTTACTCTCTGATCTTTTATATTTTTTCCTTCAGACCCACTCGAATGTCCCTCTAATATTTCCAACGCAGTATCCTTCTGAGAACTCAAAGTCCTTTCCCCACCTTATCATGATTATCATCCTTTTCACCTTGTAGATCCAACTCTTTAAGATTGTCATTATGATTGACGTCCTTTGTATTGAAAATCCCTCCACGTATCACTCCAAGCTCAATCTCGTCCTTTTCATTTTGACAAGTGTCCTTTCAAAGCATAAGCCATAAATCTGAGTCGCATCCCCAGGAGAGTCTTGTTTCATTAACATTGCTAATAGATCTGTACCATTAGTTCCTAACACCGTATCTTCCCCAATTAATCCCTCTCCCACGTTGGCATCCTCCAAATGAATTCTACGGATAACCATTGGCGAAATTAATTTCCTCGCACGAGCTTTTACCTTCCTGTAACTCAAACTCAGATTCATACTTACAAAGCTCCAAGAATTGACCTTCCATGAAAGGAAATAAATATTAAAAATCAAAACAAGATGGCATACTAATTTGTAGGCAGAATTAAGACAATCACTTCGCAATTATTATAGGTTAATTCAATGCAAAGTTGGAGGAAAGATAAACAAAGTTATAAGGAAGGAAATTTGCAAAGATAAATAGAGGTATAAGGAAGGTTATAATTATCTATGTTCTTTCAATTTCATCTAAATATAACTTATGAAATCTTATTTTAAAACTAGTAATGCAACAATGCACAGGATGCAATTTTCTATTTCCACTTGAGGAAATAGAAAACAACTAATGCAGAACTCAATCACACAATCCCCTAAGAGTATTTTTTATGGATAATCTCCTAAAAATGTCTTTATGGATAGCATAGCATTTAAAGAATATACAATTCAATATTCTACAAATTTTTTGATTAAATGCACCCTTGAAATTAAAGGTTACACACAACAAAATATGTAAAAAGAATTTAAAATATTAGTGGAAATATAACCATTAATGGTGTTCAAATAAAATAGATAACACATTTTACATAAGCATGCACACGTAAAGATAGACATTATCATTAGAACAAAATAGAAAATAGACATCCAACAAAGAATAAAGGGTCATAAATGATGAAAATTAGCATAAATCTTGGAAATCTAAATTCTAATTTACAATTAATCCCCATGGAATCTTTACGCATGTGCATCGAGGTTAAAAGAAAAAGACTGGATCTTGATACGCCATCTTTTAGCTCTGAATTTCCCCAGTTTTCAAGGACGAGGGTGAGAACAGGCATCTTTTACTAGTAATGCTGCTGGAGTTGGTATATCAAGGTGGAAAGTAATAAGATCATTTATTTCTGCTTTATTTAAAAGCCAAGTTCTTTCAGAATGATTTACCAGTTTATTAGTACCAGGACAGGGCCAGGCTCTA
This sequence comes from Larix kaempferi, assembly GCA_027924585.1. Lineage (NCBI taxonomy): Eukaryota > Viridiplantae > Streptophyta > Pinopsida > Pinales > Pinaceae > Larix > Larix kaempferi. The sequence goes on from BSBM01000827.1 coordinate 2,571,142, forward strand.
CAGATAATAAAAAACCTTAACAAAGATTCTAGGCCTGATCTCAAATATAGAGGAGGAGTACAAGAGATGGATCAAGATTTACGATAGTTAATTAATTTGAAAGGTCATATACGACACCCAGTATAAAGTTATCCCGTTTGTTTTTCTCCCAGCCCGGGTTATGGGTTCCTTATTTTCGGGTAAGCGGGAAGTTGAGGTCGGGGAAATGAGTCTTGTTATTTTACTCTGGCTCAGGCTGGGCTGTTGATCCAATCTGTGCAGAAAACGAGTATGTTGGCTGGTTGGCGAGATGGCGGGCTGGCTGGCTGGATGGCCTTGTTAAGATAAAGTATAACGCTTGTCAGATGGTTGGGAATGGGGTGGAAAAGGGTTGCGGAAGATCCCCAGTTAGGCATTCTTCGGATGTGAACCAATAGCCCATCAGGCCCCACCGGTCATCGCCAGGAGGTTGCCACAGGGAGGCGCATTAGCAGGAAGGATGGATGCCGAGACAAATTCATCACCCAACAGACCACAGTCAGTTGACATAGAAAAGGGGCCTACTCACAGGGAAATAATCCCATGCGGGGCTACTCCTTAGATACTCAGATATAATCACAGGGCCTAATCACAGGGAAATAAGACACAGAGCTAGGTTACTCACAGGGAAATAAGACACAGAGCTAGGTTACTCACAGGGAAACAAGGAAGGATTATTTTCCTCATTAATCCTAGTCGTTCACTTTTAATTTTGAACTTTTAAATAAAAAGTTAGTGTCCATTTTTCTGAAGATGTTGAAGTATTTATGCTTTTCTAGGACAGTTTTTGCACCAATGGTATATGTAAATGCAATATGCACATAAACAAAATATAATTTACATTTTATATTTGGGCTTCTTCTGATGTGTAGCAGTTTCTAAAATTTAGAGGAAGTAAACTCCAATGTTGTTAAAAAACCTGAAACTGACAGTATAAGTGATAGATAATGAACCATACTAAATAGAGATAATAAAAATCCAGCATATTATTGAAATCATTTCAACAAATTAGCATTGCCTTCTATTGCTGAAGATTACATTTAACTCCATAAACAAATAAACAAAAGATTTGAAAATAAGAATAAGCATTTCAAAAACAAATAAACATGAAATTTGAAAATAAATCTAAACATTCCATAAACAAATAAACAAGACATTTGGAGTAAGATTAAGCATTCTTATATTTTGCTTAATTTTGAATCACATGCATTTGGGAAACTAGAAGGTTACAAAGAATTAGTAAAAAAAAAACCAAAAATTTAGAAAAAATAAACAAAATAAAAATCCAGTTTACAATATTTCTTTTCCTCTTGTCAATGTTTCACCTCTAAGGGATCTGCATATCAACAAAAGCATAAAGGCAAATCAGGGGGAATAGAAAAATATCCATACAAAATTCAATCACAGAATTTCTTATCTTTATTTATTTTTACTAGCACTCTATTATGTTGATGAGCCACTGTTAATAGAAAACCCTTAGTTTTCAATGTGAGTAAATAATGGTTACTATTGATAAAATAGAAGGGACAGAAATTCTCTGCCATTTTAGTGTAGATGAACAGTTGCCTGTGAGTGTAGATGAACAGAATTTTGCATGTTGCAAGAGTTAGTGCCACTGGAAGAATCCTTGTTCAATTGCTTAGCTTGCTCAATGTGAGGGCTGACGAGACCTGTCCAACAACACTACTGTAGAGAGGTAAGTCCAAGGTCGAATCTCCGCCGTAATCATCGAGCTCTGGATTGAGTTGCAGTCCTTATTTTCAGGTTGGATAGAATATGGAAGCTCATTGCAGTCCTTATCTTTGGGTTGAATAGAATATGAAAGCCCCTTGGCGGATGACCTATTGAGGCATGAGAAAGGGCCATTCAAATTTGAAGAAATTCTACTTCTGGAAGACCTCACAACGATCCATTCACCAGAGGTGCTTGCGAACCAATTAGGCCTCTCTGCAATGCTGCCGGTTTTATCTTTTGCTGCAAATTGCAGAATCTGATTTCGAGCCTCTCTGCAATGTTACTGGTTTCATCTTTTATTGCCAATTGCAGAATCCGACCTTGGGGTGAAGGACTCTGGAGTTGCTCAAATGCCTTCAGTCCTTTCCCTCCACCACATTCACCTGCCTTCCTTGCACATTCACCTGCCTTCCTTGCAGTGGGCAGATTACCCGACAATACAAAAATAGGACAACTAGGCACATTCCTAGACAAATTGGGACAAATTTGGGATCCAGAGCAGGGGGAATTCCATCCCTGCTCTGCACCATCAAAATCCAAAGGACTGATTGGATCCCACTCTATTTAACTTCTATAAACAAATAAATAATGGATGTTTCAGTAAACATTCCAATATAAGGCTAGATTTTGAATCACATTAATCCTGAAAATTATAGGGTTTCAAAGAGTTTGTGAAAAGAAACTTTAAAAACAAAGCAAATAGTCTCCCGTCAAACCTGTTCAAACAGATTATGCACTATACCACATAGACATCTAAAAAACACAACACAACATAGACATTCAACAATAAGGAATACACACAGAAACATGCAATGAACAAAGAAAATATAGCAGATGTCTTGTAAATGTAAAGGAAATGAACTTCGGAAGCACGATTCCAGCTCCAAGGGTGTTTGGATATCAACAAAATATGTTAAAACAAATTGCACAAGATTTAGAAAACAATCTATGCAAAACTCAATTGCAAAACTTTTCTGGATTGCAGTGTATTTTACTAATAAACATGGCCTTTGATTTCCATGAATAATTTAACAACGGTTTTGACAATTTAAACATTGCAATATTCTGCTAAATCACTAATCGCATGTATCATGATGATTGAAATTAAAGGTTATAAATAAGATATAAATATTTCATTAATTGCAAAAAAAAATCATAGTAGAGAAGAATTATGCATCAAAATGTGAAATAATTAGAATAAAATAAAGAATATACATTTAACATGGAATGCAAAGAAAGAGCTAACTAGAATTAGTATTAGAATAAAATAAAAAATATAAATTCATTCAACATGGAATGCAAAGAAAGAGCTAACTAGAATTAGCTTGAAGAAGAAAATGGACAAAACACCTTGTAATAAGGATGAAACGAAGAGCTCATACCGTCACACAAATTTCCTAAAAAAATATGATGAGCATTGCAATTGATTACATTTCAAATTTCTGCAAAATATGTAAGCACGTGCAGCCTGGAAAGAGAAAAAAATTTCTACAAAATATGTATGTAACCAGATGCAGCCTGGAAAGTATAGGTTATAGAGAAAATAATTTTTACAAAATATGTAAGCACATGCAGCCAGAAAAGTAAAGGTTACAGAGAAAAAAGTTTGCAAAAAGAAACCAGAAAATTGGCAGAAACTGTTTTGATTAATGGTGTTCAAATAGAGAACATGTTAATCATGAACCATACACACAAATATAAACATGTGACGAGAAAAAAATACAAAACAAATATTCAACAAAAAGTAATACACAGATGGGAAGATGGGAAAATTCAGGCAGCCTTTCTCATCATCTTGGAAATAATCCACCTTAAGGATATACTGCATAAGTATGAAAGGATTGAATCACAGGGCAGAGAAGACCAAGAATACAAAATTGAATCTTTCAAGTTCATGAATATGTCCCCTATTCTCTTGATGAGCATGACATATGAAACATTTTTACAACATCTATAAGAATAAAACAATTCAATATTCTACTAATTTGTAATCCCATGTTACCAGGGATAATTAAAAAAACCAGCAAATCAAGGTAAGATGTCTCCATTAATGTTGTTTAAACAAACAAGCTGATCCTTAATCATACAGAGACATGGACATAATTAGAAGAGAATGCAGAGTAAATATTCAACCAAAAGGAATGCACAGACATATATAACAAGAATTAGCATGAAAAATAAACTAATAAACACAAACCACTCTTAATAAAAAAGGAAATAAATAAATTTTCCAGCATTCCTCTTCGAGATCCCACCTCTAAGTGATTTTTCCACTTTTTATAAAAGGAAATAAATAACTCTGCCATCTTCCTGGAGATTCCACCTCTAAGAGTTTTTTTTTTATAGTAAACAACAAAGGGGCAAAACAAATTACAAAAAATACAAAAGTTAAAAACAAAATATGCAATTTACTTAATCAACCAATTTTCATGAAACTGTTGGATTGTATTTTATTGATGAGGAATGCATTTAATTTTCATCAAAAAATTATAATAACTCTAAAAGTAAGCATTGAAATATTCCTATATATTTCTGATCACATGCTCCTAGAAATTAAAAGTTACAGAAACCAGAAAATTAGTGATCATATGCTCCTAGAAATTAAAGGCTACAGAAACGAGAAAATTAGTGAAACAACCTCCATTATCATTGTTCGTTCAAACATAATACCTTGATCATGAACGGTGGACATTCAACATCTTATAAAAAACAACAAAAAAGAAAACACGGAATAGACCATCAACAGAAAAACTAGAAGAAAAAAGTAAAAATAGAATAGAAATCCCATAATCAATGGTAACAATTTGTATAATGTGATTCATAAACATTAACATAGATACATAACTAGAAGAAAACACAGAATATGCGTTCAAAATTAGAGAATACAGTCGGAGATAACAGGGAGTCAAATGAAGAAAATTCCAAAACAGGGAATACAAACAGAGATAACAGGGAGGGAATAAAATAAAGAAGAAAATTCACTGCATGACTAAAAATTAAGTAAATATAAGTCAAAACTATTTCGAATCACCATGCCGGCATTTGATTTTAAGGGTTTGGGATAGCTAAAAAAGACTCAATACAAATCATGGGAAATAGAAATAACTGATGCAAAAATGAGCACACAATTTCCTAAATTTGTTGCATGCTGATTACATGATCTCCATGAAGAAATTAACTACATACATTCCAATATTCTACTAAATTTCTAACAGGTAAATTAAAAGCTACAGAAAAATAAATGTTAACTAAAGCAGAATATTCAAATATCAACAAATTATAATAACTCTGAATATTCCTAAATATTTATGATCATATGTATCCTGGAAATTAAAGGGTACAGAGATCAACAATTTGTAAAACGAAACCAGAAAATTAATGAAACAGCCTCCGTTGAGTAAACATACATTCCAATATTTTGCTAAATTTTTTTGCCTGTAAATTAAAAGTTACAGAAAAATAAATGTTAAAAGAAGCTGAAAACCAGTGGAAACCTCTCTATTGAGAATTGTAGAAAAAAAATACAAAACTCATAAAGAACAGGGACTGCAGTTGATGAGTTCGAAGTCATCATATAAAAAAAATAAACAACTAAAAAAACACTGCATCACAGACATCCAAGCACTCCATGACTTCGAGCCATCCGATGAAGAAAGAAGCGAATGGAAACAGCAGTGCATCACAGACATCCCAGCACAAGGACTCAATCAATACCGGAGAGAACTTATAAATACATCCCAGCATGCACAAGGACTTCTAAATACTCTCGATTGCCTGATTTCCGTTCCCTACTTTTCTTTACCGGAAAAGCATTGCTTTTTTCTACTTTTATTTTCTTTATCCGAAAAGCATTGTTTTCTTTATTTTCTTTAACGAAAAAGCATGCAAAAGCAATTGTCATAAAAAAACAGTTTTCGAAGCATCCGTTTGAATGTATTTAAATTTAGGATTTTTACCATTTAAACATCATTTATACTTAAGAAAGTCCTCCATATCGTGCACTAACTTGACCATATGACAATATTTAAAATTTAACATACTTATTTTCCATAAAAACTTGAGTTAATCACTAAAAGCATCTACGATTAAATAATGCAGGGCTTGAGCTAATAAAAAATATATATGGTGGATTAGGGATCCAATTAAGTATTATGAATAAAGTTGTGAATATGTAGAGTCTACCTTTAGATTGCTCATATAGAATTAAAAATATGTATTTGCATAATTCATTGCTTTAACCTAAAGATGAAGGTGCCATGTTATTGAACTAAATCATGTAGTGGTTCATCTATTTTAATGTTCGGTTTTTTCATTCAACAATATCTTTTTGTTGAGGGGTATAGGGAACTAAGTGTTAATGTTGAATGTCAAGTTCTCTACAAAAATATTTGAATGCTTGATTGACACACTCTACCTCATTCTATGTGCATATTTTATTTATAGAAAGAGGATTACTTCTCAACAAAATATTTGAAGTCCTTTAAGTAGCAAAGACCTCAGTCTTGTACTTATGAAAGTATACCCAAAAGCCAAGTTATCAATAAAAGTAAGTGCATACATATCCTTGGAAAATGAATGAGTTGAAAATGACATTAGATCACTATGTACCAACTCAATAGGTTTGGTAGAATGCAAGGCCATACCTTTAGGAAAAGGTTTCCACTAGTACAATTTGACAAATTTATGACTACGCAACCAAAAAAGTTAGGCACGACAGTTTTTTAAAGCTAAATACTACCAAATTTGAGAAATTTTCAATGACACGATTAAAAATGACGAACTGAAATGGCTAATTTAGTCGCGGGATAAAAAAACAACTAGATAGTAAGTGACAACTAAAAATACTAGCTTAAATGACTAGTTTAGTCTAGGGATGATTACTAAATAACAATTACAAGAAAAATTAATAAGATATTTAATGTTGAATATAACTTTGTAGTATATTAATCCCTTTAGGTCCATGACTTATGCCATGGATATTTTAATAGTGCTAACATGACTTATGTGATGGGCATATTAAAATTATTAATTATTTTTTGTAAATTGGATTAACTTAATGATAATGAAATTAATTTCAAGTTTATACCATTGTTGACGAATCGATTTAACAAAGTTGAGGTCATGGTTTATCAACATAGTTGGAGGTCATATAAGTTTATGAACAATATAGTTATACGCCCTTATGTTGACAATAATAATATAGTTGGAGGTCATGTGATCCAGGTGGATATCGGTGGCGGCCCACCTCTTCCAACTGGCTCAAAACAGTCTTTTGGCAACTTTGGTAAATTACTATTTTTAGCAGTTTTTCGGGTCCTGAACTTCCGGAGCCATTTTGAGGCCCTAAACGACATTTTTTGGCGATCTGGGGGACCAAATCGTTGCCAACGGCATCCAATCGAAAGTTGTAAATCTCGGTTAGACCTTTCCAACGAGCTACCGAGCGCCCTAAACGGAGATCGTATGCAAAAGTTATGACCCCGGGAAGTTGACTGTTCAACTAACCACCTTGGGGCCGCAAACTTTATGACAGTTCATCTTCTAGGGTTAGGTTTTTGGATGATTGGGATTCTTTCCCTCATGCTTATGATAAATAGGCCCTTTCGGCCTCTCTTTGTATTCATCTTGGCACGAATGAACATAGCGGCCACATCTCTTCTCAGAGATAGCTACCACCATTCTAGCTATTGTATTTTACAGTCTGTTCTATTTCCGCTATTTAATAGAATATGTGTTTACTATATCACTGTGTTATTTGCAATATATCTCTGTATATGATTTTGCATATGCTATCTTTTGTTTCGTTCCCACATAAATCCGGATCAGTGGTATCAGAGCGGTCTGCTCTTTGATTGTTTCTCGGTGCATGTCCCCGATGAGGTCAGGATACAGAGAGTTGGGTCTTGAACTAATTTCACTTGGGGAAGACCACTCTCGCCGCCCCAAACGGACTCCCATGGCGGAAGAAAAGAGAGACGACGGAGCAGTAGATCCTATCAAGTTGTTGCTCGAGGAAGCCCTCGCGCGACAGAGGAACGAGATGATAGATAATTTCGCCCAGATCCTTCAATGCATGCCAACAGCGGCAAATGCACCCTCAACGAGCAACCATTTTGGAGATACGACTCCCTTCAAGGTACAAGTTAATTTTGATATCCCTTTATTTGAAGGCCAAATTGATGCCGATGCCCTAGATAAATGGTTGAATCTACTAGAAGGGTATTTCTCTGTCCACCAATTTTCCGACAGGGAAAAGATCATCTTTGCGCTCCTTAAGGCCGTCCCCCATGTCAAAAATTGGTGGGAAACTTATTGTGAGCAAAACTCATCAGACGAGTCTGGATTGTTTGAATATTCCAATCCCACTTGGGCCTCTTTTATAGATGCCGTCAAGAAACAATATTACCCTGTTGGAAACTATGATGACCAGTACACAAAATGGACCATTCTGCATCAAGAGAGGGACCAAACGGTGTCGGAGTACACCAACAAATTTCATACCTTGCGCACAAAGCTAGGTATCAAGGACTCCGAGCGGCACCTAGTACTGAAATATCGCAGTGGCCTACACCGGTACATCCGAACAGAGATGGATTTCCTGGAAATATCTTCACTCGGATCCCCCTATCGATATGCTGTCAAAATTGAGCAGAAATTTCAGCAAAAGAACAAGCGTGACTTCGGACCTGCGCAGAAGCAGGGCAAGGGAAAATCTGGCTCGCAGAGCACGGGGCAGGAAAAGGACAACCAGTCCCAACCACAGGCGAAGAAGGGTAAAAAAAAGACAAAGAAGGACACCGGGAAGTGGTGCGAGTTCCACAAAATCCCCTGGCACAACACTGATGATTGTCGCTCAAAACAGTCATTGGTGGCTGAGATCAAAGCTTTAGAATCAGATCCCAGTTCCGATTCTAACTCGGAACCTAATTTCACAGCCGTGCGAAAAGGGAAGCAGATCATTGATGCAGAACCCAGTGCCGTTGTTGCCACCACACAGATTCAGCCAGAGGAGCCTGAAGAGTCGGAGGCAGAGGAGCGCCTTTTCCACTCACAGATGTGGGTGAAAGGAATTCCCCTACACTTTGTTGTGGACAGCGGTAGCCAGAAGAACCTGATCTCAGAAGAAGTCATCAAGAGATTGGAGCTACCAATAACGCCACACCCACAACCATACACCATTGGATGGCTAAGCCAAGGACGAAGGATCCGTGTCAGTCACCAATGTCGCCTACCAAATGGCATCAAGCCCTTCAAAGATGAGGTATTGTGTGATGTGGCCCCACTTGAAGTATGTGATGTTCTTTTAGGACAACCATATATGTGGAAGCGTCATGCTGTATATGAATCACGACCTCGCAGTGTCATTGTCACTTTGGGAGGACAACTCTATCGGATACCAGAGATAGTTGCACCTACCCCAAACGAGCAGGGAAGGAAGATAATCTCCCACACTGGGAAATTTTCCCTATTCGCAATTGCCATTAAAGGTGAACATCAGATCACGAAGACATCCACAACCTCTGCAGATTATCCTTCTGCTCAGCAGAAACAAGAAAAACACAAAGTTAGTGCAGCATCGCCTATTCGGGTACCTCTACAGTTCAAGGCCACGCATTCAAGGGGCCCCTCCAAAAAGAAATCATCCACACCAGTGCATACCAAGGATACCACAACAACCAAAACTGTTGAACAGCTCCAGCGCATCCATCAACAACAATTACAACCCTCTGAAGATGTCAAAGTAAGGCAACCTTTCCACTTCAGCAAATGTCACACCAAGAGCTCAACTCGACACACAGCTCGACATATGATAAGGGATTTAACGCAATGGAGACCATTGCTTCCTAAGGAGGGAGGATTGATCCAGGTGGATATCGGTGGCGGCCCACCTCTTCCAACTGGCTCAAAACAGTCTTCTGGCAACTTTGGTAAATTACTATTTTTAGCAGTTTTTTGGGTCCTGAACTTCCGGAGCCATTTTGAGGCCCTAAACGACATTTTTTGGCGATTTGGGGGACCAAACGGTTGCCAATGACATACATTTGGACCCAATCGAAAGTTGTGAATCTCGGTTAGACCTTTCCAACGAGCTACCGAGCGCCCTAAACGGAGATCGTATGCAAAAGTTATGACCCCGGGAAGTTGACTGTTCAACTAACCACCTTGGGGCCGCAAACTTTATGACGGTTCATCTTCTAGGGTTAGGTTTTTGGATGATTGGGATTCTTTCCCTCATGCTTATGATAAATAGGCCCTTTCGGCCTCTCTTTGTATTCATCTTGGCACGAATGAGCATAGCGGCCACATCTCTTCTCAGAGATAGCTACCACCATTCTAGCTATTGTATTTTACAGTCTGTTCTATTTCCGCTATTTAATAGAATATGTGTTTACTGTATCACTGTGTTATTTGCAATATATCTCTGTATATGATTTTGCATATGCTATCTTTTGTTTCGTTCCCACATAAATCCGGATCATCATGGTTTATGATTAACAATATAGTTGGAGTTCATTATAATAAGGGTTGGAGGTCATGGTTTATGAATAACATGGCTACTGTTGCATGGATGAGCAAGTGGATTCACCATGTCTCATAGATTCAAGGATTGCATGTGCGAAAACATCCCTTGAAGTAGACCTCGCATATTATAGCTTGGGTCCTTCCCTATCCCATTCCTCCTCCCTAAATTGTGTCATTTGATATGGATTGGGTTGGTATGGTCCATAGAGGAGCCAAATCCCATCCCAACTTGTATATAGAGGTCCTACCCATATAGATATAGGGGCCATATAGTGGTTCTTGGTGCATGAACCCGTGACACTGAAAAGGTATGTAAAGTAATACAAATAATGTAAAAGTATAGGACATTTGTAGTTAGTACACGACATGGATGTAAATTGATAATGAGGATTTGGCACTATGACCCAAAACACCACATTATCCCTTCGAAATGAATTCCACCGACCTAAGAAAATTAATGGCCAAACTCTACTTGAGATGTTCTCATTTATGGAGGGGATTTCTTCCTCGAACAACTTGGATAACTAGTTGCTGCCAAAATTTTTCCTTTGGCAGGAAGCGAGGAGTGTTTGGTTGGTTTTGAGAGGCAAATCATTGGTTCTTAATTGGGTTTGGTGGGACTCGAGTAGGGTTTGGTTGGTTTTGAGAGGGAAATCATTGTTAATTGGGTCTAAGAAGCATTTTTGGGGCATTTATTTGTTCACCATTGATGCCAGTTGAGGAAATTATGATGGCCATTAAAAATTGATTAGGATTTGGAATTTGGGTATATATTTTCCAATGCTTCCATGGATAGAACTCTAGTGGACAGAACTTGGAGGCCCTTGAATAGGTGAGTGATTAATTCTATAGCTTTAGAGTCAAAATATCATTCTTCCCTTACATAATAGCAGGTTAGTTTCTTGATTTTGTGTGAAATTTTATCTTCTGCATGTTAATCTTGAAAATCAGGGCCCCCGGTAAAAGCCCTTTTTTCTCTCTATATGTTTGTCTTTGGAAAGCAATGGCATTTTGTCTTTGTTTTTTCTTTCTTGATTTTATGTGAAAATTTTGAGCTTCAAAATGTTAATATTGAACTCAGGGCCCCTAGTAAAAAGTCCTTTTTTCTCTATATTTTTCTCTTTGGAAAACAATGGCATTTCGTCTTTGGAAAACAATGGCATTGTCAATGGAGATGAATCTGGTGTCATAAATTCTCTTTTTTCTACATGATCATATTGGATTGTATGTGAATAACATTGAACATATCATATGCTTATCCTATTTTTCTTACCCATATTATTAGTTTCCATCTATATAACATTTGTTGATTGGAAACTACTACCATGTTTGTCTATATTTTTATCCTCCATGTTCTTCAGAGGATAAAATTTTGTCTCAGTAGTGTCAAGTCCAATGCTTGCTCATGTTTCTTTACTTCTTGTGATAAAATCTCTACTTTCGACAAAGCTACTATTTTTGTTGGATTTGGAACTATTCGATAGGCTCAGTATACCAATTTTGTAAATGGGGCCGAACAAACTCTTCAATTCACTCATAATGGCATAACTTTTCATCATATCTTTGTTGTGTCATTTCTTCTCATTCATACTATTTTCCGGTAGAGTGCAATTAAGTCGTATAAGCGAAGTAGATTGATTGCAACTTTTTTTCTTATTTTTCTACCGTGCATAAGAAAGAGATCCAGGATTTTGATAAATTGAAGTAAAACCAAAACTAGATTTTTCTAGGAAAGGTTTTATATTTTCCTTATTTAGATATGTAAAGTTGGGAACATATATAGCTAATTGATTTTCATCCATACTAGATTGGTTCCTTCGCTTATTTGAAGAAAAAGAATTTGGATCAATAGTATTGATGCAAGTCATTGGTTTGGATGGTCTCGTTTTCCTCGGTAGGTCCTTAGAAGATGGAGGATAAACCACTACATCAAGAGTAGAATTCCTAAAATTCACTTTCTTACTTTGATTTTTATCTGTGTGTTCCTTGACTAAATCATCAATTCCCCCCTCTCCATCCATCGTAGTTTGGGTTAGAGTGTTAGCATGGATAGCATGATTTTTCTTCCCTTTAATGTCTGCTTTATTATACTCTAGGAATTTCTCCATCAACTTAAATTTTGCTTCCTTCTCCAACCTTTTTTAGGGATTTTTGTCCCTTAACGTTGCCTCTAATTTAGCATGTGTAATTCATAGTGTTTCCCTCAGCTCCTGAAAAGAACACTCATCACCCAACTGTGTCTGTTTGTTATTTTTTTTTACCATTTCTTCCAAAAATTGTAGATTCAAATCCATTGAAATTTTGAACATCCTGGATTTTTCATATATTTTTTCTTCTGAGTGGTTGGCCCTTTCAATTCCATACCTGTAGAATCTTCAACATTGATGTTCATAACTAGAGTATCAGACTAGATTGCAGGCACAACATGGCTTTTGAATTTTCCAACAACAGGTACTTCTTTATGGCAATCTTCCTTATCTCTACATTCAACTGAAGTTTGGTTTTGTATTTTTCAAAAAACTTATTTGGAAATGGAATGGGTTCATCTACCTTGATATTGAATTGCATCTCATTACCTATATTTTTTCCCATGATCCTTACCTTCATACATATTTCCACTCTCACAAAAAAAACATGACCAAAGGAAAATAAACATCCTTTGTCTAGGCATGTACTTATTTTCAAAACATACACCATCAATGGTCCCTTGGGATAACTATTCTAATTGTAGTTGCATATATATAATCAAGAGGTCCTTCAACTTAATCCAAAAAATAACTTTCCTATTATATAAAGGAACTAGACCATTTCTACTTGCAAAGACATAGGACTTGGAGTGAAAGACTCCACTTTGCTTAGTATGTATTATGACCCCCCTCATATTCCAACATCCAAAATTTTGCATATATCTCTTGATTATCTCTTGATATTTGAAGGCCCAAAAATTCCTAGTTTGCTCATTGTTGTGGACTGTTTGGTTAGAATGATTATTTTTTTGGATAGAAAGCATTACCACTCAATAGATGCAATGGAACAAAGTCCCCATGAGCTCTTATAGTGCTCTTTTCCCAAAACATAGAATAGTAGAGTTATGATTTAGTGATTTTATCATTCCACTTAATTCAACAAATGGCTTGTCATAGTCACATAAAAAACTATTACAACTGTAGCAGAGTTATGATTTAGTGATTATTTCATTCCACTTAGTTCAATACATAGCTTGTCATAGTAAAAAAAATCCCCTTAGTTTATTGTTAATCCTCTATCATGTAAAGTAGTCGCATGACCAATGCTTACAACTAGACAATGAAATTTAAAATTTTTTCCATGAATGATAGCTAAACATTTGCAGGATCACTAACAAATATTTGATAGGGAAAACAAGTTGTGGATTGAATGCCTAACTTACAACATTGTAGTTTATACAATATAGGTAAATACTAATAGCATTACGTTGTTTTGGTTCCTTCTCTTCCTCACATTATCTGGATTTGATCCATAAGTTGCTTCAAATTCCAATGCAAATGTTAATAACCAGTATAGACCCCATATAACTCTGGTTCTATGAAGCACTGAGAGGGATCAAATATCTTTCGATGCTTCATAGAACTGGGTTTATATGGGTCTATACTGGTTGCACCAAGAGCGCATTTCTACAGACCATGTGGGGGGATGTGTTCGTCTATCCCAAATATTAGCCGACATAAATAAAGAAGTTGAAAAAAATAGAAGTATAAAAAAATATTATAGTCGAACCTCTCATGCACGAGCACATTGATAATTCCTATACATATCCGATGCACAAATAAAATGTGTATACGCCTCCTTAGCACCTAGTTTCCTTTGAACTATGATTGTCATACCAATATTGGAAAATAATTGATCGTGGGTAAGAGAACTATGGGAGACCGATGGCATCATTTCTGCCCGACCAATATTCACCACAATTAGAAGTGGTGCGCTCATTATTCCTATGCCAGAGGATGAAGAATATGATAGGACATGACGGTGCCTTTATGGAGAAGATGATTGTGTATCATTTAACGATAATGAATAGGAGGTGTTAGCTGTTTATTTATATTTTATGCTTGTGTGTGATGGTGAGTCCATGTTTGAATTTGTACTTTCAAGAAAAACAAATTTTTTTATGGATAAGGTTCATTTTGTCCTCTCTTACTGAATGCATAAGATTTTTATTGAATTTATAAGGTTCAACGCTGTCCATAAGATACTTGTATGCCATATGTAAAGTTGAAAGGCTTATCATGCTTTGACATTTGAAGTATAATCACCAAAATCAAGTGGTTCATCATTATGCATTACGCCTTGATTAACATTTTTAATTGGGAAGAAATAATATAAATTCCATTGATGTTAAGAAATATCATAGGAAACAACACTACCGAAATAATTCCCATAAATATAAACCTTCCAATCATAGTGATGATTTTGATCCTAATGGCCATGCAGATGATTATGACGATGGTTTGTCACCTTAACTAGATTGTCATCTTAACTTGTTAGCTTGTCACCATAATTTGTTACAATGTTCATTTTTCTCTTGTTTCTTGCTTCCTTACCTCAGGGGGTATGAGGGTAAAATGTTTAATAACCATTCTTTGTTTGTTTTAGTTTTATTATTTAATTGTCTATTCTAGTTTGACCTCACTAGGGTTTTGAATTTCATCGTCGATCATCTCCTAGTAGCATACTAATGGGCCCACCTCCTAGTGTGCAATCGAGTGATGAGGATGATTGATTATGACAGTTCGTCCATTATGATATTGTGCTCAATACTTATTTCAGTTTATCCATGCTTCTTGTATGGAAATAATGTTGAAATGGATGTGTACTTATGATGATATTATGACATATTTATTTTGATGGAAACACATAGTTGTGATTTTTATTAAAACTTTTGCAGGTCACCTGCAAAAATAAAATATATGTGAGCATTTTCAATATGTAAACAGGGGTAATGGCATTGTTGGTGGAAAATTATTTTTGGTTATGTTGATGTCTTGTTCCTTACCTCTTGTTTATGATATACCTGTAAAAAAGTGTTAGTAGTGAATGGTGTGCCAATTCCTATGTTAAAGCTATATTGTAGATTGTAAGAGTCCAAAGCATAAGAGATTACAAGCTTATATTCATTAATAAAACTGATGGAGTCTCATAATTGCCTCAATTGCTAGCACAAGTGGAAATAGTGCCAAATATATACTTTGTTAATACAAGGTAGCATGATGGTTTCATTTGCAAATATATTTGGCAATTAAAATACATTGAAAAAGTGTGCAATCTATCTTGCAATACACCATGTTAACACTTGAATTAAAATCCATTTCTAGAATGCTTTTTGTGGAGAAATCACAAGCCTTCATTCAAATTGAATTGTGTATATTCGAAGTCATTCTCACATATGCATTTGAAACATCTTTTGGTTCATTTTGATCTCTGGTTGGGTCTTTTATTTAGCTCTTCCAAGGCTGAGATGAAGCTCCTTTCCTTGTAATTTTCTGCATGGTTTCAAGGTCCACTCAAGGTCAAACTAGGGAACAACCCTACTCATCTGGATCTTGGTTGGAGGCTCATATTGTTTGCTTGAGTTTGGACCTCCTCTCTTTAGCTCACAAAGTGGTGAGTGAGATCCAAGCTCCACTTAATAATCACAGATTGTATGGTATGTGGTGACTTACTTGAAGGTGTTCTCGACCTAGTTAATTGTTTGTGCTCTCAACCAGATAATGGAGAGCATACTCATAAAAAAGTTGGATTCAAACTCTAGCACTAGATAAGAGGTAGGCTCTATGTCTATGGTTTAACTAGCATGTAATTTCCATTATGTTTTATGGATGGTAGTTTGTTAAGGTGCAGTTAAGGTTACTGTTGTCCATGCCCACCCTTGTTTATAAAACAATATCTTGTATTTTTAACCTGGTTTTGAGCCTTGAGGCTTGAATCCAACCCTTTTTTTCATACACTCTTTTAATGCGTGCATTGGGTCAAACCCAACTTGTTTGGACTCTTGCAAGTATGGTAGTTCAACCCACGATCCTCCTTTCTGTTAGAATACCATTTGCAAAACCAAAATGAATTAAAACTTCTACCTGCATCCCATTTGAGTTGGATATCACTCCATGAAACTTACAACGACACTGTACTTTGATTTTGATCTGGTATTTGAGTTGTATATGAGGACTGGTATAAGTTAAAGGTAATGTAGAAACAATAAAAGTGACTCACTTGATTTGTATTCATGTTACAAGCATTCAAGAAGTCTCAACTTAGTCAACTTGGTTAGAATAGTGACAGGTATATGTACACTTTAGTTTGATGTTTATAACAAAGGTTGGAGGCCATGGTAGGTGGATTATAGGCTGCACTATCTTTTTGGGTGTTATGGAAGTCTCAACTTGCCCAAGATTGGAAGCATTGGACAACAATACTTTTAGTTTTAATACATGCATATGTGCTCAAAACTAGTGAAGAGTTTGGTTGCATACATTATCTTATTTGGATTATATCCATGCATTAAATGGGATGTTTATATATAGATAATATTCCCATGATAGTTAATGAGTTATATCCACAAGTCCTCCAATGTGTGAATTGTTGGACTTCAGGAAATGAGGAAGAAGTTGTTTGAGAAAAAAGGGACAATGAAAACAATGAAAAAAAGACAATATAAAAGTATGAGAATTTTCGTAAAGATCGATATTGTCATGGAGAATAATGATTATTTATCATCTCCTAGTCTAACAAACAATTAAGATGTTAATCCACTTTAGTATATAATTTTTTTAATACATTTTTATGTTTAATAAGTACCAATATGATATTTTTCTATTTTATAGGAAAGAAAAGGATTGCAGATCAGAAAGAGATCTAAAAAATCAAGGGAAACTAAAGATAGAATCCTTCCAACTAACAGAATCCAATGCATCAATTTTGATTCTACAAGTGGAGTTAATGAAGACAATACTTGTGCTGATGACGTCCCTGATATAGTACATGCTGATGTAGCACATACTAATGTGTAGCATAATGAAGCACATGTTGATTTGCATGAGGATGATACAACACATGTTGTTTTGCATCCTGGTATAGCACATGGCATACACGATATTATTAATAATTATTAGGGAAAAGAAAATCTGATTCTAAAGCTGCGTTATTCTAAATTAAGGTACATGTTCGAAGGCACATCTACGGTGAGCAATTAGCTACCTCTTGCCACAAATGATGTGGCTAAGGATCAATCAAGTCTGTTTACACCTTGTACAAGGATTGGCCTCAAAATACACCTACTGCATCTATAAACTTTGATACAATATAATCACACAATATTAGTGGTGATTTAGAAGACATATCCGTTGATGTTAAAAGAAGAAGATTTAGTCAAGAGTGGTTTAGGTCTACTGAAATAAAAGTGAAAGAAATAAAATTATAATTCAAGAATCCTTTTTTGGTTGAGGTGTAAAAAGATGGTGAGCCCATTGGGAAAATTTTTGCAAGGTGAGCCAATGAGATGGGTACAAGTTGTAGGGCACATTTAGATGTTTGAAAATCAATTTTTGCAGACCAAGATCCATGAAGTGTGGATATTTTTATACATAAAATGGAAAATCCATTTGATATTTTTTGTGGTAATATTTCGAGGAAACATTACCTCGATAGAATGAAAATTTTGATGAACAATTTTAGGCATTCATGCAAAAAAATCATCATCGCTGGAAAATATAGGACTAACTCAATTCTATATCCCAAAAAATGGGAGGATTTGATCAAAAGTATGCACTCTGAAGAGTATTTTTCAAAGAGTATCAAAGGAGAGAGAGTAAGAAATAGTGTGAACGCTACATATACTTTTGGTCGAGGCGGCCTGCAGGCCAAAAGATATAAAGTTGCAATAAGTATTTGGATTTTTGGTTGAATTTAAGTTGTCTTATTTATTTCAATTTGTTTATCAAATTGACTATATGTTCAATCCTGACATTGAATTTAGGTGGTAAACAATAATAAATATTCGTGTGCAGAAGATATCGTGAAATATGTGGCAACATTAGAATCTAGTAGAGACAGTAAGCTCAAGGAAAAATCTGCATTGTCAGAGATTTCACAACCATCTGTTGAAGTTAAAAAAAGGCCAATAACAACCACTACAGATGTTCACAACCAGAACGATGAAAGTACCAAAATGTGATGAATTGCAGATATGGGTTGAAAGATGCAGTTTCAAATTTGGCTGCCTCCATAAAACCTATTGTTTCTGTGTGGAATGAGCATGAACTAATAAGAAGTGATTCATATGAGGTAATTAGAGGCCTAAAGTCTATCTGCTTATAGTATAATGTTCCTTAAAAGTATTCACTTTTAGTTGTTTTTCTAAACTTGATTTTGGAATCCTAGAATTGCTTTGAAGGATGGATTTAATGATGGATTTAATGGTCCATTTTACAATCCTTTTTCGAGTGGGTCACCATATGTAAGTAACCTTCCTGTTGATTCTCACGAGAACTACCAAGACTTAAAATTTCCTCTGATACGTGTTTTGACAGTTAAGGAATTATTCATACATGTAATGTTTATATTTAGTCCAGTTTAGAGCTGGGTATGAGTATGAGTATGAGTTTAAATTTTTTATGAGTGTCAACAGACTGCGCAAAGAATCATCTCGAATAGACTGTTGGTTGTGAATAGAATGTAACTACTGCAAGTAATGAATGTTCAACTCCTTGGAACTTCATCGTCACCTCTATCATTTCCTTTATATCCATCCCCACCATCAAATACCACATTCATCCTTAGAATTGATCATTATAAACGACTTGAATATTCCTTTAGGGTCATATCCTCTTATCCTCTTTCATCTTCGGCTTATTTCAAATCAAAAGCTTGCAAACCTTGAGCTATATCTGGCATACAAATCATGTTTTTCACAGAAATCCCTGCAAATCTGAATGGGGTTGTAATAATTTTTTTTTATCTTCAAAGAAATCAAACCATCTTTGGTAGCGGCGGAAAAATTTACTTATAAATATTCTGTCACAAACAAATTGAGGGAAGAGGTATGGTTTTCCTTCTTAACCATAAAGTTGAATGTATGTATATTGTTATTCATAAAAATCATTCCCTTTCCCTTTGATCAGTATATAATCCCGCAGAGATAGAAGCTGTAGTGGGAGCAGAAGTGGGAGAGACAATGTATATTTGAAGATGTTGTTAACTTTCTTGGACTTTGGATATTTCCAGCAAATAAGTTGATGTCATTAACTGTATATACTGCAAGTTGCTTCACTATCTGCATTTTTCTCATGTTTTCCTAGAGTTGGTATGCAAGTTGAGGGTGGTTGAGATAATAAAATATTGGCATGGGGATAAAAGTAACTGATTCACCTAAAGATGAAAACTTGTCTCAGGGTGACTTACAAACCTTAGTCAGTTCAAATACCGGTTCCAAGAAAAATATATTGAGAATTGATACCAAGTGTTGTTGTCACGTTCCCCGACCTCCCTGGTGGCCTTCAGAGGCCATGGAAATCCCCCCTTCATATTTTTTTTTTTCAACCAATTTCATCCATTTTACACACAGTTGCAATAGCGTTCCATCCGCAATGCTCTCTGATCCATAATCCGCAATCAGATTTGGAAGTCGGATTTCCGATTCCGAATTCCAACGAAATCACGCTCCCAACTTTCGCAATCCGCAATGCGGAAGTTAGAAGTCGGAAGTCAAATCTCCACCCCGGGGAATTTTCCTCCTCCACAATTCTGCAATTCGCAACCCATGTTGCAGATGTCGAAATGGAGGAAACCTTATTTCGTAGTCTCAGAAGAAATTAACTCCCAAAATCCGGTACCAGCCCCATGGAAGTCGGCCTTCCGGCATCCGCAATCCGCATCCCACTTTGCGGATGCGAAAAGGCAGAACTCCCCTGCGCCATTTCTGTTGGGCTCGCCCTTCCGACTCCCGCAACTCGTAAAGGAAGGAGTCTAACCACACAGATCCAATGATAAGTTCCTAACATCCGCAATCTGTAATCCACATTGCGGATGTGAAAAGGTCCTTGCGGATGCGGAAAGGTCAGGACCATAGACCCCTGCACCAACAAGCTTCTAAGGAAACTTCTGAGGGTGATAAATCCCTCATCCTTGGTCCAAATTGGACAAGGTCGGTACCATTGGAAAGATCTTGGAGAGCTCTATCAACTGGTATGCTCCCCTACCCATTATGAGTCCTCTAAAATTGTCAATTTTCCAACTGAATTATGGACATAACCCTTTCAAGGTGCCTTTACCCTCCTACAAGGAAATCTACTCCACTTCTGCCATGCCTTATCTCCTTCATCTGGTCCATAGGGTTTCATTTCTTTCCCAAATCATGGTTGGAGTATCTTGCACATTTACCAGGCTTAGCCCTAATTCGTCAAAGAAAAATCCAAAAGCACAATCAAGAGATTACAAATATGCATAAGCACACTTCATGAACATAAGAAATGAAATATTATCCACACTCATAGAATGGAATACATACGCATATTTCTCTAAGGTAGAGTGATGAAAGCATGCAGGGCCTAATCCTATTCCTCAGGCATAATTACATATAAGTACCAAGGGTAAAAACAAAGAGGTAGATGTGCAGGGACATGATAAATGAATCATGTAGGTATATTCATGCATCAATAAACACATGAAGACTGTAACATTATCCCCCCTACACATATAACATGTATCCAACATTCATCATGGGAATAACAACAACATAAACACAGACTTGAACACAATGTATAGGCATACAATCCTATTCATCAATGGACCATTCTCATGAGTAAACAGATGCATACATATTGACTTAACAACTATGGCTAAAGGCAACATCATCTCCACACAATGTATCATGCCTTCATCAACCAATAACATGCATAACAGAATGAAACATGAGGCATGGGCATTCAGCCCTATTAATCAGTGAAAAATTCATGGAATTTGGAAACACATATTGGCATAACTTAACACAGAGAACACTTATACGTTGTATTAAATTCCCAAGGAAACTGGCTATTGACTGCAACTTTCCAACCCAACCATAGATCTCTACCCAACCTTGATTATTTCAGTAATTAGATATCACCCCCGAGTTGGGGCTATGTATCCACTAATGAGTCCCTCTCAGGTTCATTCACAGCTTGGTTCACGGACCATCAAGGAATCCAACACATAGTAAAATTTTTCAATCAAATGGGGAAGGAAGGTAAGGGATTTCTAGCTTAATAAGATCCTCCAAAGAGCTATGGGAATATCCCAATGATCTCAGACAGGTTCAAGCACCCCCATCACCCCACTCTCAGTCTAGGTAAGGTTCCCTTCACTGTTGGATAGGCCCTAGGGCGCCCCTTCCCCTAGAACTAACCTGGATAAGTGTGGCTGGCCTTGAATGCTGAATCAAGGTAAATAATCCTTGTTTTAATCTACTACGCAATCCAAACCCACTTAGTTCCTTCCCACTGCAATTCCACACTTGGACCTTCCCCAATGCTACGACCGAGTGGATCAGTTACGCCATAGGGTCTCAGCACTCCAATCTGGATCTCCTCAAGTTTTCTTAAGCTTCTCATGATATGTTATTCACCCACAGAGTGAGATCCAAGTATAACCCCCATCGTTTTTCTCCTACGCAAAGTTTTCTAATTTGGCTCTGTAAATCGCGACCCTGCAGAGAATCTTGATTTCTCTTCCTTGCTTCACGGCTCGACTCTGCTGTGATGCCTAAGGGTTCCACTGAAGTTCCTATCATCAACCACAGTCCGAGAAGGAGGAATACGAACAATCATGGGTGGAGTGGCATGTGGGTCAAGGCAACATAGATCCATACCTTGCAATCTGAATTTTCAGGGGTTCCCCATACTCCACGACCTCATGCACAATCCTCCTGCAGTACTTACCTTGTAGAAGCAATCAATGGAAACTAGTATAGGTCAAAGGGGTTCTCTAGGTGACATATGGCAGTATAGGTTCAATTTCACACCCCCTTACCACTCCCTAGTGGATACATAGTTCCCCCTCATTTAGTTGTAGCCATGGCCAGACCTTGGTATTTATTTACATGGTATCATTTACAATATCTCATGGCTTAACAACACATGGATTATTGGAATATCAAATAATTTCCTATGCAATTTAACCTAAGCATCCACTAGTGGGGCCTTGGCCTTGAGCTCCACACTAGGGAAAACACACATTGCATTTTATGCAATATTTACATTACATGCAAAATAGCCTAAGGTCAGAATGAGGGATATTACATCCTACCTCCATTAGAATAACACTGTCCTCAGTGTTCCAATACTTAGGAATACATATACAATCTACACATGTCCAAAATTACAAAAAATTTGCAGGTCTGCCCTGCATTTTTCTCTTTGCTTTGAAATTTCAGGACCAAGTCCCTTGGCTTCCTCAAGATGCTCCTGCTGGATTTGATCTACGAACTGATCTACAAGTCTGGAAAATTCATAGTTGCTATCTCTCTTGTTGTTCCTTGTTGGGAAATTGTGGAGGCAATGATCTCCTTCACATTTCCAACATTTAAGTGGCTGATTTTTCTTTTCATGCTCAATTTCCTTTGATTCTTCCCACCTGGAACGTTTGTTAGTGGGATGAGTGTATGAATGTCTATTCATTGGTCCACTTCCCTTTCCATTGTTGGTTTCTTCCAGAATTCCTTTTACCTCCCTTTGCAGAAAAATAGAGTCCCGCAAAGCCCTATGGTTCATTCATTCTGCTACTTTTGCAGCTTGAGCATTTCCCCAATAATTTCTTGGGTCTTGGAAATTGTTTGAATAATATTTTTGGTCAAGTCCAATAGCCTTTGGTCTGCTACCATGGTCAATATGTACAGCTTCCCACACCTTATTTCTAGAACCACTTTCCTTGTAATTGCTGCAACCAATTTGATTTCAATTTCTCACTTGTGAAATCCATCATTGCAAACCGTGTTAGGCCAAGCATAACATAAACATTAAAATCAGTCAATTCTTTACCTAATTGAAATGGAGAGTCCATGATTTATTCATGATACTTCCATATCTTTAATGCTTTCCCAACATACATATGAACTCATTCATGTTCATCCTTTCACAGGGAATCAATTGTTTCAACATTCACAATTTATTTCAAGCAATTAACCACAATCAATTTCAGCCATAACATGCATTCAACAATTTTCTATTTTCTGAAATGTATCAACTAAAAAGGAGAGAGGAGAGTAAGATTTTTTCCCCTCTTAGTCGTGTTCCAATTCGGAGCCACACCACCACTGTGGTTCCATGCTCCTTAGCCTCTTTCACTTCAATGTGAATGCTTGAATTTCCATTTCTTGGCTATGAAACTTAGTGTCTAAGGTCTGTCCCAGGCCTCTCATCTAGGGAACTCTTCCCCCATGATTTCCCACGGAACCTTTGGCTGCTAGGACCCACACAAGTCCACTAGCACCATTCTTCATTGTTGCTCATGCTAAGATTTCTAGGACAATCACATGTCCACATGCATCCCTATGATTCCTTCATAGTTCTTGCTTCGAGCAATACCTACACTCAAACATTGAATCATTAATTCACATGTTTAGTTTATTTTCATAAGGTTTATTTCTAAACAAGAGTTTAATAAATCATAACCAATTCATATACACATGTATTTTCTTATTAAATGAGAAAGAATATGCAAGGTGACCAAATACTTATCTTTATTGGACACTTCCTTGCTACTTCACAAGTTCCTTTTCTACTTTACAAGCCTTGGATCACTTGTGGGGTGGATGTTTGGCCGACACACATGCTTCTCCACAACATCAAATAGTCAATGCCAAGCCAGTACATCGACTGGGTTTATAAGGCATTGATGGTGACAAACCAGTTCCATACCTGGTTTTCCCTCTCCATTTCCAAACCAAAACATTAATCTAGGTCAGAGGTCAATGGAAGGAAGCTGCACCACATTATCCAGTAACCAATGCCAAGCCAGTACATCGACTGAGTTTCTCAAGAATTTCATGGACCAGTATGCTAAGCCAGTTCTCTAACTGGGTTTATCAAGCATACAACAACCATTGCCAAGCTAGTTCTCTGGTTGGGTTTATCAGGAAATAACAACCTCTTCACTTTGCTTCTTTAGTGTGCAACAACAAAGCGCATCTGTTCAAGCTGAAAACACAAGAGGGGTAAGCAATCTTATTAGTCCTACTGCTATGAAATTGCAAACATATGTCATGACATTAAATATCAAATATTGAAACACCAGGAATGCATCCATTCCCTTAGGGTGTAGTCAATAGTGACAACCCTAACATAACCCAACACCCGAAAGGTATGCATCCCTTCCGATGTGAGCCATGTAGGTCCTAATCATACTCATGAAGTGGGAAAAAAAGTAATGATTAAAACATGCTATGCATATTAAACCTATTAATTAGACATGCATATCCTTAGTTAGGGTTTTGGAACACTTATCCATTTGCATATGCATATTTTCTTCATTCGCGAGGAATGGGGGTTCCCTTATCTAAGTCAACAGTCCCTCAGTTTTCCATCCCAACCTCTTCACGTTTCATAATCCACATATGCTCTCTTGGCATAATTTTTCCATCAAATTCAAGTCTGATTTTTCCATAATCAATCAATGGCATTAATAATTAATTCACATGAATTTGCAATTTTGTCTACTACAAAAATCAGGTTGTTTAATCATCAGGTCGTCCTCCTCTTGTTTGGATTCTATAAGTGGTGTCACCCTATTCATTATGGTTCTATGTTGGCTACAATACATGAACATCCATTTACATGAGTCCTCCTAACACAATTCATATCAACCAAACAGTTATTAGCAACCATTAGCAAATTCCCAATCTGAATTTCACAATCTATTTTCTTCCAACGATTTTCTTGCAACCATACTATCATTCTCATAACTTAAATCAAAGAATTTTCAGCTCTGAAATCAACAATATGTTATATGCATAAACTAGTTTTACAACCATGAGACCCCTCTCATGGGGTTTGGATCTTGCGCATGGTCAATTCCAGCCTTCAATACGGTCTTACCCACGTTGCCACACCCAAGCCATTCCTTCCTGAAATTTGAAAACTTAAGTCAGCCAAACACTTTGTAAGTTCTTCATGCACATAACATTTTCATTGCTTCCACAGTCATTGAAGTGATTTTCAAAATTATAACATTCAATAACTCAAGCACTTTCAGCTGTTAGCATTTCAATTGCAATGAAATATATGTTTATTTACTTTACATGCATCATTGTCACAATGAAATTGTGAGATACTATCACACTATCTATGCAAATTAATAAAACTTTCAATGCTCATTACTTCCCAAACATTTTTTTTTGCAGCTCTGTCCTTCCACAGAGCATCGTGACAGCCTAATAAACGTGTATGTCTTCTTCATGCACTCACTCTCCTGAATTTATAGAAGCTCGTGAAATGATCTCAAGATGATTATTAATTCTTCATTTCATCTATTGTTTTAATTGTAATGAACATACACCACAACCATGCATTCATGCAATGCATCACAACAGGTGCACCCACACACATGCATGCACATTCACAACACTTACACAAACTTTTCATGGGTATTCACTCAATGCATAACCACAAGATTGACAAAATATTTTCAATGTACATCCACTAAATGTCACTTGAAAATGATTCATGAATACCATACTACCATGTCATGCATTCCATCATTCCAAACACATTATGGTCTAACTAGGGCTATATCATATAGCATGCACTACCATAATAGGACTATAAGTCCTTACTTTCCCTGGTTATTAAGCTCATAACTAGCATACACATGGCATGACATGTCCTTTATGTGAATGTATTATTAAATCTAACAATAATGTGGTATAAGGTCTATTTCTTTGCTATCACATACATTACCATACCTTGTGGAATTTCATTCACATAACTGCATTCACCATCACATGCATACCATTCTATGATTACCAAATATGGTTCAAGGGATTCTTACCCAATCCCATTTGAACACTTATACAATTAGCATAAATAAACCTTACCAGCATGGATGCCATCAACCTATCTAATGTTACTTGATCATCTTGGCTTCTTACCAAGGACTACATAGTCCTTCCACCAATCCTGGTGATCACAGATCTACTGCACCAACCTTTCTTCATAAGGTTGATGATCACATGCAACAGTATCATAAACATCTTCAACAATTCTTCAATCACAACAATTGTCATTAGTGGCTCATTGCATATGTAAACTTAACTAACCTTATCAACATGCAACATCACATACATGCACTATGCAATACCTAACAATATGCTCACTAGTGCATACCACTTCACTCATCTAGTCTATTGTATTTTCAACATTCATATGCCATCAATTTCTACATGGAAATCTCACAAATTAGAAATACAAGAGCAAGACTGGGGTTAAGGAATTCTCCCTTCCAATTCCTCATCATAGCATGGAATTCTTCTTCCATATCATAGCTGATCCAATTTCATGGCCCTGCCAGTCTTCTCTAACTTTCCTTGATTACTACAATATCTCTTACTGCATCAGGTTCTCATGCATGTCAAATCATGATTTGGCCCAAGCAGCCCCATTGTTGTAACCTTGAGCTCTGATATCACTTTGTCATGTTCCCTGACCTCACTGGTGGCCTTAAGAGGCCATGGAAATCCCTCTGTCATATTTTTTTCAACCAATTTCATCCATTTTACACACAATTGCAATAACCTTCCATTTGCAATCCATAATACTCTCTAATCCACAATCCGCAATTGGATTCAGAAGTTGGATTGCCAATTCCGACTTCCTAAAAAATCGCGCTCCTGGCTTCCGCAACCTACAATGTGGAAGTCGGAAGGCAAATCACCGACCAGGGGAAATTTCCTCCTCCGCAATTCCGCAATCCACAACTAGCGTTGCAGATGTCAAAATGGCGGAAACCTTATTTCATAGTCCCGGAAGAAATTACCTCCCGCAATCCAAAATCAGAAACCCACGTTGCAGATGTGGAATGCAGCATTCCAATGCGCCAGTGCCATGGAAGTCGGCCTTCTGACATCCGCAATCTGCATCCCGCTTTGCAGATGTAGAAAGGCGGAACTTTCCCGCACCATTTCTGTTGGGATCGCGCTTCTAAATCCTGCAACTCGCAACCCGATTTACAGATGCGGAAAGGAGGGAGTCCAACCACACCTATCCAATGATCGGTCCCCTACCTCCACAATCTGTAATCCGCATTGCGGATGCGGAAAAATCGGGGCCATAGACCCCTGCACCAACAATATTCTAAGGAAACTTCTGAGGGTGATAACTCCCTCATACTTGGTCCAAATTGGACAAGGTTGGTATCGTTGGAAAGATCTTGGAGATCTCTATCCACTAGTATTCTCCCCTACCAGATATGAGTCCTCTAACATTTCCAATTTTCCAACTGAATTATGGCCATAACCTTTTCAAGGTGCCTTTACCCTCCTGCAAGGAAGTTTGCTCCACTTTTTCCATGCCTTCTCTCCTTCATCTAGTCCATAGGGTGTCATTTCTTTCCCAAATTCTGGCTGGAGTATCCTGCACATTTACCATACTTAGCCCTAATTTGTCAAAGAACAATCCAAAAGCATTATCAAGAGATTACAAATATGCATAAGCACACTTCATGAACATAAGGAATGAAATATGATCCACATTCATAGAATGGAATACATGCACATATTTCTCTCAAGCAGAGTGATGAAAGCATGCAGGGATTAATGTTATTCCTCAAGAATAATTACATATAAGTACTAAGGGTAAATACAGAGAGGTAGATATGCGGGGACTTGATAAATGACTCATGTAGGTAGATTCATGCATCAATAAACACAGGAAGACTGTAACATTACCCCCTTTACACATCTAAGATGTATCCAACATTCATCATGGGCATAAAAACAACATAAACACAGACTTAAACACAATGCATAGACATACAATCCTATTCATCAATGGACCATTCTCATGAGAAAATAGATGCATACATATGCTTAACAACTATGGCTAAAGGTAGCATCATATCCATACAATGTATCATGCCTTCATCAACCAATAACATGCATAATAGGATGAAACATGAAGCATGGGCATTCATCCCTATTAATCAGTGAACAATTCATGGAATTTGGTAACACATATGGGCATAACTTAACACAGAGAACACTTATCTGTTGTATTAAATTCCCAAGCAAACTGGCTATGGACTGCAACTTTCCAACCCAACCATAGATCTCTACCCAACCTTTATTATTTCAACAATCAGAGATCACCCCCGAGTAGGGGCTATGTATCCACTAAGGATCCCCTCTCAGGTTCATTCACATCTTGGTTCACAAATCATCAAGGAATCCAACACACAGTTAAATTTGTCAAGAAAATGGGGAAGGCAGGTAATGGTTTTCTAGCTTAATAAGATCTTCCATAGAGCTATGGGAATATCCCAATGATCTCAGACAGGTTCAAGCACCCCCATCACCCCACTCTCAGTATAGGTAAGGTTCCCTTCACTACTGCACAATCCCTAGGGAACCCATTCCCCTAGGAATGACCTTGGTAAGTGTGGTTGTCCTTGACTACTGAATCAAGTTAAATAAGACTTGTTTGACTCTACTATGCAAGCCAAACCCACTTAGTTCCTTCCCACTGCAATTCCACACTTAGGTCTTCCCCAATGCTATGACCGAGTGGATATGTTCTGCCACAGGGTCTTGACACTCCAATCTGGATCTCCTCAGAGTTTCCTAAGATTCTCACACTCTACTATTCACCCACATAGCAAGATCCAAGGAAAACCCCATCGTTTTTCTCCTACGCAGAGTTTTCTAAGTGTATTCGGTTCTATAAATCGTGACCTTGCACAGAATCGTGATTTATCTTCCTTGCTTCATGCCTTAGATCTACTGTGATGCCTAAGGGTTCCACTGAAGTTCCTATCATTAACCACGATCTGGGAAAGAGGAATACCAACTTCCAGGGGTGGAGTGACATGTGGGTCAAGGCAGCAAAGATCCATACCCCGCCATCTGAATTTTCGGGGGTTCCCCATACTCCACGACCTCATGCACAATTCTCCTGCAGTACTTACCTTGCAGCAGCAATCAATGGAAACTAGGAAAATTCAATGGGGTTATCTAGGTGACATATGGAAGTCTAGGTTCAATATCACACCCCCTCACCACTCCCTAGTGGATACATAGTTCCCCCTCATTTAGTTGCAGCCATGGCTAGTCCTTGGTATTTATTTACATGGTATCATTTACAATATCTCATGGCTTAACATCACATGGATTATTAGAGTATCAAATACGTGCCTATGCAATTTAACCTAAGCATCCACTAGTGGGGCCTTGTCCTTGAGCTCCACACTAGGGAAAACACACATTGCATTTTATGCAATATTTACATTGCATCCAAAATAGCCTAAGGTCAGAATGAGGGATATTACAGTTGTTGAAGATCCAACCCCAACAACTAAGTAAAGAGAGAAGTCGTCAACAAGTGGAAGAGGTGGCTATGTGTTTCACTTTGATAGAAAAACTCTATACTATTGAAAAAATCACTTTTACTTCCCCTGCATAAGAAAAATAAGAGCGTGATCAATGCTAATGGTGATACAGATGACCAAGACCTGGCCAAATCCAAGATAGAAAGGGAAAATGATTTGAATATAGAAAGTTGCTAATCATGAAATTCCCGTAATACAATCCTCCATTCCCTTAATGTAGCCACTCTTGGCCTTACTGAAGCCTTAGAAGATCCTTATTTCCACCCTTATTGAGGAATTTTATCCCTTATTTATTGGTTTTAATGAATACAAATTCAAAATTAAAGTAAGGTGAAGACTTCTTTAGAATAAGGAATCTTCTCTAAATGGATCTTTTTAGCATTAAACTTGTCCATTGCATAACTTATTTGCTTCCACTTGAAATTAGGACATCATGTAAAAATGCATGATAAGAGAATTAAAAAAACTGGTCAAAATATTGTTATAAAGCATGCCACACATATGTCATATTCCTATAATCAAAGAAGAAAACATAATAACAAAACTACAAGAAAAAAGGTCATTGGTGAGGGTCATGCCTATGACAGAGCTTTAAGGGTTGTCACCAATGTCACATATGATGAAAGCCCTTAAAACATCGTCATTATAAGTGCCTTTTGATATGGTCCTTTAAGTTTTGTCACCAAATCCCTTTTCAGTGACACTTTTGGTAAGCGTTATTAAAGGCCCATTGCTAATGCTCTCTTTGGTGACACTTCTAGTGACAATATTTTATTGGCCCTCACCAATACTCTTTTTGGTTACTTTTGGTGACTGTAGAAATTGTTTTGTCACCATTGATCATTCTAATGAGTTTTCAATGATGCTATGTGAATGTTTCTATAGTTTTTGACAAAATATAGTGGTTTAAGATTACTTCTATGGACTCTTTGTCATTATGTGTCCAAGTTCATAGTGGTTAGAGTCAATCAATTTCTTTATAAGTTAGTGTGTCTATGGTATTAGGTGCAATATCACTTATTTTTGGGGGTTAAGTGTGATAGTTATGAGTATCACTTATTTCCATGTGTTAAGTTTGACATTTATGAATATCACTTATTGCTTCCACTACTTTTACATTCAATATTTTTTTGCAATTTAGCTTCCACATTTGCACCATCCAATATATTCTCATGAGAACAAATGCAAATAAATTTTGAATTGTTTGTTAGGAGTTCTTGAAAATCCAAAACTTATAAGTTTGTCTCGTACTTATTTTACTTGTCACTTGACAATTGGCTCAAAAATAATCTCACCTACTTTGTCAGAAATGATCTGTCAATGTTGGGGTTTTTGACAGCTTCACTACACGTGACACTATCCATTCTTTGTTCATTAGACACTATACTTTTATTAGTTTATTTCTCACTTATGTTAACAGGTAAATGCCTTCCATTTTGATAAACGTAATAATTTCCATTAAAATGATGTTTACCTATTGTGTCTTCAGTTCTTTGTTTTGTTTCTTCAATTTTATCAGTGGCATGATGATTGTCATCATAAACAAAACAACACCATAAACACATTTCCAGTGACGATATTTTCACCATAAACACAACAAATTCACAAATAATTATTTTATAAATAACTTAATTCAATTTTTTTTCATTCAAATAAATGCTCATGACCAATTTGTGAGGTTTTACACCACAATCACAATAAATTCAATTACTTATTGTTTTACTGTTTAAATGAATAAACTCATAAGATTCATTTATGAGGTTTTGCACCAAAAGAACAACAAATTCACAAATAAATATTATGTAAATAATGCAATTTAGTTATTAATTTTTAATATTATTTAAGGAAATAAATACCTATGATTCTTAATATTGACAAATAATTAAATCCAACTATTTTTAATTTATTAATATTATAAAATATTAATAAAAGTGATTTTAATTGAAATTTGATTATTGGATATGGTATATTTTTATTGATCATTTTACATTTATTGATTGATATTAGCATCATTATTATACGCTGAGCACAAGGCATTTGTCTCAAACCCTTGGACATTTTCAAGGGAGGAAACCTCTACCTTGGGTCCTAAAAGAAGCTTTTAGGAATCTAGGACCAAGAAATATGATCAAACACTTGTATTTGTAAGATTATTGATAACGTTTATGTCTGGAAATTGATGCCATTATAAGGTTTTGATCACTAGTGACAAGTCTAATGGTCGTTGAGCTAGTCAAGAGAAGAAACCTATTCCTTCACCTAAATGAATATTCTAGGCATGTATGGATGATAACGATTTATTGAGAAAACAACAATGAATTTTTGAGAAGATCTATGGTATTATAATAGGGATAATGGGGGGGATTGGAGGAAATAAAACTGATTATAAGTATTCAAGGAATATACATGATTAAGGGATGAAAATCATGCATTATCCCTTAGAGGAAACCTCTAGGAATAGAATATTAATTAGTATACTTCGAACCAAAACATAAGAACTCCTAATGGTATCCTTGGCTTACTATTTGGGGTATTAATGTAACTAAGAGGTTTTACACACTATATATGGGAATTTGGTCCCTTAATATCTTTGAGGGAGGAAACCTAGGCCTTAGTCCCAAATTAAATATTCATGTGCATCCAAGGCCAAATACAATAGCTCGAAACTTCTATAATATTTTGATAGTATATATGGATCTTAGGTTTTTGTATAATATCATAGGAGGAAACTTGGGCCTTAGACTCAAAGGGAAATTTTAAAACACACCCATGAAATCCCAATACTATCCCTGGCATTTAAGTGTTCATATAAGTGACACTTGGTATGAGAACTTTAGACATAGTCATGGGAGGAATCACGTGAATTAGGCCCTAAAGGAAGGTTTTAGGCATCTCGGCCTCATAGAAATGACTCAAACTATTACATAGGAAATCATGCAGTGTATAGGATATAACTAATCTTAAAGTGAGATGTGGGTGGAAATATATGCTTTTGTGCACTAGGGATGGGTCTTAGAAAATGGTCGAGGAAGAAATTGAAATAATTATACCTTACCATAATATTATTGAGGTAATGGGAAATGAACAAGACCATGAACCATAACATACACCCTTTAAAGTCGATATTTGGCATAAAATTCGGATATGGCCACAATCAAGAGATTTTGCATAGTGGGATACATTTCAAGGCCTTAACAAGAGTCATAGGAGGAAAGTAAGAGCCTTGTGTAGGTTTCCCAAGGACTTGTTAATTATATTACAAGGAATAAGACCATGAATTTATCCCTAAAGAAACCATTAAGGAATGTATATCCATTGAGGCAGTATGTATCTAGGTCTATGGCCCTGGACATGTGGTCAATGGAGGAGACCTAAATCATAATCCCTAAAGGAATCTTCTAGCCATCCATGGATAAGAAGGTTTCATATACCAACTACACATGGCCTCTCGAGAGTATCGTTATCCTATTATTGAGGATGCTGGTGTCATTAGGTGATTTTGAGTAGTATGTAAATATCTCGACACCTTGGGAGTGATGTTCTAAGGAAGAAGACCATGCCTTTAACCAAAAAGAAATCATTGAGGCATCCAAAGCCATGAATAATTCCTCAAAGTACCATGCATGACTTCCTAAGAAGGATAAGAATGTTTCCTCCACCAACCACACATGGCTACTGAGGATATAATTGGCCTATGATTAAGGATGACGATTCCATTAGCTGGGTTTGAGAAATATGTATGTTTCTCGATACCGTAGGGATGACATTCTAAAGAAACCACTGTGGCATCCAAAACCATGAACAATTCCTTAAAGCGCCATGCGTGAATTCGTAAGGGTATCCTTGTCTTGGGGACTTGGGGGCTTGGGAAATGGTCATGGGAGGAGGCATGAATCTTGAGACCTAAAGGAACCTTCTAGCCATCTAGGGATAAGAATGTTGTCTCCACAAACCACACGTGGCCTTTTGAGGTTATCATTGGCCTATGATTTAGGATGTCAGTGACATTGGGTGGTTTTGAGCACTATGTACATGTATCAAGGTGTTGGGAATGAATTCCTAGGGAGGAAGACCATGCCTTTGGACCTAAAGAAATAATTGAGGTATTCAGAGCCATGAAAAATGCCTCGAAGCACCACACATGAATTTTTAGGGGTATCTATGGAATTATGTATCTAGGTCTTATGGCCTTAGGGACTTCAACATGATCACTGGAAGACACCTAAACATATGGACCTAAAGGAATATTCTAGACATCCATGGCTAATAAGGTTTCCTCCACCAACGACACATGATCTCTTAAGGGGATGTTGGTTCCATTAGGTGGTTTTGGGAACTACATACGTGTCTCGAAGCCTTGGGAATGGAATTCTATAGAAGAGGACCAATCCTTTGGCCACAAAGAATCTATTTAGGCATCCAAAGCCATTAATAATGCCACAAACCACAACACATGGCTTCGTAGTGTATCCATGGCACTATGAATCCAAGTCATGGAGACTTGGGGCATTGGACATGGTTAAGGGAGGAGATCTCAACTGTAATACATCGAAGAACACAAATATTTATTGTTTTATGAACCTTATGTTATTATTTTATTTTGACATTTTTAAGTGAGGTCAAAATAAATGAAAATAATTATTAATTAATAAATAATTAAAACTGAGAGAATCAAAACTCAAGTAGCTGTTACAGAGTGTTTGATGACCCACAAGGAGGAATGAGAAGTGTTAAGAGAAATCCCCAAAGTGGCAAGACTGCTTAATAAAAGCTCAAATGATGTAGGAGGCATCCTCCCTAAAATCAGATTTAGACTCATTCAGAAGTGGTAATGGAGCAGCTGTCTCATAAATGACCAAGTCCTAGGAAAAATACTATAAGTATTGGATCCATTGAATGAGCAAGAGGCTTGTGATGGAGGGGGAATATGATCTAGCTTATGCAAAGAGATAAATGTGACCAGTATTTGTCCTTGTGGTTACGCAAACATGATCGGGGGTTTCAGAGCAAGTAGCTTGGCTATTCTGGAAATTTGGTTGGGAGGAACAACGACCTTCAGTTCTGATTTTCATCAGCAGTATTCAGGTTCCATTTCTTTTTATATTTTAAATTATGAGTTAGAATAGTCTATCTATTCAGTTGTTGTTTACTATATCTTTAATTATTTCTTATCAGAACTTGTTTATAAATGTTTTTATCTACGCAGTAAAGTAGTTTTAATTTATTGATAAAGAATTAGATTTTATATAAATGTTAGGGTTTATATTTAAAAAAAGGAAGATCATTAGTATATATATATAGGTTTATACAAAACTGAAATTTAGGGTAGATAAATCTTTTATTCAAAATACTAAAATTCTTATAACCTGCTAATACCGAGTTAGGAAGTAAAATTGATCACAAACTAATATTGCCTACATAGAGTTATTAACTATCAAGTATGTTTAGACTGTGCATCAATTTCAAAGGTTTAAATATAAACCTAACATCATTCAAAACATGATCAAATACTAAAGGAGTATATACATATAATATATATAATGCATAGAGTTAACATAAGAGTCGAGAGGCTTCTTAGAATACTAAAAACAAGAAAACTATAAATATGCCAAAACAGCTAGAGTAAACACTTGCAAATCGAAGGTTACATAGAGTAAGGTATTCAAACCCTGGATATCAAATATCAAGCTGTAAATAGATCTGAGAGGGTAAGACAACATCCCATATAATTTCTATAATAGTAATGTCAAAATATGTACTCTGTTCTTAATACAAAATTACACAGTAGCAAATTACATCAAGGATTCGAATATCTCAAATTTAAAAGTTAAATTCGAGTCTCTAAACGAGATAGACAAACAAGATTCGAACAAAATTTCATACTTGATTATAGAATCATCAAACTTTATACTAATTCCGAATGCGCATCTCAAACTTAACTTAGAGGCCAAGGAGACTTCTTTTCAGAGTCACATTCCCATAAACACAAATACATAGTATCATGCCAACCGAGTAAAGAATGCCTTGCATACCTCTTGAACGAAGCAATATTTCTAGTTTACGCATTTTCGTAGTTAGGTTCACGTCGAACGCCGATGATTGACACCCAAACACATTAAAGGAACCTAGTTAGATTCTAAATTATCACATTGAACGTAATTTCAAATAATTACTCAAGTTAACTAGCCTTTTTTTTTTAAACTAAACCCTAAACCTTTAAATGCATAAAGAACCTAGATGATGATGTTCGTATACTTACTGAGAGGTTGGAAGAAGGCTTGAACCCAAGCCGCCATGACCCATAACTGTGACAGGAGTACAATATCCCTCTTTTACCAAATGAGGTTTGAAGGTAGATGACGTTTTTAAACAATCGGTATTGAAACTTAGACAAGATAGAGCTTGGTTTTACCTTCTCTACTTTCACCACCTGTATCAAACAAGAAATGGCTTAAAGTCCTTTCATACATAGAACCTTACTATTTGAAACCGAGATGTAAATATGGTGAAAACCAGACCACTTACCATGCATGCAATTTCTTGCGGGTACTGGGGTAATGCAGTCACATGGGAAACCAAAAACCACGGCGAGTTGGAATAACCTTAAACCCTTGGTTGTAACTTTAAATCTAACTTCCATCAAGTTGCATGGCCAATCCTTTAAACCAAAGTCTGTTGTCAAGTCAATTGTCCGATTATCCAAAATAAGATTTGGATCAAACCTTAACATATCATTTTTAAACATGAATTCAATGACGAATATGCTATGGTAAAGTTAAGGCATGTTTTCGATATTCCAACCATAATATACAATATAACATAGTTACAAGGTTTTCTACATAACTCCCATGTCTAGGACCAAGGTCAAACCCTTAGGTCTTGACCTAGGTCCTAACGCTTTCAATAACTTAGACCTTGGTTAAAAGAACTTACTAAGAGTGTTAAAGCAGCAAAAATGTATTAAGCTTACCTTGGTCGATCTAGAATCCCAAGAAGTAATTATGTACATCGCTATACATTCACATAAAAAATATGATTTATTTTTATGAATAGGTGGAAGCGTATTTTAAGAGAAAAGGCACATAAAGGAAAAGTGTATTTGCAACTATGCTATTAAGTAAAAGAGTATATATAATTTTTTTTATATACAGGATTTTGGGGTTGTGACATCAACCTCGGGCCCTAAATGAATCTTATATCCATCCTGGGATAAGAGGGATACATAAACCAAGTACACATGGCATCCTTAGGGTATCATCTTATGATTGAGGATGCTAGTGCAATTATATGGTTTTAAGTAATATCTATGTGTGTCGGGGCTTTGAGAATGATATTCTAGGAAATCCAACAATGTGTTTGGCCTTAAATCAATTCTTGGGGAATTTATAGCAATGAAGAATGTGTCAGTGCATCATGCATGAATTCATAGGGGTATCCATGGAACTATGTACTAGGTTTTTGGCCTTGGGGCATTGGACATGGTAAGTGGAGGACACCTTATCCTTAAGCCCTAAAATAATATTCTATACATACAAGGCTAAGGAGGTGGTCTCCTCCAACCACACATTACCTCATCACTATATCATTATACTATGATCGAGAATTCCAATGCCATTAGGGTATTTTGAGCAGTATGTAGGTGCCCCATCTCTTGGGAATGATGTTACAGGGAAGAAAACCATTCCTTTAGCTCTAAAGAAATCATTGAGGCATTCAAAACCATCAATACTTACTCAAATCACTATGGTGTATGTGCAAGAAAATAGGGATCATATCCCTTTGGATGTAGTACAAATGACTCTTTTATGACTTATCTTACTCTGATCTAGATATTACTATGCACTTTGACATAGAGGTTTGGTTTTGTTTTTTTTAGATTAGCCATTAGGTCTATTTCAGTTAGGATGTATTGAAGACATTTTATTTTTATGGTTGTTTGGGATGACTATTTATGTCTTAAAAATAGTTAGAGCTCTCTAATAGGTGGATATCGAAAGTAGTTGATAGTCTTGGTATCTTCAACTGAGCCGAAAGGTTAGTTTATGTGTATTTTGATTTCTTCTTCCAAATATCAAATACAATGTTTTGACTTGGAAAAAAAAGTTAAGTTAGATAAAACTAATAGATACTAAGGGTTAGATGGTTATTTAGGTTTTAACTAGGTTCGTTTCAATATAATCAACAAACAAAAGGATAATTGATGCATGCATTTGTAGTTAGAGCCTAAAGGGATGATCAAATTATTGGCACGATTTGGAACTGCAATTGGCATTTACATTCATAATTGGGTTTCCACGGCCAAACGCACTCAACTCACTATGCATTGAAACCCTCACCAGTTCTTGGTGTTGGGTTTAGAAAGTTCTGTGCATTGAAACCCTCTCCAATTCTTGGATTTGGGTTTAGAAAGTGTTTTCCACCACCAAACACTCAAATCACTTGCGCACCGAAACCCTAGGATATAGTCTCACCTACAACCAGTGGAATAACACCAACAAATCGAATTTGTGAGTCAACCAGATTCAGTGCAGATGGTGCCAATAGAGGTATAACAACGGGACTCAGAGAAGACATAAAAAGTGAATACTTAGAATCGACCTACGAGAGTTAGAGTAAAGATAGAGCTTCCTCCTTAATATTTATGGTGCTATTTATCAGGTATTTACCATTTACCCACTTTGGTTCATGGTTGGCTTATTCAATGGATGTTAAGTAGCCCACCTGAAGAAAGAAGGCTAATACTGGTTAGAGGATTCTTTCTTCACATGCTTCAGTTCTAGGTCCGAGGGATAAATATTCTCTCAATTAACATGGGATTTGCACCAGCCCTCACCCCTTGTTTAACATGGCACTTGAGTGGGGTAATGTTGCAAACCCCATTGAAAATAACATAACACTGGCTTCCCCTGGCTTGGATGTCAGGCCTGAGGGATACCTATTCTCTCAAATTAACATGGGATTTTTGGTTTCCCTCAACACTTATTTGACATGCCATTTGGGTGAGGTAAATTTTCAAAACCCTATTGAACAGTGAAAATAACATTGTAGTGGACAACTTAATATCCATCAACCACACCGTTGAATTAAGACCATATTGCCTATATTTTTTCAGATGCTGTTTATGTAGTGTAATAAAAAATTAAAATTATCCCTTCTTTTTAAGAATGCACAAGGTGCATTTAACACAAATGCTATTTCATAGATCCAAAGTGTGATCACACAGATGCTAGCACATCCACTTTGGTTCCAATATCAATAGAATCTACATATTTCCCGAAAATGCCAATCTGGGAAGAAATTGTGCAACCAACTTAGATCTAAAACTTGGGAATTCCTCCAAATAGAATGGATTAGTTGCTCCATAAAATGTTGGATGACTTCACGATTTCCCTAGAAAAAAAATGCCTTTCAATGTCATCACATACCAGATGCATCTCGGTGACCATCAAATCATCCAGCTGTTCCAGTAAGGATCCTTCTCTATTGAAGAGGAGAAACAAAAAAAGTACTATACCAATTCATCCCCAAAAGGATTGGAATTTTCTTTTTCCCATCAACATTAAATTGTAATGGTTTTAAAAGCTTTGAAGGAAGGAATTAATTCATAACATTTCATTTGAAAGATGTAGTAATTATCATAATGAATACCGGCATGAGTTTTTCTTGATTGAATCATATTTTATTTAGTTTTTAAATTTCTCCTACTCTGATGGGATTTGAACTAGTGAATATCAATGCTTTTAAGTTCTAACTTCTAATAGACTTCTAGATCACAGTCTGGTAGAACACTGGCAGTCTTGAAATCGATATTGTTAGATTTTGAAATGCTTTGACATGGAAATCATGTGATTTAATTCCTCTTGGTTGGATGAAGCTTAATATGTTTATATTGGAAAAATGAAAAAAAGAATCCTAGAGAATGTTTGATTGTGTATGTTTCTTGCATGTCATGGTTTCTAAAATCAAATTGAGTAGTGATATTTAAACAGATTTCCTATAAATTTAACATTGGTCTGAATAACATGGTCCTTTTTAGCCAAGAGTGGCTAGATCTCCATGGGCCATATGATTTTATTGTGGATGGTGCAAATGTAGGCCTCTATTAGCAAAAATTTGCCGACGTTGGTTCATTTGCTTACTATGCTGGGTAGTGGTATTCCTAACCCAGGGCATTCTACATTCATATGCAAGGATTAAGAACATATTGCTTCTAGAACTTGACCTCTTCTTCCTCATGGAAATGAATAAATAAACAAACTATGTATAATTTCCTCCTCGATCACTTAAAGTAATTCTAACAACTTTTGCTACTAGATTTATCTAAATATCATCATATATGAAAAATCCTAACAATACCAAAGAGATAAAATGAGAGGAAGAAAATCAACTTACTTCTGTACCTCCTTCCCAATATTGTAGAATAGAAGTAACTCACCACTGGGATATTTGAAGAAAACTGGATTCCACATTGGAACATCGGTCTCATCATCTCCCAGCTCTGGAGTATGCTAGGTACCATTATGGATAGGATATTAACATGGTGTTTAGAACCTGATAATTTATCTCTGCAATCATGTGAGAGACTAGTCGAAGAGAAAGGGGGATACTGAACTTAGTTACAAATTGATTAACATTTTGAGAGGAAACGTAGTGCATAATGAAAATACTTTATAGTATTATTATTCTAATAAAAATGTTTAGTATTTTCCAATAAAAAAATGTAGAGAAAGAAACACCATATTCATTATTTTTTCATCAACAAAAGTGTGAAGCAAAAGGATGGAAAACTAGTACAATCCTATAATTATTGTATGTGTTAATCTAGTTGCTTCACCAGTAGGTTTTGGATGGAACTATTTGCTTAAGGAGGTATTTGCTTGCCAGTTTCCACGGGTTCTTTCATAGTGCATCATATTCTATATATATATATATATATATATATATATGAAGTAACTCAGAAACAAAAAATGAACTTATTTCCATGGAGTTACACATCAAACACAGGCCATGATACCATATGTAGACTTCACTCAACAATGAGAAATGAGGTCTTCTTGTCACCTACGAAATAAGATTTATATTGGTTTCCATTTTGGTGGGTACTGTAAAACACAAGGCACTATGTCTAGAACAAATCCCAAAAATGATACTGTGGCATGTACGTATGCATGAAAGTTTGAGGTAATTGTAACTTAGCAATGTCACTTGATTCAACGACTAATAAATGACCGTTTATGTTTGTCTCATAAGCTGAAAGATAACTAATTTACAGTGTTACTCACCTTGTACCTCTACAACCATATCTTCACATCTGGAAAACCCTCATGCATCCCTAAAAAATATGCAACTAGCATATGGTTGGGTTCAACCTATGAAACCAGTCTGTGGTCACTTAGTTAGATCTAGAAAGAATGTTAGCTAGTATCATTTTTGTAGGCATTAAATTGATAGTGCATAAAAAATGCTTCATAGGAAGATTCATTACAAGGTGTGATCCGAAAGGAATGCAAATGGAACAAATGGTAGGAAGAGACTCAACATAGTATAGAAAAAGAGTTCATACCCACCTCAACAACATTAGATGCATGACAACTATTGAAAGGGGCAGATTAAGGATTGATTATCAACAAATAAAGGATCCTTTATTCTGGTTTTAAAATTGTCAACTCCATATAAGTAATTTTTGTTAACTTAGTATAAGTAATTTTTCCTGATATTCCTGCACAGTAGCTTTGCTAGTCATATAAAATATGGCATACCGTGACAGTTTAAACATATTTCTTCTAGTCCAATTCTAATCCGATTAAATACTACTCACTTTTCAAGGTATTTCTACCTAATAAAAGGCTCCTTCTAGCAATATCTATGATATTTTGGATGTAGGCACTATGTGGAAACCAATTGTCAATATGACAAATAAAAATAGAAAAATTGAGACAAAAAAGGAGGATTGTTAATGCTCCCCACTTATTTAATTTTAATCCCAACATGGCTCCTAATCCTGTAGAAGGCCTATCTGGAAAATTAAAGCAGTATGTTGAGATACTGAGTGCACGGATGAAGCAAAATAAGAGAGAGATTTCCAAGAGAAAAAATGAATTCAGTCTCAGAACTGTGAAGCCTATATATGTCTCTTCATCATGTTGACACAAAAAACACCCACCTAAGGCTTCGTTGTGCCTCTGCCATGTCTATATAGACACTAGATACCTTCCTAAAACACTTGTTGAAAATCTCATTTGGGAATTATGAAGATCAATCATCTAACAATGTATCTCTTACTACATAGCCATTATACAATACTGTGGAGGTGATATACATGAAAAAATACCTTCAACAGAGGCAGTTTTTTTATTTCTTCCCAGAAACACCAATTGCGTTATCTCAGATAATTATAAAATAACTTAAACTTTGCATAAAGTTGTTCCCGGTCTTACCTAAGATAGGTCTACTCAGATAAGGTCTTGGTAAAACTTTACATGACTCACGAGCGTTGGTCATTAATAATCTTGCCTACACAAGTTTTAGTTATGAAAATTCCTACCTCTACAATGTCTTATGTTTTGCATACCTTGAAGTATGAAAATCTAGGGCCAATCTCTTCATTAGAGCACGAAGCCACTATTTAAATTATATCTACCATCTTCAACTAATGAATATATTCAGAAATATATATACCCAATCTATATATAGTTGTAGCCAACACACACACACACACACACACACACACATGTGTACCGAGGAAAATTTTAGGGGCGAAATTTTTCCCATGTGCGAAATACCAACATAGATCCATCTTAAACCTGTATCTATCAAGCACCGAGAGGGATCCAATTTCTTGAGGTGTATTTCTTTTTTTAAATGTAAACTCAAGAAATTTGATCTCTCTTGATTGATAGATCCAGGTTTAAGTTTTAAGTTTTTATTTTATAAACAAACATCTATTTTTTAATTACTTTTCATAATATTTTATTTTATGAACCAATATGGATTTTTTTTAAATACTTTCCATAATTTTTTTAATTTTATGAGTCGACATGAATTTTTTAAATTATTTTGTTAGTAACAAACGTTACATCACAAATGTTACAACATCTCCCCCATATTGGGTTGTAGAGCACCTCGTTTCTCTCGGTGCAATAAGGGGTTTCCAATTTTACTTGGGTGGATTTTCTGTATGGTAATACTTTATTATTATTATTTTCATTCGCCCCCAATTCATTT
The DNA here is from genome assembly GCA_027924585.1 of Larix kaempferi. Classification (NCBI taxonomy): domain Eukaryota; kingdom Viridiplantae; phylum Streptophyta; class Pinopsida; order Pinales; family Pinaceae; genus Larix; species Larix kaempferi. Next base: position 2,614,240 of record BSBM01000827.1, read on the forward strand.
AAAAAAAAATATTATGTGGAGAGGGTTATCCCATATGTATTTAATAAAGAAAAGACAAAAAATGATTTTATCCCATGAAATTTGATCTATCGCCTTCAATTCGCCCATTTTTTAAGGAATAGGGAATTCTTGGAAAGATTTTGCCCTTCCGATTTGGTTTGAATGAGACTCCCAACTACCATTCGCCCCAATTTCATGGAGTGGGAATATTTTTAGGACTATAGTTCCCCGATTTTATGCAATAGTGGTTAGAGGGAAATGACTCATCCCTATATAAAGCATCTTGATGGTATAAATGACCCCGAGGGTTACCGTGTTAACCATATAAAGAATTGAGATCTTGAACATTACTAGTTTCCCTTCAATCTACCAGTAGTTTGCAACTTCACATGCCAACCATTTGATATCTCCCTCAATTGATAAATTCACAGGTATGTAGAGTACGTGGGTTTTCTACCAATTTCTGATTGGAAATGTTTTTGGCTTGCAAAATCCAAAAAGGTATTATGTATGGCCTAATGTAGCATATAGAGGTTCTCTAGCTACAACAACTGTTACATGTTACCTCAAGTTCTCAATGTAAGAACTGAATCTAACTTTTTATCTTTCATAGTCTTTCTGAATTGCAACCATTAGTATTTTGCTATAACTAGTTCTTTTCACTATTGTCTTTAATGGATAAATGTTGTAACTAGTTATTTGCACTATTTTCTTTAATGGATAAATGTTGTAACTTCTAAACAAAATAGATCTTTATGAAAGAAAAATGAAATTATAAAATAGATTTTCTGTAAAAGCGTTCATGGAGGGATTTAAGTTCTGAATTTTTTGAAGAAGCTTCATTGATAGTAAGCTGCAGAAGATGGCATCTCAGCTAGCCATTAGTAATGTGGGTTTTTTTTTGAAAAAATATTTATGTTTATTTTAATATCATTGTGGGGAACGTTGAAGATTGTGTGGTTAATTACTATGGGAGACATATAAAATAGTCAATCACTGGAATGCAAGCTGAATATAGCATTAGTGTTCTATAGGGAGAATTGATTGAGCACAAATTGATTCACATGGATAACCATAGTATGAGGTTGTTCACTCCAATTGCCGGTTGGATATGTAGTATTTCTCTATGTAGTATATAAGATTGTAGGTAATATTTTTCATTATCCAATCCCACCCAATGGTCGAGCAGCTTTGAGGAATCCAGTCTCATAGTAGTACAAGTCCACATCTCATCTTTTTTTGGGGTGGATATTTCAAAACTTTTGGTTTTAGATTTGACCAAGAATGTGACTCGACTTGTATATATATAAATTTTTACTTGAAAAGTGTTGTACATATTTCATAATTTAAAATTGAATATAGTGTTAGCACAATTTAGAGGTGATATTGATTCATAGTTTCCAACAAGATTTCAATAAGTTTCCTTATGTACGAATCATAGAAAAGGACTGGCAATTATGGGCTTATGTTTGACAATATTTAGTTATATTCGTAATCTATCATTGTTAATTTAATGAATCAATTAAGTCACACCGAGAGATCTTGTAATATTCAAATAATATTTTTCCAGGGTCAAGATCTCAATCATAAACAAGATCTTGCTCACTAAGATATGGATCTCAATATGTATCTATATCTTTTATAGACACAATTGTATCATCGGCTGGACCAGTGGATTAAAACAAAAAATATGCAAGGGAATCCATACCAACTAACTACTTTATCCTAAACTTACATCCGAAACTAGTATGTTGTCCATACCCACCAATAGATAAACCTATATTTCACTATGTTTAGAGAAAGAGAAAATGAGTCTTTAACTTGTCTTCAGTAATGAAAATATAAAAATAGTCAATTTTATTTCCTTCCAGCTCTGTCTTCTACAGTATAGGATTGAGGAATTGATATTGGATCTTGGAGATAAGGCACCCATGGGGAATTTATCAACCTACAATGCATCCTCTCATTGCTGATCAACTGATTAAATTATTTAAATATAAAGGCAAATGGCCCTTTGCTTGTGTTGTGCAATACTCTTTGCAGTTTTTTTTCTTTGGTTTTTTATGTTGGTTGTGGAGGCTGATCTCTAGATTCAAATATATTATTATTCAACCGTGTTTGTACCCCAGTTTTATATGATATGTAGGTGGACTGTACACTCACCCAAGCGTTTTATTATTCAGACGTGTTTTACGGGCCCATGATTTTGGGTAACCCGTGCTATTTTCCCATTCTTCTTCCTTATAAAAGAAAGACATTGTAATACGACTAGGGTTGATGTATTAGGTATTATGCATTGTAAAGATATCTGAGATCAAGAAGAGAGACTGTGAGACAGTGAAGAGGAAGTGCAGCGGTTGTATCCCTTCACTTTACTGGATGGAATAGTAATAAGGACTGGCAACTTCAGTGTGGACATAGCCCATCTTGGGGTGAACCACGATATATCTGTGTCTCTCTTGTATTGCGTGTGTGATTATATTTGCATTTCTGTTTATTGTTATTGCTCTGCGATCCTGTTTTTTTAACAATTGGTATCAGAGCCAAAGGTCTATTTGACAGATAAACCCGCAGGAAGCTAGGGTTTCTAGTTCGAGTGGGAGCAATGGCTGAAGAAGGAAAGTTTAAGGTCGAGAAGTTTAACGGCCAAAACTTCCAGTTATGGAAGATGCAAATGGAGGACTATCTATACCAAAAGGATCTATTCCTTCCATTGGGAGGAAGAGCAAAGCAACCGACGGCCATGAAGGACGAAGAATGGGAGATTCTTGACAGAAAGGCTCTGGGAACAATACGGCTGAGCCTGGCTTCGTTGGTGGCTTTCAATATCTCAAAAGAAACGACAATGGAGGGTTTGATGAGCGCACTGGGTAAGCTATATGAAAAACTCTTGGCCTCCAACAAGGTATTTCTAATGAAGCGTTTATTTAATATGAAGATGTCTGAAGGTGGATCTGTTACTCATCATTTAAATGATTTTAATACGGTTACAAATCAACTAAGTTCTGTAAGTGTGAACTTTGATGATGAGGTTAGGGCTCTTCTAATCTTGTGTTCATTGCCAGAAAGCTGGAATAGTTTGGTCATGGCTGTAAGTAACTCTGTCTCTGGATCAAACACCTTGAAATTTGATGATGTTATTGGTGTTATTCTTAGCGAGGAAATGCGAAGAAAAAGCACAGGTGAGACATCAGGTAATGCGTTGACCATGGAGAGCAGGGGAAGACAAAAGGAGAGAGGAAAGAGCCAAGGTAATTGTAGCAACTCTAAAAAGGGTCGATCCAAGTCCAGACTAGGAAAAATAGAGTGCTGGAACTGTGGAAAGAAAGGACATCTGAAGAAAGACTACAGATCTCTAAAGAAGAAAGGAGATGGACAACAGGAAACTACCCAAGATGCGAATGTAGCAGGTGATGTGTTACAATATGCTTTGATTCTTGCATTAGATAATACTAGTGATTACTGGGTAGTAGATTCAGGGGCTTCATGTCATGCTACACCCCATAGGAAATACTTTCATGATTATGTTCCAGGTGATTTTGGACATGTTTTATTGGGTGATGATGAGCCATGTAAAATTGTTGGAATGGGTAAGGTATGGATAAAAGTTAAGAATGGAACTGATTGGCTGTTGAAAGATGTTAAGCATATTCCTGCTATGAAAAGAAATTTGATCTCAACAGGGCAATTCGGAGATGGCGGTTGTCTATCTACGTTCAGAGAAAAGTGGTGGAAGATCACTAAAGGATCAATGGTGATAGAAAAAGGAGACAGGGTAGGTACGTTGTATTTATGTCCTCATAATAATGACCATTCTATCTCTTTAGCTTCCACAGGAACAGATACAACATTGTGTCATCATAGGCTTGGCCACATGAGTGAGAAGGGGATGCAAATTCTCCATTCAAGGAAGTTGCTGCCAGATTTGAAGCAAGTAAGTTTGGAATTCTATGAGAACTGTGTTTATGGAAAACAGAAGAGAGTCAGATTTCTCAGGGTTGGGAAACAGAAGAAGAATGAAAAGTTAGAGCTTGTGGATATAGATGTATGGGGACCATCTCAGGTACAATCTCTTGTTGGCTCTCATTATTATGTTACATTTATTGATGATGCAACTAGGAAAGCTTGGGTTTATTGCATTAGACAGAAATCTGATGTGTTTGCTACTTTTAAGAAGTGGAAAGCTTTGGTTGAGAATGAGACAGGAAAAAGGTTGAAGTGTCTCAGATCTGATAATGGAGGTGAGTACTGCGGAAAGGAGTTTGATAGTTATTGTTAATACCATGGGATTCGTAGAGAGAAGATAGTGTTGAGATATTGTAACTTCAAAGAATATTATATTTGTACTTTATTATTCTGGAGATGTTTCATTCCTCCTTGAAGATCTTATTGTATATCCGGAGATGTTTATTCCTCCGTCGGAATGTGGTAACTCGGGTTATTAGACTTCCCTAGTGGGGGTTGGCCCTATATGTGTTATGTGGGTCAAAGGGTTATTAGACCACCCTAGAGGGGTCGGCCTAGTCAGTTGTAGTGGGGTATTTAACCCATTGGTTAAATACGAGCCTACATGTTTTGTGTAAAAGATAAGTCGGAGTAGTGTATAAATAGAGGAGGTGTATTCCTCATTTTACACACTCACTCACTTGAGAATAGCGCACTTGTGGAGGAGAGGTCTGCTATGATGGAGGAGGAGATCATGTCTTTGGTTTGCATATTTGTATATTGCTGGTCATCTATATTGAGGAAGCTTTACTGGGTTTTCTACCCCATGAGGGTTTCCCAAGATAAATCTGTGTCTCTTGTGTTTATGCTATGCTTGTTGTTTCTTCAGTGATCCTGTATATGCTATTATTGTGAAACGGAATGTAATGCTGCTATTTTCTATCTTAGCATATTAAATCTTAACATGGTATCAGAGCTAACCTGAAGGAAGGCAAGGTATGGCACTTACGACACTTGCTTTACTTACAACAATTTGAAGGTTAGGGTTTTATATAGCAAAAACTAGTCATCGTGGAACTTTCACCATAAATCCATTTTGGTGAAGTTTCAGGATATGAAACCTTTACAAGTCGTAGATAACATCTCCAGGTATCTTGTGTCCAAAGGGCACCCTCAGATTCGTTGTACTTTGTAAGTTATGATCAGTACAAGTTAGGGTTTCTGCCTCTTCCAGATCTCAGTCAAAATCAGGTGACCTTGGAAAAAAGGTCATAAATTGGGCTAGGAAGCTCCAAATGAAATTTTGTAAAAATTGACAGGTAGTACACAGACTGTACTATCTCATAAAACTTTTCCAGAATTCGAAGGTGAACCAGTGATACGTGGCACGCCGTACAAGTTCGCTCTCCTGTTTTATCCCATAAACATGTCACATTGCGACACTTAGCATAACTCTCTCTCAGAGAGTCCAATTGAGGTCAGACCTGTCAGGATGGAAATATAACAGGGAGAGCTATCTCAGAAAAGTTTTTCAGAGGCCGAAGTTTAAACAGTGACACGTGGCACTCCGTACAAGTTCGCTCTCCTGTATTATCCCAAAACAGGTCACGTTGCGACATTTGGCATAACTCTCTCTCAGAGAATCCAATTGAGGTCAGACCTATTGGGATGGAAAGATGAAAGGTCAGGATACCACAAAAAAAGTTTTCAGACCCTGTGGAGCGAAAATTTCAGAGTTATAGTAGAAACAATCAGGTACATATTTCTGTCAAAACAAAATTATTTTTTGAGCACCTTCATTCATGGCTTCCGGAATTTAGGGTTTCGGAGAAAGTTAGAATTTTTGGAATCGGAATCCACGGTTGAATGCTACTCAGGAAAATTGAAATTTACAGACCAAGATCAAATTTTTTGGTTGGGTAGAATACCGGGCTTGATCAAACCCCAGTTCGGGATTTTGATCGGAAAGATGGAAAATTAGGGCTTCAACAAAAGTTGGAATTTTTGAAGTCTGTAACCACGGCTGGAAGCTCCTCAGAAAAATAAGAGTTTAGAGCCTTGGATTGAACCTTTTGATTGGACAGAAGGGTGGGCTTCATCAAACCCTAGTTCGGGTTCCTGTCTAGAAGATCCAGAAGTTTCGAAGGCAATTTTTGAGGGGTCAAATTTTGGAGATTTCAAAATTGAAGTATGCTAGTTTGATCAGCTCAGCAAGACACATCCTTCCATCCATTCAGAAGTGTGAAAGTCAAAGATTGAATTTTTAGGGTTTCTCTGGAAAACCCTAATCAAGCTCCAGATCAAGTTTCAGGGGGAGTTGAGGCTAAGGCCTTACATAAGAAGACTACAAGAAGTCTCGACAGGTATGACTTAAGGAGGTTCAGGTATGTCTTGAAATCTGATTCTTGATTAAGTTCATGATGTGTTTGTCTTCATATTATTTATTAGTACAATCTTGATTAATGTTAGAATTGTCTTATCACCCTAGTAACAGTATGAATGTATGTGAATGATCGAAGACATTCATTGATTAGGGCTATATGATTGTACTAATGCATTATGGTGTTGTGTGAGGTTGATGTTGTTTGCTAACAAGATACAGGTACATCACAAAAGACAAATCAAGTTTCATGACCATGAAAACATGAAGGCAAAGACTCATCCATAATCTTTGTTCTACTTACGAGGTATGTATGACTTTGTTATATTATGCTTAACCTATGAGACATGCAGGTTCTAGCTCAGGATCTCTACATCAATGAAGAGATTGTTTAGGTATGATGTACATAACTAAGCAGGTATACTAATCCAGGTATGTTTTCCTATGTCAAAGTTAGAATCTTACCTTGTGTTAGGATCCCTTATATAAGTATACTTGGTATGATTGGTTATGCTTATTCATAAAGCTAGTAATCAAGGGTTTATGAATATTATGTCTTTTATCTTGATTGATGATATCTTGAATACTAATGTTTATTATCTATGATCATGACTATACATATTCAAGATTATTTAGAATTACAATGTTTTGATAATATTTATAATATACTAATGAATATATGTCTGTGTATGAGATCATGAGGATAACACTAGTGCACACTTGAGCATGCACAGTAGTACAGAATGAATAGAAGTTCAAAAGACATTTAGAAGATCAAGCGGGAGGCAACCACACAAACATAAAAGACAAGTATTTGAGTTGTTATTTGAAATAGTAAATGATATCTGTATGCATAATAAGTTATCATGTCAACATGATTTCATGATTATGAAGTATTAATAATCATGTACTTAATTTTGATTTGTAGGAAAGATCATGAAGAATGATGAACACCGAACAAATGATGGATGTTCAACAAGAAGATTTACAAATCAAACAAAATATAGAAGGCTCTTGGCTAGAAGATTCTCTTAGAAAGAGGAAGAGAATCATGATGAGATGTTTGCTCCAAGTGACTAGATAAGACCATTCTCTTAATGGTGTAATTAAAGAAGAAGTGTGAATCAGGTTCTGTATGGGTACCCAGGATCGATAATCAATTGATGAGCTTAATGATCACCATGGGTGATGTGAATATCAACCTTTGCTACAAAGATGAATATGGTTTCTATACACAGATGACATGGATGCAAGAAGAGTTCAAATGATATTAAGGCCCATATCAATAGACCCATCTAACGAGAGATGGCACAGATAGACATGCATAAGATCATTCAATGCAGAGTGTGAATGATGGTCAGTCACAAAGGGAGAATTGACAGTTTCTTGATAAGTTTGGGCTTTACCAAAAGTAAAGTTGTTCCTAACCTTTACCTTAAGGTTGTGGATGATGAACCTATCATACCATTATTGTATGATGATGATCTATTTCTGACAAGGAATGAGAAATAGATCATGAAAAGGAAGAAGAAGATGACTGCAGAAATGAAAATGAAAAATCTCAGATTGATGCATTACTTCCTAGGTCTGGAAGTATGGCAAGGCTCAGAAGGAATCTTTCTCAACCAGGGAAAGTATGCTGAGAAATATTAAAAGGACTTGATGTGTTGGAATGGCCACTCTCATGGATTCCAACTTGAAGTTGTTAGCAGATGACTCTTCAGAGTTAGTGGATATAACTCTGTACAGACAAATTATTGGGTCACTGATGTATCTAATAAATACTAGGTCAGATATATGCTTTGCTATGAATACCTTGATTTAGTATCTAGTGGAAACTAGATGTGTTCACCTGTTAGTTGCAAAGCATGTGATCAGGTACCTAAAGGATATGATAGACTTTGATCTATGCTATATTGGATATCATGACTTCAGATGGCTACATAGATGTTGATTGAGCAGAAAGTGTATCAGACAGGAAGAGCACATTGAGAGGATGTTATTGTCTGGGATCAGCCATGATCTTGTGGTTTAGCAGGAAACAATCTAGTGTGGCTCTTAGCACAAGCAAAATATATGGTTGCTTGCTCTGCTAAGTTATGAAGTAGTATGGTTTCAGAATTGTTTGACTTAGAGATGGACCCAACTGCGATCCTATGTGACAAACAGAGTTGTACCAAAATGGCAAAGAATCCAGTGTTCCATGATAAGTCAAAAGCACATAGAGATCTGACATTTCTATATACGAGATATGGTGCAGAAAGGAATTAAAGTTCGAATTTGTAACAAGTTACCATTGTACTAACCAAACCTCTACCGATACGATGTACTAACTAAACCTCTACCTCAAGTAAAGTTTTCCGAGACAAACTTAATATAGTTCAGAAGGATCCTCCTCGAAAGGGGGAGTGATGTGATCACTTATGATGAGATTGCCTGCATCAACAGAAAGGTCGATGATGTGGTTACCTATATTGGTGATGCCAACAAAGAGGTTGGTGGATGGTCCTTAGATAGGGTCTAAGGTGACAAGGGGATTGGATCATCCCTGGACTTCAGTCCTAAAGAGAGCCGTAGACGTATTTCTTCGAGAATGAAGTCCTTGGTGGACATGAGGGGATTGGACCATCCTTGGACTTCAGTCCTAAAGAGAGCCGTAGACGTATGTCTTCGAGAATGAAGTCCTTGGTGGACATGTGGGGATTGGATCATCCCTGGACTTCGGTCCTAAAGTGAGCCGTAGACATATGTCTCCGAGAATGAAGTCCTTAGTGGACAAGTGAGGATTAAGTCATCCTTGGACGTGGTCCTAAATGTATGGTTGAGGATTGAGTCATCCTTGGACGTGGTCCTAAATGTACAGTTGAGGATTGAGTCATCCTTGGACGTGGTCCTAAATGTACGGTTGAGGATTGAGTCATCCTTGGACGTGGTCCTAAATGTACGGTTGAGGATTGAGTCATCCTTGGACGTGGTCCTCAATGTACGGTTGAGGATCGAGTCATCCTTGGACGTGGTCCTAAATGTACGGTTGAGGATCGAGTCATCCTTGGACGTGGTCCTAAATGTATGATTGAGGATTGAGTCATCCTTGGACGTGGTCCTAATGTACGGTTGAGGATTGAGTCATCCTTGGACGTGGTCCTAAATGTACGGATGAGGATTAAGTCATCCTTGGACGTGGTCCTAAATGTACGGTTAAGAATTAAGTCATCCTTGGACATGGTCCTAAATGTACAGATGGGATTGCATAGTCCCTAGACATGAGACTTATCTTAAAGTGATAAGGACTGATCATCCTGGAACTCGATCTGGATTGTATCATCCATGGACCTATGTCCTAAAGAGAGCGGGATTGATCATCTTGTAATATGATCGTGTGTGTTGCAGGGTATGCTGCTATGCATGATAGATGTATTAGTGAGAATACATGCTTTTGATGATAGATGTATTAAGTGAGAATACATGCTTTTGATGATAGATGTATTAGTGAGAATACATGCTTTTGATAATATAAGTATTAGTAAGAATACATGTTTTGATGATAAATGTATTGGTGTGGATACTAATACAGATGATCCAGATGCTGTAGATCGAGATGATCCAGATGCTGTAGATCGAGATGATCCAGATATTGTAGATCGAGATGATCCAGATGCTGTAGATCGTGATGATCCAGATGCTGTAGATCGAGATGATCCAGATGCTGTAGATCGAGATGATCCAGATACTGAAGATGTTGATGTTCCAGTATTGAAGATATTCCAGTAACTGCTTGAGTTACTGATGATGTTGAGAAAGCTTCCAATGATTTATAGATGTATCATGTATGATGTTGATGACTCCTTGCTTGTGCAGATGCTGTTATAATATCCTTCTCGTTAAGGGGGAGTGTTGAGATATTGTAACTTCAAAGAATATTATATTTGTACTTTATTATTCTGGAGATGTTTCATTCCTCCTTGAAGATCTTATTGTATATTCGGAGATGTTTATTCCTCCGTCGGAATGTGGTAACTCAGGTTATTAGACTTCCCTAGTGGGGGTCGGCCCTATATGTGTTATGTGGGTCAAAGGGTTATTAGACCACCCTAGAGGGGTCGGCCCAGTCAGCTGTAGTGGGGTATTTAATCCATTGGTTAAATACGAGCCTACATGTTTTGTGTAAAAGATAAGTCGGAGTAGTGTATAAATAGAGGAGGTGTATTCCTCATTTTACACACTCACTCACTTGAGAATAGCGCACTTGTGGAGGAGAGGTCTGCTATGATGGAGGAGGAGATCATGTCTTTGGTTTGCATCTTTGTATATTGCTGGTCATCTATATTGAGGAAGCTTTACTGGGTTTTCTACCCCATGAGGGTTTCCCAAGATAAATCTGTGTCTCTTGTGTTTATGCTATGCTTGTTGTTTCTTCAGTGATCCTGTATATGCTATTATTGTGAAATGGAATGTAATGCTGCTATTTTCTGTCTTAGCATATTAAATCTTAACAGATAGTCCCAGGAACACCACAAGAAAAAGGTGTGTCAGAAAGAATGAACAAAACGATCATGGAGCATGCAAGGTGTATGAGACTGCATGCAGGGTTGCCCTTAAGGTTTTGGGTGGATGCTGTAAATACTGTTGTTTATTTAATAAACAGAGGACCTTCAAGTGCTTTGGATGGTGGTATTCCAGAGGAGGCATGGACAGATAAAAAGGTAAACTACTCATTTCTGAGAACATTTGGTTGTGAAGCATTTGTCCATATTGATAAAGAAAATAGAACAAAGCTTGAAGCTAAATCCAAGAAATGTACCTTTATTGGATACGGGGTTGATGAATTTGGTTATCGCTTATGGGATTATGAAAATAACAAAATCATCAGGAGTAGATATGTGATATTCAATGAAAATGTCATGTATAAAGATCAGTTGCAGGGAAAGAAACAAGAAAAGGAAACCACAGAGTACACAGTACTTGATCAAATTCAAGAAAATGAAGTTCCAAAGGTGCTAGAAAATCAAGAACAACAGCAAGTACCTGAAACTGTAAGAAGATCTACCAGGTTAAGTAGACTCCCTGAACGATACTATCCTTCAATGTATTATTTGTTGATGAATGATGCTTGTGAACCAGAATGTTATGAAGAAGCAATGCAGGTGGAAACTAGAAAGAAGTGGGAGCAAGGCATGAATGAGGAGATGGACTCATTGGTAGGAAACCGGACTTGGGATCTGGTTCACTTTCCTGCTGGTAAAAGAGCATTGCAGAACAAATGGATTTATAGATTGAAGGAAGAAGAAGGAGGTAAGAAGCAGTACAAGGGCAGACTTGTTGTAAAGGGGTTTGCACAGAAGAAAGGTATATATTTTGATGAAATATTTTCTCCTGTTGTTAAGATGACTTCAATTAGGACTATCTTAAGTCTAGTGGCGGTAGAAGATTTGCATCTTGAACAGTTAGATGTAAAAACAACCTTTCTCCATGGGGATTTGGAGAAAGAGATATATATGCAGTAGCCACAAGGGTATGAGGTCAAAGGTAAGGAGAACTTGGTATGCAGGTTGAAAAAGAGTTTGTATGGCTTGAAGTAAGCTCCAAGGCAGTGGTATTTAAAATTTGACAGGTTTATGACAGAACAAGGTTATAGTAGATGTCATTCTGACCACTATGTTTATTTCAAGAAGCTAGACAATGAAAGATATATTATCTTGTTATTGTATGTGGATGACATGCTTGTTGCAGGGTCTAACATGCATGATATAAATGTGCTCAAAAGGAAGCTAGCTAATTCATTTGCGATGAAGGATTTGGGTGCTACAAAGCAAATCCTTGGTATGAGAATAACAAGAGACAGGAAAAATCTCAAATTGACATTGTCTCAGAGTGAGTACATACAAAAGGTGTTGGAGAGGTTCAGAATGAAAAATGCAAAACCAGTAAATACACCTTTGGCTAGCCATTTGAATCTAAGTAAGGAAATGTGTCCCAAGACACAGGAAGAGATAGATTACATGTCTAAGATTCCCTATCAATCAGCAGTTGGCAGCTTGATGTATGCCATGGTGTGCATAAGACCAGATATTGCACAAGCAGTGGGAATTGTGAGCAGATATATGAACAATCTAGGTAAAGAACATTGGAAGGCAGTACAGTGGATTCTCAGGTATTTGAGAGGTACTACCACTCAAGCATTATGTTTTGGAGGTTCAGACACTATTCTACAGGGATATGTTGATGCAGATATGGCAGGTGATAAGGATAGGAGGAGGAGCACCACAGGGTATGTGTTTACTATAGGTGGAACAGCAGTAAGTTGGATTTCGAAACTACAGAAGGTTGTTTCACTTTAAACAACAGAAGCAGAGTATGTTGCTGTTACAGAGGCTAGTAAAGAGATGATTTGGTTGTAGGTTTATGGAGTTATTGGGTAAGAAGCAGAAGGATAACAGGTTGTATAGTGACATCCAAAATGCCATTAATCTTGCAAAGAACTCAGCATTCCATTCCAGGACTAAACATATACAGCTCAAGTACCATTTCATACGCTCTGTTCTGGAAGATGAACTGTTGAAGCTGGAAAAGATACATACTAGCCAGAATCCTGTAGACATGTTCACAAAGGTAGTGACCAGAGAGAAACTGAGTTCCTGCTCGGTTTTAGTTGGCCTTCTAGCATGAAGGTGAAGATGAGAAAGTTTCCAAGTTCAAGGTCCAGCAAGTGTAGCAGCGGTGGAGTTGTTGTGACTAGTCTCCAAGTGGGAGATTGTTGGTTGTGGAGCCTGATCTCCAGATTCAGAGATATTATTATTCTGCCGTGTTTGTACCCCAGTTTTATATGATATGTAGGTGGACTGTACACTCACCTCAGTGGGAGGGTGTGGGGGGGCATCGCTAGTTTTATTATTCAACCGTGTTTTACAGGCCCATGGTTTTGGGTAACCCATGGTATTTTCCCATTCTTCTCCCTTATAAAAGAAAGACATTGTAATATGGTTAGGGTTGATGTATTAGGTGTTATGCTTTGTAAATATCTCTGAGATCAAGAAGAGAGACTGTGAGACAGTGAAGAGGAAGTGCAGCAGTTGTGCTGCAGGTTGTATCCCTTCACTTTGATGGATGGAATAATAATAAGGACTAGCAACTTCAGTGTGGACGTAGCCCATCTTGGGGTGAACCACGATATATATGTGTCTCTCTTGTATTACGTGTGTGATTATATTTGCATTTATGTTTATTGTTATTGCTATGTGATCCCATTTTTCTAACATTTTATGCTTTCCTGCTCCTCAGAAAGGACAACCTGTGCTTCTTTGGAGATTAAAGGAAGGGTATGGTTCGTTAAAGGAACTCTGATGAATAAATCCTGGGAACCCTATAGTAACCTAGGAATATAGGATACCTAAGGAAGGAAAGATGTTCATGTAGAGTAAGTATGGCATGCACTGTTGGACCTTTAGTTGTTGTGCTCCCCCTTAACGAAGCTAACAATGATAGTTTCTACCTGCACCACCTGCTCGTTAATTGAATGAAGTTTCCAATGAGTAGGGGGGAGAAAACAATACCGTGTCATTCCCTTGAACCCTATGACTGTTGATTTTCCAAGAGTCTCGGATATCACCCTTGGGTAACCAGGTAATTTATTTATAAGCTTGGTGGTCTACCTCATACAGTCCAAAAAGAAGATAATACATTTCCTCAACAATTACAACAAAATATGTCCATGTAATTGTTGAAATAATGAGTGACTTCTTACTATTATTTTCATATATATATATATATATATATATATATATATATATATATATATATACGATACGGTTTATGTGAGCATGTACAATAGTTAATCAACTGATAGGACAATCATAATCCTTATAGTGGAATGATTGATATCAAAATTATCGTGAAAGGAAAAAACAAAAGTAAATTTAAAATTGTTTTTATTTAATTGATAGCAACTTCATAGAACCAATAAATTAAATTTTATAAATTTTTTCAATCAAATAATAACTTGGAGTGTTCTATTTATTGAAATGGAGAGTAATTGGACTGTCTCTTCGAATACGGGATTGGCAGAATAGTTATTCTTATAGTTTATATTCAATTCAGTAATTATTGAACTAACAAATATAATATCTTATATATATATATATATCAATATAAAATTTTTATGTGTTTATTGAAATTGAGAGTAATTGGGCCGTCTTCGAAAAAAGGAATTGCCAGAATAGTTCTTCTTATAGTTTATATTCAATTCAGTAATTATTGAACTAAAAAATAGAATATATATATAATATTTCTTATATATATATATATATATATATATATATATATATTTTTTTTTTCCAAAGAAAAACGCGTAATTTCATTAATTAAAATCAAATTACATAGTGTCGAAAGGCTTCTGTGAGCCCTTTCCAGTATTTTCTTTTTAGCTCCAAGTATCAAAATTTTCTGTATCATGTAAAATTCCCATCAAAAAAGAAATCCGAGTTCTCCAGAGGAATTCAAGGACCGATAGATATATACATAAAGTTTAAAAAAAAATTAGTATGCCAGTAGAAAATCATGTGTTTTGAACCGCCACCCCTTCGATAAATGGCATATGATAGTATTCGTGGAGAGTGTCATTTTTCAGTTCCATGATTTTCCACTTTCCAAGTTGTAAATTCAATCCAAGCTTTGAAAGGTAATCAACCTCGCTGTTTCTTTCCATGTAGACATGACGACAAGAGAAAGTGTCAAAATCCTATAATCCTCAAGGTTTCTGTCAACATTGAGTTTAATAGCAGATTGTGGAAACGATGAACTTGGTTTATCCAATTTATGATAATCAAAGAGTCTCCTGAGATATGAAGATGTGAGAAATGGGTTTTTCTCACAAAGCAAAGCATGAGTTTGAGTACATATAGTTCAACCTAGTTTTTTGACCCTTTCCTCAGTCCCTTATGAAGCTTATAATGGTGGTTTTCCGATAAGTGGAGTATTATGCCTCCTCCACACACATCATTTTGAGAAGCCCCATCGAAAAAATCCCATGGATTTTGAGTTTTAAAGTCTTCCACCAAAATAGTATGGGGAATAGGCTATTTTTTTTCTTGCGGGAAATAGGAAAGAATAGAGATGTTGTATTGGGCCATAAGAGTAGGGGTGGTCTGTTTTTCCTGGAAGATCGATCTGTTTCTGGCAATCCATATGCCCCAAATGGCGATCATCGGTAAAGCATGAATAAAATACTTGTCTGGGGCGTTGTTCCATATTTTCCAAGCTTCTTCCACTGTGTTTCCACTCCACTCAATAGTAGGGAGAATTTGTGTTTTCAACTCAGTCCATAAGTTTATGATAAAGGGGCATCTCAAGAAAATATGTGTTATTTATTCCTCACATTGCTTGCAGAGAGCACATTATCCTGGTCCTGCGATGTTTTTCTTTTTCATACGATCCCGCATCGGAATCTTGTTAGCTAAGAGACACCACATGAAATTTTTTTTCCTTTAATGGAAAGTGGGATTTCCAGATCTTCTCCACCACCACTTTTTTTCCCCATTCTGATGTTGTTCCGCCAACAATTTGTAACCCATATTTGGGGTGTATTTTCCATTTGAGGCTGGATACCAGATAAGTTCATCCAGTGAATCAATGATTCTTATGTGAGTGCTTTTGAGGGCTAATATGTACTCATTCCAGGTGTTGATGTGTTCCTCCGGAATTTCTAAGACATCCATGCCCATCCATCCCTGTTTCCAGAGATTTGTTGAGTGGTTGTCCACAATATGATTGATGTGGAAGATGCCCTATTGATGAAGAAACTATATAAGTGGAAGGGGGAGTAGATGTTTACTTTGATAGCCCAGCCATGGGTCAGTGCCGAGGCATATTTGTGATCCATTTCCGAACTTCCATGCAAGTCCTTGTTCAATGATCGGAAATGATCAAAGTGTTAATTTTTGAACATTAATTCAATATACTCTAGGATCTTTACTGAGAGAATAACATGTACAACATATCAAGTATAACAATGCATATCAATCACACCAAGCAATCACATGAGACAATAGACACACAGAGTTTCACTGGGGAAAACCATAAACGTGAAAAACCCCACAACTTCCTCAGAGATAGAAAGAGCAATGATACAACCAAAGTACAAGAGATAGTCTTCTACTAGCAGCTACTCCTCCTCCTCAACTAGTGCGCCACTTTCCGAGTGATGTAGGAGTGAATAATGAGATGAAAAAATAGAGATCTTCCGCTCTCTATTTGTACTTGTTCCAACTTGCCTAATACATTAGCAGGGACGACTTCTCTATAAGAGTCTAGTAACCCATGGTTACATTAATCCGGGCCGACCCCTCACTAGGTGGTCTAATAACCCATCACAGAAAGTTACGACACTTGCAACACTTGTCAATACAAATGATGACACTTCCATATAGAGGAATAATACATCTCTATAGGAGTACAATATACATAGATGAAATACATTCCGAAGTTACATATACATCAACACTCCCTCTTAACTAGGAAGGTATTTCTCGACATAGATCTACTAGCACAAGTCTTCTTCTCTAGATCATCGTCACTGGATCATCATCATCGAATCATCGTCATCGTCACTGCTGCTGCTATCTCAATCAATCTCCCATCTACTCATCATAGGAAGTTCTATAGAGCCAGTCATTTTTCATACTGGATGTAGGCCTATCACTTGCAGGTCTTCGTCATCATTGGCCATACTGTGGAAACCTCAGGACTTATTACGTGTGTCACAAAACCTGTCTAGAGCATCCCAGGTTGTTATGGGCACACAACTCTACCTGTCAGATCTCCCAAGGACATATTACATGTGACCCCACCACAAAACCTTGCAAGAGCATCCCAGGCTGTTACAAGCACACAGCTCTACCTGTCGGACCTCCCAAGGACATATTACATGTGGTCACACCACAAAACCTTGCAAGAACATCCCAGGCTATTACGAGCACACAGCTCTACCTGTCGGACCTCCCAAGGACACATTACATGTGGTCATGGAAAAACCTTGCAAGAGAATACCAGGCTGTTATGAGCACATAGCTATACTTGTCGGATCTCCCAAGGACACATTACATGCCATAGGAAAAAACCTCAAAAGAGCATCCCAGGCTGTTACGAGCACACAGATCTACCTGTTGGATCTCCCAGAGCGCTATTATATGTCCTTCCAAAGCAATGCCTCGAAAGAGCATCCCAGGCTATTACGAGCACACATCTCTACTTGTCGGATCTCCAAGGTCAACTTACATGCTCATATGCACAACTTATCAACGGCCACAGAGTATTAACCTGATACTCACTGTACATCATCCTGATCCTGATGATCATCACAACATCGTACTGATGCATGTCATCCAGAGCATCGTCTTGATACTCATCACTCACGATCATCCTGATCATCGTCACTGCATCGTCCTGATGCATATCAACTGGAGCAACATCCTGAAGCTCATCATCCATGATCATCTTGATCATACAATGCATCCACCTGATGCATACACCGTATCTACCTGATACATATCATCATACATGATCTACCTGATCATACAATGTATCCACCTGATACATACACAAATACATGATCCAACTGATCATATCAAGCATCCAACATGATGTATATACATATACATGATCCAACTAATCATGGCAAGCATCCAACATGATGCATATACATATACATGATCCAACTAATCATAAAAAGCATCCAACATGATGCATATACATATACATGATCCAACTGATCATAGCAAGCATCCAACATGATGCATATACAGAGCAGTAACTGGAGCATCGTCCTGATGCTCATCATCCAGTGCTTATATCCACATCCATGTGAAGGATCCTCCTCTCACCATGATTGGAATGGATCCAACAAATGTGTCCATCACTTCTTCCTCGACGTGTCATCAATCTGAAGAACACCAAGCCTCCCTTTGAAGTACTCGAACTTCACTCTGGCTAGTGGTTTCGTCAGCACATCTGCAACTTGCTCATTCGTCGCAACATACAGGAGCTTCACTGCTCCTCTCTTCACCACATCCCTGATATAGTGATATTTGATCTCAATGTGCTTTGACCTATCGTGGAACACTTGGTTCTCAGATAGCTTCACACAACTCTGGTTGTCACAAAAGATACCAGTAGCCTCCAATGGGAGATCAAATAACTCAGACAGTAGCTTCCAGAGCCATACTGCCTCACAACTAGCTGAACAAGCTGCAACATGCTCTGCTTCGGCTGTACTTAGTGCTATGCAGGACTACTTCCTGCTAAACCAAGAGATCACACCTGATCCCCTACTGAAGCATCAAACATAAGTGCTCTTCCTATCTGCAGCACTGCCTACCCAGTCTGAATCAACATAACCCTACAGGTTAAACTTTTGATTCGCATCATACTTGAGCCCATAATCAACTGTACCCTTCAGGTACCTCAGAATATGCTTTACAGCAACCAGGTGAACACTCCTCGGATATGTCAGAAACTGGCTCAATGTGTTCACCGCAAAGCAAATATCTGGTCTCGTGTTCGTCAGGTACATCAACGACCCAATCATCTGACGATACATAGTGACATCAACTGGATCAGATGAAGCATCACACAGAAGCTTCAGGTTCGATGCCATGGGCGTGGCCATGGCCTTGCAGTCCATCATCCCAAACCTCTTCAGGATCTTTACTGCATAGTTCCCTTGTCCAAGGAAGATCCCATCTGCACTCTGCCACACCTCCATGCCTAGAAAATAGTGCATCATCCCCAAGTCCTTCATCTCGAACTTGGTTGCAAGCTTCCTCTTGTTGTCGGCAATCAACCCATCCTCTCCTATAACAAATAGGTCATCCACATATAGGAGTAGTATCACAGGATTGCCTTCCTCAACCTTGTAGTAAAGGTTGGAATCTGCTTTACTCTTGGTAAAGCCCAAACTGGATAGAAAGCTATCCATCCTACCATACCAAGTCCTAGGAGCTTGCTTCAAGCCATACAAGGCTTTCTTCAACTGACACACGTATGACTCCCTGTCATGTGTCTCAAAACCAAGTGGCTGCTCCACATACACTTCCTCCTCGACTACACCATTCAATAAAGCTTTCTTAACATCCATCTGGTGTATCTTCCATTTCATCACTGCAGCCAGAGCAAGTACTGATGTGATGGAAGTGTACCTAGCTACAGGAGAAAATTTTTCTTCATAGTCTATCCCCTCTTTCTGGGAGAATCCACAAGCTACAAATCTTGCTTTGTATTTCTCTATGCTTCCATCTGCAGCATGCTTGATCTTGTTGATCCACTTGGAAGTCACAACTGACTTCCCTTCAAGTCTTGGGACTACATCCCAAACATCATTCTTCATGATCGACTGATACTCCTCAACCATGGCATCCTTCTATTCTTTCTTTTTCGGTGCTTCTTCATAACTAGAAGGTTCTTTGTTCATAATGTCACAGAGTAAGGCAACATAACTGGTGTGTGATCTAGTTCTCTTCCTTGCTCCGTGTTCTTCTTCTAGAATGCCATACCTTTTTGCATCTTGAATGAGCTCTCTAGCCCATATAGGTTTCCTCTTGTGAGATTCCTTCTCATGGGGTGGATCTAAAGGTTCTTGTGGATCTTCAATCTCACGATCTTCCTGTAGTGTCCCTCCTATCCTACAAGGCTATGGAGAGGACACTAACAATAATACTGGACATCTAGTCCCATACTTAATCAAATAAGCATTCATATAAATTGTAGATGGAGATATGCAAATGCATAAACATTTGAAAACACAGCAGAATTTAATTCCATTACACATCCATCATACATTTCAGATTTTCATGTCATTCATCAATTAAGAAATATCAAATTAGCAAATGAGAATACTTATCTTAAACCAAGTAGTCCCCGAGCAAACAGCTACGCTTCTACAACGTTCCACCCAACCGTAGTCCAGTGTGCTCCTCAATCTCTCAGCACCATTGCCACTGCCGAGCTGGGCATGATCTCCACAAGGAAAAAGGGAAAGCAGGCTCTCACATAGCCAAAGATACACCAGAATCAACCAAGCCAATCAGCAGTTGGGTTTCTCAGGCTTCTAAGAGACGGACAAAGGTGAATTACTAGGCTAGTGGCTCAACCATTGATCTATGGATACTTCATTGGGGTCATCAAGCCAAATCTGTCCTCTTCCACTCCTGAATCTCCTGCTCACAGGTTCAAACTAAACAGGGAGGGACATAACAGCCAGAAATGCAAGTGCTGGGCGTTTTTGCAGTAGGATGCCCAACGATGGGATTTCAACCAGTTCAGAAAAACGTGGGAAAGCCTAAAACGAAAATTGGAAAATGGGAAAACAACCCCAGGAGCATAATCGTTTTCAGAAAAACGTCCATGGGAATTTCATGGGCAGAAACGGCCTCTATAACCCCAGAAAATCATGGTTCTCTTCTCCCAGCCACTGTGCTAACCAAAAATGAGTTCCCAGGCATGGGAGAATGCAGAGAAATGGTGAAAACGTGAAGGAAAAACCCCAGTTCGCCCCAGGCTGCGTGAGAGAGGAAAGACCGTGGTTCAGAATGGCTTGGGAAGGAAAAACATGGGTGATTTCTTGCCTTGCAAGCAAAACTTCGAATTTCCATATTGATGGCTTGCCCATACCCGAAATTGGCTGCCATACCTCATCATTCCCAAGGCATTAACTGCCTCAACCAACTCTTGGAAGAATTTAATGATTGGGGCATAAGCCAAAATGGGTAGTTGGGATTTCATGGGTTTTCTCATTGACACAGGGATTGACTCCATTGGCTCAAGGGTTTGGTTATTTTTCCTCCCTATTCCTTGTAAGATCATGCCCCATCTCTTTGTTGCATTGCATAGCTGGTTGTGGGTTTTTCATTAAAATTGCATATTTACATGATGTCCGAATTTGCATTGTGCACGGCTAGCACAAGAACCATATGCATCTATTCTAATTGCTGATACATAGAACGATAAATCAATGGTGGGGCCTTGGCCTTGAGCTCCTCACCATGACTAAATAACAATATTTACATCATTTACAATATTAATGCAATAGGGTCAAGATGGGGACATTACATTCCCCTCCCCTTGGAATAACACCGTCCTGGGTGTTCCAACACTTCGAAAATAAATACCCACTTTAAATATGTCAAAAATTCACAAAATGTGGTAGGTCTGTCCTGCATTTCACCCTTTACTTGGGTTTTTCAGGACTAAGTCCTTTGGTCTTTACAAACTGCTGTTGCTGGCTGGGACCTTCTAGCTCTGCATGAGGACATCGTTCCAAAACAATTCCTTCCTTTTCTTTTCCTTCCAACTGGTCCACGAACCTGGGGAATTTATGGTCTCTTGTTGGGCACTCACGAAGGCAATGATTTCCTCCACATCCCCAACATTTCATTGACGGCTTTACCTTTTCCCGACCCATTTCCTTTGAGTCTTCCCACCTGGAATGTTTCTTAATCGGAAAATTGGATGAATGCTTCTTCATTGATCCACTTTCCTTTCCCTTGCTGATTTCTCCCAGAATGCTTTTTACCACTTTTTGCAGATGAATAGAGTCTTGCAAAGCCTCATGGTTTATCTCATTCTGTTGCCTCTGTAGCTTGAGAATCTCCTCAAGATTTTCTAGGGTCCTGTCAATTGTTTGAAGAAGACTTTCAGCCAACTCTAATAGCCCTCAGTCTGCTACCATGGTCAATGGGCACAACTGAACACACTTTGCTTACTAGCAAAACTTTCTTGTGCCGGCTGCAACCAATTGTTTCACTTTCTTACCTATGAAATTCATTATGTGAATTCTTTGTTAGGACAAGCATAACATAAACATTAAGATTAGTCAATTATTTTCCTAATTGACATGGAATGTCCATGCTTTCTTCATGGGACTTCCACACTTTTCATGCTTTCCCAACATACATATGAACTCATTCATGTTCATCCTTTCCCAGGAAATTTACTATTTCAGCATTCACAATTCATCTCAAGCAATTAAACACAATCTATTTTCAGCCATGATATGCACTCAACAATCTTTTGTTTTATAAATGCATCAATCAAAAGGAAAGAGAAGAGTAGGGGTTTCTCCCTCTTAGTCTTGTTCTATTATGGAGCTACACTATCGCTGTGGTTTCATGCTCCTTAGTCTCTTTCACTTCAATGTGAATGCTTTGACTTTCCTTTCTTGGCTATGACACTTAGTGTCTAAGGTCTGTATATGGATTTTCAACTAGGGCACTCTTCCCATTATTTCCTACAGAACCTTTGGCTGCTAGGATCCACTCGTATCCACTAGCACCATCTTCATTACTGCTCATACTGAGCTCTTCAGGACGGTCACATGTCCACATGCATCTCTAGGATGCCTTCATAATCCTTGCTTCCAGCAATACCTACACTCAAACATTGAATCAATTCACATGTTTAGTTCATTTTCATAGGGTTTATCTCTAAACAAGAGTTTAGGAAATCATAACCAAATCATATACACACGTATATTCATAAGCAAGAAGCTGCAAGGTAACTGAATACTTATCTGTATTGGATGTCTTCACTTTATTCAACGGGATCCTTCTTTGCTTTACGAGCCTTGGATTTCCCGTGAACACAATAACGAATGTTTGAGCCAGCACGTGGGCTACTCCACAATCATTCGAATAGGCAATTCCAGGCCAGTACGCCGACTGGTTTTATCAATAATTTCCTTTATGAATATGCTAGGCCAGTGCTCCGACTGGTTTTATCAATTGTTTAAGGGGTGTTGGGCCAGCGTACACGCTGCTTTACCATATCAAGTAGTTAATGCCCAACTAGTCACTATCTGGACTTATCAAGAACTTTAAAGCGTTCAACCAGCTACTCCCTGGATTTCTTAATAATTTATATCGCCCACTCACTTACTCTCTGGATTTACCAGCAATTTATATCGCCCACTCATTTACTCTCTCGATTTACCAGCAATTTATATCGCCCACTCATTTACTCTCTGGATTTACCAGCAATTTATATCGCCCACTCATTTACTCTCTGGATTTACCAGCAATTTATAGTCTTTCAGGGTCTTGCCTTCCTACAATGACCAAGGTTTCCAACAAAGAAACAATAGTGTATCAGCTTAGCTGTTAGAATACTTATACCTGAAATATTCATTATTCCAAACAAGACATAAATGAAAACGAATACTTATCTGTATTGTGCGTTTCCCCTCTGGTCCACAGGATCCTGCTTCGCTTTGCAAGCCTTGGGATCACCTATGGACTTGGATATAGTTAATGCTTAACCAGTACGCCTCCCTATCAGCTGGATTTACCAAGCATTTGGTGGTACCCAACCAGTCCCATACCTGGTTGGCACTCTCCAATGCTGAGCCAGCACATTCGTCTGGGTCATCGACCAATGGAAGGAAACTGCACCACCGACCATTATAGGTCAAGGCTCTACTATGGAGCCATAGGCATCTCAGGGTTTTTAGTCAGTCCTCGGTGCCCGCCCTCCCACTGTTGTCCCAGTAGATATTTTATGCCTTTACCAAATGCCACCACACCTTCTTGTACCATCTGACCATTATAGGTCAAGGCTCTACTATGGATCCATAGGCATCTCAGGGTTTTCAGTCAGTCCTCGACGCCCGCCCTCCCACTGCTGTCCCAGTAGATATTTTATGCCTTTACCAAATGCCACCACACCTTCTTGTACCATCTGACCATTATAGGTCAAGGCTCTACTATGGAGCCATAGGCATCTTAGGGTTTTCAGTCAGTCCTCGGCACCCGCCCTCCCACTGCTGTCCCAGTAGAGATTTTATGCCTTTACCAATGCCACCACACCTTCTTGCACCGTAACCCTTCACACGCATCAACTCTTCATTCATACAAGGACGCCACTCCTTCTCTTGTGCAAATTGGTGGTTCCTTTTAGGAACTTTATAGGTGACTTTCTTGACTGCAGGTTAACATGACCCCTACTCACACAAGGATGATACCTTATCTTATTACACAGCTCTTCAGGCCTGTCCATCCCTTCTGGTAATATTTCACGTGAGCATAGAAAGGTTGCCAATTCCCATACAGTCCCTTTGCGCACCCTTCTTCACTTTGCCCTTTAATGTGCAGTATCAATCTGCATTTGTGTAGGTTGACAACACAAGAAGGATAAGCAAGCTCATAAGTATTGCTGTTCAATTCTTAACCACATTCCATATCATTCACTACCAAGTATTGAAACACCAGGAATGCGTCCATTCCCTTAGGGTGTAGTCAATATTGAAGACCCTATCATGACCCAGCACGAGAAAAGGTGTGCACCCCCTTTTCGATGTGCGCCATGTAGGCCCTAATCATACTCAAGTAGTCTGCAATGATATAAATAAGATAGAGCATGCTCTGCATGTTAACCCTAATAATTTAGACATGCATGTTCTTGTCTAGGGTCATAGAATACTCATTCATTTTGCAGATGTGTCTCACATGCCTTCTGGGCATAGCTTTACCATCTCACTTTCATGGTTTACCGACATGCGGTTTGGATGAGACATTATCAATGGCGTTTCACCCGAAACCCATTTCCAAAGCATGGGGTCTTTCCCATCTGGTTTGGCTTTGGCAGACCATCACTCCTGGTCTTCCTGCAACGTGTCTTCAGAAATTGATTCGTTTAGCCATGAGCTTGTTCTTATATCGTTTGGATCTTGTTCACGGTAGATTCCAATCTTCATCATGGACTTATCCATAGTTTCCATGCCCAAAACAATCTACTTGAAATCTGAAACTTCAATCAGCCAAATGCTTTGTAAGTTTCTATGCATATAATATTTCATTGCTGCCACAGTCACTGAAGCATTTTAATATCACCAAAACCATCTACTTCCTGTGAATTATTACCGTACTAGAGTTGCATGGTTCGATTTCATCATTTTATGCAATTATTCTCTTGCTCTTAAGATTGATAAGAGATCACCATTCCATCTATTATCTAATTGCAATGAAACATACATCACAATCATGCATTCTCACAATGCATCTCATCATGTGCACCTATACCTATGCATGCACATTTACATCACTCACATAATCTTTTAATGTGCATTCACTCAATGCATAACCACAAGATTGTGCATAATATCTTAATGCACATTTCCTCAATGCTACCTTGCATTAAGTTATGAGTATTATGCGTTCAACATAATTCAAACATAGTTGAAGGGATATTACCAAATCCTCTTTCAACATTCATGCAATTTATGCACCAATAACCATTACCTGCATGGCTGTCATTAACATCACTTGATGTTACCTGATCAGTTGGCCTCTTACCAAGGCTACACAGTCCTTTTTCCAACCTCATGATCATAGATTTGTTGCACCATCCCTTCCTCATACGGTTGTTGGTCGTATGAAACAATCATCATCCACATTTTCAGCCATGCTTCGGTTGTATTTGATCCTACGACCAATGCAAACATAACTACTTATTAGCAGCCACAAGGACTATCTTAAGTGGCTCATTGCATATGTAAAACCTCACTATTTTACCAAGATGCAATATCATATACGCACACAAACATTTACAGATGCACCGTGCAATATTTATTCTTAATCTATTACTCTCTTGCATTTCCAGCATCCTTATGCCATAATTTTCCAGTATATAAATACGATAGCGAGAGAGGAGTTAAGGAATTCTTCCCACTTCCTCATTCTGTCATGGAGTTCCTCATCCACATCATAGCTAATCCTTTCCTTGGCTTCCCTACCAAGCATACAAGCAATCATTAACTATGATATTATCATGAATTAGCAATTCAACATATATATATGTGCATTCATTCATTCTTGCTGTTTTCCAATATGCAATTCTTATGCTATAAACAGAATTAGTTTTAAGGTGAGGAATTTCCCCTTTCATCTTCCATAATGGATATCACAACCAATTTCTCTTGCTGAGAATTCCACCACCCTTTATGCAATCCGTCCTCCTCATCCCAAGAGTGCATTTCACGACCATTTTCACCCTGGAAAGCCACTGAAATTTCCTGTTTCGGCAGTTTTGGCAATCCTCTCCCGACCATCGCGGACGAACTCACTGAGTTCTTCCGGTTTCGCGGATGGATTCTCCAAGTTTCTTCTGGAAATTCCTTCGACGCTGTGGCCGAATTCATCGGGTCCCTCCGGCGCTACGGAGAAAACTCGCTAGTTCCGTCCGGCGCTGTGGCGGAAACTCGGCAGTTCCTTCCGGCGTTGCGGTGGAAACTCGCCAGTTCCTTCCGGCGCTGCGGACGAAATTCGCTAGTTTCTTCCGGTACTGCAGCGGAAACTCTCCAGTTCCTTCCGGCGTTGCAGACGAAACTCACCAGTTCCTTCCAGAATTTTCTCTTGGACGCCAAAAAACACTTAGAAAAACTTTTCTGCTGTCTCCGCTTTTTCGGATCAGCTCGGTGAGTTCTTCTGCCATTTCGGACAAACTCGCCGAGTTCTTCCGAAACTTTCCCTTTGACGCCGAAAAATACTTAGAAAAATTTCTTCTTCTTTTCGCCGGGCACTTCTACAGTTTTGTCGGTGCAACTCGTCGAGTTTCTCCGCCGTTACGTATGAACTCGCTGAGTTTCTCCGCCATTGCAGACGAACTCACTGAGTTCTTCTGACCGAAACTTAGCTTTTTCTTCCGAAAATTTTCCAGCTTTCCGCCAAACTTGTCGATTTTCTATCGCGTTGCGGAACAACTTTTCCGAGTCCTTCTGCAGATTTCGGCCAACTTGCCGAGTTCTTCCGCCGTTGCTGAACAACTCGCTAAGTTCTTCCGTAGTTTCGGAAAACACTCGCAAGTTCCTTCCGTTGTTGTGGATGAACTCGCTGAGTCTTACTGCCGATTTCGGCTCAAACTCACCAGTTCTTTCCACCGTTTCGGTGGAAACTTATGAGTTCTTTCCGCTATAAACACTTAGATAATTTTTTTCAAAGTTTCAAATTTTCTTAATGACCACAGTTGAGCAGGAAACATACTTACCTCTGCAAGCTGTGATAGGTAGCCCATGAAGGCCCAATGCTGCAACCAGCAGCTCTGATACCAAAATGTAGTGTCCCTCCTATCCTACAAGGCTATGGAGAGGACACTAACAATAATACTGGACATCTAGTCCCATACTTAATCAAATAAGCATTCATATAAATCGTAGATGGAGATATGCAAATGCATAAACATTTGAAAACATAGTAGAATTTAATTCCATTACACATCCATCATACATTCCAGATTTTCATGTCATTCATCAATTAAGCAATATCAAATTAGCAAATGAGAATACTTATCTTAAACCAAGTAGTCCCTGAGCAACCAAATACGCTTCTGCAACGTTCCACCCAACCATAGGCTAGTGTGCTCCTCAATCTCTCAGCACCACTGCCACCCCCCGAGCTGGGCATGATCTCCACAAGGAAGAGGGGAAAGTAGGCTCTCACATAGCCAAAGATACACCAGAATCAGCCAAGCCAATCAGCAGTTGCGTTTCTCAGGCTGCTAAGAGAGTGACAAAGGTGAATTACTAGGCTAGTGGCTCAACCATTGAGTTATGGATACTTCATTGGGTTCATCAAGCCAAATCTGTTGTCTTCCACTCCTGAATCTCCTGCTCACAGGTTCTAACTAAACAGGGAGGGACATAACAGCCATAAATACAAGTGCTGGGCATTTTTGTAGTGGGATGCCCAATGATGGGATTTCAACAAGTTCAGAAAAATGTGGGAAAGCCTAAAACAAAAAATGGAAAATGGGAAAACAACCCCAGGAGCATAATCTTTTTCAGAAAAACGTCCAGGGGCATTTCATGGGCAGAAACGACCTCTATAACCCTAGAAAATCATGGTTCTCTTCTCCCAGCCACTATGCTAACCAAAAACCATTTCCCAGGCATGGGAGAATGCAGAGAAATGGTGAAAACGTGAAGGAAAAACCCCAGTTCACCCCAAGCTGCATGAGAGAGGAAATACCGTGGTTCAGAATGGCTTGGGAAGGCAAAACGTGGGTGATTTCTTGCCTTGCAAGCAAAAATTCAAATTTCTA
Organism: Larix kaempferi; assembly: GCA_027924585.1. Lineage (NCBI taxonomy): Eukaryota > Viridiplantae > Streptophyta > Pinopsida > Pinales > Pinaceae > Larix > Larix kaempferi. The sequence goes on from BSBM01000827.1 coordinate 2,642,639, forward strand.
GATTGATGGCTTGCCCATACCCGAAATTGGCTGCCATACCTCATCATTCCCAAGGCATTAACTGCCTCAACCAACTCTTGGAAGAATTTAATGATTGGGGCATAAGCCAAAATGGGTAGTTGGGATTTCATGGGTTTTCTCATTGACACATGGATTGACTCCATTGGCTCAAGGGTTTGGTTGTTTTTCCTCCCTATTCCTTGTAAGATCATGCCCCATCTCTTTGTTGCATTGCATAGCTCGTTGTGGGTTTTTCATTAAAATTGCATATTTACATGATGTCCGAATTTACATTGTGCACGGCTAGTACAAGAACCATATGCATCTATTCTAATTGCCGATACATAGAACGATAAATCAATGGTGGGGCCTTGGCCTTGAGCTCCTCACCATGACTAAATAACAATATTTACATCATTTACAATATTAATGCAATAGGGTCAAGATGGGGATATTACATCCCCCTCCCCTTGGAATAACACCGTCCTCGGTGTTCCAACACTTTGGAAATAAATACCAATTTTAAATATGTCCAAAATTCACAAAATGTAGTAGGTCTGTCCTGCATTTCACCCTTTACTTGGGTTTTTCAGGACTAAGTCCTTTGGTCTTTACAAACTGCACTTGCTGGCTGGGACCTTCTAGCTCTGCATGAGGACATCGTTCCAAAACAAATCCTTCCTTTTCTTTTCCTTCCAATTGGTCCACGAACTTGGGGAATTTATGGTTGCTACCCTCTTGATATTCTCTTGTTGGGCAGTCACAAAGGCAATGATTTTCTCCACATCCCCAACATTTCATTGGCGGCTTTACCTTTTCCCGGTCCATTTCCTTTGAGTTTTCCCACCTGGAACATTTCTTAATTGGACGATTGGATGAATGCTTCTTCATTGATCCACTTTCCTTTCCCTTGCTGATTGCTCCCAGAATGCTTTTTACCTCTTTTTTGTAGACGAATAGAGTCCTGCAAAGCCTCATGGTTTATCTCATTCTGTTGCCTCTGTAGCTTGACCATCTCCCTAAGATTTTCTTGGGTCCTGGCAATTGTTTGAAGAAGACTTTCAGCCGACTCTAATAGCCCTTAGTCTGCTACCATGGTCAATGGGCACAACTGAACACACTTTACTTACTAGCAACACTTTCTTGTGCCGGCTGCAACCAATTGTTTCACTTTCTTATCTGTGAAATTCATTATGGGAGTTCTTTGTTAGGACAAGCATAACATAAATATTAAGATTAGTCAATTATTTTCCTAATTGACATGGAATGTCCATGCTTTATTGATGGGACTTCCATACTTTTCATGCTTTCCCAGCATACACATGAACTCATTCATGTTCATCCTTTCACAGGAAATTTATTATTTCAGCATTCAGAATTCATCTCAAGCAATTAAACACAATCTATTTTCAGCCATGATATGCACTCAACAATCTTTTGTTTTATAAATGCATCAATCAAAAGGAAAGAGAAGAGTAGGGGTTTCTCCCTCTTAGTCTTGTTCTATTATGGAGCTACACTATCACTGTGGTTTCATGCTCCTTAGTCTCTTTCACTTCAATGTGAATGCTTTGACTTTCCTTTCTTGGCTATGACACTTAGTGTCTAAGGTCTGTATATGGATTTTCAACTAAGGCACCCTTCCCATTATTTCCTACAGAACCTTTGGCTGCTAGGATCCACTCGTATCCACTAGCACCATCTTCATTACTGCTCATACTGAGCTCTTTAGGACGGCCACATGTACACATGTATCTCTAGGATGCCTTCATAATCCTTGCTTCCAGCAATACCTACACTCAAACATTGAATGAATTCACATGTTTAGTTCATTTTCATAGGGTTTATCTCTAAACAAGAGTTTAGGAAATCATAACCAAATCATATACACACATATATTCATAAGCAAGAAGCTGCAAGGTAACTGAATACTTATCAGTATTGGATGTCTTCACTTTATTCCACGGGATCCTTCTTTGCTTTACGAGCCTTGGATTTCTCGTGAACACAATAACGAATGTTTGGGCCAACACCTAGGCTACTCCACAATCATTCGAATAGGAAATTCCAAGCCAGTACGCCGACTGGGTTTATCAATCATTTCCTTTAGCAATATGCTAGGCCAGTGCTCCTACTAGTTTTATCAATTGTTTAAGGGGTGTTGGGCCAGCGTACACGCTCCTTTACCATGTCAAGTAGTTAATGCCCAACTAGTCACTCTCTATACTTATAAAAAACTTTATAGCGTTCAACTAGCTACTCCCTGTATTTCTTAATAATTTATATCGCCCGCTCATTTACTCTCTGGATTTACCAGCAATTTATATCGCCCACTCATTTACTCTCTGGATTTACCAGGAATTTATATCGCCCACTCATTTACTCTCTGGATTTACCAGCAATTTATAGTCTTTCAGGGTCTTGCCTTCCTGCAATGACCAAGGTTTCCAACAAAGAAACAATAGTGTATCAGCTTAGCTGTTAGAAGACTTATACCTGAAATCTTCATTATTCGAAACAAGACATAAATGAAAATGAATACTTATTTGTATTGTGCATTTCCCCTCTGGTCCACAGGATCTTGCTTCGCTTTGCAAGCCTTGGGATCGCCTATGGACTTGGATATAGTTAATGCTTAACCAGTACACCTCCCCATCGGCTGGATTTACCAAGCATTTGGTGGTGCCCAACCAGTCCCATACCTGGTTGGCCCTCTCTAGTGCCGAGCCAGCACATTCGTCTGGGTCATCGACCAATGGAAGGAAACTGCGACACCGACCATTATAGGTCAAGGCTCTACTATGGAGCCATAGGCATCTCGGGATTTTCAGTCAGTCCTCGATGCCCGCCCTCCCACTGCTGTCCCAATAGAGATTTTATGCCTTTGCCAAATGCCACCACACCTTCTTGTACCATCTGACCAGTATAGGTCAAGGCTCTACTATGGAGCCATAGGCATCTCAGGGTTTTCAGTCAGTCCTCGGCGCCCACCCTCCCACTGCTATCCTAGTAGATATTTTATGCCTTTACCAAATGCCACCACATCTTCTTGTACCATCTGACCATTATAGGTCCAGGCTCTACTATGGAGTCATATGCATCTCAGGGTTTTCAGTCAGTCCTCGGCGCCCACCCTCCAACTGCTGTCCCAGTAGAGATTTTATGCCTTTACCAATGCCACCACACCTTCTTGCACCGTAACCCTTCACACACATCAACTCTTCATTCATACAAGGATACCACTCCTTCTCTTGTGCAAATTGGTGGTTCCTTTTCAGAACTTTAAAGGTGACTTTCTTGACTGCAGGTTAACATGACCCCTACTCACACAAGGATGATACCTTCTCTTATTACACAGCTCTTTGGGCTTGTCCATCCCTTCTGGTAATATTTCACGTGAGTATAGAAAGGTTTCCAATTCCCATACAGTCCCTTTGCGCACCCTTCTTCACTTTGCCCTTTAATGTGGAGTATCAATCTGCATCTGTGTAGGTTGACAACACAAGAAGGATAAGCAAGCTCATCATTATTGCTGTTCAATTCTTAACCACATTCCATATCATTCACTACCAAGTATTGAAACACCAGGAATGTGTCCATTCCCTTAGGGTGTAGTCAATATTGAAAACCCTATCATGACCCAGCACCAGAAAAGGTGTGCACCTCCTTTTTGATGTGCGCCATGTAGGCCTTAATCATACTCAAGCAGTCTGCAATGATATAAATAAGATAGAGCATGCTCTGCATATTAACCCTAATAATTTAGACATGCATGTTCTTGTCTAGGGTCATAGAATACTCATTCATTTTGCAGATGTGTCTCACATGCCTTCTGGGCATAGCTTTACCATCTCACTTTCATGGTTTACCGACATGCAGTTTGGCTGAAACATTATCAATGGCGTTTCACCCGAAACCCATTTCCAAAGCATGGGGTCTTTCCCATCTGGTTTGGCTTTGGCATACCATCACTCCTGGTCTTCCTGCAATGTGTCTTCAGAAATTGATTCGCTTAGCCATGAGCTTGTTCTTATATCATTTGGCTCTTGTTCACGGTAGATTCCAATCTTCATCATGGACTTATCCATAGTTGCCATGCCCAAAACAATCTACCTGAAATCTGAAACTTCAATCAGCCAAACACTTTGTAAGTTTCTATGCATATAATATTTCATTGCTGCCACAGTCACTGGAGCATTTTAATATCACCAAAACCATCTACTTCCTGTGAATTATTACCGTACTAGAGTTGCATGGTTCGATTTCATCATTTTATGCAATTATTCTCTTGCTCTTAAGATTGATAATAGTTCACCATTCCATCTATTATCTAATTGCAATGAAACATACATCACAATCATGCATTCTCACAATGCATCTCATCATGTGCACCTATACCTATGCATGCACATTTACATCACTCACATAATCTTTTAATGTGCATTCACTCAATGCATAACCACAAGATTGTGCATAATATCTTAATGCACATTTCCTCAATGCTACCTTGCATTAAGTTATGAGTACTATGTGTTCAACATAATTCAAACATAGTTGAAGGGATCTTATCAAATCCTTTTTCAACATTCATGCAATTTATGCACCAATAACCATTACCTGCATGGCTGTCATTAACATCACTTGATGTTACCTGATCAGTTGGCCTTTTACCAAGGCTACACAGTCCTTTTTCCAACCTCATGATCATAGATTTGTTGCACCATCCCTTCCTCATATGGTTGTTGGTCGTATGCAACAATCATCATCCACATCTTCAGCCATGCTTCGGTTGTATTTGATCCTACGACCAATGCGAACATAACTACTTATTAGCAGCCATAATGACTATATTAAGTGGCTCATTGCATATGTAAAACCTCACTATTTTCCCAAGATGCAATATTATATACATGCACAAACATTTTCACATGCACCATGCAATATTTATTTTTAAGTATTACTCTCTTGCATTTCCAGCATCCTTATGCCATAATTTTCCAGTATATAAATACGATAACGAGAGAGGAGCTAAAGAATTCTTCCCAATTCCTCATTCTGTCATGGAGTTCCTCATCCACATCATAGCTAATCCTTTCCTTGGCTTCCCTGCCAAGCATACAAGCAATCATTAGCTATGATATTATCATGAATTAGAAATTCAACATATACATATGTGCAATCATTCATTCTTGCTATTTTCCAATATGCAATTCTTATGCTATAAACAGAATTAGTTTTAAGGTGAGGAATTTCCCCTTTCATCTTCCATAATGGATATCACAAACAATTTATCTTGCTGAGAATTCCACCAGCCTTTATGCAATCTATGCTCGTCATCCCAAGAGTGCATTTCATGGCCATTTTCACCCTGGAAAGCCACTGAAATTTCCTATTTCGACAGGCTTGGCAATCCTCTCCCGACCATCGCGGACGAACTCACCGAGTTCTTCCAGTTTCGCGGATGGATTCGCCGAGTTTCTTTCGGAACTTCCTCCGACGCTGTGGACGGATTCATCAGGTCCCTTCGGCGCTGCGGCGAAAACTCGCTAGTTCCTTCCGGCGCTATGGCGGAAACTCGTCAGTTCCTTCCGGCGCTGCGACGGAAACTCGCCAGTTCCTTTCGGAATTTTCTCTTGGACGCCGAAAAACATTTAGAAAAATTTTTCTGCTGTCTCCGCTGTGTCGGATCATCTCGGCGAGTTCTTCCGCCGTTTCGGACCAACTCGCCAAGTTCTTCCGAAACTTTCTCTTTTTCGCCGAAAAATACTTAGAAAAATTTCTTCTTCTTTTCGCCCGACACTTTTGCAGTTTTGTCGGCGCAACTCGCCGTTGCAGATGAACTTGCTGAGTTTCTCCACCGTTATGGGAAAACTCGCTGAGTTCTTCCAACAGAAACTTAGCTTTTTTTTTTTCTGAAAATTTTCCAGCTTTCCGTCGAAGTTATCAACTTTTTGCCGCGTTGTGGAACAACTTTGCCGAGTCCTTCCGGAGCTTCGGGCCAACTTTCTGAGTTCTTCCACCGTTGCGGAACAACTCGCTAAGTTCCTCCGTAGTTTCGGAAAACACTCGCAAGTTCCTTCCATCATTGCAAATGAACTCGCCAAGTCTTACCGCCGATTTTGGCTCAAACTCGCCAGTTCTTTCCGCCATTTCGGCGGAAACTTACGAGTTCTTTCCGCTATAAACACTTAGATAATTTTTTTCAAATTTTCAAATTTTCTTAATGACCATAGTTGAGCAGGAAACATACTTACCTCTGCAAGCTGTGATAGGTAGCCCATGAAGGCCCAATGTTGCAACCAGCAGCTTTGATAACAAAATGTAGTGTCCCTCCTATCCTACAAGGCTATGGAGAGAACACTAACAATAATACTGGACATCTAGTCCCATACTTAATCAAAAAAGCATTGATATAAATTTTAGATGGAGATATGCAAATGCATAAACATTTGAAAACACAGCAGAATTTAATTTCATTACACATCCATCATACATTCCATATTTTCATGTCATTCATCAATTAAGCAATATCAAATTAGCAAATGAGAATACTTATCTTAAACCAAGTAGTCCCTGAGCAACTAGCTACGCTTCTGCAACATTCCACCCAACCGTAGGCTAGTGTGCTCCTCAATCTCTCAGCACCACTGCCACCCCCCGATCTGGGCATGATCTCCACAAGGAAAAGGGGAAAATAGGCTCTCACATAGCCAAAGATACACGAGAATCAGCCAAGCCAATCAGCAGTTGGGTTTCTCAGGCTCCTAAGAGATGGACAGAGGTGAATTACTAGGCTAGTGGCTCAACCATTGAGCTATGGATACTTCATTGGGCTCATCAAGCCAAATCTGTCCTCTTCCACTCCTGAATCTCCTGCTCATAGGTTCAAACTAAACAGGGAGGGACATAACAGCCAAAAATGCAAGTGCTGGGCATTTTTGCAGTAGGATGCCCAACGATGGGATTTCAACAAGTTCAGAAAAACATGGGAAAGCCTAAAACAAAAATTGGAAAATGGGAAAACAACCCCAGGAGCATAATCGCTTTAAGAAAAACGTCCATGGGCATTTCATGGGCAGAAACAGCCTCTATAACCCCAGAAAATCATGGTACTCTTCTCCCAGCCACTGTACTAACCAAAAATGAGTTCCCAGGCATGTGAGAATGCAGAGAAATGGTGAAAACGTGAAGGAAAAACCCCAGTTCGCCCCAGGCTGCGTGAGAGAGGAAAGACTGTGGTTCAGAATGGCTTGGGAAGGAAAAACGTGGGCGATTTCTTGCCTTGCGAGAAAAAATTCGAATTTCCAGATTGATGGCTTTCCCATACCCAAAATTGGCTACCATACCTCATCATTCCCAAGGCATTAACTGCCTCAACCAACTCTTGGAAGAATTTAATGATTGGGGCATAAGCCAAAATGGGTAGTTGGGATTTCATGGGTTTTCTCATTGACACATGGATTGACTCCATTGGTTCAAGGGTTTGGTTATTTTTCCTCCCTATTCCTTGTAATATCATGCCCCATCTCTTTGTTGAATTGCATAGCTGGTTGTGGATTTTTCATTAAAATTGCATATTTACATGATGTCCGAATTTACATTGTGCACGGCTAGCACAAGAACCATATGCATCTATTCTAATTGCCGATACATAGAACGATAAATCAATGGCGGTGCCTTCACCTTAAGCTCCTCACCATGACTAAATAACAATATTTACATCATTTACAATATTAATGCAATAGGGTCAAGATGGGGACATTACACTTCTTCTGGAATTGCTTCAGTCATGGTGGTATCTTGAAATCTGGTTTCCTTTGGTTCTTCATGATCTTCAGTAGATGCCTTCCTTGACTTGATGAAAGCTGAGTTTTCATCAAATGTTACATCCCTGTTGACATCAATCTTCTTGAACTCTGGAAAGTATATTCTGTAAGCCTTAGAGCTTTCACTGTACCCCACAAAGATACCCTTCTTTCCTGAAGGATCTAGTTTTGTTGTCTTTTCCTTTGGAACATGTGTATATACTGGACAACCGAATATTCTGAGATGGCTAACCTTAGGTTTCTTACCAGTGAAGACTTCTTCTGGTGTCTTGTTGTCCAATATCTTGTGAGGTGTTCTGTTCTGTACATATACAACTGTCCTAGCTGCTTCCGCCCATAGCTGCATAGGCAGATCTTGGTCGTGCAACATTTCCCGTGTTGCTTCCATGATTGTTCTATTCTTTCTTTCTGCAACTCTATTCTGTTGTGGATTGTAGGGAGCAGTCAACTCCCTCTTAATCCCTGAATCACTGCATAGTTTCTTGAAATCACCTAAAGTGAATTCTCCACCATTGTTGGATCTGAAAGTCTTGATTTTCTTATCGGTTTGATTTTCCATCAAGGTTTTGAATTCCTTGAACTTGTCAAATACTTCATCTTTGTTCTTCAAGAAGTAGACCCAAGTCTTCCTAGAGAAATCATCAATGAAAGAGACATAGTATACATACCCACTCAGAGAGCTGGATGACGTCGGACCGCATACATCGGAGTTTATAATTTCCAAGATTCCTTTTGCTTTGCTTTCATTGCTGGGAAGTGCCTTCTTAATGTTCTTTCCTTTTTCACATCCTTTGCAAACACCTTCATGCTTTGACTTGATTTCAGGAAGACCTTCTACAACTTTGCTTGCAATTGGTAGTGCTCTATAGTGCACATGTGTAAGCCTTCTATGCCAAAGTTCACTTGGCTCCATGGATACATGTACCATGGCATTTTCAGGTTGTCCCTTTAATTTGTACAATCCTCCCTCTTACTCTCCAATCACTACTGCATCATCTATGGTTTTACCCTTTGGCCACATTAGGACTTGGCCATCTACAAATGCAACCTTCATGCCTTTTGCATCCAATGCAGATATGGAGAGTAGGTTCTTCTTGAGCCCAGGTACAAATAGCACTTCTTTCATCTTCAAGGATTTTCCAGAGTCTAGGTTGTAGGAGGCTTCACCACTTCCTTTGATAGGATATTCATAATCATCCCTAAGTTTCACCTTATGGGGTGATTCATGTTTAGATAGATTTATAAAAGATTCTTTAAACCCAGTCATGTGTTTGGAAGCCCCACTGTCAATGAGCCAATCATTACATCCATGAGAGATAGTATCTGTGAGGGAAACTATTAGAACATATTCATCTTCACTTGATGAATCATCACTTTCTTCCCTAGCCTTCTTCTTTGGAGGTTCATCATCCTCAGCAGCATGAGCATGGTACCTTCTTTTTCTGCCCTTCTTCTTCTTGTTGAAGTTGTTGTTGTCCTTTTTGTTCTTGGGACAATTTATAGCAATATGTCCCTTCTCATTATAGGTAAAACATATTCTCCTTTCTCTATTGTGATGGTGGTGTGAAGATTTCTTGAAGTGAGATGGCTCTCTCTTGGGATTCCCTTTCTTGGTGTGTGTTATGAGAGATTGATCTTCATTTCCCATCTTTTCTTCTCGGCCTATGAGCCTAGCCTCTTCTTGAGAGCATTCTTCCCATAGTCTACTGAAGGAGATTAGTTTCTTTCTTGCACATATTCCTTGGATAAAGGAATCCCATGACCTAGGTAGGCCATTCAATGTGGTCATAACAACTTCACCATTCTCCACCACTTCATCCACAGCTTCAAGTTGTTCCTTGATCTGAGAGACCTTAGAGAAATAGGATTGAATGTTCCCTCCATTTTGAAGCTTTACCCCTTTCAATTGGTTCCGCAGAGTCATCTTCCGATTTATGTTCTTCCCTTCAAATAGCTTGGTCAGGGAATCAAACATCTCCTTGGGTGTCTTCAGAGATGACACATGGGGAATGAGATGGTCCTTGATAGAATCAACAATGATCCTCTTTGTCTTGACCAAGTTCTTCTTGTGAAGGGTTTTAGCCTCTTCTCCCTCTGGGACAGGGACCTCAGAGCTTATGTAAGTATCCAATTCATTTTCTTCTAGGATTAACCCAATCCTATACTTCCATGCTCGGAAGTTATCAGCCCCTTCAAGCTTATCTTCAAGCTTGGTGTGGTGAGACATCTTAAAGAGTACTTCAAATGGAAATAGAAAATATTTACGTCTTACCACTTGATTTGCTGAAAACTGGATCTGGTCCCAGATTAGGGTTTGTTAGAGAAACCCTAAAAATTCAAAATGTGAATTTCAAATTTCTGAAAGGATAGAAAGATGTGCCTTGATGAGATGATCAGCCTGGTGTACTCAGAAATTGAGAACTGCAAAGTTTCATCCTTCAGAAATTCCTTTTAGTCTTCCTGGATTCAGTAGGGAGGACCCTGAATTAGGGATTGAGTTTCCTGGAGCTTCACCCAACCAAAAGATACGATCCAAAGCTCTAAACTTCGATTTTGTTTTAAGGAGCTTCCAGCTATGTCTTCAGATTTCAGAATTCCTATTTTTGTGGAAACCTTAAAATTTAGGACCAAAAATGAAAGTGCCCAAAATTGAATTCTGATTGGACAGAAAGATTCTCCTTGATGAGTAGAGTCAATCTACCTTGCTGCTTTTCCAAAATCTGTGGAGAGAAACCCAATAAACAAGAAACCCTAGTTTCCGCCACTGGACAATGTCTTCTTCTCAGGTTAACAATGATACCATGTTAATTTTTGAGCATTAATTCAATATACTCTAGGATCTTTACTAAGAGAATAACTTGTACAGCATATCAAGTATAACAATGCATATCAATCACACCAAGCAATCACATGAGACAATAGACAGATAGAGTTTCACTAGGGAAAACCATAAAGGTGAAAAACCCCACAACTTCCTCAAAGATAGAAAGAGCAATGATACAACCAAAGTACAAGAGATAGTCTTCTACTAGCAGCTACTCCTCCTCCTCAACTAGTGCACCACTTTTCGAGTGATGTAGGAGTGAATAATGAGATGAACAAATAGAGATCTTCCGCTCTCTATTTATACTTGTTCTGACTTGCCTAACATACTAGTAGGGCAGACTTATCTAGAAGAGTCTAATAACCCATGGTTACATTAATCCAGGCCGACCCCTCACTAGGTGGTCTAATAACCCATCGCAGTAAGTTACGACACTTGTGACACTTTTCAATACAAATGACGACACTTCCGTATAGAGGAGTAATACATCTCTATAGGAGTACAATATACATAGACGAAATACATTCCGAAGTTACATATACATCAACACAAAGGACCTCTTTCCAGATAACCGAGATACGCAGACGAGGCTTTGAGGGATTTATAATCCATTGGAGTAGTGCTTCAGGAGCTATGTATTTCCGTTTTATCACCTCAATCCATAGATTTTCTGTAGAGAGTATTCTCCATATGGCCTTTGCTGCTAGGGATTTTGCAAAGAGGTGAATGTGTTTCAATCCCCATCCAACCGAAGATTTCGATTGAGCAACTCTTTCCCATTTGATCCACAGAGAAACATAGGAATCAAAACTCCCGAACCACAGGAAACGAAAGCAAATTTTCTTGGCTTTTTCCAGAATTCCTTTTGGAATCCAAGCTAACTACATCCAGTATACCGTTATGGCCTCCAAAACTGATTTAATGAGAACGAGTCGGACAACTTTGGAGAGCAATCGGTGCCTCCAGGTCATTAGCATTTTTTCCATTTTTGCGATTAGACAACCCCAATCACTCTTTTTGTATTCATTTGGTTTTAAATGGAAGCTCAGATATTTGATACCCGCATCCAGGTTCATGATTTCAAAGGGGAAGAGAGATGCATACGTTTGTGTTTCCTCCTCGTTTAATCTATAAAGAGTGAGGGTCGAATTTTGTTCATTTATGACCATACCAGTCACTTCTTGAAATAGTTTTAGAATGTTATCCAGTTGTTCCGCATACCTTAGAGTGCCATCACACAATATAAGTATGTCAACTACAAATAGTAGATGGGTGAGCCTTAGTGTGTTGGTGATGTTAATTCCTTTGAAGGATCCCTGTCTTTTTGAGTCCAGTATGGCTCTACTTAGTCCTTTAGCTACCAGGAGGAAAAGGAGGGGGGATAGGGGGCATCCCTGCCGAATACCTCTTTCATCACATAAGAAATTTGTGGGAGCTCCATTGGTAAGGACTACAAAAGAAGCTGATGTGATGCAACTCATGGTCCATTTGATGAAAGCATAATCAAAGCCCAGGTGTGCCATTAGCATTCTCCGATAAATCCAGCTAACTTTGTCAAATTCCTTTGAAAGATCAATTTTTATAACAACTCCTTTTACCCCTTTCAATCTTTGAGAGTACAATCCTTCCTGTGCAACTCCAATAGTCTCATGAATATGTCTACCTTCCATAAAACTAAATTGTTCCATGGATATGATCTTTGAGAGGACACTTTTTAGCCTTTTCGCCATGATCTTTGCCACAACCTTGTATGTGATGTTGCGTAGATAGATTGGTCGATAGTCATTCATTGATTCAGGTTTGTCAGATTTTGGAATCAGGGCAATAAAAGTGGCATTTAGGGGCGGATGCACTATCCCCCCATTCCTGGATTCCTACACCAGATGTAGAAGATCATTTCCAATGACTTCATAATGCACCAGATAGAATTCGATAGTCCATCCATATGGCCCAAGACTTTTATCCTCTTGAAAGTTCTGTAGGGTTTCTTTGTGCTCTTCTTTAGTGACTTCTTCCATTAGATCCTGATTGTCTTCATGAGTGACAAGTCCGGGGAAAAATTTGGGATATAAGTCGAATAAATTTCGCTATGCTAGACCTTCTATTTTCCGAAAAGAGGGATTTAAAATGTGAGATACCCAGAGAGGCCAGTTATTCAAAGGATGTGGTGGCCTCATTGTTTTCATTATCTAGCTCCCAAATGGCATTTTGTGATTTCCTTCCTTTGGCAAAATCCTGGATTTTTTTTTGCTTTCAACCCCACTCTCCAGCTAGATAGCTCTGCTTTTTAATATCCAAAATTCCTCTTGCTCCAATAATAGTTTTTGTCTACATTGTTCCAGATATTTCAGATGCTCTATTGTTTTTGGTGTTAGTAAGGAAACTCCCTCCTTCAACATCCTGCATATTTTTTAGTTCCCCTTCAACCTGCAGTAATTTGCTTTCATGCCTTTCTTTTTTTTTGAAATCCCACTCTTTTAATTTTTGTTTTACCCATGTGAGATTATTAACAAAGTGGGGTGCTGCAAATACACCTTCTTCAGGTTGGTAGGAAATCTAGGAATATTTTATAATATTAGCAACCTCTTCCTCTTTTAGCTAGGCTGCATATACTTTAAATGGGCTGGGTGGTTTTGTAGTATTCCACAATATTTAAAGGCATATTGGTGAATGATCAGATTAGACTCCAGCTTCAACCCATTATCTGAAACGAAAATTTTGGCCAACCAGGTTTTCTGCAATAAAAAAACGATCAAGCCTTTTTGCAATTCTTCCCTCCCCAGTTCTCTAGTTTGTCCAAGTGGGATTCAATTTGGTAGGGATGAAATCTATGAGATGAGAATCCCTTATCAATAAATCAAAGAAACCTGCAAGTGAGTCCCCTCTAGCTAGTGGTCCCCAGTGTTCATGGGATCCAAGGGTGAAATTCAAGTCACCTCCCAAAATCAAGTTTTCAGCTGATAGGAAAGATTTTTTTCTTAGAGAATTCCAGAACGCAGCTCTCTCCAGGTAGGATCCATAAATTTTTAGGATAGTAAAGCACTTATTTAGTCCAGGATGACAAAATTCTGCTCCCAAACCAGAACCAAATCCCCAAGTGTTCATGACTTTAATAGATTTGGTGTTCCAACCTAGGGAGAGTCCACCTGAGTGCCCCCTGGAATTTATAGCATCGAAATCATACAGTGAAAATGATGCTTTAAGAAAAACAGTAACCTCTTCCTCCATCCCCATTGTTTCTTGTGTTGATGTATATGTAACTTCGGAATGTATTTCACCTATGTATATTGTACTCCTATAGAGATGTTATTATTCCTCTATACGGAAGTGTCGTCATTTGTATTAACAAGTGTCGCAAGTGTCGTAACTTGTTGTGATGGGTTATTAGACCACCAAGTGTGGGGTCGGCCCGATTAATGTAACCATGGGTTATTAGACTCTTCTAGAGAAGTCAGCCCTGCTAGTGTATTAGGCAAGTCGGAGCAAGTATAAATAGAGAGCGGGAGATCTCTATTTGTTCATCTCATTATTCATCTCTACATCACTCGGAAAGTGGCGCACTAGTTGAGGAGGAGGAGTAGCTGCTAGTAGAAGACTATCTCTCTTGTACTTGGGTTGTATCATTACTCTTTCTATCTCTAAGGAAGTTGTGGGGTTTTTCACCTTTATGGTTTTCCCCAGTGAAACTCTGTGTGTCTATTGTCTTATGTGATTGCTTGGTGTGATTGATATGCATTGTTATACTTGATATGCTGTACATGTTATTCTCTTAGTAAAGATCCTAGAGTATATTGAAATAATGCTAAAAAATTAACATGGTATCAGAGCTAACCTGAGAAGAAGACATTGTGTAGTGGCAGAAACTAGGGGTTCTTATTTATTGGGTTTCTCTCCACAGATTTTGGAAAGGAAGCAAGGTAGATTGACTCTACTCATCAAGGAGTCTTTCTATCCAATCAGAATTCAATTCTGATCACTGTCATTTTTGGCCCTAAAAATTAGGGTTTCCACAAAAATAGGAATTTCTGAAATCTGAGGACATAGCTGGAAGCTCCTTGGAAAAATTGAAGTTTAGAGCTTTGGATCGAGATTTTGGGTTGGCTGAAGCTCCGGGAAACTCAAACCCTAATTCAGGGTCCTCCCTAGTGAATCTAGGAAGACTTAAAGGCATTTCTGAAGGGTGAAAATTTGCAGATTTCAAATTCTGAGTATACCAAGATGATCACCTCATCAAGGCGCATCTTTCTATCCTTTCAAAAAGTTGAAATTCACATTTTGAATTTTTAGGGTTTCTCTAAGAAACCCTAATTCAACTCCAAATCCAGAATTCTGCGAATTAAGTGGTAAGATCTAAATCTTTTCTATTTCCATTTGAAGTACTCTTTAAAGATGTCACACCACAACAAGATTGAAGATAATCTTTAAGGGGCTAATAACTTCCGAGCATGGAAGTATAGGATTGGGTTAATCCTGGAAGAAAATGAATTGGATACTTACATAAGTTATGAGGTCCCTGTACCAGAAGAAGAAGAGGCTAAGGCCTTACATAAGAAGAACTTGGTCAAGGCAAAGAGAATCATTGCTGATTCTATCAAAGACCATCTCATGCCACATGTGTCATCTCTAAAGACACCCAAGGATATGTTTGACTCTTTAACCAAGCTGTTTGAAGGAAAGAACATAAATCAGAAGATGACTCTGCAGAACCAATTGAAAGGGGTAAAGATTCAGAATGGAGAGACCATTCAATCCTATTTCTCTAAGGTCTCTCAGATCAAGGAACAACTTAAAGCTGTGGATGAAGTGGTGGAAAATGGTGAAATTATTATGACCACTTTGAATGGCCTACCTAGGTCATGGGATTCCTTTATCCAAGGAATCTGTGCAAGATGAAAAATGATCTCCTTCAATAGACTGTGGGAGGAATGCTCTCAAGAAGAAGCAAGGCTGGTGGCCCGAGAAGAAAATATGCGGAATGAAGATCAAGCTCTCACAACACACACCAAGAAAGGAAATCCCAAGAGAGAGCCATCCCATTTCAAGAAATCTTCTCACCACCATCAACATAAACATAAGAGAATATGTTTTACATGTAATGAGAAGGGACATATTGCTATAAATTGTCCCAAGAACAAAAAGGACAACAACACCTTCAACAACAAGAAGAAGGGCACCAAAAGGAGGTACCATGCTCATGCTGCCGAGGATGATGAACCCTCCAAGAAGAAGGCTAGGGTAGAAAGTGATGCTTCATCAAGTGAAGATGAATATGTTCTAATCTCTGCTCTCACAGGTACTATCTCTCATGGATGTAATGATTGGCTTATTGATAGTGGGGCTTCCAAACACATGACTGGGTTTAAAGAATCTTTTGTAAATCTATCTGAACATGAGTCACCCCATAAAGTAAAACTTGGGGATGAATATCAATATCCCATCAAGGGAATTGGTGAAGCCTCCTACAACGTAGACTCTCGGAAGTCTTTGAAGATGAAAGATGTACTATATGTACCTGGTCTCAAGAAGAACCTACTCTCCATATCTGCATTGGATGCAAAAGGCATGAGGGTTGCATTTGTAGATGGCCAAGTCCTAATGTGGCCAAAGGGTAAAACTATAGATGATGCAATGGTGATTGGAGAGCAAGAGCGAGGATTGTACAAATTGAAGGGACAACCTGAACAAGCCATGATACATGAATCCATGGAGCCAAGTGAACTTTGGCATAGAAGTCTTGCACATGTGCACTACAGAGCACTACCAATTGCAAGTAAAGCAGTAGAGGGTCTTCCTGAAATCAAGACAAAACATGAAGGTGTTTGCAAAGGATGTGCAAAAGGAAAGAACATTAAGAAGGCATTTCCAAGCAATGAAAGTAACGCAAAATAAATCTTGAAAATCATCCACTCCGATGTATGCGGTCCGATGTCATCAAGTTCTCTCAATGGGTATGTATACTATGTCTCTTTCATTGATGATTTATCTAGGAAGACTTGGGTTTACTTCTTAAAGAACAAAGATGAAGTATTTGATAAATTCAAGGAATTCAAAGCATTGATGGAAAATCAAATTGATAAGAAGATCAAGACCTTCAGATCCGATAACGGCAGATAATTCACTTCAAATGATTTCAAGAAGCTATGCAGTGATTCAGGTATTAAGAGGTGTTAGAACATTTTTACACCTATGTACATTAATCATTTATTAATGATGGTTAATTAGTGCCCAAGTGATTAATTATTACATCCCTAAGTTGGTTAGCTACTAAATGGTCAATTATCATGAACTAGTTAGCAAATGTGAACAAGTGCTAAGTCAAACCAGCTGTTTGGAGCGCTCCCCAGGGCAATTAATGCATTCAGCATGCCTAGAGCGCCCTCCTCAGGTCAATTAATGCATTCAGCATGCTTCTCTTCTACCTAGGGCGCATTTGCTCAGTTTGTGGACAATCTTGCCAACTTTGTCATATTTTTGACCAATTTTAGCTACCAAACCTCTAACCAACCAGTTTCTTCACATGTGTGAGGTCACATGGGCCTGTCCAGTCATTCCCAGCATTCACACAGCAGATTCGAACCAGTTTGGGATGGTTTGGGATATTTTGGTCAACCTAGGGGGGTTTGAGCTATTTCTAAGCTAGATCAGTGTGAACACTCCAGATGGATTCGAATTCTTCCAAATTTGTATATATGGGTGTTCTTAACCTATTTTGAGGTTGGACAGTTAATAATATTGACATTATTCACCCATTTCATGTGTATTGTTCTTCATTCATTTACAGATTTATGCTATTCTTGCAAATGTTGTGCAATCTTTCACTAGTGAGGAATCCATAGTAGCTAGGTTCTACTGTGATTGAGATTTTACATGGTATCAAAGCTCTTGGAGCTACCATTCGAACCAGCAAGACTGTTTTAGTGGATTGCCAGAAGCAGTGGAGAAACCACATAATTCCTGAGGCCATTGCCTTGAGCTTACTGGAGAAATCTAGTGGCTCCTCTCAGGTGTGATGCTCTCCCGAATGCACCCACTATCCAAACAGGGTTCGAATCTGTTAGTGTAGATCCCTCCTGAGTGATTTGAGATTTGTTTGCAGGTATTGAAGATCAACATTGTCAGCAAGTGCGAATTGCAGCAGAGAAGAATGGAGCCATCTCACCCAAACGTGCTCACTCCCTTCAACTATTTCGATTGGAAGGCAGAAATGGTGATTTTGCTGAGATCTAAGGGTCTCTACAGAATTACGATGGGCACTGAGGTTGAGCCAAACTCAGCTGTGGAGAAATCCAAGTTTTTTAACAGAATGGATGAGGCATTTGGCCTCCTTTGTCTCAGCATTTCGAGAGACCTCCTGTTTCATGTAGAAAGTCTAGCAACTCCAAATGAAGTGTGGCTCAAGCTTGAGACCCTGTTTGGAAAGACTGATGAGATGAGAGGCCACCAGCTCGAAAATGAGCTTGTCTCACTGAGCCCAGGGAATTTCGATTCCATCCAGGACTTCTTCACCAAGTTCAACAACTTGGTCTTGCAGATCAGACAATGTGGCATAGAGAAGAAAGAAGAACAGTTGGTGTTGTCCATTCTCTCCAAATTGGGTTCTGAATACTCAGTTTTTGTGTCTTCCTTCAACTCCACAAGGCTCACAGTTAGAGGTTGGAAGATGCCATCTTTGGATGACTTCATGGAGATGCTAACTCAAGAGCAAGACAAGCTGGTCTTGATGGGCTCCATCAAGCAAAAAGACTAGTTCTTGCAGCTGGAGATTCGAAATGTGGAAGAGGCAAGCAAAAACCCAGGGGGTTGAAACCTCAAGAGAAGAAGAAGAAGGATGAGAGGCCCAAATCCTCTGAGGGGGTTTCGAATTCTGTCAAGAACAAGGGAAAGAAGGCTGAGAAGACAAAATGTAGCTACTGTCAAAGAGGTTTTCATCCAGAGAGCTCATGCATGAAGAAAACCATAGACACCATGACCCATCTCCTACAGAAAAATAATATTCCTCTTCCTGAAAGTTCCAAGAAGAAGGAGTGCGTTTCTGAAGACAAGGAGAGCTGCCATGCTTTGGTGGCTAGTTCATCACATTCACCCTTGTTCATCATTGATTCAGGTGCCTCAAGGCACATGGCTTCCTCAAGAGATTCGTTTTCTGAACTTGCACCCTACAGTGGCCTCTCCATTCGAATGGGAGATGACTCAGAAATCCCTGCTCATGGCATTGGGAAAATCTCTATGGAGAATGGCTTCTTCTCTAATGTGCTGTATGTGCCAAATCTTGCAGCAAATTTGCTCTCTGTATATCAAATGACACATACTGGAGCAGCAAAGAAGGTGGTCTTCACTCAGGACGATGTGGAGATATCAGAAGTTTCCACCGAGAAAATTGTTGCAATGGGTGTTGCAGACCATGACATGAAGATGTACAAGTTCTCCCACTTCCTCGAGTTCTCTTCACCAAGTGTGCTTCTGTCACATGGGAATGAGACCAGCAAGCTATGGCATCAAAGGTATGGTCACCTAAACTACAGATATCTTCAAGTTTTAAGCAAAGAAAAGATGGTAGAAGGGCTGCCACAAATCAGTTTTTCAAGTGGAACATGCAAGGGTTGCATGATTGGGAAGCATCCTGAAAAGAAGTATGACAAAGGGAAGGAAAGGAGGGCAGATCAACCACTTGGGATAGTGCATTCTGATCTGATAGGGCCACTCCCCACACCCTCCTATGGCTGCAGCAAATATGTGCTCACCTTCATCGATGACTACTCAAGGTACTGCTGGTTATTTTTCCTTAAGCAAAAATCTGAAGTCTTTGAATGTTTCAAAATTTTTAAGAGCATGGTTGAGAACTTCAGTGGGAAGGCCATGAAGGTTTTGAGGACTGATAATGGCAGAGAGTATGTCAATAACAATTTGCAGCAGCTCTGTCAAGAGCATGGCATTCAGATGCAACACTCAGTGCCCTACACACCACAGCAAAATGGTGTTGCAGAGCGCAAAAATA
This sequence comes from Larix kaempferi, assembly GCA_027924585.1. Classification (NCBI taxonomy): domain Eukaryota; kingdom Viridiplantae; phylum Streptophyta; class Pinopsida; order Pinales; family Pinaceae; genus Larix; species Larix kaempferi. Next base: position 2,662,284 of record BSBM01000827.1, read on the forward strand.
GAGCACTGAAAGAGATGGCAACTTGCATGTTGCAAGCAAGGGATTTATCTCCCAAATTATGGGCTGAAGCTATGAATTGTGCAGCATATGTTCAGAACAGAGCACCACACAAAGCATTGCAAGGAATCACTCCATTTGAAGCATGGATGGGCCACAAGCCCAATGTCTCACATTTCAGAATTTTTGGCTCAAGGGCTTGGGCCAGAATTCCACCGGAGAAGAGAAAGGCCTTGCAGCCCCAAAGCAAGGAGTCAATCATGGTTGGGTATGCAGAGGATTCCAAGGGCTACAAGCTCTTTGATCCATCCACTCACAAAACTTTCATCGAAAGAAGTGTCAAATTCGAAGAAGAAGAGTTTTTGCAAGCTAGTGAACAAGGTGATGGGGAATGCTCATTTCCTCGTCTTGATGATGAAGTAAGTAGTGATTCTTTCTCTGATATTTCTGATTCTGATATTGCTGAAGATGATGTTGATATGGATTCTGAACATATCCCTCCCTCAAGGCCCAAGTGGGCAGAGAAAACAATTCAAAGTGCCGGAGAGCTTGTGGCAGATCCCCAAGATGCTAGGAAAACTAGATCTCAATTTCACAATTCCTTTGCATGTGATAATTCTGATATGAGTGAGGCATGTTATTTGATGGTTGGATCTGATCCAATGTCATATTCAGAGGCATGTACAGACCCAAGATGGAAATCAGCCATGCAAGAGGAGATGAACTCACTCCATGAGAACAAAACTTGGGATTTGGTCCCTCTTCCTCCCAAGAGGAAACTAGTGCAATGCAAGTGGATTTATAGAACCAAAATTGGATCTGATTGCTCTGATCTGAAGTATAAGGCCAGGTTGGTGGCTAAGGGTTACTCTCAGGTCCAAGGAGTGGACTATACAGAGACATTTGCACCGGTGGCAAAGATGGACTCCATAAGACTAGTTTTGGCCATTGGGGCTTCCAAGCGATGGGAGATTCATCACATGGATGTAAAAAGTGCCTTTCTTCATGGGGATCTGAATGAGGAGATATATATGCAGCAGCCTGAAGGTTTTATTTCTGATCATACACTTGTTTGCAGGTTGAACAAGTCACTCTATGGGCTCAAGCAAGCTCCTAGAGCATGGTATGCAAAAATGGACAATTTTCTGCTATCTTTGGGGTTTGATAGGTGTAAGTCTGATCCAAATGTGTATATGCAGCATGTTAGTGATCTGATATTGATTATTGTACTGTATGTTGATGATCTTTTGATCACTGGTAGCTGCACCAAAGAACTTGACTCAGTTAAGAGAGCATTGCACAGTGCATTCTCCATGACCGATCTAGGATTGCTAAAACAATTTCTGGGTTTGGAGATAGATCAATCTGTGAATGGAATTTTTGTATGTCAGTCAAGGTATGCTTCAGATTTGCTGCAGAAATTTAAGATGGCTGAATGTAAGTCTGCAAAATTTCCATTTCTTTCAGGAGTTAAGCTTACAGAATGGGGTTCTTCACCACTAGTTGACAGTTCACTGTATAGACAACTAGTTGGGAGTTTGTTGTATCTTACACACTCTCGACCAGATTTGTCTTATGCTGTTGGGGCTGTTGCAAGGCACATGCAAGAGCCTCATGAGATCCATTGGAAGGCAGCCAAGAGGATCCTTCATTATGTTCAGGGTACTAAGTCCTTTGGTATCCATTATGCTGCTGGTTCATCCCTTGAACTAGTAGGATTTACAGATTCTGATTGGGCCGGTGATTGTATCGATCGGAAGTCAACTTCCGGTTATGTCTTTATGCTTGCACATGGACCTATATGCTGGTCAAGCAAGAAACAAAGCACTATTTCCTTATCTTCAGCTGAGGCCGAGTACAGGGGAGCAGTTAATGCAGCCACACAATGTGTTTGGTTGCAAGGTATTCTTGCAGAGTTCGGGATTGTCTTTGATTCACCCACTATTCTTTGGTGTGATAATCAAAGTACAATCAAGATTTCTACCGATCCAGTACAGAGACAGAGGACCAAGCACATAGAGATACACATGCATTACATTCGGGGTTTGGTGCATGACCGGACCATAGCATTGCAGTATTGCCCATCCAGTGAGCAAACTGCTGATATCTTCACCAAGTGTTTTACCGAGAAGACCTTCACTCACCTTAGATCTTTGCTTGGGGTGAGTGATGCATGGTGATGATTGGTGTATTTTGATATATGCCACATGTCCATTTTAGAGGGGAGGTTTTATTTCCCATGTGGTTTTCCTCCTTACCTTGGTTACATGGACAAATAAATTTTATGATGTAAAAGGTGACTTGAGCCTAGTTGCCAAGGCCTTAATTTTTGATATTTCACTAAGTCTAGCTTAAGGGGGGGTGTTAGAACATTTTTACACCTATGTACATTAATCATTTATTAATGATGGTTAATTAGTGCCCAAGTGATTAATTATTACATCCCTAAGTTGGTTAGCTACTAAATGGTCAATTATCATGAACTAGTTAGCAAATGTGAACAAGTGCTGAGTCAAACCAGCTGTTTGGAGCGCTCCCCAGGGCAATTAATGCATTCATCATGCCTAGAGCGCCCTCCTCAGGTCAATTAATGCATTCAGCATGCTTCTCTTCTACCTAGGGCGCATTTGCTCAGTTTGTGGACAATCTTGCCAACTTTGTCATATTTTTGACCAATTTTAGCTACCAAACCTCTAACCAACCAGTTTCTTCACATGTGTGAGGTCACATGGGCCTGTCCAGTCATTCCCAGCATTCACACAGCAGATTCGAACCAGTTTGGGATGGTTTGGGATATTTTGGTCAACCTAGGGGGGTTTGAGCTATTTCTAAGCTAGATCAGTGTGAACACTCCAGATGGATTCGAATTCTTCCAGATTTGTATATATGGGTGTTCTTAACCTATTTTGAGGTTGGACAGTTAATGATATTGACATTATTCACCCATTTCATGTGTATTGTTCTTCATTCATTTACAGATTTATGCTATTCTTGCAAATGTTGTGCAATCTTTCACTAGTGAGGAATCCATAGTAGCTAGGTTCTACTGTGATTGAGATTTTACAAGAGGGAGTTGACTACTCCTTACAATCCACAACAAAATGGAGTTGCAGAAAGGAAGAATAGAACTATCATGGAAGCAACACGGGGAATGCTTCATGACCAAGATCTTCCTATGCATCTATGGGCAGAAGCATCTAGGACAGCTGTATATGTGCAGAATAGAACACCTCACAAGATATTGGTTAACAAGACACTAGAAGAGGTCTTTTCTGGTAAGAAGCCTGAAGTCAGCCATCTCATAATATTTGGTTGTCCAGTATATACTCATGTTCCAAAAGAAAAGAGAACTAAGCTAGATCCTTCAGGAAAGAAGGGCATCTTTGTGGGGTACAGTGAAGGCTCGAAGTCTTACAAAATATACTTTCCAGGGTTCAAGAAGATTGATGTCAGCAGGGATGTAACATTTGTTGAGAACTCAGCTTATATAAATCAAGGAAGAAACCTGTTGAAGATCATGAAGAACGAAAGGAAATCAGATTTCAAGATACCAGTATGAATGAAGCAATTCTAGAAGCAACCCATGAGACTGAAGATCCACAAGAACCTATAGATTCACCCCGTGAGAAGAAATCTCACAAGAGGAAACCTGCATCGGCTAGAGAGCTCATCCAAGATGCAGAAAGATATGGTATTCCAGAAGAGGAACACGGAGAAAGGAAGAGGACAAGGTCACACACTAGCTATGTTGCCCTGCTCTGTGACATTATGAACAAAGAACCTTCCAGTTATGAAGAGGCAGTGGAAAAGAAAGAATGGAAGGATTCCATGGTTGAGGAATACCAATCGATCATGAAGAATGATGTTTGGGATGTGGTCCCAAGACCAGAAGGGAAGTCTATTGTGGCTTCCAAGTGGATCTATAAGATCAAGCATGCTGCAGATGGTAGCATAGAGAAATACAAGGAAAGATTTGTAGCTCGTGGATTCTCTCAGAAAGAGGGAATAGACTATGAAGAGACCTTTGCTCCTGTAGCCAGATACACTTCCATCAGAACAATACTTGCTCTGGCTGTAGTGATGAAATGGAAGATACACTAGATGGATGTCAAGGCAACTTTCTTGAATGGTGTAGTCGAAGAGGAAGTGTATGTGGAGCAGCCACTTGGTTTTGAAACACATGACAAAAAGTCATATGTGTGCAGGTTGAAGAAAGCCTTGTATGGCTTGAAGCAAGCTCCTAGGACTTGGTATGGTAGGATGGACAATTATCTATCTAGTTTGGGCTTTACCAAGAGTAAAGTGGATTCTAACCTTTACTATAAGGTTGAGGAAGGCAATCCTATGATTCTACTCTTGTATGTGGATGACCTGTTTGTTACGGGTGAGGATAGATTGATTGATGACACGAAGAGGAAGCTTGCTTCCGAGTTTGAGATGAAGGACTTGGGGATTATGCACTACTTTCTAGGTATGGAGGTGTGGCAGAGTACAGATGGAATCTTCCTTGGACAAGGGAAGTATGTAGTAGAAATCCTGAAGAGGTTTGGGATGATGGATTGGAAGGCCATGGCCACACCTATGGCATCAAACCTGAAGCTTCTGTGCGATGCTTCATCTGATCCAGTTGATATCACTGTTTATCGTCAGATGATTGTGTCCTTGATGTACCTGATGAACACGAGACCAGATATTTGCTTTGCGGTGAACACATTGAGCCAGTTCCTAACAGATCCCAGAGGTGTTCACCTGGTTGCTGTAAAGCATATTCTGAGGTACCTGAAGGGTACAATTGATTATGGGATCAAGTATGATGCAAATCAAAAGTTTAACCTGCAGGGTTATGTTGATTCAGATTGGGCAGGCAGTGCTGTAGATAGGAAGAGCACTTATGGGTGCTGCTTCAGTATGGGATTCGGTGTGATCTCTTGGTTTAACAGGAAGCAGTCCTGCGTAGCACTGAGTACAGCCGAAGCAGAGTATGTTGCAGCTTGTTCGGCTAGTTGTGAGGCAGTATGGCTGAGGAAGCTACTATTTGAGTTATTTGATCTTCCGTTGGATGCTACTGTTTTCTATTGTGACAACCAGAGTTGTGTGAAGCTGTCTGAGAACCTGGTGTTCCATGACAGGTCGAAGCACATTGAGATCAAATATCACTATATCAGGGATATGGTGCAGAGAGGAGCAGTGAAGCTCATGTATGTTGCAACGAATGAGCAGGTTGCAGATGTGTTGACGAAACCACTAGCCGGAGTGAAGTTTGAGTACTTCAGAGAGAGGCTTGGTGTTCTTCAAATTGATGACACTTCAAGGAAGAAGTGATGGACACATTTTCAGGAGCCATTCCAAGCATGGTGAGAGGAGGATCCTTCCCATGTCTATGGTGTAAGCGTTGGATGATGAGCATTAGGATGATGCTCCAGTTACTGCTCTGTATGCATCATGTTGGATGCTTGTTATGATCAGGGGGATCATGTATTTGTATATGTATCAGGTGGATACATTATATGATCAGGATGATCATGGATGATGAGCTTCAGGATGTTGCTCCATATGATATGTATCAGGTGGATACATTGTATGATCAGGATGATCATGGATGACGAGCTTCAGGATGTTGCTCCAGATGATATGCATCGGGATGATGCTATGATGATGATCAGGATGATCATGTGATGATGTACATTAGGATGATGTATGATGAGTATCAGGTTGATGCTCTGTGGCCGTGGACAGGTTGTGCAGATGAGCATGTAAGTTGACCTAGGAGATCCGACAGGTTTGGCTATGTGCCCGTAATCAGTCCTGGGATGCTCTTTCGAGGCATTGCTCTGGTAGGACATGTAATATTTCCTTGGGAGATCCGATAGGTTGGTCTGTGTGCCCATAATAAGTCCTGGCATGCTCTTTCGAGGTTTTGTCCTATGGCATTTAATGTAGTCCTGGGAGATCCAATAAGTTGGGCTGTGTGCCTGTAATACGTCCTGGGATGCTCTTTCGAGGTTTTTCCATGACCACATGTAATGTAGTCCTGGGAGATCCGATAGGTTGGGCTGTGTGCCCGTAATAAGTCATGGGATGTTCTTTTGAGGTTGTGTGGCAGAAATCCTAGATGCATTCTAGGTCCCATCCAGTATGAAAAAGGACTAGCTCTGTGGCGAAAATCCTAGATGAGTTCTAGGTCCCATCTAGTATGAAAAAGGATTGGCTTTGTGGTGGAAATCCTAGATGAGTTCTAGGTCCCATCCAGTATGAAAAAGGACTGGCTTTGTGGTGGAAATCCTAGATGAGTTCTAGGTCCCATCCAGTATGAAAAAGGACTGGCTTTGTGGTGGAAATCCTAGATGTGTTCTCGGTCACATCCAGCATGAAAAAGGGTTGGCTCTATGATACATCCAGCATGAAAAAGGGCTGGCTCTGTAGATGATGAAAACCTGCAGGTGGCAGGCCTACATCCAGTATGAAAAAGGACTGGCTCTGTAGAACTTCCTATGACAAGTAGATCGGAGATTGATTGAGATAGAAGCAGCAGTGACAATGATGTTGATTCGATGATGATGATTCGATGACGATGATCCAGTGATGATGATCCAAAGAAGAAGACTTGTGCTAGCAGATTTGTGTCGAGAAATACCTTCCTAGTGAAGAGGGAGTGTTGATGTATATGTAACTTCGGAATGTATTTCACCTATGTATATTGTACTCCTATAGAGATGTTATTATTCCTCTATACATAAGTGTCGTCATTTATATTGACAAGTGTCACAAGTGTCGTAACTTGCTGTGATGGGTTATTAGACCACCAAGTGTGGGGGTGACCCGGATTAATGTAACCATGGGTTATTAGACTCTTCTAGAGAAGTCGGCCCTGCTAGTGTATTAGGCAAGTCGGAGCAAGTATAAATAGAGAGCGGGAGATCTCTATTTGTTCATCTCATTATTCATCTCTACATCACTCGGAAAGTGGCACACTAGTTGAGGAGGAGGAGTAGCTGCTAGTAGAAGACTATCTCTCTTGTACTTGGGTTGTATAATTTCTCTTTCTATCTCTGAGGAAGTTGTGGGGTTTTTCACCTTTATGGTTTTCCCCAGTGAAACTTTGTGTGTCTATTGTCTCATGTGATTGCTTGGTGTGATTGATATGCATTGTTATACTTGATATGCTGTACATGTTATTCTCTCAGTAAAGATCCTAGAGTATATTGAATTAATGCTCAAAAATTAACATCTTGTAACATAAAGATATCCAGCTGATGTAGTGAGATAAACCTTTTTAGGGAAAGTTTTTTGGGTTTACTTGCCAAAACCCTGCTTTTGAGAGACAATATTTTCATTGAGTGACCCCTTTCTGGGATTTCACTACTTTAAGCGCCCCTACAATGGTTTTCTCTTTTTCCATCCGCTAGGTCTTGTATAGCCCTATGTTGGGCCGTAGAAAGGAGAGAGGGTTGTCCTCTTCCCTTCGTAGTTTTACATGACAGACGGTTCCTACCAAGTCCAGTACCGATGGTATTGGGAAACAAGAAGACATGAATGTCCCTGGATCTTAAGTGGAAGCGTATGGGACTATTTGTCAGTGAAGCATGGGAACTTCTTCCATGTGAAGAAACCACAGGTGGGGGGGAGTCAGATTGTGGCTGAGGAGGGTCAGAGATGAACATTGAATTGTTTGGATCCAGGGGGAAAAGGGGGGGAATAGCAGTGACAAAAGGGTGATGAGAGACATTGCTTTCCTTTTCCATAAAAGATAAATAAATTAAAGAAGATACTATAGTGGAGATAGGAAGAGAAAAATCATCAGTATTACCCGTAGAAATTTGAGCTTTAGAGTCAGCTGGCTGTAATTTAGGTTCCATCATAGGTCTCTCATCGCTAATAGCCTCTGTATGCTATGGAGGGGAGGCAACTAGAATGTCCATTCCATCCAAGGGGGCCTAAGATTTTCCATCATGATCCATTTCAGAGTGGACCTCCTTCATGAATTCATTCAATCTCCCCGCTTTTTGGGATCCCACTTCCACCCTCGAACTGCCTCTTCCATCCATCTGATTCCTAGATTTCTCTGCGTTCATGTTAAAGGTCAACCGACAATGCTTTTCCATGTGTCCATAAAAGTGGAAGCGGTGGCACCTAAGGGGCACTCCTTCATAATATATCCTTTGTATGCGAGTTTCTTTTCCCCATATGAAATTTATTTTCTCTTTGAGCCCAGCTTGAATGTTTATGGACACACGGATCCTGGCCAACGACATCTGCTTTGACTGAGTGAAGGACATATCGACATCGATAAATTCTCCCAAGGCATTTCCGATATCCCTGAAGGATTCCCAATTCTAGAATTCCCAGGGTAAACCAGGCATTCTAACCCAAATTGAGATTACATCAAATTTTTTCATTTCTCCATCAAACATGGGTGTCCAGTTTTTGAAAAGAATGGGAGTGTTTCCTAGGATCCAATGTTTCTTCAAGATGCATCCCACATCCTCCATGTTCCGGAGTTTGAAGACAAACCATCCTTGTGAGAGGACCATAATCTCTGGTTTATAGTCCAATAAAGCCATCTAGTTTGAGGAAACCCAATTATCGATTCCTTCAAAGCTGGGATACTTCCCTCTGGCTTGTCCGACCACCCTCATTTCTGCCATTTCTAGCGAATGAGAAAATGTGACATTTTGTCCACAGATGAGGTTTAGAGGTTCCAGAGAATTGTTTAGGTACTTTCCTTTCATCCGCCGCTAGGTAGAACCATCTGGAGATCTGCGGTGTTTGCAGGTATGTTTGAATTTAACCCTTTCTCTGGTGGAGGTTGAAAACCTAGTTGGTCGGATGTTTTTAGGAATGATGCAATGAAGCCCTTAGGGATTTGGGTGTTATTTACCTTAACAATATTAGGAGGTAGCGGTGTTTGATCCAAAATCTCCGCAAACTTCCATCCACATTCCAGCAGTTCCGATTCGAATGGCATGTTTGTTTCCCATATTTCGTCTAATGTTTCTGCATGAGTAATGGTTGAGTCCACTGCCAACGGGTATCCAAGAATAATGTGATGAGGTGGCTCAAATAGAGTAAACGATGTTCCGCAGAGCGCCGGTGCTAGTGGTTGAACTGTTAACAGGTCGTGTGAGAGTGCATCCATCTCCTATCGTGACCAGCAAACCAAACCATTTGTGCCCATATGTGGGTTGTTTTTACCGTCCCCATCTATCATCGCCATCGACATCTCAGTCCCAAATGTCATAGGGAGCAGGTTAACGCCCAACGAAAGTGGGGCTACAAGGTAGTAAAAAATGTTCTGACCTCCGAAAGGGTCTAGTGTGTAATCTACTGTGTCCACTATATGGTACTCCATTCGGATTTCCAAGTGTCATGGAAGTACGGCCCATCGATATTCGCACCAGTGTTAGGCTTGACAATGATATGGTTTAGTCTGCAGCCCCATAGGGATGAAAAACCCTAGCAGAGTTCTTCCTCATTATCGACCCCGGGGAATTCTTCATATATATAACAAATATGAATATGAATAACAGAAATATCTCTTATCAATATTAGAAGTTTATATTAATGCATAGTGTTTTGCTTGTTGAAATTGAGAATAACTGGTTGTTTCTTCATAGAAGAGAATTTTATTCTCTTAGTTTATATTCAATTCAGTAATTATGGAACTCAAAAATAGAATATATAAACTACAATATTAGTGTAACATAATTATAATTTAATATCATAGTCTGAACAATTTCATATATATAAGCTTAGTTACTACCAAGCAAACTAAGTCTATAACTCCAAATAGAGTGTATATCGATAATTAAGAAAAATCCAAATCCTTACGTAATTAAATATCTAAACCATATTTGATGTTTATATATATACACTATAATACTAGAGTAAATTGGGTGATGAAATGAATGGTTGTTGTTCAAATGCTGGAATCATTAATAGGGTCCCTTCTATATTTATAGAATATTCTTGAATACCAGGAGCTACCGCTACTACTCTCCTTACTACGTTATCCAATGAGGTTACCCTTGGTTGACTGGACAATGAACCAGGGAATTGATCGAAAGGGATCACCACCTATTTCTTGATCCGATAGATAATTCCCCACTCACCACTGATATTTATGCTATGATTCTGAACATGGATACAAGCTTTGAACGTCTCCTCTATCAACCAACATTGACACTTAGAACTGGTTGCTTTTACGCTTATTCCTAGCGAGACACACTACAGTCATGAAATCATGAATGAACCCAATGTCATTAGTATGGGCTCACCAAATAACCTAATATGGGGCTCCAGTCTTGTTCTTAGAGAAATTAGACACTTTTTAGACCTAAACTAGATTGCTTATGTAACTACACCCTAAGGTCATCACCGAAATACTAAGATATAAATGTGTGCACAGGACCCTTTACAAAGCTAATTCTCATCACTCTACATACCCAGATCTATTAAATTATTTGAAACACAACCAAATGGATCAACAAACCAACCTTGTACAGGAAGATACTACCATTTCTCTATAGAGGTGATATATCATTCTCGACCCAAGAAAACCAACATTATCAATCTTAGGAAACCATCATTAAGTAATATATCTCTCATCATTAACATCAACATGTTTCTATCGATATAAGTATGGGTACGGACGGATAGCTTCGATACCTTCTTTAAACCCTGACTTTCTATCTTCACGATACCCAACATTATATAGTAGCAAGATAGGAAGGAACCAACATAATAAATTATTCAATGGGCCTTCTTTATCTATTTATCTCTGACTTGGTTAGATCTAGCCAGACTTGGTTATCTCCAACCAGATCAATTTCTAACATCTACCCAATATATCATATGTTTATCTTATGTCTAAACTTAAATTAATTTCTCACAGTTTTACTTCAAAAGACATTATATATTTGAATGATAACTCCCAAAATGCATATACATGATAAACTCCATATTATATATATATATATATATATAAATGACAACCTTCCTCAATTTATAATTCTATGTCTAACTTTATAACATCCTTTTTTTCTTTTTTCTTTTCCGAATTACACATATAAGTATCCATAAATTTAGCTAGCGATTCCATTCTACGTATTTGCTTCCTATAATTAACTAAAACTAATAATCCCATTCCAATATACTAACGTTATTTAACTATTTTAATATATAAATTGAAATGCAACTACTCCTACAATACTTTCAAACAATAATATAAACTATTTAATCATGCATTATACATTTAACATTTTCCTTTCCCTCCTTGAACCCCATAATCAATAAATTCTTTGTTTCTCAATTATTCGTTAAGCATCTTTTCTTTCCTTTGTTATCAAAATATAATATTAAACATTATAATTCATCCATGTTCAATCACACAAGTATTGAGTTATGCTAATTAATTAGTATACTCATACAAGTAGTAGGTCGTACTCCATTCAATGTAAACATAATTAACCATGTAAATATTAACTGTAACTATATTCTTCGGTGTTGTTTCCATCGCAGAGTCTTCTGGAAGGAATGGGTTACCAATCTTCTCTCGTCGCAGAGCTACTCCCATCGCAGAGCACACTTCTCCAATGAACAGATAACTTGCAAGTCTCTTCACTACAGAATTATCACGCATCATACTCTCAACGACGAGTTATGGTGTAAGCGATGGTTGGAAACCTTAACCCAAACTAGAACAGGGTCACAGAATCTTCAGTGCAGTAATAGGGTAGATGCATGCTCTTGCTTAAGCCGCATGCCTACAACTATTTATTCAATAAAAGAAAATAGACTGTGGCATAATGCAGGATCACATGCAAAAAATTTCTGTCTTAATGATAAAAAGAAGATCGCCGATTCAGGGGAGTCCACCTAACGCAAACATCACAGTCAAAGGTCAGAACACTTATAACCCAAGGTAAACAAACATCAAAGAATCCAATATGATGGAACAAAATACAACATTGGTATTATGAGAGATTTTGCTTCCTACGAAGAAGAGAATGATTGGCTAAATGACCATGATAGAGCCTGGGGAGTAATGTGTCTTGCTATGTCTCCTAGTATGCGCTACCTCATTAATACTTTTGAACATCGAAGAGATCTTTGGACCAATTTGGATAGAGAATTTGGAAAGCAAAAAGAAGAGTATCATGCTAGCCATTTGGAGAACAAGCTCAGTGATACCTCCTTATGTGTTCTCTCTAGTTATGTCTCGGCCTCAACCATATCTCATGATGAATTTGTTCAAGATGAAGAAGAAGCTGAAGATTCAACACTCATGTTCTCAATGTCTTCTATTTCAAATTATGAGCAAGATAATCCATCTCACACTCTAGAATATGAAGAGAGTTTCATTGAAGATGGAAGACACTACCATCCGCTTGGGTTCAAGTCTTAGGCACTTTTTGGTGATTTTGGTTGTGATTTCACCCTTGTTGGTTTAAAGGAGATCAGAAGAAACCATCTATCAATTCATGGAGCTAATTTAACTTCCACTGATCAGAAGTTCAAGTTTCAAGAGCTATTAGATTTGATTGGATCTCATCCTACCTCAGTCGGTTCGAATTACAGGTTCCAGGATGATATTCATATTTTTAGATTTCTTCTCACCATGTTCAGTCTAAAGAGCAAGTTCATAAAGCCTCCATATTTGCTTGCATCCACGGAAGGAGAATACAATCACATGTTTTTGGAGCATGATCCATTTCCTCCAAAGAGTAAGATACCTCCAGACATATTTACTTGAGTTTGGAGCAATTAATACTTTGGTGTGTTTTGAGTCTATGTTGAGGGGGGGGAGGGGGGTTTCCCATGAGGTTTCCCATGAGGTTTTCTCCATTTCCTTGTTTCATGGACTGTTCTTTATTTGGATTATTTTCTGTATTGGGGTGACCTTCGGTCTTAGTTATTAGGGCCCTATCTTTTATTTTTTACCTCATAGTATAGCTTGTGGGGGGTGTTAGGATATTCTCACCATCATCTTTATGTTTGCATGCATCCCAGTTATCAGTATGGTGTCCCCTAGCACCTAGTCCCTAGTTTGCTAGCCTCGAGAGCTTATTTCTGTTCAATTCCAGCCCTCATAGTCCAAGATGCGCCTTGTTTTCATCTCTCGAGACAAACTGTGCCCTCTCTCACCTACCACCAGTGACACACTCAGTTAGTTGCTTGATTTGTGGATCTGTTCCTTGATTTGAGGACATATTGACTAGTTAAATGACTAAAACACTCCGATGGACACCCAGAGAGACTAGTTTGACTATTTTGACTCCAGACAGCTCCTCATGCGCCCTCCTTGGATTCTCCTTCACTCCATTAGTGCCCCATGTGCTAGTTACACCTACCTACATTCAGTTAGACTTAGTTTGACATATGGTTGACCGTTACTTGTGCATTGATGACACTACCACTGATCTGATGATGATGACTCCTAGTGCAGACCAGCTACACCATGTAGCGTATTCGAATGACTCCCTTGGTTAATTCGAATTATTCAGTCATTGTTACTGTATTGTATTGTATTCTACTTCTAATTTCAATAGAGTACTGTTGCAAGTATTTTTGCACAGTTTTGACATATTATTCTGCATGCATCTCTTGTAATGGTTTCTCTTGTTCCATAGATCTGTTGTGTTGAATTTCATAATAACGATCTCTATGTTGGAATGTAAGATTGTGGAAAAAGGTTTTGATTCTGAAGTTGAAGACATCAAGATTATGGTTCCAAAATATTGTTTCAAGGTGAAGCCTAATCTAGAGTAGGATTAAAGGGTTAGAAGAGGCAAGAAGAACTAGATTTTATCATGCTTACTTTTATCAACCTTGACATTTCCACCAAATCACACTTGTAGGAAAAAATCCCTTATGAAGTGCATGTGTTATGATTTGGAGCCTCACGCATTACCCATGAACCCCAAAGATAAATTTTATGGCCCAATACCCTATATTTAATCCTTAAACCATGATCTAAGAGTGCACACATAGATAAAACATGAGACCTAATGGAGAAACCAAACCTAAGAAAACTACATACAAATATTTTCATTACATTATATATATATATATATATATATATATACTAAATAAAAAAATAATAATACATAAATAAACTATAAATATGTATATAAATAATACATTAAAAAATGGAACATAAAACAAAAATTCAAAACATTGAAAGAACACTTACCTCACTTACCTCTCGTGCGAACCAAGCTTGCTACTCATCTACCCGCAGAACCAAGCTTGCAACTTGTAGTCTCCACTAGCATTTTTTATCCTCTACCCACAAACAAGGCCCCATGAACCAAGTCCACTTGAATTCTTGCTGAGCCAGAGGAGGTCATAGAGGAACTTGTAGTTTGAACCAGAGGTCGCAAAGGAAGAGACATTAGCATACGAGGGATGCCGAAAAGAGGGATTTATTGCAGTCGTGTAGGGGAGAGAAGGACGAGCAGAGACATAGAGGAGCCAATGCCTCCAAAACCGGTGAGTAAAACCCCTTTTCCAACTCATTTGTGCTTGTAGTGACTTTTTATTGTGAATTTTTGGGGTTTTCATTTTGTTTGCATTGGGCATCTAAAAATCCTCATGAATTCACTGCAAACCACAACGATTTCAATTTATAAAAGGGTTTAAGCAAAAACTAATTTCGTTTTGAGTTTTGGAAATGTAGAATTGTTTGAAGAGAGGAAATTTTTCAGAGATATTATATTCGTGTGCCTAGGGCATCACTTCAGAATCCTTAGTAGACTCATTTTGACTTCATAAAATTCTTGTTTATCATTATGGTTAGCAAGAACGATTCATTGGAGATGTTTTCATTTTCATTTTAGAAATGTCGAATTCGTTGGGAGGATTTCTGATTTTAGAGAATTCGTTTATCTCTTGGGTCTCACTAGATTTCCTAGGGAATCACTCTATATCCATATCCATTCCAATTTAACTCATATTTCTACTCAAAACAATGTGATTTAGGGCTTTAGGGGTTGAGTATCTTGGAAAGGGGGATGAATTTTTCCAGGGATTACATCCTTTACCCAGTTCAATATTCACAAGACTAGCACAAATTCTTGATCAAATGCATAAATTGGATGATGCTTAAGATCTGCTAGAAGCATATGAATTTCATTGTCCTCATTTTCTGTATGCTGGTTTCACATAGAGATCTTCCCAAAATTGCTTCTTTTATGGATAAAAAGATATAGAACTTGCATAATGTAACCTACCTATTAATAATCCATAAAATAGAAAGAAATGTTCACTATCCCCTTGGAGGGGGGAAACTACTAGAAGCTCCCAACCTTTTCCTAGTAACGGGGGTATCATATAAGGTCTAGATGATTTCAAATCATTTTTGATTGACCATGTCTAGAAAAAGACAAGAAACATAGATTTTAGTAATTATTTCCCACTCGAGATGCAAAATGTGAACTCTTCAAATCCCTTCGATGCACTATTAGAGTAGGAGGGTGAAGAGATGGATTTTCTTATGTAAGGTTCATGATGAAGATAGTTTCATGGAATGTACATGGACTCACTAACCCTTATTACAAATCCATGGTTCAGAGAGTAAGAATTGAAGTTTCTGAGATTGAAATTTTGTACTTGCAAGAGTATAAAGTTAATGGGTTTGTGATTAAATTGGCCATTTTTGTGATTAAATTCATCAAGGTGGGTGGACACCATTATGCAGCATGGGTTGGTCCCAACCAACTATGTTGTATGGGTATTGTTGATTTCAAACTCTATATGTTAGGCATGGCCAATGTTAATGCTCCAATGATGCTGGAGAAAAAATGACCTTGTGGAACTTGTTAGTTCAAGAGATTATGGAGGCTTTCAAAAAGGTGTTTTTTGGTGATTTCAATAATTTTGAAACTTAAGAAGATAAATAAATCCTTTTTCCTACTTGAATGCCTTTGAGAGAACAAGTGACAACTTGGAACAACCTTAAACCTAGAATCAACCTCTATGACCCTAATAAGTTTTGGCCCATGGAATCAACTAAAATTTGGTTCACCTAGTCTAGTTGTCATAAATAAAATCAATGTCATGAATTGTTCAACAACTGTGATCAATTATAATGCTATATGTGGCACCCCAAACTATAATGTGACATGTTGCAAGTAGGAATTCCCATGGAATGGTGACACTTGGAAAGCATGGTCCAAGGAGTTTATATTTTTCGTGGCTCCATCCCACCCACTATAGGAACTACCCTAATGATTGTGAACTTGGAAGCGACTTTAAGATGATCACATACCAGCACAATTAGCTAGTTAAGTCTGATTGATGAATACAATACCATTCACAACTTAAAAAAAAATAATAATGAAAGAACAATAATAATGGAGTCATACAACGATACAAGTATTAAAAGAAAATAATGAATTTTTTTTTTTGTAAAATGTCAATGTTCAAAAGGCCAAGTGAAATGGAGCCATAGAGTTGTGAAAAACTTACTACATATCCATTAGTTGTGAAGAAATGATTTGGCCACATGATGAATGCAATACCATTCACTTGACCCAAGAATAATATGAAATTTCAATGCAATCTAATACATATGAAGATAAGAATGTGCCCCACCTAAATAAAATGTAGCCCAATAAGATTTATTCATTGCAATTTACTACTCTAGTCCTTGTTAGCATCGTTACTATTCTCATCTTTATTTTGTTGCAATAGAAAGAGCCATGAATGATGTTTTCAGTATTGAAAATTCAACTACAACATTTTGTCTCATTTTAATGATTGTAGGTACCACCAAATATGTACTTGTCAGAGATTTCTTCCTCAAGTGAGGAAGATAGACTAGAAGAGGTTGAAAGCGAGACGTTTATTACAAGATCTAACAGGACAAGATCAACTAGAGGTGAAAAGGTAAGGAGAAAATTTCGTAGACGCATGGAAATTTTTCTTTCTGAGACAAAATCATGTGATTATGATAATGAGAGCATAGGTGACATTGAGTTTCCCCTGAGGTATATACATCTTTTCAAACGATGGCTACCCAAGGAGCTACCCCAAGTGGACATGGATTTCTTCCTCAATGGGAGGATTTATCGCATTGCTCCATCGTCTTTACATGGCTTGGGGATATTTTCCATGGATGGCATAAAGGTAAAATATGGCACTGAAACTGAATTGATGGAGTATGTCGGACCATGCTACAAATACAATCACTAGTTTTTGTTGGTCCGATATATGCGAAGTATGTGGACATATGGAGTGGAAGCAAATTATTGTCAACTACTGGACACCAATCTGAACAAAGGATCTACTATGTATATTGATGGAAGGCCAAAAGCTTCTGGAAATATCGCAGGGTTTATAAATAGTACATGACCAGGGACAACACATAAGCTACCCAATTGCATATTTGAGGGGTGTGAAGGAAATCGTGTAGTCGTATGTGCAACAAAATCAATAGTTGCAGGTGAAGAGTTGTTGATCGATTACAGTTTGAATCGAATAGATGCAGGGGTTGCTATTATGGGGGGTAATTTTCTTATACAACATTTAACTCAACCTTTGACCGATGAATTATTATTTTTCTCTTGCAACAAATTTATTTATATGTCATGCTTTTTATAATATACACATGGTTAATTATATGTCATGTTTTTCATTAATCGCATTTAAGAGACATTGTTAAATATGTAATTTTCATTTTTAATATGTCTTAATTATTATGTTGTGGCAGGGTGATCGTGGCCATATGCCACAAGCTGACTGTGGAAAGTCACCAATGGTGACGCATGAGGTGAATGCTAGTTTAATAGTACCTAATAACATCAATGTAATAGTAACAACAATTCATGATTATATTACAGCTGTTAACATTTGACCTTTTTTATGCTTATGAGCTCAATATTTCAAGATGATATCATTATTATTGTATTGTGGCAAGGGATCGATACCCAGAGCACACCTACAGCTTATGCATAGGTAAACGTGATTGTCATATTAACAATAAATTTTTTCTTCATTAATCACGTTTATTATACATGGTTCAATTTTTACTTTTCGATATGAATATGCCTTGCTTCTTGTATTGTGGCAGGGTGACCATGGGAAGTCGCCAATGCTATTGCACTAGCTAAATGACAATGTAATAGTAACTAAACATGATCAAAATACTTTTTTTTGTTATTATATGCATTTTATTTTTTTTACATGATTTTTTGTAATGATAAAAGTAAATTAACTACTTTTTATTGATGGACGTTCGTAGAGAACACCACATCAGGATGATGAGATGGTCGCTAAGGAATATATATTTTATTCAACCAACCCAATGGAAACTATTGTTAGGATATTCCTATACTCCATCCTAGTCCCACCAGTATTTTGATCATTTACATTTTTAGTCATGCATGCACCTTTAGGGTTTGCATGCATCCCAGTCATCAGTCCAGCACCTAGCCCTCAGTTAGCGAGCCCCCAGGAGCTTCTCACTATTCAGTTTTAGCCCTCTAGTTGCTTAATGCGCCCTTCTTCCTTGATTTTAGGGAGCAACTCGGCCTTCTTCACCTACCAGTCCAGTTGTCACTCAGTTACACTCAGTTGCAGTCAGTTACAGTCAGTTACAGTCAGTTACAGTCAGTTACACTAAGTTATAGTCCGTTACACTCAGTTACACTTAGTTACACTGAGTTACACCTACCGGAGTTAGTTTGACTGATGGTTGATAGTTACTTGAGCATTGATGACTCCACTGATGATGATGAAGACTTCCAGTTGTGCTCCGATGATCATGAGGACACCTAGTTGTGCTCCGATGACACTCTATTGATCTTATGATCACTCTAAGAGGCTGATTCGAATTGCCACCTTGGGCATTCGAATCCTCTCTACCATTGTACTATTTATTTGTCCATATTGTGATTAATTAACTGGTGTGTGTGAAGTATTATTGCTTCTATCCGAGTTTGACTGTACCATATTATTTTGTTGCTCATTATAATGTATTGATCACTCTTATTCTATTTTCCTGCTTAATCATAATTACTCTTGTGAGGTATACATCATCTCTTAGGTCTGCTGTGAGGATTTTCACATGGTATCAGAGCATTTTGAGAGTATTGTTTATCTCCATTCTTGAGAGTTTTTTGCAGGTTATTACCAATATTTCGAGTGTAGCAGTTGCAGGAGTTTCTGCATTTTTGCAGCAGTAGCAGTTGCAGTTATTCTATATTGTTTTTGCAGGTCTTCTACATCTTCTATGTATTCATCAGGAATTACTCCTCTTGATCCACTCAACTATGATGAATGGAAACCAAGAATGATAGCAGACTTGAAGATCCATGATCTTTTTGATTGTTATTTTGAAAGAGAGTTCGAATCCCCTGAAGAGAAGATTGACTAGTTAAATAAAAGTGACATGCACTTTCAAGGAATAATGTTTTCTTTGTTTGCACGCCAGAGATTCCAATTCAAATACCGTAATGTTGTTGAAACTCCAAAGGAGTTATGGACTCCAAAAGAGATATGGGCTCACCTGGATGAAAAATTTGGCAGAAAGAATGAAGGAATTGGTCCTAACCCATTCGAAAGCAAGCAAAGTGATGCATTCGCTCCTCTTGATGGTCTCTCAGATCATGAACCAGTGTCATCTCATATTGAAGTTGTTGACAAAGAACTTGCAGATTCTCCACTCATGCTCAAACTTTCTTCTCTTTCTGTGCCAACTCATACTCTAGATATTGCAGAAGGTCCTAAATCCTCTCTTTCACCAGAGTCTGTTGGTTTGCATCATGATCACATGATTATTTCAAAGGTCAAAACAACTACTGAAGGTAATGCATTCGCTCCTCTCCAGCTATCTCCTCTTTTATACTACTATATGATCATAAATTCATGCTTTCAAAAGGTTATTGAAGATTATGGCCATTGCCATTCGCTTGGGATAAACTCTCATGAAATTACTGGTTTTGATCTCACCTCTCATGGTTCAAAGGAGATCTCAAGAAACCATGATTCAAGTCTTGGATCTAATTTGGATTCTAAGCAATTATTGCTTGAAATAATTTCTCATGCATATGATAGTTTTGATCTCACCCCTGCTGGTTCAAAGGAGATCTCAAGAAACTGTTTTTTAAGTCTTAAATTTGATTTTGATTTCAAGCAAACATGTAATAGTTATTTTTGGCATAATCTCACCCATGGTGGTTCGAAGGAGAAGACAAAAGACTATATGCACTTTCACAGATTTGATCCTACCTCAGCTGATTCGAATCACAGGTTCAAGGATCATTCTCACACTGTTGGATTTGTTCTCATCACATTCGATCTGAAGAGCAAGTACAATCACATGCTTTTTGAGCATGATCCACTTCTTCCCAAGAAGAAGATACCTCCAGACATATGACCAAGCATCACACATGCTTGAGTTTGGAGCATTTATTTTTATGTGTGCCTTACAGTCTATTTTTTGAGGAGGGGGGTATGTTTCCCATGAAATTTTCCCACTTCCTTGGTTTATTGATTGTTATTATTCATTGTATTGGGTGACCTTTGGTCTTAGTTACCAGGGCCCAGGATGGATTAAGGGGTGATGTTAGGATATTCCTATACTCCATCTTAGTCCCACCAGTATTTTTATCATTTACATTTTCAGTCATGCATGCACCTTTAGGGTTTGAAAGCATTTTGCATGCATCCCAGTCATCAGTCCAGCACCTAGCCCTCAGTTAGCCAACCCCTAGGAGCTTCTCACTATTCAGTTTTAGCCCTCCAGTTGCTTAATGCACCCTTCTTCCTTGATTTTAGGGAGCAACTCGCCCTTCTTCACCTACCAGTCCAATTACACTCAGTTATACTCAGTTACACTCAGTTACACCTACCAGAGTTAGTTTGACTGATGGTTGACAGTTACTTGAGCATTGATGACTCCACTGATGATGATGAAGACTTCCAGTTGTGCTCCGATGATCATGAGGACACCTAGTTGTGCTCCGATGACACTCTATTGATCTTATGATCACTCTAAGAGGCTGATTCGAATTGCCACCTTGGGCATTCGAATCCTCTCTACCATTGTACTATTTATTTGTCCATATTGTGATTAATTAACTAGTGTGTGTGAAGTATTATTGCTTCTATCCGAGTTCTACTGTACCATATTATTCTGTTGCTCATTATACTGTATTGATCACTCTTCTTCTATTTTCCTGCTTAATCATAATTACTCTTGTGAGTTATACATCATTTCTTAGATCTGCTGTGAGGATTTTCACAACTATGAAGAAGGATTTGAAAAATTGCAATCAAGACCTTCTTAGACTGATTGTAATTAGATCCAGGTCTGAAGAAATCAAAGAAAAAATTGATGACTTGATGCAAACGATAGAAAAATATGGGGTAGGTAGCATCTTTGAAGGTTTTTACGAACTATGACATATATTCATTTATGTTATTTTAGTTCTCTTTTTTTATATGATCTAATCAATTGAAGTTTTCTTTCTGTAGGAATTTTTGGAGATAACACCCGTGCCTTGAGAACAGGTTGCAGAGGTCGGTATTGGTAGTAGCGATGGTTCAACAGATCATCAATATACCGTACCAACGAAGATATTTTCCTCTCCTGAACAACAATGCACTTTAGATGCTATGACCTCATCGGATGTTGGAGGTCAACATGGCCCTTCAACCACCACTACTTCATAGGATGTTAGAGAGGACAGTAGCATCGAATGTGAAAGTTGCTATCCTGGCGCAATACGCATGGTTAGCAGGGGATCATTTCGCATTAGATTCTTGGTGGACCAAGAATGTGTTCCAATAAATATACCGAAGATTGAAGGTATTATTTAATTTATTTCGTGTTTTTTTTTCATGTAATTCGAAGCCACATACCTCAAATTATTTTTAATTAATGATCATATTTTTTTTGCAGGAAATAATGTTTTTTATAACAACCCGCATGAGAAGGCGCTGGAGATTTTTGGGCCCACCATTTGTACATGGCCGAATGCCCAAAATGAAAAATTGAAATATGATTTGATGAACCACATGGTCAGCTTGTTTGGTGATACCTTCAACAAAAAGGGTGTCACCTCAGCAGTTGGCTTAAATTTGAAATATGTCAGGGCAGATTATAGGGACAATTTGCAAATTAACCATAAGTATGAGCATTCTCCGATGGTTCCAGAGAAGGAGTGGAAGGTGTTCATCGATGATTAAAAGGATAAGGAATTGAGAAAACAAGGAAAGCCAATCGGTTCAAGAAGGTATGACATATATCATATTTTCAATGAACAATGTTCAATTTTTTTTAAACTTTTAAATATATTTAGGTTGCAATATCTAACGTATTTGAAACCTTTCATAGGATCCCCAACACCTCTAAAGAAACAAAGGAAAGAGTAGAAAAACATGGGAAGCACAAACTGGGCCAGGGTGGATATCAGAAGCTAAGGGCACGGATTGTAAGAATCAAACGATCATTATTTGTAGCTAAATTTTTTCTAACCGTAGCGAACAATTAATTGATTTATCACAAGCACTTTACATGGTGTTATGCATTACAGGGAAATGCTTTTCAAGAGGCAGCCACTGAAGAAGACTTGAGGATCGGCTTCAAGTACGGTTTTCAGCATGTGCTGGAACGTCGAAAAAACTTGGGGCAAACCCCAATTTCCCCATTGATGCACGCAAGGTTAATAAAATCAATAAGGCCATCATTATAATGTACTTTTGTAATCTATTTATGAATGATTACATCGAAAAATAAATGTCTTTTTTTGTTTTTAGGGTGAGACCAACAAAAGCAATGAGGGTAGCGGTACTGAATCGGTACCACGTGATGGTGGGGAGCTTCCTAGCCATTCATGTATGTATGCTATAAAGAATAAGTATTTAATATGATTTTAAATACATAATTGATGATGTGTACTAATTAATATTTTTATGTGAATGGCAGAGCATGTACCTTCTCATGCTTAATTGGGAGAGGAACAAATGGCAAAACTAATGAACACTTGAGTTGATTCAGCCAGTCAACCAACATGCAAAGATCATTGTAATGATATTGGAAATAATGAAATACATATCTCAATAATAACTACGCATATCTATCTATCTATATATAATTGTCTTGGTTCTTGCAGATGATTCCCCTCTCCATCGAACTCCACGCCCTGCTAATCGATGTACTATAAGTATGGTATGGGAGGGCATGTCCACACAATTAACAAAAAGAGAGGGCACAACAAATACAATGGGTCAAGACACCGAATATGAAGTCCCCCTCTTCGAATTTCTGAGAAAAAAACCAAAACATAAAAATATGTAGTTGTAAACATTTAATATTTCTATTTGAATTAGTGAAGGCATGAAATATTTACAGTTTTGTTACAAGTATCTTGATATAGTCGGTGCATTGTCATATTTTAGAATTGAGGTTTCACGTGTGTATGTTATTGCTCAGTTCATATTTCTGAATATGTGTGACATCTTTCGAGGACTACGGTTATCCTCAAGGGTCTGGCCACGCCTTCCTGAGTTAACCTCGAGAAGATGAGATGACCATATCGTTTATAATTGGTTTAGATCTAATATACTTATGTTATTGTTATTTAAGCATTGTTGTCTTTCATTAACAACTTAGATCTGATATATATTGCTACTGTTATTATTGTTTTTGTTTTCAGTACTATAATGATTTCTGTAGCTCCATGTTTGATAGTACTGTGATGATTAGAACAATTAATATAACTATGTTTGTGCTTTTTGAAATTTATATGCAGAATTTTTGTTCACTTTGTTGCATAGCTTATTTTTGAATGTGTGTGACATCTTCTGAGGACTATGGTTATCCTCAAGGGGTTGGCCACCCATTACTGAGTTAACCTGAGGAATATGAGCTGATCACATGGGCTTCCTTATCCAGTGATGATGATTATGAGATTCCACTCTTTGCATGAGACACATGATATGTATGACCACATATAGTTGAGAAGGTCGGGAAACCTACCCTGATGTTGACTTGATGTGCATGAGCCTATTATGACATCATGTTGCCTTTCTATGTTACGTTGAATTGCATGTTTACTTGTATGTGATGTTTAGCCTTGTGCTGACTCGTGATTGGCCCTTGCATGGTAACGTTGAGATATACAACCCTTAAATGATCAAATCCATCTTGTTGATGACTAGCGTGACCCCTTAGGATTTTTGTGCACCCTTACGTGGACCTGAAGAGCCCTCCTTAGGTTCCATCCACCATAGCGCTACCTTATATGACTTTTTTGGAGTGCTTTGCTATCGTTTTTATTGTGTGTTGGTTGTACTGTTGTGCTGCTACTGTTTTTGATTTGTGAGGGTTGGATGATCTATTTTAGGATCTTTTCCAGTTCTGGGTTCTCTCCTTTCACAAGTATGTTGGTCTAGTTGAGTCTCATGCAAGTAACCTAACTCTAAGAGGTTGAAGTATGAGGATAAGGGAGGTCTTCCCCAACATCTGATGTTGAGTTTATAATTGGTTCAGATCTGATATATATTGCTACTGTTATTACTGTTATTGTTTTCAGTACTTTAATGGTTATTGTAGGTCATTGATTTTGGGACATGCTGGATTTGAAGGATTTTGAGGTACGGTTTTTCTTTTCCACAATAATTACAAAATTTTATTGTACTGTAGTAATACATACAACATGAAAACTGTGCTAGATTGTTTTTATTTATAGGTCCTCTATCTTGTAGACCCAATTGATGAGGTTGCTATTCAAAATATTCAGATGTACAAAGACATAGGCTTCTATTCAAAATATATATTGTGGCACTGTATGAGAAGCCCAGTAGATGTACATAAGGCATGCAATGCATGTCCATACGTGATGACTCTTTTGAGGGATACACCAAGGCCAACAATTTGTTGGAGGCATCATGAAGATTGGAGGTTGGATCACATGGTTATATTTATTCTATCCTACCTTTCGGTGGCTTACACATGTTTTTAATCATTTTTATTCAAGTTTATGAATCCAAACACATTAACGCCATAACACATTATCTCATCTACCCTAGACTGAAAGAAATATCAGCTTGCATGGCATGAAATATGTAGCTCAATATCTTACGATAACTTCCTAGATAGGTTCATGTAATAGATCATAAGAAATGGAAAATGATGGCTTCACCCTATAAGAATCCACTGTATAAGAATTGGATTTGATGGCTCCACCCTATGATTGTTGCTAGTGGATTATAGCCTTGTGCAGGCATATTATTCCTGATATCTATCAACTGCCTGATACTATAGCCTTGTGTGGGAATATTATTAATGCCTTTGCAGGAATATATTAATGCCTTTGCGAGCATATATTATTAAGTTTTGTGCAGGCATATTATTAATGAATTTTCGTGCATATATAAACCCCTATCTTGGAATATATTAATGCCTTGTGCAGGCATATATTAAAATATGCCTTGTGCAGAAATATTTAAACCATTGTGCTGGCATACCCAAGCCCCCTGCGGGCATATTTCATATCCCCTTGTGTGGGAATATTTCAAGCCCCTCGCGGGCATATCCCAAGCCCCTTGTAGGCATATCCCAAGCCCCTTGCGAGCATATCCCAAGCCCCTTGGGGGAATTTTTGAATCCCCTTACGAGCATATTTCAATCCCCTTGCGAGCATATTTCAAGCCCTTTACGGGCATATCCCAATCGCCTTGCGGGCATATTTCAAGCCCCTTGCAAGCATATTTCACAGCCCCTTGTGTGGGAATATTTCAAGCCCCTTACGGGCATATCCCAAGCCCCTTGCGGGAATATTTCAACTTGAATTCATGGAAGGATGTTTTTCTTGAGAACCAGATCAAATGGTCACTTCCTTGACTGCCATAGGATGCCTTAAATGATGATGAACAATTTTTGTTTGACTGAGATGAATGATTTCTCAACTTCAGAGTTTGAGCCTACAACTCTTCTAAAACCTCATGCCTTATTTCTTTTAGACCTTCAGTCTTTCATTTGTAGTGTCTTTGAATTCCAGTCAGAGTGAATGCTTTCAAGAGCTGGAAATGATCTTTTTGATCTGACTTTAGACTGCCTTAAGCATACATGAGGCATAGTGGCTATGCATTATAGTTTGTTCCTTTCATACACTGTGTTTTTAGACACAGAACAACCTCATTTTCTTTCTTTCTGCAAGTTCCTTCAAAATCAAACATTTATAAAGTTTCCTTGACAAAAATATTGCCTTCATGAAATTAGATCTTTGCCAAGTAATTTAAGGTGCCTCAAAACAGAGGGGAGGGTGCCTCATATAGTTATCAAAATTAGAAATTGTAATTGGTTATAATATAAAAAGGAAAGTAACTAAATATAATAGAATGATAGTCTAATCATTTTAGAAATATGACTAATTAACTAAATATATAGGCAAGCATTTTCATCAGCCTGCGAGCATTTTCATAAGCTTGCGTGAATTTTTCATAATCCTGCGGGCATTTTCATAAGCCCACGAGCATTTTTCATAAGCCTGCGGGGATTTTTCATAAGCCTGCGTGCATTTTTCATAAGCTTGTGTGTATTTTTCATAATTCTACGGGCATTTTTCATAAGTATGCGGGCATTTTTCATAAGCATGCAGGCATTTTTCATAAGCCTACGAGAATTTTCATAATCCTACGTGCATTTTTCATAAGCCTACAGGCAATTTCATAAGCATGCGGGCATTTTTCATAAGCCTGTGGGCATTTTCATAGTATTTTCACAAGCCTGCCGACATTTTCACAAGCGTGCAGGCATTTTTCTTAACCCTGCAGGCATTTTTCATAAACCCGCGACCATTTTTCATTTTTAAGAGAGCTAAGAAACTTAAAAATGTCTGTAAATAGCACTTGTGATATCCCTAATCGTAGGGATGATTTGTTTTGTCTAGTGCAAAGAGAGAGGAAATATCATTCTAATTTTTTACGAGCTTAGCCTGATAACAATAATGCTTGGATTTCTTGGACATTTGCATTGATGTGTTGCAAAACTTCTGTATAGGTATCTGATCATCATTTGGGGTCTCAATCATCACAATCTAAGATAAAGGAGAAGAAAACTGAGAAGTGGGTAAACATCACAGAGAATGTTCTCACTAGTTTCGAGCCCTTGCTCAAAGAACCAACAGTCAGTGATCATGAGCTTAAAAGTTCTTTTGAAAGTGAGTCTGACGTGGGCTCAAAAACAATGAGTTCCAGGCATTCACATAAAGATACCATGTTAAATAAAAATGGTAGATTTAGTGAAATATCAAGGCTACAAGGGAATGGTGATATGGGAAAGAAACATTTTCCTCCACATGAAGCACCACATTTATCCTCATGTAATAAAAACTTCCAACATGAAATTATACCAAAGAATAATAAAAAAATATTGTTGATGTAAGGCATACCAGTGAATGTAAGTGAACAAATCTAAATATAGTAAGAAAGGAACACAATCTTGATCTTTCCAATTTGAATTTAGTGCCTGGTAAATTGCAAATAGAATGTCCATACACTGGCTCTATGTTATGTGCTATGGGCTCTATCAATACTGTTGGTAACAATGTGAATACAACATATAATAGATTTGGGGGGTTGGATGATTGTGTAGGGATTATTGAAAATGTAAGGCCTTGCTATAGTGGCAAAATATTCAGGAAGAGAATTGTGATAACCTTCTCAAGGAAAGTAGTGAACATAACATTGTTCACAATGGAATTGACAAGTCTTCTTGCATAAATGTCAACAATGGGAGTTACAGAGTGAAAGAATAAGAAAACAATTGAAAATGGAAGAGAATCAGAAGGGTCAATAAATTTTAGAGGATAAGGGTGGGAAAACAAATTCCCTTCTTCTTGGGGCAGGGTTAAGCAACACAATCATAGAGGCAACAAAATGCTTCTCAGTG
Organism: Larix kaempferi; assembly: GCA_027924585.1. Lineage (NCBI taxonomy): Eukaryota > Viridiplantae > Streptophyta > Pinopsida > Pinales > Pinaceae > Larix > Larix kaempferi. The sequence goes on from BSBM01000827.1 coordinate 2,690,179, forward strand.
TAAGACAAGTTCAAGAGATTATCGATAAATGAACATAAGAATGATTTAGAGAATTTCTTACAACCAACTAATGATTCTAATGGAGTTTCTACTTTAAAATGAAGTTTGACAACATTATCACCTAAACCAATCAATTCAAGGGAACCTCTTGATTGCTTTAGAGACTCTAGTGGAAATCAACATTAGACTATCTAGAATGTTGAAAATGGATTAGGACAAACTAACTCTGAAACAACTAATAAGAAATGATGTGCAGACACTTAAGGTTTCACTTGGTGCAGTGTACACTGAAAAGGGGGAATCTATTAATGTTTCCATTGATGCTTTAAAAACCAAGCGTCGAGAGGTATCAAATCTCTCAAAGGTGCAAACCCCTTTTAAGACATGTTGAAGAAGTGTTTACTTATATATATATATATATATATGCCATTTTAAATATTTTAAATCTAATTTTGGTTGACATGTTATTTTTATAATATTTTATTATTTTTAATAAAGGACACGTGTCATCTATAGGATGAGCACGGAAGGAGTTGAAGTTATATTTAATTTTTGTGGCAGTTCAATAAGCGTGTTCAAGGTTGTTTATGGTGAAGAATTCCAACTACATATGAATGTATTGGTGCAAATATTGTGGTACTCAAGAATCTTCTGAGACTCAGATTCCTATATTTCAAGGCATGTTGTTAGGCTATGGAATTGGTTGGGGTAGTCTTAGATTGATTGATCTTGATTGTCTCCATGAACCTTGACCATGTGACTATAAGGATCTTCCTCATTTGCATATTGTTCTCTATGTGATTCCTTTTAGTTAAGTATTGTTCGAGCACGTTTTCTCTTTGCAAAGGTGAGTTTGCACTTGCAATTGAAATGATTGATTATACAATAGGTTTTGTTGTTGTTGGAGCCACTCTTTTAGTTCTTTCAAATCAATTTTATCTTCCAACTAGAGGATTTAAATGTGCATGTGAAAAATAAATTGCTCTTCCATTTGTTCATTAGTAGGTCCCTAGTTAAACTTTGTATTCAATTAAAACATGTCAGTATTTTAACACTAGATGCATTTCTCTTAAGGACCTCAAATCTCAATTAATCTTATATTTAAACATGTGTTTCCCCGGTTATCATTTGTAGGGTCCTGATTGTCCCAACCACTTTGAACATTGTCTTGTTTCTAAGCATATTTATCTATTAGAAGAAATGGTTTGTTCATCAATGGCCATTTCACTTAGCCATTCCAAGAATTGTAGGAAATAGGCACTTCACCATTCTTTAGATCAAAATATGAAATTATTGATCTAGATATTCTGGACAAGCATCAAGATTCAAGAAATAAATTGAAGGTATAGTGTTTTTAAGATGAGGCATGAAAATTATGGACACATGAAAATGTTTGTTATATCATTGATCTTGATTTCTATAATCATTTTCAACTTATCATTGCTTGCATGGATCTGGACTGCTAGGAAAATTGGCAATTTCAAGAGTTTGGGCCTCATTCCACATCTATTGTTGAGTCTAAATTTCAACCTATATATCTAGACAAATGCTAAGTCAATATTAGAATGTAGATCAAGCAAAAGTAAAATGATAAACTATAGTATCATCATGGAGACATGCATGTTAAAAGAAAAGTATATTTCAATATTAGAGCAAGTAGAGTCTGGACAAAATTCAGGATGGTGAATTTAATAAATAGTAAATTCCCACTCAGTGATAATTAAAACAATATATATATATATATATATATATATATATATATATATATATATATATATATATATAAGGGTGAAACTTTACAGGAAAAGTAATCACTCATACATAGAAAGGACCATTGTCTCTAGTTCACCCTTTCATCTTACCCATCTGTAATTCCATACATTATACTTCTAATACCTATGTCAACCCTAGAAATAGATATCTCCAAAAAGGTTGATGATGTTGACATAATTATACAGTTTATATATCACGTGTGCAAATTTGTTTCTGTTCAACATGCAATAGTTCCTTTCAATGTTTTAGAAATTGACAAAAGTTGAAATTGCTTAAGTAAGATGAATGTGTTATTGTAAAACTTTTGTGTAATTTTTAATGTATAGAAGATGAATTATACCACATTAAGAATTATACCCTCATTCAGACACTCTCTGACCCTTTATTTTTTTTTATAAAAAAAATATACATCGTCGCTATAGCGATAGAACTTGCAGGCATATTTCAAGCCCCTTGCGGGCATATTTTGTTTCTATAACCAAGGAACCATTGCTATAGCGACGGAACTTGTAAGCATATTTCAAGCTCCTTGCGGGCATATTTCGTTGCTATAGCCAAGGAACCGTCATTATAGCGACGCTCGTCAATCACATGGTGACGGAAAATCTATCGCTTGTATAGCAAATCCATTGCTATGTTGTGCATGGAGCGTCGCTATAGCAACGTTCCATCAAGAGCATGGAGAGTGCATCGAGATGGATTTTCTATACAAGCAATGATCATTTCGTCTCTTGTATAGAAAATATGTCTCTATGTTGTGCATAGAGAGTCGCTATAGAGACGGTTAGTTGTCGCTATAGCGACAGGTATTGTTAGCCGAAAAAGAAACCAACAAGTATTTTCCGTCTTTTTTTTTGTAAGCTAGTGTGAATCCTTATATTTTCGTAACCATAATAAACAGAAGCAAAATACAGGGCCCTCTCTTAACCGAGAAAATAGACCCCAAAACAAAGCTCAATGAAGTCTTCCTCATGAGGAAACAAGACTTTTTAGAGTTTGAGTTTAACTAACAGAATAACAAGCAAGAGTGTTCTGTAACTGCATAAAGAAAACATAAACAGTAATAGTAAATATAACCAACAAACTAGAGCTAACCAAAGCATAACTACTGGTTTAAACCTGTATGTCCAACCTGGGAAGTAGGATCCTTAGCGAGAGCAACACCGATATGTTGAGCTAATTGCTGTTGATTGAAGAGAATTTGCTTCAGGTATCCGACCATTTCATCCTACTGGAGAAGGATTTGAGCTCGGGATTCCCCTTTTTCTACAAGGGCCATTCCAAGCACTGCTTTTTGAGACCAGTGATAGTCGATATTTTTATGGTATAGGGTGGCCCGACCACTGGTACTCCCCGGGTAACTCGCTTCTAATTTCTACGTCGGTGAGAAACCATATGGAAAACAGGGCATCATCTTCTGCCTCTTGGATTTTTTGTCATATCCCAAATTTGGTATTGGGTCACAATGGCCTAATCACATTGGCCCTATTCATTAGAGTTTGTCAAATTGATGCTAAAGGTCAAATAATTGCCAAGGAGGAAAATTACTAGTTTCCTAGGTTTGGGGTGGAAGCTTTGGGATTTGGAATAATGGGGATAATAAATGATGTTTGAACATTAGAATGGCATAAATATTTAATAAACGAGCTAAATAAATATATACAAGTGAAAATCAAAGTGGCATTTCATCATGAAGACACATGGAGGAAGTGGGACCCACATATGGTTAGATTTCCCCACTACACTTGGCATCATTCTTTCACCAATTCGAATTCAAGGTGAATGGTAACATACTTGGGGGAGTCCAAAAGGTATTATTCATTGCATGACTCATCCAAGGTCGAAATATAGAGGAAGAGTAACTCCCATGGAAGAGGAAGAGGCAATTTGGAGCTAGTGAGACACTTGGGCTAGATTCCCTAGCTCTATGACAACAATGATGAAGATGCTATGACACCTATGACACAAATCAGACCTGAAGGCTGACATATGACATATATGACATGTCAGGGCTAAAAATAGACTCCAAGAGGGCGCTCAAGGGTGTTAGGGAAGCTAAGATGCTTCCACATGTGATTTGGTGGAAGTGGGAGACTAGGAATTGTTGTACAAGTGGCGTTCTTTGGAATCTCTTCCCAACATGAGTTGGCATGAGTCTCTTGGAATGAATTCGACCCATGGAGGACATTAGAAGTTTATAAATGTCAATAACAAAGAATGAAACCAGCTTTTGATCATTTGTAGAATTTGCAATTGCATTTGTGAAGAGGGAGAGCTAGTGGATGACTAGTTTCTTGCCTTAGCCAATTTCGAGGGTGAAAGATTCCCATCCAAGTTGGTAATTGGAAAGGCCATTCAGACCTTTCATTTGTAGCTTTAATGGAGTCTTTATTTGTAGGTGTAAGCTACAGGGCAGCTCATGGTTTCTTCTATTGCAGCTCACTCCTTCAACCATTTCCAGTTTTGATGGCATATTCTTGATCCTTGAGGGAGGGCGTTTTTGGTGAGCTATTGTACTCTTTGGGGAAGCTTTTAATGCCCCATTTATTTTGTAATATGAAGTAAATACTCTGTTCTTCATCTCCAAAAAGTTTCAGGTCGAAATTCCAAGTAGAAATGTATAAATCTCATTTTTAATGGAAGAACAATGCCATTTCCCCACTACCTTGTTGTGAGCCAATGTATTGATGATTATTTCGAATGAATGGATGATTCTCTGATATATTTGTGATAAATATACTGCCATGGATGTCTTATACAAGTTTCATGTACTGTACTTGAGCATTTGAAGCATTTTTACTCAGTGTAGTTGTATTGGGAGGTGAAATAGTGCCATTTCCCCAAGGGTCGAATTGGGGGTTTTTGCAGTTGAATGGGAGAGGGTGAGAACAGTTGTAATAATCCATTAATGGTGCATATGAGAATTTAATAACATACTTAACACATTAAATATCTCTTTTCATAAATTTGAGTGGGTTTGGAGGCATTTGGGAAGCCATTTTCATTGTTTACCCCAGGGGGATTTGAACCCCAAATTACTAGTAAAATTGCATAATTGGTCCAGAATATTAAGAGAGTTTGCAGAGGTATTTTGGTGGCCATATGTCATCCATAAACATCATATTCAAGTTATAATATCATTCATACACCTTCCTTGAAGATTTGAAGGCATTTGGAGTCAATTTGAGACCTAGAGACCAATACTAGTCAAAGGAAAATCACTAGTAAAGTTACCTACATTGATCAGAATTGAAAGAGGATTTGCAGAAGTATTTTAAAGGTCCAAAGGAATCCCTGAAATACATATTTATGTTCTAATATCATTCATACACCTTCTCAGAATATTTGGGATCATTTGGGGCAAATTTGGGACCTAGAGATCAAAACTAGTCAAAGGTCGAACAAGGGAAAAAAAGTGGAAAATTGCAATTTTAATAAAATTCCTAATAAGGGACATTACATTTTTTTATGTTCCTTCTACGGGATCGCGTCCTTGAACCTGCGAGCTTTCCCAATGACCCCATGCATGAAGCGCATCGACTAACTGGAGGAGGGGCTTTCCTTCCTTATCGCATGATAGGTATAGGTTCTCTTGGTGGGAGGCATATCCAACTCTCCAGCAGATCGACTAGAATACGATCTTCCAACCTAGATAGCGAGCAACTTGTTGCGGAAGATGCGTGGTCGGGATGCGATCTGAACACCAGTGGAGCATTTGCGTCGAAATGTGATGCTCTGGTAACCAATAACCCCATACATATTGATGCCTACGATTTCCATGAGAGCGAAGGTACATCCCCACTCCTCTATTTTCGTGGACTTAATCAGATCCATTAGATTGAGCCAAACGGGATTAAGAAGACTGGACGGGGTGCACACAAGAGAGTTCAAGAAGCTGGAGGGAGGATGAAGACTAGATGGGGCACCTACCATGTCGATTTATGATTCCTCCGAGGACGCGTGGGTGGGATGGGCAGGCACGTCCCTTGCCTCATGGTCTGGGTGGGTGGGCATGTGTCTGGCCCCCTGGCTGGTGGTCACATCCTTCTACACCTGCAGTGGGGGAAAATGATCGTGAAAGGCAATGTTAGTGAGCTGCGTTCTAAGAGGTTTCTCCCTGAGACTAAGCCAGGAGGATTCAATTTTGTGATTATAAGGGACAACTCCATGATTGGATAGATGATTAGCCAGTTTGTTGGTTATGCGGCGAACATGGCTAGTGTTGAAAACTTGAAAGTGATTAATATGATCATGTAGTTGCTCTTTGAGCCACTCAAGCCACCAGTGTTTAGAAAACTTGATGAAGGAGGTACTGCAGTGTATTCTGTAAGCTATGTTGATGATGATTTGAGAGTCACATTCGATAGTTAGCGCTAGCCATCCTTCCCTATGAGCAATTTTTAGGCTTGTATTGAGAGCGAGAAGTTTGGAAACGTTGTTGGTGGTAGTCCCAATGTAATCAGAGTATATTCGTAAGGGCTTCCTGATGAGCGCAAAATAGAGGTATCCTATATCCTTTTTGCCACAGTAAAGGACAAGATATGATGAAGGAAATACACCTGTTTTGTGGGAAAATGTATTTACTTTGATTATTTAATAAGGATGTTTAGAGATTATTGTTTTTATGTTAAAAGCATTTTTCTACGTGCTAACCCTGGGAATGAGTAGGCATAAACAGGGCGTGAAGGTCTTGAGGTATCAATGAGAGTCAAAGATCGAGGACTGCAGATAATAGAGGGGCTCAATGCTCATATCTCCCTAAGTTCTAGCAGAATCCCTGATTAAGAGGATCCTCATTTATGATCATAAACTAGGTTAGAATTAGAGACATATATATATATATATATATATATATATATATATATATATATATATATATATATATATATATATATATATATATATATATATATATGGACCTCTCAGGTAGTCGAGGGGATCCTGTTCCTATTTTGTAGAATCAATCATTTATGCATTTTTGTACTGTGAAGACAGTTCGTGCTAAAGAATTTTCCTGAACCATGAAGTTACTATTTTAATAAGAAGACTGATGTTACTTTCAAGCCTGCATTTATATGTTTTCCATACTCCTGAGTACGAGTTGGGGAGGGCACCTTGAATAAGTAAGTGAGGAGTTTTACTCTGTTTTCAGGTATTTTCCATATGTGTTGTGCATTGATTTAATCCCTATCGTATATGAAAGTATTTTGATGGAAATTTAATAACATGGTTTTATTTCAGTATCAAAGCGATCATTTTGATTCAACATGATTTCTATAGTTGGTTAAAGCGCATTCCGTAGTTTGGTAAAACTCTGTCCATAGTCCTGTAGCTGCATTCTGCGCAAGCATATTTTGACATCTGTTTTCATGCATTCCTATATTAGTTCTAAATTAATGATTCAAATCTAAGGGCTCATGCATATTTCCCTTATCAGAGTTAGATCATAGAGGTTAATTACTTTCAGTTCTTTAGTTTAATTAATGATCATCACTTTGAGTGTTTAATCCGAATAGATAGGATTGGTTACTTCTCAGCATTGGATATTTATGTTCTAGATTTTGTTTTTTGGTTTTCAGTATTTAAGTTTTTAGATTAGAATTTCAATATTCAACACTTGATTTTCAGTATTCAATTCTTAGATTAAACTCCCTACATTCAAAATTTTATTTCTTAGTATAGATTTACAGTTTTCAGCATTTAACTTTTTAGTATAGTAATTTGTCATTCATAGATTCACAATATTTTTTAGCTCACTTTCTTCTTTGATTAGAGAAACCTTTAAGTTATATACCAACACACCAACACGACGAAGACTATCCTATAGAGCACATATAGTGCTAGCACCTCTGAAGTTTGTACAACCCCTCGTCGATAATTAAAGTATGATCCTAGTCTAGCTTCCCTAATTAGGCATCCATTCTTGGAGATCACCACTTTTTGGTGCCGTTTCCGGGGAGGTGCTTAATCCATAGGAGACATGTTTAAAAAAACACACACACACAAAAACAACCAAAAACATAAAAATCCTACCATGAATGCCTAGACGATAGAGAGATAGATTTAGACGCTTTCTGCCTGCCCGCAATATGAGCAATAACAGTTCTGATAACTCTCAATTTGAATTCCTTAACTCAAAAGAAGAGGCTGATTCTAGCTATGACCCACACAGAGATAAATTCTTTGCTAGCTCCAGCTCAAAAACCACTATGCAGAGGAAGAGGACGAACCTAGAGAACTGTTCACCTTTCCAATCAATGTACCGCTTGGAGATGCCGGGATGAAAAATATCAACCCTAATAACCTACCAAACTTCCATGGCCTAAACTATGAGGATCCTAACACATTCCTATTTGAGTTTGAGGTAGTCTGTAGGTCATTTGGCTACACCACTGATGCACAAAAAATAAGACTCTTACCTTCCAGATTGAAAGATCTATCACTCAGATGGTTTATGAGCCTTGAAGGGAACAACATTTTTACATGGGACCAAATGAAACAAACTTTCCTAGAAAAATACAGGGACTACTGTAAGGAAAAATATACAAGAGATGAAATCTTTACAATGCAACAAGGAGAAAGAGAATCCTTAGAATATCACGCACAACGATCTCAACTCAGCTACAAATGAGCTAGTCATTGCACCTTAGATATGGAGTCACTGAAACTTGTCCTTCTTAGAGGAATAAAAGAAGAAAATCTAGAATTTTGGAACCTTCTGGGAGATGGAGATATATTCCAGAAGACTTATGACTAGTGCAAATTTTCTAAAACTACTATAGATCTAGGAAAGGTAAAAGTGGGACAAGGGATTCACACCCATTTACTGGGGGATTAGCATCTTCAGGTCCAAACCTTACAAAGTATGATTTATGGAACCTTTTAGATGACATGAAGACAAATATCCTACAATCTCTAGCCATGCAACTTGATGCACTTCAAATCAAGAAGAAACCAGACGAAATAAACCAATCCTTGGCAGTATTTTGTCCACGCTGCAGAAAAAAAAAAACATGAGAAGGGGAAATGCACACTAAACACCATAGAAATATGTGGCCTCTACACTGACGGTCACTCCATTGATAAGTGTCCTCTGTTACCTTCATGCAAAGATGCTATTCAAGATCCCACAACTGAAGGTGCAAGAGAACAACTTTGTTTCGTCAATCAAAGGAGAAGTAATTTTGCTAGGCCTTACCAGCCCAACAACCAAGCCTACTATAATCAAGGAAGTAACCAGCAAAATTGGAATTCATTACCAACCCCATTACCATCTCAGCCAAGTCCAAACCAGTGGCAGCAAAGCCAACCATATCAACAACCATATTACCCACAATCTTACTCTCCATACCCCCCACCATTTGCTCAACCAACCACGAATTATGGAAATCAATATCCGTATTCATCCAATTCAAGGGCTCCATTGCAGCAGCCACTCATCATGCCACCACCACAAAACCAACCACCCTCCAGACCTCCACCAATTCCTACCCAACCAATTCCAAACCCTAACAACAATAGGCCAGGGTAGCAACAAGCCTACAATACTGAAATGATGCAGTTTCCCACTTACGTAGTGGATACCTTAGAAATAAATGAGATTAATATTAGGTCTGGGAAAACATTGCAAAACACACACACATAGCATTATCAAGAAGATGAAGTTAAAACTCACGAACAAACAGCATAACCTGAAATTCATTATCTAGATGAGCCAAACCCTTAGGAGGAAGATATTCAACCACTGACACAAAATAGAAACCCTCCATTCCATGAAAAACTTGTACGAAGTACAAAAGAAGAAGAGGAAAATGCAATTTTGAACGAATTAGAACACTTGAATATCCAAATTCCAATTTTACAGGCCATCCGAGATGTGCCTATCTGTAACAAGTTTATTAAAGCGAATTGTTTGAAAAGACCTTGTAGAAGAAGACAATCATGAATTGATAAATGATAACTTCCCTGATGAGCACCTTTTTGCAATATCAACAAGAATCCCATGGTTTGCTGACATAACAAACTATTTAGTGTTTGGGAAATTCCAACACATTACAACTACAAAGAGAAGAATAAAGTCATAAGACAAAGTGCCACTTACACATGGATAGAGGGAATGCTCTTCAAAAAAGGGCCAGATCAAATATTAAGAAGATGCATTAGAGAAGATGAAGTGAATGAAATAATGTATGCCACTCACAATGAGCCATGTGGAGGACACTATGCTGCAAAAAGGACAGCCTATAAAGTTTTGCAAATAGGGGTATTATTGGCCAACACTCCACAAGGATGTCTATGCATATGTTTCACACTATGATGACTGCCAACAAATGGGGAAGCCTACACAAAAAGAAGAAATGCCTCTCCATTCACTAATATCCTTAGAAGCATTCGAGAAATGGGGATTTGATTTCGTTGGTCCAATCAAACCATAGTCAAATCAGAAAAAGCTACATTCTAGTATGCATTGACTACCTTACAAAGTGGATTGAGGTAGCAGCACTTGCTGCAGCAAATGAAACCAATGTGGAAAAAATTTTCACTGAGGAAATCTTCCACAGGTTTGCAGTCCCAAGAGAGCTAGTTTCTGATCAAGGCCCACAGTTTACATCAAATCTAATAGAAGACTTGCTTCGAAGAAACAATGTTAAGCACACACAGTCCTCCTTTATCACCCTCAAGTTAATGGTCAAGCTGAGGTAACCAACAGAGAATTAGAAAGGATTTTGGTGAAGACCGTGCAACTCCACAAACGATATTGGGAAGATAGATTAAGTGAAGCAGTTTGGGCTTATAATACCATATGGAAAACAACAACAGGCTTCACCCCATATGAGCTAGTTTATGGAAATAAAGTTATGCTTCCCATTGAATTTGAAATCAAGACATTGGGAATTGCAACACAGTTAAATATGGAACTTTCAGACAACCAATAGGAACACATGCTACAATTAAATAAAATGGACAAGCAATGCCAGCAAGCACTTGGCCATATTGGAATCATCCAGCAGCAAAGGAAGAAGTGGCATGACACACACATAAAGAAAAAAAAGTTCAAGGAAGGTGACTGGGAACTACTCTATGACTCCAGGTTTCAAACTTTCAAGGGAAAACTAACAACTAGATGGCTCGGACCCTACATAATTGAAACGATCTATGACAATGGAGCTATCAGAATTACAACAATAGATGAAGATAGATTCCCCATGTTGGTGAATGGACATAGATTAAAAATCTTCAAGACACCACAGTCCAAAGAATAATTCATAGAGATACTCTACCAGCAAAGTCTAATGTTGATAGAGAGCATCGAATGTAACTGATCTGCAGTTACTAAAACAAAAAGAAAAAAAAAGAAAAAAAAAGAAAAAAGAGAAAAATGAAAAGAAAAAAGAAAAAAAATGAAAAAATTGAAAACAAAAAAAAAAGAAAAAGAGAAAAATGAAAAGAAAAAAATGAAAAAAAAAGAAGAAAAGAAAAATAAAAAATGAAAAATGAAAAAGAAAGAAGAAAAATCGAAAAATGATCCCACTCAAGGTTATCACAAGTGAATTGCAGGAAATCACACATCCCTATGAAGAACCAGCACACATATTACAAATAGATCAAATCAAGCGAGCCAAGTGGCAATATTCAAGCGAAGCATCCATCTGTTCAAGCGATCAGAAATCTAATCAAGTGAGCCAGAAAAAAATCAAGCACTACAAAAATCAAGCGAGCTAGCCATCTGTTCAAGCGAGCCAGAAATCTAATCAAGTGAGCCAGAAAATAATCAAATCAAGCGAGCTATCCATGTATTCAAATGAGCCAAAACAAATCATGCACTACAAAAATCAAGTCAGTAGGTTCATGAAATATTTCGAACTCAATGCTTAGCATAAGAGCAAAGTCAAATAAAAAATTTGACACAAAAATCAAAGCATGCAGAGACAACATTTTCAAAAGAACCGGCTGAATGAAGGCAAACACATGTAACTACTGACATGCCTCAAATAACTACATACAATGCGAAAATCTACTACAGAATACACCTCCCATGAAATCAAGCCACGTCATGCACTTAGGTACGCTAAGAATAACTAGGTAATCCCTAAAACTCTTTGTTTTATTTTCAAGGTCAAATCATCATCCCACAAAACGATTATTTCTGAAGCCGAGGACATCTTTTAAGTTAAATCGGTGGCAAGATTCAGATTACCTCATAGAATCATGATTACCCACCTTCGGCATGTCAGAATAACAATCTCCGCATCCAACCACTATATTCCCCCAAATGATCAAAGCAACATCATAAAGTAAATGATGGGAGGAATCGCAGGGTGCAATAATGGAAAGGAATGGTTAAATTAGCAAGTACGACACACAATCATCGGGATAAGTGGATGAAATTAGCTAAACAAGGAACCATAGTCTATACAAGAACCCAGTTTGGCAATACAAGCAGTTCAGGAAACAAGAAAGTTGGAATCTTGTATTGATCACTCAGTCTGCAAGCTGCCTTCGAACCTGTGAATTAATCCCGGCCAGTTGAGGTAAGTCATCCAAGCTCAAAGTTTTTGGTTTGTTGATTATAGTAAAATATTTCAAGATGATGAAGGGGTTAAAAAAGAGTGAGCCAGAGGATCACAAGGCCATTTATGAAAACCCAAAAGTTCTATAAATCCTTCGTAATGCGGGATGGATGCCCTTCATCTCAGGGCTGAGAGGGTCTAATACAAAGGTGGCTTTAGAATTCGCAAGAAACTTGAAGCACATCAAAGATGAACGGTTCGTCACCTGGGTTAGGGTACTACGTATTAGACTGGATGAGGAGGTAATTGCAAAATACACAGGGCTACCTATGGGTTTACACTGGGCCAGTGAAGACAGGGAATCCAACTGGAGTGCAAAGGCATCTTTCTTCAGACTTGGAGAAGTTTATGAAGAAGACAAAAATGGAGTCAAGAGGGTCACTATGCCAACACCTTGGGACGAAGTAGCTGCTGTCGTTCATAAATATGTAACGTGTACAGAGAGGTTGAGCTATGTCCATCTCTTCCACTTCCGAATTCTAGATCTTTTGAGGCATAGGAGCCATATCACACCGAATAACAACATCAACATTCCTTATTATCTTCTCCTGTCTCTGGGGGAAATGAGCAAAAAAGTAGTTGAAGGAAAAGAAGATGCGTTAGCCCACCATGGGCTAATCAAATTGATAATTCAGGAAGAGTTAACAGTACATGTCCCAAAACTTTCATGGGAGGAGTTTGTGGTAATCTTAGCAGATAATGTGTAGAGAATGAGGGGTACACCCAATGTAGGCATATCCCTAGCTTCTGGGTCAAAGGAAAAATCCACTTCCGTATCAGGGACCAAAAGAAAGATCGACCTGGATAGTGACAACGAAGTTATGGCCGATACCCTAATTCGTATAAAACATTCAAAAGATGCCTCCCGCCAAAAAGAATTAGGGGTCTCCACCAGTAAGCAAGGGGAAATACGGCGAAGTAGGAGGATCCCAAAGCAGCCCAAGAACAAGCAGGCAAAGAAGGAAGAAAAAGTGCCCAGCCCCATAATCCAGAATTTATCTGATGATGATGATGAGTGGGTGGACCAGGAGGATCCAACTACAATAGAAGAACAGACTACGCCAGAAGAACATAATGCACCAGAAGAACAAGGTGCTTTCCAATGGAACCCTACTGATCAGAATGAAAATCCTCGAGTCACTGACCCACTCGCTGAGGTATGGGCAGAACTAGAAAAACTCAGAGGGGAATTGGAAGCATTAAAAATTGAAGCAAGGATGTAGAGAAGCCAACCAACTTCTCCACTATTTGTGCACAAAAAGACCTAGATTTTGAAAATGCAGCATGCAGGGGAGTTAAACCTGGATGAACAACAAAATTCAACACTAAAGCAGAAATTGGTCCAGGCACAAGAGGAGTTATCTCAAAAGGATCAAAAGATTCTCTAGCTGGAGGACATCTTGGCTACCACTACTAAAATCTATGATGGACTACTAGCCTTCAGACCACCCTCAGAGATATATGTAGTTTATCTAAAAGATAAGTGGGGAAAATTCCAGCTCCAAAGGTTAAAGCAGGGGCTCCCATTAGAAATAAACACCCACGGAGAATTTTTGGACACATCTCTACGCTCCACAGAGTTGGAGAAGGATCAACTATGTGAATTTTTCTTACACAACTTTGTAGTTCAAAGCTCGCCCAACTGGTCGCCAAATCCCTACATGGGAAATTTCCAGTTGAGGGCACTGTGTTCATGGATGAATCATGAGATTGAGAGAGCACAAGATGCCCATCTTTACCTTGCAGAGAAGTGGCAAAATACACTATGGATCAGGGAAGAGGTGACTCACCTTGAGAGAATAATTCAGGACCACAGGAACCTCACCATTGATGAGGAATTAATCCCTATTCTCCTTGAAAAGCAACAGGAGGCTGTGGCACACTTTGATGTTACTCTCCAATGCACATACACAGAGGTTCATGAGGCCATTAGTGAAAGATGGGGCAGGGTAGTAAATGATCTAAAGAGGAAGGAGCCTCACTCCCCTCTCAGACTAGAAGCTTCTCTCATCAAAGCTAAGCTATATAGAGAATCCTTGATCAAGAATCAGCTCAGATGGATTGGCATGAAGCTAAATCCTCCAATTTTCCTTCCTCTAATTATTAAAGAGAAGATTAATGAGGAATAAAAGAAAAGAGCATGGGCTAGGGATGACCAGAGCATGGGTTACTACAGGCAAGAAGGGACTCCCAGAGTGGTCGCATGGGACATCAGAGAAGCTATCGAAGAGCCGAGTGTGTCACCCAAGGATGGGTGAATCCTTCAAGCATGGGGGATATGATGAGCCCAAATTAGAGGTATTCTATAGACTTTTTGCCATAGTAAAGCACAAGATATGATGAAGGAAATACACTTGTTTTGTGGGAAAATGTAGTTACTTTGATTATTTAATAAGGATGTTTAGAGATTATTCTTTTTATGTTAAAAGCGTTTTTCTACGTGCTAACCCTGGGAATGAGTAGGAATAAATAGGGCATGAAGGTCTTGAGGTATCAACGAGAGTCAAAGCTCCAGGACTACAGATAACAAAGGGGCTCAGCGCTCATATCTGCCTAAATTCTTGCAGAAGCCTTGATTAAGAGGATCGACATTTATGATCATAGACTAGGTTAGAATTAGAGACATATATATATGGACCTCTTGGGTAGCGAGGGGATCCTATTGCTATTTTGTAGAATCAATCGTTTATGCATTTTTGTATGGCGAATACAGTTTGTGTTAAAGACTTTTCCTGAACCGTGAAGTTACTATTTTAATAAGAATATTGATGTTACTTTCAAGCCTGCGTTTATAAGTTTTCCATACTCCCGAGCACGGTTTGGGGAGGGCCCCTCCAACACGTAAGTCATGATTTTTACTCTGTTTTCAGGTATTTTCCATATGTGCCGTGCATTGATTTAATCCCTATTGTATACGAAATTATTTTGATGGAAATTGAATAACATGGTTTTATTTCAGTATCAAAGAGATCATATTGATTCAACATGATTTCTGTAGTTGGTTATAGCGCATTCCGTAGTTTGGTAAAACTCTGTCCGTTGTCCTGTAGCTGCATTCTGCGCAAGCATATTTTGACATATGTTTTCATGCATTCCTATATTAGTTCTAAAACAATGATTCAGATCTAGGATCTCATGCATATTTCCCTTATCAGAGTTAGATCATAGAGGTTAATTATTTTCAGTTCTTTAGTTTAATTAATGAACATCACTTTGAGTGTTTAATTCGAATAGATAGGATTGGTTACGTCTCAGCATTGGATATTTAAGTTTTGGATTTGGTTTTCTGGTTTTTCAGTATTTAAGTTTTTAGATTAGACTTTCAATATTTAGCACTTGATTTTTAGTATTCAATTCTTAGATTAAACTCCTAGCTTTCAACATTTTATTTCTTAGTATAGATTTACAGTTTTCAAGATTTAACTTTTTAGCATAGGAATTTGTCATTCATAGATTCACAATATTTTTTAGTTCACTTTCTTCTTTGATTAGAGAAACCTTTAAGTTATATACAAACACCCCAACACGACGAAGACTATCCTATAGAGCACATACAGTGCTAGCACCTCTGAAGTTTGTATGTCCCCAAGTCGATAATTAAAGTATGATCCTGGTCTAGCTACCCTAATTAGGCATCCATTCGTGGAGATCACCACTTTTTGGCGTCGTTGTCAGGGAGGTGCTTAATGTTATTAAAACAGGATCGCAGAGCAATAACAATAAACAAAAATGCAAATATAATCACACACACATTACAAGAGAGACACAGATATATCATGGTTCACCCCAACTTGGGCTACATCCACACTGAATTTGCCAGTCCTTATTATTATTACTGTCTAGCAAGGTGAAGGGATACAACCTACAGCATAGCCGCTGCATTTCCTCTTCACTATCTCACAGTCTCTCTCCTGATCTCAGAGATATTTACAATGCATAAAACCTAATACATCTTGCCCTAGCCGTATTACAATGTATTTCTTTTATAAGGGAGATACAATGGGAAAATACCACGGGTTATCCAAAACCATGGGCCCGTAAAACAACCCCAAAAATTTCCTTCGGGGGCTTCGCCCCCGAACCCCCTTTCTTGGGGGCACTGCCCTCAAACCCCTGGACTCCCCAACCAAGGGGGATGTTCCCCCCTAAAACCCTGTGGGGGGGAAATGCCCCCCCACTGGGTTGAGTGTACATTCCACCTACATATCATATAATATTGGGTTACAAACACCCCTGAATAATAATATCTCTGGATCTGGAGATCAGGCTCCACAACCAACAATCTCCCACTTGGAGACTGATCACAGCAACTCCATCGCTGCTGTACTTGCTGGACCTTGGACTTGGCAACTTTCTCTTCTTCACCTTCATGCTAGAAGGCCAACTGAAACTGAGTAGGAAATTTGTTTCTCTCTGGTCACTACCTTTGCAAACATGTCTACAGGATTCTGGCTAGTATGTATCTTTTCCAACTTCAACAGCTCATCTTCCAGAACATAGCGTATGAAATGGTACTTGAGCTGTATATGTTTAGTCCTGGAATGGAATGCTGAGTTCTTTGCAAGATGAATGGCAATTTGGCTGTCACTATACAACCTACCATCCTTCTACTTCTTACCCAATTCCTCCATAAACCTCTGCAACCAAATCATCTCTTTACTAGCCTCTGTAACAACAACATACTCTGCTTCCGTTGTTGAAAGTGCAACAACCTTCTACAGTCTTGATATCCAAATTACTGTTGTTCCACCTATAGTAAACATATATCCTGTGGTGCTCCTCCTGCTATCTTTATTTCCTGCCATATCTGCATCAACATATCCCTGTAGAACAGTGTCTGAACCTCCAAAACACAATGTCTGAGTGGTGGTACCTCTCAAGTACCTGAGAATCCATTGTACTACCTTCCAATGTTCTTTACCTAGATTGTTCATATATTTGCTCATAAATCCCACTGCTTGTGCAATATCTGGTCTTGTGCACACCATGGCATACATCAAGCTACCAACTGCTGATTGATAGGGAATCTTAGACATGTAATCTGTCTCTTCCTGTGTCTTGGGACACATTTCCTTACTTAGACTGAAATGGCTGGCCAAAGGTGTACTAACTGGTTTTGCATTCTGAATTCTGAACCTCTCCAACACCTTTTGTATGTACTCACTCTGAGACAATGTCAATTTGCGATTTTTCCTGTCTCTCGTTATTCTCATACCAAGGATTTTCTTTGCAGCACCCAAATCCTTCATCACAAATGAATTAGCTAGCTTCCTTTTGAGTACATTTATATCCTGCATGTTAGACCCTGCAACAAGCATGTCATCCACATACAATAAAAAGATAATTTACCTTTCATTGTCTAGCTTCTTGAAATAAACACAGTGGTCAGAATGACATCTACTATAACCTTGTTCTGTCATAAACCTGTCAAATTTTAAATACCACTGCCTTGGAGCTTGCTTCAATCCATACAAACTCTTTTTCAACCTGCATACCAAATCCTCCTTCCCTTTGACCTCATACCCTTGTGGCTGCTGCATATATATCTATTCCTCCAAATCCCCATGGAGAAAGGCTGTTTTTACATCTAACTATTCAAGATGCAAATCTTCTACCGCCACTAGACTTAAAATAGTCCTAATTGAAGTCATCTTAACAACAGGAGAAAATATTTCATCAAAATCTATACCTTTCTTCTGTGCAAACCCCTTTACAACAAGTCTGGCCTTGTATCGCTTCTTGCCTCCTTCTTCTTCCTTCAACCTGTAAATCCATTTGTTCTGCAATGCTCTTTTACCACCATGCAACTGAACCAGATCCCAAGTCTAGTTTCCTACCAATGAGTCCATCTCCTCATTCATGCCTTGCTCCCACTTCTTTCTAGTTTCCACCTACATTGCTTCTTCATTACATTTTGGTTCACCAACATCAGTCATCAACAAATAATACATTGAAGGAGAGTATCGTTCAGGGAGTCTACTTAACCTGGTAGATCTTCTTGTAGTTGCAGGAGTTTCAGGTACTTGCTATTGTTCTTGATTTTTTGGCACCTTTGGATCTTCATTTTCTGTAATTTCATCAAGTACTGTGTACTCTGTGTTTTCCTTTTCCTGTTTCTTTCCCTGCAACTGATCTTTATACATGACCTTTTCATTGAATATCACATGTCTACTCCTGATGATTTTGTTACTTTTATAATCCCATAATCAATAACCAAATTCATCAACCCCATATCCAATAAAGGTACATTTCTTGGATTTAGCTTAAAGCTTTGTTCTATTTTCTTTATCAATATGGACAAATGCTTCACAACCAAACATTCTCAGAAATGAGTAGTTTACCTTTTTATCTGTCCATGCCTCCTCTGGAATACCACCATCCAAAACACTTGAAGGTCCTCTGTTTATTAAATAAACAACAGTATTTACAACATCCGCCCAAAACTGCAAGGGAAACCCTACATGCAGTCTCATACACCTTGCACGCTCCATGATTGTTCTGTTCATCCTTTCTGACACACCATTTTCTTGTGGTGTTCCTGGGACTGTGTTCTCTCTACGAATCCCATGGTATGAACAGTAACTATCAAACTCCTTGTAGCAGTACTCACCTCCATTATCAGATCTGAGACACTTCAACCTTTTTCCTGTCTCATTCTCAACCAAAGCTTTCCACTTCTTAAAAGTAGCAAACACATCAGATTTTTGTCTAATGCAATAAACCCAAGTTTTTCTAGTTGCATCATCAATAAATGTAACATAATAATGAAAGACACTAAGATATTGTACCTGAGCCGGTCCCCATACATCTGTATGCACTAGCTCTAACTTTTCATTCTTCTTCTGTTTCCCAACCCTAAGAAATCTGACTCTCTTCTATTTTCCATAAACACAGTTTTCACATAATTCCAAACTTACCTGCTTCAAATCTGGCAGCAACTTCCTTGAGTGGAGAATTTACATCCCCTTCTCACTCATGTGGCCAAGCCTATGATGCCGCAATGTTGTATCTGTTCCTGTGGAAGCTAAAGAGATAGACTGGTCAGTATTATGAGGGCATAAATACAACGTACCTATCCTGTCTCCTTTTGCTATCACCATTGATCCTTTAGTGATCTTCCACCACTTTTCTCCAAATGTAGATAGACAGCCGCCATCTCCCAACTACCCTGTTGAGATCAGATTTCTTTTCATAGCAAGAATATGCCTAACATCTTTTAACAACCAGTCAGTTCCATTCTTAACTTTTATCCATACCTTACCCATTCCAACAATTTTACATGGCTCATCATCACCCAATAAAACATGTCCAAAATCGCCAGGAACATACTCATGAAAGTATTTCCTATGGGGTGTAGCATGACATGAAGCTCTTGATTCTACTACCCAATAATCACTAGTATTATCTAATGCAAGCATCAAAGCAATTTGTAACACATCACCTACTACATTTGCTTGCTAGGTCATTTCCTTCTGCGCATCTCCTTTCTTCTTTAGAGATCTGCAGTCTTTCTTCAGATGTTCTTTCTTTCCACAGTTCCAACACTCTATTTTTCCCAGTCTGGACTTGGATCTTCCCGTTTTAGACTTGCCACGATTACCTTGGCTCTTTCCTCTCTCCTTTTGTCTTCCCCTGCTCTCCATGGTCAATGCATTACCTGACGTCTCATCTGTGCTTTTTCTTCGCATTTCCTCGCTAAGAATAACACCAATAACATCATCAAATTTCAAGGTGTTTGAACAAGAGACAGAGTTACTTACAGCCATGACCAAGCTATTCCATCTTTCTGGCAATGAACACAAGATTAGAAGAGCCCTAACCTCATCATCAAAGTTCACACTTACAGAACTTAGCTGATTTGTAACCGTATTAAACTCATTTAAATGATCAATAACAGATCCACCTTCAAACATCTTCATATTAAATAAAATCTTCATTAGAAATACCTTGTTGGAGGCCGAGGGTTTTTCATACAGCTTACCCAATGCGCTCATCAAACCCCACGTTGTCCTTTCTTTTGAGATATTGAAAGCCACTGACGAAGCCAGGCTCAACCGTATTGTTCCTAGAGCCTTTCTGTCAAGAACCTCCCATTCTTCGTCCTTCATGGCCGCCGACTACTTTGCTCTTCCTCCCAATGGTAGGAATATATCCTTCTAGTATAGATAGTCCTCCCTTTGCATCTTCCATGACTGGAAGTTTTGGCCGTTAAACTTCTCAACCTTAAACTTTCGTTCTTCCGCCATTGCTCCCACTCGAACCAAAAACCCTAGCTTCCTGCGGGTTTATCTTCCAAATAGACCTTTGGCCTTGATACCAATTGTTATAAAAACAGTATCGCAGAGCAATAACAATAAACATAAATGCAAATATAATCACACACACATTACAAGAGAGACACAGATATATCGCGGTTCACCCCAACTTGGGCTACGTCCACACTGAATTTGCCAGTCCTTATTATTATTACCATCTAGCAAGGTGAAGGGATACAACCTGCAGCACAGCCGCTGCACTTCCTCTTCACTAGCCCACACGCCCCCGCTGGGGTGAGTGTACAGTCCACCTACATATCATATAAAACTGTGGTACAAACACGGATGAATAATAATATCTCTGGATTTGGAGATTAGGCTCCATAACCAACACTTAATCCATAGGAGACATCTTTAAAAAAAACACATAAAAACAACCAAAAACATATAAATCCTACCATGAATTCTTAAACGACAGAGAGATAGATTTGAATGCTTTTTTCCTACCCGCCATATGAGCAACAACAATTCTGATAACTCTCAATTTGAATTCCTTACCTCAGAAGAAGAGGCTGATTCTAGCTACGACCCACACAGAGATAAATTATTTGCTAGCTCCAGCTCAAATACCACTATGGCAAAGGAAGAGGATGAACCTAGAGAACTCTTCACCTTTCCAATCAGTGTACCTCTTGGAGATGCCAGGGTGAAAATATCAATCATAATAACCTACCAAAATTCCATGGCCTAACCTTTGAGGATCCTGACACATTCCTATTTGAGTTTGAGGTAGTCTGTAGGTCATTTGGCTACACCACTGATGCACAAAAACTAAGACTCTTCCCTTCTACATTGAAAGATCTATCACTCAGATGGTTTATGAGCCTTGAAGGGAACAACATTTTTGCATGGGACCAAATGAAACAAACTTTCCTAGAAAAATATAGGGACTACTGTAAGGAAAAAGATACAAGAGATGAAATCATTAGAATGCAACAAGGCGAAAGATAATCCTTTGAAGATTATGCACAAGGATTTCAACTCAACTACAAAAGAGTTAGTCACTGCACCTTAGATCAGGAGTCACTGAAAATTATCCTTCTTAGAGGAATAAAAGAAGAAAATCTAGAAGTTTTGAACCTTCTAGGAGATGGAGATATATTCTTGAAGACTTACGACCAAATCCTGCAAATTTTCAAAAACTACTCTAGATCTAGGAAAGGTAAAAGTGGGACAAGGGATTCACACCCATTTACTGGGGGATCAACATATTCAGGACCAAACCTTACAAAGTCTGATTTAGGGAACCTTTTAGATGACATGCAGACTGATATCCTACAATCTCTAGCCATGCAACTTGATGCACTTCAAATGAAGAAGAAATAGGACGAAATAAACTAAGCCTTGGTAGTCTTTGTCCACGATGCAAAAAAAAAAATGTGAAGGGGCAATGCACACTAAACACCATAGAAATATGTGGCCTCTGCACTGAGGATCAATCCACTGATAAGTGTCCTCTGTTACCCTCATGCAAAGCTACTATTCAAGAGCCCACAACTGAAGGTGCAATAGAACAACTCTGTTTCGCCAATAAAATGAGAAGTAATTTTGCTAGGCCTTACCATCCCAACAACCAAGCCTACTATAATCAGGGAAGTAACCAGCAAAATTGGAATTCAGTACCAGCCCCATGGCCTTCTCAGCCAAGTCCAAACCATTGGAAGCAAATCCAACCATATCAACAACCTTATTACCCACAATCTTACTCTCCATACCCCCCACCATTTGCTCAGCCAACCACGAATTGTGGAAATCAATATCCCTAGTCATCCAATTGGAGGGCTCCATTGCAGCAGCCACTCATCATGCCACCACCACGAAACCAACCACCCCCAGACCTCCACCAATTCTTTTCCAACCAATTCCAAACCCTAACAACAACAGGCCAGGGAAACAACAAGCCTACAATACTAAAATGATGCAATTTCCCACTTATGTAGTGGACACCTTAGAAATAAATGAGATTAATATTAGGTCTGCGAAAACATTGTAAAACACACACACACAACATAATCAAGAATATGAAGCTGAAACTCACGAACAAACAACACAACCTGAAATTCAGCATCTAGACGAGCCAAGCCCTCAGGAGGAAGATATTCAACCACTCAAACAAAATAGAAACCCTCCATTCCCTGAAAAACTTGTACGAAGTACAAAATAATAAGAGGAAAATGCAATTCTGAACAAATTGAAACACTTGAATAATGGAATTACAAAAGCTGTTAGATGTAGGGTTCATATACGCAATCTCAGATAATGAGTGGGTATCACCACTGGTCATAGTTCCTAAAAAAGGAGGAAAGTGGAGGATTTGTGTGGACTACAGAGAGCTCAATAAGGCAACCAAGAAATATCATTTCCCTCTCCTATTTATAGACCAAGTGTTGGACACATTAGTTGGGAACAAATATTTCTCATTCTTGGATGGCTTCAGTGGGTACAACCAAATCCTCACTCACCCATCTGATTAGGACAAAAAAACATTCACATGCCCATGGGGCACTTATGCATACAGAGTACTACCCTTTGGGCTGTAACGCCCCAACAACATTTCAAAGGGCCATATTAAGTATATTCTCTGATTTTATAAATGATCAAATCGAATTCTTCATGGATGACTTCACACCCTATGGCCAAAACTTTGATCAAGCATTGAACCATCTTGAATTAGTTTTAAACAAATGCATTGAGATGAGCTTATGTCTGAGAAATGATAAATGCAGAATGTTAATGGAAGAGGGCATCGTTCTTGGACACCATATCTCACAAAGGGGAATTGTGGTTGATCAAGCAAAAGTATCAGTAATTAGAACGATGCCACCACCTGTAAAACAAAGAGATGTGAGAAGTTTCCTTGGGAAAACAGGATACTACAAAAGATTTATTGAAAGTTATAGAAGAATCGCTGAACCAATGATTGTTGTTCTCACAAAGGACACATAATTCATTTGGACAAAACATTGCATGACAACATTGATAACCTTAAGGAGAAGACAATCACAGCCCCAGTACTCCAAGGACCAAAATGGGCATTACCATTCCATATACATTGTGATTCATCAGATAGAGCAATTGGATCAGTCCTCGGAAAGGAAAAAGATAAGAAACCATATTCCATATATTATATAAGAAAAAAATTGGATGGAGCAGAACTCAATTACATAGTCATAGAGAAGGAGTTTTTGGTTGTCATACATGCCATAAACAAATTCAGGCACTACATTACTGGATACCAAGTTTTTGTCCACACCGACCATTCAACAATCAAGTATCTTATGAATAAACCTAATACAAGTGCTCGAATCATTAGATGGTTGCTTCTCCTACAAGAGCTTGACATACCAATACTAGATAAATCAGGCAAGCCTAATGAAGTAATTGATTTTCTGTCAAGAATCACTTATGGACAAGATAATGAATTGATAAATGATAACTTCCCTGATGAGCACCTTTTTGTAATATCAACAAGAAGCCCATGGTTTGTTGACATAGAAAACTATTTAGTGTCTGGGAAATTTCCAGCACATTACAACTACAAAGAGAAAAATAAAGTCATAAGACAAAGTGCCACTTACACATGGATAGAGGGAATTCTCTTCAAAAAAGGGCCAGATCAAATACTAAGAAGATGCATTAGAGAAGATGAAGTGCATGACATAATGCATGCCACTCACAATGACCCATGTGGAGGACACTATGCTGCAAAAAGGACAGCCTATAAAATCTTGCAAATAGGGTATTATTGGCCAACACTCCATAAGGATGCCTAAGAATATGTTTCACACTGTGATGACTGCCAACGAATGGGGAAGCCTACAAAAAATAAGAAATGCCTCTCCATCCACAAATATCCTTAGAAGCATTCAAGAAATGGGGATTTGATTTCGTTGGTCCAATCAACCCACAGTCAAATTAGAAAAGCTACATTCTAGTATGCACTGACTACCTTACAAAGTGGACTGAGGTAGCAGCACTTGCTGCAACAAATGAAACCAATGTGGAAAAAATTTTCACTGAGCAAATCTTCCACAGGTTTGGATTCCCAAGAGAGCTAGTTTCTGATCAAGGCCCATAGTTTACATCCAATCTAATAGAAGACTTGCTTCGAAGAAACAATGCTAAGCACATACAATCCTCCTCCTATCACCCTCAAGCTAATGGTCAAGCTGAGGTAACCAACAGAGAATTAGAAAGGATTTTGATGAAGACAGTGCAAATCCACAAACGAGATTGGGAAGACAGATTAAGCGAAGCAGTTTGGGCTTATAATACCACATGGAAAGCAACAACAGGCTTCACCCGATATGAGCTAGTTTATGGAAAGAAAGTTATGCTGCCATTGAATTTGAAATCAAGACATTGAGAACTGCATCATAGTTAAATATGGAACTTTTAGACATCCAACAGGAACGCATGCTACAATTAAATCAACTGGATGAGAAATGCCAGCAAGCACTTTGCCATACTGAAATCATCTAGCAGCAAAGGAAGAAGTGGCATGACACACACATAAAGCAGAAAACGTTCAAGTAAGGTGACTGGGCACTACTCTATGACTCCAGGTTTCACACTTTCAAGGGAAAACTAACAACAGGACGGCTCAGAACCTACATCATTGAAAATATCTATGACAATGGAGCTATCAAAATTACAACAATAGATGAAGACAGATTCCCATGTTGGTGAATGGACACAGATTAACAATCTACAAGACACCACAGTCCAAAGAAGAATTCAAAGAGATACGCTACCAGCAAAGTCTAATGTTGATAGAGAGCATCGAATGTAACTGATCTGCAGTTACTAAAACAAAAAGAAAAAAATGAAAAAAAATGAAAAAAGTGAAAAATGAAAACAAAAATGAAAACAAAAAAAAATGAAAAAACAGAAAAATGAAAAAAGAGAAAAATGAAAAAAGAGAAAAAATGAAAAAAGAAAAATGAAAAAGAAAGAAGAAAAATCGAAAAATGATCCCACTCAAGGTTATCACAAGTGAATTGCAGGAAATCATACATCCTTATGAAGAACCAACACGCATATTACAAATAGATCAAATCAAGCGAGCAACCATCTGTTCAAGTGAGCCAGAAATCTAATCAAGTGAGCCAGAAAATAATCAAATGAAGTGAGCCAACCATGTATTCAAATGAGCCAGAACAAATCATGCACTACAAAAATCAAGTCAGCAGGTTCAGGAAATATTTCGAACTCAATGCTGAGCATAAGAGCAAATTCAAATAAAAATTTTGACACAAAAATCAAAGCATGTAGATACAACATTTTCAAAAGAACCGACTAATGAAGGAAAACACACGTAACTACTGACATGCCTAAAATAACTACAGACAATGCGAAATCTACTATAGAATATAGCACCCATGAAATCTAGCCACGTCATGCACTCAGGTACGCTAAGCATAATCAGGTAATCCCTAAAACTCTTTGTTTTATTTTGAAGGTCAAATCATGATCCCACAAAAGGGTTATTTTTGAAGCTGAGGACAAATTTTAAGTTAAATCGGCAGCAAGATTCAAATTACCTCATAGAATCATGATTACCCAACTTCGGTATGTTAGAATAAAAATCTCCGCATCCAATGACCATATTCCCCCAAATGATCAAAGCAACAACACAAAGTAAATGATAGAAGGAAGCGCAGGGTGCAATAATGGAAAGGAATAGTTAAATTAGCAAGTACGATGCACAATGATCGGGATAAGTGGATGAAAATAGATAAATAAGGCAGCATAGTCTATATGAGAACCCAATTTGGAAATAAAAGCAGTTTAGGAAAAAAGATAGCTGGAATCTTGTATCGATCTCTCAGTCTGCAAGCTGCCTTCGAACCTGTGAATCAATCCCGACCAGTTGAGGTAAGTCAACCAAGCTCAAAGTTTTTGGTTTGTTGATTATAGTAAACTATTTCAAGGTGACGAAGGGGTTCAAAAAGAGTGAGCCAGAGGATCACAAATCCATTTATGAAAACCCAAAGGTTCTATCAATCCTCTGTAATGCGGGCTGGATGCCCTTCATCTCAGGGCTGAGAGGGTCTAATACAGAGGTGGCTTTAGAATTCGCAAGAAACTTGAAGCACATCAAAGATGAACAGTTCGTCACCCGGGTTAGGGGACTACATATAAGACTGGATGAGGAGGCAATTGCAAAATAAAAAGGGATACCTATGGGTCTACACTGGGCTAGGGAAGACAGGGAAGTCAACCAGAGTGCAAAGGTAGCTTTCTTCAGACCTAGAGAAGTTTATGAAGAAGAAAAAAATGGAGTCAAGAGGGTCACTATGTTAGCACCTTGGGACGAAGTAGCTGCTGTCATTCAGAAATATGTAATGTGTACAGGAAGGCTGAGCTATGTCCCTCTCTTCTACTTCCAAATTCTAGATCTTCTGAGGCACAGGAGCCATATCACACCGAATAATAACATCAACATTCCTTATTATCTTCTCCTGTCTCTGGGAGAAATGAGCAAAAAAGTAGTTGAAGGAAAAAAAGATGCATTAGCCCACCATGGGATAATCAAATTGATAATTCAAGAAGAGTTAACAGTACAGGTCCCAGAACTTTCATGGGAAGAGTTTGTGGTAATCTCAGCAGATGATGTGCAGAGAATGAGGGGTAAACCCAATGTAGGCATACCCATAGCTTTCGGTTCAAAGGAAAAATCCACTTCCGTATCAGGGGCCAAACGAAAGATCGACCTGGATAGTAACAATGAAGCTATGGCCGATACCCTAATTCGAATAAAACATTCAAAAGATGCCTCCCTCCAAAAGGAATCAGGGGTCTCCACCAGTAAGCAAGGGGAAAGATGACGAAGTAGGAGGATCCCACAGCAGCCCAAGAACAAGCAGGCAAAGAAGGAATAAAAAGTGCCCGACCCCATAATCTAGAATTTATTTGACAATGATGGTGAGTTGGTGGACTAGGAGGATCCAACTACACTAGAAGAACAAACTACACCTAAAGAACAAAATCCACCATAAGAACAAGGTGCTTTCCAATGGAACCCTACTGATCAAAATGAAAATCTTGGAGTCACTAACCCGCTCGCTGAGGCACGGGCAGAATTAGAAAAACTCAGAGGGGAGTTGGCAGCATTAAAAATTGAAGCAAGGATGCAGAGAATCCAACCAACTTCTCCACTGTTTGTGCATGAAGACCCAGATTTTGAAAATGCAACATGCAGGGGAGTTAAAACTCGCCGAACAACAAAATTCAACACTAAAGGAGAAATTGGTCCAGGCACAAGAGGAGTTAGTTCAAAAGGATCAGAAGATTCTCCAGCTGGAGGACATCTTGGCTACCACTACTACAATCTATGATGGACTACTAGCACTCAAACCACCCTCAGAGATCTATGCAGTTTATCTATAAGAGAATTGGGGCAAATTCCAGCTCCAAATGTTAAAGCAGGGGCTCCCGTTAGAATAAACACCCACAGAGAATTTGTGGACACATCTCTACACTCCACAGAGTTGGAGAAGGATCAGCTATGTGAATTTTTCTTACACAACTTCATAGTTCCGAGCTTTCCCAACTGGTCGCGAAATCCCTACATGGGTGATTTCTAGTTGAGGTCATTATGTTCATGGATGAGTCACGAGATTGAGAGAGCACAATATGCCCATATTTACCTTGCAGAGAAGTGGAAAAATCCACTATGGATCAGGGCAGAGGTGACTCACCCTGAGAGAATAATTTAGGACCACAGGAACCTCACCACTGATGAGGAGCTAATCCCTATTCTCCTTGAAAAACAACAGGAGGCCATGGCACACTTTGATGTTACTCTCTAGTGCACATACAGAGAGGTTCATGAGGCCATTGGTGAAAGATGGGGCAGGGTAGAAAATGATCTAAAGAGGAAGGCACCTCACTCCCCTCTCAGACTAGAAGCTACTCTCGTCAAAGCTAAGCTATATAGCTAATCCTTGACCAAGAATCAACTCAAATGGATTGGCATGAAGCTAAATCCTCCATTTTTTCTTCCTCTAATTATTAAAGAGCAGATTAATGAGGAAGAAGAGAAAAGAGCATGGGCTAGGGATGACCAGAGCATGGGTTACTACAGGCAGGTAGAGACTCCTAGAGTGGTCGCATGGGACATTAGAGAAGCTATCGAAGAGCCAAGTGTGTCACCCAAGGATGGGTGAATCCTTCAAGCATGGGGGAGATGATGAGCCCAAATTAGAGGTATCCTATAGCCTCTTTGCCACAGTAAAGCATAAGATATGATGAAGGAAATACACCTGTTTTGTGGGAAAATGTATTTACTTTGATTATTTAATAAGGATGTTTAGAGATTTTTCTTTTTATGTTAAAAGCATTTTTCTATGTGCTAACCCTAGGAATGAGCATGCATAAACAGGGCATGAAGGTCTTGAGGTATCAACGAGGGTCAAAGCTCGAGGACTGCAGATAACAGAGGGGCTCAACGCTCATATCTCCCTAAGTTCTAGCAGAAGCCCTGATTAAGAGGATCGAAATTTATGATCATAGACTAGGTTAGAATTAGAGGCATATATATATGGACCTCTCGGGTAGTGAGGGGATGTTGTTGCTATTTTGTAGAATCAATCGTTTATGCATTTTTGTACTGCGAAGACAGTTCGTGTTGAAGACTTTTCCTGAACCATGAAGTTACTATTTTAATAAGAAGACTGATGTTATTTTCAAGCTTGCGTTAATAAGTTTTCCATACTCCTGAGTACGGGTTGGGGAGGGCCCCTCCAACATGTAAGTCAGGAGTTTTACTCTGTTTTCAGGTATTTTCCATATGTGATGTGCATTGATTTAATCCTTATCGTCTATGAAAGTATTTTGATGGCAATTGAATAACATGGTCTTATTTTAGTATCAAAGCAATCATTTTGATTTAGCATGATTTTGTGTAGTTGGTTAAAGCGCATTCCGTAGTTTGGTAAAACTCTGTTCATAGTCCTATAGTTGCATTCTGCGCAAGCATATTTTGACATCTGTTTTCATGCATTCCTATATTAGTTCTAAAATAATGATTCAGATCGAGGAGCTCATGCATATTTCCCTTATCAGAGTTAGATCATAGAGGTTAATTACTTTCAGTTCTTTAGTTTAATTAATGATCATCAGTTTGAGTGTTTAATCTGAATAGATAGGATTGGTTACTTCTCAGCATTGGATATTTATGTTCTGGATTTGGTTTTCTGGTTTTCAGTATTTAAGTTTTTAGATTATACTTTCAATATTTAGCACTTGATTTTTCAGTATTCAATTCTTAGATTAAACTCCCAGCTTTCAGCATTTTATTTCTTAGTATAGATTTACAGTTTTCAGCATTTAACTTTTTAGCATAGGAATTTGTCATTCATAGATTCACAATCTTTTTTAGCTGAATTTCTTTTTTTATTAGAGAAACCTTTAAGTTATATACCAACACCCCAACACGATGAAGACTATCCTATAGAGCACATACAGTGCTAGCACATCTGAATTTTGTACGTCCCCAAGTCGATAATTAAAGTATGCTCCTGCTCTAGCTTCCCTAATTAGGCATCCATTCCTTGAGATCACCACTTCCCTGTTATATCTCTGAAGACCCCTCCAATTATAGCGGCGCCCGGGTTTCCCTTATTGGCTATGTCAAGGTTGAGTTTGATGGGGGGGTGCAGTGGTGGGGACCAGGAGGCGGGAATGTGAATGGAAGGGGAGGTGGAGGAAGTTCTAGGGTGAGAAGAGTTGAGATTGAAATTCCAATCCGCCATGATGATTCTTTCTTGGTGCAGACAAACGTGATCAGAGTCGGACCAAGCTTCCAGCCTGAAGGTCTCCTGAAGATTGGAGTGAATGTGAGCTTGGAGGCAAGTCACGGGGAGAGATTTATCTTGGAAGATTCTTCTGTTTCGGTCTTTCCATATATTCCATAAGACAAAGCCGGGGAAGAGTAACCAAGTGCGTTTCAAAATGGGATTAGTGAATGGCTCAATGTGCCAGTCCCGACTGGTGGTGCTAATGTCTTCCCTATGCCAGTTGGATCGACAGAAGATGGTTGTTGACCAATCCCATATGGTAGAGGAAACAATGCAAGTATTGAGGAGATGCTCCTGGGTTTCCTCCTGCTAGTTGCATAAAACACAAACCCAGGGACCCACAAAACCCCTTCTTAGAAGCTGGTCCCAGGTAAGGATTTTTTTCCTTGCAACTAGCTAGAGGAAGGTTTTGATTTTTCGGCCAAATATGAGAGTCCCAAATCTTCATCCAAATAGCATCTTTGGGTGGGGGAGGTGCGGGGTGGGTGAGGCTGTAAGCCTCTTTGATGGTGAAATAGCCATTCTGTTGATGCCCCCATCTGATTTTATCGTGCTTGTCAGAGATAAGTATCCTTTTGGAGTTGAGAATTGTCCGGAAGGCTTTTTCATCTTCACTGTTGAGGTTTCGATTCCAGTTTTATTTTGCTATCCAGGATCTCCAAGTGTCATTATTGGTTTGAGGTTCGTAGTATTGAGAAATAATATGATTTCCTTGTTGGTAGGAGTGAGTCTTAATCTCTTCTATGCCATTGAGATGTTGTAAGGGAGGCATGTGATTCCAAGCATCCTCCTAGAAGAGAGCTTTGTTTACATTCCTGACCTCCCAGAAGATGTTCTTGGGAATGAGCTCTCTTTGAGACTAGGACGAGTTCCAAATGAGGGAACCATTCGGGAGAGTGTCATACCGAAAGAGCTCGTGATGTTGCATATTTTCAACATATTTTTGCATCCAAATACGCATCCAAGGCATGGAATTTTTAGTGCAGCATCTCCAAAGTAGTTTAGCGAAGATAACTTCATTAAGGGTACAAGGGTCTCTCAGACCGAGGCCCCCTTCAAGGTTTGGAGTGAAGAGATTTTCCCAGGCCACTAAAGACCATTTTTTGTGTTGAGTGGTGCCCCCCAAAGGAAATTTCTCCGCAGGTTGCAGATGTCTTTGAGAATATACTTAGGGGCATCCATGATCGAGAAAGGGTAGATAGGCATGGCTTGGAGGACATAATTAAGGAGGATGGGACGACTAGGAATGTCGAGGGCTCTGAAGGTCTAGGAGGAAAGCTTAAGCTCGAGGGGGTGAGAAGATCCTTCTAGGAGGAGTTTTTGATGGCAGAGGTGATGAGGGGGGATCCAAGGAATTTGGACAGAAGGGAACTCTTTGGAAAACCTAACAATATGCTAATACGGTTTTGAGTTTGCAGATGAGTGTTGAAGAAGAATATTTGTGACTTGAGATTGTTTATGGTCATACCTGAGGCTGCACTGAAGGATAGAAGAATGTCCCTAAAGTATTTTTCTTCCATGACCGTGGATTTCCCCATCAACATAGTGTCATCCATGAACTACAAATGCGATTGAGTGTTTTTGTGCCTCTTGATTTTAATGCTCTGTAAATGATTTTCAGAGACCGCTTCTTTTATGCTTCTTCCTAGGATTTCTGCGAGCAGAATGAAGAGGTAGGGGGATAAAGGGTCCCCTTGTCTGATGCCTCTGGAAGGGGAGAAGGTGGGATAGGGAGCACCATTTACAAGGATGGAAAAGAAGGTCGAGGAGACGAGGGAGATGATCTAGCTGACCTAGGAGTGGGATAAGCCAAAGGCTAAAAGGGTGTCCCTGAGGAAGTTCCAGTTAGTTTTGTTGAAGGCCTTGGAAATGTCCAGTTTGATGAGAATCCCAGGAAGAGAGGAGGTTTTGAGGGTGTGAATCAACTCATGTGCAGTGATGATGCTATCCGTTATTTGTCTTCCTTCAACATTACCTGGCTGCTTCGGAGAGATGAGAAGGGGCAGCAGTGGTTTAAGGTGATTGGCTATGACCTTGGTTATGATTTTGTAGATGACATTCCAAAGGTAAATAGGACGAAAGTTAGCTGGATCAGTGGGCTTGTTTGTTTTGGGGATGAGAGTGAGGAAGGTGGCATTGAAGGAAGGGAGAATGGAGCCGGAGGTTCTGGAAGCGTCGACCACATGCCAGAGATAATCTTCGATGATATCCCAACAGGTTTGGAAAAATTAAATCGTGATACCATTTGGTCCATGAGAGTTTCCTGATTTCATATCAATTACTACTGATTCCACTTATGCTTGAGAGATGGGATTGGAAAGGTTGATATTTTGATCCTCCGTGATAAGATGGGGGATGTGCTACAGGATCAGTTGAGTGGCTTGCGATTTATCCAGAGTGGTATCTTTCATGAGATTTTTATAAAAGAGAACCAGTTTGTGTTCTATGTCTTCCTTGTTGAATAAAGTATCTCTGGTACTGGTTTTCAACTTGGTGATCCTGTTCATTTTCTTGCGTTGAATCATTGCATTGTGGAAGAATTTGGTGTTTTTCTCCCCTTCTTTAAGCCAATGGATTCTGGATTTTTGTCTCCAGAGTATTTCCTCCTGTTGACCTCTGACATCAAGTTGAGTCTGTAAATATTTTTCCTGATGCTTAAGATCTTCAGTGTATCCATGGTTGATAGCTTGGGATTGAATTCCAGCTAGTTCTCCTTCCAACCTTCTTTTCTCCTCTAGAATGTTGCCAAAATCTGTTTTTTTCCAATGCTTGAGTTGTTTTTTGATAAATTTTAGCTTTTGATAGAAGTGATACATAGTGGTTCCCTCTACCCCTTCGGAGGTGTGCCACCAGTCCTTAATTTTATCTTTCAAATTTGGGTGGGTGAGCCAGAATTTCTCAAATTTGAAGGGTCTATGGGCGTTAGGAGCATCCCATTCTAGGTGGAGGCAGACCGGCCAATGATTAAAACTAGCGATAGGTAAGATGGAGCTGGAGAGATTGACTTGATTATGCAGAAGGGAATTAGAGATGAGAAAATGGTCTAAATGAGAGGCAACCTGCCTATCTCCTCCTCTCCTATTGTTCCAGGCGTAGATGCCGTTACTTGTCTCCAGATCTTCTAGAGAAAGATCGTGAATGAAAGCTTGAAATGAAAATCTATCTCTGTCAAGTCTGCGAATAGTTACTTTTTTCTCATTAAGGGAAGTGATGATATTGAAATCTCCACCAATTATCCAGTGACTGTTCAGAAGTTTCCTGTTGAGCTAGGAGAGATGGTTAAGAAAATGATTTTTTTGCTCCATTGATGTGGGCCATAGACATTCGTGATCACCCCCTTGTGTGTGGTTCCATGTATGTGGAACCATCCAGAAAGAGTATTATTGCTAGAGAAGAAACATTCCATACTTATGACATTGGGATCCCAAGCAATGGTGATGCCCCCGACCACTCCTCTTGCATCCACTGTAGCTAGCTTTTTTACAACATTTTTTAATGAATGAGTGGAGTTTGAGCTCCGTATATTTTTTTTCTTGAAGCATTAAGAGAGAATTTTTTTCTTTGATGATTTTGTTTTTCAACATTCTTATTTTGGAATCACTTCTGATTCCCCTTATCTTCCAACTGATGAATTTAAGCTCCATTAATTCAATGGTTGGAAGAGAGTGCTAATCTTGGCACTCTGGCTAGAATCTATTACGTGCTCGCCCAGTTCTCGAATTAGTTTCTTGTTGGGTTTTCTTCCTTTCTTCGGGATTTCATTTTTCCCCTTGGAGATTTCCTTGCGCTTTAATATGTTCAGCCCCAGTTTATTGTGAGCCAAGGGAGTTGCAGTTGCATATGTTGGGGTCAAAAAGTGTTGCTGCAAAGCAAGGGAATGGTAATATTCTTTAAAGAGATCCATTTGGCGCTGAGGGATACTGTGAAGATCATTCTTTGACCAGGATTCTTAAATGGCCTCCAGATCCAGTTCTCCTATCTCCATGTCATCAGGTTCCGTTGGGAATCCTTTAGGGGGAGTCTGGATCTACGAGTGAAGAACATCCTTGAAGATGGGGTCCTGGATAGTGGAGGGGGGTGGGTTGGATGCAAGAATAGGAGAAAAAAGTATTTGTCGTCGATATAGCGACAACTGACCATTGCTATAGTGACAACTTTATGTCTCTATAGTGAGGCGGATTGGTTTTTTAAACATAGTCCATACACGCCACATTTGATATATTTCATGTCTCGAGAGTGACGAAACATTCGAAGTGTTTGTACAGTGACAAAAATATTGCCACGAAAATATGGGGTCATGTTAATTTCTATATCAACGCATAAGTGTTACAATGGCAACAATTTTCCGTGGGAAAGATGTGCACATGTACTAGTGGTACATAACAACACATGAGTCCTCTAAGTGGGATATGATATATGCCTTTCATTAATTGGTTTTTGACATCTGTGATGGGTCTAGGGACCTAGGACATGGTTGATAAGGAAAATAAGGGCCTTGCATAGGAAAATGAACCTTATAGGACCCTTAAGCACTATGAACAAGGTATCCAATCATGACACATGCTCTCTCTCTAGGGTCTTTGAACCCAAGTGATATTCTAGGGGAAATTAGGTGGCTTTGCACTGAGAGGATGCTCCTAATAAGACTATGCCTAAAAATGGAAAATAGGTTCTAGTGTTAAATTTTTCCTTTCGAAACTTAGCTCCTAATACTAACGACAAAATAAGCTTTGAAAATGTATGAACATGTGCAATAAGAATTCCTTCATATTCCTATAAAAAAAATGCTAGAATCCCCTATGATGGAAACCACATCTCCAAAAATTATACAAATTTAAAAAAAATGATGGAACATATATCCTTCCAACTTTTAATTTTGTACTCCATACATAGTTGTAAAAACCAGAGTCTTGTAGAACATATGCAAGGAAATTTTGACTTTTTTTCCCTCACATTACAAAGTGTCTTACACACTCCTTTTGTCTTTAGTGGTACTTCTAAAAGAGATTCTACATTCACATTCCATTCCTTTGGTCTTTCATCGTAGATTCACATTCCATTCTTGGCGCTCAATTTGTTGGATGTTACACTGCAAATGGGCCATGATCCTAACACAATCATATTTAGTACACTCATGAATGGAATATGCAAATAAGGTAAGCTCCAAGAGGCCAATGAACTACTGTATAAAATGTTAACATATGAGTATAACCCTGATGTCTTTACATACACTGCTCTGATTGATCACCTTTGCAAGGAAGGAAATTTGGATGACGCTAGGAAGTTCTTCAATGAAATGATCGTATGTCCCAATGTTGTTACATACAGTGCAGTTATTGATGGTCTATATAAATAAGGAAAGATGTATGAGGTTGCAAAGCTCTTCAATGAAATGCCTAATAAAAAAATATTGCTGAGAAATCGAAAAAATCATGAAAATTTTGATTCCAAACCCTAAATGAAAAATTGCGATTTTTGGGAAAAAAATGTTACCATTGATGGTCTCTCCAAAAGGCTTGTGGTTGCTCTAGGAGACTTAACGAAGACATTTTCCCCCTTTTTTGTCTCTGTCAGTCTCCTTTGTTCCTCATAATCTTCTCTTGAAATCCGTTAGGGTCTTTTCTCCTCACATTGTGCTCTTCGCAACCAACTCTACTCCTCACGGCATCTACTCGTCACAGCACCGTGATCATCTACTACTCGCGGCGTCTACTCCTCACAACATTGTTCTCATCTACTACTCGCAGCGTCTACATCATTGTGCTCATCTACTGCTCGCTGCGTCTACTTCATGAATGACATCGAATGCCTCCACATTTTCATATTGGAAACAAAGTTTGGTTTTACCTAGATAAATAGAGATTGAAATCCAAGAAACATCATAAGCTCAAACCTATTTAGCATGGGTGTTATACCATTTTGCAACATATTAGTGAAAATGGTTTCAAGTTGGATCATAGACTTCTGATCTCGGTATATTTGTTTTGAATGTGAGCCAAATTAAGCATCATGAACCACCATATTATAAGGGTGAATCTTCTATCTATAATCCTTAGGACATTGTTCCACCTTCTCTACCTCCTTGGATGAATATAGTCTTCTTGATGTCTACACATACACAACTAGGCATAAATCCACTACCACTTATAGACTTGGGAGAAAATTGTGTTTCTAGCTCAAGCTAAGTGGATGTCCTAGACATCATTTGAGAAATAATTTTCACATATATATGATAATTAGGGATAGTTTCCTCTAAGCGGGGAGGATTGATGGGACTTAGTCCATGTAATTAAAATAATTGTTGTATTTTATTATATAGTTTTATGTATTTCACATATTCTTTAGCATGTACAAATTTAACAATATCTTCTCTAACACTTGCATAATTGCACTCTTATGTTCTCTAGTGTGTTAATATCCATATTAGTACTATGTCCATAGTAAACACCTAGTAGTTAGTATCAATCCAATATTTTGAACTGTATACCTCTTCACTAAAGATGTTTAAGAAACATACTAATAGGAAGTTAAATATGTATATGTAGATAAAGAATCCTTTGATCACATTTATTAGGGTTTTGATATAGTTGAGATATGTAAGGTGAATAATTTGGTATTCACTGAACATAAGGTGTAGGATGTGATTCATACGAGTCAAAATCATATTCAATTTCTAACATAGATAAATCATCCTATTATGAAATATATGGTGTAAAATTTACAAAATAGCAGTGAAGGATCAAGATGACTTTAAATTAGTAATGAAATCTCAAAACATACAAGGCCTTCTATCACTATTCTTATCTCTAGGTCAAACAAATTGGTGATCCCTTTTCCACACTTACCATGACCCTCACAATCATAGCCCATATAGTGAAATAATTCGGGGCTAGACCCTTTAGTATGCTTCTTAAAATCAATAAATTCACATAAGAAATGCCAAAAAACATAACTTAAATATGTTGTAGAAAAGGTGTCGAAGGAACCAAAATATTTCCCAAATTTCAATTAAAATTGTTGAAATAGTGGGGAACAACCCTATATATATGTTAATAGAAATAGTCTTAGAGATCCCATGAAAATGGATGCATTTCTTGAACAATATGTTAGTTGACAAACATACAATATTTGTCACAGATTCACCATCCAGTAGAACAGATGGATATTGATAGAAACATATGTGATTGAAGTAATCTTGATAGCTTCTATATAGGATGCACACTTCATATGGTAGGTTTTCTTAACATAAATATTGAATTCTTGGCCACGGGCTTCACCAAACCCCAACCCAATTAGAAATAATGGGTTGGTGGCCATACATGGTGATCCTATTTGGAATTTTGATTTCATGTTGAAAGAGAAGGAAAATTTTCATAGATAACATGTCCATGTCTAGTCTTTTTACATAGATAACATTTCCAGGTGGGAGAGAGGGGAAGTCAAATTCTATATTTAACTCATAGGAATATTTATCCCTAGATACCATACCTTTACAACTTAATCTATCCCTCAAAACCATATTTAGAAACCTAATATAGCCCTAGAAACTTAGTTTATCCCTAGAAACACTATTACAACCCTAGAAAACTAATCTATCCCTAGAAACCCTTTAAACCTAATCTATCCCTAGAAACCCTAGAAACCTAAACTAGCCCTAGAAACACTAATTTAACACTAGAAAAATAAGGCTTATCCTTAACACTAATTTAACACTAGAAAACTATATCTCATCCTTAGGGCATTGTTCCACATTTTCAGCCTCCTACAACCAAGGTTCATCAGTTATTTCAAAATGAAATTGTCGCAACCTCTATAAATGGGAGTGTAGCTTTGTTCCTTCATGCAATTCTATTGAGGGATTTCTCTCAAAGATGGTCAATGTTTCCACTTGAGAATATGTCTAAATAAGGAATGCAAAGCATTGGTGGGTCAAAACAAGATGGAAAGGTACACTTTCATCACTTTCACGCATTTATTCTATAATTTTGTCATTTGATTGTCTTTTATTTGTTTGTGTGAGTCATGTTTGAGTCTCAAACCCCTCCCATGCCATCAACACATGTGTCTACTCTAACCATGTCAAATTTCAGTCCATACAAGCACAAATTGAAAAAATCTCAATGTTGGCCCCATTCGCATGTCATCAATGATATATAGTACTATTGGATGGGTGAGTCAACCTTGAGTCTAGAACGCCTCCCATATCGTGAAGGGATGCGAACAATCGTCCCAGGTTAAATTTCAGGGCATACTAAAACAATTTGTGGATATTTCAACGTTGGCCCTATTCAAAGGTCAATGCCGTTGGCCACATCTACTAACAGTACAATGTCTTTTAGCCGTTCCTTTTAAATTTGGTTTGAGACACACATTCCCGCATCTAATGCAAGGGAAATAATGTCGATAACAATTACTTCATGATAAATTTTGCAAGCTTCATTAGCTATTTCAAAATGAAATGTCGTCTACAACCAAGGTTTAATGGTATAAAGATGAATGAGATTTTCTTGGTTTTAAGAATAATTTATTCTCTATTGAACAAAGCCAACCATGCGAAGGTGGAAGCTCATATGCCCTCTCCTTTCCCCGTCACATCGCCTTCAATTCCCCAATACCCGATCTACAAAATATAAAATAATCGAAAACAACATAGTAATTAGATTCAGGCATAGAAACTACAAAAAAAAAACATATAACATATGATATAAAAAAATTGCATAAAACTTATAAAAATGTAATAAACCCACATATGTAAATTATTTTAAGAGAATAATTCATAAAAATTAACAATATATATAGCTACGTACCTTGTCCAATCAATATATGTATCATTATTATTCTATATCCTCTTCTTCATCCAACTCAACATCTGTATCTACAGCATCCAATTCAGAAACAATGTTCAAAGTATTGTCGATATCATCATGATATACATCAAAGTTAGTTTCAAGCATATATTGATCGATATCATCATCAAGATCTGGTACTACATCGTCTCCTACACCTAGCTAATCTTCTCCATCTTCTTTGTCTTTCGACACATCATCCTGCTTTGGTTGATTTGCATCATCTTGATATTCTTCAATATCATATTCTTCCTATACAGTGTACTTTATTTCCCTTCCTCTTGGATAATATCTAACAACAAAAGAACAATACCTCTTACCTGGAACCTTTGATTAAAAGACTTGTTGACAATGGCTTGGAAAAATGTAGCGATCATTTTTATTTTCAAACATTGTTGTTTTAATCATCGGAAATCCATTCGCATGCTGAATAACAGTTCTCTCCTCATCACCTCCATGTAATAGTAATCTATACCCTTTGACATCGAACATAACTAATTTGAAGGAATTAAAGTCACTCAATTATATCATCCAAATACCCATAGTATTGTTTTTTAGTTTCTCGGGGATGTCTGTCTCTACTAGAGGAAACATTTGTGACCTGGAATATTGCAGTTATCCCACTATCAGAATTTTTCCCGATGTCATCCAACTTTTTGATACAAAATTTATGGCCATTGCACCACATAGCCTTGTGGTGTTTCAACTGCAATATGCAAGACATGTAAAACATGGATTGACAATTAATAAACATATTTATATAACTTGGAAAGTATATGAAAAAACACACCTACAAACACATTAATATAATATAAAATAACTGTATAAAATGGGTGATTTTGCTTGCCTTTACATCTTTCATACCATATGCTAAATCTTTTTCCCTTTGTGTAACATCAACATCTCCATGATGACTAGCTTCTCTAACCAGTTCAGACAATTGTTTCCATGATAACCTACTACCATGATGTTCTTTACATCTGTCAATCCATACCTTCATCCAGTCAAAATGGTTTGCAATGTATAAATGTAGTGCTTCCCAATCTCGATGGCCTGACTCAAAAAAACATAAATCAACAATGTTAGAAATTACTTATAACCATGGTAAATATTAATAAATGATCAAAGAATACATATTAAATGAGTATGAACATATATTAAAAAAAAAATAAGTTGTATTTATCATAAATCTACACAATTTGATGACCTCTCAGTCTCTTCATTCTTCCTTTCCCCAACAACTGCTCCCCTTCAAATTTTCTGATGGTCCTGGAGTTCACATCCCAAATACAATCCACTGCATGCATAGATTTCTCTACTAACTTAGGAAGATAGTGACTAATAGACACCATGGATTGATATACCATATATTCCCTCATCATATAACCCTCAAGACGTTCTCTATGTCTAACTAAAGCCTTCAATTATTTCAAGTGCCTCTCCACCATCCACATTGACCTTGTGTGTACAGGTCCACATATTTCAATATCCTCAACTAGGTGTATGAGGTAGTGTTCTTGTACATTGAAAAATGTTGGATGTAGAAATTCTTTCATTTCACAAATTAGCCAAGGGATTTCTATCTTCCAATAGTTTATA
Source organism: Larix kaempferi (assembly GCA_027924585.1). Lineage (NCBI taxonomy): Eukaryota > Viridiplantae > Streptophyta > Pinopsida > Pinales > Pinaceae > Larix > Larix kaempferi. The sequence continues at coordinate 2,731,086 of BSBM01000827.1, forward strand.
TCATCTTGATGGGTTTCTCTCAATCACAACCATCTACAAATTATGATGCAAGAAAATAAGATGTTTCAACAAAACATAAACTATAAAACACATGTCATTAACTACAAGAAAAAAATGAAAAAACATTTTTCATGTATATTAGTCACCTATATAACTTACCTCATGTATTTTCCAAGATCATATATAACTTGTTTGATGTTGTTGTCAAAGTCGTCTGGGAGAGATAGAGGTAGAACATACAATAACAATAAAAAAAAAACATTATTTGTTTCAAAATAGACAAAAATAAAACAAAAATCGAAAAAGGTAAATATGCCAAATAAATAAATATGGATAAATTTTTTTTACCTTAATGAATGTATGTCAGTCATGGGTTAGAACCCCACCAAATTCACCTTTCTTGGTTAAGATATTATTTATGTTTGAAGAAAAACCTGTGGGAAATTTAATACTTTGAATAAATTCTTTTACATCATTGCTTTGTCGTGCTGTTAATAGCTATGGAAGGTTATTTCGGTCTCCATCGCTATTTGATCGAATCACACTTCACATTGCATGATTGGATTCCTCAATGTTAGTACGATTTTTGACATTTATTTATTTATCCCTCCCATCTATGATTCTCCATAATGTTTCTGTCACATTCTTCCCAATATGAATCGTATCAAACAAATGAGCAATTTTTAGCTGCTCATAGTAGGGAAACCTCGTGAATTGAGTGGGATAACATTTCATTTCTTGTGGAATCCCATTATTTCTACCTTCACGATGATGACATTAATGAAGCATAAAAAAAATGACAACAATAATTATCAAACATAATAAATACATTTAATACTTAAAATATAATTTCAAAATCAAAACAATATTACATATACAATACATAAACAAATTGCGTACCTTGATGATTTATGTTATACTCCAACCTCCATAGATGAGGTGTCATTCTTCGTGGTTTTAATCCAGTCTCTTCTTTCCCATTGAAATATGTTTTTCATGTTGATGTATATTAACTTCGGAATGTATTTCACATATATGTATATTGTATTCCTATAGAGATGTTATTATTCCTCTATACGGAAGTGTCGTCATTTATATTGTAAGTGTCGTAACTTATACTTGATGGGTTATTAGACCACCTTGTTGGGGTCGGCCCTGTATAAGTCATGTGGGTCAAAGGGTTATTAGACCACCCTATTGGGGGTCGGCCATGTGGGTCAAAGGGTTATTAGACCACCCTAGTGGGGGTCGGCCCAGTCAGCATTATGTTAAGTGGTTAAGTTGAGGCCGACCTAGTTGAGTAAAGGTCAAGTCAAGTTAGTGTATAAATAGAGAGTGTGTCTCTCTCATTTTACACATTCTATTCTCTCACTCACACTTGGGAGAGTGGCGAACTTGTGGAGGAGGAGGCTCTGCTGCTAGGAGAAGACTATCTCTTGTATTCTAGTTGTATCATTGATCTATCTATCTCTGAGGAAGTTATTGGGGTTTTTCACCTTTATGGTTTTCCCTAAGTAAACTCGGTGTCTCTTTTGTGCTTGCATTATTGTGTCCATGAATGATATGTTGTAGATTTGATGTACATGTTGTTCTCTCAGTTAAGATCCTAGATCAAATTGAAGTAAATTCTGAAAATTTAACATGGTATCAGAGCTAGCCTGAAAGAAGGCATGATATGGCATGTATGACACTTGCTGCACTTACGATGCTAGGGCTTGATATAGCAAAAACCAGTCATCATAGCACTTTCTCTATAAATCCATTTTGGCGAAGTTTTTGGATCGGAAAACTTTACAGGTCGAATATTAAATCCCCATGTACCTTTTGTCCAAAGGAAAACCTCTAATTCGTTGTACTTTGTGATTTATGATCTGTACAATATAGGGTTTCTGCCTCTTCCAGATCTAAGTCAAAATCAGGTGACCTTGGGAAAAAGGTCATAACTTGGGCTAGGAAGATCCAAATGAAATTTCATAAAAAGTGACAGGTAGTGCACAGACTGTACTATCTTAAAAAATGTTTTCAGAGGCCGAAGTTGAACTAGTGACATGTGGAACACCGTACAATTTCTCTCTCTGGTATTATCCCATAAACAGGTCACATTGCGAAACTTGGCATAAATCTCTCTCAGAGAGTCCAATTGAGGTCAGACCTATCCGGATGGAAATATAACAGGGCGAGATATATCAGGAAAATGTTTCAGCGGTAGAAGTTGAAACAATGACACGTGGCACTCCGTACAAGTTCGCTCTCATGTATTATCTCATAAACAGGTCACGTTGCGACACTTGGAATAACTCTCCTTCAGAGAATCCAATTGAGGTCAGACCTGTCGAGATGGAAATATAATAGGTCGGGCTATCTCAAGAAAATTTTTCAGACCTTGTGGATCAAAAATTTCGGAGTTACACCAGGAACAATCAGGTACATACTTCTGTCAAAACAGAATTATTTTTGAGTACCTTCATTCATGGCTTCCGGAACTTAGGGCTTCGGAGAAAGTTGGAATTTTTTGTAATCGGAGACCACGGCTGGATGCTACTCATCAAAATTGAAATTTAGAGACCAAGATCATATTTTTTGGTTGGGAAGAAGGCCGGGCTTGATCAAACCCTAGTTCGGGACTTTGATCGGAAAGATGGAAAATCAGGGCTTTTGCAAAAATTGGATTTTTGGAAATCTGTGACCACGGCTGGAAGATCCTCAGAAAAATCGAAGCTTAGAGTTTTGAATCAAATCTTTTGGTTGGGTGAAGCTCTGGGAAACTCAAACCCTAATTCAGGGTCCTCCCCAGTGAATCCAGAAATCTAAAAGGCAATTTTGAGGGGTGAAACTTTGCAATTTTCAATTTCTGAATATACCAACTTGATCAGCTCATCAAGGCGCATATTTCTATCCTTTCAGAAGTTTAAAATTCAAAGTTTGAATTTTTGGGGTTTCTTTGAAAAACCCTAATCCAGCTCCAGGTCCAGTTCTTGCAAAACAAGTGGATTGGGTTAATCCTAGAAGAAGATGGATTGGTCACCTGCATAAGTGAAGAAGTTCCTGTTTCAGAGGGAGATGAGGCTAAGGCCTTACATAAGAATATTACAAGCGATCTCGACAGGTATGACTCATCGAGGTATGTTTCGATATTTGTTTATGATTAAGTTTATGGTATGTTTGTCTTCATGTTATTACGGTTAGTACAATCTTGATTTTAGATTTGTCGTATCACCTTAACAAAAATATGAATGCATGATAGAAGATATTCATTGGTTAGGGTGTTGACACTTATGATTGTACTAATGCATTATGGTGTTGTATGAAGTTTATGTTGTCTGCTAACATAAAAGGTACACCAAGAAAGACAAATCATGTTCTACTTCTAGAACATATGATCATGGTGACATGAAGACAAGGATTCATCCATTGTCATGGATCACATAGAAGATCTACTTTTGAGGTATGTATAACTTGGTTCTACAATGGTTAACTTATGAGACATGCAGGTTACTAGCACAAGTCACTGAAGAGAATCAAAAGACATTATGCGGGTATGTTAGACATAACTAGCTAGCATGCTAATCCAGGTATGTTTTTCCTATATCAAGCTAGAATCCTACCTTGTGTTAGGATCTTATACTATTGTGTTGTTGATAATGATTATTCATGAAGTCATAGGTTTGAATAATCATGGTTGTATGCATATTATGTTTCTTACCATAATTGATGATATGACTAACTAGAAGAATCATGAAGGTATAGGTTTGAATAATCACATGTTTTATGCATATTATATCTCTTATCTTGATTGATGATTCAACTAACCAGAAGAGTCCTATGATCAAATAAGAAAATGTATGAGTAAAAGAAGACTTCCCTGAAACCTTGAATACTAATGTTTATTATCTGTGAATGATCATGAATATACATGTTTAAGATTATTGTGTTTTGATAGTATTAAGATTATACTAATAAATGTGTGATTATGTACGAGACCTCAAGGATAACACAATGATGATACTAATAAGCATGCATAGTGATTAAGGATGGATGTAAGTTCAAGGACAGGTAATCCAGGAAGCAAAGATCAAGAGGGAGCACACTCCAGTTGTTCCTGCAAGAAAGCAAAGCAGCACACTTCAGTAGTTTCTGAAAAGATGTAGATATTCAGAGGGAGTTGACCACTTCTCACAATCCACATAAGAATGGAGTTGCAGAAAAGAAGCAAATACTGAGAGGGAGTCAACCCAACAAACAAACAAAGATAAGTATTTGAATTTTCATTACTTGCATATTTTATTTAAATAATACTGTTCAATAATGTATATACTAATGTTCTTAGAATTAGGTTGTGTATTATGCATATTAGAATAGTTGCATTGATGAACAATATACTATTAATATGCATGGGTAAGTAGCCTATGGCACTGTACAACATTCCATTGCTACTTATCTAGAATGAAACCTCTTTGCTCACATGTTGGGAGTTGTGCACACTCTTAACAATGTTCTGGTAGAGATTGGAAGGCATTTAGAAAGTTATGGGATATGGATAAATGTTGTATTGAAGCATTGGCTAAGATAATTGCATGATTGTATGACATATTTCTTTATGTGTAATAATTTGTTCTAAAAACTATGAGATGTTTTCTAATCATGCAATTTAACTTGTTGTGTAGGAAAGATCGTATGCCATCACCTACAAAAGAAGAACTACAACATTTGTTCAGCAACAAAATTATCTATTAAAGATATTGAAGTTCCCAGGATATGGGAAGAATGCTATGATCCATCAATCATGAAGAATGATGTTTGGGATGTATTCCCAAGACCTGAAGGGAAGTTTGTTATGACTTCCATATGGATCTATCAAGATCAAGCATGCTGCAGATGGCAGCATAGAGAAATATAAAAGTGATGAAATAGAAGATACACCAGATGGATTTCAAGACAGCTTTCTTGAATGGTGTAGTTGAAGAAGAAGTGTATGTGGAGCAGCCATTTGGTTCTGAGACACATGACAGGAAATCATATATGTGCAGAACTTGGTATGGTAGGAAAGGCATCTTTCTATCCAGTTTGGTCTTTACCAAGAGTAAAGCGGGTTCCAACCAGTGATACTACTATGTGGATGACCTGTTTGTATCAGGTGAGGATAGATTGATTGCCAACACATAGCGGAAGCTTGCTGCTGAGTTTGAGTTGAGAAACTTGGGGATGATGCACTATTTGTTTTTGGCATGGAGGTGTGGCAGAGTGATGGAATCTTCCTTGGACAAGGGAAGTATGCAGTAGAGATCCTGAAGAGGTTCGGGATGATGGACTGCAAGGCTATGGCCACACCTATGGCATCAAACCTGAAGCGTCTGTGTGATGCTTCATCTGAGCCGATTGATATCACTATGTATCGTCAGATGATTGGGTCCTTGATGTACCTGACGAACATGAGACCAGATATTTTCCTTGTAGTGAACACATTGAGTCAGTTCCTGACAGATCCGAGGAGTGTTCATCTGGTTGCTGTAAAGCATGTTCTGAGGTACCTGAAGGGTACAGTGGATTATGGGCTCAAGTATGAGGCGAATCAAAAGTTTAACCTACAGGGTTATGTTGATTCAGATTGGGCTGGCAGTGCTGCAGATAGGAAGAGCACATCTGGGTGTTGCTTCAGTATGGGATCATGTGTGATCTCTTGGTTTAGTAGGAAGTAGTCCTGCGTAGCACTGAGTACAGCTGAGGCAGAGTATGTTGCAGCCTGTTCAGCTAGTTGTGAGGCAGTATGGCTACGGAAGCTACTGTCTGAGTTATTTGATCTCCCATTGGATGCTACTGGTATCTTTTGTGATAACTAGAGTTGTGTAAAGCTGTCCGAGAACCCAGTGTTTCATGACAGGTCAAAACACATAGAGATCAAATATCACTATATCAGGGATATGGTGCAGAGAGGAGCTGTGAAGCTCCTGTATGTTGCAACGGACGAGAAAATTGCAGATGTGCTGATGAAGCCACTAGCCAGGGTGAAGTTCGAGTACTTCAGGGAGAGGCTTGGTGTTCTTTAGATCGAGGACACTTCGAGGAAGAAGTGATGGACACATTTGCTGAAGCCATTCCAAGCATGTTAGAAGGAGGATCCTTCACATGGCTGTGGATGTAAGTGCTGGATGATGAACATCAGGATGATGTTCTGGTTTCTGCTTTGTATGATCAGTTGGATCATTTCTGTATATACGCATCATGTTGGATGCTGGATATGATCAGTTGGATCATTTATATGTATATGTATGTACACATCATGTTGGATGCTGGATATGATCAGTAGGATCATTTGTATGTATTTTGTATGCATCATGTTGGATGCTTGGACCATGTATCTGTATATGTATCAGATGGATACATTGTATGATCAGGTGGATCATGTATGGTGATATGTATCATGTATTTGTATTTGTATCAGGTGGATACATTGTATGATCAGGTGGATCATGTATGATGATATGTATCAGGTAGATACTTGGTATGCATCAGGTAGATGCATTATATGATCAGGATGATTGTGGATGACGAGCTTCAGGATGTTGCTCCAGATGACATGCAGCAGGATGTTGCAGTGATGATGATCAGGATGATCATGTGTACATCAGGATGATGTATGGTGAGTATCAGGTTGATACTCTATGTCCATGGATCAGGTTGTGCAGATGAGCATATAATTTGGCCCTGGGAGATTTGCAGATAGTATTTCGAGGTTTTGCCTATGGCATGCAATTCGTGCCTTGGGATATCTGCCAAATGCTCTTTCGAGGTTTTGCTCTGGGAGGACATATAATTTGGCCCTGGGAGATCTGCAGATAGTCTTTCAAGGTTTTGCCTATGGCTTGTAATTCATGCCTTGGGATATCTGGCAGATGCTCTTTCGAGGTTTTGTCCTATGGCATATAATCTGTCCCTGGGAGATCCGATAGGTTGGGATGTGTGCCCATAATAAGTCTTGGGATGCTCTTGCGAGGTTTTTCCATGACCACATATAATCTGTCCCTGGGAGATCCTATAGGTAGAGCTACGTGCTCGTAACAGCCTGGGATGCTCTTGCGAGGTTTTGTGGTGACCACATATAATCTGTCCCTGGGAGATCCTATAAGTAGAGCTGCATGCTCGTAATAGCCTGGGATGCTCTTGTGAGGTTTTGTGGTGAGGTCACATATAATATGGCCCTGGGAGATCCTATAGGTAGAGTCGTGTGCTCGTAACAGCCTGGGATGCTCTTTCTAGGTTTTGTGACGCACGTAATAAGTTCCGAGGATTCCACAGTATGGCCAATGATGACGAAGACCTGCAGGTGGTGTGTCTACATCCAATATGAAAAAGGATTAGCTCTGTAGAACTTCCTATGACGAGTAGATTCAGAGATTGATTGAGATAGTAGTAGCAGTGACGATGATGATGACTTGATGACGATTATCTAGTGACGATGATCCAGAGAAGATGACTTGTGCTAGAAGACCTGTGTCGAGAAATACCTTCCTAGTTAAGAGGGAGTGTTGATGTATATGTAACTTCAGAATGTCTTTCACATATATGTATATTGTATTCCTATAGAGATGTTATTATTCCTCTATACGGAAGTGTCGTCATTTATATTGTAAGTGTCTTAACTTATACTTGATGGGTTATTAGACCACCTTGTTGGGGTCAGCCATGTATAAGTCATGTGGGTCAAAGGGTTATTAGACCACCCTATTGGGGGTCGGCCATGTGGGTCAAAGGGTTATTATACCACCCTAGTGGGGGTCGGCCCAGTCAGCATTATGTTAAGTGGTTAAGTTGAGTAAAGGTCAAGTCAAGTTAGTGTATAAATAGAGAGTGTGTCTCTCTCATTTTACACATTCTATTCTCTCACTCACACTTGGGAGAGTGGCGCACTTGTGGAGGAGGAGGCTCTACTGCTAGGAGAAGACTATCTCTTGTATTCTGGTTGTATCATTGCTCTATCTATCTCTGAGGAAGTTATTGGGGTTTTTCACCTTTATGGTTTTCCCCAAGTAAACTCGGTGTCTCTTATGTGCTTGCATTATTGTGTCCATGAATGATATACTGTACATTTGCTATACATGTTGTTCTCTAAGTTAAGATCCTAGATCAAATTGAAGTAAATTCTGAAAATTTAACATTTCAGTAGTACAAAACCTATGGGACTTCAACAGGAAGTTCCTATACTCAACAAATTGTTCGGATATCCATCATCTATTTCGGGATACATATCTATTTTAGGATCATCTATTTCGGGATACATATCTACTTCAGGATCTTGCATGATCTATTTCAGGATATGCAGTCCAGTCACCAGTTTGATGCCTCCAGCACCTTATCCACCTTCTTCTAGCACCCGGGAGCCACTTTCCACAGAGTTTTAGCCCTCCTAAGATGAAAGGCGCCCTCTTCTCACCTACTGACAGAGAAGGGCGCACTTGTTCACCTACCACTGCAGATTCACTCCAGTTACATTCAGTTAGCTCCGATTCTGATTGATTTCACTCCGATTTCACTCCTGACTGACTGTTTCACCTCTGATTGACCTCCAGTTCGATTAGGTGACTTGCTCTGACTCCAGTTAGCCTCCCATGCGCCCCCACTGAGCCTCCAGATCCTATATCAGTGCTACACACTTCAGTTACATTTATTATGATCAGTTAGACTCAGCTTGACACCTGGATGACTGTTTGTTGTGATTGATGAGCAACACCGATGATTGATGAGGACTCCTAGATTGAGTCAAGCTACTCCATTTCAGTGATTCGAATGGCCTACTTAGTCAATTCGAATTGCCATTGACAGATATTGGATTGTATTGTAATCTATTGTAATTCATTCACCCTTTCTGGGATAGAGAGCACTGCTGCATGTTTTTGCACAGTTTTGCACCATATCTTCTTATTCATCTGTTGTGACTGATTTATTTGTTCATTAGATCTGCTGTGACTAACTTTACATGGTATCAGAGCCATTGCAGGGACAAGATCTCTTTTCTACAGGTGTTTATACAAGAAGATTTGACTGAATTGCTAAAAATTGCAATAAGTTTGGCATGAGATATCTCAAGGGCATTCGCTCCTGTGCATGCAAAGCTTGAAAATTATTCCAATACCACTCCAGAAGCTTGAGTTACCACATAATTCCTGGATTTGATACATTGGACCCATTCAACATTGCTTGAAATCCAATCCCAGGTGTGATGCAACTCTCAAAGGGTGGATTGTTCGACCTTATTGTGGTTGTTTTGATGTGATTTGCAGGTTTATTGTCTCCTCCAATTGCATTCGCTACCTTCTGCATGCAAGCCTTTCTACAGCAATTCCATTCGCTCTAGTCTGCATGCAAGCTTCCTCTTCAACAGTTGACTCAATCCTTGCAATGGAATACTCTTCTTCAAAGCCTATCCTCACCCCATTCAATTATTTTGATTGGAAAGATGATATGGAGATCATATTACGTTCAAAAGGTTACTACCGAGTCACTCTTGGTCTTGAATTGGAGCCAAACAATGTAGCAGAAAGAACCAAACACTACAACAAGCTTGATGAAGCTTATGGTCTTCTTTGTCTCTCCATCTCCAAGGATCTTCACTTCCATCTCAGCGGATTGAAGACTCCAAAAGCCATATGGGAGCAACTTGAGACACTATTCGGCAAGCAGGATGAGCTTAGGGCTTTTCAATTAGAGAATGAATTGATTGGCCTTAATCCTGAAAATTTCGAGACCATCAATGAATTCTTCACAAAATTCAAGAACTTGAACTTGCAATTGAAGAACAGTGGTGTTATCAAAGAGGATAAACAGTTGATCCTCTCCATTCTAAGCAAGCTTGGGAAAGATTATTCGGTATTTGTCTCCACTTTCAATTCCGGTCGGCTAACTACCCCGAATTGGAAGATGCCTACCTTGAATGCCTTCATTGAGTCCGTTACGAAAGAGCATGACAAGTTGATTCAAATGGGGTCCATAAGCTCCAAAGATTCAGCCCTATTTGTTCAAGGACCCAAGATCTCGAATGGTAAAGGAAAGCTAAAGAAGGAGAAGCCCAAATTCGAGCCTCACAAGCAAAAAGACAAAGGCAAGCAAACGGATGCACCATCCAGTTCGAAATCCAAGCAAAAGGGCAAAGAAGGTAACCAAAAATCTAAATGTACTTATTGTAACCGTGGCTTTCATCCCGAAAGTTCATGTATGAAGAAGACTATAGATCAAATGGCCCTCCTTTTGGAAAAGAACAACATAACCCTTCCTGACGGTGCAAGGAAGAAGGATCGGAATGACGATCATGAAAGAGGACAAGCACTCATGGCAACGGTTTCGAAGCCCACTCTCTTGATAGATTCGGGTGCATCAAATCATATGGCTGCAAATATTGATTCTTTTTCCTCATTCGATCCAAACAGCTCCATCCCCATCCATTTGGGAGATGACTCAAAAATTTCTTCAAAGGGCAAAGGTACGATTCATGTAGATCATGGATGCTTTCAGAATGTTCTCTATGTGCCTTCCTTAGCTTCGAATCTCCTTTCTGTTTATCAAATGACACATACTGGTGATCCAAAGAAAGTCACATTCAGCCCTAATACAGTTGAAATTTCTGATATCAAAAGTGGAAGACTAGTTGCGGTTGGAAAGGCAAACCACACTGCAAAATGTTATGAGTTTTCGCACTTTATTCCGCTTGCAAAGCCCACTGCTCTTCGCACACATGGTAATGAGGTTAGTAGGCTTTGGCATGAAAGATTTGGACATCTAAATTATAAGTATTTGCTGCTGCTATCAAATAAATCCATGGTTGATGGGATGCCACAACTCCGTTCCTCGAAGGGAATATGCTCTGGTTGCATTATTGGGAAGCACCCCGAGCACAGATTCGACCGCGGCAAGGCTAGCAGAGCCTCTACTATTTTGGGATTGATCCATTCTGATATCAGCGGTCCGCTGCCCCATATGTCATTAAATGGTTCAAGGTATGTTTTGACATTTATTGACGATTATTCTCGCTTTACATGGGTATTCTTTCTCAAAAACAAGTCAGAAGTGCTTGGAAAATTCAAGGATTTTAAGGCTTCTGTTGAGACCACCACTGAGAGCAAGATCAAAGCTCTTAGATCTGATAATGGTGGGGAATATATCAAGTCCGAGTTGCTGCAACTTTGTGCCCAAAGCGGAATCAAGATCCAACATACAGTTCCCTACACACCCCAGCAGAACGGTGTAGCGGAAAGGAAAAACCGGTCACTGAAAGAGATGGCTACATGCATGATTGAATCTAAAGGTTTGGCTGCAAATCTTTGGGCTGAAGCAATCAATGTTGCTGCATATATACAGAACCGAGTTCCACATTCATCCGTGAAAGGTATGACTCCTTTCGAAGCATTCTTTGGTCACAAACCGGATGTGTCAAATTTGAGAGTTTTTGGCTCTACTGCATGGGCTAGAATTCCTTCTGAGAAGAGACGAGCTTTGGATCCACAAAGTATCGAGTGCATATTGATAGGATATGGGGAAGAATCAAAAGCATATAAACTCATGGATATCAGATCTAAAAAGATATTCATAGAGCGCAGTGTGCAGTTTGAAGAACCGCTTCAAGAATTGCAACTAGTTGAGGAGAAAACTGCCGATTCACCGCCTTCACCAGAAGAAGATTCGAGCAGCGATAATGAAGGTATGAGTTCTGATATTTCTGATATTGTAGCAGCATATGATGATCATGACATATCAGGTTCAGAATCCGACCATTCAGATCTCCCTCAGTTACCAAAGTGGGCCCAAAATACTCTACAATCTGCTGGTTCTAGTCTTGGAAATCCTGCTGATCCGAGACGAACAAGAGGAGACTTTCAAAGGGCAGGTATGGATCTTTCTATTGCTGATCCATTTCTTCCTGAGATTTGTTATTTGATGGCTGGTTCAGATCCCCAATCATATTATTCAGCCCATCGAGATCCGAGATGGAAAGATGCCATGGATGAAGAGTACAGTTCTCTTCAAAAGAACAATACATGGGAGCTAGTTTCTCTTCCACCTGGAAGAAAATTAGTGAAGTGTAAATGGGTCTACCGTACTAAAGTTGCTGCTGATGGCACTATCAGCAAATATAAAGCAAGGTTGGTGGCAAAAAGGTTTTTCCCAAGTCCAAGGAGTGGACTACACAGAAACCTTTGCACCGGTTGCAAAGATGGATTCCATCCGCCTTGTTTTAGCTATTGCCGCATCCAAGCACTGGGAGGTGCATCACATGGATGTGAAGAGTGCATTTTTACATGGAGACCTTGCTGAAGAGGTCTATATGCAGCAGCCAGAGGGTTATACATCAGATCCATCATTGGTTTGTAGATTGAAGAAGTCTTTGTACGGGTTAAAACAGGCCCCAAGAGCTTGGTACGCAAAGATGGACTCCTTCCTTCTTTCTCAGAATTTCCAAAGATGCAAATCTGATCCGAATGTCTATCTTCAGCGAGTTAAAGGTAATTTGTTGGTTATTGTACTTTATGTTGATGATCTGCTTATTACTGGTAGCACACTTACTTCAATGAACAAGCTAAAATCTGCCTTAAATCTAGCTTTTGACATGAGCGATTTGGGCTTGCTGAGTCACTTTTTGGGCTTGGAGATAGCTCAAAATTTTGATGGGATCACTATATCTCAGCAAAAATATGCTTCCGACCTGTTATTGAAGTTTAATATGGCTGAATGTAAGGCAGCCCCGTTCCCATTCCTCTCAGGAATCAGTCTTGAGGAGGGAGATTCCACACCGCTTGCAGATTGCAGTATGTATCGACAGTTGATTGGTTCACTACTTTATTTGACACATTCACGGCCTGATATCTCATATGCCGTGAGTGCCGTGTCAAGATATATGCAGCAGCCACATGAGCTTCATTGGCGAGCAGCCAAGCAGATCTTGCAGTATGTGCAAGGTACGAGACAGTTTGGCATACATTATGCTGCAGATTCTGAGCTAGATTTCATTGGTTTTACTGATTCAGATTGGGCAGGTGATAGCATTGATCGGAAGTCCACTTCCGGTTATGTTTTCATGATTGGTCATGGTGCTATTTGCTGGTCCAGCAAAAAGCAAGCAGCCATTGCACTTTCTTCAGCAGAGGCAGAGTATCGAGGGGCAGTCAATGCCTGCATTCAGGCAGTTTGGTTGCAGGGTATTCTTTCCGAGTTTGGTTTTGGTGGCACTACTTCGACTGTCCTATTTTGTGACAATCAAAGTGCTATCAAGATCTCCACAGATCCAGTTCAGCGGCAGAGGACCAAGCACATTGAGATTCATATGCATTACATTCGACAGTTGGTGCATGACCGCACCATCATTCTGCAATATTGCCCTACTGATGAGCAAATTGCAGACATCTTCACCAAGAGCTTCACTGAGAAGAAGTTCTCTTACCTCCGTTCACTGTTGGGGGTGAGTTCCATCATGGTGGAGACAGATTGATTCATTATTATGCTTTAGACTTGAGGGGGGGCTTTCTTCCCACTGGGTTTTCCCTCTTTCCTCACTTAGTTTATTTTTCAGCATTTTTTGGATTATTGTATTGGGGTGACCTTTGGTCTTAGTTACCAGGGCCCCACATTATTTTTTTTTTAGTTGGCACATCATAGTCTAGCTTGAGGGGGGGTGTTCGGATATCCATCATCTATTTCGGGATACATATCTATTTTAGGATCATCTATTTCGGGATACATATCTACTTCAGGATCTTGCATGATCTATTTCAGGATATGCAGTCCAGTCACCAGTTTGATGCCTCCAGCACCTTATCCACCTTCTTCTAGCACCCGGGAGCCACTTTCCACAGAGTTTTAGCCCTCCTAAGCTGAAAGGCGCCCTCTTCTCACCTACTGACAGAGAAGGGCGCACTTGTTCACCTACCACTGCAGATTCACTCCAGTTACATTCAGTTAGCTCCGATTCTGATTGATTTCACTCCGATTTCACTCCTGACTGACTGTTTCACCTCCGATTGACCTCCAGTTCGATTAGGTGACTTGCTCTGACTCCAGTTAGCCTCCCATGCGCCCCCACTGAGCCTCCAGATCCTATATCAGTGCTACACACTTCAGTTACATTTATTATGATCAGTTAGACTCAGCTTGACACCTGGATGACTGTTTGTTGTGATTGATGAGCAACACCGATGATTGATGAGGACTCCTAGATTGAGTCAAGCTACTCCATTTCAGTGATTCGAATGGCCTACTTAGTCAATTCGAATTGCCATTGACAGATATTGGATTGTATTGTAATCTATTGTAATTCATTCACCCTTTCTGGGATAGAGAGCACTGCTACATGTTTTTGCACAGTTTTGCACCATATCTTCTTATTCATCTGTTGTGACTGATTTATTTGTTCATTAGATCTGCTGTGACTAACTTTACACAAATACCATCTTTCCTAAAGATTTTGGATAACAATACTTCATCTTAGGACCAAAAATTGGACATGCAAATTTACCCTTTGTTTGAAGACCTACAACATATGGATTAATGTCAATTATACGACAGATTATTAAAAAACATGCATGATATCCTAAAAATAATTAAGAAGTAATAAAGTGCAAGGAAAGGTTAATACATACCACAAATATGTGTTAGTCTAGGGGCATCATGAATTGTCCATGGAATTGAAATCTATTTTTCGCAATCGGTTTACAGATGTCATACATAGTTATACCATTCAATAACTGTATTAGCTCATTGATAAGAGGCTCGATATATACATTCATATCTTTAACTTGGTACTTGCCTAATTGTTTAAAATTACACATAATTATTGTGATATTTTAGGATTAGGATCACTCAGCAATAGAAGACCTCACTAGAATTCACTCATGTAGTGCAGAAAGAAGAAGAAATGTCGAATCAATTAACACTCATTACACATAAAATGGAGAAAAACTGATGTACCATACATCAACTGTAAGCTAGAACTCTGTAATGTGAATAATAACTTAATACAATCAATGAGATTCGAATGCCACTAAGGTCATTTGAATTATCGTCAGTGTGTAGGATGGATAGCATTGGAGACATCATACAAACCAGTGGCAGTTGTCATAAAGGTCAACTAGTCAGTCAAATGAGTCTAACTAAGTACATGGGAACTGATGTAGGGAAGGAGACTCCAATGTGGGTGCATGATGAGCTGTCAGTAGTCAGTAGAGCTCAAACTAGTCTTAGTAGGTGCCTATCTAAGTGCTTCAGTCAGTTAACTGATCAATCATCCCCTGAATCAAGAAGTTGATTCATCAACCAACTAAGTAACTGAAGTAACTCCTAAATAGGTGGAATAAGGTGCACATGTTCTCCAATGATGAAAACAAGGGTGCATCAGTGGCTAGGAGGGAAAAAACTAAGCAGAAACAGGATCCCAGGGCTGCAAAATAAGGACTAGGTGTTGGGAGACTGCCATACTGATGACTGGATGCATGCAATTGCATGCAAATGTATGTAGGTGACTGGATGCATGCAGAATTTAATGCAAGCATGAAAAATACAAAAATTATGTTAAGAATATTCCAACACCCCTCCGCAAGCTATACTGTGATGTAATAACTGAAAAATGAAAAGTAGGGCCCTGGTGACTGAGACCAAAAGTCACCCCGTACAACAATATAAATAAACAAAGTGAGGAAAGAGGGAAAAACCAGTGGGAATAAATCCCTCCCTCAAAATAGATTGAAGGATGCTAATGTAGCATATCATTACTCACCCCGGAAGGAGGTAAGTGTCCTTTTCAAAAGAAGGATCGATCGACCTGAAATGGATCAGTAATGTGAGAAGGATGAAACCTTCCATTCTGATAATCTGATCTAGTTCTCCATCGATTAGTTGGGTCACCAACAAGATCTACAACATATCTGAGAGTAGTGGCTGCCCATCTCAAAAGAGGAGGATCATCAGTTGAGAGATCATCAGGTTCTTGTGGAACTGGATCTCCCATTTGCTCATCTTCTAAATCAATTGCTAGATCTTCAGGTTCTTGTGGATCTGGATCTATCATTCACTCTTCATCATCATCACTCTCATACTTTGAATCTAAACTGTCATGTGATGAAGATTCTCTCTCTTAGAGCTCATCAAGCAATGGAGGTGTAGTAGGAAAGCTCTCTTTCTCAACAAGATGAGCATCATGAAGAGGTCATTCCTCAAACTGTACACTCATATCAAGGAATGTGGTAATAGTAGAAGGATCAATAAATTTGTAGGTATTTGCATTGAATGCATAACCCACCATGATACACTCTCTACTTTGTGGATCTAGGGATCTCCTTTTCTCATATGGAATCCTTGCCCATGATCTGGATCCAAATACTCTAAGATGAGACACATCAGGTTTGTATCCCATCCATGCTTCGAAAGGAGTCACGTATTTGAGTCCTTTGTGAGGAACTTTATTATGAAGATAGGAGGAACAGTTAATGGCTTCTACCCAAATACTACGGTGCAACCCTTTCGACTTTAGCATGTAGTTGGACATTTCTTTCAATGTTCTGCTCTTCCTTTCAGCAACACCATTATGTTGTGGTGTATAGGGAACAATATGTTGCATCTCAATTCCGTCTTCAGCACAAAAGGTTTGAAAGTCACCCTTGATGTACTCACCTCCATTGTCAGTGCGAATGGCCTTGATCTTTCTATCTGAAAACTTTTCTGCAGAAGACTTGAAAAAATTAAAGATTCCAAATACTTATGACTTCAATCTATGAAAGTATACCCATGTAAATATGGAATAATCATTAATAAAAGTGAGTATATACCTTTATTTGTTCAAAGATATATTTGGAAATGGCCCTAAAACATCACTATGAATCAGATCTAGAGGATGAGAGGCTCTCCTTGCCTTCCCCTTCTCAAATTTCTTCTCAAGATGCTTTCCAATAAAACAACCACGACAGTTTCCCTTAGCAAACTTGATCTTGGGCATCCCTTCAACCATCTCTTTAGTATGCATGTCTTGCAACAATATACTCTCTTCATTGGCATGAGTGTGAAGAGAAGATTGCTTGGAGAGAGGTAATAAGTGAGAGAAATCATACCATTTTGACTTATGATTTGCAACACCTTTTGCAATGGTAGAACCCAATACCATGTCTTGGATTTCAACCTCATTTGGAGAGAAGATCACCATCTTGGGCTCTCCAGTATGGGTCATCTGATATACTGAAAGCAGATTAGCAGTGAGAGTGGGTACATAGAGTACATCCGAGAAGTATCCATGGTCTAGTTTGATTCTTCCAATCCCCTCAGAGGATACCTCAGAATCATTCCCCAACATAATGGATGGTCCAACAATAGCTTCAAATATAGTGAAGAGATTCTTGGAGGAATACATATGCCTAGATGATCTAGAATCTATGATGAAGGAGGATTGAGTTGATGCACCTTCCATGAGGGCATGGCATCTCTCTTTGTTCTTAGATCCAGATGGTTCACTCTCTTTCTTTCTAGCACATGCAAGTACTGGAAGATTATTTTTTTCAAGAAGTGAAGCCAAGAGATCTATGGTCTTCTTCATACATGAGATCTCAGGGTGATATCCTTGATTACAATATGTGCACTTGGATTTTCGCTTCTGAGTGTGCTTGTCCTTCTTAGGATTCAATACTCCATCTGACTGCATGGGAGCCTCCTTCTGCTTTGTATCATTCGACTTTGTATCAGAATTTTTTTGTTTCCCTTTGCCATTCACTCTTCTCATCTCAAAGGCTGCAAGAGATGAATCCATATGCATAGATGATCCAGAATCTATGATGAAGGAGGATTGAGTTGATGCACCTTCCATGAGGGCATGGCATCTCTCTTTGTTCTCAGATCCAGATGGTTCACTCTCTTTCTTGATAGCACATGCAAGTACTGGAAGATTATTCTTTTCAAGAAGTGAAGCCATGAGATCTATGGTATTCTTCATACATGAGCTCTCAGGGTGATATCCTCGATTACAATATGTGCACTTGGATTTTCCCTCCTGAGTGTGCTTGTCCTTCTTAGGATTTGAGGCTCCATCTGATTGTATGGGAGCCTCCTTCTACCTTGTATCAATCAACTTTATATCATAATTTTTTTGTTTCCCTTTTCCATTCTCTCTTCTCATCTCAGTGGCTACAAGAGCTGAATCCAACTTGGTTTTTATCACTCCCATGTGTACTAGCTTCTCCTCCTCAAGAGTTAGAGATTAGATGAAGTCTTTAAGTGAAGGGAATTTCCATTTTGGAATGGACAATCTTGTTGATTGGAAGGTCGAAACAAACACTGAATAATCAGGGCCTAGCTTCAACAGGATGGAAAGGATGCGTTGTTTTTCTTCCTTCTCAATCCCATACCTCTTCAACTGTAAAATCAACTTCTTGAATTTGTTGAGAAACTCAGTGATAGTTTTGAAACTGCTTGGGCTCATGAAGATGATCTCATTTTCTAGTTTATGCCCCTTCAAATCATATTTCTGGCCAAGGAGGGATTCGAGCTTGTCCCAAACCTCCTTTGGAGTCTTCAAAATGATAACATGAAAGTCCAAATCTTCAGAAATGCTAAGTAGAAAGAGTCCTACTACTTCATCAAGCTTGTCTAAGTACTTGGATTTCTCTATTGCACTAGTGGGCTCAACTACAGAGCCATTAACCACTCTGGAAAGACTCTTCAACTTCAAGAAGATGTCCATTTTATCCTTCCATTCAAGGTATTTGAATGAATTCAACTTAAGATCCATAATGTTGTAGAATTCGAAGCTGAAAGAGGGAGATTCCTGCAAAACAAATGAGAATTATGAAAAGAAGATATGTTGCAATTCGAATTGAAAACTTCCTTAGGACACTGAGTACATGTGACTAAGTCCTTCACACCTGGATAGACCTCACTGGATTGCTCCAGTGAATTCAAGGTAATAGCACTAGGATTTGTTGTGGAAACTCAGAGGCTTTTGGTGCTCAATGAAAGATAGCTGCTCAAGGAATTGCTGCAACTACTGCAACTATTGTTGCTGCAATTCGAATAACTGTTGTAAAATCTGATACCATGTGATATTTTAGGATTAGGATCACTCACCAGTAGCAAAATTCACTAGAATTCACTCATGTATTTCAAAAAGAAGAAGAAGAAGAAATGTTGAATCAATTAACACTCATTACACAAAAAATGGAGAAAAATTGTTGTATCATACATCAGCTGTAAGTTGGCACTCTGTAATGTGAATAATAACTGAATACAATCAATGAGATTCAAATTCCACTAAGGTCATTCGAATTATCCTCAGTTTGTATCTTGGATAGCATTGGAGACATCATACAAACGAGTGGCAGTGGTCATAAAGGTCAACTAGTCAGTCAAATGAGTCTAACTGAGTGCATGGGCATTGATGTAGGGAAGGAGACTCCAATGTGAGCACATGAGGAGCTATCAGTAGTTAGTAGAGCTCAAACTAGTCTCACTTGGTGCCTATCTAACTGCTTCAGTGAGTTAACTTATCAATCATCCCCTAAATCAAGGAACCGAGTCATCAACCAACTAACTAACTGAAGTAACTCCTAAATAGGTGGAATAAGACACACATGTTCTCCAGTGATGAAAAAAAGGGCACATCAGTGGTTAGGAGGGCTCAAAATGAGCATAAACAGGCTCATGGGGGCTACAAAATAAGGACTAGGTGCTAAGAGATTGCCATATTGATGACCATATGCATGCAATTACATGAAAATGCATGCAGATGACTCGAGGCATGCAAAATAAAAAAATGATGGTGAGAATATTCCAACAATTACTACCATGGTATGTATATATAAGTAAATAAATACATAAACAATAGTATGCAAAAAATAAGACAAATGAAAATGTCACATTCAAAAAATTAATATAGACAAATACCTGGAACAATCATTGTCAACATTATGTGCTCCCTCTTTATTGACATCCAAGGAGGAATGTTACTGTTAATAACAAAAATAGGCCACACCGAGTAAATAGATCTAAGCTCCTTGAATGGATTAACACCGTCGGCTTGTAATATTTTAGAGCTAGGATCACTTAGCAGTAGAAGACCTCACTAGAATTTACTCATGTAGTCCAGAAAGAAAAAGAAGAAAATGTTGAATCAATAATCACTCATTACACAGAAAATGGAGAAAAACTATTGTATCATACATCAGCTATAAGCTGACACTCTGTAAAATGAATAATAACTGAATAGAATGAATGAGATTTGAATGCAACTAAGGTCATTCAAATTATCCTCAGTGTGTAGCTTGGATAGCATTGGAGACATCATCCAAACCAGTGGCAGTGGTCATAAAGTCAACTAGCAAGTCAAATGAGTCTAACTGAGTGCATGGGAACTGATGTAGGGAAGGAGACTCCAATGTGGGTGCATGAGGAGCTGTCAGTAGTCAGGAGAGCTGAACTAGTCTCAGTAGTTGCCTATCTAAGTGCTTCAGTCAGTTAACTGATCAATCATCCCCTGAATCAAGGAACCGAGTCATCAACCAACTAACTAACTGAAGTAACTTCTAAATAGGTGGAATAAGGTGCACATATTCTCCAATGATGTAAACAAGGGCGCATTAGTGGCTAGGATGGATCAAAGTGAGCCGTAACAAGCTCTTGGGGGATTCAAAATAAGGACTAGGTGTTGGGAGACTACCATACCGATGACTAGATGCATGTAGATGTGCAAAATACAAAAATGATGGTGAGAATATTCCAACAACCCCCCACAAGATATACTACGAGAAAGAACTGAAATGGTAGGACCCTGGTAACTGAGACCAAAGGTCACCCCCTACAATAATCTAAATAAACAAAGTGAGGAAAGAGGGAAAAACCGGTGGGAAGAAATCCCCCCCTCAAGATAGACTGTGATAGGATGATCAATCATGTACATCACTCACCCCAAATGGTATGTTGAATTCTCCACTGAAGAAGGATCTTAGGCAGTAAATGGATCAGTAATGTGAGAAGGAGGAAACCTTCCATTCTGAAAATCAGATCTAGTCCTCCTCAGATCAAGTGGATCTCCAACAAGATATCCGAAAGATCTGAGTATACTAGCTTCCCATCTAGGAAGAGGAGGATCATCAAGTGTAATGTCATCAGGTTCTTGTGGATCTAGATCTTCCATTCACTCATATTCACTGATAGGTGCTAGATCTTCAGGGTCTTGTGGATCTAGATCTAGCATTCACTCTTCATCATCTTCACTCTCATACTCTGAATCTGAACTATCATATGATGAAGATTCACTCTCTTTCTCATCATCACTTCCAAACCCTGAATCTGAAGTCTCATGTGATGAATCTTTTCTCTCTTGCTCATCGTCACTTCCGAACTCTGAATCTGAAGGTGGATCATTTTCCAAGAACATGTGCTTGTCTTCTCCTTCAGTGGAAACAAGTGAATATGGAGACTTCCTGAACTTGCTCTTTTGACCAAACATGGTGGGAACAAATCCAAAAATGTGAATATCATTTTGAAACATGTGATCTATACCAACTGAGGTAGGATCAGCTCCATGAGTGTGCATGTAGTTCTCTGATATCTCCTTTGAACCAACATGGGTGAGTTTTTTACCAAATGAACTATGACATGATGATGGTGGATCTTCAACAAGATCATTGGTGGATGCCAGAGTGGTGGTGGCCCATTCTGCAATAGGATTTGAACCAATAGATGCTAGATATCTAGGTTCTTGTGGATCTAGATCCAGCTTTTGCTCTACTCTCCGAGTCTTCATTTTATCAGCCTTCCTTGTTGGATTTTTTCCATTCAAGCAACCTTTACAGGTGCCTTAGGAAAATATGAGATTGGATATATATTCAACTAACTTTTGAGTTTGCATGTCTTGCAAGTATTGATAGTCAATATGCCCAAATATTTGATGCCACAATCTACTCTCTTCATTGGCATGAGTGTGAAGATAAGATTGCTTTGGGAAATGTAATAAGTGGGAGAACTCATACAGTTTCGAATTATGATTTGCAACACCTTTTGCAATGGTAGAAATTGATACCATGTCCTGAATTTTGACCTCATTTGGATCTCCAGTATGGGTCATCTGATATACTGAAAGTATATTAGCAGTGAGAGTGGGGACACAGATTACATCTGATAAGTATCCATGATCTGGCTTGATTCTTCCAATCCCCTCAGAAGAGACCTCAGAGTCATTCCCCAACATAATGGATGGTCCAACAGTAGCTTCAAATACAGTGAAGAGATTCTTGGAGGAAGACATGTGTCTTGATGATCTAGAATCTATGATGAAGGAGGATTGAGTTGATGCACCTGCCATGAGGGCATGTCATCTCTCTTTGTTCTCAGATCCAGATGGTTCACTCTCTTTCTTTCTAGCGCATGCAAGTATTGGAAGATTATTTTTTTCAATAAGTGAAGCCATGAGATATATGGTCTTCTTCATACATGAGCTCTTAGGGTGATATCCTCGATTACATAAGTGATTTTCCCTTCTAAGTGTGCTTGTCCTTCTTAGGATTAGAGGCTCCATCTTACTGTATGGGAGCCTCCTTCTTCTTTGTATCATTCGAATTTCTATCATAAATTTTTTGTTTTCCTTTTCCATTCGCTCTCCTTGACTCAGTGGCTACAAGAGCTTAATCCAACTTGGATTTTATCACTCCCATGTGCACTAGCTTCTCCTACTCAAGAGTTAGAGATTGGATGAAGTCTTCAAGAGAAGGGAGTTTCCATTTTGGAATGGACAACTTTGTTGACTGGAAGGTAAAAAAAAAACACTGAATAATTAGGGCCTAGCTTTGACAGGATGGCAAGGATGAGTTGTTTTTATTCCTTCTCAATCAGATACCTCTTCAACTGTGAAATCAAGTTCTTGAATTTGTTGAGAAACTCAGTGATAGTTTCAAAATTGCTTGGGATCAAGGAGAAGAGCTCATTTTCTAGTTTATTCCCATTCAAATCATCTTTCTGAAAAAGGAGGGATTCGAGCTTGTCCCAAACCTCCTTTGGAGTCTTCAAATCGATAACATGAAAGTGCAAATATTCAAAAATGCTAAGTAGAAGTAGTCCTACTGCTTCATCAAGCTTGTCTAAGCACTTGGATTTCTCTACTGCACCAGTGGGCTCAACTGTAGAGCCATTCACCACTCTGGAAAGATTCTTCAACTTCAATAAGATGTCCATTTTTTCCTTCCAATAGAATTAGTTGAATGAGTTCAACTTGAGATCCATGATACTGAAGAATTCGTAGCTGAAAGAGGGAGATTCCTGCAAAACAAATGAGAATTATGAAAAGAAGATCTGTTGCAATTTGAATTGAACGCTTCCTTAGAACACTAAGCACATGTGACTAAGTCCTTCACAACTGGATAGACCTCACTAGGTTGCTCCATTGAATTCAAGGAAATAGCACTAGAATTTGCTGTGGAAACTCAGAGGCTTCTGGTGCTCAATGAAAGACAACAGCTCAAGGAACTACTGCAACTATTGCTACTACAATTCAAATAGATGATGTCATCTCTGATACCATGTAATATTTTAGAGCTAGGATCACTCAACAATAGTAGAACTAACTTGAATTTACTCATGTAGTGCATAAAGAAGAAGAAGAAAATTTTGAATCAATAATCACTCATTACACAGAAAATGGAGAAAAACTATTGTATCATACATCAGCTATAAGCTGGAACTATGTAAAATGAATAATAACTGAATACAATGAATGATATTCGAATGCCACTAAGGTCATTCGAATTATCCTCAGTGTGTACCTTGGATAGCATTCGAGACATCATCCAAACCAGTGGCAACGGTCATAAAAGTCAACTAGTTAATCAAATGAGTCTAACTGAGTCTAACTGAGTGCATGGGAACTGATGTAGGGATGCAGACTCCAATGTGGGTGCATGTGGAGCTGTCAATAGTCAGTAGAGCTAAACTAGTATCAGTAGGTGCCTATCTAAGTGCTTCAGTCAGTTAACTGATCAATCATCCCCTGAATCAAGGAACTGAGTCATCAACCAACTAACTAATTGAAGTAACTCCTAAATAGGTAGAATAAGGTGCACATGTTGTCCAGTGATGAAAACAAGGGCACATCAGTGGCTAGGAGGGATAAAACTGAGCAGAAACGGGCTCTTGGGGGCTGCAAAATAAGGACTAGGTGCTGGGAGACTACCATACTGATGACTGGATTCATGCAATTGCATGTAGATGACTGGATGCATGCATAATTTCATGCAAGCATGCAAAATACAAAAATGATGGTGAGAATATTCCAACACGACTACCAATGAAAGCCTAATATTACGAGGTTCATCTTTAAAATTTGGCCATTTTTCCTCAATTTCCCTAAATTCATATCCATCTGCAGGCATTCGAAGAACACCATCTCCACTTCTATTTAGTGCATGGCAATCCATAAATTGTGCTATGCGTTTTCACTTGAACAGTCACTGCAAACATGGAATTATGGGAATATGATGAAGAACCTTTCGAGGAACCATTTTTATTACTTGATTGGTTCGATATCTAATAATATGAAATTCTGGGCATTCAGTTTTCGACGCATGTTGTCCATAATATAAAATATGGTCATCAAGACATTCACCTATACTTTGATACTCCATTAAAATGTCTTTCATAACAACAAGTAAATCTTGATATGTGCGAGGTAAAATATTTGACGATGGTAACAAAAATTCACCTAACAATCTACATCATGAAAATTAACTAATTAATGAAAAGAATATTAGTCATAAATATTACATTCTTATTTAACACATTAATTAACGTTAAAAAAGGAAAAAGGGTCAACCTTTATGTATATCTGATGAAACATATTACATACCTTAGGATCTGTGTCATGAAATTGTTTGACAAATGATTCATAACCTTTAAGTTCATCAGAAGCAATGTAGTGGAGAGAAGATTTGTGCTTGACCCTTTATAAAGTCGTTTATTTTCATTTTCCATCAAAGGTTCATCATAAATACCATCATTGTACCCATCCTCATCTAGCTGACCGAACAAGTCTTGGATCATTTGATTTGTCCCATCATCTTAAACTATGTTATGATAATCATCTACTTCCATGGGATCATTAACTTGATCTTCATTATTCGCTTCATGTTCCTCAGCTTGTACAACATCATTTCTGGTACTAGTTGGGGCATTCTTCAAACCATTAGAGGCCAACTCCAACTTTATAATTACAAGCAACCATGCAAAATTAGTGCATGTATAACAGATACTAAAAATATATAAAATTTTTCAAATAAAATCAATATTAAGAAATATAATTAATATATATTTAGAGCTATTACCATGGGACGATATTCCTTCAATCCCCCATCCATGTGACCATATTCCCTACAATGTTTTCTAGTTGTTCTTATTAAACTTATCACAGTATGTCTCGTAAAACAACTATTGCAAGGGAAAAAACATCTACCATCACCCTTTTCACCCTCTTCATCTCTTTCCCTACCTCTAATATTTTCTGGCATTCTTCCCACAAAAACTATAGTGATGATTATAAAAAAATCCACTTTTTGCTTGACAATAAGAGCTTATATCCTTTCCGAACCATTGTGCATATCGCAAAATTGTCGCAACCACTATAAATGGAAGCATATTTATAAATTTTAAACCGTCGGTATTCC
This sequence comes from Larix kaempferi, assembly GCA_027924585.1. Lineage (NCBI taxonomy): Eukaryota > Viridiplantae > Streptophyta > Pinopsida > Pinales > Pinaceae > Larix > Larix kaempferi. The sequence continues at coordinate 2,756,747 of BSBM01000827.1, forward strand.
GATGAAAGTTGACCAAGTCAATGTTGACTTCGTTAAACTATGGAAAACTATAAAGTGAACTACTACTTTTGTTTCCGTTGTTATTGCGACAGAATGGGTTATGACATCGTAACAACGATGAAATTGAATGCCGTCGTTATTGCAACAATATGATATTAATCGTCGCAATACTGAAGGCGAAGGATAATACGTCGCAATACCGACGATACCGAGGAGGTAAAAAAAATAATTTTTTATGTTTTCTCTTGAATTTTCCAACATCTGTCAGAACCCTATAGTCGGAATTTGGTCCAAATGTACCAGTGTGCTTTCCTAGCAGATGTCTACTATTTCTACTAATGTGTTTTCTCTTAACTAGTGAAATCCTAGTTTTTTTTTAGTGGCCTTGCATAATTGACTCTCTCAACCTACTCCCAAGAACCAAGACCTAGACCATTATTGGTGTGCTATAGACAACAATGATTCTAGTTCCTTCTATTTATATTGTTCTTAATGATTTCATCTTTTGATCAAGAATTTAAATATGAAAAGAATATGTTTACAAGATGCAAATTTATAAGGGCATTAAGAACATTCAATTAGCATCCACTGCTTTCATTCTCCACTGAATAAGGTATCCAATGCAACTTTTAATGAAACAAAATAAGTATTAAACAAATAATGATTTTCCTCCTTTCACCTAATGAAACCAAATTACTTACTAAATAACCATAAACATGCCAAAACACTCCTAAACAAATACCTACAACCTTATGAGTGACTTCAGATACCAAATGCAACAGTAATGAATGCAAAAAATGCAAAACATAGCAAAAAACCCTCTTTTTCAAGCCGCACACACTTTTTCCAAACAAAGGTGTGTACACACACACCTGTTCGGAAGGATAATAACATGTACATGCTCTTGTGCCTTCTAGAGAGAGTGTGTGCTTCTTGTACATATCTAAAAAGTTTTAAAACCTAAAAAAACTTACAATCCTTTTCTTTTACTTAGATTAAGGGACTATTCTATAGATAGATAGGTTTCCAAAAACTCAAGCAAATCCAAAAAATAGACCCAAAGAGGCCCAAAAGGGAAGAATTCAAAGAATTCTTCCCCAGTGGAGTCGCCATCTCTTAACCCCAAATAGTTAGAGATGACTTCATGGAGCAAATGGAGACACAACTACTTAAATTCCCCTAGGATTATTAACTTACATTCATAAAATTAACCAAAGAGACAAGAAAAATACATAGTCAATCAAGAGAGAGAGAATAATAGGCACATGGATCCTATAGGTTGTTCTATAGCTTCCTTCCCTGCATGAACTCCAAAGCATTCCCCTTGATCTTGGAACATGCACATAGGAAAGACAAACCCCCTCTCAAATATTACGGCAATAGATAAGAATGAATCAAATAAGAAAAATATTTAACATCAATTAGTCCTAATTAGGTTTTGACGAATTCTAATCCCTTTATACCAATAAGAATAAAAAATAGCATATATTGAACACTGAATTGGAGGGGTGATGAGAGACATGTATTAATGAATAAAATAAAAACAAGTACAAATATCACATGATCTTATTGTCGACACCTTCAAAAAATTTTCTTGGGTCCCTTTGAACCTAAGCCACTAATGCCTTGATCCTCCCAATCCTTCAAAATTTCTTCTTGAAAACCTCTAAACCCAATTTTTATGACATAAAAGACCTCCTGAGTACTTAACCATCACTCCTAGCAAGACTTAGCCTTATGTTTAAGGGACAAAGAAAACTTGAAACATCATAAACCATGATGGATACATTGGCACATTTTGACTCCTTATAAATATCAAATATGCGTGACCCTACCTGCTTACATAACATCTGATGTATCAAATCGATTGGCAAATAACATTTACAGTGAACAATTTTTCGTTGATCTCGCAAACTCAAAAGGTAGAGTGGACTCCAATGATGTTAGAAACTTCAAATTCTAGCATGTACAAAAGCTCCACCAACCCAATAAATCATATCATCCACTTAGAATCTTTCAATGTTCTCAGGACTTTGGTGATGTGTTGGATTTCAAAGACATTGAACAAAACCTCCATGTAATCAACATTCCACGATCCAAAAAGCACAATTACTCATTGGTTTTGAAATTATTTCTTTTTCATTATCACAATTTTTGTTTTATGGAAGTCTATTGTGTGTTCCTTCCTTATAAATATGGTACAAAAAGAGGAAGGTAAAGAGAAAACACAATATTCAAGCCTCCATTGAATTGAAGACACTCATTGCTAGTAGGTTTTGAAAATTTGTCACCATTAACAATAAGTATTGTGATTAATACTACTGGTAGGTTTTGACAATATGACATCATTATTCTATGAATGGGTCAATCCTTTTCTAAACATATATCTCCTACAGTGCCTTCCCAACACTTCAAAACGAGGTGTTGGATAAAAATAAACTCTAATTCTAGAACCGAATGTCCCATTCTAAATTAAAGATGGGATCAAAATATGTTTAAAGTTGTTGCACCTTCGATAAGGCCTGAATTCTAACATGGATATCCCAGCATAGATCCATCTAAACTTTTGTGCAAAACTTGAGGAGATGTTTGCACCTCCATTATTTGATACCTCTTGGCGCATGGTAGATCTAGAGTTTAGATGGATCTATGTTGGTTTTACGTTAATGAGGTTTGACATGAAAATAATTGCAATTTTCTCCTATTGTGGAGGTGTACTAATATCCTGCAAATTTTATCATTGTTATTTAGTTTATATTGCAAATCTCATTCTCCTTAGTAATAACTTATTAATGTTTCAGTTTACATAAATGATAGTCCCAATTACTTTCTATGTGAACAATATTGTCTACATATTTTACTTTTATTATTTTGCTTCATTTATTTTATTATCCAAAACCACTAAAATATGAACTTTACTTTTATGAATATACATTATATACATGAAATATTAAAAAAAAGGTTTCTAAGATCAAATACCTAAAACATATTGTGGATAAGAATATTTTAAATCATAATTTCAAATCTACTACATTTACTTGGAGTTACTAATCTAGTGAAGATGATTACTAAACTTCCTTCAATGTAAATGTTTTAAAGGAATAAAGAGATATCTTACTAATTTTTATTTAAAAATAAATAAAAATAAAATACCTAAAAAATAGTAAAACATAAAATAACTAAAAAAAGATAACTAAAAAAATATTAAAACGTAAAAATAATGAAGCAAAGCATAAAAATGAAAACAAAAAATGAAAGCACCAATTTAAATCCATTATAGTTCTTTAGTGTTACTACCCTCTTCTTGTTGATGACACGCCTTTCATTTTTTCATTTCTACCCGTAAGCACCTTTCCCACCCAAGGGTAGGGAAAATGGAAAATAAAAACTTATTAAAAAATAAAATAATAAATGGAAAAAGAAAAACAATATATATTAAAAAATAAAATAAAATAATAAGTGAAAAAAGGAAAACCAAAATATATTAAAAAATAAAAAATATAAGTGATTGTACTCGGTCTTAAAGCATTTTAATTTTTTTTGAAACACAACATAGTTATTTAAAATAGATTATTTATTTGAAATATGAAATTATGCTCACTTTAAATTTAAAATCTCAATAGCACATGGTTTTATGAATAATTCCAATTGCGAGAAGAGATTTTCATTGATCAGTAATGGATCCTTTATCAAACGACCATATAATTTACGCAAGTGACCTGCATCCTCTTGAAATTTTCTTTCAATGGCTGGATTCAATGTTTATTTACCACGCTAAACTTATTTCTAGTGCTAATTTTTATATTAATCTCCATAGTTGTTTTTGCTCCTCTTCAATACCAAGAAATTGAACTCCCAGACCCAAATTAGAACACTCTCATATTTAAGACCATTTTAGGGATTACAATAGAAAGGTTCAATAAAAGGAATGAACAAATGAGGCTAATGATAAATGTTGATCCTAGAGAACTAAGGACGCTATAAAGAGAAGATTTATTTAATTGAGGGTTGAAGTTGCAAAAAGGAAGGGAAATTATTAATTGAGAGGCAAGGGAAAGGGTAATTTTCACCATGGCCATAATGATTACTCTCAAAGAAAGTCGATGAAGGAAGGAACAAACAATGGCCATGATTGATGTGTTACTAGGCCGAAATTAGTGTTATATATATATATATGTGCAAATGGGATTGAATTGAGACACAAATAGATATTGTTAATAATATTGTTGAGTAGTGTGTGGTTTAAGAAAAGTAATAAGGATCTAGAATTTAGTTAATTTTTTTTATGAAATTTACTTTACCATGATCATTTAGGTTTTATGTACTAGAATGATGTTTTTAGAGGTTTTGTTCAATTACACATCAACCCAAATAGTTGAAAGCCAATGATATTTTTGGGTGGATTGGAGCTCCAACTTCCTATATTGTCATATTTCAACAATAGGAAGTAAGTTTGCTACAAGATTAATTGACTATGTAGGAATTGTTGATGTTCTTTCCCAAATAACTATCCAATTGTATAGTTCTCATAGTTGTAAGTCAACTCTTGGACGCTATAATCTTATGTAGATCATCTTTATTTTCCTAGTTTCAATAACTATCCATTGTATCTCATCATGTTGTTATAAAAATAGAGCTTTTTGTTGTATTTTGTAGTGCCCCTAGACTACTGTAGACATTGAGGGCACCTGCTAAGTCACCCAACTGTTTGAAACGTTAATAAAATAACCCTATGATTTTATTTTGAGTATATTTATGATTACGATTGATTGATATATGTGCATTTGGGTAGTTATTGTGAATGGACGATTTCATGTTATTTAACGATTAACTTTGATATGAAAATTGTACATATGGAAAATGCTTAACGACTAGCTGTACGGTGATTATGTATTTGTCGACGAAATGTATATTTGATTAGAAATTTGAATAAATCATCAATGTTTAACAATACTTGATTTAGAAATCAGATGATGATTATTGAGGACAGTGCTACTAATAAATTGTTGTGAGAAGTGTGTATAGAAACAAGTGAGACGGTTCACCAACGGACACACAAAGGAACATGAAGGGTCGTAGAGTACGGGTAAATCACACACAGGGGGAGCGACGACGATGTCGACTTCCGAAAAGAATACCACGCATGAGCAGATAAGCACTGATCCGCTTGCTCAAGAGGAATGCGTGAGAGCGTACGAGGTGGGCCATGACGGAGCTGGTCACGTACGAGTTGAGGGGCGCGCAGTGAGAACGGACTCACTCCTCAGCGCCATTAGTCCCTAGATAGCATGTAGACAGAGGATGGATGGTAACGATTCCTAAAATCCCTACAAGAGTTCCCGCAAGTCAAAATGGAAAGATGGTGGCAGAAGGGCCCGACGATGCGGTACCCTGTCGAGAACGGAAAGAATGGACGCAAGGACCCAACAATGCGGTACCATGCCAAGGAATGGAAACCATGGATGACTGGACCTGACGGAGTGGTGCCATGTCAGAGAATTAAAATTAAGGAACTAGGAGCCCAATGACGCGGCACCGTGATCCTAGTGAGTTTGATGGTTAACTTTAACTGCATAAAAACTTATGAGAATAACTCTAGATTATTACTTAGCAAATGCATAAAAATAATTTAGGCATTTGCACATGAATAGTTATTTTTGTTGAGCATTTAAAATAATAGAAATCATTATTTAGGAGAAAAATAGAATCCTAAGATTAGACACCTAGTCAACTAAAAGCTAGGAGTTAATTAAAATATCTGGGGGACAAACTGGAGCAAACTTAGGGGTGTTGGTGCACTTCCTAGAGAAACTGACACTTGGATGGGTGAGTGTTTTAATTAAATAATTAATTGAAAATATTTAATTATGCATGAAGCGACATGTGTCGCATGAGATTTTCCTTTATAAGGAAGGCTTGGGGAATGGGTAAAGGGCCATAATTTGGACGATTGTCGTAATTTTCGAATGCCTCAAAGACTTGCTGCTATCTAAGGGTTTGGCTTAGAAATCCTGGTGGGAAGGGAAGCCCAAGCTGAATTTCTGAAATACTTGTGTGAGCTCTACGACCCAAAGCTCGGGGGAGTCCATGCGACTGAAAGCATGAGCCTATGGTTGGGTGGCGAAGCTAACGGTTGCTTCGCCTATGGTTAAACGAGCTTCGCTGGAGGGATCCTACGGAAGACGCAGACGACAGTGGACAAGATGGTATCAAAGACAGGTTATGGTTTGTTTTAATTTGCTAAGTTATTCATTTATTTAGTTTATTTATCTAGTCATTGTGCTTTCTAATCTCTTGTGTATCAAGTGGTTGAGTTTCAGGTTAAGCATGAAGGCCCCTACAGGAGGGGAACTACATTTGGTATCAGAGCCGGTCGAGCCTTGAGGCACCGGACTCCTATTTTTTTAGCGGACCGTGTGATTGATAGCGGGTTTAAAGTTGCAACGTCTGTGGAATTTCAATTTTGACCGAAGAAGCCGTTTCTACAGGTTCTAATTTGTTAGCATTTTTATTTTCTGTATCTATTTATGTTTTGATTTAATTCTAAAATTTGAATTTTTCAGATGTGTTACGCCTATGCTTTGATTTAATTATGAAATTTGAAGTTTTCAAATCTGATATGCCTGTGTTGATGTAATTCTGAAATTTGAAGTTTTTCATATCTGTTATGACTGTGTTCTGATTTAATTTTGAAATCTGGACTATAAATGTGATATCCAGTCAAAGAAAGTAGCTACATAATTTTTACTAGGATTTAGACAGAAATATTGATTATCATTTAAACACGGAACTCTATGTTTCTGGAAATGTAGAGTTAGATAAAAGAAAACCAGATCGGATCTACCTTTACAGTATTCGAATTCTTCAAAACTCAGAGTAGATCGATTGTTTATATTTTCTGTATTGCATTTCCAAAAAAAAAAAAAAAAAGCTCAGTTCACATCCCCTTGCAGGATTTCTTTTCTCAATTTATAGGTCATCGATTGAGTCATTTCATAACAATTACGTACTACCAATTTACATACTAAACTGTCTATTGTTTCTTTTATGATTTTAACTCTGTGCTTGAGCTGCGATTCCTGTTGTAAGTATTGAATGAGATCCTGATCTCCAAGCTAATACTAGTATTAGACGATTACGCCTCAACCGACTGCTTTTCCTTGTTTATGTAAATCCTGTGTTGAATTGCGAATCCTTGCCGAAAGCTGAGTTTACACTCGAGTTCCTGTGGTAGTCATTTCTTCTTTTTTTTATTGGGTATATTTCGATGTTGATTCGGAATGGTATTCCGTGAAACCTTTGCTTGATGGCTCGAATCCACAAAAGAATAAACCCATCTCAGTCACCTGGAATACCTATTAAAGATCGACTTAATTTTTGCACGGTGTACATGATTGATCTCTGAACTCATGATTTAGATAGCAGTTGGTTTCCGTTTCTCCACTGACCTGTCTCCACTGTTGGGGATACGCTATTGTGGCCCTATCTTTCTCCCGTTGGGATACTGATTTAACATATCTTGTGATGATATGCTTCAGAAATTACTGAACGCATGCGTCGGTCTTCATCCTTCTAATAGCTCGGCGTGGCGCATCTGGCTTGGAGACAATCGGAGTAAAACTCTTGCAGTTGTCGAAAGGAATAACTGTGTGTAATATCCGATTCAATTATTTTCTTCCAGTAGTACTTTGTAGTTAAAGTTTATTATTTATAAATTACAAACCGAAGTAACATAAACCCCCTACTGTGTAACTCGAGTTTCAGCCTGGATCATCAAAAAAATTGTATCACTGCCTGTGTGTGAGTTGGTGTGCAGACCCTGTCGTTAAGATATTACATAAAATATATGTGAATCCCTATCCAGCCTGTATTCCAGTTCCATCCTTTTAAATTAAGGAACAGTGTGCGAATCTTTATTTTGTGATATGCTGTACACCGGTAGTTAGAAATCGCTGGGAGAATGTCACTATGGAAATGAGGAAACGTTGGTGAAATTAACTCCTTGGTGTGCTAAAAATAATTATGAGTCTGCCTGTGCGTGAGATGATGTGTAGATCCTATCCGAGATATTATTGTTATGCAAATTATTGTAAATATTTAATTGTTCTGTGTACATTGCTAAAGCATGGGTTAGGGAAATGATAGAGAGTTGGGAGTCCTCCAATTGATTACACTCGACAACATCTGAACGTTGCGATCATTGCGAGCTGAGTTGGCTTATTTTTCCTCAAACGTCCTCATGTATCCTTGACTACCTTCTATTGAGCACTTGGCAGTCCTAGTCGATGTTAACTTATGAATTGTTGAGGCAGCGAAAAGTTACCTGGAGTTAACTAGATTAGTGCCACTTGTCACTTTAGATAACAGAGGATACGTTGGTGGGATTATAAAGGGTTTATTTAGTTGTTAAATCGCGTAGACTCTAGCCTTGTGCACCGTAACTTTCCCACTTAGGAAGATATCCGTAACTTTTCCACTTTGGCAGATATCGTGAAGCCATTAAAATCCTGTCCCATGAGTTCTGTAGCACCGCATACTTCTGTTGCAACCGAAATGACTCGTGTACAATGATAGTACCCGTTAAATCCATCTTGCAGTAGTGACAGGTAGAGGTGAGTGAGATCTGCGATTGGCGCGCTGACAGCACCATGCTTCACGGCATTCCGGTAGTTATTAATTGATGCAGGTGCGAGACTCATCACTCCAAAATCCATCCGATTGGTAGTGGCGATGTAACTCCTGATATTAAAGAGCTGGGTACATGGCGATGGATAACCGTGAGAAAAACACCGAACCATTCGTGAATGGTGGCCTCCCCTATAAGTCTGCCCATTGATTGTTTCATCGCCGTGATTCTAGTACGCCATCCCTTGAGAAGAATTATATTCCTTTTATGTCTGATCTCTTAATGATGTGCACTTAGGTTGCTGTCACACCATAACCCTCCCATCGATAGAGCTTAAGAACTCACCGAAATGTTTTATTACTCCGTATCGAGACTACCCAGATTGAATGTAAAGAGACTGTAAAATACTTCAGTAAATTAAATATTCATGACTGCCAAACTAAATCTGAGTCATACTAGAGATTTTAATAACCTGTGAATTGAGTATGGGTGTAGGATTATGAAAGCGTTACAATTGAATGAGCCGGCCGCAAGGTATATGGCTTAGATTTTTTTTTTTCATCACGCTTGAAAAATGGATATGTTCGGCATATTTGTAATGAAATTGTGTTTAGAGGCAGCTCAATTTTTTTTTTTTATAAAATTATTGATATGTTCTCAGTATTTGAAATGAATGAGAAATGGCATTTAGATATAGTTTATAATTATATGAAATTTTGTGATAGGTTGAGTATTTGAAACTAAAATATGAATTGGTATTTAGATGTCGTTCATAATTCTATAAAAATATCAATATGTTATGCACGATTGAAATAAAAGTGAATTTGCAATTAAATTAATTCATAGGTTATAAAAGTGTTAATATGTTCTGAATGTTTGAAACGAAAGTAAAAATCGTATACAGATTTATTATATGGTTACAAGAGTACTAGTCTACTTTTGAAATAAAATTGAATTATATCCTTAAATCCATTATATAGGGTATACGACTATTAATAGATTCTGATGTATTTGGGATAAAATTTAAATGCATTTAGATTCAATATAGGTAATCAGTGTATTGTCTACTGAGCAAATTTGATATGATTTGAAAAGTAATTATTTCAATATAAATTTGTGGGTATTGATATGTCCCCAATTTACTTTTAAATTAAAATTGAATTGTGACTTGTATTGAATATAGTTTATGAAAATACGGTCTTCATTTCGAATTAGTTGTAATGTCAAAATGAATTTGAAATGCAAAGCCCATCTTAGGGATTATTGATTATATCGTAATTTGTGGGTTAAAATTAAATTGAAATAGTCTATGCATCCATATATTGATTACATATAATGTTATAGATTTAAATACATGGGAATATTTATATCATAAGGATTACTCTTTTAGTATAGAATGTCAAGGACTCATTTGTGTTAGGCGTAGTTGATTTTGAAATAGAAATTGTGGTTGTATACTGATAAGTCGCATGTATCTATGCATAGGTTATATATATGTATATCATAGGTATGTGAATTTGTGTAAAAAAAAAACGACTATGCCATTAACGTATGATCATGTTAAGAAGCACTTAGGTCATTGAGATCATCTGTAATGCCCCTAGAATGACTCGGGACCTTAAGGGAACCTATCGAGTGAACTAGCTGAACAACTTTGACATAGTGGTCTCTTGAGCCTTGTTATGTCTTAAATGATTGAGGGAAAACCTGAAGATATGAATGCCGACACTAATTAATAAATGAATTAAGGAATTAAATTATACGTGTGGAGTGGGATAATTGATTGATTACACCTTGATTAATGATTAGCCCTGATTAATCAAGTCAAAGTGCAGTAGGACAGTTACAGTCCTAGCTCTGCGACTTGGGAGTACGCAACTGAGATGCGTCATAACTTTCCATTTTTTCTGAACTTCGGGACGAAGTTCTAAATAAGTAGGGGTGTATGTAGTGCCCCTAGACTACTGTAGACATTGAGGGAACCTGCTAAGTCACCCAACTGTTTGAAACGTTAATAAAATAACCCTATGATTTTATTTTGAGTATATTTATGATTACGATTGATTGATATATGTGCATTTGGGTAGTTATTGTGAATGGACGATTTCATGTTATTTAACGATTAACTTTGATATGAAAATTGTACATATGGAAAATGCTTAATGACTAGCTGTACGGTGATTATGTATTTGTCGACGAAATGTATATTTGATTAGAAATTTGAATAAATCATCAATGTTTACCAATACTTGATTTAGAAATCAGATGATGATTATTGAGGACAGTGCTACTAATAAATTGTTGTGAGAAGTGTGTATAGAAACAAGTGAGACGGTTCACCAACGGACACACAAAGGAACATGAAGGGTCGTAGAGTACGGGTAAATCACACACAGGGGGAGCGACGACGATGTCGACTTCCGACAAGAATACCACGCATGAGCAGATAAGCACTGATCCGCTTGCTCAAGAGGAATGCGTGAGAGCGTACGAGGTGGGCCACGACGAAGCTGGTCACGTACGAGTTGAGGGGCGCGCAGTGAGAACGGACTCACTCCTCAGCGCCATTAGTCCCTAGATAGCATGTAGATGGAGGATGGATGGTAACGATTCCTAAAATCCCTACAAGAGTTCCCACAAGTCAAAACGGAAAGATGGTGGCAGAAGGGCCCGATGATGCGGTACCTTGTTGAGAACGAAAAGAATGGACGCAAGGACCCAACGATGCGGTACCATGCCAAGGAATGGAAACCATGGATGACTGGACCCGACGGAGTGGTGCCATGTCAGGGAATTAAAATTAAGGAACTAGGAGCCCAATGACGCGGCACCGTGATCCTAGTGAGTTTGATGGTTAAATTTAACTGCATAAAAACTTATGAGAATAACTCTAGATTATTACTTAGCAAATGCATAAAAATAATTTAGGCATTTGCACATGAATAGTTATTTTTGTTGAGCATTTAAAATAATAGAAATCATTATTTAGGAGAAAAATAGAATCCTAAGATTAGACACCTAGTCAACTAAAAGCTAGGAGTTAATTAAAATATCTGGGGGACAAACTGGAGCAAACTTAGGGGTGTTGGTGCACTTCCTAGAGAAACTGACACTTGGATGGGTGAGTGTTTTAATTAAATAATTAATTGAAAATATTTAATTATGAATGAAGCGACATGTGTCGCATGAGATTTTCCTTTATAAGGAAGGCTTGGGGAATGGGTAAAGGGCCATAATTTGGAGGATTGTCGTAATTTTCGAATGCCTCAAAGACTTGCTGCTATCTAAGGGTTTGGCTTAGAAATCCTGGTGGGAAGGGAAGCCCAAGCTGAATTTCTGAAATACTTTTGTGAGCTCTACGACCCAAATCTCGGGGGAGGCCATACGACTGAAAGCATGAGCCTATGGTTGGGTGGCGAAGCTAACGGTTGCTTCGCCTATGGTTAAACGAGCTTTGCTGGAGGGATCCTACGGAAGACGCAGACGACAGTGGACAAGATGGTATCAAAGACAGGTTATGGTTTGTTTTAATTTGCTAAGTTATTCATTTATTTAGTTTATTTATCTAGTCATTGTGCTTTCTAATCTCTTGTGTATCAAGTGGTTGAGTTTCAGGTTAAGCATGAAGGCCCCTACAGGAGGGGCACTACATATTTGTACAACATATCTAATACATATTGCTTTATGTCTTGTACAAGGTTTTTGTTTTGTAGAAGAGATCATGGTCTGTGATATTATTTTAGCATATACATGGTATAAAATATAACCTCTACCAACCCCTTCTCATCTTTTTTCTGGGAGATATTGGTAAGTTTCTATTGTTTGTGAGGTGTTTAATGTGTTGACAAGTTCTTGGGGAGGTTGTCGCTTATGTATTTTCATGGCTCTATGTATCTATATTGTTGTTTCATGTTACAGTGTGGATTGATTTCTTAGATTAGCACTACTTTAGATCACATCAATGAAAGATAATATCTCTTTAGATTTGTAGTTTTCATTGATATCTAAACATTTGAGTATCACAAATTGTAGAATTTCTCTATATTTATTTTTTGATAATTTGTTTCAACATAAGTTGTCCTTCAACACCCTTGTTTTGTGCATGGGGATTGCATTTTTTCACTATCAATTATCTGGATATTGCAAGACACATTTTTAGTGTTTTTTTTTTGCTCTCTATAATTCTTGTTAAAGTGGTTGAGTCTAGTGTTGTTGATCTCCTAACTCCCCATAATTATGATACTTGGAAACTCAAAATGAAACAAATTCTACAATCAAAAAGTCCATGTAAAATTTTGGATGAAGCACAACCAATATTTACAAAGGAAATTGAGATATTTTATTATAAGAACAAACTTGATGGATACATGGGTTTGATTGGGATGCATGTTTTAGATAGTAAGTCAGTTCATATTGTTAAATGGAAAGCGACAAAAAAAATTGGTGGCAAGTTGAATTTACAATTTGGCAAAGCCAATGAATTTCAAGAATTGAAATTGGAAGTTGAGTTGTCATCCCTTGTACCTGATGAGCATTATTCCATTGAAGATTTTCTTACCAAATTCAAGTTTTGTTGTCATAGTTGAGAGGTTGTGCAAAAAACAAAATATATGAAGAATGTATTTCTCTAATTTTGTCAAATTTGAATGCTACTTTTAAGGGAATTTCCTCTACCTTTTATTCTACTATGGACGCACTTGGTTCAGAGTTTAAAATGATATCATTTGATATTTTCTATGAGCATCTCACTAGAGAAAAATCTAATATTGTGCAATTAGATGTTCTTTCTGGATCTAAGAATCAAGCTCTTGTGGCTCAAACCTCCAAAGGTAAGCATAAAAATTGGTGCAAACAAAATATTGATCCTGCTTAAGCTGGTAAGTCTACCTCCAAGACTAAACATAATTCAAAATCCTCTAATTCTCCATCTTTAGTATTTAGTGAGTCTTCCTCCAAGACAAACAGGAAATCAAGTATAATTTGTATCTTTCATGGCATACTTGGGCACGATGAATCCATAGGTTGGATCAAACTAGAACCATTGAATGAAGGCATGTTGTAGCGCACAATTTCAGTGCCAAAACCTTATTCGGGTTAATTACATGCACTATCTACTCAAGCCTTATATGCATCTTGAGACAGCTAAAACCTTGATTTTGGCACCTCATACCATATGATTCACTCTCATGAGATGCATCCTTCTACATCTAAAAATCTAATTTTGTATATTGGAGTTGGAGACTCTATGCAACTTGATGTTTTAGGATGAGAAACTATGTAGTTTGTTGATGGCTAAATTAATGAATTTTTCCTTGATCTTGAAATATTTGATAATGTACTCTCTATTTATCAAAATTTTCACTTTGGTGACGGGAAGACAATGAAATTTACACCTCGTGATGTGGTCATTAGAGAGCTATATAATCCATAAGTTGTTTCTTTTGGTAGGATTGATCATAGTTCTTAATTTTATAAGTTTGATGGTTTTGATAATTTTTTAGGCTCCTTTTCCATAGAACATGCTCATTCTTTGAGCAGGCCACGGCATGAAAGATTTGGACATCTAAACTATAGGTATTTGCAACAATTGATAAAACTGATTTTGGTTCTTGTTCTTCGTAAAGTATCTTGCACTTATGGAGTTTGTCTAGGTTGTGTTATTAGAAAACAACATCAGAATCCTTTTCATAAAGGTAATGCCTTGTATGCTACCAAATATCTTGAGTTGGTAAATAGTGATCTAATGTCATTTTCAACTCATTCATTTTCCAGGGCTAAGTATTCGCTTTTGATAACTTCTCACATTGCTCTTGGGTGCACTTTCATAAGTCCAAGATTGAGGTCTTTTCTACTTTTAAGGCCCTCAAATATTTTGTTGAGAAGTAATGCTCTCTTTATATAAATAAAATATGCATAGATAATGGATTGTATCAATCATGCATTCAAATATTGTTGTAGAGAAATTGACATTCAACATTAGCACTTTGTTCTTGACACTTATCAATAGAAGGGAGAGGCTTGGGCCTATTTCAAGCCCGATGTTTCTTATTTCAGGGTATTTTGCAGTCAAGCTTGAGCCCTAATTCCATATGAAAAGCAAAAATATATGGAGATGAAGAGTCAACCATTGATTTTTGTTGGTTTCTAAGAGGATATGAAGGCATACAAGTTATTTGATCCTTTATCTATAGATTATTTTTTTAGAGGGGTAGTCCACTTTGATGAGCATTTCGACCTAATCATTTTTCCCAATCCTCCCATAGATTGTCTTGCGTACATTGGTGAATATTGCATTGACATTTTTGTTTTTTCAGAACAAGAAGTTGATGTGAATATTTTTGTTGCAAATCACACTATTGGTAATGAAATTCAACAAATAGAAAATATGCATGAAGTTGAAAACAAGGTGGAAGAAAATATTCCATAAACACCACTTGATCAAGGACAAATTTGAAGAAAGAGCCTATGTGAACGAAAGATAACTAAGAGATATGGATACGAGGAAACTAACTTTAGTTATTTAGTCACCAACCCTTTCCATACTTCTTCACATCCAATTGGTAATTCTCTTTTGGGTGACACCAATTCCACTAACCCACAACATTTTTTTATGTTGTTGTATACCAAAATGGGATGTTATCGTGACAAAGGAGTATTCTTCCCTGTTGAAGAATAACACCTAGAATCTCGTTCCTCTTCCTAAGGAACATAAGCTTGATCATTTTAAATGGATGTATAAAACGAAATATGTCATAGACGGCTCCACTGACAAGCATAAGGCACATCTTGTAGCCAAGGGATTTTCATAGGTTGAAGGAATTGATTATTCTAAGACATTTTCCCCTGTTGCAAAGAGTTTTTTTCTACGTGGATATTTGCACAAGGAAATCTACATGGAGACATATCTTCTCAAACATGTAGTCTCAAACAAGCTTCTCGATCTTCATTTTAGAAGATGGATAAGTTTCTTTTTGTTTTAGGTTTCAATTATTGTCATTCCAATTCTATAATGTACACTAAGAGGTAGGGTGTTGATCTCTTGATTTTGGTTATGTTCATGGATGATTTAATTCTCATTGGTAGTTCTTCATCCATGATTCACAGTGTTCATCGAGCACTAATGGAGTAGTTTGATATGACAAACCTTGGTCCTTTGCATTATTTTATTGGCTTACAAGTCCTTCAATATCATAAGGGAGTTACATTTTTCAATAAAATTATGCCCTTGATTTACTTCATTGCTTTGGCATGGTTGATTGCAAGCCTCCTCCCACTCCATAGTTAAGGAATTCAACTTTTTGTGAGTTGTGCTTCACCACGTGTTAATCCTTTGATATATAGGAAATTGGTTGGAAGTCTATTGTATTTGAACCATACATGACCTTCCATCTCGTTTGCAAGTATGTCTCTTAGTTCTCTCAATTTCCTCATGAGAGTCACTAGAAGGTAGCCAAGCAATTTTTGAGGTACATTAAGGGTACTACCAATTTTGGCATTCGGTATACTTTAGGTGATTCTCAAATTATGGATTTCATTGTGTTGATTTGGTTGGTTCATTTGATCGTTTTCCTATTTTTTGAAAATTTCGTTTTCATATTGACGTCAACATTTTCATAGTTAGTAATAAGTTTTGACTAAAATATTTTTAGAGAGTCAAGTATAGGAATAGATGTAGTCTATACAATTTTTCAATCTATTTTTCCTATAAATATTGGCTGTCCCAACATGTGTCAACGAAAAACCCTTTGTCATAAAAGTGTTTCCCAGATTCGCGTTTTCACCCAAGACGTAATTAATGATTGCATTATCTTATGTATAACCTGAGTATTTTGCTACAATTGTTTACTAGTGAAGAGGTCCTTTGGATTTGAAAACTGATGATAGAGTTTGGAATTAAGAAAGAACACCCCACTAATCTTTGGTATGATAATCAGAGTGCCATACCTATTTCTTGCAAAACAATTGAACATGAGCATGAAAAAATGCAAAGAGATTCACATGCAACTCATTTGACAACTCATCTAGGATCAGGTAAAATTTTAATTAGAACACTACCTAAATTTCTACGTATAAAAAATAGGAGAATCCCCATGATGTATATGAAAATATGAAGGCTATTTTATCAATTTTATATTATGTATATATACTTTTTTGGAAAATATCTCATTGAATTATATAATCCTGTAAAATCTTGGCAAATATTTCACTAAATTATAAAACCTTGTAAAATGCTAGTGAAACGTTCACTAAAGTTTAAAACCTTGTAAAGTCTTGGTGATTTTTTTGATAAAGTATAACCATATATAGTAATAGAAAAACATATAAAAAAATACTAAATAGGAGATAAATATTAATAAATCATCACATAACAAGCCCTCTTTTGGTGGTAGTTTGGTACCTCATTCTATCACAGTACATTGAAATTCACCATACTCTAGGAATATTCTTGGAAAACAACAACGGATTGTTTCATCATCAGGACAAATAGAATCGGTATTCATATGAGGTCCCAACAACACCTCAATCCTCATTTATCTCTCCATGTTATTACAAGGAGCCACCAACACCTCATTTATGCACACACCTTACCAAATTAGAGGGTTAAAAACTCTAAATTGTATTGCTTATTTCAATGCATCTAGAATTATTCTAAAAATTAATTGTCACTCTATATGGAAAGAAAATGTGTGTTCCAAGTTCGTCAATGAATGTTTATTCAACCAAATACTATCCACATGCTTCAAAACCTAATTAAAACCCAACCCCGCTATGCATGATATATTTCCAAGCAAAAATAAAAAAAATGCATGTCGCTGAGAATGTGCTGATGTCAAGACATTAGTTCAAGCCTTTAAATCCATGAAAGGAAGGTTGCAAAACTATGATAGAGCTAGTATAATAGTAATGAGGCAGTTTGGACTGAATCTGGGACTGCTTTTACAAATACAATAAAAAAGTAAACAAATTTCCGGGCTTCAATCAAAGGTTGCATCCTTTTCTAAGGTTTCTACAAACAACTGGCAACATGCAAGTTGAAATCAAGTTTCTACAAACTACTACAAAAATCCTTTGAGAACCATAAAATTCAATAAACAAAACAAGCAACATGTCAAAATAATTAACAACGCCCAAAGAAAAAGAAGCAGACAAAGATTTTGGGATTCCAAGTTGCTCCACCCATGGCCTGTCCCAAAAAGGAGAACAAAAACACAAGTAGAAACAAAATGGCACTTGTTATAAGCAATGTCATGGCCTCATACATGACCAAACATGCAACTATGAATGATGTCCTATCTCCCATGCATGATGCCCCAAACACCCACAGAAACGTTATTGTTGCATCATCGATCACATGCTTCACAATCCCCTTGTTTCTTGGGGAAACTTTGGATTTGATGCGATGGGATTCCAAACTCTCCCAGATTAAAATGAGTCACTATAAGGCCTGGTAGTAAATATAAACTACCCTTCTCATGTGGACATAAAACAAAATGCAAAATGAGAATTGACCCATAAAATCTAGACGAATATAACTCTGACTTTGATTTCCATGATCTATAGAGGGTGAAATAGCCCCTAGCAACTACCATTTATAGAAATTGGGGGCGAATGGGATCTGTGTAGTGATTTTTGTGGGTGAACAGAGGTTTAAATCGATTTTTATAGGGGCTAAATTGTTTTATCTTGGATCCCCTTTCTAAATTTGATGGGGATAACCTCCTCTTCATTAAAAATAAATAAATAAAATGTGGGCTAATCATACCTAACGAGTGTTTAATAAAAAGTTATCCCATTAAAAATTTAAAAATCATAAATTTAGCCCATGGGCTAAGATTAGCCCCTAAAATTTTCCATGTCTAGGATTTTGTTCTTAGTTCAAAGTATTTTCCTATTGAAGAGCAAGTTGCATACATCTTCAATAAACCTTTTACATCGCCACATTTTCTATAGTTGCAATCGATGCATCTATCTTGTACATGGTTTTGGTGTTATAGAAGAGTTCTTGAATTGTGATGTTATTGTCTTAATATATACATGAATCCCACTAGGAGGATTTGTATATATTGCATGGATTCCCTACCTAATTACATCGGTGAATGGTATGGTGTATTTCCCAATAGACCCACACAATTTCAAACATACAATGAACGAGCTTTATCCTTATCGATTAAATTGAAGGCATGCCACCTTTACATTGATGATCACTATCATTGATAATGAATCTAAAAATATATATTAGCAAATCTACTTCTTTTTTAAGTGTTCCTAAACCATTATGTATGTTTTAAGATGCTCATATTATTAATTTTTTTTAAAACAACCCATAATATGTGGTGTTTTTCCTTGAACAAGATTAAAATTAACAAGAACTGTATAATGCCATGGTCGAGTTTTTAGGTTGAGCTCGGTCCAACTGTAAATTGGTGGAAGTTTTCTTATACTTATAGGGTCGATTCTTAATAGATCATGTACTCTTGCATATTGTTTAAGAGTCCTTCAAGCGACCATGGGCGATAGTTATGTTAACATTTGTCCAAATCCAATAAATGTAAATAAATTTAGGCATTAAAAAATAAACATAGAAAGGATATATATATATATATATATATATGAGAGAGAGACAAATGCATACTTGTTGTAGTGTAAAGTGTTGTTTGATTTAATGTATTTTTTGAAAAGGTCTATGTTGATCCTCCCTATATGGTTAAATTTTTAATACTCATAAATGCACAATTTGGAGCGCATGTTAATGAAACTTAAATGATAAAAATTATACATTTAAATACATTCAAATGGGATGCATTGGAAACTATTTTGGGGCATACTCTTCCAGTAAAGAAAAGAAAGCAATGCTCTTCCGATAAAGAAAAAATAAGCAAAAAGAAAAAGCAAAAAAGTAAGCAACGACAACCGTATAAGGAAACCAAGAGTATTTATTGAGCTTGTGCCTGCTTGAATGCATTTATAAGTTCTCTCTGGCATTATATTCTTTATGTGATGCAATGATTCTAAGGAAATCATCTAAGGAAATCACAAGTATTTATAAGTTCTCTTTGTTATTGATTGAAATCTTGTTCCTGCTTGGATGTCTGTGATGCACTGCTTTTTCCATTCACTTCTTTCATCTCATGGCTTGAAGTCATCGAGTGCATTTGAAGCCTTTATTCTCTATTAATTCCTTGGATGTCTATGTTCTCTTTCTTCATATGATGATTTGAAGTCACCAAGTGCAATGCCTGTTCTCTATTAATTCCTTTGGATCATAGTTTTGTATTCTATTTCCACAATGTCAATGGAAAGGATTCCACTAGTTTTTTTCTTCCTTTTAACATTTATTTTTCTCTAACTTATAATTTACCATTAAGAAATTTAACAGAACATTGGAATGCATGTTTACTCAATGGAGGTTGTTTCACTAATTTTCTGGTTTCGTTTTACAAATTCTTGATCTTTGTAACCTTTAATTTCCACAACGTCAATGGAGAGGTTTCCACTGGTTTTCTGCTTCCTTTAACATTTATTTTTCTATACCTTTTAATTTACCGGTAAGAAATTTAGCAGAAATTGGAATATATGTAGTTAATCTGTTCATGGAGATCTTGTAATCGGCATGCAACAAATTTAGGAAATTGTGTGCTCGTTTTTGCATCAGTTATTTCTGTTTCCCATGAATTGTATTGAGACTTTTTTCACTACGCAGAACCCTGAGAAGTCAAATCAGGCGTGGTGATTACAAATGCATTTGGCTTATATTTACTTATTTTTGAGTCATGTGGTGAATTTTCTTCTTCATTTTACTCGTTATCTCTATTTGTATTCCTTGTTTTTGAATTTTCCCTTCTTCATGTTACTCCCTGTTATCCTCGTATGTATTCCCTGTTATCTTCTGGTTTTCATTTACAACCTTTTTTATTCTATTTTCTACTCCATTTTATCTTTGTGAGTAGTCCCTGTTTTTGAACGCCTATTCTGTGTTTTATTCTAGTTATGTATCTAATGTGTATGAAAAACATTAATACAAATTGTTACCATTGATTATGGGATCTTTATTATATTTTTTCTTTGATTTTTTCTGTTGATTGTTTTTTTGCGCTTTCTTCTAGCTATAAGTTGGTGATTGTTTTCTTTTTTCTTTCTTTTCTGATGTCAATGTCCATTGTTCATGATCAATGTGCTATACTTGAACAATGATAATGGAGTTTGTTTCACTAATTTTTTGGTTTCACTTTACAAATTCTTGATCTCTGTAACCTTTAATTTCTGGGATGCATATGATCATAAATATATATAATAATATTCCAATGCTTACTTTCAGAGCTATTATAGTTTGTTGATGGAAATTAAATCCTTATAATACAATCCAATAGTTGCATGAAATTTTGTTGATTGAGTAAATTGCATAGATGGATTTTAACTTTTGTATTTTCTTGTGATTTGTTTTACTCTTTTTTTGTTTGCTACCATTTTGTTGTTTACTAATCAAAACTCTTAAAGGTGGAATGTATAATAGGAATGCTAGCAAAGTTATTTATTTCCTTTTTATTTAAGAGTGGGTTGTGTTTATTAGTCTATTTTTCATGCCAATTCTTGTTATCTTTGTCTATGCATTCCTTCTTGTTGAATATCTCTATATGATTAACAATCAGCTTATTCCTTTGAACAACATGAATGGAGATAAGTTACCTTGATTTTCTGGTTTTTTAAATGATTCCTTGTACACTAGATTAGAAATTTATTAGTAGTAGAATATTGGATTGTTTTATTCTCATAGTTCTTGTTAAAGTGTTCATATGCCATGCGCATCAACAACATAGGGGACACATTCATGAACTTAAAAGATTCAGTTTTGTATTGGTGGTCTTCTATGCCCTATGATTCAATTATTTTCATAGTTATGCAAACCTTTAAAGGTTGAGTACTACCAAGATGATGAGAAGAGAAAAGCTTCATGAGTTCTTCCTGTGACTATGTATTACTTGTTGAAGATTTGTTTTGTATTTTTTTTAAGCACATGTTTATGTGTATGGTTCATGATTAAGTTGTTCTCTATTTGAACATCATTAATGGCGACAATTTCTACCAATTTTCTGGTTTTTTTACAATGATTTTTGGTTTATAACCTTTAATTTCTTGGATGCATGTGCTTAGATATTTTGCAGATATCTGAAATGTAATCAATTGTATGAGCTATTCATTCAATCCCTATTACATGGCATTTTTTCCATTTTCTTATTCACACTGATTCTAGTTAGCTCAGTCTTTGCATTCCATATTGAATGTATATTCTTTATTTTACTATAATTATTTTACATTTTGATGCATATTATTTTTTGACAAATAATAAGATTATTTATATCTTATTTATGACTTTTAATTTCCATCATGATTCATGCAATTAATGATTTAGCAAAATATTGCAATGTTTAAATTGTCAAATTCGTTGTTAATTTATCCATACCACATTTATTAGTAGAATACACTGCAATCTAGAAAAAGTGATTTGAGTGTGGTTTGTTTTTACACTTTTTTTTGGTGATCCGAGAACCTTTAAAGCTGGAATCTTGCCCAAGGTGATGAGAAATGCTTCTGAAGTTCATCTCCTTTGCATTTACAAGTCCTCTGCTACATCTTTTTGTTCATTTGTGTCTTTCTATGTGTGTTCCTTGTTGTTGAATGTCTATGTTGTGTTGTGTTGTTTTTTGATGTCTATGTGGTATGGTGCACTATCACCATGCCCTCTTTTTGAACAACTTTGAGGGGAGACTATTTGCTTTCTTTTTTTTGTTTTCTTTTCACAAATTCTTTGAACCCTTATAATTTTCAAGATTATTATGATTCGAAATCTAGCCTGATATTGGAATGTTTACTGGTAGATTCATTGTTTATAAAAAATAAATTTTAGGTTCATCAACAGAATAGAGTGCAAGTGAAGATAAATAATTCTAAGAAATTATGTGATTGAGTAACACTTCATAAACTGTTACACATTAGAAGTTGGAATGCAAAATGTAAATTCTATTTTTCATGTGCATATTACATTACATATACCATAGGTGCAAAAATTGTCCTAGAAAAACATAAATACTTCAACATCTTCAAAAAAGTGGACATTAACCTTTTCTTTAAATTTCCAAAATGAAATATCAATGACTAGAATTTATGAGGAAAATAATCTTTGATTTGTCCTCTTTCCCTTTTAATTTTTAACCTCAATGCACCCTTGAAAAAGATTCCATAGGGATTAATTGTAAATTAGAATTTAGATAAGATTCCACAAGGATTAATTGTAAATTAAAATTTAGATTTCCATGATTTATGCTAATTCTTATCATTTATAACCTTATATTCTTTGTTGGATGTCTATTTTGTACTTTGCTCTAATTATAATGTCTATTTTTGTGTGTGTGCACTTCATGTACAACATGTTCTCTATTTGAGCAACATTAACAGTTAATATTTCCACTGATCTTTTGGATTCCTTTTACATATTTTTTTGTCTCTAACCTTTAATCTCATTAGAAAATCTGTAGAATATTGAAATGTATACTCCTGCAATTGTTATCCATAGAGGACACTTTTAGGAGATTATCCATAAGGGATATTCTTAAGAGATTGTTTGAATGAGTTATGCATTAGTATTTTTCTATTTCCTGTCTTTTGTTTCAAGTTTTATAGCTTATTATGCTATGCATAACCCTCAAGTGGAACGGTCCCAAGATGATGAGGAATATTTCCCAATTTCCTTTGCATATACACTTTGTAGAGTTGTGGAAACATTGCATCATCTACATTGTTGTTGGAATAAGATTTCATAGATTATATTTAGATGAAGTTGAAAAAGTATAGATAATCTAACCTTATACCCGCGTTTATCATTCCTACATTAATATACTTGTATTTATCATTCCTACAACTTTGTATTGTATGTTATGTGATAGGGTATAATCTATTGCAAAATTATATTATAGACCTAAGTGACCTATAATAATAGCAAAGTTATGTCATCTTGTTCTGAACTATGATTAATTTCAGGGCCTTCAATTCCATTTCTTAGAAGTCATATTAAGGATTTTACACTATTTGACCTTAAGACAAGGTGATTTATTGAGTTAAATCTATATTTGGTCTTTAATGCAATAAGCAGTATCAAGTTGAATTACTTGAAGATATAAAAATTGGGTAAAGGTCCATCCTTATTCAAAATTTCATTTTAATATTTACATGCCATTATGTAATTTAAATTTTTGCATGATATCATGTCTACCATAGTGTGACAAACTATTGAATATGCATGCCATAATGTATACCTGAACTCTGTAGACTATTTTAAATGTGCATACCATAATGCATGTCTCGAGCGTGTAGACTATTTTAAATGTGCATACCATAATGTTTTGCTTAAGGTGCATTTGTTTTGAATATTTTAGTTAATTTGTTTAACATAAATATTTTTATATTTTCCATTTCCCATATTCATATTTCTTCAAATTATTTTGTTATGCCTTCAATTACTATGTGTTTGTGTTAATAGTGTTTTTAATATTTTTGAAACATGTTTTGAAAAATTCTTTTACATAATTGGTTTGCATAATACTTTTTTACAAAATTAATTTGCACAATAAATATTGTCATTTCATTTTTAATCAAAACACATTTTCTACTCTATTATTTTAATACCACATCTTTTCCTAAAACATTGTGTGTATGCTATTGGGTTGATGCTTTTGTGATTGATCAAGTTTTCCAAAAATAATTGAAATTGAGAACATTTGCATCCTATATTCTCTTTATAAACGTTCTTTCCTGTTTGACTTTGTATATGACGTTACTTATTATTGTTTACCAGCCTATCTAATACCCCATTTTTTAATATAGAATGCATTGCATAAATCTAGTACGAATTGAAAAGATGAATTGAAAAGTTTATTAAGGTTTTTTTATTATCATAAAACTTTGATCATATCTTATTTTTAATTATAATTTAATTTTCAAAGTTTTATGTCCTAGTTTAACCATTAAATCACATATTAATTAACCTAGATACTTTATTTCCTTATTTTTTTAGTTTAATAAATTATTAATTTTAAATTTTATTAAAAATATACTATAAAAACTAACTAAATTATTAATTTTAAACTTGGTTAAAAATACTGTGAATACTAAATCTACGAGCAAATCATTTCTGTGGCATGTGACCACAATTATTATTGGAGTTGTATATGTCCGAAAGGATAATGTATTTATAGCTCCTCAAGGATAATGTACTTATAGCTTATATCAAGGTTATCTTGAGATTGGTTTAATTGCTTTGACGAACATATAAACATTTCAACATTTCAAAATTGAAAAATAATCTTAAATAAGCAATCCAAATTTTTTTATTTTTATTTTTATTTCACTTTGGTCATTAGTTTTTATCCTTGATATATCTTTAGACACATCCCAAGTTTATGCAACTCATGATCTAAATCTCCTATTTTTTACCTTTGTTTAAGTAGTTGGGGAACATGGGTATGTAAGAAGCATTTTAATAAATTTATTTTAACAATATTTTTAATGAATTACTTTTAAGGTCTATTCATAAATTACTCTCTACTCAGGTATAGTAATTAGCCTTTATAATAGTTGTTGAGGGTGTTTGTGGAACATAAAGTGCAATGATCAACCTTTATAATAATCCTTGATGGTGTTTCTTTTGGCAAGCGAACTAAACAAGCATTTTAATGTATTCCTTTTAAGTTCTATTCACAAATCAATCATTACTAAAGTATATAGTAATCATCATTTATAATTGTTGTTGAGGGTGTTTGTGGAACACAAAGTATAGTAATCATTTTATAATATTCTTTAAGGGTGTTTTTGGAAAATGATCTAAGCTATGGTGTCTCTTAATGGGGGTGAGGGGTTTAGGGTATCCTCCTCAAGGATTAGGCACCCCACATAGAGAAGAGGATATTGATTTAAGAATTATTTTAAAAATTCATATCTCCGTAGCACATATGAAGATTATGTGCGAGCATTTTTGCATTGTGAGCCTCTTCGGAAAATTGTGAGAAATTCGAACCTCTTAAGCAAAGTGAAATAAAAAAATATTCTCTAACAAAGTTTCAAAATCAAATTTATTATAATGTTGAAGCCAGCCATTCATTAACACTTACTCAAGGCATAATTTTATCTTATGTTATAGCACTAATTGGCACTTTAGTGACCCTAATGGCACCCTAGTGACCCTAATGGAATTTGTGTTGATATAATGAGGAGTTCACCTCCTCTATTTATACTTGACTCCCAACTGACTAAAAGACCTAATGGGGCCGACCTCACCTGGAGAAGTCTAATAACCCCTAAAATATAACTGCAGGGCCGACCCACACATGGTGGGTCTAATAACCCTAGTTAATACAAACCCCTGGAGGAATAACCATCTCCAGATACATAATAGGGTTACCTCGGAGGAATGAATCATCTCCGGAATAATAAAGTACAAATATAATATTCTTTGAAGTTACAATATTCAACACTCCCCCTTAACGAGAAGGATATTATAACAACATCTGCAAGAGCAAGGAGTCATCATACATGATACATCTATAAATCATCGGAAGCTTTCTTCAATTCATCTTCATCAGTAACTCAACCAGTTACTGGAACATCAATGTCAATAGTGTCGATATCACTACGATCATCGGTATTGTCATCACACGATCATCAGCATCGTCAGCATCGTCATCACACGATCATCAGCATCGTCATCACACGATCATCAGCATCGTCATCATACGATCATCAGCATCGTCATCACACGATCATCAGCATTGTCAGCATCGTCATCATACGATCATCAGCATCGTCATCACACGATCATCATCATCGTCATCATACGATCATCAACATCGTCATCACACGATCATCAGCATCGTCATCATACGATCATCAGTATCGTCATCACACGATCATCAGCATCGTCATCACACGATCATATTCCTAGGATGATCAATCCTGCTCTTTTTAGGACATAGGTCCATGGATGATACAATCCAATCTTCAGTTCTCGGAGACTTCAGTCTATGGATCAATTCTGGGACCTCAGTCCGGGGACGATGCAATCCCCTGCCTGTTCATTCAGGACTTCATTTTTCGAAGACCCAGTCTACGGTTCTATTCTGGGACCTCAGTCCGGGGACGATACAATCCCCTACCTGTTCATTCAGGATTTCATTATCGGAGACCCAGTCTACGGTTCTATTCTGGGACCTCAGTCCGGGGACGATACAATCCCCTGTCTGTTCATTCAGGACTTCATTATCGAAGACCCAGTCTACGGTTCTATTCTGGGACCTCAGTCCGGGGACGATACAATCCCCTGCCTATTCATTCAGGACTTCATTATCGGAGACCCAGTCTACGGTTCTATTCTGGGACCTCAGTCCGGGGACGATACAATCCCCTGCCTGTTCATTCAGGACTTCATTATCGGAGACCCAGTCTACGGTTCTATTCTGGGACCTCAGTCCGGGGACGATACAATCCCCTGCCTGTTCATTCAGGTCTTCATTATCGGAGACCCAGTCTACGGTTCTATTCTGGGACCTCAGTCCGGGGACGATACAATCCCCTGCCTGTTCATTCAGGACTTCATTATCGGAGACCCAGTCTACGGTTCTATTCTGGGACCTTAGTCCGGGGATGATACAATCCCCTGCCTGTTCATTCAGGACTTCATTATCGGAGACCCAGTCTACGGCTCTCTTTAGGACTGAAAGTCCAGGGATGATCCAATCCCCTCAACTGTCCACTAAGGACTTAATTCTCGGAGACCTCTCGTCTACGGCTCTCTTTAGGACTGAAAGTCCAGGGATGATCCAATCCCCTCAACTGTCCACTAAGGACTTCATTCTCGGAGACCTCTCGTCTACGGCTCTCTTTAGGACTGAAAGTCCAGGGATGATCCAATCCCCTCAACTGTCCACTAAGGACTTCATTCTCGGAGACCTCACGTCTACGGCTCTCTTTAGGACTGAAAGTCCAGGGATGATCCAATCCCCTCAACTGTCCACTAAGGACTTCATTCTCGGAGACCTCACGTCTACGGCTCTCTTTAGGACTGAAAGTCCAGGGATGATCCAATCCCCTCAACTTGTATTCTCATCAATACAAGTACAAGTATCCATACAAGTACATAATCAATATCTAGCATCAACAGCATGTATACATCATACATCAAAAGCATGTATTCTTACTAATACATCTAAAAGCATGTATACATCTGTCATCAAAAGCATGTATTCTCACTAAGACATCTATCATCAAAATCATGTATACATCTAACATCAAAAGCATGTATACATCTAGCATGTATTCTCACTAATACATCTATCATCAAATCATGTATACATCTAACATCAAAAGCATGTATACGTCTAGCATGTATTCTCACTAATACATCTATCATCAAATCATGTATACATCTAACATCAAAAGCATGTATACATCTAGCATGTATTCTCACTAATACATCTATCATCAAAATCATGTATACATCTAACATCAAAAGCATGTATACATCTAGCATGTATTCTCACTAATACATCTATCATCAAATCATGTATACATCTAACATCAAAAGCATGTATATGTCTAGCATGTATTCTCACTAATACATCTATCATCAAAATCATGTAAGAGTAAAACTAAATGAAAATAAAAATAGTCCTAAATCTAACTATTTCTAAGTGACTAGTTGAAGTCTCATTATTGATGAGACTTGCTTGCCATCAGGAATCATGCTACTCCCCCTTTCTAGGAGAGTCCTTTTGAACTACACCAAGCTTGTCTCGAAAGTATTCAAATTTCACACGAGACAGTGGTTTGGTCAGGATATCAGCAATTTGATCTTCAGTGCTCACGTACTCAAGCTTGATAGCTCCTTTCTGCACCATATCTCGAATATATAAGTATCGGATCTCTATGTGTTTTGACTTATCATGGAACACAGGATTTTCTGTCATCTTGATGCAGCTTTGATTATCACACATAATCATAGTAGGATCCATTTCTAAGTCAAACACTCCAGATAACAGTTTCCGAAGCCATACAGCTTCACAGCTGGCAGAGCAAGCAGCTATGTATTCTGCCTCAGCAGAGCTGAGGGCCACACTGGATTGTTTCTTGCTGAACCAAGAGATCATGGCAGATCCAAGGCTATAACACCCACCTGAAGTACTTTTTCTGTCTGAGACACTGCCTGCCCAATCAGAGTCTGAGTAACCATGCAACTTGAGTTCATGACTTCCATCATAGAGTAGACCAAAGTCTAATGTACCTTTTAAGTACCTCATTACATGCTTTGCAGCTATTAGATGAACCTTTCTGGGTTCTACTAGATACTGACTTAAGGTATTTATAGCAAAGCATATATCTGGCCTAGTATTTGTTAAGTACATTAGTGACCCAATGATCTGTCTATATAAAGTTAGGTCCACTAATTCTGATGAGTCATTAACCAAAATCTTTAAGTTGGAGTCCATGGGAGTGGCCATGGGTTTACACTCCAACATAATATCAAATCTTTTCAGAATTTCCACAGTATACTTACCTTGATTCAGAAAGATTCCTCTTGGTTCTTGCCACACTTCTAAGCCTAAGAAGTAATGCATCAATCCGAGATCTTTCATCTCGAATTCTGAAGAAAGCTTCTTCTTGCTTTCAATGATTTGTTTCTCATTTCCAGTTAGAAATAGATCATCTACATATAATAAAATTATAACTGGTTCATCATCCATTACCTTGAGATAAAGGTTTGGGTCAGCTTTACTTTTGGTAAAGCCCATGCTAGTTAAGAAATTGTCAATCCTTCCGTACCAAGCTCTGGGAGCTTATTTCAACCCATATAATGCCTTTTTCAGTTTGCATACATGAGTCCTTCCGTCATTTACCTCAAACCCTTGTGGTTGCTCTATGTATACTTCTTCTTCAATTACACCATTCAGAAAAGCTGTCTTAACATCCATTTGATGTAGTTTCCACTTCATCATGGATGCAAGAGCCATGATAGTTCTAATTGAAGTATACCTAGCAACTGGTGCAAATGTTTCTTCATAGTCAATTCCCTCCTTCTGAGAGAAACCTCTGGCTACAAATCTTGCTTTGTATTTTTCAATACTTCCATCCGCAGCATGTTTTATTTTAAAGATCCATTTGGAAGAAACCACACTTTTGTCTTTTGGTTTGGGAACTATATCCCAAACATCATTTTTCATTATTGACTGATATTCTTCAGTCATTTCTTCTACCCATTCTTTCTTTTGAGCTGCCTCTTCATAGCTGGTAGGTAGTTGATCCACAAGATCACACATCAGGGCCATATAGTTGGATACTAGCTTTGGTTTCTTCCTTTCTCTAGTGGAGCCTTCAGGAGCACCATATCTTTCTGCTCCTTGAATAATATCTCTAGCCCATGCTGGTCTTCTTTTCCTAGACAATTCTGCAACAGGAGGTTCTTGTGGTTCCAGCATGTCATGATCCTCTGGTATGTCCTCTTCAGGAATGTGAGCATTCTCTGAGATTCTGGTAGATGTATCTTCTTCATAAACTTCTTCAAGTTGACACTTTCTAGATTTCTTGAGGGCTGCTTCCTCATCGAAGGTAACATCTCTACTTATTTCTATATGATGGAAACCTGGTATGTAGATTCTGAAGGCTTTGGAAGTTTCACAATAACCAACAAACATTCCCTTCTTACCTGAGGGATCCAATTTGGATCTCTTTTCTTTTGGAATGTGGATGTACACAGGACACCCAAATATTTTGAGATGACTTACCTCAGGCTTCTTTCCTGTAAAGACTTCTTCTGGAGTTTTGAAGTCAAGAGCACTATGAGATAGTCTATTTTGAACATATACTGCTGTCTTGGCTGCTTCAGCCCATAGATACATGGGAAGGTCTTGATCATGTATCATAGTCTTTACAGCTTCCATGATGGTTCTATTTTTCCTCTCAGCTACCCCATTTTGTTGGGGATTGTAAGGAGTGGTTAGTTCCCTTTTGATTCCAGCTTCTTTACAGAACTCTTCAAATTCCTTTGAAGTATATTCTCCACCATTATCTGTTCTGAGAATCTTGATTTTCTTGTCTGAGAGGTTTTCTATTAGAGCCTTGAACTCTTTGAATTTTCCAAAGACTTCATTCTTACCCTTTAGGAAGTATATCCAAGTTTTTCTTGAATAGTCATCAATGAAAGAGAGATAGTATTCAAACCCACTTAGAGATGTGGTGGGCATAGGTCCACATACATCTGAGTGTATTAGCTCTAGAGAACTCTTAGTCTTTGTTTCACTTTTCGGAAAGGGATTCTTGATATTCTTCCCTTTCTTGCATCCTTTACATGAGCCATCATGATCAACCTTCAAGTTTGGCAAACCTATAACCATCTTACTCACATATGGTAAAGATTTATAGTTAATGTGAGCTAGTCTTCTATGCCATAGCTCACTGGGACTAGAAACTTCATGAGCAAGGGCAGATTCTGGATGACCCTTGAGTTTATAAAGTCCTCCTTCTTCTTCACCAATGACAATTGCATCTTTGATTGATTTCCCTTTGGTCCACATGAGTACTTGACCATCTATGAAGGCTACTCTAAAGCCTTTCTTGTCTAGTGCTGAGATAGAAAGTAGATTCTTCTTTAAACCTGGGACATATAAAATTTCTTTCATCTTCAAAGGTGTTCCTGAATCAAGCTTGTAGCTTGCTTCACCAATTCCCTTGATGGGATATTGATAATCATCTCCTAGAGATACCTTCTGGGGTGAAGACTTCTCTTCAATCTTGGAGAGAGTTTCCTTATGACCTGTCATGTGCTTTGAAGCACCACTGTCAATGAGCCAAGTGCCTTCACCAGGGGACACAGATCCAGAGACAGCAGAAAATAGTACATATTCTTCTGGTTCTTCTTTCTTTACTTTAGATCTTTTCTTTTGAGGCCTTTCCTCCACTTCTTCTTCTTCTTCTTCTTCTTCTTCTTCACTGTCATCTTCTGCCATATGAGCATGATGTCTTTTGTGAACAAACATTTTCTTCTTCTTCTCTGGTAGGGTACAGTCTCTGGCATAGTGTCCTAGCTTGAGACAATTGAAGCATTGGACTGTGGAGATGTCTCCTCCTTTCTTTTTGAATCTATGAGAGGGTTGAGGCCTTTTGTGGTTCACTTTCTTGAAGTAGCCTCTCTTTCCTCTTTTGGTGTGGGTGGCCAAAGCTTGGTCATCCTCTTTGAGAAGTGCTTCTCTGTTGGCAACCCTAGCCTCCTCTTGAACACAATCTTCCCATACTACATCAAACTTCATACTTTCTTTTCTGGCACACATAGTTTGAATGAATGACTCCCAAGGTCTAGTGAGACCATTTAGAGCTGTCATAACAAGTTCATCTTCATCAAGAGTATCACCAATAGCATCTAGTTGTTCTTTGATTAGAGAAACTCTTGAGAAGTAGTCTTGAATGGATTCTCCTTTGTGCATCTTGGTACTTTTCAATTGAGTCCTTAGATTCATCTTTCTGTTGATGTTCTTTCCTTCATACATTCTTCCTAGGGCATCATACATTTCCTTTGGAGTCTTCTTGGAAGACACTTGGGGAATCAAGTGGTCTTTAATGGAATCAGCTATGATTCTCTTTTCCCTAATTAGGTCCTTCCTGTGTTTTTCTTTGGCTTCATCTTCTTCTGGTTCTGCAACTTCCTCCTTGATATAATGAGCAAGATCATTCTCCTCAAGAATGAGACCAATTCTGTATTTCCATGCCCGGAAATTCTCTATGCCTTCTAGCTTGTCTTCAAGCTTAGTATTTGGAGCCATCTTCTCTTGGGGGAGTCCAAGAGACAGAGTAGATTTACCTGGGAAGTTACTTTTCACTTTTCCGGAATCTGGAACAGAATTTTATCGCACTTTTGGTAGAATTAGGGTTTGACTTTCCCGGAGTTCTATCCAACCAAAAAGTTCGATCTATAGCTCAAAAGAATTCTCTTGAGAAGAGCTATCCAGCCATGTAATCATAAATAAAAAATTACAACTTTTTTCTGAAACCAAAATCTGACGTATCGCACTTTTGGTAGAATTAGGGTTTGAATTTCCCGAAGTTCTACCCAACCAAAAAGTTCGATCTATGGCTCAAAAGAAAGGTATTGATGAGAGCTATCCAGACATGCAACCAAAAATCAATAATACCAACTTTGGGCTGAAAACCCTAACTTCACCAAAGAGAGAGAAAGAGGTATTCTTACCTTGTGAAAGATGTCCTATTCAGTCTAGCTCTGATACCATGTTAATTTTAAACCAAATAGACAAACAAGATCTCTGAAAGAAACACAATCACAAGATAGACACACAATATACCCTGGGAAACCCTCATGGGGTAGAAAACCCAGCAAAGCTTTCCTCAATAAGATGATCAACCAAAATACAAGATGTGCTCCTTCTCCTTGACTCCTTAGCAGATCTCCTCAACTAGTGCGCACTCTTCCACAAGTGAGTGAATGATATAATGAGGAGTTCACCTCCTCTATTTATACTTGACTCCCAACTGACTAAAAGACCTAATGGGGCCGACCTCACCTGGAGAAGTCTAATAACCCCTAAAATATAACTGCAGGGCCGACCCACACATGGTGGGTCTAATAACCCTAGTTAATACAAACCCCTGGAGGAATAAACATCTCCAGATACATAATAGGGTTACCTCGGAGGAATGAATCATCTCCGGAATAATAAAGTACAAATATAATATTCTTTGAAGTTACAATATTCAACATGTGTTACCCCCAAATGGCATCAAACCATCCCTATTGGCATCCAATTTTCCTTGATTGATCTCCAAATATCCCCATTCTCATTTGGAGATTCCTTGATTGAACCATATGTTTGAGCCATTCATAAGTGATGATCCCACCTTAGGACAACCTGACATCTCCTTCCAACCCATTTTTCACTAAAATAATCATGGTTTTGAGGATACACACACCTTGATCCATTGCAAGGAAAGTAGCGTGTTCCTTGAAAATGTACAAAAAATATAAAGAAACTGGAAATTAGCGAAATTGAATGGTTGGAAAAGTAATTTGTTCGGTGTAGTTCATGATACCACCCTTCAATTGTCTCAACCATGCCCAATAATGTATAAATAATACATTGATCGATGAGATAGGGGCATCAAGCACTCATACTAAGGTTATGCTAGAAGAATTGGTCCTAATTCCTTGAGTTTTTATGTCCATTAGGGGAGTTTTGAGGTAAAAAATGGGCCCCAAAACAAATGATATACTATAAAAATTAATTTTATAAGAACCAATAGGATTCAAGATGATGATGTTAACCATAAGGGTAAAATTTGTAAAACAAATTGGAGGGAAAAGGAAAAAACTACTTTTTCTTATCGTAGTTTTGACATATCTCCTTAATGGTTTACCCAAATTTTAGGTTTGGGCACTCGTTGGATGCGTATTTTAATTACGCATCCAACCCATACCCACACTGCATACTTTTGATGCATCCACAACATGAAAAAATGAAAAATTCAATTAAAAAACATATTTTAATATTAAAATACGTTTTTTTTATGGAGTTTTTTATTTTTTCATGTTGTGGGTGCCTCCGAAGTATGCAGTGTGGATATGCGTTGGATGCGTAATTAAAATCCACATCCAATGAGTGCCCAAACCTGAAATTTGGGTAAACCGTTAAAGAGATATGTCAAAAATACGATAAGAAAAAGTAATTTTTCTTTTTCCTCACTAAAATTTAGAACTCTTATTTTATTATTTCACTTAGGAGGCCCATTTTAGACCTCAAAACTCTCCTAATGATTCCCTCCAAAAACCCTTGTTTTTGATATTTCATCATCCTTTGCTCAGTGAGTTATATTTTTATCTTTGTATCCCATATTATGTTCAAGAAGGATTTTGAAGGATTGGGGGGATCAAGGCATTAGTGGCTTAGGTTCAGAGGAACCTAGACAAAGTTTCCAGAGGTGTCAAAAACAAGATCATGTGATATTTGTTCTTGTTGTTTAGTTATTCATTAATAGAGATCTCTAATCCCCCCCTTCAATTTAGTGTTCAATATTTGGTCCTTTTCATTCCTATTGGTATAAAGGGATCAGTCTTCCTAATAGGATAATTATGATTGATTGATGTTAAATTTGTTTTTCGATTTGATTCATGCTTTTCTATTTCCATCAGATTTGAGAAAGGGTTCATCTTTCTTGTGTGCAAGTTCCAATATTAATCACGGGGAATGCTTTGGATTTTGTGCATGGGAGGAATCTATAAGACAACCTATGGGATCCATGTGTCTAATATTCTCTCTCTTTTGATTGAATGTGAATTTTCTTGTCTCTTTGGTTAATTGCATGATTGTAAGTTACTAATCCTAGGGAAATTTGAGTAGTTGTATCTCCATTTTATCTATGATAGTCAACCGTAACTATTTCGGGGTTTATCGTGACAATATAACTAGCAAATCCATCGGGGAATAAGTATTTGAATTCTCCTTTGTAGGTCCTCCTTAGGACTGGTTTTTATCTCTTCTTGAGTCTTTTGAAACCTATCTATCTGAAGAATAGTCCCTTACCCTTATTCAGACTAAAGGATTGTAATTTTTTTGAGGAAGCACACACACTCTCTGAAAAGCACAAAAGTGTGTACATGATATTATCCTTCCTAACATGTGTGTGTGCACACACCTTTGTTTGGAAACAAGTGTATGTGGCTTGGGAAAGAGGGATTTTTTCCCTATTTTTAATTTTTCACATTGATTGCTGCTACATTTGGTCTCTAAAGTCACTCAGAAGGTTGTACTAGGTCTTTGCTAGGACAGTTTTGGCATGTTTATGGTGCTTTAGTAAGTACTTGATTGGTTTCATTAGGTGAATGGAAGAAAATAATTGTTTGTTTATTACTCTTTTTGTTAGTTTTCTTGCATTTTTGTTGATAGTTTGTAGTTTTCATTCTCCTTTTTAGTGACTGAATTAGTAAATAATCATTTATTTTTGAAAGTGAAAGTAAAGAAGTGGTTTGGTTTCATATTGATATTGTTCTTTTGGTTCATTAAAATTTGCATTGGATACCTTTTTCAGTGCAGAATGAAAGTGGTGAATTCTAATTGAATGTTCTTAATGCTCTTATAATTTCGCATCTTGTGAACATCTTTTCATATTTAATTCCCTGATCAAAAGATGAAATCATTAAGAACAATCTAAATAAAAGGAACCCTAATATTTTTTTTTGATAGAACACCAATAGTGGTCTAGGTATAGGGCCTTGGTATTAGGTTTGGAGAGTTAATTCTTCAAGGAAACTAAAACAAAACTAGTACCTCAATAATTAAGATAAAATCTATTAGTAGAAGTAGACATTATTTGGGAAAGCATGCCGCACATGTGCATTAAGCACGAGTTCAAGATGATTATGCAATCAAGATTATCTCCTCATTGATTTCTTGGTGGGATATGCAATTTAGGTAGATTTAGGTAAATTGGCAATTCCTTGGAGTGACACCACTTCTTTATAAAGTTTCAAGTCTAGGATTTGTTCCTACTTTCCCTACCCAATCGATGACACCTAACCCACTATTGTTCTAACCAACTCTCAATTGAGAAAAGGTGTCCATAGTTGCTTGTCTGAGGCTTCACTCAGGTGACTCTGGGTGGGAATTTTTTGTGGTATCTAAGAAAAACCTCAACTCCCTTAAAGGGTTCCTGTCTTTGCAAGGGTAATTTCTCATTGGGTGATTCTTATGTGAGGGTTACCATAATTGTTTCCCACACCTTTATTGGTTGCACATGGGACCTAATCATCCCAAAGTAACATATGGAAGTCTCATTTCACTTCGTCATTGATATTGTTCTAGGTCCTAACCACTCTCTACTTGTCTTTGGAAGAGTAGTAAATTGCTTGATTGTATCTTCATGGAATCTTTCTAGTTGAGTGTGATTGTGTCGAGCATTACATAGTCAGTTTATTTTATTTTGATTTGTTATGGGTTAAAGTGGATGACCAACCTCTCCATATGTCCAGAAGGACTAGAACTCTCTTACTAGAGAGGGTGGAGTTACCTTCAAGGAGGTTCATGTTGAATAACCCAGACTCTTTCCCCAAGGGGTCTAACAAGGAAAACTAATTGATTTCAAATAATCCCATAGAGGAAGAAAGAGTGAAAGATATTAGTAACTCTGATGAAATATTAGAGGAAGGGTACTTGAGAGGTCATGATGGTCACCTTGAGATACCAAGAAGGGGTCCATCCCCTCCCATTTCAAAGAATCTCATTTTGGTTGTGGTCGAGGACCTAATAGACCTTGCAACTGACATTCATTTTGACATGCCTTCCACTAGTTATTAGAGTCCATTTTTCTTTCAAGGTCGTAATTTTGGTAATCAAATTTACACTACATAGTACAATCCATCATATGAATGGGTAAACATGATAAATACTGGTGGTAGTTTAGGGGTTGGGGGTCACCCATACTCCTGATTCTAGTAATCCCATGAGAGGGGTAAATATCATAGCCTTGAGTATTCTAGCTTCTAGTATGTTCCCCTCTACCTCTAGAGTATATATGAGAGGACATTTCCCCTCAGTGATAACTCCTAATAGTGGAGTAGGAACTTTGGCATTTGTTCCTCAAGGTAGAAACCCTTTTTATTTCTGGACTTTGTCGATGGGATTCCACACACGATTGATAGAAATCCTTTTACATTCCCAAATGTTAACAAGATGACATGAATCTCGTCAATCCAATTCAATGTGTTCTCGTTTGGAGGTGGACACATTCCTTCATATGTGCCCCTAGTGGGAACTACACGCCCCCAAGCTCTAGTATGCCTTAGGGAAGCATTCCATTTCTTGGAACGGAGGCATGATCAATGGATCGTTCTCACCTTATTTGAAAGTTCTACTAGGCTATACTCACATCCCTAGTTATTAGATCATCTCACCTTTCATGCTTGGTAGTGCTTATACTCGAGGTAATTCATTTGTTAATGCGAACCAATTATTAGGACATGCTCTTAGAAGTTGGAATAAATATTGTCATATAATGTTTCCATTCCTAGTGACATTGAATCTCTGAGATCTAACCAAGTTAGAAAATGATTTGGTTATGTATAGTCTGAATTGGCCTCATGTCTCAATGAAGTTACCTTCCTATATTCCCAAATTTGATGGGAAGTTTGGGGAATACCATACTATGCACATGATGAAATTACATATATGGTGTTCATCAAACTCTCTAATGGATGATAGAATTAGACTAAGGATTTTTTAGAGAAATTTGATTAGGGTCACATCAAAGTTGTATATTGAGCTCCCACGAGCTTATTTTCATAATTTTGACACTTTGGCAATGAATTTCTTGGACCACTTTTAATTTCCTATCCAGTATGAGATAGGAACTTAGCTTCTAACATCATTTCATCATGATAAGTCCACCCATATATCTAACCACATTCACGAGGGGCAAAGGAGATGCCGACTTACAAAATCTTAGGTACCTGACAAATTCTTGGTAGACTAGTTTATAAATTCTTTTCTACCCTACATTACAAAATACGTCATGCTTTCAGGATTCAAGAATAAGGAACATGCCATCATCACCAAATAGTTGGACCTGCTGTATTCCCAGTCCAGGATGTTGTATGCGATCTTGGATATGGTTCCACGAGCAGATATAGATCCAACCTGAAGTAAACTTGGGACAGTGTTTGGATTAGTGGAGAATTCCACAACTAGTTAGGTTACAACCAAAATGGGACAAATGTCATTGAATGCAAATTATTGTGTTTGCAAAAACTATCAATGTGTATTCCTTCTTGTCTCTGCTCTTCCAAATGGAAAGCTATTTTTTTATAGTAGGTTTTATAGGAGATTTAGGTGTGGCATCATCTACTCCTTCAATAGATTCTCATTCAAAAATTTCATCCCAAAGAACGTTGAAGATCAAGGTGTGCTTGATCTTCCTTGACCACTTTGGGTAGTTTTTCTTTCCACTGAGCACCACTCTGACGATGGGGGTCAAAGAATGCATATTTGACAATACAAGATTCTAAAACAATCTTTGATATACTTGTTGTGGTACAACAATATATGCAAATAACTCAACATAATGTAGTTTCTAAGATACAAATTCTACAGTTAATTAAGTAATAGAAGGTGCAGGGCTACAATTTCTACATATAGTTTAGTTATTTCTTTATGATACAAATAGTACACTAGTGTTTTGCAATAATACAATATTCTTCTACAATCTTATGCAATAAATGATAACTACCATGAAAACCATTCCTAAGATCGATGAAGAATAATACTAAATGCCTCTAATAGAGAAGAACCAAAATTTTCCACTAATGATTCTTTCAAGAGAATGATACCTATAATGATTCTAGCCTAAACAAAATCAACACTTTCAAGATGGAGCAACCAAAGTGCACCCTACAACCCAGAAAGAAG
Source organism: Larix kaempferi (assembly GCA_027924585.1). NCBI lineage: Eukaryota > Viridiplantae > Streptophyta > Pinopsida > Pinales > Pinaceae > Larix > Larix kaempferi. The sequence continues at coordinate 2,795,870 of BSBM01000827.1, forward strand.
AACAATGCAACCCAACTCTAAAATGAAATGAGCAAAAAACACATGAAATATAACCATTATATAGTTTGGAATCATAAGCTGCAACCACAACAACACATATTTCGTGGACTTCATTAAAGTTAAAATATAGAGTTATTGTTTTGCAGTTGCTTCCACCTGAGATTAAAATAACGATGAAAGCATATTCCTAGATAAAACATACTAGAAACAGAGACCCAAAGGTAGTCAAGAGAAGGAAGGAATCAATGGAAACGAAAACATCCACATCCCTCAACAATTTTCATACCTAAAATAGTTATAAACCCTTACAACTAGAGTAAAGCAAAACTAAACTACATAAATTGAAAAAAAAAATCGTTAGTGTTCAAGCTCAAGGATGAAACAAGTTATGATGGGTAAGGACATCAATTCATTGAAGCTTCCCAAGATATTCCCTCTTGAACAAAAACTTGAATACAAAGCAAACCATGCTAAAAGAAGAAAGGATCATGTTTTAGACAATGAAAAAAAGAAGTGAAAGAACAACTTGTTGGGCCATGGATATGTCACCAATTTCATTCATTCTACCTCCTCTTACTGCTCATATATCACTTCATTTTCCATACATTTTCCATAATTTATCGTAAAATGCCATGTTATGCCTATTTATGCTTTAGTGGTTAATAATGATTCTTTTCCTTCATTTTTAATAAGTTAATGATTATATTTTTTACTCATGATGGTTTATGAAGCAAATTTCATATAACAGTTGTAACACCAACTTCTATGGCTGGCATATTATCACACCTCCATGTGGAAATCCACATGGCACATCTAAGCTCTAGCTCATGGTCAAATTCTCTCGGTCAGAAAAAACGTGTTAGATAAGAAGAGATAGTTTTGTGTTTCAATTTGTAGGCATATGAAGATGAATTTCCAAAATCTAGGACATGGGTTTTGTGCAGAATGAGCCAAATTAGGTTATTTGAGAGTGGATTCTCCAGGAAGGGTGTAATTTGAGAGCTACAGGCGGTTCTTCCAAGATAATTTTCTTGTTGCGACCGTTCCCCAAGGCATGTCCCAAACAAATCACCCAATCAGCCACAAAATCAAATCAAGCCATTCTCAGATGATGTATGTTAGGGAAATCATCTGTAATAATATATGATTTGTCTCCTCAACCATATTTACCCAAAAACAAATAGGATAATATCTTGTAAAATTGTTCATGGTTGACAGTTCGAATTTCGGGGAATTAGTTTCAATTCACCACTTTGTCCTCGGCATAAATACATATGGTGGATAGAGAGGATGGGGGGGGTGGAGTAGCGCATTGTCAAATTTATTGTATCTCTCCTCTTTTATAATAGAATGCATGTTATTTTGTGCGATTTGAGTCTTAATTCGTGAGTTTCTTCAGAAACCCTAGTTGGAGGAGGAAGGGCCCCCTTTACTGATCAGGTGTTGCCATTTCATTTATTTTTGTTAGATAGATTTAAGTGATGTTTGTTTCATAATTTTGATAGTTTTAACTATTACTAAGTTGTGTGGATTTTGATGCTTCTAATGTGTGTTGTTTACACAAGATGTCACTTGCAAGGATTGGTTGGTTAATATAAGAACTAATAACTCATGTTATTGCTACTGCTTATAGAGCATGGTTAATGATTTAGATTGTTGTTACTTATATAGATTAGAGTTTTATTGCCATCTCTATATCTTTATTCATTTGTCTCTTCTGTAGATAATTTCCTCTTTATTACAGTAAACGCATTTCATATAAGGAATCATTGTGAGTCTATTTTTAATCAAAGTGTTGGTACTTATTGTTACATAGGTTCAATTAAGCATAGAGTTGCGTGATTTCCTTTACAAGCATTGAATTGTGTGGTTTAAATTATAGGCATTGGATTGTGTGGTTTCTTTACAAGCGTGGAGTGACTTGAATTTTATTTACGAATAGAGTGGCTTGAGTTTCCTTTATGAACAGAGTGGTGTGATTTCCATTCATAGAATAAGTTTCGTAAGTGATTTCTTTCCTTGAAAAGTGTTGTGAGTTATGACCAATTTCCTTTCTAATTGAGATTGCAATTGATTTTGGAATTGGTTTTCTAAGAGAGATTCATTTTTAAAGATTGGATCAGTTAATTTCTTGATTGCATAATGCACAATCATCATAGAATCAACATTAAAAAGGAAATTGTAGCCTGCATATATTTTTCATGTAACCTTGAAATAAAATACGTCCCTAGATTGATAATTAATGTATGGTTAATTAGTTGCTTTTAAAAGACAATTAAAACACCCAACATTTTGGATCCCTTTCTGAGGAGGTTATAAGGGCACAAGAGTACAATTTAGTGATATTATAGTTGCATATTTGGTGCTACTGAGGCTTGAGAAGTAAATATGGTGGGTAAGAACTTACACACTTGCCGCCAATCCCTCCAAAAGAGGGATCTGCTGTAGAATCTTGTTTCACCTACACTAGAGCATATAGTTGCATGAGTAAAACAACATATAGGATGCATAGAGGTAGAATAAGAACAAATAATATCATTCCACTTAGTGGTGTTGTAAGCATCACCCATTCTACAAACCAGTTGATAGGAACATTTGAAGGGGGAGCACATGAAGAACCTCTTATATTTCGGGAAGAGATGGCAGGTGAGAAAGATCTAGAATATAAGAAGGAAGATGTTGTTACCTTTGAATTTCCAATCGTATATCTAGGAAGAGTGGTACCAATCCAAATAATTCTCCCGTCTTCTCTACCAAATTTTCACGGTTTGGAAAATGAAGACACAGATGCATTCTTGTTTCAATTTGAAGTTCTTTGTAGAGGATATGATTATAATACTAACACTCAAAGGATGAAAATATTTCGCATTAGTTGGAAATGAGCAACTCTCTGATGGTTCATAATCCTTGGTGGGAATTTCATTCAAACATGGGAAGACATGAAACATGTATTCTTAAAGAGTTACCAATATTATTGCAGGGCCAACGAAGATATGTTCAGAATGACACAGGGGGAAGAAGACAGTTTGGAGGACTATGTGGATAGCTTTCAATACAACCTTCAAATATCAAAACACAGACAACTAGGGAAACAAACCTTGAAAATATTCCTACTCAAGGGGATCTGAGATGAATCTTTAGAAATATTAAATATGATGGGAATAGGTGATGTATTTCAGCTACCATATGATCATGTTCATGAGTTATGTAGAAGGTATTCAAGAGGAAAATCCAAGACTGGTAAGAATTCTAGAGAACTTTATTCTCAATTTTTGACACCTGTTGCAAGAACATGAGTTACAGGAGATGAAACCAGTAGTTTCTTTAAAATTTTAAAAAATGATATTATTATCTCTCTTAATTCACAAGTGGGTATTTTGCAGGCTAAGAGAAAGCAGGAGGAATTTGAAAAAGCATTTTTCCGTTAGTGCCAAAAGAAACATCCTGGAGGGGATTTCTCTTCGGGTGGTCTCAAAATTTGTGGCATGTGTGACTTAAATCATATTCCAATGGATAACTATCCTTCTATAGCTGGTATGAAAGAAACATATCAAGGACATCAAAAAGTTTCAACAAGTTCACCTTACGCAATGGAACTACAATAGCTTTGGAAACTATGGCCTACATGTATGGTTCAAAGCTTTATCCCTCCATTTTCTTATCCTCGTAATCAATCATGGAATACTCCTCTACTATGGAAACCATGGAAGTCTCAACATAACCCCTACCAACCTTGGAAGCAAGGTCAACATGGCCCATATTACAATAGCATGGCTACTTTTCTTCATCTTGCAGCACAACAAATCCTTTGTACTTTCCAAAAGCTTTTCAACAAAAAAATCAGCCATACCTACCTACCCATCATAATCCTCTATACCCTACACAAATTCCTGTCCAATCCATCCCACACCCCAACAATAATAAAGTAGTACAACATGCTTACAGTGTTGAACTACGGAATTTTCCTACATTTCCTGCATGTTCTACCTCACCTACACCACTACAAGAAATTCATATCAGGACTGGTTAGGTGTTAAATACAATATTGTAGGGATCATGGAAGAAAATGAAGTTTCTTCTAGTCCAAGTATCAACATGCAAACATGATCAACAAGACATGGATAACATTTGATGAATAGAAGACACTGGAACCAAAATTTGAAGAAATTTATGCATTGTTGTCACTAGATATAGATCTTTTATGCATTCAAGAAGATCAAATCTCTAAAAAACTTCATGATATGGAAACTACAAGAAATCAAGGAATCAAATATTATATTGAAGCTTTGTTTCAATTTGTCAGTAGTCTGCAACATCACTCCATATTTCAACAATTCTTGCCGCCATCTTTTCAAGGGAAGTTGGTCTCTCATATTCTAGTTTTAATTGAGATACATTTTTTAGATTTAGGTATGAGCATACTTGAGACTTTGTTTCGAAAGTGGCTCCATTGGAAGTACTCTTATACTTGAAATTTTTTCCTTTTCAAGAAGAGTAGGGTAGTATAGTGTGGAAAAAATAAAATAGTAAAGAGAAAAAATAAGTCCAGTTTTGAAAACCAGTTTACTAGCACAGCTGGACACGAACTTTGCTTGAAAACCAGGTTACTGGCTGGCAAGGTTCCCAATAATTTTTTTCAAGTTTCATGTTTCTTCTATATTTAACTATGGTTCTTCACAATCATTTTTTTTACTCATATTGGATGATGTAGAATTCATTAAGGTCCACCTTCCAATGGTCTTGTCCCATCGACTTCGGCACATTATTTGGGAAACAAGACTTGAGTTATGTATAGCACATTGGAGTTTACATGCATCAATGGTAAATTTATTCAATGGCGATCAAGGTAATACACCAATGTATCTTGTTTGTTAGATCTTGCAAGTGACTCGACTTCAACAAATCCATTCGTACTTGTTAGGTTGTACTACCATACCTTGACAGTTCATTGTCATAATTGATGATTTGTCTTGCGTTGGTTAAAAATTTTCATTATTAAGTGGTAATACAACAAAGTTTCTCCATGTTTGACTTCAAGAACATTCATTCACATGGATTAACTTGTAAATGAGCATTTATATTAGACGAAGAATATATATTTCTATTGTTCCAGCAGTTCATAAGTACCTTTTCATTTATTGTTCCAGCAGTTCAGAAGTACCTTTTCATTTATTGTTCCAAAATTTCATTAGTACCTTTTCATTTATTTTCCAATAGTCGACAGTCTCTATATCGACCACTACAGTGCATCATCTTTGATCACTCTCAGGATTTCAGTGTTCTTTTGGTCCCAATAAAGATCATTTTCATATTACTTTATTTGATCTCATCCCCATCTTACATGACTTCCATATTCAACATCATCTTAACAGTAGTTCATCCTACATCAGCTTCAACAACATCAGTCCATCCATGCCAATCCAAGCCTTCATGGAGGTAATACTTGAGCTAAAATTGCATGTGTTTTTTATTTATTAAAGATTTAGGAGAATGTCATGAAATATCATGAAGCATTATCCACTTCCATTTTTTTAACCATTCCATCCATGTCAATTCCAAAACTTCCCTTGTTCCATGTGACCCATGTGTTGACGCAACCCAGTCGACAGGGGTTCCAAAGCTGTCGACACCCAAACCGCCGCGATCTTCCTGAGCACCGACCCAGACGGGTTTTACCCCGTCCAGCAACACCTGCAGAGTAGATGAGGTCTCACCCAAGGCGCACAAGGGAGTGTTGACGGAACCAAGTTTCCGCTGGAAGTAGGAAGATATGATGCATCAAACATTCAACTTATCGCAACATGCAAACCAGATCTAGACATTTCGACTTAACCATTTGAAACTTAATCACTCAATAGATAGCATCATTCGACACAACCATTAGAATATATAGCATTAAAACATTAATTGCAATAAGAAAATGTCGCATCATTCATATACCGATATTGCAACATGCATTATCACATAGACAAGACACAAGAGTTCCACAAATCAACTCTGTCATATCATATTAACTCCACAAAAAGCAGATCTCACCAATATCTCTTGATCGATGATACACAGACATATTCATTCAAGATACATAACCACAACAAGATATCTCTTCTCTAGCCTCCCTTCAACACTTACAACCTATAGCTACTTATAGGATTCCGCCTTACATTACTTGTCCACATTCTAACTACTTTCTAACCGACATTTCTACAAAATTAACTCAAAATACACACAATGCAGTCTAAATGACCCAAAATACATCAACTGAACCAGTCCAAGTGACCCCAAAACCCGCATACTGCGGTCTAACGGTCTCAAAAGTACCCAAAATACTTGTCGTGGGCACTTGTCCTTCTCCCTTCCGCAGTACCTTCTTCCTGTTGCATCTTCCGCGATGCCGCGATACTCCATCTCCAAACCGCTTGCCAAGACCATGACATCATCTCTCGTAACCTTATTGAAGGAATACAATGATAAAAAATGATGCAACTTGTTGTTGGATATGTGTTATATTTTCTACATGTATGTGAAGGGGATAGTGTGCCTATCAACGGTGCACTTGGAGATCCCTCTGCTTAAGGGATTGGGGTCTATTTACTAATATGGGTTAACGGATTAGGGTATTGGATGCTGCGGAATACATATATTGTATTGTGAGTGATTCATAATTAAAGAATGAGAAAAATAAGAGGTGTGTCTCCAAGGTTTTATGGTTTTTCTCGATTAAGGGTTTCCAGGGTAAATTTCTGTGTACTATGTGTGAATGTTGTGATGTAATATTTGGTTTACTTAAAAGAATCTATATGATTTGCTTATCTGCACAGGCTTAAAACTTACGTGTGTTATCAGAGCTCAATTTTTGGTTTCAGGGGGATGCCTCTAGTGCTGAGGGTTCGACAGGGTTGATAGATCTTGGGTGTGTGATGTTAATTTTTTGATAATTTCATTCAAACATTATCTAGGATCCTACTAAGAAAATAACATGCACAACATAACAATCATAAACAAAAGAGACACAACGTTTCCTCGGGGAAAACCAAGATGGTGAAAAACCCTGCAACTTCCTCAGAGATAGAATAAGCCCCAATACAAAGATCACAAAGATCAATCCCCGAAAGATAGATGACTCCAGTAGCTATTCCGCCTCCACTTGTGCGCACTCCTCCCTCTCAACTATGCGAGTTGGATGAGTGAGTGAATGAATAGAATGAGAGACACACACTCTCTATTTATACACCACTTAACCTGCCTTTAACCCTAACATGGCCAACTTCCTAAGGAAGCCTAATAACCCATCCACAGGACTCATACAAGGCCCACCCCACACTGGTGGTCTAATAACCCATCAAATATAAGTTGAGACACTTACAATAATACTTGCGACACTTACAAGTACAAATGACGACACTTCTCATTGGAGGAATAATACATCTCCATCAGGAATATAATAAAGTACAAGTGCAATACATAGAAGAATATCTTCCAAAGTTAAAAATACATCAACACTCCCTCTTAACTAGGAAGGTATTCTCTTGACACAGGTCATCAATACATATCAACACAAGTCTTCAATTCTAGAGCTGGATCATCGTCACTGGATCACGGAGCATCATCGTCATTACTGCTATATTCTTCAACTCGATCACTGGGCTATCTCTCAATTATTCTCGTCATAGGAAATTCTACAGAGCCATCCCTTTTTCATGTTGGATGTAGGCCTAGCCTCCTATAGGTATTCATCATCTCTGCAAGCTGGCCATCTTGTGGAATCCTCAGGATTGATTACGTGCGTCAACAAAACCTCGAAAGACCATCCCAAGATTGATTATGAGCTTACTGCTCAACCTATCGGATCTCCCGGGGAGCTATTACATGTGACCGCCACAAAACCTTAAAAGAGTGTCCCAGGAACGTTTATGTGCATAGCACGACTGACAAGAAATCTAAAGAGCATCCCAGGACTTTTACGTGCCTAGCACAACCTATCAGATCTCCAAGACTGATTACATGTGGTCTGGAAAGACCTCGAAGGAGAATCCCAAGACTGATTATGAGGTTACTGCTCAACCTATTGGATTTCCCAAGGAAATATTATATGTCAAGGACAAAACCTCGAAAGAGCATTTTCCATATCTACCAGGGAGCTATTATATGTCAGAGGCAAAACCTCGTAAGAGTATCTACAAATATCCCAGGTAAATATTATATGTCCTCCCAAGAAAAACCTCGAAAGAGCATTTGCCAGATCTCATAGGGAGCTATTATATGCCATAGGCAAAACCTCGTAAGAGTATCTACAAATCTCCAAGGGCAAGATTATATGCTTATCGCACAACCTGTCCACAGCCACAGAGTATCATACTGATACTCATGATCAACCTGATCATCCTCGCATGGAGCATCATCCTTATGCTCATGATCATATTGATCATCATCATACAGTACATCATCCTGATGCACATCATCATCACATGATCTTCCTGATCATCGTCATAGCATTGTTCTGATGCATATCATCATCGCATGATCATCCTGATCATCATCATAGCATCGTCCTAATGCATATCATCATCACATGATCATCCTGATCATCATCACATCATCGTCCTGATGCATATCATCTGGAGCATCGTCCTGATGCTCATCACACAACGCTTACATCCACATCCATAGGAAGGATCCTCCTACCACCATGCTTGGAATGGATCCTACAAAGTGTCCCATCACTTCCTCTTCGAAGTATCTTCTATCTGAAGAACACCAAACCTCTATCTGAAGTACTCGAACTTCACTCTGGCTAGTGGTTTGGTCCACACATCTGCAATCTTCTCATCTGTCGCAACATACTGGAGCTTCACTGCTCCTCTCTACACCATATCCATGATATAGTGATATTTGATCTTGATATGTTTCAACTTGTCACGGAACACCGGGTTCTTAGACAACTTCATATAACTCTGGTTGTCACAAAAGATACAAGTAGAATCCAACTAGAGATCAAATAAATCTAACAGTAGCTTCCTTATCCATACTGCCTCACAACTAGCCGAACAAGCTACAACATACTTTGCTTCGGCTGTACTCAGTGCTAAGCAGGATTGCTTCTTGCTAAACCAAGAGATCACACCTAATCCCATACTGAAGCAGCACCCCAAAGTGCTCTTCCTATCTGCAGCACTGCCTTCCCAATCTGAATCAACATAACCCTCCAGGTTAAACTTTTGAGTCACATCATACTTGAGCCCATAATCAATCATACCCTTTAGGTACCTCAGAATATGCTTTATAATAATCAAGTGAACATGTCTAGGATCTGTCAGAAACTGGCTCAAAGTGTTCACTGCAAAGCACATATCTGGTCTCGTGTTCGTCAGGTACATGAAGGACCCAATCATCTGACGATACATCATGGCATCAATTGACTTTGATGAAGCATCACTCAATAACTTCGGGTTTGATGCCATAGGTGTGGACATGGCCTTGCAGTCCATCATCCCGAACCTCTTCAGCATCTCTACTGCATACTTCCCTTGTCCAAGGAATATTCCATCTGCACTCTGCCACACCTCCATACCTAGAAAGTAATGCATCATACCCAAGTCCTTCATCTCAAACTCGGCAGCAAGCTTCCTATTCGTCTCGAAAATCAACCTATCCTCTCCTATCACAAACAAGTCATCCACATACAATAGGAGTATCACTGGATGGCCTTCCTCAACCTTGAAGTAAAGGTTGGAATCCGTTTACTCTTGGTAAAGCCCAAACTGGACAGGAAGCTGTCTATCCTACCGTACCATGTCCTAGGTGCTTGCTTCAAGCCATACAAAGCTTTCTTCAATCTGCACACATATGACTCCCTGTCATGTGTCTCAAAACCGAGTGGCTTCTCCACATACACTTCCTCTTCGACTACACCATTCAAGAAGGTTGTCTTGACATCCATCTGGTGTATCTTCCACTTCATCACTGCAGCCAAAGCAAGTATTGTTCTAATGGTAGTGTATCTGGCTATAGGTGCAAAAGTCTCTTCATAATCTATCCCCTCTTTTTGGGAGAAACCACGAGCTACAAACCTCACCTTGTATTTCTCTATGCTTCCATCTGCAGCATGCTTGATCTTGTAGATCCACTTGGAATTCACAACAAGCTTCTCTTCTGGTCTTGGGACCATATCCCAAACATCATTCTTCATGATCGACTGGTACTCCTCAATCATGGAATCCTCCTATTACTGCATCCCGGATCCTGGGAACTTCAAATTCATCAATATCTTCAATATATAGTTTTCTTGAACTTTGTTGCTGGAATAAATGTTGTAGTCCTTCTTTTGTAGGTGATTGTACATGATCTAAATTCAATTGCATGATTAGGAACTTCTCATAATTTTTAGAACAAAGTCTTACACATAAAGGCATATGTCATACAGTCATGCAATTATCTTAGCCAATGCTTCAATACAACATTCATCCATATCTCATATTCATATGGTAACTTTCTAGATGCCTTCCATCTCTACTAGAACATTGTTAATAGTTTGCACTACTCCCAACATGTCAGCAAAGAGGTTTCATTCTAGATAAGTAGCAATGGAATGTTGTACAGTGCCATAGGCCACTTACCCATCACATGCATATTAGTAGTATACTGTTCATTAATGAAATTATTCTAATATTCATAATACACAACCTAAGTCTAGGAACATAAGTATATACATCTTTGAACAATATTATTTAAACAATCATATATTCAAGAAATGACAATTCAAATACTTATATTTGTTTGTTTGTTGGTGGACTCCCTCTCAATCTTTGCTTCCTTGCAGGAACCATTGGAGTCTCTGATAGTGTGCACCTTAACCAATGTTGAAAATGGATGATAGGTTCTTCCATAGATTATTTGTCTTCCGGAGTCCAACTCTGTAGTAGCTTCTTGAAGTCTATTGAAGTGACTTCTCCACCATTGTCGAATCTAAAGGTCTTGATCTTCTTTTCAGTGTTGTTTTCTATCAAGGCTTTAAATTCCTTGAATTTGCTTGAATACTTCATCTTTGTTCTTCAAGAAATAAACCCAAGTCTTCCTAGAGAAACCATCAATGAAAGACACATAATATACATACCCACTCAAAGAACTGGATGACATTGGACCACATACATCGGAGTGGATAATTTCCAAAATTCCTTTTTCCTTGCTTTAACTGCTTGGAAAATGCCTTCTTTGTGTTCTTTCCTTTTGCACATCCTTTGCAAACACCTTCATGCTTTGACTGGATTTCAGGAAGACCTTCTACTGCTTTGCTTGCAATCAGCAGTGCCCTATAGTGCACATGAGCAAGCCTTCTATGCCAAATTTCACTTGGTTCCATGGATTCATGTACCATGGCATGTTCAAGTTGTCCCTTCAATTTGTACAATCCTCTGTCTTGCTCTCCAATCACTACTGCATTATCTATGGTCTTAGCTTTTGGCCACATAAGTAATTGGCTATCCAAAAAGGAAACTGTCATCCCTTTTGCATCTGAAGATGATATGGAGAGAATATTCTTCTTGAGTCCAGGTACATATAAAACATCTTGCATCTTTAAAGACTTCCTAGAGTCTAACTTGTAGGAGGCTTCACCATTTCCTTTTATAGGGTATTGATAGTCATCCCCAAGTTTCACCTTGTGAGGTGACTCATGTTCAGAGAGGTCCATAAGAGATTCTTTGAATCCCATCATATGTTTAGAAGCCCCACTATCAATAAGCCAATCATTACACCCATGTGTAACAATACCTGTGAGAGCAGAGATTAGAACATATTCATCGTCACTTGAAGAGTCTTCACTTTCTACCTTAGTCTTCTTCCTAGGAGGTTCATCATCCTCAGTAGCATGAGCATGATATCTCTTCTTGTTGCTCTTGTTGTTGTTGTTGTTGTTGGAGTTCCTTTTGGTATTGGGACATTCTAAGGAAAAGTGTCCCTTCTCATTACAAGTGAAGCATCTCATATCTTTCTTCTCTCTTTGATGATGGTGGTGTGAATATCTCTTGTGAAAATATTGCTCCCTCTTGGGCTTACTTTTCTTGGTGTGTGTTGTGAGAGCTTGATCTACATTTCCCATCTTTTTTTCTCGGGCCACAATCCTAGCTTCTTCTGGTGAACATTCCTCCCATATTCTACTGAAGGAGATCAACTTATTTCTTGCACAGATACCTTGTATGAAGGAGTCCCATGACCTAGGTAAGCCATTCAATGTGATCATGAAAATTTTTCCATTCTCCACTACTTCATCCACAACTTCAAGTTGTTCTCTGAATTGAGAGACCTTAGTAAAGTAGGATTGGATGGTCTCTCCATTTTGGATCTTTACCCCTTTCAATTGGTTCTACAGTTTCATCTTTCGATTTATATTCTTTCCTTCAAACAACTTTTTCAAGGAATCAAACATCTCCTTAGGTGTCTTTAGGGAAGACACATGGGGTATGAGATGGTATTTGATAGAATCAGCAATGATTCTCTTGGCTTTGACCAAGTTCTTCTTGTGTAAGGCCTTAGCCTCATCTCCCTCTGGAACTGGAACCTCTTGACTTATGTAGGTGTCCGATTCATTTTCTTCTAGGATTAAAGAAATCCTATACTTCCATGCTCGGAAGTTGTTAGCTCCTTCAAGCTTATCCTCAAGCTTGGTGTGGTGAGACATCTTAACGAGAAAATCAAATGGAAATAAAAGATTTAGGTCTTACCACCTGATTTGCTGAAACTGTATCTGGAGCTAGATTAGGGTTTGTCAAAGAAACCCTAAAAATTCAAACTTTGAATTCCAAACTTCTGAATGGATGGAAAGATGTGCCTTGTTGAGACAATCAAGTTGGTATACTTCAATTTTGAAATCTGCATCCTCAAAATTGTCTTTGAAACTTTCGGATATGCAATTTCTTGTTTTCTGGTCAAAATCCTGAACTAGGGTTTGATAATGCCCAGAGTTTTTCCCAGCCAAAAACTTCAATCTTGGTCTCTAAACTTCAATTTTTCTAAGGAGCATCCAGCCGTGGTCTCAGATTTAAAAAATTCCAACTTTTACAGAAACCCTAATTTTCCACTTTTCCGGTCAAAATCCCAAACTAGGGTTTGATGGAGCCCGAGGTTCTTCCCAACGAAAAGGTTTGATCTTGGTCTCTAAATTTTGATTTTCTTGAGGAGCATCCAGCCATGGTCTCATATTCCAAAAATTCCAACTTTCTCCGAAACCCTAATTTCCCGCAGTAGTGACGGGCCAAAAACTGAATGTGCTTAGAATTGAATTCTGTCTCGATAGAAAAATATGCCCTTGCAAGGAGAGTTATCCTAGCCTCCTGCCTTTGATGATATGAGGAGAGAAAACCAAATATTAAGAAGCCCTAGATTCTACAACTGCACAATGTCTTCTTCTTAGTACCGCTCTGATACAATGTTAATTTTTCGATAATTTCATTCAAACATTATCTAAGATCCTACTAAGAGAATAACATGCACAATATAACAATCATAAGCACAAGAGACACAGAGTTTCCTTAGGGGAAACCAAGAAGGTGAAAAACCCCGCAACTTACTCAGAGATAGAATAAGCCCCAATACAAAGATCACAAAGATCAATCCCCAAAAGATAGATGACTCCAGTGGCTACTCCTCCACTTGTGCGCACTCCTCTCTCTCAACTATGTGAGTTGGATGAGTGAGTGAATGAATAGAATGAGAGACACACACTCTCTATTTATACACCACTTAACTTGCCTTTAACCCTAACAGGGCCAACTTCCTAAGGAAGCCTAATAACCCATCCACATGACTCATACAGGGACGACCCCACACTGGTGGTCTAATAACCCATCAAATATAAGTTGCGACACTTACAATAATACTTGCGACACTTGCGACACTTAAAAACACAAATGATAACACTTCTGATTGGAGGAATAATACATCTCCATCAGGAATATAATAAATTACAAGTGTAATACATAGAAGAATATCTTCCAAAGTTACAAATACATCAACATGCAATAAACTTGGGTTTAGTCTGAGCTTTGTAGCCTTGATTTGTGCATTGAAAGAAAATGGCCAGTGGTTCAAGAATTGAGATTGAGAAGTTTAATGGCCAAAACTTTGAGCTATGGAATCTCGAAATGGGGTATCTTCTTGTAGATCGAGATCAATGGATTATTGTGGATCCAGGTACACAAATCACTGGATCGTCGAAAGAAGATTGGGAGAAATTAGATAGAAGGGAGAGGACTACAATTCGACTGTGATTACAAGACTCTTTGTTATTGAACATATCTGGAGAAGGTAATGTGGTAAAGCTTTGGACAAAAATAGGGATTTTGTATCAATCAAAATCCCTTGTGAACAAGTTTTTTCTACAAAAGAAACTGTATGACCTCAGAACAGATGATAATGACACAGTGAGAAAGCATCTAAATGTCTACAATACTTTGGTAAGTCAAATAAACTTTGTTTGCATTAAAATCGCTGAAGAAGATAAATGTATTACATTATTGTGTTCTTTGCTAGATTCCTGGGACAACCTAATTGTAGCAATAGGGAGTGCTAATCAAGCAACCTTAAAATTTGATGAAATAATATCATTCCCGCTATCAGAAGAGATGGGGCGGAAATCCATGGATACTCATAGCATGGATGCCTTGTATGTGAGAGACTGCCCCAGGAGAGAAACAAAAATAAGGGATCTGGGGGAAGATCCAAATCTAAGGTTAGATCTAAATCCCCAGGAAAATTTATAAGGAAGTGATGGCAATGCGATAAAGCAGGGCACTATAAAAAAGATTGCAGTTCTAAGAATATTGATAAAGGAAAGGGACCAGAGGATTCCTCTACCACAAAGGCAAAGACTTCCTCAGAAGAAGGAGGGGATCTGTACCTAGCATCTAATGGTAATCCTTCAGAACGTGATATATGGTTGATTAACTTAGGTGCATCATGTCATATGACCCCTCATAGGGGGTGGTTCTCTAAAAATGAAGAGTAAAATGGAGGAGATGTGTTCTTGGGAGATGACCCACTAGCTAGTATCATTGGGCGTGGTAGATTCAAGTTGAAACTTAAGGATGGAAGTATTAGAACTCTTCCTGGAGTACTACACATTCCAAATATGGTGAGAAACTTGATATATGTCGGAAAGATGGATATTGCAGGTGTAAAGACTGTGTGTGGAGATTGTGGTTGCAAAATGGTTTGAGGATCAATGGTATTGATGAGGGGAATTTGGTATGGAACTCTATACAAACTATTGGGAAGAACCATCATTGGTGAATGCAACAGTTCTGTTGTTCCTGAGGGGGGAGATGTAGAAGATAGAACCCTGACTGCATCAAGAGGAAAGACAATGCTATGGCATCAAAGATTGGGCAATATTGGAGAAAAGGGCCTTCGATCATTACAAGGTAAAAGTATGGTTGAAGGTATGATTGATTGCACTCTAGATTTTGATTTCTGTGAACATTGCATATATGGAAAACATAATCGAGTAAGATTTGCATCTGGTGCTAGAAGAGCAAAGGGAATTTTAAATTTA
Organism: Larix kaempferi; assembly: GCA_027924585.1. Lineage (NCBI taxonomy): Eukaryota > Viridiplantae > Streptophyta > Pinopsida > Pinales > Pinaceae > Larix > Larix kaempferi. The sequence continues at coordinate 2,811,414 of BSBM01000827.1, forward strand.
ATACACAATGATGTGTGTGGGCCTGTGTTTATTCTATCACTAGGTATATCTGTGTATTATGTTTCATTCACAGATGATTTCTCAAGGAAAAATGTATTTATTTCCTTCGAAATAAATCTGAATTGTTTTCTAAGTTTAAATAATTTAAGGCTCTTGTCGAGAATCAAACAAAAAAAAAATAAAGGTGTTGAGGACAGATAATGGTGGAGAGTTATGTGGGAATGAATTTGAGGAATTCTATAAGAAGTGCGGTATAGAAAGGAATAAGACTACTCCATACACACCTCAATAGAAAGGAGTTGTTGAAAGGATGAATAGGACACTAATGGAAAAGGAAAGAAGTATGCTAAGCAGTGTCATGATAGGACAAGAATTATGGGTAGAGGTAGTGGAGACAACATGTTACTTGGTAAATCGATCACCCACATCAGCTTTGGTTGAAAAAACTCCACAAGAGGTATGGAATGGTACGAAACTCTTTATTAAACATTTGAAATTTTTTTCCTGTGATGCTTATGTAGATGTTCCATAGGAGAAAAGGAGTAAGCTGGATAATAAAGCTGAAAATGTATCTTTATTGGTTACAAAGATGGTATGAAAGGTTATAAGCTTTGGAATCCTGTAACTAAGAATATTGTCTACAGTCGAGATGTTGTGTTTAGAGAGGTCAAAGAACTCCCCAGACAGGAAGTGACTCCAATGGAAAAGGAATGAGATAGATAGAGTTTGAGTTAGAAGATGAAGAATATGACTCAACGGAAGAATATGAATAAGAAGAAGAAGAACCTCATACCCCAGTTTTGAGGAGATCATCTCGAGAAAGAAGGAAACCAGAAAGGTATTCCCCTCCTGATTTTTGGTCTAGTTTTTCTTTATCTATTATTGATGATTATCCAAGAAATGTGAAGGAATCTATTGATTAAGAGGATAGATATCTATGGAAGAAGGACATGCTCGAAGAAATGGAATCCTTGGAAAAAAATGAAGTGTGGGATCTAGTTCAATTACCTGTTGGAAGAAAATATGTTGGTAGCAAATGGCTATTTAAAAATAATTTAAATGCAAAAGGTAAAGTGGATAAGTGCAAATCCCTCCTGGTAGCAAAGGGATATTCTTAGGTAGAGGGAATTGATTTTGGTGAAACATTTTCTCCAGTTGCAAAATTAAATTCCATTAGATTTCATCTTTCTATTGTTGTTGCTTTTGATCTTGAAGTGGAGTAGATGGATGTGAAGACACCATTCTTACATGGGGATCTAAAAGAAGAAATCTACATAAAACAACCATAAGGGTTCATAGTAAAGGGAAAGAAAGAGTTGGTATGTAAGATAAAGAAGTCCCTTTATGGTTTAAAGCAATCTACAAGAATTTGGTACCAAAAGTTTGACACATACGTACTTGGATTGGGGTTTGTGAGAAGCAAGGATGATCACTGTGTATACTCCAAACAAGTTGGTGATCACTTCATTAACGTAGTAATATATGTTGATGACATGTTGTTGATTGGAAACAATAAAGATGTCATGAAGGAGGTGAAGTCTCAACTATCCTCCAAATTTGACGTGAAGGATCTCGGTGCTGAAACTTCATACTAGGAATCGAGATTAAAAGAGATCGTGAAAACAGGAAGATCTAGTTAAATCAAAGAAAATATGTTGAGACAATACTACAGAGATTTAAAATGCAGGAAATTAAGTCGGTCAAGGTCCTTATACCTATAGGTGTAAATTTAAATGTAGATCAGTGTCCCAAGACACAGGAAGATGAAGAAGATAAGGCACAAGTTCCATATGCTATTGTGGTTGGTAGTTTGATGTATGCAATGGTCTGTACCAGACCGGACATTGCTCATGCAGTGGGAGTATTGAGCAGATATATGTCAAAACTAGCAGAGGAGAACTGGACAGCTGTAAAAAGGGTCTTCATATATTTGTGTGGCACTACAGATTATGCAATATTCTACCAAGGAATACTTGGACCTGACAGAGTAATAAATGTACATAAATTTTTTTATGTAGACTGGGCTGGAGATCTTGATCATAGAATATATACAAGTGGGTATGTGTTTAACCTATTTGGAAGAGCTATCAGTTGGATGAGCAAGAGACAGGTTGTAGTTGTTCTCTCAACTACTGAAGCTGAATATATGGAAGTCACTCATGTAAGTAAATAATTTGTATGGCTACAAAGATTATGTTTAGGTGTTGGGTTTTTACAAAAAGTTGTAAGGTTAGATTGTGACAACCAAAGTGCAATCTTCCTGGCAAAGAACCTTGCTTATCATGCTAATACAGAGCATATTGATGTGCAATATCACTTTGTGACAGATATGGTTGAAGACTAGAAGGTGTGCCTGGAGAAGGTTGACATCTTGATCAATGTTATAGACTTATTAGCAAAGCATGTCAATACAAATAAGTTCTCTTGGTGTAGATAATCTATGGGCACCAATTCCCTGAACCTGTGAATTTATGAGTACATGACTCATTTTTATGCACAGAAAAAAAAACAAGTGGGAGAATGTTGGGTATGTGTTATATTATCTGTATGTATGTGAAGGGGATAGTGCACCTGTCAGCAGTGCACTTGACGATCCCTTAGTTATTTTTGGGGATTTTTCTAAAAATATATGATTTAATCCTGGTTAAGGGATTGGGGTCTATTTACTAATATGGGTTAACGGATTAGGATATTGGATGTTTCGGAATACCTATATTGTATTGTGAGTGATTCATAATAAAAGAATGAGAAAAATAGGAGGTGTGTCTCCAAGGTTTGTTGGTTTTTCCTGGTTAAGGGTTTCCAGGGTAAATCTTTATGTACTATGTGTGAATGTTGTGATGTAATATATGTTTTTATTAAAAGAATCTGTATGCTTTTCTTCTCTACATAGGTTTAAAACTTACACTTGTGTCACTGCAACTTGTGCAAGTAGCAGCAATGAACCAACCTACAATCAAGAATATCTACAAACACTAGCATTAAGAAGAGAAGCAGTTGATGCGCATGGAAAAACTCGAGGAACTACTGGAAGGGAGGAATTGTATGGCCACAAGAACCTACAGTAAAAGAAACTATTGTAGAAGCCACTTTCTCTTAAGCACGTGGGTAAAAATAAATATAGGTATGAGTTCATTTTCTTTGTTCACATGATGCATAAATTAGTTCACATCATTGATGTTGTGGCTACACATAGAAGGGGAATACATGGGAACTAATGTTACTTATTGGTTTCAAGTGAAAATTTCTGTGTTGCTTGTTTGCATTGTCTTGGTAGCATGTTTCACATGAATATCACCAAATATTTGTTGATTTCTTGAAGAAAAAAATTGGAAACATTATTGAAGTAAGGTTGGTTGTTGCATGTGTTGTTGGTAAATAGATTTCTTTGAAGAAGGGCTGAAAAACTCATTGAAATTTCAATATTTTTGTCACTTGGTTTTGGGAATCCACATCTTTGTTGGGTTATATTCATTACATGGTAAAATTGGAATTTTAATATTATGAGCTGCTACAGATGGTGTTACCATACTCTCATAGATGAATGATAACTTGTCACAAAATTTAAATGCTTAAGTTTTGTTGATTGATATATAGGCATATATGCTCACTACCCAAGCAAATATAATCTCTATAAGATTTTGATTCGTGATCAAGTTGACGATCTTGGTAAATCATTTCAGATCTATTATGAACAAACTGAATCCATTTTCATTGTATCTCATTAAGAGTTCATCCATATATGCATAAAAGTGAATGTTGACTTCCTTTGCGTTGAAACCATAGGTAGAATCTTGTGAATAGGGGCATCACTTTCACTCACATATCATTCATGAGAAACATAATATGGTGTGAACACACACAATTATTTGATGTTTGCTAGATATGATGTGTATGCTTGAGGATTGTTTATCCAACAAATTTATGTGGGAAAATCACACATGTAAACCATCCATGAAAAGAGAATTTTTGAAAGTGCCATTTAATACCTTGGAGGATCAAAGAAACAAGCATCATGATAATCAGGAGAAATTTAATGACTCGCACCAGTTTGAGTTTATAAGAATTTTAAACATGTTTGAATCAAACATGGATACAATCATATTTGCTTCTTCATACATTCCTCTGGTGGTTTCCAAGGGTATGTATGGAAAATTTATGCACAAGTTCCTCTCTCATTTGAGAACATATGATGTGAAGGACATGGTTTGGATCCTCAGGATGATATATCCTCTGATTTTCTCTTGAATACAAGCATTGCATGCCTGAAAAGGGTAATATTTTTGTCTTTGATTGTATAAATACAAGAGTTGAATCATCAATAGTGAATGTAGGGATAAGAAAGAAACAAGATATGCGAAAGTCTCTTTAGTTGACTCTCCCGCATGAATCACTATAGCAACTTGCCACCACTATCACAATAAGAAACCATGTTCATCCTTTTTCCTATGACATATTTGAAGGAGTACCAAGTTTTGAACAAATTTTGTTGCTCCCTCTTCTTGTGCATTTGGAAGGGTCAAACTTGTAAAATATCATATGCATATTGCTCACTGGTATTTGAAGAAGAACTTATGGGTTAATGTCATTCCAAGCATTGCAATATGGCTAGTTCTTCCCAACCAAAGTGGTTTTGTGATTTATTGCTATATTTTAAGACCTATTTATGATATATCCACTAATATTGTAGATTGCTTGGGAAACTAGTGTATTGACAGAGGTAGCTTGATCTAATTGAAGATGAGCCTAGAATTTAAAGACCGCAACCATGGGAAAAGTATTATGAGCTCAATTCAGCAATTGAGAAGTGGCTTACAATTGCATTCCTACCATTTCACCATTGATTTTATTAGCAATAGCATGGAAGTGTAGCTTGGTTTTTGTTATTTCTCACTAAGGGAAATCATGGCATATTAACTATTCAATATAAGTATTCATCTATGACAATATTGTCGCAGCACAAAACAAGGTTTATATTGTTGTTATTGGTGGCCATCTTCACAGAACTTATACTACCAATCTCTAAGGAAAAGTAGGGTGTGATGTTGCATGAGGACATGCTTTGTTTTTAGTTTGAGGGAGCTTGTACTATGGCTGAATCCTAATGGTGATCAAATGTGAAAACATTTATTTGAATACATGAGGATACCAATGCATTGAGAAAAACATATCAACCTTGAAATTCACTTCAAGATGATTGTAGTATTTCTATACATAGATGTATCGTTGGTTAAAATTTTGTAAAATCCACTTTCTCTTCTCCAAACTATTGGAACAACAACTACAAATGCATTTGGTATGTGCTCTGCATAGCATATCTTCTATTTTATTAATCCAATGCATTCACAAGAATAGTAGGTTGAAAAAAAACAAGTTCATGGTAATTTCATAGTCCTCACTCATTCATTTTTTTGTGAAAATAAATGCAGAAAATGAATTGATTATATCTTTTGAATGACAAGTTGGATAACCACAAAAAATGGTGATCAGAAGCATTATGGTAAGGATAATATACTACCTATTACCAGGTAAAATTAGTTCATATATTTTGAGAAAATTGCCATCATCACCTACATCCAATTTTCCTTTTTCTCTAAATTCATGATTTGGGTTTCTCTGATCTCAAGCAAGCACCATCTAACTTGTTGGTGCTAATGATATCAATACTTTTTGTGGAGAATTTTTTAATATGATCGATCTCTTTTATTGTGGTGGACGAGAATGTCAAGATTTGCTTCATTGCAATATGGAAGGTTAATTCACATCATACAAATCCATGTTGTTTTTAAGTTTCTAGCAACATAGGATTTGATTATTCATTTTCAGTGTTGAAATCAAATCATGTAGTGTACTTGATATGACTGGTACAACTAATCAAATTATATAGCCATCATATCTGATTATATAGAAGTGTTGAAATCAAACTATATAGTAGTCAGAGCAGATTATATACACATAGTGCCCTTGTTAGTTGTTGTGATTTTTGTTGCGACTCATCTCTCCCCCATCTACTGCCTGCAAAATAGGAAAATGGACCATTAGTCACACCTTAGGTATCTCCATGGAAAGAGGATCAATCTCTTTACATGTGGTGGACCCGAAAGGAAAGGTCGATTCACATTAAACAACTCCATGTAGTTTTTAAGTTTCTACCAACTCCATGTAGGATTTAATTATTCATTTTTAGTGTTGAAATCAAATTATTATAGTGTACTTGCTACTACTTGCTATAATATCTCTGCAGTTTCTACCAACTCCATGTAGGATTTAATTATTCATTTTTAGTGTTGAAATCAAATTATTATAGTGTACTTGTACTTTCTACTACTTTCTATGATATATGTTGCTACATTTATATAAATTCTACATATCTCTGCTAGTTTTCTCTCCCAAGGAAATGGAACACTAGCCACACCTTACATGTCTCTTTGTATTTTCCATATATATCCACAGAGAACAAATATAAATGAACAATATTGTAGTAAGTCATGAACCTGTGTGTAAATTTTTTCACGTGGAAAAGGACAAGTCTGAGTCTAAGAGATTATAGGATAGAGCATTCCACCAACTATTGCAGACAAGAAAAATATATCAAGTTTAGAGAAAAAGCCTCAAATATAATGCAGATTAGATGAGAGCAGTCTTACTTGTTTGTGCTAATGAGCCAAAAGTACAATCTCAATATGAAACAAAATCACTTCATTACTTTCGCTTTCAAAAGAAATTATCATTTACTAATTCACTCACTATACAGGAGAATGCAAATTGCATACTATCAACAAAATGCAAGAAAACTGACAAAAAGAGTATTAAACAAACAATGATTTCCCCCCTTTCACTCAATGAAACCACTAAATTACTTACTAAAGCACCATAAGCATTCCAAAAAAATCTTAAGCCACCTACAACCTTCTGAGTGATTTTAGAGACCAAATGCAACAATAAGCAATGCAAAATATAGAAAAAAACACCTCTTTCCCAAGCAACATATACTTGTTTCCAAACAAAGGTATGTGCACACACACCTGTTAGGAAGGATAAAAACTACCTATGCATGCTCTTGTTCCTTCTAAAGAGAGTGTGTGCTTCCCGTAGGTATCTAAAAAGTTTTAAAACGTAAAAAAACTTACAATCCTTTACTTTGAATTAGAGTAAGGGACTATGCTATAGTCGATAGATAGGTTTCAAAAGACTCAAGCAAAGCCAAAAAAATAGTCCTAAGGAGGCCCTTAAGAGAAGAATTCAAATAATTATTCCTCAATGGAGTCGTCATTTCTATTTTTGGGATAAACCCCCAAATAGTTATAGATGACTATCACAAAGCACATGGAGAGACAACTACTCAAATTTCCCTAGGATTACTAACTTATATTCACACAATTAACCAAAGAGATAAGAAAAAGGCACAATCAATCAAGAGAGAGAGAGAATATTAGGAACATGGATCCTATAGGTTGTCATATAGCTTCCTTCCCTACACAAACTCCAAATCATTCCCCTTGATGAATCTTGGAACATGCACACAAGAAAGACAAACCCCTTCTCAAATCTTATGGCAACAGATAAGCATGAATCAAATCAGGAAAAAAAACAAAATTAACATCAATTGATCCTAATTAGCATATCAAGAAGTCTAAGTCATTTATACCAATAAGAATAAAAAATAACAAATATTAATTGGGGGGAGATGAGAGATCTCTATTAATGAATAAAATAATAAGTACAAATATCACCTGATCTTGTTTTCGACTCCTCCAAAACATTTCTTGGGTCCATTTGAACCTAAGTCACTAATTCCTTGATCCTCCAAAGCCTTCAAACACCTTCTTGAACACAATATGGGACACAATTATGAAAGTGGACCTCATTGATCAAAGGATGATGAGATATTAGAAACAAGGATCTATGTTTTTGTTGTTGGGGGAGTGAACATAAAAAATCAAGGAATTAGGACCAATTATTCTATCATAACCTCGATATGAGTGATTGATGCCCATATCTCATCCATGAATGTCTTATTTATACATTATTGGGAATGGTTGAAATAATTGGAGGGTGGTTTCAAGGTGTTACACCCAAAAAATTATTTTTCCAACCATTAAATTTCATTAATTTTGATGTTATTTATATTTTTTTGTACATTTTCAAGGAACATGCTCTTGTCCTTGCAGTGGATCAAGGTATGTGTTCCCTCAAAATGATGATTCTTTTAGTGAAAAATAGGTCGGAAAGAGTTGGTAGGTTGTCCTCAGGTGGGATCATCACTTATGAATGGCTCAAACATTTGATTCAGGGCTTGTAGAAGCTATTAGGAACTCTTCATATGACATTAGGGACATTTGAGTTTGATTAAGAACAATTGGATGTCAATAGGGATGCTTTGATACCATTAGGGTAACTCATATTCCTTTAGGTTCATTAGGGTCATTGAAGTGCCAATTAGTGCTATAACAGAAGAGACAATTATGGCTTGAGTAAGTGTTAATGAATGGCTAGCTTCAACATTCTAATAAATATGATTTTGGAAATTTATTAGAGAATATTTTTTCTTTCACTTTGTTGAAGTGGTTAAGAATGCCAAAATGTGCACTTGAGTAAACACTCACTCCATATGATAAACACTCTCAAGCATGGAAAAGTTTAGGAGCTAATCTTATTACATGGGATAAATTTAGGGGTTTTAAATTTTTAATGGGCTAATTTTTATGAAACACCCATTAGGTATGATTAGACCACATTTTATTTATTTATTTTTAATGAATAGGAGGTTAGCCCCATCAAATTTAAAAAGGGGATCCAAGATAAAAAACAATTTTGTCCCTCTAAAAGTGGATTTAAACATCTGTTCGCCCACGAAAATCTCTAGGAAGTTCCCATACACCCCTGATTTCTAGAAATGGCAGTTGTTACAGTCTCTTTCTCCTTTTATCAATAATGGAAATCAAAGTTGGACTTACATTCATCCATATTTTATGGGTTGAATCTCGTTTTGCAAGTTGCTTAATGTTCACATGAGAAGGGAAGCTGATATTTACTATCAATTCTTATAGTGACCATTTGCATCTAGGAGAGTTTTAAATACCATCACCTTAGATCCAAAGTTTCCGTAAGAAACATGGGGATTGTGAGGCTTGCAATCGGTGATGCTGCAATAAATTTTGTGTGGGTGTTTGGGGCATCGTTCCTAGGGAATAGGGCTTCATTCATAGCCAGATATTTGGGCATATAGGGGGTGATGAATTGCCAAGGATATTTTTCTCAAAAGATTTGCCAAGACTTCAGAAGGTTTTATAATTTATTGAAAGATGCACCAAGATTTTACAAGGTTTTATAATTTACCAAAAGATTCACCAAGTTTTACAAGATTATATAATTCAATGATAGATTCTCCAAAAAATTATTTATACATAATATAACATTGATAAAAGCCTTCATATTTTCCTATATATCATGGGGATTTGCCCATTTATTATACATAGAAATTTAGGGGGGGTTCTTAAAATTTTCCTTGCTCTCAAGGATGCCGTAAAAACCTCAGCCCCATTAAGAGACAACATAGCTTAGTTCATTTTTGAAAAATACCCTTTAAGGACTATTATATAGCTTGATTACTATACTTAGTGTTACAGAAACACGGTCAAAAATAATTATCCTTTATAATTGTGAATAGAACTTAAAAGGAATCCATTAAAATTATTGTTTAGTTCATTATCTAAAAAAACTCTCAAGGATTATGATAAAGGTTGATCACAATACTTTGTGTTCCACAGATACCCTCAAAAACTATTATAAAGGATAAATATTATTATACTTGAGTAGATATTAATTTGTGAAAAAATATTTAATGAAATTCATTAAAATACTTGTTAAAAACCCATGTTTCTCAACTGCTAATCAAATGTAAAAAGGGGAGATTTATATAATAATTTGTGTGTTGATGGTCTTACATTATGGAGTACCCCCAACTAGAACCTTCTCAAATAAACCTTGGGATGTTTCTAAATATTCATAATAGGCAAAAACTGACGACCAAAGTGATATGGTCAACGAAAGTGAACTTTTTCACTATAAAAAATGGGTCTAAATGAACTTGGAATTTTGAAATGATATTTTTTTTACATTATTATAAAGTAATGAAAAATAATTAAAACTATGAATAAGTTAAAAAGTAGATAAGAATTACCCAATTTCCTGACATGTCAAGCTCAAGCTAACCTTGATATAAGCTATAAGTACATTATCTTTGAGAGCATACACAAGTGCATTATAATCCTCAATGTTAAAGTGATTTTTGATTTTGATAAGTAGAATGAGTACGTGAAAAAATGTGGTCACTTGGCACAGAGATGATTTCCTCATCTAATGAGTCTATTAAAACTAATAATTTATCAAACTCATAATAATCTATCAAACTCAAGAAAATAAGGTATCTAGATTAATTATTATGTGATTTAATGGTAAAATTCAGACATAAAATTTTGGAAATAAAATTATTATTAAAAAAAAAATTATAAATAAAATATGGTCAGAGTTTTATGATAAAAATTAAAAATTAAAAAAAAAACCTTTAACAAACTTTCACCATCTTTGTATATAAATTCAGCTTCGTTAACATTTCCTACAACTTTATGTACATCTTTGAAATGTTTCATTTCAATTCTTATAGGAGTTATGAATGCTTTCTATACTCAATTAAATGGGGCATTAGATAGGCTAGTAAATTCAGTGATACGTAACAACATATCCAAAGTCAAACAGGAAAGAATTACCCTTATAAAGAGAATATAAGATATAAAAGTTCTCAGTTTCAATTATTTTTTAAAAACTCTAATCAATTGCAAAAGCATCAACCCAATGGTATATACCAAATGTCTTAGGAAAATATGTGATATTAAAAAAAAACATCAACTCAATGGTATACGCACAATTGCTAGGGAAAAAATGTGATATTAAAACAATAGAGAGTAGGAAATGTGTTTTGTATGAAAACGAGATGGAAATACCATGATATATTATACAAATCAATTTTGTAAAAAAATATGATGCAAACCAATTCTCTAAATAAATTTTGAAGCATGTTTCAAAAATATTAAAAACTCAATCAACACATAAGTACATATTTGAAGACATACAATAACAGTTTAAAGAAATATAAATATGGGAAAGGGAACATATAAAAATAATATGTTAAACAAATTAACTAAAGTATTTAAAACAAATGCACCTTAAACAAAACATTATGGTATGCACATATAGAATAGTCTTCATACTTTAGGAATACATTATGGTATGCACATTTAAAATAGTCTCCACACTCTAAGCATACAATATGGCATGCACATTCAATAATTTGTCACACTCAAGGTATTGCATAGTATTCAATATATGGTAGATATGATATTAAGCAAATTTTAAGATTACATAGATGAACCTTTACTCAAATTTTATATCTTCAAGTAATTCAACTTGATACTACTTACTACATTAAAGGCTAAATATATTTAACTAAATAAATCATCTATAAGATGCTTAATATGATTGCTAAGAAAAGGAATTGAAATCCTAAAAATTAATTATTGTTCAAAACAAGATGACATACTAATTCAAGCAAAAATAGGACAATAACTTTGTAATTATTATAGGTCAATTAGATAACATACAATGCAAAGTTGTAGGAAAGATAAACATAGGTATAAGGAAGGAACTTTGCAAATATAAACAAAGGTATAAAGAAGGAACTTTGCAAATATAAACAGAGGTATACGGAAGGTTAAAATCATCTATGTTCTTTCAATTTCATCTCAATATAATCTATAAAAATCTTATTTTAAAATTTATTTTAAGATTATTAATGCAACAATGCAGAGGATGTAATGTTTCTATTTCCACTTGAGGAAATAGAAAAAAACTAATGGAGTATTTTTTTTGGATAATCTCCTAAAAGCGTCCTCTATGAATAGCATAGCATTGCAGGAGTATACAATTCAATATTTTATATATTTTCTGATTACGTGCATCCTTGAAATTAAAGATTATAAACAAAGGAATCCAACATAACCGTTAATGGTTTCCAAATAGAGAACACATTGTACATGAAGCAAGCACACATAAAAATAGACCTGATCATTAGAACAAAATATAAAATAGGCATCCAACAAAGAATACAAGATCATAAATGATAGGAATTAGATAAATGTTGGACATTTGAATTCTAATTTACAATAAATTCCCATGGAATATTTTCAATGGTGCATCAAGGTTAAAAGAAAAAGGACAGATCAAGGATTATTTTCCTCATTAATCCTAATTCTAGTCCTTGACCTTTCATTTTGGACTTTTAAAGAAAATTCACTATCTAGTTTTATGAAGATGTTGAAGTATTTATGCTTTTCTAGGACAAGTTTTTCACCCATGGTATATGTAATTGCAATATGCACATAAAAAATATAATTTACATTCTACATTCCAAATTCTGATGTGTAGTACTTTATGAAGTTCTACTTAGATGCATTTCAACTAAGGAGTGTGCATAGGAAAATGATAGTTACAACAAATCACAAATCTCAAGAAATAGAAAACAACTGATACAAAATGTAATTCACCCTTTCTTTAAATTGTAGCCTATCATTAGCAATGTATTATGCTTATAGATGGGCATCCCATTTAACTTCCATTTAAAAATCATTTGAACTAAGATAAATTGTTCCAATATTCTACTAAATTTCAATCACATCCATGTAGGAAAATAAAAGATTAAGAAGAATTTGTAAAAGGAAACCAAAAATTTCAGAGGAGGCAGACTCCATCAATGTTGTTCAAAACCTGAAAGGAAGAGCACATGTGTCATGGAACCATACTAAATAGAGATAATTAAAATCTAGCATATCATTGAAATAATTTCTCAAGAAATAGAAAACAACTAATGAAACACTCAATTTCACCATTTCCTAAAATTATGGCCTATAATTAGCAATGTATTATGTTTGTACATGAGCATATCACTTAGTTTCCATTAAAAAATCAATTGAACTGAGATAAACCGTCCCAATATTCTGCTAAATTCTAATCACATCCATGCAAAAAACTAAAACAATACAAAAAATTTGTAAAAGGAAACCAAAAATTTAGAGGAAACACACTCCAACAATGTTGTTAAAAACCTGAAATAGAGAGCACAAGTGATAACGAACCATACTAAATAGAGATAATAAAAATCCAGCATATCATTGAAATCATTTTTAATTTAGCATTGCCTTCTATTGGTGAAGATCGCACTTAAATTCCATAAAAAATAAACAAGAGATTTGAAAATAAGAGTAAACACTCCATAAACAATAAACAAAAAAAATTTAGTCATTCCAATATTTTGCTAAATTCAGAATCATATGCATCCGGGAAACTAAAAAGCTACAAAGAATTTGTAAAAAGAAAACAAAAAATTTAAAGAAAATAGACAAAATGAAAATCTAGCATACACAGGAAACTAAAAAGTTACAATTTTTTTTTAAAGGAAAACCAAAAATTTAGAGAAAATAGACAAAATGAAAATCCACCATACACAACGTTCCTTTCCCTCTTGGCAATGTTTCACCTCTAAGGGCTCCGCATAGAAACAAAAACATAAAGGAAATTCAGGGGAAATAGAAAATAATCCATACAAAACTCAATCACAAAATCTCTTATAATTATTTCTTTTCACTAGCACTTAGAATAGAAGACCCTCAATTTTCAATGTCAGTAAATAATGGTTACTATTGGTAAAATAGAAGGGGCATAAATTCTCTAAGGTTTGAGTGTAGATGAACTGTTTCCCGTGAGATAAAAAACATCATGTATGTGAAATGGAAATTTGCATGTTGCAATCGTTAGTACCACTAGAAGAATCCTTCTTCAATTGCTTAGCTTTCTCAACTGTTAGGGATGACGAGACCTATCCAACAACATTACTATAGAGAGGTAATTCCAAGGCCGAATCTCCTGCGTAATCATCAATCTCTGAGATTGAGTTGTAGTCGTTATCTTATCTTGAGTTTGGATAGAATATGGAATCCCATTGCAGTCCTTATCTTTTGGTTGAATAAAATATGAAATCCACTTGGTGGATGACCTATTGGTGAGGCCTAATAAAGGGCCATTCAAATTTGGATAAATTCTACTTCTGGGATACCTCACAAACAATTCATTCACCAAAGTGGATTTCAAACCAATCAGGCCACTCTGTAATGCTTCCAGTTTCATCTTTTGCTGCCAATTTCAGAATCTGATATCGGGCCTCTATTCAATGCTTCCGTCGGTTTCATCTTTTGCTTCCTGTTATCCACTAAAAATGCACTTAGTGGATTCCGAGTGAACCGCCAAAGGATTTAACATGTCAAAGTGTTCATTATTAGAGTTCATAAGTCCATCAGGCCTTCTAGGCCCTTTATGTTTTTTACCACATGTTCATACCCCCTTGGGAGAATTGTAATAAAATGTGCTAGCATGGTAGCTATATGTAAAAGACTCGGCTTCCTAGGACTTAAACATTAATCTGACTAGCCCATAGTGTTTTTTCCTTGTTAATTATTTGTTGTTGAACAAATGACTAATAATTTTCGAGTTTTCCACTCATGCCTCCAAAGTTGGGGTGGTCGGCATGGTGTTTAGGCCTTAGGAGGTTATTAGAGGATAAGTGTCAATGTATTAAACCATGCTATGCATTAATTTTGAGTTGTATGGATAGCTGTTAGGTCCCCCTAGTTTTTTTTAGGTTCCTAGAATTTTTTTTTTTTTTATTTTAAATTTTTAATTAATTAATTTTATTTTATTTATTATTTATTATTTATTATTTATTTATTATTTATTATTTTATTTTATTTATTATTTATTATTTTTAGTTTTTTATTTTTTTATTTTAATTTTAATTTTTTAAGTTTAATTTTAATCTTAATTTTAACTTTTTTTTTGTAAAAACAAGCCATTTTTAATGGTTTGATAAAAAAATTTAAAAATGTGATAAAAGTGTGGTATAGGGGTCTTTTCTGCTATGGGGGTGCTCATTTTCAAACTCAGAGAATCAACTATAACACAAAAATGTGAAATTCCCATAGCAGATGTAAGAGATGATGAATACCTCACAAGAAAGAATGAGCAACAGAACAAGATGCAATAGAACTCAGATAGGAGTAGAATAATCACACATGTTTCATTAATTTGAATAATAAACAATAATGATACAAATGCACAAGATTCGAATACCAGGGGTGTAATTCGAATTAGACTTCATGGATAGATCAAAAGATCAGTGGAGTGTCATCAAAGCACTAGGAGTCCTCATCATCATCCATGGAGTCATCAACGCACAAGTAACAGTCAACCAGGTGTCAAACTGAGTCTAACTGAGTGTGGTAGGTGTAACTAGAACATGGAAGCACTAATGTAGTGAAGGAGGCTCAGTGGGGGGCGCATGAGAAGCTAACTGGAGTTAGAATAGGAAGTCTAGTCTCACTCGAGGTCAATCTAGCCTTAAATAAAGGAAAGATCTAAAGATAACTCAACTAACTGAAGTGTGTTGATGTAATTGTAACTTCGGAATGTATTTCACCTATGTATATTGTATTCCTATAGAGATGTTATTATTCCTCTATGCGGAAGTGTTTGTATTCCTATAGAGATGTTATTATTCCTCTATACGGAAGTGTCGCCATTTATATTGTAAGTGTCGTAACTTATACTTGATGGGTTATTAGACCACCTTGATGGGGTCATCCCTATATGAGTCATGTGGGTAAGAGGGTTATTAGACCACCCTATTGGCGGTCGGCCCTGTCAGCATTATGTTATGTGGTTAAGTTGAGGCCGACCTTGTAAGGTTATTAGGCAAGTCAAGTCAAGTATAAATAGAGTGCGGGAGGCACTCTATTTGATCATTCATTTTCTCACTCATACACTCATTGGAGAGTGGCGCACTAGTGGAGAAGGAGAAGCTGTTGCTAGGAGACTATCTCTTATGCTTGGGTTTTGTATCATTTCTCTATCTATCTCTGAGGAAGTTATTGGGGTTTTTCAGCTTTATGGTTTTCCCCAAGGAAACTCTGTGTGTCTATTGTCTCTTGTGATTTCTTCTTGTGATTGATATGCTGTACATGTTATTCTCTCAGTTAAGATCCTAGAGTATGTTGAATTAATGCTAAAAAATTAACATGGTATCAGAGCTAACCTAAGAAGAAGACACTATGCAGTTGCAGAAGCTAGGGATTCTTGTTTTTGGGTTTCTATCCACCGATTTTGGAAAGATAGTAGGGTAGATTGAATCTCCTCAGAAAGGCGCATCTTTCTGTCCAATCATAATTCAATTCTGGGCATTTCCATTTTTGGCCCTAAATATTAGGGTTTCCACAAAAATAGGAATTTCTGAAATTTGAGACCATGGCTGGAAGTTCCTTGGAAAAATCGAAGTTTAGAGCTTTGGATCAAACTTTTTGGTTGGGTGAAGCTCCGGGAAAATCAAACCCTAGTTTGGGGTCTTGTCTAGTGAAGCCAGAAATTAGGGCTTCTGCAAAAGTTGGAATTTTTGAAATCTGAGACCATGGCTGGAAGCTCCTATGCAAAATCGAAGTTGAGAGACCAAGATCGAACTTTTTGGATGGGTGAAGCTCGGGGAAAATCAAACCCTAATTCAGGGTCCTCCCTAGTGAATCCGGAAGTTTGAAAAGCAAATTTGAGGGGTGAAACTTTGCAGTTTTCAAATTCTGAGTATACCAGCTTGATCAGCTCATCAAGGCGCATCTTTCTATCCTTTCAGAAGTTTGAAATTCAAAGTTTGAATTTTTAAGGTTTCTCTGACAAACCCTAATCCAACACCAGATCCAGTTTTCAGCAAATCAAGTGGTAAGACCTAATAACTTTTCTATTTCCATTTGAAGTACCTCTTAAGATGTCTCACCACACCAAGCTTGAGGATAAGCTTGAAGGGGCTGATAACTTCCAAGCCTAGAAGTATAGGCTTGGGTTAATCCTAGAAGAGAATGAGTTGGACACTTACATATGTGAAGAGATTTCAGTTCCAGAGGGAGAAGAGGCCAAGGCCTTACACAAGAAGAACTTGGTCAAGGCTAAGAGGATCATTTTTTATTCTATCAAATACCATCTCATACCACATGTGTCATCTCTGAAGACACCCAAGGAGATGTTTGATTCCTTGACCAAGCTATTTGAATGGAAGAACATAAATCGAAAGATGACCTTGAGGAATCAATTGAAGAATATCAAGATCCAGAATGCAGAGCCTCTGCAGTCTTATTTCTCAAGGGTCTCCCAAATAAAAGAACAACTTGAAGCTATGGGAGAAGATATAGAGAATGGAGAAGTGGTAATGACGACTCTTAATGGCCTTCCTAGGTCATGGGATTCCTTCATCCAAGGAATTTGTGCTAGGAAGAAACTTATCACATTCAGTAGGCTGTGGGAAGAATGCTCACAGGAAGAATCTTGGATTGTAGCTCGAGAAGAAAATATGGGGAATGAAGATCAAGCTCTCACAACAAATACCAAGAAGAGGACACTTTTCCTCAGATTGTCCTAAGAACAAAAGGAACAACAACAACAACTACTACAAGTAATCTGATAGGTATGACTTATAGGTATGTTTCGAAATCTGTTCATGATTAAGTTTATAATATGATTGTCTTCATGTTATTGAATATAGTAACAATCTTGTTTAGTTTTAGACTTGTCTTATCACCCTAGTAAAAGAATGAATGCATGATAGAAGACATTCATTGATTAGGGTTATGAAACTTATGATTGTACTAATGCACTGTGGTGTTGTATGAGGAGAATGTTATCTGCTAACATGAAGGTACAAATCAAGTTCTAGATCAAGACCATGGTGACATGAAGACAAAGACTCATCCGTAGTCATGGATCACATAGAGGTATGTATAATTTGGTTCTACAACAGTTGACTTATGAGTTATGAAGGTCATTGAAGAGAACAAGAAAACATTGCTAGACATAACTAGCAAATATGATGACCAAGTATGTTTTTCCTATATCAAGTTAGAATCCTACCATATGTAATGATCTTATACTTTTGTATGATTGATAATGATTACTCATGAAGTTAGAGGTTTGAGTAATCTAGGGTTTATGCATATTATGTCTCTTACCTTGATTAATGATATGACTAACTAGAAGAGTTCTATGGTCAAATATGAATATGCATGAGTAAGAGAAGTCTTCCTTGAAACTTTGAATGCTAATGCTTATTATCTATGTTTGAAATGATCATGACTATACATGTTTAATATTATTGTGTTTTGATAGTATTAAGATTATACTAATAAATGTATGACTATGTATGAGATATCGAGGGTAACACAATGATGATACTAGTAAGCATGCATAGTGATCGAGGATGGATATAAGTTCAAGGATAGGTAATCCAGGAAGCAGAGATCAAGAGGGAGCACACTCCAGGAGTTCCTGCAAGGAAACAGAGATTGAGAGGGAGTCCACCCAACAAACAAACAAAGATAAGTATTTAATTTGTCATTTCTTGTATATTTGATTGTTTAAATAATATTGTTCAATGATGTATATACTTATGTTCCTAGACTTAGGTTGTGTATTTTGCATATTAGAACAATTGCATTAAATAACAGTATACTACTAATATGCATGTAATGGGTAAGTGGCCTATGGCACTGTACAACATTCCATTGCTACTTATCTAGAATGAAACCTCTTTGCTGACATGTTGGGAGTTGTGCACACTCTTAACAATGTTCTGGTAGAGATTGGAAGGCATCTAGAAAGTCACGGGATATGGATAAATGTTGTATTGAAGCATTGGCTTAATAATTGCATGACTATATGACATATTTATTTACGTGTAAGAATTTGTTCAGAAAATTATGAGATTTTTCTAATCACGCAATTTAACTTGTTTTGTAGGAAAGATTGTATACCATCACTTGCAAAAGAAGGGCTACAACATTTGTTCAGATTGAAGAATCTGAAGTTACCAAGATCCGAGATGAAGTAATGGAAGGATACCATGATCCGTCAATCATGAAGAATGATATTTGGGATGTGGTCCCAAGACCTGAAGGGAAGTATGTTGTGACTTCCAAGCGGATCTATAAGATCAAGCATGCTGCGGATGGTAGCATAGATACTTTTTCTCCTGTAGCGAGATACACTTCCATCACATCAGTACTTGCTCTGGATGCAGTGATGAAATGGAAGATACACCAGATGGATGTCAAGATAGCTTTCTTGAATGGTGTAGTCGAAGAGGAAGTGTATGTGGAGCAGCCACTCGGTTTCAAGACACATGACAGGGTGTCATATGTGTGCAGGTTGAAGAAAGCCTTGTATGGCTTGAAGCAAGCTCCTAGGACTTGGTATGGTAGGATAGACAACTTTCTATCCAATTTGGGCTTTACCAAGAGTAAAGTAGATTCCAACCTTTACTACAAGGTTAAGGAAGGCAATCCAGTGATACTACTTTTGTATGTGGATGACATGTTTTTTACAGGTGAGGATAGATTGGTTGCCGACACGAAGAGGAAGCTTGCTGCCGAGTTCGAGATGAAGGACTTGGGGATGATGCACTATTTATTAGGCATGGAGGTGTGGCAAAGTGCAGATGGAATCTTCCTTAGTCAAGGGAAGTATGTAGTAGAAATCCTGAATAGGTTCGAGATGATGGACTGAAAGGCCATGGCCACACCTATGGCATCAAACTTGAAGCTTCTGTGTGATTCTTCATCTGACCTGGTTGATGTCACAGTGTATCATCAGATGATTGGGTCCTTGATGTACCTGACGAACACAAGACCAAATATTTTCTTCGCGGTGAATAAACTGAGCCAGTTCATGACGGAACCTAGAGGTGTTCACCTGGTTGCTGTAAAGCATATTCTGAGGTACCTGAAGGGTACAATTGACTATGGGCTCAAGTATCATGCGAATCAAAAGTTTAACCTGCAGGGTTATGTTGATTTAGACTGGGCAGGCAGTGTTGCAAATAGGAAGAGCACTTCTGGGTGTATCTTCAGTATGGGATCAAGTGTGATCTCTTGGTTTAGCAGGAAGCAGTCCTGTGTAGCACTGAGTATAGCCGAAGCAGAGTATGTTGCAGCTTGTTCGACTAGTTGTGAGGCAGTATGGCTCCGGAAGCTACTGTATGAGTTATTTGATCTCCAGTTGGAGGCTATTGGTATCTTTTGTGACAACCAGAGTTGTGTGAAGCTATCTAAGAACCTGGTGTTCCATGATAGGTCGAAACACATAGAGATCAAATATCACTATATCAGGGATATGGTGTACAGAGAAGCAGTGAAGCTCCTGTATGTTGCGATGGATGAATAGGTTGCAGATGTGTTGAGGAAACCAATAGCCAGAGTGAAGTTCGAGTACTTCAGGGAGAGGCTTGGTTTTCTTCAGATTGAATACACTTCGAGGAAGAAGTGATGGACACATTTGCAGGAGCCATTCTGAGCATGGTGAGAGGAGGATCCTTCCCATGGTTGTGGATGTAAGCGCTGGATGATGAGCATCAGGACGATGCTCCAGTTACTGCTTTGTATATGCATCATGTTGGATGCTTTGTATGATCAGTTGGATCGTGTATTTGTATATGCATCATGTTGGATTCTTGATATGATCAGTTGGATCATGTATTTGTATCAGGTGGATACATTGTATGATCAGGTGGATACATTGTATGATCAGGTGGATCATGTATGTGACATGCATCGCTTAGATGCATGATATGTATTAGGTGGATGCATTGATATGATAAGGTAGATCATGTATTTGTATATGTATCAAGTAGATGCATTGTATGTATAAGGTGGATACATTGTTTGATCAGGATGATCAAAGATGATGAGCTTCAGGATGTTTCTCTAGATGATATGTATCAGGATGATGCTATGATGATTAGGATGATCATGTGATGATGTACATCAGGATGATGTATGGTGAGTATCAGGTTGATACTCTGTGGTCATGGACAGGTTGTGCAGGGGCATATAAGTAGACCTAGGATATCCAATAGGTTGGGATGCGTGCCCGTAATAAGTCCTGGGATTCTCTTTCGAGGCATTGCTATGGGAGGACATATAAGTAGACCTCAGAGATCTGATAGGTAGAGCTGTGTGATCGTAATAGCCTGCGATGCTCTTTCAAGGCATTTCCCTATGGCATATAAGTAGACCTGGGAGATCCGATAGGTTTGGCTGTGTGCCCGTAATAAGTCCTGGGATTCTCTTTCGATGCATTACCATGAACACATGTAATAAGTCCTAGAGATATAGATAGCTTGTGCTAGTCACATAAAAAGCCTCAGATGCTCTTTAGAGTTCTTGATTGACACTCTTTTAAGTTTTTGTGGTGGGGGTCACATGTAATACGTTCTAGATATCCAGACAAGTTATGTTAGTCACGTAAAAGGCCTCAGATGCTCTTTAGAGTTCTTGCTAGTCAAGACACTCTTTTAAGTTTTTGTGACAGTCACATGTAAGTGGACTTGGGAGATCTTGCCGGTCGTGCTTCAGCAAATAAAGGATCCTGGGATACTCTTTCGAGGCATTGTGATGCACGTAATAAGTCCCGAGGATTCCACAGTATGACCAGTGATTATGAAGACCTGCAGGTGGTGGGCCTACATCCAACATGAAAAAGGGCTGGCTCTGTAGAACTTCCTATGACGAGTAGATCGAAGATTGATTGAGATAGAAGTAGCAGTGACGATGACGATGATTCGATGTTGTTGATACAGTGACGATGATCCAGAGAAGAAGATTTGTGCTAGAAGACCTGTGTCAAGAAATACCATCCTAGTTAATAGGGAGTGTTGATGTAATTGTAACTTCCGAATGTATTTCACCTATGTATATTGTATTCCTATAGAGATGTTATTATTCCTCTATATGGAAGTGTCGCCATTTATACTATAAGTGTCATAACTTATACTTGATGGGTTATTAGACCACCCTATTGGGGGTCGGCCCTGTCAGCATTATGTTATGTGGTTAAGCTGAGGCCGACCTTGTAAGGTTATTAGGCAAGTCAAGTCAAGTATAAATAGAGTGTGGGAGGCACTCTATTTGATCATTCATTTTCTCACTCATACACTCATTGGAGAGTGGCGCACTAGTGGAGGAGGAGAAGCTGCTACTAGGAGACTATCTCTTATGCTTGGGTTTTTTATCATTGCTCTATCTATATCTGAGGAAGTTATTGGGTTTTTCACCTTTATGGATTTACCCAAGGAAACTCTGTGTGTCTATTGTCTCTTGTGATTGGTTCTTGTGATTGATATGCTGTACATGTTATTCTCTCAGTTAAGATCCTAGAGTATGTTGAATTAATGCTCAAAAATTAAGAAAGTGAAACTCAGTGGTAGGTGAGAGAGGGTTCCTTTCACACGTGGTAGGTGAAAGGAGGGCGCACTAAGCACTAGGAGGGATAAAACTGATCAGAAAGAAGCTCCCAGGGCTAGCTAACTGAGGGCTAGGTGCTGGGACTGATGATTGGGATGCATGCAATTGCATGCCTGCATGCAAAATGCATGCATGACTGAAAATGAAAAAATGGAAAATGCTATTAGGACTAGGATGGAGCATAGGAAAATCCCAACACCCCCCCTTAGTCCATCTTGGGCCCTGGTAACTAGGACCAAAGGTCACCCATACAATCAAATAAATGATAAAAATAAGAATTGTCCATAAACCGAGGAAATGGGGAAAACATCATAGGAAAAGAACAGTAAATAAATCAAAGAACCATCATACTAGGTAGAAAAGGAAGAATCTTTCTTCAATGAAAACTTTTGCAAAAAACTTGGCAAGTTGATCCTCTATAGGATGCCAATGCAGGTGCTAGATTTGGATTTGGTCTTCTGATGTGCCTTCCATTGTGTAGAGGATGTATTGGACGAAGCAAGTCTTTCAGGAAACCTTTCTGCTACTGGAACGAATGGATCATGATGAGTATTCCCAAGGGATGGAAGAGTGAACCCCACCATCATGTTGCATCTCTCAGGAAGAGGTAGATGACATACTGCAAGGTTGGCATGATGCTGAAATTTGGTAGTTCTGTGATCAGATGAATCCTCAACTGCGTTCCCAGTAGCTGGAAGGACTGTGTGAGCCCATATTGGGCTTGGCTATGGATTGAGAACATGTGTTGGTTCTGGATCTGAATCTGAATGTTCTTGAACTTTGATCTCAACATAAACATCTTCATCTTCATCTTCATGAGAAGAAGAGTCACTCAGATCTTCATCATATTCCGAAGGAGTAGGAAGAGAGAAGGGCATAAAATGTGAGAACTCATATGCCTTGGAGGCATGATTTGAAAACCCTTTTGCTATAGTCTTCCGAGTAGAGATCTCTGTAATATCAACTATGTCAGGACTAAAAGTCACCTTCTTTGGTATCCAGTGTGAGTCATCTGATATACAGACAACAAATTTGTTGTCAAGGAGGGTACAGATAGAACATTATTGAAATTTCCATGCTCCATATGTACTGTACCCAACCCTTTGGCAGAGATCTGAGAGTTGTCTCCCATGTGAATAGTAGGCCCATCTTTGAGATCCAAAGAAGAAAATGATTCTTCAGATGCAACCCATAATCTATGAGGAGGGCCTTTTATTTTGAAAATCCAGCCATCAATGCATGGCAAACCTCATGACCATCAGATCCACTTTCAGAGTCAGACACTTTTGCATCTTTTGGAATATCAATTTTGTTCTATTCAAGAAGCTTGGTTAGTTGATCTATTTTCTTGTGCATGCAAGATCTCTCAGGGTGGTTTCCTTTCTTATAGTAGGGACACTTAGATCCATCAGATCTTTTCTGTTTGTCCTTCTTGGAGCAGGAGGCCCCTTTTGATGGACTTGACTTGGAATTCATCTTAGGTTCAGATGGCTTCTTGTCCTTTATTTTATGCCTCCCTTTCTCATTCTCACTATTTTCCTCTCGAGATAAAAGAGCTTGATTCTTGGAGGCATTGATGGCACCCATTTGGATCAATTTGTCTTGCTCTTGGATGAGGGCTGCAATAAAAACTTCTAAGGTGGGAATCTTCCATCCAAGGACTGACATTGGTCCGGAGTGGAAGGTAGATATACAGACATAAAATTCAAATCCTAGTTTACTCAGAATGGAGAGCACCAATTTATCTTCCTTTTTCTCAATGCCACACTAGTTGCATTGCATAACCAAAGCTTTGAATTTCGAGAAGAATTCTTGAATGGTCTCAAAATTGCTTGGTTGCAGGGAAATCAATTCATTCTCCAGAGCATGGCCTCTTAGCTCATCTTGTTTTCCAAAGAGGGCCTCTAACTTTAACCATAACTCTCTTTGAGTCTTCAACCCTTCGAGATGAAACAATAGATCTCTAGAAATATGAATGCACATGTAACCAAAGGCTTCATCTAATTGATTCAAATGTTTGGTTCTCTCCACAGGTGAATTTGGTTCAGTTTCTCTTCCCATTGTTATCCTGTGTATATATTTGATTCTCAAGGACATTTCCATATCAATCTTCCAATCAAAGTAATTCAAAGGAGTAAGGATTCTAGGAGTGAGAGGAGTGTTCGAATTGCTCATCTCAACTGCTGGAGCGAATATAAGGTGAAATTGCTGGAACTGTTGGAACTTCAAATTACCTGCAAAAAACTCTCAAGAATGGAGATAGACTATACTCTCAACATGCTTTGATGCCATGTGAAATTCCCATAGCAAATCTAAGAGCTGATGAATACCTCACAAGAAAGAATTGCATAAATAATGAGCAGCAGAACAAGATGCAATAGAACTCAGATAGGAGAAGAATAATCACACATGTTTCATTAATTTGAATAATAAACAATAATGATACAAGTGCACATGATTCGAATACCAGGGGTGTAATTCAAATTAGCCTGCATGGATAGATCAAAATATAAATGGAGTGTCATCAAAGCACAACTAGGAGTCCTCATCATCATCAATGGAGTCATCAATGCACAAGTAACGGTCAACCAGGTGTCAAATTGAGTCTAATTGAGTGGGTAGATGTAACTGGCACATGGAAGTACTAATGTAGTGAAGGAGGCTCAATGGAGGGTGCATGAGGAGCTAACTGGAGTCATAATAGGAATTCTAGTCTCACTGGAGGTCCATCGGAGTGATACAATTAGTCGAGGAGTCAATCTAGCCTTAAATCAAGGAAAGATCTAAAGATAACTCAACTAACTGAAGTGAAACTGAGTGGTAGGTGAGAGAGGGTGCCTTTCACAAGTGGTAGGTGAAAGGAGGGCTAAAACTGATCAGAAAGAAGCTCCCGGGGCTAGCTAACTGAGGGCTAGGTGCTGGGACTGATGACTGGGATGCATGCAAAATGCATGCATGACTGAAAATGAAAAAAATGAAAATGTTGTTAGGACTAGGATGGAGTATAGGTCCTAAGTGGTTAAACGCTTTATTTTTCACTTATTATAAAAAAGTAAAAAAAGGTCAAAAACATGGAAAAAAACCAAAAAAGTGAAAAATATGAAAAACTCCATTTCCTAATTTGATGGGATTTGGAGGAATTTTTGGATCATATTTGATGGAGAGTTTTTAGGGATTATTTTTGGCATGTTTGGGGGTAGCACTAAACAAGGAATCACTTCCCCATTAATAGGGCACATTTCCCCATGAAGGGGGGTGCATTTCCTAAAGGGGAGGGTGCACCATTTTGAGGAAGTTACAGCATGAATCATGGCAGCCTTTGTGATGATTTTTGGCATCCCAAAAGGTGTTGGCATCCCCCTCGATCAATCCTCAAATAAAGGCTTGAGTCTCTTCACTAATTCGTCCCCCTCTCCTTCACCAAGTGCACCACTCTCTCTTCATTTGGCTATTTAAGCATGGCAGCCCCCTCATTCCAAACTAGTTAGAGTTAGATTGAGAGGAGGCTTGCAATTTTGAAATAGTGTTCTATATTTTTCTTTTGTTAATAAAGAATCTTTGGAGGCTAAACTGTGTGGTGCTCTTATGTTTGGATCACCATTGTCATGATTTCATGAGGTAATATGTTTCTCATTTCAATTTCTTGCATTGTGCTTTGTGTATCTGGCTTAAAGGATTGTTCCCGATATTTAGAAGTAGAGTAATGTAAGTAAGTTTACTTTCTTTTTCTACTTTCAATACATATTTTTAGAGATCTAGATATAACATATTTTATAAGATTATATGCATGTTGTTTTAATCTCAATTTATATGCTATCACCAAATCTCGCAGGTTTTGCAAGTTTCTTGAGTGGTTTTCATGTTTCCAATCTTGGAGGAGTTGTGGATCTAGCTTGACTCCATTGCAATTCCAACAATATCACAAGAGATTGTCCCTCGTAACTCCACGAAAATTTTTTCCTTGGTTGATTTTCCTTGGCAACAAGCTTCTTTCACCTTACTCTTTCTCCCTTCTAAAATTAAATTCTTCTTGGTTACCGGTTCTTAGAATTTCCAGATTTGATTGATTTATCAATCTTATTAAAAGAATAGATCTGATTTTATGCAAAGATCTAAATTTATTTAAAAAGTTATAAGTTTTTCTTTGGATCTAGCTTTGAAAAAGTGTCTTTAAGCAAGTTATTCAAGTCAATTTTAAATCTTGTTTGAAGGTGTCTTTTCTTTGAAGTATTTAAAGATTAAATCAAGCAACTTAAGTGCTTTATTGCCTGCATTTTCAAGGATGTCCAAGACCCTAAGAGGGTTGGATTTTTAGCCAAATAATCTTAGTTCTTTTCCTTTAGTTAACTAGTCTCTTAACTTAGAATTTTTTAGCTTTTTTTTCTGATCTTCCCAAGTCTCTTATAAAGTGATTTTGGGAACTTTTTTCTACTAAATTTTTCCTGGTTTTTGTTGCATGACAGAAGAAAAAGGTCTTTGGAGCACTCATTTTGACAAGATTGGACCAACGACGACTTTTTCGAACCTTAGCTTTTCTTCCAAACTTTGCCTCAATTTTTTGTAACCTCTTTTCTCCAAGATCTATAAGGAGAAAGAGGAGTTCTTTTCACTTCAAGTTGGCATTGTAATCTCGCAATAAAAGTATTTTTGGAAGCAAGCTCACAAATATTGGGCCATTGACTCACTCAGGACTTGGGAACTTTTTATCTTGTTTTTTGCAGACCATATACTTTTCAATACAATTTGTTTTATTTTTTGCAAAAGTAATTGGATACTAACCCAGTACCTTGGTAGTTTTGTAATTAGATAACATTTTAAGTTTCAATCTTTTAATTTTATTTAAATCCCCATTATTTCCCGAAGTTCGGAGTTCGGGATAAGGGCTTTCCCAAGTAGTGGCTAGAAAAGAGACTCTTGGGGTTTTTAATAAAAAAGAAAATTTTGTTCAATTTTTTTTTAAAATTAACAAGCCTTTGTCCTAAGTATGCTCTAGATCACTTTAGCTTCGACTGAAAGGATCGATCATACCAAAAAGGGACTTAGTGACTAGTAATTAGTCTCACTTTTTTCAAATAACCTCCCACATACGAAAAATATGACGTATTCATTTATTGACATTGTGTGGGGAAATTATTCAATGGAACCAGGAACCACTGGGTAGTGACCTCGGGATACCGTTAGACTGCACCCTCATTTGGTGTAGTGTTGAACACCTCCCAGAGACTCCGTTCCAACCCACATTTCCGAGTGAAGAGACACCTTTGTCATAATCCAGACATATTTCCAGTACCTCACAGTATATTGGGAATCTCCCTCCCTAATAATCCACTCATATCCACAATAATTTAAAATTGACCAAGAGCATTCACACAACATTTTATTTCAAGCATTACAACAACAATTTATTTGACTCCATTATTAGCATTGATCTTTTTCTTTATCAAGATAATATGTGTTTAATTGTTATCATGTGTTGAATGGTTGGGAAACATGTTTAATATTTATGTTGTTATGCTTTAATTTTATTGCAAATCTCTTGTATCAATTTCATTGTTTAAAAAACTCCTAAAAAAATAACTCATCAACCAAAACTAATTAGCCTAGTCAGCCTTAGTAACCTTTAGGGTCCACCCCCCTTGGATTTGTTAGGAGTTTTCCTAAATGGAGGAGACAAGAATCAAGTGATAGTACTTGACTCGAGGGTTTCCCCCAAGGACACACTTAGTGGCTTGAATATTTCTTCGACGTTAACCCCAAGTTTGTTTCCGGCGAAAACATTCTTTGGCGTTGTTGTCGGGGATAAATCTTTTTATTCTCGGAGTATGACTTTTTTTTTTCCTTCTTTTTTTTTCTTTGTTTGATGAATGTTTATAGTAGATATTTTAATTTTCATCTGGGGACTCCACTAAATTTTCTTTTTTCTTTTTATAAATTTTCAAAGAAAATAAAAAAATAGAAATTTTTGTGAGTATTTTAAATGCATATTTTTATTCTCACATGGCAACTCCATTGAAGGGGTAAGACCCTTGTATCTCATATAAATTGTTGAGACTTATTGTGTGTAGATGAGCCCATACAATACAAAAAATTTTAAAATCTCATTGTTGGATAACTCTGCATTTTCAGTAGCTGAGATCATTCATTTGTTATGCTATGGATACTAATAAAGAAGGGCTTTGTGCTCACTTGTTTGATGCATACCTTGCAATAGATTTATAAGATATCCATGGGTTTCATAATGTTTGCTATGACCATCATGGTATATATAGTGTGGCTCCAGAGTTTTGTGGAAATAGTGGTGATTCAGCCATTGATCATATTGCTTCCTTTCACAAATTGGTGGTTGACTTTAATGTTGTTCGTGAAGATGATCTGATGACCAATTTTTATTTCTCCTTGGTGGGTGATGCAGTGAATTGGTTCTATGACATTCCTGACAAATGCATTACCTCCATTTCAAGTTTCTTTGAGATATTTCTTGAATGGTGGCATGATGATGAGATTGATATGAAATAATTTACAGAAGATTCCCTTACCATCCTTCCTAAATCAAGGCTATTTCAGAAACTAAAGAAGACATTCAAGAAAAGCACCCTGAAGATCAAAGAGATATTATTGAAGATCCTCTTTGTGTGGATGTAATAGGAAATATTAAAGATCTGGAGCAATCTCGGGATTATGAAGATGATCACATGTGTATGCCAGATCTACCTCAAGAAGAAACTATTATAGAATATCATGAAGGAATCCATGACATAATTTGGGATGTGTATGATGATACTCCTTCATGTGCTCCACATGATGATGAACGATTGGTAAAGGAATTCACTTTTGATATTTTTGAAACCACCCCTTCTAAAGATGATAATTATGAACATGAGGAGGACAGGTATAGCTTGGAGCATGATGTAAGTGATGAAGACTCTCTCATATATGACATAGATGGGTTTGATGATTATTGGAATTTCATTGAAAATCCAACTTATGAGACTTTTGAAAATCTTATTAAGAATCCCATCTATGATATTTCTAGCAAGGGGAGTATCTATACATAAATTTATTGGAAGACCAATTTATGATTCATCTAGAGAAGGGAGTGTTGATCTCAAGACTTGGGAAAGCCTTGTCATGGAAGAGGAACATGATAAATTTTTATATGATCAGTATGATTCATGCATGAACATCAGTAAGGAAGACCCGAAGAAGCAGTACAATGAAGGTTCAGATCAGATACAACTAATTGAAGAGCAGTCTCAGCAATCATCTTCATATACAGTGGTTCCTTATGATTTGGAGCAGCTTGGGGCTTATGCTTTCACAAAAATTTATCTTTAGAAGAGCCCTTCAGATCAGTATGATGAGGTAGTGGATTTGCCTCATCATTTAGAGTTTTTTCTCAGTCCTATCTAGTCATGGATAGAAGATTCTTGCGGGAGTAATTACCATTTGGGGAAGCACTTCAAATATCTATTACATGCTTATGATTTCCCATATATCCCTCCCATCCAGAATATCCATGCAGGTTTGCACTTTCTGATAAACGTATCCTTGCTTTGGCTGGTAACCAAAGACAAGGAAAAAAACTGTTATATTGATAAAATGCTTAGATGGTTACATTGGATTTATGATTACATTTAGCATTTTGATTTATATCATTCTTAGAGTAGGAAAATAAGCTCCTTAAAGTGAGAATTTACTTTATGCATTTATTTCTAGTACTTAGGAATAATAACATTTTTCCTTAGTTAGTTTTAGTTTTTATGAATAAATGCAATTTGCGATTCATTGTCTTCTTCATAAAACTTTTGCTACTAAAGGTTTTTCTTTTCAAGTTGAGATGTTTTTACATGTTGTATAAACCAAATATTTTGGTGTTCCCGTATCCTCTCCTTTCCTAAAGGACAGATCGAGCACACATCCCGTAGTTGGAGCCAGATGTTATCCACTAAAATTGTACTTAGTTGATTTTGAGTGAACCTCCGAAGGCTTGAACATTTCAAAGTGTTCATTATCAGAGTTCAGAAGTCCATCAGGCCTTCTAGGCCCTTTAATTTTTGTACCACATGTTCATGCCCCCTTGGGGGAATTGTAATAAAATTTTCTAGCAAGTTAGCTATGTGTAAAAGACTCAGCTTCCTAGGACTTAAACATTAATCCGACTAGCCCGGGGTGTTTTTTCCTTGTTAATTATTTGTTGTTGAATAAACAACTAATAATTAACAAGTTTTTCACTCATGCCTCCAAAGTTGGGGTGGTCGGCGTGGTGTTTAGGCCTTAGGAGGTTATTATAGGATACGTGTAAATGTATTAAACCATTCTAGGCATTAATTTTGAGTTGTATGGACATGTGTTAGGTCCCCTTAGTTTTGTTTTTAGGTTCCAAGAAAAATATGTTTTTTCGTAAAAACAAGCCAGTTTTAATGGTTTGATAAAAAAAATTAAAAGTGTGGTCTAGGGGTATTTTCTACCATGGGGTGCTCATTTTCAAGCTCAGAGTATCAACTATACCCCAAAACCCACTTTCCTAAGTGGTTAAGCGCTTTATTTCTCGCTTATTATCAAAAAAGTAAAAAAAGGTCAAACGAGTGGAAAAATACCAAAAAAGTGAAAAATATGAAAAAATCCATTTCCTAATTTGATAGGATTTGGAGGAAGTTTTGGATAGAATTTGATGGAGAGTATTTAAGGATGATTTTTGGCATTTTTTTGGGGTAGCACTAAACAAGGAATCACTTCCCCATTAATAGGGTGCATTTCCCCATGAAGGGGGGTGCATTTCCTAAAGGGGAGAGTGCACCATTTGAGGAAGTTGCAGCATGAATCATGGAAGCCTTTGGGATGATTTTTGGCATCCCAAAAGGTGGTGGCATCCCCCTCCATCAAGCCTCAAATCAAGGCTTGATTCTCTCCACTAATTTTCCCCCCTCTCCTTCACCAAGTGCATCCCTCTCTCTTCATGTGGCTATTTAAGCATGGCAACCCCCTCATTCCAAACTAGTTAGATTTGGATTGAGAGGAGGCTTGCAATTTTGTAATAGTGTTCTACATTTTTCTTTTTCTAATAAAGAATATTTGGAGGATAAACTGTGTGGTGCTTTTATGTGTGGATCACCATTGTCATGATTTCATGAGGTAATTTGTTTCTCATTTAAATTTCTTGCATTGTGCGTTGTGTATCTGGCTTAAAGGATTGCTCCCAATATTTAGAAGTAAGTTAATGTAAGTAATTTTACTTGCTTTTTATGCTTTGAATACATATTTTTAGAGATCTAGATCAAACATGTTTTATAATATTATATGCATGTTGTTTTAATCTCAATTTATATGCTATCACCAGATCTCACGGGTTTTGCAAGTTTCTTGAGTGGTTTTCAGGTTTCCTATCAGGTCCCCGATCACCTCGGTGCCCTTTAGAGGCAATGGGAGACCACCCTTGAGTCACTTGGTAATTTTTTTTCCTTCTTTTTCCCAAGCAATTCAAAGGCTATGCAACTCTGATCCTGCAATGATTATCGGTCCGCAATCCGCAGTTCCACAATGAGCTTCGATCCGCAACCTGCAATCAGAATTCAGGAGTCGGATTGCCAAATTACCAATCTGTATAAATCGCGCTCTTGAATTCCACAATCCGCAATGCAGAAGTCGGAAGTTGTAATTCAAATCTTCGTCCTGGAAAATATCCTCCTCCTCAATTGCACAATCTGCAGCTCGCATTGCGGATGTCAGAAATCAGAACTTTATTTCATATCCCGGAGGAAAAACCACCTTCCGACTTCCCGCAATCCTGTTGTTGCAGCAACATCCCCCCCCAATTTTTGTATAGATCTTGGGGCCCCTCCTTTTTTCTAGAAAGTTTGCTTAGGAGTTAAGTCTCTTTTGGAAAGTTTTCTATGCTCAGTTTTGTTCAATGAGAAACCTTTTTTGAGTTGTAGTTAGTTTTCCTTCTAAGACAAAACTCAAGTTTTTCTCCCGAAATGACAGAAGCAATTACGTTTATTTGAAGCATCGGAAGATCTTGAGACTCTTTCCCGCAATGGCGGAAGCACTTACGTTTATCCGATATTTCTGAAGAACTCGAAATATTCTCCCGCAACGGCGGAGGCACTTACGTTTATCCGATATTTCGGAAGAACTTGAAATATTCTCCCGCAACGGCAGAAGCACTCATGAAGTTTTGCCATAATGGGCGCCTCCTTACCAAGTCTCTCGACCTTTCACTTTTTCGGAAAAGACTTACCCAATTCATCGGAAGCTTCAGAAGAACTTGTCGAGTCTTTCCGCAACAGCGGACCGACTCAAGAACCTTTGCCGCAACTTCGGGAGAGCTTGTTGAGTCTTTCCGCAACGATGGATCAACTCTCTTTTCTTTGCCGCAACGGGCGAATGCCTCGTTCAAACGCCAAGTCTCTCACGTAGCCATAGGAACTCGCGAGTGCTCGCCGTAACTTCGGAAGAAATCAACATTTCATGCCACAACGATGGACAAAAAACACATTTTCCCTCCAGTTTTGACGGTTGTGCTTAAATGTCAAGTGTGTTGAAATGACCCCACCGTATGCATGTTTAACTCCATTTTAAATTCGTCACCTACCCATTAAATGACCACACATATTAGTTTGTATATAAGGGTGGTGGGGGTTTTTATTTTCCCATTGGTAGAATTTGATTTGGAGAACACCGTTTGGAGACTGCGCGAACCTGCTCGAGCTCAGTTCATTTGCTGCCACGCAAACCCCGTTATACCATTGTTTCATTGCTAGGTAGGTGGTTCTACCGTTATTATTGTCTTAGCTTTGCGTCAAAAATTTCTCGGGTAGTTTTCACCGTGTCAATTGCATGGCCTGTGGGCACTCGTAGCATACCATCTTTTGTTTTCAAGTTGCTTGCAATTGTAGACTTTACAGCCGCTTCAACCCCATAGGTTTCTCAATCCGGTTAGCTAGCAAAATGTTCTTATTTGGAAAACGCAAACCTGTAACCCCGCCCATGTACCCACTCAAAATTTTCTGATCCCGGCATCAACTCCCTAGAACGACCAAGTTTGAAGGCCATAATATATATTTCTTGAGTGGTTTGCGTTTTGTTTCATTCCCCAGCATACGAAATTATGGTTTGTTATGATTATACGTTATCATGCTAAGTCCTCTTTCTTTCCTGTCTTGCTCTATTTTACGTAATTATTTGCGATCTTATGTCCATTCACATATGGTTGCTTGACATATAAGCTACAATTCCAAAGGGTAGTAGAAAGAAATATAAAATGATGGAACCAGAGCAAGTAAAGCCGAGAATTGAAACTCTATTTGAAGACACTAAGTGCACCACAGGCGTCCCTCCTGAGGTCAGATGGGGAGATATTTACCAGATGCTCAGAGACCAAGATATCCCAGGGGTACTCTTAGAAGAAGAACAAATATACCTAAACATCAGGACCTCTGGCATATCCAGAGCTTCTACATGCCCTGAGCTATTTCCTTGCTCAGAAGTAATCGGGTGGATATTGGGGCACGCCAACACAGAAACAAGAGTGTTGCATGATAGCAAGGGAGAGGCATTCGCTTCGTTTTATCCAGCTTATATTGCAGCAGCCTATAAGTTCCCATGTCCCCAGCAGGGAATGACGATGCATGGCTGGGACAGATGCATAATTTTGAAATAGCTAAAGGGATCTTAATCATGGGAAAACAACTAAGGAAGAGAGACAATGATGAGTATGAAGTTCAGAACCCGAGACCCCCTTTTAGGCTGATTTCCCTTATGTTAAGCAAACTTTTCGGCATGCCTGATGGAACTATATATAGGATACAATGGGCCCCCATAATCCACTACATAGCATTTAAGGGAACTGTTTTTGATTGGGCCACTATCCTCTCAGATAGTTTGGCATCTACTGTGGTTGCGGCCAAAGAAGGTCTAGCTCTAAAAAAGTTAGAGTTTTTCATGTCTTCATATCTCATTGATTGCATCTTGGCAAGGCTCCCTTTCCCCAAGTTAGGTTGCTCATGGGATCAGTCCAACACCCCAGTATATACTGCTTATAAAATAATTTGGGCTCAAAATTACAGGGTGCACTATAAGCTCATATGTGAAGAATTCATTATGCCTTTGTATGAGCAGATGTTCAATGAAGAACCCAATTTCCTGTCAGAGAAAGCCATGGAAGTCATGGAAAATTATGGCGATTTCTACTTCTCAGAAGAGGGTACCTATATCAAAATGTTTGGAGGTACTAAGCCACGATACATCTTGCCAAGGTATGCCACTGATTACATAGTCTTGAAAGAAGCGGTCATACAAGTTTTCCTTGATGGAGTGGGAAGATGTCTTCATAAGTTGCAAAAGGCTTCCTTTCCTCCTTTGCCTTTCTGTATAGAAGCCTATAAGTTCTCAGGGGTTGTAGCAGCCGAAGAGTTCATTCAGGAGTTAAGAGCTTTTCACTTCGCTGAGGCAATCTTTCATAGAAATGACAGACGTAACAAAGTTGCGGAGCATTGCAAGGAATTGTATGCTCATTTTGAGTATGCCCATTACTATGATGCCGAAGAAGAAGTGTTCAGCGGAATCAGTAATATGACTGAATTACAGATTTGTCGTCACAGTGGTGGAGCTAGCTCTAGCTCTACCATAGCCTGAGAAGCCGACCTGCATAAATAAAGGGAAGCAGCTGAGGTCCTGACCCGTGAAGAGCAAAGGTTGAAAGAGGAGGCATAAAGATTTCAGAAATTGGTTGCTGATAAGTTGCAAAGGGAGCAGGAAGAGGCTCTTAAATTTGAAAAAGCTAGGTTGTAGCAAGCTGTCAGGGATCAAGAAGAGAGGGAGATGATTGAGAAAGAGCAAAGTGCTGAAGAAGAAATAAGGCTTAAAGCTGAAGAAGAGAAAAGGTGAAGAAGAAAGAAGGCTTAAAGCTGAAGAAGAGGTTAAGGCTAGCCAAGATACACAAGCGGGTGGTTCTAACATCCAGGATATGGAAATAGACTCATCTTAGGTGGTACAGACTCCACCTGCGGAGGCAGACATCCCTATAGAAGATCTCCCAATCATCCCTTTCACCCCATCCAAAGATCATACGGTGTCCCGATGGGATAGATTTGTATATTATAAGAAGAGAAAGTCTGTAGTCCTAAAGTCAGAAACAATGTTAAAGAGACCTTTTCATTCGGATATTGTCACCCAGTGAGAGACCACTGTTATGAAAAATACAAATAAGGCTCCCATGGCCATGGCATCTACCTCTGTGGCGGTGGAAAAAGCAACCGAAGACAATGTGATTGACATGGTTAAAGAGTTCAAGTCAACAAAGAGAAGAGCTCGTATGCTACAGCATATTATGGCCAACGAGCACGCCTACAGGGACCTTGTGGTGAACAAATATAATCGCCTATCTGCTGACCACAAAGAGTTGTTAGATAAGTATCAACACCTGGAAGAAGAAAAGGAGCACCTGGCAATCTAGATGATGGTACTCGAGGCAAAAAAGAATGATTCTGAAGCTAGAGTTGTGCAGTTGGAAGAATATAAACAGTTGATGGTTGAGCAGCTAGAGCAAGCAAAAAGCAGAGCAATGGATATGTCTCCCTTTCACGAGCAGTCCTGTGACATCTTGAGACAAATGCATGCCACACAAGAACTAATTACTGAGGAGGTTTGCAAACTCAAGACCATGCTGGATAAGATGAAGGAAGTTAATGCTGAAGCCGTTAGGCTTAAAGGAAAGTACACTTGGGTAAAAGCAAACATTTTGAGCCAGATGGAGTAGAGAGAAGGGAAGATAGATTTCCCTAAGCATCTCTCGTTCAAATCTGTGGATGGTTTTAAGGAAGATGTAGCCCTCATGGAGTTTTGCAGGAATTGCGGCACCAAGCTAATGGCTAAGATCCAAGGAACGATGGGGAAAGGTAATAGCCTGTATCAAAAGATTCATGAAGTGCATGAAAAGTGCAAGATTGTTTTTCCTCAGACCCTTGATGAATTTCCAAGCAAAGAGAAACGCCTGTCAGATTTAAAGGACGAGCTGAGAGTTCAAATGGAGTATGTAAAGAAAATTGATGTGTTGGCCACCGATGATCTTCATCACTACATTGGGCTATCATCAGTCCACAATCATATGCTCAAGGAGATCCACCAGACAACAATAGCAGAAATTCAGAGTATTGAAGCAAAACTTGGTAAACATGTGACTTCACAAAAGATCCTGCTCCCCTCACCAGCAAATATGGTTATAAGAGACACTGGTGTATGGTTTAGTTATATGGCAGAGGAAGAGAAGAAGACAACAACATCAGTAGCAACCAGCATGGGCACATCATCACTAGCAAAGGCGCCACCCCAAATATAGCTGCACCAGCCATGATGCGTTATTTTGATTTTGTTTATTCTCTTGGTCCCTATGGTTAAAGCGTAAAGTCACAAGGCCAACTGTCCTTTTTTCGGTTATGTAAAAAAGGCCATGAATTGCTTTATTTTGGGAGAGTCTTTAAAAGAAAATTGTAAAGGGATAGGTGGCAGCCCTAGAGGCATTTTGTAAACATATAAATAGATGATTAGTGAATAGTGTAAAGGAATTTTTTGTAGGGGAAAGGAATTTTATAAGCTTGTACGAACTGCTTTGCACTTGCTCCAAGAAAGTGAATTTTGCCTAATAAGAGCCTGGAGAGGACGTCTTTTTCCTGGAAATGTGTAATGAATGTTTGCTGGATTATTCTTGTGATATTCATATATTACAGTGAGATCTTTCTTTGCTGTTCTGAATTATTTCTGTGCAATGAATGATTTTATTGTTTTCTGTACAAGGATGTTTCTCCTAAATGAGTAATTGAATTTATTAATGTGAATTAAATCCATCTTTAATATCTTTAATTTGCTGCTGAAAATGCTTCTTTATGAATCAAATAGCTATCCATGTAATCTTTAGAGGTTTCTTTCAGTATATTGCTCATATTTATAATTTGCTCCTTGCAAGGATAGATTAAATTTGCTTATGCTATTTTAGATTAATTTAGATTAGTTATCTGCATTTAGATTAGGGCACTTGCATATCATCTTTAAAATAAAATACATAAATGGTGGATCAGGCCGCAACCGGTATAAAGAATAAGAAACTTTAAATCTTATGGTAGTCGGAACCATTAACCGAACGGATTCCCTACACCAAACGGTGGATAATCTAATTGGGATAGATTACCGGGGAGAATCCCTTCCTACTTGATGTTGTGATTTTCGGGGCATCAACAAATCCGCAACCGGCCTTGCGGATGTGGAAATTCAGAATTTCAATGCGCTAATCCTCGTGGAAATAACCTCCCAATTCCCACAATATACAATCCACCTTGTGGATTCAGAAAGCCGGGATTCCATTGTGTCGATCCTGTGGAATCCACCCTTTTGACTTCCACAACCTGCAATCCGCTTTGCGGATGCTGAAGGGTGGAAGTCTAATCATGCGTCTCCAATGGTCTGTCCCCAACCTCCGCAATCCGTAATCCGCATTACGAATGCGGAAGTTCAGGACCACATACCCCATGAACCTACAAAATTATGAGGGTGATATTTCCTTCATCCTTGGGCCAAATTGGACAAGTCCAATACCATTGGAAATCTATTGGATATTTCTATCCACTGGTATGATTCTCTACCAAATATGAGTACTCTATCCTTGTCATTTTTCGAACTCAGTTCTGGACACAACCTCCCCTATGTGCCTTTATCCTTCTACAAGGAGCTCTGCTCCACTTCGGCCATGTCTTCTCTCCTTCATCTAGTCCATAGGGGTGCCTATTCCTCCCCCAAGTACTGGCTAGAGTATCCTGCACATTTACCAGACTTAGCCCTAATTCCTCAAAGGACAATTCAAAATCATTACCAAAGGGGATTGCAAATATGCATAAGAATACTCCATGAACAAAGGAATGAAACGTGATCCACACACATAGAATGGAATACATGCACATATTTCTCCCAAGCAAAGTGATGAAAGCATGCAAGGCTTAGTCCTACTCCTCAAGCATAATTACATATAAGTACCAACATAAGGATAAGAATATATGGTGCAAGAACAATGTAATTAACACACACATAGTAGAATTTATCCATATTAGCACACAATGAAATGAGATCTTATTCACACATACGTCTGCCATCAATAACAGTCATTACTAATTAACCATTACAAGGATAAAACACATGAAATGGGTATAAATTAACACAGGGAACACTTTTGTTTTCCATTGAACCTCCAATCAAACTGGCTATAAACTGCAACGTTCCAACCCAACCATAGATCATTTCCCAATCTATATAAATTTAGTAATTAGAGATCATCCGCGAGATGGGGCTATGCATCCATTAAGGAGTATCACTCAGGCTCACTCACAGCACATATCCAGCATTTTCAAGCAAGTGGGGAAAGGAAGGTAAGGTTTTCTAAATCAATAAGCTCATCCACAAAGCTATGGGCATGCTCAAACGATCTCAGAGAGTTCATAAACCCCCATCACCTCCATTCTCAACCTAAGTAAGGCCCCCTTCACTACTGCACAGTCCCTAGGGCGCCCCTCCCCTTAGCATTGAACTGGGTAAGTGTGGCTAGTCCTGACTGCTAAATCAAGTAATTGAGCCCTCACTCACTCTATCATGCAATATAAAACCTCTTGTCTCTTCCCACTTAGGTTTTTCTTCACTTTCTATGGCCAAACAACTCAATCCCACCACTAGATTCTCAGCCACCATCACAGGGTTTTCTTCATGGTTTTCTGATCATTCCACATGCTACAAAGTATCCCTAGGGTTCAGACTGATGGATCCCCCGCTGGATTGAGCTTCCCATACCAATTTCTGAGTAGATTCGATACCCAAAAATCTAGCTTTCTTAGAAATCGTGATTCTCTTCTTTCCCATTGTTTGGCTCTCTCTTCCCTGTGTTCCACCTCCCCGGTTTCCTCTTCCTAATCGAATGAGAAATAGAGAATACTAATTCCCAGGTTTGAGTGGCGTGCAGGTCAAGGAAAAACAGAGCCATACCCTACCATATGGATTGCAGTCTTGTTCCATACCCTATCCGCCTCATGGACAGGTTTTCTCAACCACCATCTTTCAGCAGAATTAATGGAAGCTAGGACAGATCAAAGGGGTTCTCTAGGTGACATAGGGAAGCCTAGGGTTTCATCCCACACCGCCTCACCACTCCCTATTAGATACATACCTCCCCCTCATTTAGTTGCATTCCATAGCCATCCCTTGGTATTTTTATTTACATGGTGTCATTTACATCATTTACATTCTCCATGGATTACTAGCATATGGTTACCATAATACCAACTACTTTCGTTTTAATTAAAAACTGGACCCTCTAGTGGGGCCTTGGCCTTGAGCTCCACACTAAGAAAACACACATTGCATACAATATTTACATTGCAGCCAAAATGCCCTAAGGGTCAAAATGGGGGCATTACAATTCCCCTCCCCTTAGAATAACACCGTCCTCGGTGTTCCAATACTTAGGAATACATTCACATGTACAAAATTACAAAAATATTGTAGGTCTACCTTGCATTTATTCTTTACTTCAAACTTTTAGGACCAGGTCCTTTGGCTTCCATAAGTTGCTCATGTTGTCTTTGATCTTCCAGCTGATCTACAAGTCTAGAAATTTCATGGTTGTTATCTCCCTTGTTGGAAAGTTCCAG
The DNA here is from genome assembly GCA_027924585.1 of Larix kaempferi. NCBI lineage: Eukaryota > Viridiplantae > Streptophyta > Pinopsida > Pinales > Pinaceae > Larix > Larix kaempferi. The sequence continues at coordinate 2,851,531 of BSBM01000827.1, forward strand.
AGGCAATGATTTCCTCTACATTTCCAACATTTCAGTGGTTGCTTTATCTTTTCCTACTCAATTTCTTTTGATTATTCCCACCTAGAACGTTTCTTAGTGGACTGATTGGATGAATGCCTCTTCATTGATCCACTGTCCTTTCCCCTACTGACAGCTCCCATAATGATTTTTACTTCCCTTTGTAGAAAAATAGAGTCCTGCAAAGCTCTGTAGTTCATCTCATTCTGCTTCTTTTGTAGCTTGAGCATTTCTTCAATATTTTCTTGTGTCTTGGCAATTGTTCGAAGGATATTTTCAGCCAACTCTACTAGCCTTTGGTCTGCTGCCATGGTCAATATGCATAGATTCCCACACTTTTCTTGCTAGCACCACTTGTTTTGTGACAACTGCAACCAATTGATTTCAATTTATCACCTATGAAATTCACCATTGCAAATCTTGTTAGGCCAGGCATAACATAACATTAAATCAGTCAATTAATTTTCCAATTGGCATGGAAATTTCATGCTTTATCATGAGACTTCCATACATTTCATGCTTTCCCAATCATATTTTATATTTTCGTACTTTTAATCAATATTATCTGAAAGAATAACAAGCATAGCATAACACAATAGACACAACTAATTTCCTTGGGGAAATCATAAAGGAGAAAACCCCACAACTTCCTCACAGATAGAATCGTCACCAATACAATATCACAAAAGTAAAAACCCAAAACAAAGATTGTCATCTGCAACTCTCTCTCTTTCCTCCTATGTGAACTTGTCTTCTCTCTCTCACTAATGCGAAATTGAGTTAGTGAGTGTTGTATGCAAATGAGAGAGCTTCACTCTCTATTTATACTTTATCTTTCACTTGACCTTTTCACTTACTAGGTCAGCCCCAGTTGTACCTGACTGGGCCGAATTCTCTAGGGGACTCAATAATCCTAATCTAACTGATTCTTGGGGGATCTATTGCCCCGAATTACAATGGAGTATTTTACCTCAATGACCTAGGATTAATAAGCATCATAATGACATCCTCGAGCGGAGGAAAAACATCTCCAATTGAGGTACAAATAAAATACAATAATAATAACAATATAAAATGTTAAATTTTCTGAATTTACTTCAATATGATCTAGGATCTTAACTGAGAGAACAACATGTACAGCATATCTACAGCATATCAATCATGGAGACAATAATGCAAGCACACAAGAGACACAAAGATTTACTTGGGGAAAACCATAAAGGTGAAAAACCCCAATAACTTCCTCAGAGATAGATAGAGCAATGATACAACCAACCAAGAGAGATAGCCATAACCTAGCAGCAATCCTCCTCCTCCATAAGTGCGCCTCTCCTCCTAGAGAGCATGTGTGAGAAGTGAGTGAGCAAATAGAGTGCCTCCCGCACTCTATTTATACTTGACTTGACTTGCCTTTTTACCTAACTCATGTAGGCTCGAACTTTACCACATAACATAATGCTGAGTGGGCCGACCCCCAATAGGGTGGTCTAATAACCCTTTGACCCACATGGCCGACCCCCAATAGGGTGGTCTAATAACCCTTCGACCCACATGACTTATACAGGGCCGACCCCAACAAGGTGGTCTAATAACCCATCAAGTATAAGTTACGACACTTACAATATAAATGACGACACTTCCTTATAGAGGAATAATACCATCTCTATAGGAATACAATATACATATATGTGAAATACATTCCGAAGTTACATATACATCAACACTCCCTCTTAACTAGGAAGGTATTTCTCAGCACAGTTCTTCTAGCACAAGTCATCTTCTCTGGATCATCGTCACTGGATAATCGTCATCGAGTCATCATCATCGTCACTGCTGCTGCTATCTCAATCAATCTCTGAATCTACTCGTCATAGGAAGTTCTACAGAGCCAGTCCTTTTTCATACTAGATGTAGGCCCACCACCTGCAGGTCTTCATCATCACTGGCCATACTGTGGAATCCTCAGGACTTTTACGTGCGTCACAAAACCTCGCAAGAGCATCCCAGGCTGTTACGAGCACACAGCTCTACCTATAGGATCTCCCAGGGCAACGAATTACATGTGACCTCACCACAAAACCTCACCACAAAACCTCACAAGAGCATCCCAGGCTGTTACGAGCACACATCTCTACCTATAGGATCTCCCAGGGCAACGAATTACATGTGGTCATGGTAAAACCTCACAAGAGCATCCCAGGACTGATTACGGGCACACAGCCCAACCTATCGGATCTCCCAGGGAAACGAATTACATGCCATAGGACAAAACCTCGCAAGAGCATCTGCCAGATATCCCAGGGAAACGAATTACATGCCATAGGCAAAACCTCGCAAGACTATCTGCAGATCTCCCAGGGCAACGAATTACATGTCCTCCCAGAGCAAAACCTCGAAAGAGCATTTGCCAGATGTCCCAGGGAAATGAATTACATGCCATAGGAAAAACCTCGCAAGACCATCTGCAAATCTCCCAGGGCAACGAATTACATGCTCATCTGCACAACCTGATCCACGGCCACAGAGTATCAACCTGATACTCACCATACATCATCCTGATGTATCCATGATCATCCTGATCATCATCACTGCAACGTCCTGCTGCATGTCATATGGAGCAACATCCTGAAGCTCGTCATCTATGATCATCCTGATCATCACTGCAACATCCTGCTGCATGTCATCTGGAGCAACATCCTGAAGCTCGTCATCTATGATCATCCTGATCATCACTGCAACATCCTGCTGCATGTCATCTGGAGCAACATCCTGAAGCTCGTCATCTATGATCATCCTGATCATCAATGCAACATCCTGCTGCATACCAAGTATCTACCTGATACATATCATCATACATGATCCTCCTGATCATCAATGCAACATCCTGCTGCATACCAAGTATCTACCTGATACATATCATCATACATGATCCTCCTGATCATCAATGCAACATCCTGCTGCATACCAAGTATCTACCTGATACATATCATCATACATGATCCTCCTGATCATCAATGCAACATCCTGCTGCATGCCAAGTATCTATCTGATACATATCATCATACATGATCCTCCTGATCATACAATGTATCCACCTGATACATATACAGATACATGGTCCAAGCATCCAACATGATGCATATAAAATACATACACATGATCCAACTGATCATATCCAGCAGAAACTAGAACATCATCCTGATGTTCATCATCCAACACTTACATCCACATCCATGTGAAGGATCCTCCTTCCAACATGCTTGGAATGGCTTCAGCAAATGTGTCCATCACTTCTTCCTCGAAGTGTCCTCGATCTGAATAACGCCAAGCCTCTCTCTGAAGTACTCGAACTTCACCCTGGCTAGTGGCTTCGTCAGCACATCTGCAATCTGCTCGTCCGTCGCAACATACAGGAGCTTCACAGCTCCTCTCTACACCATATCCCTGATATAGTGGTATTTGATCTCTATGTGTTTCGACCTGTCATGAAACACTGGGTTCTCGGACAGCTTCACACAACTCTGGTTATCACAGAAGATACCAGTAGCTTCCAACGGAAGATCAAATAACTCAGACAGTAGCTTCCGTAGCCATACTGCCTCACAACTAGCTGAACAAGCTGCAACATACCCTGCCTCAGCTGTACTCAGTGCTACGCAGGATTGCTTCCTGCTAAACCAAGAGATCACACCTGCTCCCATACTGAAGCAACACCCAGATGTGCTCTTCCTATCTGCAGCACTGCCAGCCCAATCTGAATCAACATAACCCTGCAGGTTAAACTTTTGATTCGCCTCATATCTGAGCCCATAATCCACTGTACCCTTTACAGCAACCAGGTGAACACTCCTCGGATCCATCAGGAACTGGCTCAATGTGTTCACAGCAAAGCAAATATCTGGTCTCGTGTTCGTCAGGTACATCAAGGACCCAATAATCTGACGATACATAGAAACATCAACTGGCTCAGATGAAGCATCACATAGAAGCTTCAGATTCGATGTCATAGGTGTGGTCATAGCCTTGCAGTCCATCATCCCAAACCTCTTCAGGATCTCTACTGCATACTTCCCTTGTCCAAGGAAGATTCCATCACTCTGCCACACCTCCATGCCAAAAACAAATAGTGCATCATCCCCAAGTTCTTCATCTCAAACTCGGTAGTAAGCTTCCGCTGCGTGTCGACAATCAATCTATCTTCACCATACCAAGTTCTGGACATATATGATTTCCTATCATGTGTCTCAGAACCAAGTGGTTTCTCTACATACACTTCTTCTTCAACTACACCATTCAAGGAAGCTGTCTTGAATCCATCTGGTGTATCTTCTATTTCATCACTTTTATATTTCTCAATGCTGCCATCTGCAACATGCTTGATCTGATAGTTCCATTTGGAAGTCATAGCAAACTTCCCTTCATGTCTTGGGATTACATCCCAAACATCATTCTTCATGATCGACGGATCATGGAATTCTATTTCTTCATCCCAGATCCTGGGAACTTCAATATCTTCAATATCTTCAATGGATATCTTTGTTGCTAGAACAAATGTTGTAATTCTTCTTTTGTAGGAGATGGCATACGATCTTTCCTACACAACAAGTTAAATTGCATGATTAGAAAACATCTCATAGATTTCAGAACAAATTCTTACACATAAAGAAATATGCCATACAGTCATGCACTTATCTTAGCCAATGCTTCAATACAACATTTATCCATATTCTGTAACTTTCTAGATGCCTTCCAATCTCTACCAGAACATTGTTAAGAGTGTGCACAACTCCCAACATGTCAGCAAAGAGGTTTCATACTAGATAAGTAGCAATGGAATGTTGTACAGTGCCATAGGCCACTTACCCATGCATATTAGGAGTATACTATTCATTAATGCAATTATTCTAATATGCATAATACACAACCTAATTCTAGGAACATCAGTATATACATTATTGAACAGTATTATTTAAGAAATGACAATTCAAATACTTATCTTTGTTTGTTCGTTGGGTGGACTCCCTCTGAGTCTTCGCTTCCTTGCAGGAGCTACTGGAGTCCTAATCTGAAGTAGCTTCTTCTACATCTTTTGATGTGGAATGTAGAGAGATGGTCAACTCCCTCTGAATATTTGCATCCTTGAATAAACCACTGGAGTGTACTCCCTCTTGATCTTTGCTTCCTGGATTACCTATTCTTGAACTCATATTCATCCTTGGTCCCTATGCATGCTTATTAGTATCATGATTAAATCATACATATACTATTAAAGCACAATAATCTCAAGCATGTATAGTCATGATCATTTCAAACAGAAATAATAAGCATTAGCATTCAAGGTTTATGTAGGATTCTTATGGTTAGTTAAAGCATAAGAAACATAACGTGTCTAAACCTATAATTACTCAAAGCTATGACTCTTCGGGTTAGTCATATCATCAATCAAGAGAAGAGATATAATATGCATAAAACCATGACCATTCAAACCTATGGTTTCATGATTCTTCTGGTTAGTCAAATCAATCAATATAATCTAGACATATTATTTTACTTATATTCCTATTTGACCATAGGACTTTTCTGGTTAGTCATATCATTAAACAAAGTAAAAAGCATAATATGTCTAAACCCATGATTACTAACTTCAATGAATAATCATAATCAATCATGCCAAGTATACTTATATAAAGGATCTTATCACAAGATGAGATTGTAACTTGATATAGGAAAAACATACCTGGATTAGCATGCTAGCTAGTTATGTCTTAACATACTCACATGATGTCTTCTTGTTCTTCTTCAATGACTTGTGCTAGTAACCTGTATATCTCATAGGTTAGCCATTATAAAACCAAGTTATACATACCTCGTAAATGGATCTTCTATGAGATCCATGATAATGGATGAATCTTTGTCCTCATGTTATCATGATCATATGTTCTTGGACCAGAACATGATTTGTCTTTCTTGGTGTACCTTTCATGTTAGTAGAAAACATAAATCTCATACAACACCATAATGCATTAGTACAATCATAAGTGTCAACACCCTAACCAATGAATATCTTCTATCATGCATTCATAATTTTGTTAAGGTGATACGACAAATCTAAAATCAAAATTGTACTAACCATAATAACATGAAGACAAACATACCATAAAATTAATCATGAACAAATACCGAACATACCTCGATGAGTCATACCTGTTAAGGTCGCTTGTAATCTTCTTATGTAAGGCCTTAGCCTCATCTCCCTCTGAAACAGGAACTTCTTTACTCATGCAGATGATCAATCCATCTTCTTCTAGGATTAACCCAATCCACTTGAATTGAAAGAACTGGGCCTGGAGTTGGATATGGGTTTGTCAGAGAAACCCCAAAAATTCAAACTTTGAGTTTCAAACTTCCGAAAGGATAGAAATATGCGCCTTGATGAGCTGATCAAACTGGTATATTCAGAATTTGAAAACTGCAAAGTTTCACTCATCAATTTTGCCTTTGAAACTTTTGGATTCACTGGACGTGACCCTGAACTGGGGTTTGATGAAGCCCACTCTTCTGCCTAGTCAAAAGGTTTGATCCAAAGCTCTAAGCTTTTATTTTTCTGAGGAGCTTCCAGCCATGGTCATAGATTTCAAAAATTCCCATTTTTACAAAAGCCCTAATTTTCCACTTTTCTGATCAAAGTCCCGAACTAGGGTTTGATCAAGCCCGGCCTTCTGCCCAACCAAAAATTCTGATCTTGGTCTCTAAATTTCTATTTTGATTAGTAGCATCCAGCCATGGTCTCCGATTACAAAAATTCCAACTTTCTTCAAAGCCCTAAATTTCGGAAGCCATGAATGAAGGTACCAAAAAATAATTCTGTTTTGACAGAAATATGTACCTGATTGTTTCTGGTGTAACTCCGAAATTTTTGATCCACAGGGTCTGAAAAAGTTTTCTGAGATAGCCTGACCTGTTAGCTTTCCATCCTGACAGGTCTGACCTCAATTGGATGTTCTGAGAGAGAGTTATGCCAAATGTCGCAACGTGACCTGTTTTGGGAAAATACAGGAGAGCGAACTTGTACGGAGTGCCACGTGTCACTGTTTGACCTTCGGCCTCTGAAAAAGTTTTCTGAGATAGCTCGGCCTGTTATATTTCCATCCTGACAGGTCTGACCTCAATTGGATTCTCTGAGAGAGAGTTATGCCAAATGTCGCAACGTGACCTGTTTATGGGATAATACAGGAGAGCGAACTTGTACGGCGTGCCACGTGTCACTGGTTCAACTTCGGCCTCTGAAAACATTTTCTGAGATAGTACAGACTGTGTACTACCTGTCAATTTTTAAGAAATTTCATTTGGATCTTCCTAGCCCAAGATATGACCTTTTTCCCAAGGTCACCTGATTTTGACTCAGATCTGGAAGAGGCAGAAACCCTATATTGTACAGATCATAAATCACAAAGTACAACGAATTAGAGGTTGTCCTTTCGACACAAGATACCTGGAGATCTTAGCTTCGGCCTGTAACAATTTCAGATCCGAAAACTTTGCCAAAAAGGATTTATAGCGAAAGTGCTACGATGACTGGTTTTTGCTATATCAAGCCCTAGCATCGTAAGTGCAACAAGTGTCATACATGCCATATCATGCCTTCTTTCAGGCTAGCTCTGATACCATGTTAAATTTTCTGAATTTACTTCAATATGATCTAGGATCTTAGCTGAGAGAACAACATGTACAGCATATCTACATCATATCAATCATGGAGACAATAATGCAAGCACACAAGAGACACAAAGATTTTATTGGGGAAAACCATAAAGGTGAAAAACCCCAATAACTTCCTCAGAGATAGATAGAGCAATGATACAACCAACCAAGAGAGATAGCCATAACCTAGCAGCAATCCTCCTCCTCCATAAGTGCGCCTCTCCTCCTAGAGAGCATGTGTGAGAAGTGAGTGAGCAAATAGAGTGCCTCCCGCACTCTATTTATACTTGACTTGACTTGCCTTTTTACCTAACTCATGTAGGCTCGAACTTTACCACATAACATAATGCTGAGTGGGCCGACCCCCAATAGGGTGGTCTAATAACCCTTTGACCCACATGGCCGACCCCTAATAGGGTGGTCTAATAACCCTTCGACCCACATGACTTATACAGGGCCGACCCCAACAAGGTGGTCTAATAACCCATCAAGTATAAGTTACGACACTTACAATATAAATGACGACACTTCCTTATAGAGGAATAATACCATCTCTATAGGAATACAATATACATATATGTGAAATACATTCCTAAGTTACATATACATCAACATAAAATACAATAGAATATCTTCCGAAGTTACAACTACATTAACACTACCTCTTAACTAGGAAGGTATTTTCTTGACACATTCATCAACACATCTGGACACAAGTCTTCGTTGATGGATAATCATCAATGTTGGAACATCATCATCAACACTAGTTCATCATTGTCGTTCTTGCAATCCTCATGATGTCGATCATCGATTGGTGACATAAATCGAATCTACTCATAATAGGAATTTCTATAGAGCCATCCCTTTTTCATACTAGATGTAGGCCTAGCCCTCATGTAGGTATTCATCATCTCTATGAGCAATCCATCAAGTAGGTACAACCCAGGACCATTCCTTGCATTGCCTCTACAAACACATGTGTCTCTTGGTTCTTCTTTTCCTAACGCATCTGTTTACAGAAGATCCATTCTCGAAAATGAATAGATTCACAGAAAAATACAAGATTTGATCGACAAAGGTCATATCCGACCCATCTCCTCCCCTTGTAGAAGTCCAGTCGTCCTCTTTCCAAAGAAAGATGGGACTTGGCACATTTGCATCGACTACAGGGCACTCGAAAAAATTTCGGTAAAGAATCGCTACCCTCTATCGCGGATAGACGAGCTCATTGACTATCTAAAAGGTGCTAAATTATTTACTAAGTTCGACCTCAAGTTGGGATATCATCATATACCAATCGAGACCTCAAATGTGTGGAAAACTGCTTTCAATACCAATGAAGGATTGTTTGAATGGTTAGTCATGCCTTTCATGTTAACCAATGCACCTGCGACCTTCATATGATACATGGATAACATTCTTCTACCTTTCATCGGAAAATGGGTCATTGTATACCTTGACGACATATTGATTTTCAGTCTATCATGGGAAGAACATGTCAGACATCTTCGAAAAGTCCTCGACACTCTCCAACAACATTGACTTTACTTGAACATGGACAAGTGTACCTTTGTGATGAACAACATCAAATATTTGGGGTATGTAATTGACTCTGCAAGAATTCATGTCGATCCAGACAAAGTACAGATCCTCAAATGTTGTTCCATTCCTTAAAGCATTCAAGAAATAAGATGTTTTCTTGGTTTGGTGAATTTCTATCGACGATTCATACTCGGCTTAAGTCACATAGCCTGGCCCTTGAATTAGTTAACAAAGGGAAATGGAAAAACTATCTTCAAATGGACATCGACGAAATAATAAGCTTTTGAATAGCTCAAGCATAGGCTCTGCATTGCACCAATACTTGTGTTACATGATTTGCATCAGCCCTTTGAGATTGAGTCACACGCATCAGACTATGTCTTGGGCGCAGTGATCACTCAGTCTGGTCACCCAGTAGCTTTTCATTTTGAAACTTTTAACTTTTTAGTTAGAAGATATTCGATGTATGAAAAATAAATGTACGCCATTGTGCAAGCTCTTAAACAATGGAGGCCTTGCATCCTTGGTAAGGAAACGGTCATCCTCACTGACCATAAGCCTCTACAGTTCACTTCAACCCATTCAAAATTACATACAACCAAACAGCTTAAGTGGATTAATTACCTACAACAATTCCAGTTGGTAATTAAGTATCAGAAAGGTAAAGCTAACATCGTCGCCGATTGTCTAAGCAGACTTCCCATTACTCTCCTTTTTATAGTGATGAGTATGCAGGGATATGACACCACTACTTGGCCTCAGTTGTATCAGGAATACATCGGATTTTCACCAGTATACCAACAGCTTCAGACTGACAAGTTGTCGACTGCTGACTATTTCCTGAAAGACACCTTGCTATACAAGCTTGGACAACTTTGTGTACTGACCGATGAGCATCAACAATAGCTTATTTGGGACATTCACTACAACAAGACCATAGGACACTTTGGAGTAGCAAAGACACTTGCTATTCTATAGAAGTATTTATTTGGCCTACACTTTAAACTAACGTCAATAAGTACATTCAATCATGCATTTTTTGTGCCATTATTAAACCGCCTAATTGACGACAGGGATTGTACACACCTCTGCCAGTTCCTAGTCGACCATGGGAATCTATTTCTGTGGACTACTTGATGGGATATCTTACTACCAAACATTAGCACAATGCGATCTTAGTAGTAGTCGACAGATTTTCCAAGATGTCCATTCTCATACCATGCAAGAAGACCACAACAATGCAGCAGATTGCTCATATCTTCTTTGCACATGTTTGGAAACACGTTGGTTTACCCACAACCATTACTTCCGACTAAGATGATAGATTCATCAACATATTTTGGAACACTCTTTGGAAACAACTAGACACATGAATCTCATTGTCGATAGCTTTCCATCCTCATACTGACGGATAGACGGAAGTTGTGAATCGCTTGGTCGTACAACTGCTTCGCATGTACAACCACAAGCATCGATGCACATGGGATAAAATTATTCCATAAATACAAAAAAATTTACAATAGTACTTAGCATAGCTCTACAGGCAAGAGTCCATTTGAGATCTATTATGGATTTCAACTGTTGGCTCATATCGACTTGATCAAATCCTCGACATAGCCAAACTCCGACACCGACTACAGCCATCAAGAAGTTGATAAAGCCTTGAAGTTTCGTGATCAAATATGTGACATCCAGAAGCAAGCACATGAAACGTTACAAAGAAGAAATGAGAAAGCTAAGTACCGACACGACAAGCATCATATTCCTCATTCATTCCGAATTGGGGATAAGGTCTAGTTACATCTCAAGAAGGAGCACTTCACCAGTCCATTCAAGAAGCTCAAACCTTTGCGATATGTTCCGTACAGTATTCTTCGACATATTGGAAAAAATGCTTTCCAGCTTGACATTCCTGCATGCCTAGGTCTACATCCAGTGTTCAATCTGGATCTACTTCGACCATACCATGCACCACTGTTGGAACAAAATGACTTACGGTAGTAGGACCCGAAGACATCCATCCAGATGTTCATGAGCCTCTTTATTGTGACACTATTGTGGGATGACGAGTATGCCATACAAGGACGAAAACAATTCCCCTGTTTCAGGTTGCTAAGGTCGGGCAGGTCCCAGCACAAGGAAAGTGGTACTCTACTACTGAACTGACCGGCAAGTTTCCTCACCTTCATGACCAAACAATGGGGACCATTGTTTCTTAGGGAAGGAGGTATCATCCACATCAAAGTTGGAATTATTATCGGATGCTAACTTCAACACATCTACAATAAGTCATCGACGTCAACATAGCTTTGATAAGTTCCGACTTCGACATGGCTTTGACAACTCCACGACTTAGACAAGTTTTGCGACCTCACAGTTTCACGACATCGACATGCAGCGTCGATATACAACTTGCGACTATCGAACTTTGACAGACTATCTCTCTACCTTCCAGTCTACTATAACGGTTGAACTGTTGAACCGTTATAAATTCTTTTGTAACTGAACGTAATGAGAAAGCACCCAAGCGTCTCAGCACATTCTATATAAGCATGTATAATATTTTAACATAAATCAATCAATCAATTAATGATCTCATATCCAATAATAGAAGATTAGTTCGCATTCCTGCATATTATCTGTGTATATTTGTGTTTTGTTTGTGTAGTGTATTTCTGCTTTGTGCACTTTAATTCTCAAGATTCTGCCATAACAAAGCTGACTCATTCATTCGAATTGTTTCCCCCCTCGTGCTTCCTGGCCATGTGTGGATCACTTACCACTTAGAGATTCCCAAAACTGATTCTGGAGCTGGTTGGTCTAGGGTTTGTCAGAGAAACCCTAATTTTTCAAAGTTGGAATCTTGAAATTCTAATTCGATAGGAATATGGGCCTCCTCAAGGTGTGTTGTCCATTGTACTCCTTTTTCAAAATTGATGAAGAGAATCCCCAAAAACTTGATGCCCTAGTTTATTCAATTTCTCCTGTATATTTGTCACGTCTTAATTCTGATGTATATCTGAAATTTCTGCTTCTCAAGGTCTGAAACTTCATCTTTTGATAATCAGATATGTCCTCTATCCAACCCCACAGGTTAGAGCAGGATTGGATTTACCAAGTGGAACTTATGCTAAGTTTCCCACGATGACCTGGTTATGGACTTTTTGAGTATAGCAAACTTGTACAGAATTCCACGTGTCACTGTTTAATATTCGGGTTTTGAAACTCACAATTGAGAACTAAAGTCCGTTCAATTTCTGTAACATCTTACTAAATTCTATTTGGATATTTTTAGCCTGAGATATAGTATTTCTCCCTAGGTCTCATTTTTAAAACTGAATTCTGGATGAGGCTGATACCCTAATTTGCATGGATCATATCTCCTAAAGTATACCGAATCTAAGACTAAAACATGGACACAAGATACTTGAATTTTTCATCTTAGGCCTGTCTGAGTTTCATATCATGAAACTTCTCCAAAATTGATTTATAGCAAAAATTCCAAGATGACTAGTTTCTGGAAATGGAAACCCTACAAAACAACTGCACAATTTTTTCTTTTCAGGTTAGCTATGATACCATGTTATATTTACGTACTTTTAATCAATATTATCTAGGATATTATCTGAAATAATAACAAGCACAACATAATGCAATAGACACAAAGAATTTTCTTGGGGAAACCATAAAGGAGAAAACCCCGCAACTTCCTTAGAGATAGAATCATCACCAATACAATATCACAAAAGTAAAAACCCAAAACAAAGATGGTCTTCTACAGCTCTCTCTCTTTCCTGCTATGTGAACTTGTCTTCTCTCTCTCACTAATGCGAACTTGAGTGAGTGAGTGTTGTATGAAAATGAGAGAGCTCCACTCTCTATTTATACTTTATCTTTCACTAAACCTTTTCACTTAATAGGTTGGACCCAGTTGTACCTAACTGGGCCGAATTCTCTTGGGGGATCTATTGCCTCGACTTACAATGGAGGATTTTACCTCAATGACCTAGGATTACTAAGCATCATAATGACATCCCCGAGCGGAGGAAAAACATCTCCAATGGAGGTACAAATAAAATAAAATAATAATAACAATATAAAATACAATAGAATATATTCTGAAGTTATAATTACATTAACATCATACACACGAACTCATTCATGCTCATCCTTTCACGGGGAATTTACTATTTCAGCATTCACAATTTATTTCAAGTAAATAAACACAATGAATTCTCAGCCATATCATGCATTCAACAATATTTGGTTTTCTAAAATGCATCAGTCAAAAGGAAAGAGATGAGTAAGAGTTTTATTCTTGCTCCAATCCGAAGCCAAACCACCATTGTGGTCCCATGATCCTTAGCCTCTTTCACTTCAATGTGATTTCTTGACTTTCGCCTTTCTTGTTTTGGTTATGACACTTAGTGTCTAAGGTTTGTCTAAGGCTTTCCCACCAGGGAACCCTTCCCCATTGCTTCCTATAGACCCTTTGGCTGCTAGGACTCACGCAAGTCCACTAGCACCATTCTCTATTGCTTCTCATGCTAAGATCTCTAGAATATTCACATGCCCAAATGCATCCTTAGGATGCCATCAAAGTACTTTCTTCCAACAATCACCTAGGTTTCCAAGAAAAAAAACAGTGTATCGGCTTGGTTGTCATAAGAATTGTACATGAAATCTTTCAATATTTGGAATAAGGATTAGATGAAAATTAAATACTTATCTGTATTGGACATTTCCTCACTACTTCACAGGTTCCTTTTCTGCTTTACAAGCCTTGGATCACCTCTGGGGTGGATGTTTGGCCAGCACACATGCTTCTCCTCAACATCAAGTATTCAATGCCAAACCAGTACACTGATTGGGCTCATCGGGAATTGATGGTTCCAAACCAGTCCCATACCTAGTTTTACCTCTTTATTTCCAAGCCAGCACATCCGTCTTGGTCAGATCTCAATGGAAGGAAACCGCACCATGACCATTTACGGCTCAAGGCTCTACTATGGATCCATAGGCATGCAACAACCCTTCATACCCACAACAACCCTTCATACACACTACAACCCTCCATACACACAACAATCCTTCACCACAACCTATTCACTTTGCTTTTTAGTGTGCAACACCAAATTGCATTTGTTTAAGATGAAAACACCAGATGGGTAAGCAAGCTCATCAATGTTGTTGCTCTAAGATTGTAAACATATTTCATAACATTCACTATCAAATATTGAAACACAAGGAATGTGTCCATTCCCTTAGGGTGTAGTCAATATTAACAATCCTAGCATAACCCAGCACCTGAAAGGTATGCATCCCTTTCCGATGTGAGCCATGTAGGCCCTAGTCACACTTCAAGTAATCTGGAATAATAATGAAATAATAAAACATGCTCTGCATATTAACTCTAATAACTAGACATTTATATTCTTAGCTAGGGTTACAGAACACTTATCAATTTTGCAGATGTGTTTTCTCTTCCTTCACGAGGAATGGGGGATCCCTTCTCTGACTTGAAAGTCCCTCAGTTTTCCACCACAATCCCTTTTACATTCAATCACCCACGTATGTCTTACTGACATGATATTTACCATATCACCTACATTGCCTAGCAATATGAAGTTCATAACCATGAGACCCTTCTCATAAGGTTTGGCTCTTGTAAGTGTCACCACCCTGTCCCTTAGGGTTTAGGATTGCTTCCATAGCATAGACATCGACCTACAACATGCCCTATTGACACAATTCTGGATTATCCAAACAACCATTAGTAATTGTTAGAACATTTTTCCACCTATGTACATTAATCATTTATTAATGATGATTAATTAGCCCAAGTGATTAATGATTACATCCCTAAGTTGATTAGCTACTAAATGGTCAATTATCATGAACTAGATAGCAAATGTGAACAAGTGCTGAGTCAAACCAGCTAAGTGGAGCGCTCCCCAGGGTAATTAATGCACTCAGCATGCCTAGAGCGCCCTCCTCAGGTCATTTAATGCACTCAGCATGCTTCTCTTCTACCTAGGGCGCATTTGCTCTCTTTGTGGACAATCTTGCCTTGTTTTGTCACATTTTTGACCAATTTTAGACTCCAAACCTCTATCCAACCAGTTTCTTCACATGTGTGAGGTCACATGGGCCTGTCCAGTCATTCCCAGCATTCACACTGCAGATTCGAACCAGTTTGGGATGGTTTGGGATATTTTGGTCAACCTAAGGGGGTTTGAGCTTTTTCTAAGCTAGATCAGTGTGAACACTCCAGATGGATTCGAATTCTTCCAGATTTGTATATATGGGTGTTCTTAACCTTTGTTAAGGTTGGACAGTTAATAATATTGACATTATTCACCAATTCATGTGTATTGTTCTTCATTCATTTAAATTTTTTATGCTAATTCTTGCAAATGTTGTGCAATCTTTCACCAGTGAGGAATCCACAGTAGCTAGATTCAACTGTGCTTGAGATTTTACATGGTATCAAAGCTCTTGGAGCTAGAATTCGAACCAGCAGACTGTTGTAGTGGATTGCCAGAAACAGTGGAGAAACCACATAATTCCTGAGGCCATTGCCTTGAGCTTACTGGAGAAATCTAGTGGCTCCTCTTAGGTGTGATGCTCTCCCGAATGCACCCACTATCCATACAGGGTTCGAATCTGTGAGTGTAGATCCCTCCAGAGTGATTTGAGAGTTGTTTGCAGGTATTGGAGCTCAGCATTGTCAGCAAGTGCGAATTGCAGCAGAGGAGAATGGAGCCATCTCACCCAAACGTGCTCACACCCTTCAACTATTTCGATTGGAAGGCAGAAATGGTGATTTTGCTGAGATCCAAGGGTCTCTACAGAATCACGATGGGCACTGAGGTTGAGCCAAACTCAGCTGTGGAGAAATCCAAGTTTTTCAACAGAATGGATGAGGCATTTGGCCTCCTTTGTCTCAGCATTTCGAGAGACCTCCTGTTTCATGTAGAAAGTCTAGCAACTCCAAATGAAGTGTGGCTCAAGCTTGAGACACTGTTTGGAAAGACTGATGAGATGAGAGGCCACCAGCTCGAAAATGAGCTTGTCTCACTGAGCCCAGGGAATTTCGATTCCATCCAGGACTTCTTCACCAAGTTCAAGAACTTGGTCTTGCAGATCAGACAATGTGGCATAGAGAAGAAAGAAGAACAGTTGGTGTTGTCCATTCTCTCAAAATTGGGTTCAGAATACTCAGTTTTTGTGTCTTCCTTCAACTCCACAAGGCTCACAGTCAGAGGTTGGAAGATGCCATCCTTGGCTGACTTCATGGAGATGCTAACTCAAGAGCAAGACAAGCTGGTCTTGATGGGCTCCATCAAACAAAAAGATCAAGTTCTTGCAGCTGGAGATTCGAAATGTGGAAGAAGCAAGCAAAAACCCAGGGTTTCGAAACCTCAAGAGAAGAAGAGAAAGGATGAGAGGCCCAAATCCTCTGAGGGGGTTTCGAATCCTGTCAAGAACAAGGGAAAGAAGGCTGAGAAGACAAAATGTAGCTACTGTCAAAGAGGTTTTCATCCAGAGAGCTCATGCATGAAGAAAACCATAGACACCATGACACATCTCCTACAGAAAAATAATATTCCTCTTCCTGAAAGTTCCAAGAAGAAGGAGTGCGTTTCTGAAGACAAGGAGAGCTGCCATGCTTTGGTGGCTAGCTCATCTCATTCACCTTTGTTTATCATTGATTCAGGTGCCTCAAGGCACATGGCTTCCTCAAGAGACTCGTTTTCTGAACTTGCTCCCTACAGTGGCCTCTCAATTCGAATGGGAGATGACTCAGAAATCCCTGCTCATGGCATTGGGAAAATCTCTATGGAGAATGGCTTCTTCTCCAATGTGCTGTATGTACCAAATCTTGCAGCAAACTTGCTCTCTGTGTATCAAATGACACATACTGGAGCAGCAAAGAAGGTGGTCTTCACTCAGGATGAAGTGGAGATATCAGAAGTTACCACCGGGAAAATTGTTGCAAAGGGTGTTGCAGACCATGACATGAAGATGTACATGTTCTCCCACTTCCTCGAATTTTCTTCACCAAGTGTGCTGCTGTCACATGGGAATGAGACCAGCAAGCTATGGCATCAAAGGTATGGGCACCTAAACTACAGATATCTTCAAGTTTTAAGCAAAGAAAATATGGTAGAAGGGCTGCCCCAAATCAGATTTTCGAGTGGAACATGCAAGGGTTGCATGATTGGGAAACATCCTGAAAGGAAGTATGACAAAGGGAAGGCTAGGAGGGCTGATCAACCTCTTGGGATAGTACATTATGATCTCATAGGGCCACTCCCCACACCCTCCTATGGCTACAGCAAATATGTGCTCACCTTCATCGATGACTACTCAAGGTACTGCTGGTTATTTTTCCTTAAGCAAAAATCTGAAGTCTTTGATTGTTTCAAGATTTTTAAGAGCATGGTTGAGAACTTCAGTGGGAAGGCCATGAAGATTTTGAGGACTGATAATGGTAGAGAGTATGTCAACAACAATTTGCAGCAGCTCTGTCAAGAGCATGGCATTCAGATGCAACACTCAGTGCCCTACACACCTCAGCAAAATGGTGTTGCAGAGCGCAAAAATAGAGCACTGAAAGAGATGGCAACTTGCATGTTGCAAGCAAGGGATTTGTCTCCTAAATTATGGGCTGAAGCTATGAATTTTGCAGCATATGTTCAGAACAGGGCACCACACAAAGCATTGCAAGGAATCACTCCATTTGAAGCTTGGATGGGCCACAAGCCAAATGTCTCACATTTCAGAATTTTTGGCTCAAGGGCTTGGGCCAGAATTCCACCGGAGAAGAGAAAGGCATTGCAGCCCCAAAGCAAGGAGTCAATCATGGTTGGGTATGCAGAGGATTCCAAGGGCTACAAGCTCTTTGATCCATCCACTCACAAAACTTTCATTGAAAGAAGTGTCAAATTCGAAGAGGAAGAATTTTTGCAAGCTAGTGAACAAGGTGATGGGGAATGCTCATTCCCTCGTCTTGATGATGAAGTAAGTAGTGATTCATTCTCTGATATTTCTGATTCTGATATTGCTGAGGATGATGTTGATATGGATTCTGAACATATCCCTCCCTCAAGGCCCAAGTGGGTAGAGAAAACAATTCAAAGTGCCGGAGAGCTAGTGGGAGATCCCCAAGATGCTAGGAAAACTAGATCTCAATTTCACAATTCCTTTGCACATAATAATTCTGATATGAGTGAGGCATGTTATTTGATGGTTGGATCTGATCCAATGTCATATTCAGAAGCATGTACAGACCCAAGATGGCAATCAGCCATGCAAGAGGAGATGAACTCACTCCATGAGAACAAAACTTGGGATTTGGTCCCTCTTCCTCCCAAGAGGAAACTAGTGCAATGCAAGTGGATTTATAGAACCAAAATTGGATCTGATTGCTCTGATCTGAAGTATAAGGCCAGGTTGGTAGCTAAGGGTTACTCTCAGGTCCAAGGAGTGGACTATACAGAAACATTTGCACCGGTGGCAAAGATGGACTCCATAAGACTAGTTTTGGCAATTGGGGCTTCCAAGCGATGGGAGATTCATCA
Source organism: Larix kaempferi (assembly GCA_027924585.1). Lineage (NCBI taxonomy): Eukaryota > Viridiplantae > Streptophyta > Pinopsida > Pinales > Pinaceae > Larix > Larix kaempferi. The sequence continues at coordinate 2,870,379 of BSBM01000827.1, forward strand.
CATGGATGTAAAGAGTGCCTTTCTTCATGGGGATCTGAATGAGGAGATTTATATGCAGCAGCCTGAAGGTTTTATTTCTGATCATACTCTTGTTTGCAGGTTGAACAAATCACTCTATGGGCTCAAGCAAGCTCCTAGAGCATGGTATGCAAAAATGGACAATTTTCTGCTATCTTTGGGGTTTGAGAGGTGTAAGTCTGATCCAAATGTGTATATGCAGCATGTTAGTGATCTGATATTGATTATTGTACTGTATGTTGATGATCTTTTGATCACTGGTAGCTGCACCAAAGAACTTGACTCAGTTAAGAGAGCATTGCACAGTGCATTCTCCATGACCGATCTAGGATTGCTAAAACAATTTCTGGGCTTGGAGATTGATCAATCTGTGAATGGAATTTCTGTATGTCAGTCAAGGTATGCTTCAGATTTGCTGCAGAAATTTAAGATGGCTGAATGTAAGTCTGCAAAATTTCCATTTCTTTCAGGAGTTAAGCTTACAGAATGGGGTTCTTCACCACTAGTTGACAGTTCGTTGTATAGACAACTAGTTGGGAGTTTGTTGTATCTTACACACTCTCGACCAGATTTGTCTTATGCTGTTGGGGCTGTTGCAAGGCACATGCAAGAGCCTCATGAGATCCATTGGAAGGCAGCCAAGAGGATCCTTCATTATGTTCAGGGTACTAAGTCTTTTGGTATCCATTATGCTGCTGGTTCATCCCTTGAACTAGTAGGATTTACAGATTCTGATTGGGCCGGTGATTGTATTGATCGGAAGTCAACTTCCGGTTATGTCTTTATGCTTGCACATGGACCTATATGCTGGTCAAGCAAGAAACAGAGCACTATTTCCTTATCTTCAGCTGAGGCCGAGTACAGGGGAGCAGTCAATGCAGCCACACAATGTGTTTGGTTGCAAGGTATTCTTGCAGAGTTCGGGATTGTCTTTGATTCACCCACTATTCTTTGGTGTGATAATCAAAGTACAATCAAGATTTCTACCGATCCAGTACAGAGGCAGAGGACCAAGCACATAGAGATACACATGCATTACATTCGGGGTTTGGTGCATGACCGGATCATAGCATTGCAGTATTGCCCATCCAGTGAGCAAACTGCTGATATCTTCACCAAGTGTTTTACCGAGAAGACCTTCACTCACCTTAGATCTTTGCTTGGGGTGAGTGATGCATGGTGATGATTGGTGTATTTTGATATATGCCACATGTCCATTTTAGAGGGGAGGTTTTATTTCCCATGTGGTTTTCCTCCTTACCTTGGTTACATGGACAAATTAATTTTCATGATGTAAAAGGTGACTTGAGCCTAGTTGCCAAGGCCTTAATTTTTGATATTTCACTAAGTCTAGCTTAAGGGGGGGTGTTAGAACATTTTTCCACCTATGTACATTAATCATTTATTAATGATGATTAATTAGCCCAAGTGATTAATGATTACATCCCTAAGTTGATTAGCTACTAAATGGTCAATTATCATGAACTAGATAGCAAATGTGAACAAGTGCTGAGTCAAACCAGCTAAGTGGAGCGCTCCCCAGGGTAATTAATGCACTCAGCATGCCTAGAGCGCCCTCCTCAGGTCATTTAATGCACTCAGCATGCTTCTCTTCTACCTAGGGCGCATTTGCTCTCTTTGTGGACAATCTTGCCTTGTTTTGTCACATTTTTGACCAATTTTAGACTCCAAACCTCTATCCAACCAGTTTCTTCACATGTGTGAGGTCACATGGGCCTGTCCAGTCATTCCCAGCATTCACACTGCAGATTCGAACCAGTTTGGGATGGTTTGGGATATTTTGGTCAACCTAAGGGGGTTTGAGCTTTTTCTAAGCTAGATCAGTGTGAACACTCCAGATGGATTCGAATTCTTCCAGATTTGTATATATGGGTGTTCTTAACCTTTGTTAAGGTTGGACAGTTAATAATATTGACATTATTCACCAATTCATGTGTATTGTTCTTCATTCATTTAAATTTTTTATGCTAATTCTTGCAAATGTTGTGCAATCTTTCACCAGTGAGGAATCCACAGTAGCTAGATTCAACTGTGCTTGAGATTTTACAGTAATTGATTAGAAAAAATTCCAAATGTGAGATTTGCAAATCTACTTTCTTGTATCAATTATCAATTTCACAAATCTGAATTCTACAAATCCGAATTTATAAATCTGTTTCTAGAATTCTAGGGTCTGTTATTGATTTAATTGTAATTGATCAAAGGTCGTTTATGAATTGAAGAATAGAGCTCTAAGACTTTGTGTCTGCTTGAATATCCACTGTCTTCTTCCAATAACTAGGAACATGTATAAACCCTATGCGTATGAATGAACAGAGTGCCATTACTAGAATCGTTCAGAAGTTGAGGGTGTGATGAACCCTTTGCACAATTCGTGTGAGAAATTGATCGCTTTGCTAATCAATTTTCTAAACCCAAGTTTGATCTATCTGTGGGAGTGAAGCTTAGATGATCAAGGTCAGAGGAGGATGATCGACGACCCACATAGCATTTGCAGGGTGAACATGAGTGGGAGATAGATATCCAAAATCCTGAAAGTGCATGTTCCTAGTGATCACATATCGACGGATGAGGGAAGCCGCAAACTGATCGACAGTTCAAAAAAATTTCTTGGGAGAAATATTTCGTGGGTTAATTGCTAGAACAGGCGCGAAACCTTCATCCAATTCTCCCTAAGTTGATTCAAGTCCACCGTTGATCTAGCCCGCTTCTGATATGACGGTCCAAGGAAATTTCAGAAGGCACATTTGATCAGCGTTTAAGCATCGTAGAGTTGGTGCTCCTTTAGAAGTTCTTCCATATTTTGCTAGCTACTAAAATTTCATAGCCATATTCTTTTAAGCAATTTTCCTTCCAACAGAGCACTCTGGCAGCCCACCAATCATGATTAACTTCTTGCAACCTTTCTCCTGCATTCATAGCAGTTCATAAATTGATCTCAGAAATATCATTAATTCATCATTTCATTTATTGTTTAATTGCAATGAACATACACCACAACCATGTGCACCCACACTCATGCATGCATATTTACAACATTCACATTATCTTTTAATGTGCATTCCTTCCATGCAACCACATATTTACAAAATATTTTAATGCATATCCACTCAATGCCACCTTGCATGGATTCATGAATACTACACTTATCATGTCATGCATTCTACTATTCCAAAAACATATGGCCCTAACCATGGCTATCTCACATAGAATGCACTATCATACAGGACCATAGGTCTTCACCTACTTTGGTTATTAAACTCATAACAAACATATAAAATTGACATGATATAATTCCATATGAATGCATTCTAACATTAAATCAGTCACATGGTACAAGGTTTCTTTCCTTCACTACCCTCTACCTCACCATTCCATGGGGATATGGAACTTATATAGATGCATTCAACCTTATATACATACCATCTTTCAAAAGCATGGCTCAAGGAACTCTTACCCAATTTCCTTACAACACTTGTACAATTAGCACAAATAAAACATACCTACATGGCCCCCATTAGCATATTTGATGTTACCTCATCAATTTGTCCTCTCACCAAGGTCTACACAGTCCTTCTACCGACCTCTTGGTCATATATTTGTTGCACCAACCTTTCTTCATAGGTTGCTGGTCACATGTAATAGTATCATTAACATCTTCCACCATGCTTCAACCCTCTTTGGTTAGACAAACATCACCAACCAAAAAATTTGTCATTAGTGGCTCATTGCATATGTAAAACCTCATAGCTTTACCAACATGTAACCTCACATTCATGCACTATGCAATATCTAACAATATGCCTACTAGTGCATAAGTATTTCAACTATCTAATCACTTGCATTTTCAACATTCCTATCCACAATTTCATATATATATAACTCATAAATTTTAAATGGAATAAGGGAAGAGTTGAGGAATTCTCCCTCTCCAATTCTCCATCATAGCATGGTCCAATCCATGGCATATATATGCCTGTAACTCATGCTTTGGCCCAAATCATCCCTAGTGTTGTAACTTGGGCTCTGATACCACTTGTCACATCCCCGGTCACCTCAGTACCCTTTAGAGGCAATGGGAAACCACCCTTGAGTCACCTGCTATTTGTTTTTCCTTGCTTTTCCCAATCAATTCAAAGGCTCGGTAACTCTGATCCCACAATGATCACCGGTCCGCAATCTGCAGTTCTGCAATGACCTCTTATCCATAACCCGCAATCAGAATTCGGGAGTCGGATTTCAAATTACCAATCTGTAGAAATTGCGCTGCCGACTTCCACAATCTGCAATGCAATAGTCAGAAGTCAGATGTCAAATCGTCATCTCGAAAAATCTCCTCCTCTGCAATTCCACAATCCACAACCCGCATTGTGGATGTCGGAAATCAGAACCTTATTTCGTATCCCGAGGGAAAAACCACCTTCCAACTTCCGCAATCCACAATCCTCCTTGCGGATGCCGAAATTCAGAAGTTCAACGCGCCAATCCCCGTGGAAATCACCTACCAATTCCCACAATCCGTAATCCACCTTGCAGATGCAGAAAGTTGGAATTCCAACGCGTCGATCTCGTGGAATCCTCCCTTCCGTCTTCCGTAACCCACCATCCGCTTTGTAGATACGGAAGGGTGGAAATCCAATCACCCAAATTTGACAGTCGGTCCTGACCTCCAAAATCCGCAATCTGCATTGTAGACATGGAAGGTCGGGAGCAAATACCCCTTGCACCTGTAAACTTCTGAGGGTGATATCTCCTTCATCCTTGGGCCAAATTGGAAAAGGCTGGTATTGTTGGAAATATCTTGGAGAGCTATATCCACTCATATGATTTCCTACCAAATTTGATTACTCGAACCTTGTCATTTTTTGAACTGAATTCTGGACATCTCCCCTATGTTCCTTTACCCTTCTGCAAGGAGCTCTGATCCACTTCGTTCATGTCTTATCTCCCTCATATGATCCACAGAAGTGCCTATTCCTTCCCCAAGTACTGGCTAGAGTATCCTACACAATTACCAGGCTTCGCCCTAATTCCTCAAAATACAATTCAAAATCATTACCAAAGGGGATTTCAAATATGCATAAGCATACTCCATGAACACAAGGAATGAAACATGATACACACACATAAAATGGAATACATGCACATATTTCTCCCAAGAGGAGTGATGAAAGCATGCATGGCTTAGTTTTATTCCTCAAGAATAATTACATATAAGCACCAACATAAGGATAAGAATATAAGGTGCAAGAACAATGTAATTAACACACACACAATAGAAGTTAGCCATATTAGCACATAATGAAATGAGATCTTATTCACACACATATACCATCAATAACATACATTACTAATTAACCATTACAAGGTTAAAACACATGAAATGGGTATAACTTAACACAGGGAACACTTATCTTTTCCATTGAAACTCCAAGCAAACTTGCTATGGAATGCAACGTTTCAACCCAACCATAGATCTCTTACCAACCTATATCATTTCAGCAATCAGAGATCACCCCTGAGCTGGGGATATGTATCCACTAAGGAGTATCACTCAGGCTCACTCACAACACATATCAAGCTTTTTCAAGCAAGTGGGGAAAGGCATGTAAGGTTTTCTAAATCAATAAGCTCATCCACTGATCTATGGGCATGTCCCAATGATCTCATACAGTTTAGACACCCCCATCACCTCCACTCTCAGCCTAAGTAAGGTCCCCTGTTAGTTTTTTGATCATTTAATTCAATAGATCTAGGATCTTAACTGAAAGAACAACATGTACAGCATATCAAGCATAAGAGACAAGAGACAAGAGACACAAAACATTTCACCGGGGAAAACCAAGAAGGTGAAAAACCCCGCAACTTCCTCAGAGATTGAATAAGCACCAATACACAGATCACAAAGATCAAACCCCGAAAGATAGATGACTGCAGCAGCTACTCCTCCTCCACTTATGCGCACTTCTCCTCTCTCTCACTAATGCGAAGTGAGTGAATGAGAGAATACACATCAAATGAGAGAGACACACTTTTTATTTATACTTTTACTTTCACTTGACCTTTACTCAACTAGGTCGGCCCCAACTTAACCACTTAACATAATGTTGACTGGGTCGACCCCACTAGGGTGGTCTAATAACCCTTTAACTCACATGACTCATACAGAGCCGACCCCATCAAGGTGGTCTAATAACCCATCAAGTATAGGTTATGACACTTACAATATAACTTGCAACACTTGCAAGTACAACTGACGACACTTCCAATCGAAGGAATAATACATCTCCGTTGGGGATACAATAAAGTACAAATACAATATACAAGTGAATATCTTCCGAAGTTACAAATACATCAACACTTCCTCTTAACTAGGAAGGTATTATCTTGACAGAGGTCATCAATACATATAGGCACAAGTCTTTTCTGGAGCTGGATCATCGTCACTAGATCACGGAGCGTCATCGTCACTACTACTGTACTCGTCATCTCGATCACTAGTGCTATCTCATAATTGTTTTTGTCATAATAAGTTCTACAAAGCCATCCATTTTTCATGCTAGATGTAGGCCTAGCCTCCAGTAGGTCTTCAATCATCTTTGACCATCCTGTGGAATGTGCATCAAAAAAACCTCGAAAGAGTATCCCAGTATCCTTTATGTGCCTAAGCATGACCGGCAAGATCTCCCAAGGAGCTATTACATGTGACCACCACAAAACCTTGAAAGAGCATCCTAGGACTGATTATGAGCACACAGCTCAACCTATCGAATCTCCCAAGGCACTATTACATGTGGTCAGGAAAAACCTCAAAAGAGCATCCCAGGAATGATTACGAGCACACGGATCAACCTATCGGATCTCCCAGGGCGCTATTACATGCCATAGGACAAAACCTCGAAAGATAATTTGCCAGATCTCCCAGGGAGCTATTATATGCCATAGGAAAAACCTCGCAAGAGTATCTACAAATCTCCCAGGGCACTATTATATGTCCTCCCAAGCAAAACCTCGAAAGAGCATTTTCCAGATCTCTCAGGGAGCTATTATATGCCATAGGAAAAACCTCGCAAGAGTATCTGCAAATATCCTAGGGAGTTATTATATGCTTATCGCACAACCTGTCCACGACCAAACTGTAGCAAAACCTCAAAAGAGCATCCTAGCACAGACTATAGGATCTCCCAGGAGCTATTACATGCTACCTATGCAATCTGTCCGCAGCCAACCTTTAGCAAAACCTTGCAAGAGAATCCAAGCTTAGACTATCGGATCTCCCATGGAGCTATTACATGCTACGTACACAATCTGTCCATGGACACGAAGTATCATTCTGATACTCAAGATCATACTGATCATCATCATATAGTACATCGTCCTGATGCACATCATAATTGCATGATCATCCTGATCATCATCACAGCATCATCCTGATGCATATTATCATCACATGTTCATCCTGCTCATCGTCACAACATTGTCCTGATGCATATCATCTGGAGCATCATCCTAATGCTCATCATACATAATCATCCTGATCATCATCATAGCAGTAACCGGAGCATCGTCCCGATGCTCATCACACATGATGGTCCTCTTCAGATAATCTCATCGTCCACGGAGCACAGCCTAGATGCACATCATATAACACTTACACCACCGACATGGGAGAACACATATACCACCATTAGGGGAAGGTTCTAGCCCTTACTTTTTCACCATGGGAGAACACATCTACCACCATGTGAAAAATGGCTTCAGCCCTTACCTCTACACCATGGGAGAACACATCTTCCACCATGTGAGAATGGCTCCAGCCCTTACATCTGCACCATGGGAGAACACATCTACCACCATGTGAGAATGGATTAGCAATTACAGTATGACCATGGGAGAAGACATATACAACCATGTCAGAAAATCCCATGTGCATCTGTGTCTTTCGGACTCATCACTTCCCCTTGGAAGGAACCTCGATCTGAAGTACACCAAGCCTCTTTTTGAAGTACTCGAACTTCACTTTAGCTAGTGGTTTGGTCAACACATATGCATTCTGCTCATCCATCACAACATATAGGAGCTTCACTACTCCTCTCTACACCATATCCCTGATATAGTGATATTTGATCTCGACATGCTTCGACTTGTCATGGAACATCGAGTTCTCTAACAACTTCACACAACTCTGGTTGTCACAATAAATACAAGTAGCATCCAACTGGAGATCAAATAAATCAGACAGTAGCTTCCTTAGCCATATTTCCTCACAACTAGTTGAACAAGCTGCGACATACTTTGCTTCGGTTGTGCTCAGTGCTACACAGGATTGCTTCTTGCTAAACCAAGAGATCACACCTGATCCCATACTGAAACAACACCTCGAAGTGCTCTTCCTATCTAAAGCATTGCCTGCCCAATCTGAATCAACATAACCCTCCAGGTTAAACTTTTGATTTGCATCATACTTGAGCCCATAATCAACAGTACCCTTCAGGTACCTCAGAATGTGCTTTATAGCAATAAGGTGCACATGTCTAGGATCTGTCAAGAACTGGCACAAGTTGTTCTCCACAAAGCCAATATCCGGTCTTGTGATCGTCAGGTACATCAAGGACCCAATCATCTAATGATACATCGTGGCATCAACCGAATCTGATGAAGCATCACTCAATAACTTCAGGTTCGATGCCATAGGTGTGGTCATGTCCTTGCAGTCCATCAACCCGAACCGCTTCAGGATCTCTACTGCATACTTCCCTTGTCCAAGGAAGATTCCATCTACACTCTGTCACACCTCCATACCTAGAAAGTAATGCATCATACCCAAGTCCTTCATCTTGTACTCTTCATGTCAGCAATCAATCTATCCTCACCTATCACAAATAGGTCATCCACATACAATAGGAGTATCACTGGATTGCCTTCCTCAACCTTGTAGTAAAGGTTGGAATCCGCTTTACTCTTGGTAAAGCCCAAACTAGACAGGAAGCTGTCTATCCTGCCATACCATGTCCCAAGTGCTTGCTTCAAGCCATACAAGGCTTTCTTCAATTTGCACACATATGACTCCCTGTCATGTGTCTCAAAACCGAGTGGCTGCACCACATACACTTCCTCTTTGACTACACCATTCAAGAAAGATGTCTTGACATCCATCTAGTGTATCTTCCACTTCATCATTGTAGCCAAAGAAAGTACTATTCTGATGGAAGTGTATCTAGCTACATGTGCAAAAGTCTCTTCGTAATCTTTCCCTTCTTTCTGGGAGAAGCCACAAGCCACAAAACTTGCCTTGTATTTCTCTATGCTACCATCTGCAACATGCTTGATCTTATAGATCCACTTGGAAGTCACAATAGACTTCCCTTCTAGTCTTGGGACCACATCCCGAACATCATTCTTCATGATCGACTGGTATTCCTTGATCATGGCATTCTTCCATTACTGCATCCCGGATCCTGGGAACTTCAGATTCTTCAATATCTTCAATAGATAGTGAACTTCGTTGCTGGAACAAATGTTGTTGTCCTTTTTTTGTAGCTGATTATACACGATCTTTCCTACAAATCAAATTCAATTGCATGATTAGAAACTTCTCATGGTTTTTCAAACAAATTCTTATGCATAAAGACATATGTCATACAGTCATGTAATTATCTTAGCCAATACTTCAATACAACATTTATCCATATCCCGTATTCACACGGTAAATTTCTAGATGCCTTCCATCTCTACCAGAACATTTGTTAAGAGTGTGCACAACTCTCAACATGTTAGCAAAGAGGTTTCATTCTATATAAGTAGAAATGGAATGTTGTACAGTACCATAGGACACTTACCCATTACTTGCATATTAGTAGTATCTTGTTCATTAATGCAACTTTTCTAATATGCATAATATACATCCTAAATCTAGGAACATAAGTATGTACATGACTGGACAACATTATTTAAGTAATCATATGAAAATTCAAATACTTATCTTTGTTTAGTTGTGGGTGGACTCCCTCTCAATCTTTGCTTCCTTGTAGGAATTACTAGAGTGTGCTCCCTCATCTTTTCTTCCTGGATTATCTGCCTTTGAAATTATAATTATCATGGACCACTATGCATGCTTAAGTGTGCACAAGTGTCATCCTCAAGATCTCATACATAATCATGCATGCATCAGTATAATCTCAATACTATCAAAACATTATGATTCTAAATAATATTAAACCATTTCATACACAGGTAATTTATCACAAGCGTTAGTATTCAAGGTTTCAGAGAGTACTTCTTTTACTCATGCATATTCTTATTTTAACATAGGACTCTTCTGGTTTGCCATATCATCAATCAACGTAAGAAGTATAATATGCATAAACCCATGATTACTCAAACCTATAACTTCATGAAGGATCATTATTAATCATACAAAATATACTTATATGAGATCCTAACACAAAGTAGGATTCTAACTCGATATAGGAAAACATACATGGATTATCATGCTTGTCTAACATACCCAAACAATGTCTTCTTTGTTCTCTTAGAGACCTTGTGCTAGCAACCTGCATATCTCATAAGTTAACAATTGTAGGACCAAGTTATACATACATCGTAAGTGGAGCTTCTATGTGATCCATGACTATGGATGAGTCTTTGTCTTCATGTCACCATGGTCATATGTTCTTGATCTAGAACTTGATTTGTCTTTCTTGGTGTACCCTTCATGTTAGTGGACAACATCATCCTCATACAACAAGACAGTGTATTAGTACAATCATAAGTGTCATACCCCTAATCAATGAATGTATTCACATGCATTCATACTTTTACTAGGGTTATAAGGCAAGTCTAAAATTAATCAAGATTGTACTAATCTCAATAATATAAAGACAAACATATCATATACTTAATCATGAACAGATTTCAAAACATACCTGTATCTCTTCAAGTCATACCTGTCGGGATTTCTTATAGCCTTCTTATGTAAGGCCTTAGCCTCATCTCCCTCTGGAACTGGAACTTCTTTACTTATGCAGGTGTCCAATTCATTCTCTTCTAGGATTAACACGATCCACTTTGATTTGTTGAACTGGATCTGGAGAAGGATTAGGGTTTGTTAGAGAAACCCTAAAAATTCAAACTTTGAATTTCAAACTTCTGATTAGATGAAAAGATTCTCCTTACTGAGTTGATCAAGCTGGTATACTTCAATTTTGAAATCTCCAAAATGTGAACCCTCAAAATTGCCTTTGAAACTTTCAGATCTTCTGGTCAAAATCCCGAACTAGGGTTTGATAATGCCCGGGGTTCTTCCCATCCAAAAGGTTCGATATTGTGCTCTAAACTTCGATTTTTCTGAGGAGCATCCAGCCGTGCTCATAGATTCCAAAAATTTCAACTTTTGCAGAAACCGTAATTTTCCACCTTACCAATCAAAATCTCGAACTAGGGTTTGATAGAGCCCGGGGTTCTACCCAACCAAAAAATTTGATCTTGGTCTCTAAATTTTGATTTTGATGAGGAGAGAAATCCTATGCTGAGACCACTCCAGAATTCCACTTCTTTCAAAATCCCTAATTTCCTGCAGCAGTGACAAGCCAAAAATGAGAATGTTCAGAATCCAATTCTATTTCATAGAAATATGTGCCTTATTTTTTCTAGTGCATCTTTGAAATTTCAAATCCATAGGGTTTGAAACTTCGACCTGTGGTATCCTATCCTATCTTCTTTCCAACCCCATAGGTCTGACCTCAAATGGATGCTCTGAGAGAGAGATATGCCAAATGTCTCAACATGACCTGTTTATGGGATAAAATAGGATAGCGAACTTGTACAAAGTTCCACATGTCATTGGTTCAACTTCGGCCTTTGAAAAGAGGACCTATGAAACTAAAGTCCATGCCCTTACTGTAACTTTTTACAGAATTTCATTTGGAGCTTCCTAGCCCAAGTTGTGACCTTTTTTCCTAGGTCACCTCTTTATGACTGAGATCTGGAAGAGGCAGAAACCCTAGATTGTACGGATCATAAAACAAAATGTACAACGAATTAGATGTTTTGCTTCAGATACAAGGTACATGAGGATGTTATATTCGACCTGTAGAAGTTTCAGAACTCGAACCTTTGTCAAAATGGATTTATAGCGAAAGTTCCACGATGACTTGTTTTTTCTATATCAAGCCCTAGCTTCCAATTTGTCACAAGTGCAACAAGTGTCATAAATGCCATACACTGCCTTCCTTTAGGCTAGCTCTGATACCATGTTATTTTTTCATCATTTAATTCAAAATATATAGGATCTTAACTGAAAGAACAACATGTACAACATATCAAGCATAAGAGACAAGAGACAAGAGACACAAAACATTTCATTGGGGAAAACCAAGCAGGTGAAAAACCCTGCAACTTCCTTAGAGATAGAATAAGCACCAATACAAAGATCACAAAGGTCAAACCCCAAGGGATAGATGACTGCAGTAGCTACTCCTCCTCCACTTATGTGCACTCCTCCTCTCTCTCACTAATGCAAAGTGAGTGAATGAGAGAATGCATGTCAAATGAGAGAGTCACACTCTCTATTTATACTTTTACTTTCACCTGACCTTTACTCAACTAGGTCGACCCCAACTTAACCACTTAACATAATGTTGACTGGGTTGACCGCACCAGGGTGGTCTAATAACCCTTTAACCCACATGACTCATACAGGGCCGACCCCATCAAGGTGGTCTAATAACCCATCATGTATAGGTTATGACACTTACAATATAACTTGCGACACTTGAAAGTACAACTGACGACACTTCCAATCGGAGGAATAATACATCTCCGTTGGGGATACAATAAAGTACAAATACAATATACAAGTGAATATCTTCTGAAGTTACAAATACATCAACATCCCCTTCACTGTTGCACAGTCCCTAGGGTGCCCCTTCCCTTAGAATTGACCTGGGTAAGTGTGGCTAGTCCTGACTGCTAAATCAAGTAATTGATCCCTCACAGTCTCTATCATGTAATCTAAAACCTCTTGGCTCCTTCCCACTTAGTTTTTTCTTCACTTTCTCTGGCCAAACAACTCTATCCCGTTGCTTGGTTCCCTAGCACCATCACAGGGTTTTCTTCACAGTTTTCTGATCATTCCACACGCTGAAAAATATCCCTAGGGTTCATACTGACGGATCCCCTACTGGATTGAGCTTCCATACCAGTTTCTGATCAGAATCGACACCCAAAAATCAGGCTTTCTCAGAAATTGTGATTATCTTCTTGCCCATTGTTTAGCTCTTTATTCCTTGCATTCCACCCCCCTGGTTCCTTCTACCTAATCGAATGAGAAACATGGAATATGAATTACCAGGGTTGAGTGGCGTGCGGTTCAAGGCAAAACAGATCAATACCCCACCATACAGATTGCAAGGTTGTTCCATACCCTATCAGCCTCATGGACAAGTTTTCTCAACCACCATATTTCAGCAGAATTAATGGCAGTTAGGACAAGTCAAAGGGGTTCTTTATGTGACATAGGGAAGCCCAGGGTTCCATCCCACACCCCCTCACCACTCCCTAATGGATACATAGTTCCCCCTCATTTAGTTGCATTCCATATCTAGCCCTTGGTATTTTTATTTACATGGTGTCATTTGCATCATTTACATTTTCCATGGCTTACTAGCACATGGTTACCATAATACCAACTACTTGCCTTTTAATTAAAGCCTTGGCATCCTCTAGTGGGGCCTTGGCCTTGATCTCCACACTAGGGAAACACACATTGCATACTTTATTTACACTGCAGCCAAAATACCCTAAGGATCAAAATGGGGGCATTACAATTCCCCTCCCCTTGGAATAACACCGTCCTCGGTGTTCCAATACTTAGGAGTACACACACATGTACAGAATTACAAAAATGTTGAAGGTCTATGTTGATGTATATGTAACTTCGGAATGTATTTCACCCATGTATTTCATATATGTATTTTGTACTCCTATAGAGATGGTATTATTCCTCTATACGAAAGTGTTGTCATTTATATTGTAAGTGTCGTAACTTATACTTGATGGGTTATTAGACCACCTTTATGGGGTCGGCCCTGTATAAGTCATGTGGATCGAAGGGTTATTAGACCACCCTATTGGGGGTCAGCCATGTGGGTCAAAGGGTTATTAGACCACCAAGTGTGGGGTCGGCCTGGATTAAGTTAACCATGGGTTAAGCTAGACATGTAGGCCCCATTAGTTTATTGGGCAGGACAGAACAAGTATAAATAGAGATCGGGAGATCTCTATTTGGTCATTCATTCACACACTTCTCTCATTCGGAAAGTGGCGCACTTATAAGGAGGAGGCTCTACTGCTAGGAGAAGACTATCTCTTGTATTCTGGTTGTATCATTGCTCTATCTATCTCTGAGGAAGTGATTGGGGTTTTTCACCTTTATGGTTTTCCCCAAGTAAAGTCTGTGTCTCTTGTGTGCTTGCATTATTGTGTCCGTGATTGATATGCTATAGATTTTCTGTACATGTTGTTCTCTCAGTTAAGATCCTAGATCATATTGAAGTAAATTCTGAAAATTTAACATGGTATCAGAGCTATCCTGAAAGAAGGCATGATATGGCATGTAGGACACTTGTTGCACTTACGATGCTAGGGCTTGATATAGAAAAAACCAGTCATCATAGAACTTTCGCTATAAATCCATTTTGGTGAAGTTTTTAGATCTGAAACTCTTACAGATCGAAGATCAAATCCCCATGTACCTTGTGTCCAAAGGAAAACCTCTAATTCATTGTACTTTGTGATTTATGATCTGTACAATATAGGGTTTCTGCCTCTTCCAGATCTGAGTCAAAAAAAGGTGACCTTGGAAAAAAGGTCATAACTTGGGCTAGGAAGATCCAAATGAAAGTTCATAAAAGGTGACAGGTAGTAAAAATACTGTACTATCGCAGGAAACGTTTTCAGAGGCCGAAGTTGAACCAGTGACACGTGGAACGCCGTACAAGTTCACTCTCTTGTTTTATCCCATAAACAGGTCATGTTGCGATACTTGGAATAAATATCTCTCAGAAAATACAATTGAGGTCAGACCTATCAGGATGGAAAGATGACAGGTCATGCTACCACAAAAAATTTTTTTCAGACCCTGCGGATCGAAAAGTGCAGAGTTACACCAGAAACAATCAGGTACATATTTATGTCAAAACAGAATTATTTTTGAGCACCTTCATTCATGGCTTCGAATTTAGGGTTTCGGAGAAAGTTGGAATTTTTGTAATCAGAGAATACGGCTGAATGCTACTCATCAAAATAGAAATTTAGAGACCAAGATCAGAATTTTTGGTTGGGCAGAAGACTGGGCTTGATTAGACCTTAGTTCGGGACTTTGACTGGAAAAGTGGAAAATTAGGGCTTCTGCAAAAATGAGAATTTTTTAAATCTATGACCACGACTGGAAGCTCCTCAGAAAAATAGAAGCTTAGAGATTTGGATCAAACCTTTTGATTGGGAAGAAGAGTGGGCTTCATCAAACCCTAGTTCGGGGTCACGTCTAGTGAATCCGGAAGTTTCAAAGGCAAAATTGAGGAGTGAAACTTTGCAATTTTCAAATTCTGAATATACCAGCTTGATCAGCTCATCAAGGCGCATATTTCTATCCTTTCGAAAGTTCAAAATTCAAAGTTTGAATTTTTGGGGTTTCTCTAACAAACCCTAATCCAGCTCTAGATCCAGTTCCTGCAAACCAAGTGGATTGGGTTAATCCTAGAAGAGAATGGATTGGTCACCTGCATAAGTGAGGAAGTTTTTGTTTCATAGGGAGATGAGGCTAAGGCCTTACATAAGAAGATTACAAGCAATCTCGATAGGTATGACTTATCCAGGTGTGTTTGAAGATTTGCTCATGATTAAGTCTATGGTATGTCTATCTTCATATTATTATGGTTAGTACAATCTTGTTTAAATTTAGACTTGTCGTATCACCTTAATAAAATTATGAATGCATGATAGAAGATATTCATTGGTTAGGGTGTTGACATTTATGATTGTACTAATGCATTATGGTGTTGTATGAGGTTTATGTTGTCCGCTAACATGAAAGGCACACCAAGAAAGAAAAATCATGTTCTAGTTCAAGAACATATGATCACGATGACATGAAGACAAAGATTCATCCATTGTCATGGATCTCTTAGAAGATCTACTTACGAGGTATGTATAACTTGGTTCTACAATAGATAACTTATGAGACATGCAGGTTACTAGCACAAGTCATTGAAGAGAACCAGAAGACATTATGCGGGTATGTTAGACATAACTATCTAGCATGCTAATCTAGGTATGTTTTTCCTATATCAAGCTAGAATCCTACCTTGTGTTAGGATCTTATACTGTTGTGTTGTTGATAATGATTATTCGTGAAGTCATAGGTTTGAATAGTCATGGTTGTATGCATATTATGTTTCTTACCATAATTGATGATATGACTAACCAGAAGAATCATGAAGGTATAGGTTTGAGTAATCACGGGTTTAGGCATATTATGTTTCTTACTTTAATTTATGATATGAATAACCATAAGAGTCCTATATAAACCTTGAATACTAATGCTTATTATTTCTGTTTGAAATGATCATGACTATACATGTTTAAGATTATTGTGTTTTGATAGTATTAAGAATATACTAATGAATGTATGATTATGTATGAGACCTCAACGATAACACAATGATGATACTAATAAGCATGCATAGTGATTAAGGATGGATATAAATTCAAGGACAGGTAATCCGGGAAGCAAAGATCAAGAGGGAGGACACTCCAGTTATTCCTGCAAGGAAGCAAAGATCAAGAAGGAGCACACTTCAGTAGTTTCTGCAAGGATGCAGATATTCAGAGGGAGTTGACCACTTCTCACAATCCACATCAGAATGGAGTTGCAGAAAAGAAGCAAAGACTGAGAGGGAGTCAACCCAACAACCAAACAAAGATAAGTATTTGAATTATCATTTCTTACATATTTGTTTGTTTAAATAATGTTATTCAATGATGTATATGCTTATGTTCCTAGACTTAGGTTGTGTATTATGCATATTAGAATTATTGCATTAATGAACAGTATACTACTAATATGCATGTGATGGGTAAGTGGCCTATGGCACTATGCAACACTCCATTGCTACTTATCTAGAATGAAACCTCTTTGCTGACATGTTGGGAGTAGTGCAAACTCTTAACAATGTTCTGTTAGAGATTGGAAGGCATCTAGAAAGTTATAGGATATGGATAAATGTTGTATTAAAGCATTGGCTAAGATAATCGCATGACTATATGACATATTTCTTTATGTGTAAGAGTTTGTTCTGAAAACTATAAGATGTTTTCTAATCATGCAATTTAACTTTTTGTGTAGGAAAGATCGTATACCATCACCTACAAAAGAAGGACTACAACATTTGTTCAGCAACAAAGTTATCTATTGAAAATATTGAAGATATTGAAGTTCCCAGGATTTGGGAAGAATGCCATGATCGAGGAGTACCAGTCGATCATGAAGATGTTTGGGATGTAGTCCCAAAGGGTAGTCTGTAGTGACTTCCAAGAGGATCTACAAGATCAAGCATGCTGCAGGTGGTAGCATAGAGACTTTTGCTCCTGTAACCAGATACACTTCCATTAGATCCGTACTTGCTCTGGATGCAGTGATGAAGTGGAAGATACACCAGATGGATTTCAAGATAGCCTTCTTGAATGGTGTAGTTGAAAAAGAAGTGTATGTGGAGAAGCCACTTGGTTCTGAGATACATGACAGAGAGTCATATATGTGCAAAACTTGGTATGGTAGGATAGACAGCTTTCTATCCAGTTTGGGCTTTACCAAGAGTAAAGCGGATTCCAACCTTTACTACACGATTGAGGAAGGCAATCCAGTAATACTACTATTGTATGTGGATGACAGGTGAGGATAGATTGATTTCCGACATGCAATGGAAGCTTGTTTCCGAGTTCGAGATGAAGAACTTGGGGATGATGCACTATTTTTTTTGGCATGGAGGTGTGGGAGAGTGCAGATGGAATCTTCCTTGGACAAGGGAAGTATGCAGTAGAGATCCTGAAGAGGTTTGGGATGATGGACTACAAGGCTATGGCCACACATATGGCATCGAACCTGAAGCTTCTATGTGATGCTCCATCTGATATGGTTGATGTCATGATGTATTGTCAGATGATTGGGTCCTTGATGTACCTGATGAACACTAGACCAGATATTTGCTTTGCAGTGAACACATTGAGCCAGTTCCTGACAGATCCCAGAGGTGTTCACCTGGTTGCTGTAAAGCATATTCTGAGGTACCTGAAGGGTACAGTTGATTATGGGCTCAAGTATGATGTGAATCCTGAAAGGTTATGTTGATTCATATTGGGCAGGCAGTGTTGCAGATAGGAAGAGCACTTATGGGTGCTGCTTCAGTATGGAATCAGGTGTGATCTCTTGGTTTAGCAGGAAGCAGTCCTGCGTAGCATTGAGTACAGTCGAAGCAGATTATGTTGTGACGGATGAGTAGGTTGCAGATGTATTGACCAAGCCATTGGCCAGAGAGCAGTTTGAGTACTTCAGAGAGAGGCTTGGTGCACTTCAGATCGAGGTTCCTTCCAAAGGGAAGTGATGAGTCTGAAAGATGCAGATGCACATGAGATTTTCTGACATGGTTGATGTGTTCTCCCATGGTCTTGATGTAATTGTTGAGCCATTCTCACATGGTGGTAGATGTGTTCTCCCATGGTGTAAAGGTAAGGGCTGAAGCCATTTTTCACATGGTGGTAGATGTGTTCTCCCATGGTGAAAAAGTAAGGGCTGGAGCCTTCCCCGAATGATGGTAGATGTGTTCTCCCATGTAGGTGGTGTAAGTACTGGATGATGTGCATCTGGGTTGTGCTTCGTGGATGATGAGATGATTTGAAGAAGATGATGCTATGATGATCAGGAGGATCATGGATGACGAGCATCAGGACGATGCTCCAGTTACTACTCTATATGTATATGTACGCATCATGTTGGATGCTAGATATGATCAGTTGGATCATTTATATCTATATGTATATGTACGCATCATGTTGGATGCTGGATATGATTAGTTGGATCATTTATATGTATATGTATATGTATGCATCATGTTTGATGCTGGATATGATCAGTGGGATCATTTGTATGTATTTTGTATATGCATCATGTTGGATGCTTGGACCATGTATCTGTATATGTATCAGGTGGATACATTGTATGATCAAGTAGATCATGTATGTTGATATGTATTAGGTATGATCAGGTGGATCATGTATTTGTATTTGTATCAGGTGGATACATTGTATGATCAGGTGGATCATGTATGATGATATGTATCAGGTAGATACTTGGTATGCATCAGGTAGATGCAGTGTATGATTAGGATGATCACAGATGACGAGCTTCAGGATGTTTCTCCAGATGACATGCAGTAGGATGTTGCATTGATGATGATCAGGATGATCATGTGTACATCAGGATGATGTATGATGAGTATCAGGATGATACTCTGTGGCCATGGACAGGTTGTGCAAAGGAAATCCTAGATTTGTTCTAGGTCACATCCAGTATGAAAAAGGACTGGCTATGTGTATCACATGTAAGACCTGGGAGATCTGATAGGTTGGGTTGTGTGCCCGTAATAAGTCCTGGGATGCTCTTTTGATGGTTTGTGATAGTGGGCCACATGTAAGACATGGGAGATCCGATAGGTTGGGCTGTGTGTCCGTAATAAGTCCTGGGATGCTCTTTCGAGGGTTTGTGGTGGGTTTCTACATGTAAGACCTGGGAGATCCGACAGGTTGGGCTGTGTGCCTGTAATGAGTCCTGGGATGCTCTTTTGAGGGTTTGTAGCAGAGGTCACATGTAATCAGTCCTGGAGATCTTGATGGTCGTGCTTAGGCACATAAATGTCCTGGGATACTCTTTAGAGTTCTTTCCAGTCGTGCTATGCACATAAACATTCCTACGACACTCTTTTAAGGTTTTGTGACAGTCACATGTAATAAGTCCTAGAGATTTGGATAGGATGGAAAAGGCCTCAGATGCTCTTTAGGGTTCTTGCTAGTCAAGAGACTCTTTTAAGGTTTTGTGACGCATGTAATAAGTCCTAAGGATTCCACAATATGGCCAGTGATGATGAAGACCTACAGGTTGTGGGCCTACATCCAGTATGAAAAAGGATTGGCTCTGTAGAACTTCCTATGACGAGTATATTCAGAGATTGATTGAGATAGCAGCAGCAGTGACGATGATGATGATTCGAGGATGATGATTCACTGATGATGATCCAGAGAAGAAGACTTGTGCTAGCAGATATGTGTTGATAAATACCTTCCCAGTTAAGAGGGAGTGTTGATGTATATGTAACTTCGGAATGTATTCCACCCATGTATTTCATATATGTATTTTGTACTCCTATAGAGATGGTATTATTCCTCTATACGGAAGTGTCATCATTTATATTGTAAGTGTCGTAACTTATACTTGATGGGTTATTAGACCACCTTGTTGGGGTCAGCCCTGTATAAGTCATGTGGGTCGAAGGGTTATTAGACCACCCTATTGGGGGTCGGCCATGTGGGTCAAAGGGTTATTAGACCACCAAGTGTGGGGTCGGCCCGAATTAAGTTAACCATGGGTTAAGCTAGACATGTAGGCCCCATTAGTTTATTGGGCAGGACAAAACAAGTATAAATAGAGATCGGAAGATATCTATTTGGTCATTCATTCACACACTTCTCTCATTCAAAAAGTGGTGCACTTATGAGGAGGAGGCTCTGCTGCTAGGAGAAGACTATCTCTTGTATTCTGGTTGTATCATTGCTCTATCTATCTCTGAGGAAGTGATTGGGGTTTTTCACCTTTATGGTTTTCCCCAAGTAAACGTTGTGTCTCTTGTGTGCTTGCATTATTGTGTCCATGATTGATATGTTGTAGATTTGTTGTACATGTTGTTCTCTCAGTTAAGATCCTAGATCAGATTGAAGTAAATTCTGAAAATTTAACAGTCTACCCTCATTTATCCTTTACTTCGAACTTTCAGGACCAAGTCCTTTGGATTCCACAAACTGCTCTTACTGGCTTTGATCTTCTAGCTGATCTACAAGTCTGGAAACTTCATGTCTGTTATCTCCCTTGTTGTTCCTTGTTGGGAAGTTGCAGAGGCAATGATTTCCTCCACATTTCCAACATTTCAGTGGCTTCTTTATCTTTTCCTGCTCAATTTCCTTTGATTCTTCCCACCTATAACGTTTCTTAGTGGACTGATTGGATGAATATGTCTTCATTGATCCACTGTCCTTTCCCCTACTGACTTCTCCCAGAATGCCTTTTACTTCCCTTTGTAGACAAATAGAGTCCTACAAAGCCTTGTGGTTCATCTCATTCTACTACTTTTGTATCTTGTGCGTTTCTCTAATATTTTCTTGTGTCTTGGCAATTGTTTGAAAGAGAATTTCAGCCAAATCTAGTAGCCTTTGGTCTGCTTCCATGGTAAATATGTACAGCTTCCCACACTTTGCTTTCTAGCACCACTTGTTTTGTGACACCTACAACCAATTGATTTCAATTTCTCACCTGTGAAATTCACCATTGAAAATCTTGTTAGGCCAGGAATAACATAATATTAAATCATTCAATTAATTGCCCAATTGGCATGGAAAGTTCATGCTTTATCACGAGACTTCCATACATTTAATGCTTTCCCAATCATACACATGAACTCATTCATGCTCATCCTTTCACGGGGAATTTACTATCTCAACATTCACAATTTATGTCAAGCAAATAAACACAATCAATTCTTAGTCGTATCATGCACTAAAAAATCTTATGTTTTCTAAAATGCATCAGTCAAAAGGAAAGAGAAGAGTAAGAGTTTTATTCTTGCTCCAATCTAGAGCCACACCACCATTGTGGTACCATGCTCCTTAGCCTATTTCACTTCAATGTTTTCTAAAATGCATTTTATGTTTTCTAAAATGCATCAGTCAAAAGGAAAGAGAAGAGTAAGAGTTTTATTCTTGCTCCAATCTAGAGCCACACCACCATTGTGGTACCATGCTCCTTAGCCTATTTCACTTCAATGTGATTTCTTGACTTGCCCCTTTCTTGTTTTGGTTATGACACTTAGTGTCTCAGGTCTGTCTAAGGATTTTCAACTAGGGAACTCTTCGCCATTGCTTCCTACATAACCTTTGGCTACTAGGACTCACGCAAGTCCACTAGAACCATTCTCAATTGCTGCTCATACTAAGCTCTCTAGAATAGTCACATGCCCAAATGCATCGTTAGGATTCCATCAAAGTCCTTACTTCTTAAAATGACCTAGGTTTCCAAGAAAAAAAACAACATTGTATCAGCTTGGTTGTCATAAGACTTGTACATGAACTATCTCATTATTTGGAATAAGGGTTAGATGACAATTAAATACTTATCTGTATTGGACATTTCATACCTACCCCACATGTTCCTTTTCTGCTTTACAAGCCTTGGATCACCTATGGGGTGGATGTTTGGCCAGCACACATGTTGCTCCACAACATCAAGTAGTCAATTCCAAACCAGTACACCGACTGGGCTCATCGAGCATTGATGGTGCCAAACCAGTACCATACCTGGTTTTCCCTTTCCATTGCGAAGCCAACACATCCTTTTGGGTCAAAGGTCAATGGAAGGAAATTGAACCATGACCATTTCCAGGTCAAGGCTCTACTACACTACCATAGGCATGCACCATCCTAGCATACCCACAAAAACCCTTCATACACACTACAACCCTTCATACACACAACAACCCTTCACCACAACCTCTTCACTTTGCTTCTTTAGTGTGCAACACCAAATTGCATATGTTCAAGCTGAAAACATAAGATGGATAAGAAAGCTTATCAGTGTTGTTGCTCTAAGAGTGTAAACATATTTCATAACATTCACTATCAAATATTGAAACACCAGGAATGCATCCATTCCCTTAGGGTGTAGTCAATATTGACAATCCTAGCATAAACCAACATCAGAAAGGTATTCATCCCTTTGCGATGTGAGCCATGTAGGCCCTGGTCACACTTCAAGCAATCTTGAATCATAATGAAATAATAAAACATGCTCGGCATATTAACTCTAATAACTAGACATGTATATTCTTAGCTAGGGTTACATAACACTTATCCATTTTGAATATGTGTTTTCTCTTCCTTCACGATGAATGGGGGCTCCCTTCTCTGAGTTGAAAGTCCCTCGGTTTACCACCTCAATCCCTTTTATGTTCCACAACCAAGATATATCTTACCAACATAATATTTACCATCTCACCCACATTGCCTAGCAACATGTAGTTCAGAACCATGAGATCCTTCTCATAACGTTTGTCTCTTGTAAGTGGCACCACCCTGTCCATTAGGGTTTAGGATTGCTTCTATAGTATAGACATCCACCTACAGCATGCCCTCTTGACACAATTCTGGATTAGCCAAACAACTGTTAGTAATTGATTAGAAAAAATTCCAAATCTGAGGTTTGCAAATCTACTTTCTTTTAGCAATTATCAATTTCACAAATATGAATTCTACAAATCTGAATTTAAAAATATGTTTCTAGACGTCTAGGGTCTGTTATTGATTTAATAGTAATTGATCAAAGTTCGTTGATGAATTGAAGAACAAAGCTCTAACACTCTGTGTTTGCTTGAATATCCGTCGTCTTCTTCCAATAACTAGGAACAAGTATAAACCCTATGGGTATGAATGAACAGAGTGCCATTACCAGAATCGTTCAGATGCCAAGGGTGTGATGAACCCTTCAAATGAATCATGTGAGAAATTGATCACTCCACTGATTAATTTATGAGACCCAAGTTTTATCTATCTGTGGGAGTGAAGCTTAGACGGTCAAGGTCAGAGGAGGATGATCGAAGACCCACATATAATTTCACGGGGTAAACATGCGTGGGAGATAGATCTCCGAAATTGTGAAAGTGCACATTCCCGGTGATCACATATCGACGAATGAGGGAAGTCACAAACTAATCGATGGTTCTAAAATCATTTCACCAGAGAAAGAGTTCGGGGGTTAATGGTTAGAACGGGAACGAAAGGTCCATCCAATTTTCCCTAAGCCGATTCAAGTCCACCATTGATCTAGCCCGCTTCTGATCTGACGATCCAAGGTAATTTCAGAAGGCACATTTGATCAGGGTTTAAGCAACATAGAGTTAGTGCTCCTTTAGTAGTTCCTCAATATTTGGTTGGATACTAAAATTTCACAGCCATATTCTTTTATGCAATTGTCCTTCCAACAGAGCACTCTGGCATCCCACCAATCATGATTAACTTCCTGCAATCTTTCTCCTGCATTCATAGAAGTTCATGAACTGATCTCAGAACTATCATTAATTCATCATTTCATTTATTGTTTAATTGCAATGAACATACACCACAACCATGTGCTCCCACACTCATGCATGCATATTTACTACATTCACATTATCTTTTAATGTGCATTACTTTCATGCAACCATGGATTTAAAAAATATTTTAATGCATATCCACTCAATGCCACCTTGAATGGAGTCATAAATGCTACACTTATCATGTCATGCATTCTACTATTCCAAACATATATGGCCCTAACCATGGCTATCTCACATAGCATGCACTACCATACAAGACCACAAGTCCTCACTTGCTTTGGTCATCGGTCTGCAATCCGCAATTCAGAAATGACCTCTGATTCACAACCCGCAATCGAAATTTGGGAGTCGGATTTCCAAATTACTAATCTGTATAAATCACGCTCCCAACATCCGCAATCTGCAATGCGGAAAACGGAAGTTGGAAGTCGAATCGTTGTCCCAAGAAATCTCCTCCTCTGCAATTCCACAATCCACAACCCTCGTTGTGGATGTCATTACTTGGAACCTTATTTCGTATCCCAGGGGAAAAACCACCTTCTGACTTCCGCAATCTGCAATCCGCCTTGCAGATGCAGAAAGTCAAAATTTCAATGCACCAATCCCCATTGAAATCACCTCCCAATTCCCACAATCCACAATCCACCTTGCTGATGCAGAAATTCGGGATTCCAATGTGTCGATCCCATGGAATCCTCCCTTTCGACTTCTGCAACCCACAATCCGCATTGCAGATGTAGAAGGGTGGAATTCCAATCACACAACTCTAACAATAGATATTTTCCCAACCTATATTATTTTAGCAATGAGAGATCACCCCTGAGCTCGAGCTATGTATCCACTAAGGAGTATCACTCAGGCTCACTCACAGCACATATCCAGCTTTGTCAAGCAAGTGGGGAAATGCAGGTAAGGTTTTCTAAATCAATAATCTTATCCACAGATCTATGGGAATGTCCCAATTATCTCAGACAGTTTAGACACCTCCATCACCTCCACTCTCAGCCTAAGTAAGGTCTCCCTTCATTACTGCACAATCCCTAGGGTGCACCTTCCCTTAGCATTGACCTGGGTAAGTGTGGTTGCTCTTGACTGCTAAATCAAGTGATTGAGCCCTCACTAGCTCTAGAATTCAATCTAAAACCTCTTGGATCCTTACCGCTTAGGTTCTCGGCCAACGACTCTATCCCGTCGCTAGGTTCTCAGCCACCATCACAGGGTTTTCTTCGCGGTTTTCTTTGCATTCCACACACTTCAAACTAGCCCTGGGGTTCAGACCGGTGGATCCCTTGCTGCATCTAGCTTCCCATGCCAATTTCTAAGCGGATTCGACACCCAAAAATTAGACTTTATAAAAAATCATGATTCTCTTCTTTCCCACTATTCAGTTCTCTCTTCCTTGCATTTCACCCCCCAATGGCCTCTTCCTAATCAAATTAGAAATAAGGAATACAAATTCAAAGGGTTGAGTGGCTTGCGGTTCAAGGAAAAATACAGCCATACCCTACCATATGGATTGGAGGGTTGTTCCATACCCTATCGGCCTCATGGACAAGTTTTCTCAACCACCATCTTTCAACAGAATTAATGGCAATTAGGACAGCTCAAAGGGGTTCTCTAGTTGACATAGGGAAGCCTAGGGTTCCATCCCACACCTTCTCACCACTCCCTAGTGGATACATAGTTCCCCCTCATTTAGTTGCATTCCATATCCATCCCTTGTTATTTTATTTACATGGTGTCATTTAAATCATTTACATTTTCCATGGATTACTAGCACATGGTTACCATAATACCAACTACTTTCCTTTTAATTAAAACTTGGACATCCTCTAGTGGGGCCTTGGCCTTGATCTCCACACTAGGGAAACACACATTGCATACAATATTTACATTGTAGCCAAAATACCCAAAGGGTCAAAATGGGGGCATTACATTGCCAAGCTTGGAGGAGTTGTGGATCTAGATTGACTCCACTGCACTTCCAACAATATCACAAGACATTGTCCCTTGGAACTCCACGAAAAAGGTTTTCCTTGGTTGATCTTTCCAGAAACAAGCTTCTTTCACCTTACTCTTTCTCCCTTATAAAATTAAATTCTTCTTGGTTACCAGTTCTTAGAATATTCAGATTTGATTTATTTATCAAGCTTATTAAAAGAATAGATTTGATTTTATGCATAGATATAAAGTTATTTAAAAAGTTATCATTTTTCTTTGGATCTAACTTTGAAAAAGTTTCTTTGAGTAAGTTATTCAAGTCAATTTTAAAGCTCGTTTGAAGGTGTCTTTTCTTTGAAGTATTTAAAGGTGAAATCAAGCAACTTAAGTTCTTTATTGGCTGGCTTTTCAAGGTTGTCCAAGACCCTAAGAGGGTTGTATTTTAGCCAAACCATCTTAGTTCTTTCGCTTTAGCTAACTAGTTTCTTAACTTAGAATCTTTTAGCTTTTTTTTTCTTCTGATCTGCCCAGTCACTTCTAAAGTGATTATGGGCACTTTTTTCTACGTATTTGTTTGCTGGTTTTTGTTGCATGACAGCACAAAAAGGTATTTGGAGCACTCATTTTGACAATATTAGACGATCCAAGACTTTTTCGAACCTTACCTTACCTTCCAAACTTTGCCTCAATTTTTTGTAACATGTTTTCTCCAAGATCTATAAGGAGAAAGAGGATTTATTTTCACTTCAAGTTGGCATTGTAATCTCGTAATAAAAGTATTTTTGGAAGCAAGCTCACAAATGTTGCTTCTCATCCCCCAAAGGGGATCAGTGTCGGTTCCTTTTTTGTGGATGTTGTCATTTTTTCAGCCTAATAATCTTTACATTAGCTTAGTTTAACTAAAATCAACCAAGAATAATTAAAATTTAACGTCATGGTCCAATCCAAATATTGGGCCATTGACTCACTCAGGACTTAGGAACTTTTTATCTTGTTTTTTGTAGACCGTATACTTTTCAATACAATTTGTTTTATCTTTTTCAAAAGTAATCGAATACTAACCCACTACCTTGGTAGTGTAGTAATTAGATAACATTTTAAGTTTTCAGTCTTTTACTTTTAATTAACCCCCCTTGCTTTCTTGAAGTACGGAGTTCAGGGTAAGTGATGGCTCGAGTACTAGCCAGAAAAAGAGTCTCTTGAGGTTTTTAATAAACAAGAAAATTTTGTTCAATTTTTTTTTAAATTAACAAGGCTTCATCCCGAGTATGCTCCAGATCATTGTAGCTTCGATTGAACAGATCGATCATACTAGAAAGGAACTTAGTGACTATTAATTAGTCTCACTTTTTCAAATAACCTCCCACATACGAAAATCCGACGTATTCGTATATTGACATTGTGTGGGGAAATTATTCAAAGGAAGAGGAAACCATTGGGTAGCGACCTCGGGATATCGTTAGACTGCACCCTCATTTGGTGTAGTGTTGAACACCTCCCAGACACTCCGATCCAGGACACATTTTCGAATGAAGAACCACCTTTGTAATAATCCATACATATTTCCAGTACCTCACGGTATATTGGGAATCCCCCTCCCTAATAATCCACTCATCTCCACAATAATTTAAAATTGACCAAGAGCATTTGCACAACATTTTATTTCAAGCATTAGAACAACACTTTATTTGACTCCATTATCAACACTGATCTTTTTCTTTATCAAGATAATGTGTGTTTAATTTCTATCATGTGTTGAATGGTTGGGAAACATGTTTAATCTTTACGTTTTTATGTTTTAATTTTATTGCAAATATCTTGTATCAATTTCATTGTTTAAAAAACTCCTAAAAAAAACTAACTCATCCACCAAAACTAATTAGCCTAGTCAACCTTAGTAACCTTCAGGGTCCACCCCCCTTGTCTTCGTTAGGAGTTTTCCTAAACAGAGGAGTCAAGAATCAAGTGACAGTAGTTGACTCGAGGCTTTCCCCCAAGGGCACACTTAGTGGCTTGAATATTTCTACCACGTTAACCCCAGGTGTGTTTCCGACGACAATAAGGCCAATTGCAGAATCTGATCTCGGGGTGAAGGAATCTGGAGTTGCTCAAATGCCTTCATTCCTTTTCCTCTACCACATTCACCTGTCTGCCTTGTAGTGTGCAGATTATCCGACAATGCAAAAATAGGACAACTAGGCAAATTCCTAGGAAAATTGGGACAAATTTGGGATCCACTAGCAAAGTAGAGTAGGGGGAATTCCATCCCTGCTCTACACCATCAAAATCCATAGGACTGATTGGATCCCACTCTATTTAAATTCTATAAACAATTAAACAATGGATCTGCCAGTAAACATTCCAATATGAGGCTAGATTTTGAATCACATTAATCCCGAAAATTATAAAGTTTCAAAGAATTGTGAAAGAAAACTAAAAAAACAAAGCAAAGAGTCTCCTGTCAAAGTTGTTCAAACAAAGAACATGTACAACTAAAAAACACAACACAATATAGACATTCAAAAAACACAACATAACATGGACATTCAACAAGGAATACACACACATCAACATAGTTGATGACTTGTAAATGCAAAGGATATGAACTTCAGAAGCATTTATCATCACCTTGGTAAGATTCCAGCTCCAAGGGTGCTCGGATATCAACAACAGGTGCCTATCTATGGTACCTCCACTCACTGGTTAGATGCATCACTCATTCACACCGTATGTGAGAGATGTTTTACTCTCAATTTTTTCATCAGTTTTATGTTCTTTTATGATCTCAAAAAAATGTTTCTATGCTTTTGAGTTGTGAAAAAGTTGAAAGATGATTTACTTTAAAAAATTTAATCAATTGTATGTTCTTTTATGATCTGAAAAACATGTTCCTATGCTTTTGAGTTATGAAAAAATTGTTTTCATCTATTGTATGTTCTTTTATGATCTCAAAAAAATGTTTCTATGCTTTTGAGTTGTGAAAAATTAGAAAGATGATTTACTCTCAAATTTTTCATCAGTTGTATGTTCTTTTATGATCTGAAAAACATGTTCCTATAATTTTGAGTTATGCAAAAGTTGCTGATGCTCATGAAGAAGATTTGGTTTTATTCCAACCCTTAATTTCCTGATTGATTTATTCCATGTGTAATCCATGACAATAAAATGAAGTGGAAAAGTTGTTGATTCTCATGAAGAATATTTGGGATTATGCCAACCCCTAATTTCCAGACCGATTCATTCCATATGTAATCCATGATGATAAAATGAAAGTATGTCGTAGGTTTTGTAAGATGAACTGAACCATTTTGTTTTCTATGAACTTGTGTTTAGATATTCACACTGCAAAGAAAGTTCCTGAGGAGGAGATTCAAAATTGAAACTAGATAAGTTGAATCCTCTCACTGATTTGCCTTGGTTCAGTTGGGACTGTGAGGATTCTATTATAAGAGAAATTAGATGAGTTGAATTCTCTCACTGATTTTCCTTGCTACAATTGGGACCGTGAGGATTCTATAATAATAGAAACTCATTCACACGAGAAGAAGAGAAAATGCACCCTGTCAGCCTTCAATTCAGTTGAGTTGTATGGACCAAAATCAACATGGAATTTGTCAATTATCAATACTTTGTTGGTGTATGAGTCTTGGGTTATAAGCGATCACATCCATTGGTTTCCTAGCAAAGTGTTACCACACAAAACTCTGTTGCAACTTGATTTTAGCTTGCCGATTAGTTCTTTTGAAAAAAATCAACATAAATATTTCAAATTAATATCAAATGAAATGCTGACTTATGAGTTTCAAAGCTTGAATGACAGTGTCTTGCCTTTTTTTTCCCACAAAGGATAACCCTCTCTATGGGAAGATATATACTATTCATTAATTAAGATACAGAGAGACTAGCTCGGATATCAACAAAAAGTGTTAAAACAAATCAAACATGATGTAGAAAACAATCCATGCAAAAATCAAACACTTTTTCTAGATTGTAGTGTATTCTACTAATAAACATGGCATTCGATTTCCATGAATAAATTAACAACAAATCAAACATGATGTATAAAAATAACCATGCAAAACTCAAGTCACTTTTCTGGATTGCAGTGTATGCTACTAATAAACATGGCATTTGATTTCCATGAATAAATTAACAACGGATTTGACAATTTAAACATTGCAATATTTTGGTAAATCACTAATTTCATGTATCATGGTGATGCAAATTAAAGGTCAATTGCGAAAAAATAATCATAGTGTAGAAGAATTATGTGAAATAATTAAAATAAAATAAAGAATATACATTCAACAGGGAACACAAAGATGGAGCTAACTAGAATTAGCACAAAGAAGAAAATGGACAAGACACCTTGTAATAGGGATGAAATGAAGAGCTCATGCTATCACACAAATTTCCTATTCCTATAAAATTTGATGAGGATTACAATTGATTACATTTCAAATTTCTGCAAAATGTGTAAGCACATGCAGCCAGGAAAGTAAAGGTTATAGAGAAAAGAGGTTGCAAAAAGAAACCAGAAAATTGGTAGAAACTGTCTCCATTAATGGTGTTCAAATAGAGAACACGTTAATCATAAACCATACACACAAATATAAACATGTGACTAGAAAGAAAAAAAAAACAGATCTTCAACAAGAAGTAATACATAGATAGGGGAAGAACTCATGCATCCTTTCTCATCATCTTTGAAGTACTCTATTATTAAGGATATAATGAATCACTAGGCACCAAACTGAATCTTTCAAGTTATGAATTTGTTCTCTATTGTGTTGATGACCATGACATATAATTTCCATGAAACAATTTAACACCAGCTATGAAGCTATCAGAATAAAACAATCAAATATTCTACTAAATTTTTAATCAAGTAATCATTTAAATTCCAATCTCGTGTTACAAGGAATGATTTAAAAAACCAGAAAATCAGGGTAAGTCGTCTCCATTAATGTTGTTCAAACAAACAAGAAGCTTATTGTTAATCATACATGCAGAGACATGGGCATAATTAGAAGAGAATGCAGAATATATATTCAACCATAAGAAATGCATATACACAGATAATAAGAATTGGCATGAAAATTAGACTAATAAACAGAACCCACTCTTAAATAGAAAATAAATAAATAACGTTCCCAGCATTCCTCCTAGAGATTCCACCTCTAAGTGTTTTGAGTAGTAAACAACAAAAGGGTAAAACAAATCACAACAAATACAAAAGTTAAAATCAAGCCATGCAATTTACTCAATCAACAAAATTTGCTCAAAACTGTTGGATTGTTATATTCAATGCATTTAATTTCCATCAACAAATTACAGTAGCTCTGAAAGTAAGCATTGGAATATTCCTATAAATTTCTGATCATATGCATCCTGGAAATTAAAGGTTACAGAGATCAAGAATTTGTAAAGCGAAACCAAAAAATTAGTAAAACAATCTTCATTATCATTCGTCTAGCATAGCACGTTGATCCTGAACAGTGTTTCTGATCATATGAAGAACAAAGAAAACATTCAACAACTTATAGCTTATAGCTAGAAGAAAGCACATAAAAGAAAATCAAAAGAAAAACTAGAAGAAAAAATAGAAAAAACACAATAGAGATCCCATAATCAATGGTAGAAATTTGTATCAATGTTATTCATACACATTAATATAGATACATAACTAGAAGATAACACAGAGTATGTGTTCAAAAATAGGGAATACTTGCAAAGATAAAAGGGAGTAGAAAACACAGAAGAGCAATTAATCATAAAATAGATTGAAAATAAAAAACCATATAATCTATGGAAACAATTTCCATTAATGTTATTCGGATATCAACTACACATCTAAACATCCAAAATAAACTAAAAGAAAACACAGAAGAGCAATTAAAAACAAGGAAGAGAGACAGAGATAACAAGGAGTCAAAGGAAGAAGAAAATTCACCACATTACTAAAAAATAAGTAAATATAAGTCAAATAAATTCGTAATCATGATGGCTGCATTTTACTTCAAAGGGTTCTGCATAGCGAAAAAGACTCAATACAAATTATCGGAAATAGAAATTACTGATGCAAAAACGAGAACACAATTTCCTAAATTTGTTGCATGTTGATTACATGATCTCCGTGAATAAATTAACACAGTTCATCGAGTAAACATACATTCCAATATTCTGCTAAATTTCTTACGGGTAAATTAAAAGTTAGAGAAAAATAAATGTTGAAGGAAGCAAAACACCAGTGGAAACCTCTTTATTGACATTGTGAAATAGAATACAAAACTATGACCCGAGAGAACAGGGACTGCAATTGATGAATTCAAGTCATTAGATGAAGAAAGAAGCAAATGAAAGAAGCACTGCATCACAAACAACCAAGCAAGAAGGGAAAATTAATAGAGAAAAGAGACTTCAAATGCACTGGATGACTTCAAGCCATTAGATGAAGAAAGAAGTGAATGGAAAAAAAACTGCATCACAGACATTCGTCAGGAAAAAGCTCAATCAATATCAGAGAGAACTTATAAATGCTCTCAATTTCCTTAGACAATTGCCTACTTTTCCATCATTCTTCCTCGAGATTCCACCTCTAAGAATTTTGAGTAGTAAACAACAAAAAGGTAAAACAAGTCACAAGAAACTCAATCACAATTTCCTAAAACTGTTGGATTGTATTCTATTGATGAGAAACGCATTTAATTTCCATCAACAAATTATAATAGCTCTAAAAGTAAGCATTGGAATATTCCTATATGTTTCTGATCATATGCATCCTAGATAATAAAGGTTACAGAGATCAAGAATTTGTAAACAGAGCCATAAAATTAGTGAAATAGCCTCCATTATCATTATTCAAACATAGCACGTCGGTGGAGCATGTTCCAACTTCTTATGTGTAACAGTTTCTGAAGTGTTACTTGGATGCTTTTCAACTAAGGTCTCTGCAAAGGAAAATGATAGTTATAACAAATCACATATCTCAGGAAATAGAAAACAACTGATACGCAATTTCATCCTTTTCTAAAATTGTATCTTATCATTAGCAATGTTTTATGTTGTAGGTGAGCATCCCATTTAACTTCCATTTAAAAATCTATTGAACTTAGATTAATCATTCATATTCTAATAAATTTCGATCATGCAGGAAACTAAAAAATTACAAAAAAAATTGTAAAAAGAAACAAAAAATTTAAAAGAAGTAGACTCCATCAATTTTGTTCAAAACCTGAAATAGAGAGCACAAGTGATAATGAACAATCAATTTTGTTCAAAACCTGAAACAGAGAGCACAACTGGTAATGAACATACTAAATAGAGATAGTAAAAATATAGTATATCATTGAAATCATTTCGACATTATCATTGCCTTCTATTGGTGAAGATTGTATTTAACTCCTTAAACAAGAGAATTGAAAATAAGGCTAAGCATTCTATAAACAAATAAACAAGAAACAAGAGATTTGAGAGTAAGATTAAGCATTCCAATCTTTAGTTAAATTTTGAATCACATGCATCTAGAAGGTTATAACGAATTTGTAAAAAGAAAACAAAAAATTAAAAAAAACAAAAAACAAAATGAAAATCCAGCATACACAACTCTTTCACTTCTTGTCCTCTTGGCCATGTTTCACCAGTTAGGGCTCTGCGTTGCAACAAAGCATAAAGGAAAATCAAGAGAAATAGAAAATAATTCATAAACTCTATCATGGAATTTCTTATAATTATTTCTTTTCACTAGCACTATATTTTGTTTATGAGCTTCACATTTAACTTCTATAAACAAATAAACAATGGATCTACCAATAAACATTCCAATATGAGAATACATTTTTAATCACATTAATTCTCAAAATTATAAGGTTTCAAAGAACGTATGAAAAAAAACTTAAACAAAATTATAAGGTTTCAAAGAATGTATGAAAAAAACTTAAAAAACAAAGCAAATAGTCTCGCGTCAAAATTGTTCAAAAAGAAAACATGGTGATCATGCACCATACCACATAGACATCTAAAAAAGCAAAACACAACATAGACATTCAACAACAAGGAATGCACACAAAATTCGTATGCAAATAGTCTCACGTCAGAGTTGTTCAAAAAGAAAACATGGTGATCATGCACCATACCACATAGACATCTAAAAAAGAAAACACAACATCGACATTCAACAACAAGGAATACACACAAAATTCGTATGCATTCCTGGTCGAGTAGTAAGCCACAAAAAATTAAAAAAAAATCACAAGAAACACAAAAGTTAAAAGCAAGCCATGCAAAATTTACTCAATCAACAAAATTTCCTAAAACTGTTGGATTGTATTCTATTGATGAGCAAAGCATTTAATTTCCATCAACAAATTATAATAACTCAGAAAGTAAGCATGGGAATATTGAATATTCCTATATATTTATGATCATATGCATCCTGGAAATTAAGGGTTACAGAGATCAAGAATTAATAAAACGAAATCTGAAAATTAATGAAATAGCCACTATTATCATTGTTCAAACATAGCACGTTGATAATGAACGGTGTACATTGACCTAGAAAGTAGAAACACCAAAGAAAACATTCAACAACTTAAACTTATAGCTAGAGGAAAGCACCTAATAGAACATCAACATAAAAACTAGAAGAAAAAATAGAATAGAGATCCCATAATAAATGATAGCAATTTGTATAAATGTAATTCATACACATTAACATAGGTACATAACTAGAAGAAAACATAGAATAGGCGTTAAAAAAACAGGGAATACAGATAGAGATAACAGGGAGTAAAATGAAGAAAATTTAAAAACAGGGAATACAGACAGAGATAACAGGGAGCAAAATGAAAAGAAAATTCACCACATGACTCAAAAATAAAGTAAATATAAGTCAATTGAATTCGTAATCACCATGCCCGCATTTGAGTTTGAAGGGTTCTGCATAAAGAAAAAAGACTCAATAAAAATCATGGGAAATAGAAATAACTGATGCAAAAACGAGCACACAATTTCCTAAATTTGCTCCATGCTAATTACATGATCTCTGTGAACAAATTAATTACATACATTCCAATGTTCTGGAAAATTTCTTATCGGTAAATCAAAAGTTACAGAAAAATAAATGTTAACGGAGGCAGAAAACCAATGAAAACCTCTCCATTGACATTGTGGAAACCTATCAAAGAAATTAATAGACTGCACTTGATGACTTCAAGTCATCAGATGAGAAAGAAGCAAATGAAAAAAGCAAAAAAGAAAGAAGAAAGAAGCAAGAAGCAAATGAAAATAGAAAAAAAGCACTGCATCAGAGACATCCAAGCAAACACAAGCTCAATTAATAGAGAATAGAGACTTCAAAGGCACTCGATGACTTCAAAGGCACTCAATCACAGACATGTAAGAAATCTCTCCATCACAGACATTGAAGCAGGCTCAATCAATTCTAGAGAGAACTTATAGATACTCTCGATTGCATAGGCAATTGTCATGGGCCATTGCCTACTTTTTGCTTTTTCTTTTGTTGGGAAAAGCGTTGTGTTTTTTTGCTTTTCTTCTCTTTATCAGAAAAACATGGACGGAAAAAACAGTTTCCAATGCAAAAACAGGTTCTGATGCATCCAGTTCAAATGTATTTAAATTTATATTTTTTACTTAAGACGTGCTCCATATTTACCAAAGTGTGCATTAACTTCATTTATACTTCAGATATGCTCCATATAGCTTCATTTCTACTTAAAGTTCTTCCATTAATCGACGAATTAAATACATCTTATAGTCTGTTTGGATAAAGCTGTCATAGTATTTGGCACATATTTATGATGTGCTTGAAAATTTTGACAATGTGGGCTAAGGTAAAAGGCTCATAAACAAAGATATTTCTTCTAACTAAATAGAATATCTGAAAATCACAATATCAACAATTTTTTTATTTATTTACTAAATACATTTTGAATTTTTTTTCCCTAAGCTATCACACTATAAGGACATATGTGTAGGGTATATCTACAAGCAAACTCTCTTAGAAATTGTACTTTACCTTATCCACACCCATTCATAGATTTTCTAACCCTGGTGTGCCTTGCTACTTGCTGCTAGACAACACTCCCATGACCCACACATCTATATATTACATTAAAAACCTCTAAACCCAATTTACTACATAAAATACCTCTTGAGTCATTAAATATTACTCTTCACAAGACTTAGCCTATGTTTAAGGGGTCATAAAGAAACCTTGAAAGCTCACAAACCATGACGGAAACATTAGTACATTTTGGGCTACAAATCAAAGCTTAAATATGCATGACCATGCATGCTTAGATGGCATCTAATGTATCAAATCAATTAGAAAATAATATTTAATGAACAATTCTTCGTCACAAAATCAAAAGGTAGAGTGGACTCCAATGACATCAATGACTTTGAATTCTAGCATCTACAAACGCTCCACCAACCCAAAAAATTGTATCATCCATTTAGAATCTTTCAATGTTCTTGGGACTTCGGTGATGTGTTGGATTTTGAATACTTTGAACAAAATATCTATGTAAATTACATTCCATTATCTGAAAAGCAGAATTGCTCATTAGTTCTGAAATTCATTCGTTTTCTTTATCACAATTTTTGTTTGATGGACGTCTATTGTGTGTTCCTTCCTTATACAATATGGTTCAAAGAGAGGAAGGGAAAGGGAAAACTCACTACTCAAGCCTCCATCAAATTGAAGACACGCACTACTAGTACGTTTTGACAATCTGTCACCATTAATAATAAGTAGTGTGATTAATACTATTTGTAGGTTTTGACAATCTAACATCATTATTCTATGAATGGGCCAATCCATTCCTAAACATACATCTCCTATATTGCATCCCAACACTTCTAAAAAAGGTGTCGGATGAAAAGAAACTCTAATTCTAGAACCGGATGTCCCGTTTTGGATTAGAGATGGGATCAAAATATGTTTAAAGTTGGTGCACCTCTTGTAAGGCCCGAAGTATAACTTAGAGATCCCAACATAGATCCATCTAAACCTTTATGCAAAGCTTGAGGAGAGATTTGCACCTCCAAGGATTTATCCCTCTTGGTGCATGGAAGATCCGAATTTTAGATGGATCTATGCTCGTTTTATGTGATTGAGGTATTAAATGAAAATAATTGTGATTGTTATCCTCAATTGCCTTCTATGTGAACAATATTGTCTCCATATTTTACTTTTATTAATTTACTTCATTTATTTTCTTATCCAAAGCTACCAAAATATGAACTTTACTTTTTTGAATATACATTATATACATGAGATATTAAAAACATAACTTTTTAAGATCATTTGCATAAAACATGTTGTGGATAAGAAGATTTTAAATCACAATTTCAAATCCAATATAGATCCTTGGAATTACTAATCTCATGTGGATGACCCTTAAGCTTCCCTTATTGTAAATGTTTTAGAGGAACATCTCATTAATGTTTACTTAAAAATAATTAAAAATAAGATACCTAAAAAATAGTAAAACATAAAAATACTGAAGCAAAACATAAAAACAATATAGCAAAAATCAAATCCGGTATAGTTCTTCACTATTACTAACCTCTTCTTGTAGATGATAGCCTCGTCATTGGGTCATTTCGATCTTTAAGAACCATGCTCACCCTAGGGTAGAGAAAATGTAGATTAAAAAATTATTAAACAATAAAATAATAAATGAAAAAAATAAAACCAAAATATATTAAAAATAAAAAGATGTAAGCGATGGTAATTGAGTCATTGTAATTTTTTTAAAATACAACATAGTTATTTGAAATAGACTAATTATTTAAAATATGAAATTATGCCCATTTTAAATTTGAAAGCTCAATAACATATGATTTTTGGAATAATTCCAATTCTGAGAAGAAATTGTCATTGCTCAATAATGGATCCTTTATCGAAATACCATCTAATATTTTTGAATAATTCCAACTATGAGAAGAGATTTTCATTGCTCAATAATGAATCCTTTATCAAAATACCATCTAATATGTGTAGGTAATTGGCATCTTCTTGAAATTTTCAGTAAATGACTATTCAATGTTTATTTACCACATTGAACTTATTTATAATGCGAAGTTTTATCTTAATCTCCATGGTTCTAATTGCTCCTCTTCAATACCAAGAAATTGAATTATGATACCCAAATTAGAACACTCTCATATTCAATCCATTGTAGGGATTACAATAGAAAAGTTCAATAAAAGAAGTGAACAAAAGAGGCTAATGATAAATGTTGATAATAGAGAACTAAGGACACTATAAAGAGAATATTTTATTTATTTGAGTGTTGAAGTTACAAAAAGGAAGAGAAATTATTGAGAGGAAAGGGAAAGGGAAAGGCTAATGCTCGTCGTGACCATAA
This sequence comes from Larix kaempferi, assembly GCA_027924585.1. Classification (NCBI taxonomy): domain Eukaryota; kingdom Viridiplantae; phylum Streptophyta; class Pinopsida; order Pinales; family Pinaceae; genus Larix; species Larix kaempferi. Next base: position 2,909,221 of record BSBM01000827.1, read on the forward strand.
CGATTTCTCTAAAAGAAAGTCGGTGAAGGAAGTAACGAAAAATGGTCATGATTGATGTGTTAGGTCGAAATTAGTGCAATTAATCGACATGGCTTTAAATATATATAAATCAAAATGGGGTTGAATTGGGAGAACAATAGATATTGTTAATAATACCATTGAGTGGTGTGTATTTTAAGAAAAGTAATATGGATCTAGAATTTAGAGAAATTTCAATTATGAAGAAAATTTTAACGTGATTATCTAAGTTTTATGTACAATGGAATGGTGTTTTTAGAGTCGAAATTAAATGAGAGTTTTGGATGGATGGGAGTTCTAATTTCCTATATTGTCAGATTTTGATAATGGGAGGTAAGTTTTCTACAAGATTAATGACTTAGGAATTCTTGATGTTATTTCCCAAATAGCTATCCAATTGTTTAGCTGTCGTAGTTGTAAGCCAGCTCTTGAGGCTATAAGATTATGGAGATCATCTTTATCTACCTAGTTGAAATAGTTATCCATTAGATCTCATGATGTTGTTATAAACATAGAGCTTTCTCTTGTATTTGTACAACATATCTAATAAATATTGCTTTATTTCTTGTAGAAGTGTTCATGATCTATGATATTATTTTAGCATCTACATGGTATAAAAGCTAACCTCTACAAACCCCTTCTCTTTCTTTCTTTTTTTTCTCTTTGAGAGAGAGAGAGATATTGATAAGGTTTTATTGTTTGTGAGGTGTTTAAAGTGTTTTCAAGTTCTTGGGGAGGCTATAGCTTATGTATGTTCATGGCGTTATGGATCTAGATCGTTTTTTCATGTTACACTATGGATTGATTTCTTGGATTAGCACTAATTTAAATCACATTAACAAAGAGAAATTCTATTTAAATATGTAGGTTTTCATTTAGATCTAAACATTCGAGTATCACAAATTGTAGAATTTCTCTAAATTTATATTTTGATAAGTTGTTTCAGCATAAATTATCCTTCAACACCCTTGTTTTGTGAATGTTTGTGATTGCATTTTTTCACTATCAATTATTTGGAGATTGCAAGACACTTTTTTTGTCTCTATGATTCTTGTTAAAATGGTTGAGTCTAGGTTTTTTGAGCTCCTAACTCCCCATAATTATCATACTTGGAAATTCAAAATGAAACAACTTCTACAATAAAAATATCTATGGAAAATGTTGGTTGAAGCACAACCAATATTTACAAAGGAAATTGAGAGGTTTGCTTATAGGGACAAACTTGATGGATACATGGGTTTGATTGGGCTACATGTTTTAGTTAGTCAGTCATTTCATATTCTTGAATGTAAATTACCAAAACAAATCTAGGACAAGTTGATGTCACTATTTGGCAAAGCCAATGAATTTCAAGCATTGGATTGGAAGTTGAATTGCCATCCCCTGTACCTTATGAGCATTCTTGCATTAGAGGTTTTCTTACCAAATTCAAGTTGTTGTTATTAAGATGCCTAAATGGGCATACAAGCAATTGACGAAACACAGTCAATGAAAGACATGGGAAAGTAGACGTGGAAGCGCATAATTCTCATTAATGTATGTACATATAAATACAATGAGAATGACTCTTGGGTTCATATTCCCAAGATGTCCCTTTGACTTCTGAGATGACTCTTCGTCTCCACCTAACCTAATGGATTAGGTCCAAAAATACCCCCCTTAATCCAAAGGGGTGTATGTGAGTCCAAGCAAAGAGCTAAAATTTGGAGTTACAAATGGATGAAAGTGTTCTTTGAATCAAAGGCTAGCATAATCTAAAGTCTTCTACTAAATGGGTGGTTCTAGATAACCAAAAACTATGGAAGTTTGGTGATAACTTCGATTATGGCTCAATGGTTCTCTAGAATTTGGCTTTGATTCAAGTTCTTCAACAATTCCTGGAACATTCTAAAGGCTAGTAGAAGTTGTAATTCTTCTTGTAAGTGGTGGTTCGATAATGACCATGAACTCTAGAACTTGTCTCTAAAGCTTAGAGGTTCCTAGAACATTCCAAAAGTTAGTAGAATATGATTCATTCTACTAAATGGGTGCTTTTAAGTTGACCACAAACTCTAGAGCTTAGTTGAACATGGCCCTGACTCTAGTTCAACATTGCAGCTCTAACTCTTACTAGGTGGCTCTAACACGAGGCTCTAGAAACTAGCACAAAGGTCTGGTTATTCGACACTGGTTCAAGCTCTTGGCTTGCTTGTTCTCACTCACTTGTTTTTTACTATCAGTCATCCCCACCTGTCAGGACCAAGGTGAGGAGAAGAGAATGTCTCAGTTGCAATATGTGTCATTACTCAAGAATGAATTCTTTAGTATGACCTATAAATATTCTTGGCTATTGACGACCATTGGCAAGAAGCAATCCACCCATAGTGAATCTTCTCTCTTGCAAGTTTCTTCAGAATAAATCATTTGTGTGAAGAGTGGGTATGCTTTCCAGAATACTTACAAGGGTGAACATCAAAAAACTGATATTTCGCATGGCTAAATCGATCACAATGTTGGCATTTCAAAATATGAACTTTAGTAGATGGTGATGAACTTTATTTTAAGAACCCAACACTTTGAAACTAGATTGGCTTGGAGAAATCAAGAATGTGAACCATCAATTCCTTTTCATATGCAACAACAGTTCTATGCTTGTTATGGGTGACGTCTTCCCATGGTCTAATGATGGGATTGAGAAATTCAAGCAGAACCTCTATATTTCTAATTTCATATTCATTTTCTTTTGCTTTTGAAGTGGGGCCACTAATTTGATTATGTGATTCTGAAGTGGCATCATTCTGTATAGGATGTTGAAAGGAATCATAAAGAGGATTATTCTGAACAAGAACAAACTTTCAAAATGTGTTTCTTCTTGTAGGAGTTGTGGCTCAAGCTGTAGAAACTCAAGTGTACCTTGTGATTCTTTTACACAATTTCGAATGTGAGTGAGATTGGTCTTCTTGATCATGACAATGTTGTTAACAATAGAAAGAAGTAGAGAGTTTAGTAACTCTACCAAACCCTTGATTTGAGACATGTGACTAAATACTCGCTCAAATAGTGAAGGGATTCTTGCAAATCCACCTTTTTACAACAATACTCAACAAATGATATCAGAAAGTGAAGGGTGGTGCTCTCAACCGAGATTGCACCCAAGCACAATACAACTCAACTCAACTTACAATAAAACAATTGCAAGTTTGCAAGTTACAATTGAATGCAAAATTTGAAGGAGTGTTTTACCTATTAATTCTTGAGTGATAATTACTTAGTTGTGGTGTGGTTGATTATATAGCTGAGCTGATCCAAATGAAAATGTAGTTCCAAATGGAGTGCTTCCTAAGCCTCCAAAAGTAAATGATCTACCGCTCGTAGCTATAGATTCACCAAAAGAAAAACCTACAGAGGGAAAAGATGCAGTGTCCCCAAACCCGGATCTAAATGAGGGTAATGTTGTACTAGAATTTCCAAAAGATCATCCCAAGCAAAATGATGGAGTGTTTCTTGAACTACTTATTGGAGTGATGGTTGAGCCAAATGAGGAGCTGCTTCCACCGAATGATGGAGAACTGCTAGATACAATTAATGTGTTCTACATGTGCCATATATTATTTTATGAGCTTAAGCGAGATCAACATTTTGTTTATAATGTAGGTATAATACAGCACAGAGGCTCGCTCATACTAAGGAATAGTTAAACCAATTCAGTTAACTCATGAAAGAAGATTGCAATAAATAGTTGAACAGATCTCAAACAAACCACATCTTAGATCCTACAAACCACGATCTCAAACCACTCACTTATAAACTTAGAAAATACACATCAAACCAATCTCAACAATCATCCTATGATTTCGACATTACATCCAACATTCCCCCTTAATGGAGAAATGGATTTTCTACAACACCTAATTTTTGCCTAAGGACTTCAAAGTGAATCTTCCCAATAGGCTTAGTAAATATATCAGCTAAGTTTTCACTTGTATTACAATAAATTAATTCAATTTCCTTAGACTCAATCTTTTCTCTAACAAAATGATGTTGCGGCTCAATATGTTTTTATCTTGTATGATAAATTGGATTATGTGCTAATTTAACTGCACTTTGGTTATCACAATGGACTTTTGTTGGTTTTTCTTGCTTTGCACCCACATTATCAAGAATTCTCCTCAACCAAACAGCTTCACAAGTAACGTTGGACATGGATTTATATTCAGCTTCTGTGGATGATAAAGAAACAATTGGTTCTTTCTTACTACTCCATGACACGACCCCGGATCCAATGTTGAAAGCATAACTTGAGGTAGATCGTTTGTCATAGGATTTCCTGCCCAATCAGAATTAGGAAAACCTGACAATTGAACATCAAAATCGTCAGTATACATAAGACCAAATTTCATTGTTCCTTTGAGATATATGAGGACCTTCTTTGCAGCTTTCCAATGGCTTTCACGAGGCTTATCCATAAACTAACTAAGGATGTTGATTGCATATGATATATCTGGCCTGGTAGTAGTGAGATAGTTCAGACTTCCCACCAACTGATGATACAAGGTACTATTTGCTTCCTTAGTTCCATCATCACTGTATAATTTCAAATTGTGATCTAAAGGAATTGATGTTGCCTTGCATTCACTCATATTACAAATTTTCAGAATTTCCCTTATATATTTAATTTGAGTGATCATTGTCATACCAGACTTTTTCCAAAATTCAAGTCCCAAACAGTACTGTAACTCACAAGGATCTTTCATTTCAAATTCCTATGACAAATGACTTTTAATTTATGCAATGAACTTACATGCACTACCTGTAATAATGAGATCATCAACATATAATGATATCAAGCAAACATTTCCTTCCTTACCTTTCTTACTATAGAGGTTAGGATCACTTTTTCTTTTCACAAAACCTTTCTAATTAAAGAAAGAATCAATCTTTAGATACCATGATCTAGGGGCCTTTTTCAAACCATAGATATCTTTCTTCAATTTACAAACAAGATGCTCCTGTCCTTTCTGTACAAAACCTTCAGGTTGAACCAAATACACTTCCTCTTTTAATTCACCATTCAAGAAAGCAAATTTAACATCTAGTTTATGTATTTTCCATTTATGTTTTGTAGCCAATGCAACAAGTACTCTAATTGTATTCATCTTAGCTACTGAGGCAAATGTGTCTTCAAAATAAACTCCCTCTTTTTGAGAATAACCTTTTGCAACTAGTCTTGCTTTATATTTGTCAATGCTACCATCAGCTTTAAACTTAGATTTGAACAACCATTTACATCCTATGGGAACTTTATTCTTAGGAAACTCTGTTAATTCCCAAGTTTGATTTTTCATTATAGAGTTATACTCTTCATTCATAGCATTTACCCATTCTTTCTTATATTTGGCTTGTTCATAATTCAATGGTTCTATAACATTCATCACATTAGCCATTAAGACATAGTCACTATACCTTAGAGGAAGATGAGTTTTTCAACTTGACCTTCTTGGTACTATAGTACCTATAGGAGCTCCATCCATTATTCTTCTGCTTTTTGTTGTCTCTCCATCTGAAGATGTATCATTGTTGCTCATGCTGCTTTCATTGTCCATGTTGCTTTCACCCTGTTCTTGTACCTGCTCCTGTGACTGTTCTTATTCTTGTTATTGATCATGCTGAACTATTGAATCTATTTTTACATATTCATCATTATCATTGAATATATTCCATACATCAGTATCATTCATTTTATCAGTTTTATCTGCATTCTCATGGAACACCACATCTCTACTTGCAATCAATTTATGCGAACTAGGATGAAATAACTTATATATATGTTTTTTTTTCAATGCAGTATTCAACAAATATACATTCAATTGAATTTGCATCAAGTTTTATTTTCTCATCTTTTGGAATGTGTGCAAAATCCTTACAACCAAATACTCTTAAATGCTTGACTTCTGGTTTATAACCATGAAAATCTTCAAAAGGTATTTGAAGATATAGCTTCTTTGTTGGACTAATATTCTTTAAATAAACAACAGTATAAATGGCTTCAACCCAAAAACCATTGTTATACCTCAAATTGTCACACTGTATACCATTCAGAATCTTCATGTCATATTACCATAAGAAACATGATGTTTGTGTCTTCTAAGGGTGTTAATACCCTTTGTTATTGTGTTGGTCCCTTCCCTAGTCACACTTGGATGTTCATCCAACAACTTAGGGGTCGAAAAACACTTGACCTAACCCACTTATTATCCTTCTAGAGATATTTTTGGCCCGGCTAGTGGTGCAAGGCGCAAAAATTACAACATTTTTGTGTTCTGTATGCCTATGGGGGCATGAAAATTACAACATTTTTGTGCTTTGCTCGGTTATGGAGGCGCGAAAATCCTTGAATAGCCATTTTCCCTAGATTTTGGATCTTGGATTTTGGATCTTAGATTTTCCCCGTGATTCAATTATTTTCATATTTATGCAATATCCTTAAAGGTGGAGTACTTCAACGATGATGAGAAAGGCTGCCTGAGTTCTTCCCGTGTCTGTGTATTGCTTTTTGTTGAAGATCTGTTTTGTATTTTCTTCTAATCATATGTTTATATTTTTCTATATAGTTCATGATTAACATCACATGTTTATATTTTTCTATATAGTTCATGATTAACGTCACATGTTTATATTTTTCTATATATTTTATGATTAACATGCAATTTATTTAAACACCATTAATGGAAATAGTTTCTACCCATTTTCTGGTTTCTTTTTGCAACCTCTTTTCTCAGTAACGTTTACTTTCCTTGCTGCATGTGCTTACATATTTTGCATAAATTTGAAATGTAATCAATTGTAATGCTCATCAGATTAGGAAATTTGTGTGATGGTATGAGCTCTTCATTTCATCCTATTACAAGGTGTCTACTCCATTTTCTTCTTAGTGATAATTCTAGTTAGCTTTGTCTTTGCATTCCATGTTGAATATATATTCTTTATTTTATTCTAGTTATTTCACATTTTGAAAATCTTCTCTACTATAATTTTCTTTTTGCAATTAATAAAATTCTCTATATCTCATTTATGACCTTTAATTTCCATCATAACTATACATGCCATTAGTGATTTAGCAGAATATTGCAATGTTTAAATTGTCAACGCCGTGCTAATTTATTCATGGAAATCAAATGCCATGTTTATTAGTAGAATACACTGCAATCCAGAAAAGTGCTTGCGTTTTGCATAGATTGTTTTCTACATCATTTGTGATTTGTTTTAACGCCTTCTGTGGATATCCGAGCATCCTTGGAGCTAGAATCTTACCAAGATTATTAGAAATGCTTCTAAAGTTCATCTCCTTTGCATTTACAAGTCATTTGCTATATTTTCTTGTTCATTTGTATGTTTATGTGTGTATTCTTTGTTTTTGAATACAAGTCATATGCTATATTTTCTTGTTCATTTGTATGTTTATGTGTGTATTCTTTGTTGTTGAATGTTTGTGTTGTATTTTGTTTTTAAAATGTCCATGTTATTTGTTTGAACAACTTTGACAAGAGAGTATTTACTTTGCTTTTTAGTTTCTTTCACAAATTCTTTAAAACCTTATAATTTCTAGGATTAATGTGATTCTAGTTTTGTTTTTTAGTTTCTTTCACAAATTCTTTGAAACCTTATAATTTTTAGGATTAATGTGATTCTAGCCTGATATTGGACTGTTTACTGGAAGATCCATTGTTTATTTGTTTATAGAAGTTAAATAGATTGGGATCCAATCAGTCCTATGGATTTTGATTGTGCAGGGCAGGGATGGAATTCCCTTTGCTCTGTTCTTTTAATGGATCCCAACTTTGTCCCAATTTTCCTAGTAATGTGCCTAGTTGTCCTATTTTTGCATTGTCGGGTAACGTGGTGGAGGACAGGGAATGAAGGCATTTGAGCAACTCCAAAGTCCTTCACCCCAAGATTGGATTATGCAATTGGCAGCAAAAGATGAAACCGACAGTGTTGCAGAGATGCCTAATTGCTTCGCAATCCCCTCTGGTGAATGGATTGTTGTGAGGTCTACCATAAGTAGACTTTCTCCAAATTTTAATGGACCTTTATCAGGCCTTTCCAAATTTGAATGGCCCTTTCATATTATATTCAACCGAAAGATAAGGACTGCAACAGGATTCTGTATTCTATCCAACCTCAAGATAAGGACTGCAACTCAATCTCAGAGCTCGATCATTACGCCAGAGATTCGATCTTGGGTTTACCTCTATGCAATAGTGTTGTTGGACAGGTTTGGTCATCCCTAACAGTTGAGCAAGCTAAGCAATTGAACAAGGATTCTTCTAGTGGCACTAACTCTTGCAACATGCAAATTTCTATTTTCCATTTATGCTTTTGTTCATCTACAGTCAAATGGCAGAGAATTTATGCCCCTTCTATTTTCCATTTATGCTTTTGTTGCTATGTAGAGCAACAAAATGTTGTGTATGCTGGATTTTCATTTTTTCTATTTCCTCTAAAATTTGGGTTTTTCTTTTACAAATTCTTTATAACCTTTTAGTTTTTGAGATGTATGTGATTCAAAATTTTCCAAAATATTGGAATGTTTAATCTTATTCTCAAATCTCTTGTTTATTTTTTTATGGAATCTTTAATCTTATTTTCAAATTTCTTGTTTATTTGTTAATGGAATGCTTGCTCTTATTTTCAAATCTCTTATTTATTTGTTTATGGAAGTTAAATGTGATCTTCATTGATAGAAGGAAATGCTAATGTCAAAATGATTTCAATGATATGCTTGATTTTTATCATCTCTATTTAGTTTGTTTCATTATCACATGTGCTCTCTGTTTCAGGTTTTTAATAACATTGACGGGTTTGCTTCCTCTAAATTTTGGCTTCCTTTTCCAATTTTTTTAATATTTTAATTTCCTGCATGGATGTGATTGAAATTTAGCAAAATATTGGAATGGTTTATCTCAATTCAATTGACGTTTAAATGAAAGTTAAATGGGATGCTCATGTACAACCATAATACATTGCTAACGATAAGCTATAATTTTAGGAAAGGGTGAAATTGAGTGTTTCATCTGTTGTTTTCTATTTCTTGAGAAATGATTCAATGATATGCTGGATTTTTATTATCTCTATTTAGTATGGTTCATTGTCACTTGTGCTCTATGTTTTAGGTTTTGAACAACATTGATGGAGTCTGCTTCCTCTAAATTTTTTGTTTCATTTTACAAATTCTTTGTAATATTTTAGTTTCACGCACCAATGTGATTAAAATTTAGCAAAATATTAGAACGGTTTATCTTAGTTCAATTGATTTTTAAATGGATGTTAAATGCGATGCTTATCTACAAAAATAATACTTTGCTAATGATAGGCTACAATTTTAGGAAAGGGTGAAATTGCATTTTGCATCAGTTATTTTCTATTTCTTGAGATCTGTGATTTGTTGTAACAATAATTTTCCTATGCACAACAGGTTCGTTGAAATGCAGCCAAGTAACACTTCAGGAACTGCTACATATTAGAAGTTTGAATGCATAATGTAAATTATATTTTTCATGTGAATATTGCAATTACATATACCATGGGTGCAAAAGTGTCCTAGAAAAGCATAAATAGTTCAACATCTTCATAAAACTGATACTAACCTTTTTATTTAAAAGTTCAAAATGAAAGGTCAAAGAGTAGGATTAATTCAAAGCAGATAAGCCTTGCTTTTTTCTTTTTTTTTAACCTCAATGCACACCTGAAAAGTTTTCATAGGGATAAATTGTAAATTAGAATTTATATTTCCAATATTTATGCTAATTCCTATCATTTATGGCCCTGTATTTTTTGTTGGATGACTATTTTCTATTTTGTTCTAATGATAATGTCTATTTTTAATGTGTGCATGCTTCATGTACAATATGTTATCTATTTGAACACCATTAATGGTTATGTTTTCATTCATCTTTTGGATTCTTTTGTTTGTAACCTTTTATTTCGTGGATGCACAGAATTAGAAAATCTAAAGAATATTGAATTGTATATTCCAGCAATGCTATGCTATCCATAGAGGACACTTTTAGGAGATTATCCATAAAGGATACTCTCAGGAGATTGTTTGATTGAGTTATGCATTAGTTGTTTTTTATTTCCTCAAGCAGAAATAGAAACATTGCATCCTATGCATTGTTGCATTAATCCTTAAAATAATATTTCATAGATTATATTTAGATGAAATTGAAAGAATATAGATGATTCTAACATTCCTTATAACTATGTTTATCTTTGCAATGTTCCTTCCTTATATCTCTATTTATCTTTCTTACAATTGTGCATTGTATGTTATCTAATTGACCTATAATAATTGTAAAGTTATTGTCCTAATTGTTCCTGTGAATTAAGGTCCATCCATGTAATTTTAAGATTTGCACAATATCATATGTACCATATACTAAATATTTTGCAATACCTTGGGTGTGAGAGACTATTGAATGTGCATGCAATAATGTATTTCTAGAGTGTGAATGTGCATGCCATAATGTATGTCTAGAGTGTGCAGACTATTTTAAAAGTGCATTATTACCATAACGTATGCATGGAGTTTGAAGACTATTTTAAATGTGCATACCATAATGTATGTCTAGAGTATGCATACTATTATAAAATTGCATACCATAATATATGCACTAGTGGAGGAGGAGAAGCTGCTAGGAGTCTATCTCTTATGCTTGCGTTATTGTTATCATTGCTCTATCTATCTTGGAGGAAGTTATTGGGGTTTTTCACCTTCTTGGTTTTCCCCAAGGAAACTCTGTGTCTATTGTCTCTTTTGATTGTCTCTTATGATTGATATGTCGTGCTTGTTATTCTCTCAGATAAGATCCTAGATCATTTTGAATTAATGCTGAAAATCTAACATGGTATCAGAGCTAACTTGAGAAGAAGACACTGTGTAGTTGTGGAAGCTAGGGATTCTTGATTTTTGGGTTTCTCTCCACAGATATTCAAAGGCAGAAGGCTAGATTGACTCTCCTTAGCAAGGCGCATCTTTTTGTCGAAACAAAATTCAATTATGAGCATTTTTAGTTTTTGACCTAAAAATTAGGGTTTCTGCAAAAATTGGAATTTCTGAATTCCAAGACCATGTCTGGAAGCTCCTCAGAGAAATCGAAGTTTAGAGCTTTGGATTGAACTTTTGGTTGGGTAAAACTCCGGGAAAATCAAACCCTAGTTTGGGGTCCTCTTTAGTGAATTCAGAAATTAGGGTTTCTGCAAAAGTTGGAATTTCTGAAATCTGAGACCACAGCTGGAAGCTCCTTGGAAAAATTGAAGTTTAGAGCTTTGGATCGAACTTTTTGGTTGGGTGAAGCTCCGGGAAACTCAAACCCTAATTTAGGGTCCTCCCTAGTGAATCCAGAATTCTAAAAGGAAATTTTGAGAGGTGAAACTTTGCAATTTTCAAATTCTGAGTATACCAGCTTGATCAGCTCATCAAGGCACATCTTTCTATCCTTTAAAATGTTTGAAATTCAAAGTTTGAATTTTTAGGGTTTCTTTGACAAACCCTAATCCAACACCCGATCCAGTTTTCAACAAATCAAGTGGTAAGACCTAAATATTTTCTATTTCCATTTGAAGTACTCTTTAAGATGTCTCACCACACCAAGCTTGAGGATAAGCTTGAAGGGGCTGATAACTTCCGAGCATGGAAGTATAGGATTGGGTTAATCCTGGAAGAAAATGAATTGGACACTTACATAAGTGAAGAGGTCCCTATCCCAGAGGGAGAAGAGGCTAAGGCCTTACACAAGAAGAACTTGGTCAAGGCAAAGAGGGTCATTGCTGATTCTATCAAAGACCATCTCATACCACATGTGTCATCTCTGAAGACACCCAAGGAGATGTTTAATTCCTTGACCACGCTATTTGAAGGGAAGAACATAAATCGGAAGATGACCTTGAGAAATCAATTGAAGAATATCAAGATCCAGAATGCAGAGACCATGCAGTCTTATTTCTAAAGGGTCTCCCAAATAAAAGAACAACTTGAAGTTGTGGGAGAAGATATAGAGAATGGAGAAGTGGTAATGACCACCCTTAATGGCCTTCCTAGGTCATGGGATTCCTTCATCCAAGGAATTTGTGCTAGGAGGAAACTTATCACTTTCAGTAGGCTGTGGGAAGAATGCTCACAAGAAGAAGCTCAAATTGTAGCTCAAGAAGAGAAGATGGGGAATGAAGACCAAGCTCTCACAACACACTCCAAGAAGTATGATGATAAGAAGGTGCATCACCATAGTAAGAAAGAAAGGCACCACTATTAGAATCAGAGGGGTAACCCCAAACCTCGAAGAAACATGTCGTATGTCCAATGTTATACATGTGATGAGAAGGGACAATATTCCAAGGATTGTCCCATAAATAATAAAGATGTCTCTCACAAGAAGAAGAGCAATAAAAGAAGACATCATGCTCACACTGCAGAGGATGATAAACCTCCCAGGAAGAGGGCTAGGGAAGAAAGTGAAGATTCTTCAAGTGATGAAGAATATGTTTTGATTTCTGTCCTCACTAGTACTATTGCTCATGTAAGCAATGATTGGCTTATAGATAGTGGGGCTTCCAAACATATGACAAGATTCAAGGGATCCTTTGTGAAACTACCTGAGCATGAATCAACCCATAAGGTAAAACTTGGGGATGACTACCAATATCCAATAAAAGGAAGTGGTGAAGCCTCCTATAAGCTAGACTCTAAAAAAACCTTTGAAAATGAAAGATGTGCTATATGTTCCAAGTCTCAAGAAGAACCTTCTCTCCATATTTGCATTGGATGAAAAAGGCATGAGGGTTTCATTTATAGATGGCCAAGTTCTTATGTGGCCAAAGGGAAAACTATAGATGATGTAGTGGTGATTGGAGAGCAAGAGGGAGGATTATATAAATTGAAGGGATAAATTGAACGAGCCATGGTACATGAATCCATGGGGCCAAATGAACTTTGGCACAGAAGGCTTGCACATGTGCACTTCCAATTGCAAGAAAAATAGTAGAAGGTCTTCCTTAATTCCAGTCAAAGATGAAGTGTTTTGATAAGTTCAAGGAATTCAAAGCCTTGATAGAAAATCAAACTGATAAGAAGATCGAGATCTTTAGATCCGACAATGGTGAAGAATTCACTTCAAGGGAATTCAAGAAGTTATGCAATGATTCAAGGATTAAGAGGGATTTGACCACTCCTTACAATCCACAACAGAAAGGAGTAGAAGAAGCTACTTTAGAGTCCGACTCTAGCAGCTCCTGCAAGGAAGCAAAGATTCAGAGGGAGTCCACCTAACAAACAAATAAAGATAAGTATTTGAATTGTCATTTCTTGTATATTTTGTTTGTTTAAATAATGTTGTTCAATGATGTATATACTTATGTTCCTAGATTTAGGTTGTGTATTATGCATATTAGAATAATTGCATTAATGAACAGTATACTACTAATATACATGTGATGGGTAAGTGGCCTATGGCATTGTACAACATTCATTTGCTACTTATCTAGAATGAAACCTCTTTGCTGACATGTTGGGAGTAGTGAAAACTCTTAACAATGTTCTAGTAGAGATGGAAGGCATCTAGAAAGTTACGGGACATGGATGAATGTTGTATTGACGCATTGGCTAAGATAATTGCATGATTGTATGACATATATATTTTTATGCGTAAGATTTTATTCTGAAAACTATGAGAAGTTTCTAATCATGCAATTGAATTTGACTTGTAGGAAAGATCGTTTACAATCACCTACAAAAGAAGGACTACAACATTTGTTCCAGCAACAAAGCTATCTATTGAAGATATTGAATTTCCCAGGATATAGGATGAAGAAAGAATGGAAGGATGCCATGGTCGAGGAATACCAGTCGATCATGAAGAATGATGTTTGGGATGTGGTCCCAAGACTAGAAGGGAAGTCTGTGTTGACTTCCAAATGGATCTATAAGATCAAGCATGTTGCAGATGGTAGCATAAAGAAATATAAAGCAAGGTTTGTAGCTCGTGGCTTCTCCCAGAAAGAAGGGATTGATTATGAAGAGACCTTTGCACCTGTGGCCAGATACACTTCCATTAGATCAGTACTTTCTCTGGTTGCAGTGATGAAATGGAAGGTACACCAGATGGATGTCAAGACATCTTTCTTGAATGGTGTAGTTGAAGAGGAAGTGTATGTGGAGCAGCCACTCGGGTTTGAGACACATGACAAAGGGACTCATGTGTGCAAACTGAAGAAAGCCTTGTATGGTTTGAAACAGGCACCCAGGACCTGGTATGGCAGGATAGATGGCTTCCCATCCAGTTTGTGCTTTACTAAGAGTAAAGCAGATTTCCAACCTTTACTACAAGGTTGAGGAAGGAAATCCAGTGATACTACTATTGTATGTGGATGACTTGTTTGTGACAGGTGAGGATAGATTGATTGCCGACACGAAGAGGAAGCTTGCTGCCGAGTTCGAGATGAAGGACTTGGGTATGATGCACTACTTTCTAGGCATGGAGGTGTGGAAAAGTGCAGATGGGATCTTCGATGGACAAGAGAAGTATGCAGTAGAGATCCTGAAGAGGTTCGGGATGATGGACTGCAAATCCATGGCCACACCTATGCCATCGAACCTAAAGCTTCTGTGTGATGCTTCATCTGATCCAGTTGATGTCACGGTATATTGTCAGATGATTGGGTCCTTGATGTACCTAACACGAGACCATATATTTGCTTTGCTGTGAACACATTGAGCCAGTTCCTAATGGATTCAAGAAGTGTTCACATGGTTACTGTAAAGCATATTATGAGGTACCTGAAGGGTACAGTTGATTATGGGCTCAAGTATGATGTGAATCAAAATTTTAACCTAGAGGGTTATGTTGATTCAATTTGGGTAGGCAATTCCATTGATCGGAAGATCACTTCGGGGTGTTGCTTCAGTATGGGATCCGGGATGATCTCTTGGTTTAGCAGGAAGCAATCCTATGTGGCACTGAGTACAGCCAAAGCAGAGTATGTTGTAGCTTGTTCGGCTAGTTGTGAGGCAGTATGGCTTAGGACGCTACTGTCTGAGTTATCTGATCTCCTGTTGGATGCTACCTGTATCTTCTGTGACAACCAGAGTTGTGTGAAGTTGTTTGAGAACCCAGTGTTCCATGACAAGTTGAAGCACGTTAAGATCAAATATCACTATATCAGGGATATGGTGCAGAGAGGAGTAGTGAAGCTCCTGTATGTTGTAATGGATGAGCAGATAGTCGATGTGTTGACCAAGCCGCTGGCCAGAGTGAAGTTTGAGTACTTCAGAGAGAGACTTGGTGTAATCCAGATCGAGATTCCTTCTAAGGGGAAGTGATGAGTTCGGAGACACAGATGCACATGAGCCATTCTCACATGGTGGTAGGTGTTTCCTCCCATGGTGTAGATATAAGGGCTGGGGCCATTCTGACATGGTTGAAGTGTGTCTTCCCATGGTCGTTGATGTAAGAGCTGCGCCATTCGAGCATGGTTGAAGTGTGTCTTCCCATGGCTACGATATAAGTGTTGCGCCATTCGAGCATGGTTGAAGTGTGTCTTCCCATGGCTGTGATATAAGTGTTGTGCCATTCGAGCATGGTTGAAGTGTATCTTCCCATGGCTGCGATATAAGTGTTGTGCTATTCGAGCATGGTTGAAGTGTGTCTTCCCGTGGCTGCGATATAAGTGTTGTTCCATTCCTAGCATTGTTGAAGTGTGTCTTCCCATGGCTATGGATATAAGGGCGATGCCATTCTCGCATGGTTGAAGTGTGTCTTCCCATGTCGTAGATATAAGTGTTGAGCCTTTCATGGATAGTTGAGGTGTGTCTTCCCATGCCGGTGAGTGTAAGTGTTGTGTGATGTGCGTGCATCTGGTTTTTGCTCCATGGACTATGAGGTGATCTAAAGACGATGAGATGACAATATGGTACATAGGTTTTGCAGAGGCATATAATCAGTCCTAAGATGCTCTTGCAGGTTTTGTAGAGGTAGTGTAATCAGTCCTGAGAGATCTTGCAGGTTTTGTAGAGGCAGTGTAATCAGTCTTAAGGTGTACTTACTTGATGGCTTGCTCGCAGAGATGATGAAGACCTACATGGAGGCTAGGCCTACAACCAGCATGAAAAAGGGCTGGCTATGTACAACTTCCTATGATGAGTAGATTGGAGATTGATTGAGATAGCATCAGTGACGATGACGATGATACGATGACGGTGATCTGATGATGGTGATCTGATGATCTAGAGAAGAAGACTTGTGCTAGAAGACATGTGTCGAGAAATACCTTCCTAGTTAAGAGGGAGTGTTGATATATATATGTAACTTCAGAATTTATTTCATATATGTATATTGTATCCCTACAGAGAGGTTATTATTCCTCTATACGAAAGTGTCGTCATTTGTATTTACAAGTGTTGCAAGTGTCGTAACTTATACTTGATGGGTTATTAGACCACCTTGATGGGGTCAGCCCTGTATGAGTCTTGTGGGTTAAAGGGTTATTAGACCATCCTAGTGGGGTTGGCCCAGTTAGTATTATGTTAAGTGGTTAAGTTGGGGCCGACCTAGTTAGAGTTAAAAGGCAAGTCAAGTTGTGTATAAATAGAGTGAGGGTGTCACTCTATTTGATCATTCACTTATTCATCTATCTCTCTCATTAAGTGATGCGCACTAGTGGAGGAGGAGAAGCTGCTAGGAGTCTATCTCTTATGCTTGGGTTATTGTATCATTGCTCTATCTATCTCTGAGGAAGTTATTGGGGTTTTTCACCTTCTTGGTTTTCCCCAAGGAAACTCTGTGTCTATTGTCTCTTGTGATTGTCTCTTATGATTGATATGATGTGCTTGTTATTCTCTCAGATAAGATCCTAGATCATTTTGAATTAATGCTCAAAATCTAACAATATGGAGAATGGTATTTTGTTGCATTT
The DNA here is from genome assembly GCA_027924585.1 of Larix kaempferi. Lineage (NCBI taxonomy): Eukaryota > Viridiplantae > Streptophyta > Pinopsida > Pinales > Pinaceae > Larix > Larix kaempferi. The sequence goes on from BSBM01000827.1 coordinate 2,926,183, forward strand.
AATACGTGGAAGTTGAAAAATGATTGAATTGTTGGCATTATAATTCTGAGAATATTTAATGGGTTATTATGAATATTGCAATGAAGTGAGTATATGAATGAATACCCATTGTTGTTATGGTTGATTTGAAAATTCCATTAAGAAGACAGACTGCAAGTAGATCTTTCCTGGACATGGCAATGAGTGTAAGAACATAATGAGCTCTGAGTACTACCATATGCAAAGGACAAAACACTATGAGAAGGACCACATAGTTAATTAAAAAAAGTCTGATTTTTTAGGACACATTGCAAGGAGACCATGAGCTATGGCCTGCATGATCTAAACAACAATGACATGAATTGGAGTTGTTGTGAATGTAGTGAAAGAAGTGCATGAAAAACTAGTCACATTGGATGGACTCCATGAATGCTTTGTTGAGATAACAGAGCTGTGTTAATATATATATATATATAGAGAGAGAGAGAGAGAAAGAAAGAAAAGAATGCCTCATATATGGCAGTAAAAGTGAGCCATAACGAAGAGATGGATTGTTTCTCTTCCCATTGAAAGCTAAGTATTATATGTGGAACTCATGTTCTTATCAGGAATTTAATTGTGATGATAATGATTTTCAATATTGTTTGATATATAAAGTATGATTCTTAATACATGTATGTTTATGTTTATGACACAAGTGGATAGTAAATCTACTTATTATGAGCCCATGGTGAAAATTGTAAGTTGGAAAGCTCAGGAAGAAGGCCACTACAAAGACATGAGAACCCTAAAGTTGTACTCTGATTGTGCAAGAAAGCCTGGGTGAATGATGGATCACCCAAGGGACTGTTAAATTAGATAAGGGGATGCTTGAGCCTGGAGGGTGAGTGACTGCAAAGAAGAGGAATCTCTAATGAATCTAATAGGAGCAATCCAGGACATTTAAATTCATATCACAAAGATTCCATGGATAACCAATGTTGGAGCACTACAAAGGAATCAAGGTAACAAACCCGAGGTATTGTTAACTCATAGAAGGGAGCCCCCTTCCTTGTTTTGCGTAGGTTGATTGGAGAGGAGTGCTATGGATTGGGACAACTGTAGAGGGTGTGTCAAGAGGTGCAGTGAGTTGAATTATTTTTGGTGACAACCTTGTGAAAGAAAATAAATATGCATGCAGATAAGTATTGGATAGAGATTTCCATACTCATTTAATGAAATGAATATATGTTCTTACATTTTTTTATTGGAAAATGACTATGAAATATGATTATTTCATAAGAATGATTATAACATGCATACTTCATCTTAATGATTGAAATAGGTACCTGCGGATGTGTTGAGAATGGAAAGGAAACTAAGGTAGTGGACGATCAATGCTAGTGTGTGGTTGGTCTATACTACAAACAACAATTTTTTTTATGTATTTATTTTTTGAGTGGATATATATATATACACACACATCTTAATGATTGAAATAGGTACCTGTGGATGTGTTGAGAACGGAAAGGAAACCAAGGTACTGGATGATCAATGCTAGTCTGTGGTTGGTCTATACTACAAACTATGATTTTTTTATGTATTTCTTTTTTGAGTGGATATATATATGTGTGTGTGTGTGTGTGTGTGTGTGTGTGTGTGTGTGATCCCTTTTAATAATATAAAATGGGCTTACACCTTCAAGGGATTAGATCTCTCTCATGCTTGATAAAGCCAAAGTTAAGATGGATCTATGTTGGTCTATACTACAAACAACTATATATATATCTATATGGATCTATGTTGGTCTATACTATAAACAACTATATATATATATATATATATATATAGTGAAGCTAGCATGTGCCAGATCATTGTTACAGATGTGACACATCTCATCCACTTGGGTTATAGAAAGCGCCTCTCGGAGCAATGAATTTGGTGGTAAAATTTGAGACACAAAAATCTAAGTCTCATTTGTCATATTATACATTTTCCCTTTAACTCAATTTCCAAATGACCATGCCATTTACTTATTATGTTTAGCTTAATTAGAATGCCTTGAATAAGAAAGTACGCCACTATTTTAGCATGCTTTGCATTTACTTTGGTCAAGGTATATTCAATGTTAATGGCTAATATTGGAATTTTTTTTAACCATGCTTTTACATTTATTTAAGACTTTTAATTACTTTTATGGTTACGAATGTGCTCTACCTTAACGGAGCCAAGGATTTCGAAAGGGGGATATCATTCAAAATTATGATGTTCTTAGACAATTTGATTGGTTTTGCTTATTTTATTTTGTATTTTTATTTTATTTGTCATTCATTTTTAGGTGTCTCAAAACTTCATTGCATTAAGTGGTATTTTTGTTAAATCCAAAAAATCCTTTTATTAATGATTAATGTCAAATTATTTACATTAAAGAAATCTAGTGAAGCTCACTGTTAATAATTGTTACGAATATTAAATAGTAAATAAGTAACATAATAATTAATAAATAATAATAATTTAGAATATTTAATAAACATTAATTATATGTTAACAAGAGGATGTGTCTCCTCAAGTTAATGGCCAAGCCATTGTAATAACACCATTAATATATTATTTCATTATCAAAATGTGGGATTTCGAATATTTGTGGGTGTTTTAGAAATATTGTGGGTGTTCATAAGATTTTATCAAAGTTTTTACACTTCAATAATGATTTATAAATAAGAATTTTTTTAATATGCCAACACCTGTTATTCTAGAGAATCAAGGTATGAACATATTACATAATCCACTCAATCATTACATAGGGTCTCAATAAGAGCATCATGTCACTTACAAGAATTGATCCTGGGTGGGGAGGGTAACAACCATTCCTCCCAACCACCCAAGCTTGTTTCTCTTCAACTATATGGGGATTCTGAGGTTATCATTAAGTGGGAAAAATGTATTTATAACTTATAAGTTTTGTAGTTTACTCACTGGTGTCAAAGGATTCAATGTCTATTGGAAAGCTTTTCAGATATTTCTCTTACTCACATCTACAGGATTTTTAACAAAGAAGTTGATTTTCTATCGAAGAAGGAAATGGAGCTCCCATATGGTACCTTATGTTTCGAAGAAGTTATTGAATACTTTGTATTTTTTGAAGGCTCTATTGCACTAATTAGTTGAATCGGTCTTTAGTTTGTTTTGTTCCATCGGTTTGGACAGTTTGGGTCCATATAGTGGATCTAGTCTTGGTTTGTTATTGTGGAGTCTGATGTTTAGAAGTTCATTTTTGGTTGATGTGATGTTTTGTTTTATTGTATCACAACTTAACTCATGGTTAAGTTTGGACCATTGGTGGCTACTTGTTTTTGTACTTTCGACAATTTTTGAGGTTGCCTCTGTTACTACTTCTAATAGTAGTTGTGTTGGTTGTATGTCTTTCAAAATATTGATTTATTATGTTCCACTAAATTCATTTGGACACCTTGAAAAAACATCCCAAATAATAAAATGTGAGCTCCATGAACCTTAAATCAAAATGTGATGAGATTCATTGGGAATTAACATTAATAAAATTGTGAGCTCCAAAAACAAAATGAGATATACATAACCATAAATAGCATACACTCATTAACATAAATATAAGATAAAGTTAACATAAATGTACATAAATATAAACATACTTAATAAAGATAAATAACATGTACACACATCCACATAAACATAAACATAAGATAATAATTCATGTCGACATAAACATAAGACATCATATATCCATGAAGAAAAAATATGATATGAAATAATCCATCAAGTTTATAAAAAAAAGTACTTGAGTGTATATGTGGACATAATAATAAAATAGTGCACGACATGAACAACTGTCATCCAATATGGGGACCGGGTCATTGATAGGCTGTTTGGTCATCCCCACTACTAGTACCTCCTACACCATGCCCTTGGTGTGGGGATGACATGTGATAAAAAAAGGTTGTCTAAAGACTCGAACTGCAAAAATTAAAATTTTGAACTCTATGAGTTAGTTCTAGATTTAAATAATACTTAAATATATAAGAAGACATATTTTTAAAATTTTAAGTGGATGGATCAACTTACCTGCCTTGAGTCCTTGGTGATATTTTATAAATCATCCTATGTGGCATATCCAAGAAAATATTGAGCTAATGGGCCCTCACCGGGATGATGCTAAATCAACCTTTCCCACTCCTCTTTGAACATCACTAGAGCATCTATTACCAATTGTACATGAGCCTATGTATGGTGACAACATTCATGTAATTAGTAAAAGAATAATAAATGAAAATTATAAACTAAACATCAACTTGAATTCTATATTGCATTGAGACATAATTTATAATACCTCACTGGCTAGCAGTCACGATCAAAATATAAAGGAGACTACAACATCTCCCACTCTTTTACAATCCCTTTGCCTCTACCTTGTACAATTTGAGAAAAGACGAATGTTACAATAAAATAATTTCAATTATATGCATGTATGTAAGTTACAATTCGTTAGGAACTAGCATATGTACCATGGGGACATCATCAAGGGTAATGGTTTCTTGTCCAACCAACGGAGAAGTGGAACGGAGTGAATCCATAAAGTCAATGCTCTACTTGGAGTAACAAAAAAAGCAGTATTACTCAATTGATTCTTTTAGATGTATATGTATTAAAGATGATTATTTAATGACGTATAATAATAAAAATTCAAGTATGTTGTGTTAACGATAGCCTGGATCTCTCATACATACGAAAGTACGAGTCTCGGGCATGTAAAGAATATGATGCTAAAGACTCATAGTCAAGGAATCAAATAATATCTGAATTTTCCATCCATTGTAAATTAGGCTCTGTGGATCCAGGGGTGGTCTGGACCTCTCCTCTTGCATGACAATGATAGCACTACCCAATTTAGTGTGCATGGCACCTTCCATCAAAGAAAGTCTCAATTCCGAGTTGCAATGACTTGACTACATCCCCAGGATGTAGAAGCGTCTAACTAGGGACATGAATCAATTGAGGAGGGTGTGGTATAGAACTAGGGTATCTATGAGCCACTGTACAATGTAAGTGTATCCCCACCCGAAGCCAAAGAAAGGCGATGGCGTACTTGTGTAATTAGGTTGCATGTGTAGAACAAACTCCACATATATATATTTAACGAAGTACAAGGCGACCTAGTCATGGTGGGGGAACATTCCCCATGCTCCAATAAATATATCATAAATATGAAGCGCAGGAGCCTCAAACCTGAACTCTTGTAGTTGGATAAGTTGTCTAGTAGCGTGATCAGGAGGGATGTCAAACAAAGTGCCCTTAACATCCTTTCCCCTTGTTTTGGTTTTCTCCACCTACCATTTGTCAGGAACCAATAACCGGTCCATCCTCCTCTGGAAAGAAACATGCCAAATGTCACTCAGAGGCCCCACCTTCTAGTATATTTCCAACAACTCATCGACTGATTTGATCATCATGGACATTGACCGTATCGATGGGAAGTCAAAGCGCATGGATTGTACCTAAGCACAAAACCAATCACGTTGTGATCATATCTCCTTAATCATGATCCTACTTATCACATCCTCCTACAAAGCATCAGAACCGGGATTAACACCTAACAGCTAGATAAAAAAAATGTATTATTCAAAGTACAAAACCTCGATACATAATTTAAAAATACTAATAGATTAATAAAATAAATAAATAAATATGCATTTAATGTACGTGCATGATCACGAACCTCCTCAATGTTGTAATGTCCCCATTTTGACCCCCTTTGCATTAAATCGTAAATGATGTAAATATTGTTATTTAATCATGCTGAGGAGCTCAAGGCCAAGGCCCCACCATTGATTTAGCGTTTTATGTATCGGCACTTAAAAAAATAGATGCCTATGGTTCTTGTGCTAGATAGGCACAATGTAAATTAAGACATCATGTAAATACGACTTTTAATGAAAAACCCACAACTGGCTATGCAATGTAACAAAGAGATGGGGGCATGATTCTACAAGGAATAGGGAGGGAAATTATTCAAACCCTTGAGCCAATGGTGTTAATCCATGTGTTAATGAGAAAACCCATAAACCACCAACTACCCATTTTGGGTTATGCACCCAATCATTTAATTCTTCCAGAAGTTGGTTGAGGCAGTTAATGCCTTGGGAATGAAGAGGTATGGCAGCCAATTTCGTGCATGGGCAAGCCATCAACCTGGAAAAACGTACTTTTGCTTCTGGGGCAAGAAAACACCCACGAAATGGTGCCCAAAGCCATTCTTAAACCATAATATTTCCTCTCTCACGCAGTCTGAGCTAGCTGGGCTTTCCCCATCACATTGTTTACCAATTTCCTGCATTTTTCCATAGCTGGGAGCTCTTTTTTGTGTTGCACAGTGGCTGGGAGAAAGGGAGTCATGTTTTGGGGGTTTATAGAGGTCGTTTCAGCCCTTGGAATGCATATAAACGTTTTCTGAAAACGAATGGCTCTCCCAGGGTTTATTTCCCATCTACCAGTTCGTTTCGGTTGCCCACGTTTTTCAACACTTGTATTTTTGTTGTTGGGTGCATCCCTGCATTGAACTGTGAGCAAGAAATTAGGAGTGGAAGTGGATCTGAATTGGCTTGATAAACCTAGTGAGGGGGATAACCTCTCAAGAAGATCAAGAGGGCTGACTACTCTTCTATGAACACCTTGAACAATATTAGATTGGAAGGTATGGCCTGAGGCACTGTGTAGTAGTGAAGGGAGTACTTCCATGTGACAGGAGTGTAGGTATTGTGGGAACCAAGCTAGATAGATCTTGCAGAGGGTACCCATATCTCTATGGATGATTCCACTAGCTTAGCAATTCTTCCTTCCATTGCCTAACAGCCTGATAAACCCAACTGTAGATTGGCTTGGCTGATTTGGTGTATCTTTGGGCTATGTGTGAGTCTGTTGTTCCCTGATTGCTTATAGAGATCATGCCCAGCTCGGGGGTGGCAGTGTGTTGAGATATTGATGATCACAACTGGCCTATGGTTGGGTGGAACATTGCAGTTGCATAGCCAGTTGCTCGGGGCTACTTTGTTATAAGATAAGTACTCTCTTGTGTTAACTTTGCAATTATTTATTTGATGAATATTGTGAATGTATGATGGATGTGTTAATGAAATTACTTCCACTGTGTTTTCTTATAATTATATTTCCATATGTCTTTTTATATTATGTGAATGCTTATTTAAAAGTTCATGGGGCTAGATGCCTAGTTTTAGCATCACGTTCTCTGTATCATGCTGGTATGATGGGAGGGGACATTACAAATGTGCTCTGAGGGGGTCAATGGGTCCTAGCCATCGTGCATGGCACTAGCCACCATGCTGTCAGATGGATGATCACTAGACGGCCTAGTTGCTGGGGTGCCTAGACACAAAAAATAATTAATAATTAAGCACATGTACATGTATACAATAATTTTTACTTCTATATGTAATTCAATTAAAACAATACTATATGGAAACAATTTACATGTGAGTCTGCTTGTGACATGGGGAGGATGTTGCAGTGACAGATCATCCTAATGATCACAACTGGAAGAGGGAAGAAGCATGCTCTAGAGAATGATCTGCATGAAACAATGAATAAAAATCATATATGTCATCGTTTGAATAAAATGGTGTTCTGATGTTCATACAAACCTCATGATGTTCTGATGATGGTGAAAATGATGATTAGGATGATGAGAATGATGAATCAAACTATTATGATGGTGTCACTACATGATAATGTTGTCATGATTATGTATCTTATGTAAAACTGAATTTGATTCTAATGTTGCCATGATGTATCCTAGGTTTATATAAATATTTTCATAGGATTGATGGAGTACAAATAGATGTGCAGAGCTTCCATCTCTGTGGTGATTACTTCAATTTGTTTCTTCAAGGGGTTTTGTATCTCTTATGGGGCATCGGGAAAATTTTCTCTACAAGTGGTTGTTCTAGAGCAGTGGTTTTTATCACTATGGATAATCCTAATAGATTCTACCTAAGCACACAACCAATCACGCTTTGATAAGATCTCCTCAATCATCATCCTAGTTATCTCATCCTCCTACAGAGCATCAGAACTGAGATCAACACCTAAAAGATAGATTAAAAAATGTATTATTCAAAGTACAAAACATCGATACAAAATTTAAAGATACTAATAGATTAATCAAATAAATAAATATGAATTTAATGTACTTGCATGATCACAAACCTCCTCATTATGCTCTGAGGGGGTCAATGGGTCCTGGCCATCATGCAAGGAACTAGCCACCATCCTGTCAGATGGATGTTCACTAGCCGACCTAGATGGTGGGGTACTTAGACACAAAAAAGAATTAATAATTAAACACATGTACATGTGTATACAATAATTTTTACTTCTATGTGTAACTCAATTAAAACAATACTATATGTAAACAATTTACATACGAGTCTTCTTGCGACATGGGGAGGATGCTACAGCAAAAGATCGTCCCGATGATCACGACTGGCAGAGGGAAGAACCATGCTCTTGAGAATGATCTGCATGAAACAATGAATAAAAATCATATATGTCATCATTTGAATAAAATGATGTTCTGATGTTCATATAAAACTCAGTATGTTCTGATGATGGTGACAACGATGATTAGGATGATGAGAATGATGAATCGAATGATTAGGATGGTGTCACTACATGATAATGTTGTCATGATTATGTATCTTATGTAAAACTGAATTTGACTCTAATGTTTTCATGATGTATCCTAGGTTTGTATAAATATTTTCATAGGATTGATGGCGTACAAATACATGTGCAGAGCTTCTAACTCTATGGGGATTACTTCAATTTGTTTCTTCAAGGGGTTTTGTATCTCTTATGGGGCATCGAGAAAAGTTTCTCTACAAGTAGTTGTTCTATAGCAGTGGTTTTGATCACTATGGATAATCCTAATGGATCTCGACATGGTTGAGGCCCGATGAAACCTATGTCATAGCCACTAAGTTTCTACGCATCTAGGGTTAAAATCAATGTGTTGAACTATTACAAATCACCTCCTGAAAGAATCCTTTGCCTTAGAATAGGGATAGGGAAAGAATCAAGAGGAAATAACATTATAGGTATGAGTCTTAGGGCCATAAACATGATCAATGGAAGAAACTCAAATCAAGAAGATACCACAGACCACCACATAGGACCTCTTAAGTGTATCCTTGGTGTAAAAGTGGCTATATCCTAATGCTATTAGGATGTTTTAATGCTATGTCCCTAAATGAATATTAAATTTGATGGAGGAACATCGACCTTATGCTCTAAATTAATCTTTCATGCATCTAAGACCAAAAACAACACCTTAAACCAACACACATGACATTCTACGAGAATACTTAACCACTTAACGGATACATTAACATCATTTTCTTTTTTAGAACTAAGTATATTTAACTTTGATTCTATGATCTTATAATTTAAAACTATAATATTTTTTTGTCGCGTGCGAGCACGCGCACACACACACACACTAAATCTAAATCTAAACTATAAAACACAATTAAAAATCTAAATTAAATTATTAAATAAACTAAATAATAAATCTATATTACAAAACATAACTAATGAAAAATATTTAGTTTTACAACTTTTTAAATACACTAATTAATTTACAAAAACTAAATTTAAAAAAAAAAACTAATTTTTAAGGGTTTAAGAGATTTTCAATCCTACATGCTCGTCTAGAGGCCATGGAAGCAAGATGAACTCAATGGTCGTGGTTGTTGGAAATGGCTTGACAAACCCTTGGTCCAATTTGCAAATTCTCGATTGAGTTGTTTCAGATAGCTCGCTTGAGACTTTGAACAACAACCAAAGTGATAAAAGTTGTTGGTGGTTCTTTTCCGATTTTATAACACTTTTTAGGAGCTCGATTGAGACAATATCATGATCGAGACAATATCTTGATCGAGACAATATATCAAGCGAGACAATATCTCGATCAAGATCATAACCCTCGATCGAGCTTTATTGCTTGATTGAGGGTTTTATCAAACCCTCGGTTGAGAAATAAAGCTTGACCGAGAGTTTTTTATTAGATAGATTAGGCACTTTGTTAATATCTCAATCGAGCTTTTAAATCTCGATCGAGATCCTTTTTTCGACCCTCTGTTCCCTCTGCTTGCCAAAAAAGTGTTCCCCATCTTCATGGGAACACCCTTAATCACACTATAAATTTTGTTAATCACCCATTCAAAAACACTCGACATTTATCTCACTAAACCTCCATCATAGATACAATATTTATATTATTAATTTCCACCATTAGTTAATATCAAATATTTGTATTTACATTATTAATTATATTAAAGTAATCATATATTATATGTATAATAATATTTACATCTATAAAATACTAATTATTTTACTATCAATTTATTTCATTATTATTATATAAATAACATTATTCATTGTATATCCTCGGATAGGGTGACTAAACGAGAAAGGATTGATCAAAATTGTAGATCCACTGGATGTCTCTCCCAAGTTCATTCGATGAAAAGCAACGTCGTGCCAACATCACACCACCCCCATGTATTTACACACTTCCACGGATGAAGGGACGAAACTATCACTTAGCTTTAATAGCATCTTGATTATGGCAAATGACTCAAGGAAGGAGGTTATCTTGCCTCCTTCCTAGAGCCATTCTCCATAATCAAGACGCCATTAAAGCTTCATCCTCTACCTGAAAGAAGAATCGAATTACCAATCTACAACACAAATCTCCCCCTGCCATGGTTCGTGAGCCACACTAAGGCATTAGCTGATGGTGGCATGGGCGACGAGAACAGTCTCAAGAAAATCGAAACAGCGGCGTTGCTTGACACTTGGAATAAATGACAGATACATTGCTTGGGATAAGAAACAATATTCAGGATGCATAGGTAGATGCTTCAAGCCACTTTCAGGACCTGAGTCATAGGGTGCAGGATCTCAGCAACTGGTGCGCAGATATAGCTGACCTCTTTGGTCTTCCTTATCCATTGCTGGCCTACCTTGACAATGATGGAACCATTCACTGGCGACATGCGGATGATGATTATGGTATTTCACCCAATGCTGCTACGGTCGACAATTCCCACGGAGAGGAATTCTAGTTTGATGGTGAGGTTGTTAAAACTAAAAAAGAGGAGGAGCAGTGAGAGATTGTTAAGCAGACAATTGAGCCTAAAAATCAGAACTCCAAGCCAAATTCCAGTGGTCTGAAAAGGGAGTTGAAAATTAGCACCATGGACAATCTGACACCGCTTGAGACAAAACCTCGCATGGAGATTGGGCCGCAAACTAGCTACTAGGTTCTCCCAACTCCTTTTTTGGGTTTCATTTATATGTTTCTAATATTTTGGTCTCATAATTTTGTAGGTCCTTTTCGTTTCAGAGTCAAGTAGAAATTCATGGTCGGACTTGTTTGTTTATGTTTTTCACATAATCAGTCTCAGACAGTTTCATTGCGATTTTCAGTTTGTCACCTGAGTTGTTTCCTCCTAGTGGGGGGCTCGATTTTTTGTTAGTCTCAAACTGGAAAACCTATGGTTTTTAGACTCTTTCCTAAGTTGTTTTCTCCATGTGGGAAGCTTAGTTTTTTGTACACTATTTTCCTCTGTGATATAATATGTTCTTCCAACTTAAAAAAAAAAACAGTATCCATTATATATATATATATATTGACAACAAAATATTGGAGTTCATATTGGCCTAGGGTTTGGCAGAGGGGATAAGGGTTGCATGGTTTTTAGTATTTTTTTTAAGTGATTTCAGGCATGTTGTGGCTATGTGGGAGGATGCTATTGACTATGGGTATGAGGACCTGTTGTCCTCTCCTAGCATTTTTTGGACAAATGAATAATTTCATGAAATCTTGGAGAGTGTGAGGGATTTTCAATCTATGGCACTGCTAGATGAGATTGGAGCTGGTGACTAGATTGCGAGCATGGAAGAAGGTTCAAGGAATCCTAGGCCCATGGTGTTCCATGATTTGTTTCAGGATTTGATATGTGTTTCAAAGGATGGCTAGATGAAGGATATTAAAAATTCTGGTACTTAGTCAGTTTCTATGGTTACGGAGGAGGAACCAGTAAGATTCTGCTCAAGCGAATTCTTATCACATGATTTTCCTCATATCTTGAGGAGGGAGGGATATAAGGGATCAGGTTCAGGGATTTGAGGCCCTTGTTCTTCATTTTTGGAAGCGAAGTAGGAGGATAGTTTTAATTCCATAGTGCAAAGAGATAGTAGGGAAACGATTACGTTTCATTGCTCAATGGCGAGGCTCAGAAGGAACCGGAAATCATGTAAGGTTCTTGATTTGAATATCTCAATGGTGCTAGGGAACAACATAGGGTTGAGAAGGTCGTTGCATTAATGGAAAATTCATTGGTAGAAAGTTTTTAGTTTAAGGTGTGCTGACGAACAAATTTGTTGGAATGGCGTGAAGAGAGTTGGAAACCCTTTTTAGGGTATACTCCTATGTTTCATTTTCTCTCCAAAGATTGGCTATGTTTTGAATTTGTTTCATAGAGTGATAAAAATTGTATTCTAGATGATTGTTGGAGATGGGGGAGATCGATCCTAATTCTAAATCCTTGGCATATTGGATTTGAACATATATCTAAGCCTTTAACTATCTAGCACCTCTGGGTTTTGTTGCCTGGTTTTTCACTACATCTTTGGTCAAAAGCGGTCTTCATGGATATTGGAAACAAGTTGGGGAAAATATTGTTTTTTATGAAGCCTCTTTGGAATGGGAAGATAAGAATATTTCCTAGGTGCTTGTAGAAATTGATATCAGTAAGGGGTTTCCTCCTTAGATCAAAATACAATGGAGGAATAAGTCCTTTATCTAATCTCTTGACTTTTGTTGGGTTCCATTTAGGTGCATTCTATGTCATTCTACATGCCATATGAAAGATGTGTGCCAGTTTAATTCTTCAAAGTACAAGGTAGGGTGTTCAGAGTAGGAGTTGGAATCTATTGTTAATACTAGTACGTTTGATGAAGGAACTAACCTTACTCAAATTTTAGGGTCTTGTTCAAAGAATTCAAACTCGGAGGTAAATACATACCAAATTTCATCAGAGGTGGACACTATTGTGATATATGCACATTTCGCTAGAGGGAGGATAGTCTAAAGACTATCTCTACTTAGGAAGATCTTGACAAAACTAGAAGGCTGAAGGAGAAAACACTAGCCTTCTTTAAATACTTCTAATTTTTTCAAAGAATCATAATTTATTTTGGAGAATATAAAATGTGAAGGGAGGTCTATCAGTTCTAGTAACACTATTTTAAGTACCAATTTAAATTTTCCTTCTTCTTCACTCATTATGCTTGTAAATATGGAAGGGTTAAGTGTATTTTCCTATAAGGGTGTTTTAACCAAGTCTCTAGCTAGAGTTTATAATGTCCTTCCTTTAAGGAACTTGAGACTTAAGGACCATGCTTAGGAGGAATCCTCTAAGAAGTCGGATGGGGGTTTATCCCTTGCTAGTTTAAAAAAAAAATGGGATCTATGATGTTGTGGAAGGAGGTTTAGCTACCGCAATGAAGAAGAAAACTCATATTTGTTTATTGAAGGTTTTTTGTCTATATAATTTCCAATTGGAAGTATGAATGCTGGTTTTAAGGCCTTTAGAGTAGGGAATCCTAGGGATTGGATTTAAAAATGATAATTTTATCTCTGAATCTTAATGGGGTGGGAGGATCCCTTAAAAAGATTTCCCTTCATCGACTGGTGTTTGTTGTTAGACCTAATATCATTATTTTTCAAGAGTCTATGGTTTCAGAGGACAAGGATAGGGAAGCCATTTCATCCAAGTTAATTTTTGGTTGGAATATCTGCACAGTAGATTCCAATGGTTTATCAAGAGGGCTTATCTCATCTTGGAATCCACAATGTGAAAAATTTAATGTATATATATTTGGTGTGGGTTTGGTTCTTAAAGGTTTCGTTAAATAATTTAGGTACCTAATCAAGGTACTTAACTGTTATGGTTCATCTATTGGAAGAAAGGAATTATGGTCATACTTTAGTGAGCATATTATTTTCATAAATACAAGGCTAATAATATGGGGGATTTAAATATAACCCTCAGTGAAAGGGAAGTCTAGGGGAAGAAGTAAAGACTAGCTCCTTCAAGAGATTTTTTTTCTCATATTTTTAATGAAGCTAAACATGTTGATGTTATGTCTAAACCTATTATCCCTACTTGGAGAAATGGTAGAGAGGGAGAGATGCAGAGGTGGGAAAAATATTGGACAGGTTTATGATAGCTAAGGACATATCTTCGAAGGTTGGTATATTCAGAGCTTGGAAAAAGACTTCATCGATATCATATCATTTTCCTATTTGTATGCAGTTGGACTTCAAATAAATAATAAAAGGAATGGGAAAAATATTAAGAACCAAGGACAAGGGGGAAATGAGACTAATGGTATCCTTTTAAAATCAAACATAGATGGTTGGTTGAGCAAGAATTGAAAGAGATAGTAATTTCTAAGTGGCAAAAATATGGGGATGGTCCTAACAAATCACCCATGTCTCATATGATTGACAATTTAAAATCTCTTTAGTCTACAATTATTAAATTGGAAAAGGTTAAGAAGAAGATGATACAAGAAGAGCTGCTATAAATAGAAGGGAAAGTACATTATTTGTATTATAATAACATATTTGGCTTATTTTCAAAGTCTGGAAAAGGAATATTGGTGAATTAGAGGCTCACAAGTGTGATAAGTTAAAGATGGAAGAAGAATCATGGAGATTGAAAAGAAAAGCATTATGGTTAAGTTAGGGTGACAGTAATTCAAATTTTTTTCATAAGTTTGCTAAACACAAGAAGAATATAAATTCTATTTGGGGACTTTTAGTAAATGGTGAAAATATTTATTCTTGGGAAGAATTGCAAGATGGTTCTATGGCCCATTTTGAATTGCTATTCAATGATTCCAGGGAAATAATATATTGCATCAACTGAATGTTGTTCGGAATTACCCAATATTTTTTAGTGAATATGAAGGAAGGGAAATTTTTGAACATGTTTCATTAGAAGAAATCAAGAAGACTCCTAGTAATTTTTCTAAAGAAAATATTCCAGGTCCTGATGGATAGATTGTCAAATTTTTTATGGACTTCTTTGAGCTGGTGGGAAATTACTTAAAGGAAGTGGTGGAAGAATCCAGGTTGAAAGGTAAAGTATCAAGTTCTCTTAATGCTACCTTTATAGCATAAATCCAAAACTTTCAAATCCAATATCTTTCAATGATTTCAATCCTATTTCATTGTGCAACCTAGTTTATAAGGTAACTGCTAAAGTGATAGCAAATAGAATTAGGAGATCTCTTTCTATTCACATATCAAAGTAATAGTTTGGATTTATACATAATAGGCAGATTATGGATGCCATATGAGTGGTACAGGAGGCAATGCTTTCTATAAAGATTCATAAGCAAGATTCCATGATATTAAAGCTAGACTTAGTGAAAGCATATGATAGGGTTAATTGGTATTTTCTTAGATTAATGTTGCTGCAGATTGGGGTTTTTTTGGAAGCTACCAATTGTATTATGGGGTGTGTTGATTCAACAAACTACCCAGCCTTAGTGAATGGGAGTCCCACAAAAATTTTCAAAATTTCTAGAGGGATTCAATAGGGATGCTTGCTATCCCATGTTTCTCCTAATAGTGGAAGGCATTATCCATCTCATTATCATATCAAAGTAGGAAGGAGTAATTATGGGGGTAAAAGTATTAGCTCACTACAACTTTACTCCTCTTTTTCTAGATAATGTACTAATGTTTGGTAATGGTACTATGGAGGAGTGGTCTAAATACCTCGATATGCTTAGTATATTTTGCAATTCTTCAAGAATGGAAGTTATCATTCATAAGTCTCTTTTTCTCCAAAATGGGGTTGATGATCAGATAGTAGTTTGACTTCAAAATTTAATGCAGTTTCATGTGGAGAATTTATAAGTAGCGATGAAAAATTTGGGAGTCTTCCTTAAACCAATTGATTGGATGTGGTTAATGAATAAAATTGAGAAAATAATTAATCGTTGGTGTCACAGGTGGTTATATTTAGTAGGAAGGCACATCCTGGTAAAATATATGCTTGAGAGCATACTTGTGTACTGGCTATCTTTGGAAAAAATTCCACTATACACAATTGAGAATATTAGGAAAATTTGTTTTAACTTTATGTGGGCTAGTAAAAACAATAAGGAGAGTTTTCATTTGGTAAAGCGAGATACTCTTGCTAGACCAAATATTCTGGAGGGTGGGGATTGAAAAATATATTTAGTTTTGGTACAACTCTAGCAATAAAAAACTTGTGGAGATGTTTATTTGGTTCTGTATTGTGGAGTGTGGTGACTAAGAATAAGTATTTACGAGATATGTCGGTAGAATATTGGGAAGATTGGGTTCATATGGAACCTAAAAGGGTATCCAATGTCTTAAATTTTTGTAATGGATTAGTCAAGGATCAGTCGGTCATTGCTAACCAGTTGTCTTGGAAAATAGGTAATGGTAGCAAGGTCTTGCTAGGAGCGGATCCCTAGGTGGGTGGAGAAAATTGTTACACGTTTTCATATAATATTTTAGAAAGATTAAGGAATTTGGGTCTTTTTACTTTGGCTCAATTGGAACTCCCTTTGGAAATGGTTGTTCTTAGATGAAAGCTGCAGATTTAGGTTTGATGGGAACTTTAGCATAAGAATGGAAATCTTTAACTCATGGATTAAGTCATTGTGGGGTGTTTCTATCAAATGAGGAGGATACATGTATTGGTGAGGAGTTGGAATGTTGTAGATGGTCAGGTTACTGCAAAGCTTGCTTATGAAGCAATTATTTCTTTAACTTCTATTATTGACAGCAACTGGTGGTATATATTCTATTTTTCTGGAAGTGGAGCTACCCACTCAAGCATAAAAATTTTATTGTTGGAATCTTATTAATACTAAGAGGGGGATGAATCAGTATTAGTGTGGTTATGAACAATTTTTATTTCTTATCAATTTAACTTGAACTTAAATTATGCATCCATTATAAAAAAAAACATTCACCATCACATGTGCAATACACAAAACACACAAATTTTTACATGGAAACCCAAATGGGAGAAAACCATGGAATGATCTCTTATATTGAAAATATTATATCCATGGAAGCACCAACTAATTCTGAAGTTTTCAAGCACCAACTGGAAGGAGGCACCCACCCCCTGGTTTTACAGGATACAACCTGAAGGAAGAACCAACTCCCTAATTTACCAACTTAAACTGGAAGGAGGCTCTGACCTCTTGTTCCTTGCCCCGTTCTGTCACCCTGTATAATTGTAGAAATATATTTCTTTGATGTTCTATTGATCAGTGCACTCTTCAGATTACCTGTAGTTCATTTTGTTGTGTGCACCTTATGTATACTGAGATATTGCAATTGTTGAACTATATCACATACTTCACTTGACTACATCAACATTACACTTGACTTCATAATTCATGACATTCTGCAATATGCGCTCTGGTTTAGTGTGTTGTTCTATTTCAGCGCATCTGCAAACTTAATTGATATTGCGCATATTCTATTGTGCTACTATTATGACTACACGCATATGTATTAGATCATACTGTGCACCTTCTACTATACTACACTTATGTCTTGGTGCATATGTCTTTATGACCATCTGTGCATCAACTACGATACTGATTTTTTGTTCTTCTCACTTGTCTCAGATTACCCTCATCATAACCTGCATCTTTTGTTGTGTTGCATCTATGTATTCATGCATATTTCCCTGATAAACAACTTTACTTTGTGCATCACAGGGTGTGCTTCAAGTCTGTCTTCGCACATTTGTCACAGACAAACTACATCACTTCTTGCATCAAGTCTGTCTTCGCGCATCTGTCATAGATAAACTACATTACTTCACGCATCACTAGTTTTTCATCAAGTCTTCCCTCATGCATCTATCACAGATAAACTACATCATCATGCACACCATTAGAAATTGTGTTCCTCTATTAGTGCACACTTGTCTCTCTACTAGATCATGTTATTATGTTTCTACGAACAATTGATACCCTGAAATTAGAAGCTTTCCAATTCAGAGAACTACCACTTTCGCATCTTCAAGCTTCCTTCAACTCTCCAACTTGGCTTCTTATTTATACTTGTCCTGTGCAGATGGTATGTCCACAAGTTTGTCGTAGTGTCAATTCTTCCTTGCTTCATAGTTCTGCTTACTTCATGCTTCCACCACTTGTCATGTTCTACACCACTGATGTATCACACCTTGTGGGTCTTGCGCATACGTATTCCTTTGCACAATGGGTCTTTCACACTTCGTGTGTGGTCTTGCACCCTTGAAGTATCATCGCTTGTGGGCCTTGCACACTTGACTTGTCTAGCTGCCACTTCCTTCTGGTACTCTTGTGTGATTCAACAACTTGTATGCTCCTTCTGATTGGTGAGTCTTGTGCAATTTCAAGACTTGCTTACATGTTTAACCGCTTCTTGATTCCAAACTTCTTTCTCACTCCTGAAACTTGTCCATCCATTTCTTTGGCATATACCTTTGAAGTAGTATGACTAGGTAGACTTGGGACTTGCACCTGTACCTTATGTGCTTCTTCAAACTGGATGTACTTCTTATGTATTTCTTCAAGCTGGGTATACTTATGTACTTCTTCAAATTGAATATACTTCTTCAAACCGGCACAAGGATACCAATTCCTCTTTGACATCAGTTGACATCAATGACAACCAAAGTTCAAAAATATCCATGTTTGGCACTGATGTCAATACCTCATGAAGTTGTGCATGTCAATCATCTCATGAATTTGTGCACTTCATTTGTTCTGTTCACAGTACTCCCCCTATGTTCTTTCCAGTTTGAGCCTTTGGCCATCCTACCGTCAGTGCTTTTCTGCTATATTTCATTTCTATGCAGATCCTTCCACTAATGCATGCTTTCTGTGTGGATCTTTTCGCTACCACATATAAGTACTACTCTATTGTTTTCATCTCAGCGTTGGGCACATGCTTCATGATATTTTCTCCCTCATTTCTTTGCGCGTCCTTCAATTAGTACTTTTCTGTTTTTTTACATTTATGCGTTGATCGCATGCTTCATGATATTCTCCCACTTTGACATCAATGGAAAGGAGGTTCCTTTAATGCACAATTCCAAATTCTTCTTTCTTTGATTTTGCAGTGTCCTTCATTCAACTTCTTAGTTCGATTACTCCCCTTGCATTTTTTATTTATTCTCTTCCTTAAGGAGTAACATTTTCTGCTTCTTTGGTTAAGATGCTTTCTTCCATCTATTCATCAAGGATTGACATCAAATTTTCTACACATTCATCAATTGTATCTCTAATTTCCCTTTGCAATTGCAGGAAATATTATGTGATGCTAAAGGGTTCTTCATGTAGAGGTTCAATCCTATAAATTATCTTATGTTGTTCTTCTTGAATTCTATTTAGTTCTTGCTATTGGTTCTTGCACTCTCCCATTTTATTCATTTTCTCAATAATTGGTAGGTAAGTCAAACTATCACTAATATTTTGTTCCAATTCTTGCGCAGCTTGTATCCTTTTACCTACTTCCTTTCGTTGTTCGTCTTCAACCAGTTTTCCCATAGCTGAGCACTTACTTCATGCAACTTTGTACACTTTAACTCCAAGGTCATGATGTTCTCAATTGAAATTTTTATTCTTTCCAAACTACGTTCTTCTCTAACCAACGGAGGTGTTCCTGGTGTTTGATTTGGCGATAATTCTTCAACTTTATCCTGTAGTCCTTGAATGACCTCACCAATCTTTACCACTTTTATCTCTGGATAAGTGTCTTCATCATCTTGAACCTATGGAAGTGAATTGTACACTTCTTCCACTACCTTCTATAGCTTTAGGGATTTATGTTGTACTTTAACCACTTCCTACTTTAGTTGATCACTTCTTGTGACTACCTCTTATGCTTTCTTCTCACACTCCGATTTATTTTACGCAGTCTTGTATTTATCTATATTCAACCTATAACATTCTTCCTGTAGAAATTCCTTCTCCTTCTGAATTGTATACCAGTCAGTTGTCACAGCTTCATGTCTCCATCTAATTTCCTGTGCAATGGATGTGTGTAGTGCATTTAGCTCATTTAAAGGTAAGTGCGAAGGAGTTATTTATACATGACTTACTGCTTTCCACATCTCTTGAGTGGGAAGCTTCAGAGCTGCAGATTAAATATTCAATCTTTGATGTGGCTTTGCTTCCTTCATCTACGTGACAAGGTGTGTATGTGAACTACCCAAATATTCTTCTGATATTGCTTCCTTATTATTTCGTCCTTTTCCCTGTGTCATCAGTATTAGTTGCTTCATTGCCACAAACTTCTCTTCAATCTTAAGCAGGATATCCTCTTTTTGTGTCGCAAGATCTTCAGTTTCACCCTTTGTATCTAGATTCTCCATTGCATCTTTAGTTGCATTTCTGACTTCTTTTCCAATATGTTCAACATCATTTGCAGATAATGTCTGAACAAGAATGGGCTTGGACATTTTTCTTTTCTTCTTTGAAGACCCTCTAGACTGATTTTTCTTTGTTCTCTTCTTAGCTAGCACATATTGTTGTGTGGGTTTGGGAAGAATTTATGCGTCGATGGTTTCCTCTTATATAGGTGTTGGCTTATTGGGTTGTTCCTGCTGCACAACCTCTTCTTCTTCTGTTAATGGAATCTTCGACATTGAATCCCATTCTTGGATGATTTATGCAATATCATCCTCAAAACAAATAAGCATGGTAGGTAACCACTGCTGGTCAGGGTCCCTCTTGTCTTGTATGTAAGTATGATGCATTCCAATTTTGAAACACATCATTCCCTTGTATGCTTCGATAGCATGAGTCTATATGCATGGAGTCTCCTATAAGATGAACCTGATCTCCTCACTGTACAGGTAAAATTTGATGTTGTTGTTTTCCTGTCTACGTGGAATATTAGAGAACCACGTATTTGTATATCTGGTTGCTAAGAATGATCTTCTATTCCTGTCCAAGAATTGAATCCCTTCTAGTTCTTTCCATCCTGTAAGAGAAATACAGATCAATAACCAAGTGTAATGAAATGTGTTACCTTTTTCTTTTGCTTCCAAGAACTCTTCCATAAATTCGTTCAGCAAGAATGTTGACCAGTTCATCTATACTCCCTTCACACAATTCTATGTGGCTGCAATGATTGCTATTGAGACCTGGTCCTGACGATTTCAGAATAGCTTGTGTTCCAGTAACTGGACAGCAAATATTACATCATCATCTTTTATCTGCGTGATTGAGAATCCTCTGCTGGCCTGCTGAGTTCCATATTTTTTGGCCATCTTATTCCAAGGGATTTCTCTTGTCTTCTATCCATAAAAAGACTTGCATCTTCCCCTACAACATGCAACCCTATGATATAATTGATTGTCTTGGAATCAATGGATATAGGCCTAGTTATCCATACGTACCCACCATGTACTTATGATAACAACAATTTAGCACACATTTTCACCTGCGGGGAACTTCCAAAATGAGGGACCTCCAACAAGTTCACTATCCCTGATTTTGACAACCCATTTTCCCATGTCTTGAGATCCATTGCGATTGGTATCTTAGGATCTGGGATAACCTTCCCATTCATGTAATTGTCCATGAATATTTCAATAAATTTCTCATTGTCAGTAACATCATGATCTGTAAACGTGAACTTGTACAGTTGTCTGAGCATATTTTCCTCAAATATTACATCTTTAAAAGCCTTTCATGCTGGTATATTTGAGTCTTATACATTTGTAAAGTTAACATATAGTGCATCAAGTTTTCTAGAAGGAATGTAGTCACAAGTATCCTTTACAATATTCAATGAAGACACCCCTGGGGTTTGTGCATATTATTCCTACACATTCACTGATGAGTTCTTTGATCTGCATTGTCTCTTGGGTGCCATGGCTTCCAAGCTTCAACATTCACTCACAATAGCTCACTATGTAGCTAAAGTTATCAATAGATGCGGGGGGATTAAAACTAGATATATTCATGGCTTATAAGGATTTGGCGATCTTCCATCGTCATTAGTGAATTCCGTCTTTGCAGATTTACCTAGATTTGTTCCTTTTTCGAAAACTGAAATGTTTTGATTTTCTCAATATTTGTATTGATCTTGTCCAAATTCAATTAACCATACTATGCCACTAAATATGGATATATCCCAATAATTAATTACCACTATGGTCACTATTGCACTAGTCATTAATGCTTACCTTTTGTCGCAATCTACTTTTGTGCACAAATATTTTACTGCGACGGGTCCATCTGTTTGTGAGTTAATCTTGTGTTGGAGTGGAGATAGATTGGTCCCCCAGTCTCTCCGCATTTTCATTTAGTACAAGATAATTGGTCGTTTCTATATTATTACCTTCACCTGTAGAATTCCTTTTCCAAATCATTCTACATTGTTCTTTTCCTTGATTTTCAAGAGTATTTATTCTTTTATAAAGAATAGGATGAGATTCCTCACCTGTTTTATTCTTCCAGTATTTGACAAGTTTCCTTGACACTCCACAGTTGTGAGCTTTATGGCCAATTTTATTACACTTGTAATAGACTATATTATTATAGAAATTTCCAACATGCCCAGCCATTGTACACTTCTAACATTGAATAGTTATGTGCGAGCACATCTCCTTTAGTTACACATTATTCTTTTTCTCTTTATCAGTTTCCTCGTTTTATTTCTTGAAAGAATTCTCTTCTTTCCTGCTTATGTCACCCTCGTATCCTACACCATATTTGTCAAGTGGTGATCTATGTTTGCTCATAATTTCATTCAATACTTCTGTGTTTTTGGCAAAATTGTCATTTATCCTTAGTTGAGTTTGCATTCCTTCAACTTCTTATTATTTTTCCCATAATTGAGTCCTCTATTCATTAAGCATTCTCTTATACTCAGAATGCTTCTCTTTTAGAGAGATGGTCTCAAGTTGACTTATTTGAAGTTGAATTTGATGATCATCACTTTGCTTTTGAAGGTAGTCTTTTAGTGACAGGATTTCGTCATTTGACCTAGCAATTTTTCTTCCTTTTCTTTTTCAATATCTTCCAATTCTTTCCTCAAAAGTTTGATTTCATTGGATAACTTCTAATTCTCTGTAGTCGATTTCTTCAGTTTGCTTTCTAGAGTGCCAGTCTTCAGCTTCTCAGTTTGACAAATTTTATCCATCTCATGTAATTGACTGGTGAAGTATGTTGCCAATCCTTTTGACTCTTCTTCTTTCTTTATCAAAGTTCACATATTGTTGGTTGCAACCCCTTTGACCTCTTCTATAGGTTTTCTCTGTGTGCGAATGATATTCCTTGCTTCTGTGATGGAGAGATTTTCTAGGATGCCATTTTCTTGTAACCATGGTGCTTCACTTTGAGATGATTTTTCCTTTCCACCCATAACTATGCAAGGATCTATCTTCTAGATGTTAAGTTGTTACTGAAGACACCTGCTCTGATACCAATTGTTGGAATCTTATTAATATTGAGAGGGGGTGAATCAGTATTAGTGCAATTATGAGCAATTTTTACTTCCTATCAATTTAACTTGAACTTCAATTATGCATCCATTATAAACAGAAACATTCACCATCACATGCACAATACACATAACACACAATTTTTTACGTGGAAACCAAAACAAGAGAAAACCACGGAATGCTCTCTTATATTGAAAAAAAATTACATCCATGGAAGCACCAACTTCCGAAGTTTTCTAACACCAACTGGAAAGAGGCACCGACCCCCCTGTTTTTACAAGCTTGGACCTAAAGGAAGCACTGATTCCCTGATTTACCAACTTCAACTAAATGGAGGCTCCGACCTCTTGTTCTTTGCCCTGTCTTGTCCTGCCACCCTTGTATGACTGTAGAAAGATATTTATTTGTTGTTCTATTGATCTATGCACTCTTCATATTATCTACAGTTCATTATGTTGTGCGTACCTTTTGTATACTAAGATATTGTAATTGCTAAACTGTATCACTTACTTCAGTTGACTACATCAACATTACACTGGACATCATACTTCATGACATTCTATGTACAATCTAGGCTCTAGTTCGGTATGTTGTCCTGTTTCAGCGCATCTTCAAACTCAATTGATACTGTGCATATTTTTTTGTGTTGTTATTCTGACTTCACACATCTCTATCAGATCAAACTGTGCACCTTCTTCTATACTACACTTCTATCTTGGTGCATTTGTATCTGTGACCTTCTGTGCATCAACTGTGATATTGTTTTTCTATTCTTCGCACTTGTCTCATATTACCTTCATCATATGCGCATATTATGTTGTGCCACATCTATGTATTCATGCATCTATCATTGATAAACTACTTTAATTCACACATCAAGAGTTGTGCTTTGGGTCTGTCTTCGCACATTTGTCACAGATAAACTACATCACTTCGCGCATCACTAGCTGTGCATCAAGTCTGTCTTTGCGCATATGCCACAGATAAACTACATTACTTCATGCATCACTAGTTGTGCCTCAAGTCTACCTACATGCATCTGTCACAGATAAACTACATCATCTTGCGCACCATCAGCAATTTTGTTCCTCTGTTCATGCGCTCTTGGCTCTCTACTAGATCATGTTCTTTTGTTTCTACGAACCATTGATACCCTGATATTAGAATCTTTCCAAATCATAGAACTACCACTCTTGTATCTTCAATCTTGCTTCAACTCTCTAACTTGGCTTCTTATTTATACTTTTCATGTGCAGATGGTATGTCCACAAGTTGGCCGTAGTGTCCCTTCTTCCTTGCTTCGTGGTTCCGTTTACTTCATGCTTCGGCCACTTGTCATGTTCTACGCCATTGATGTATCACACCTTGTGGGTCTTGCACATATTTGGTCCTTTGTACAATGGGTCTTGTGCACTTCATGTGTGGTCTTGTGCCCTTGAAGTATCATCGTTTTTGGGCCTTGCACACTTGACTTTTCTAACCACCACTTCCTTTCGGTACTCTTTTGCACTTCAACAAATTGTATGCTTCTTCCAATTGGTGAGTCTTGCACACTTTCAAGACTTGCTTACATGTTCAACCACTTCTTGCTTCCAAGCCTCTTACGCACTCGCGAAACTTGTTCATCCATTTCTTTGGCATATACCTTTGAAGTAGTATGATTGGGTGGACTTGGGACTTTCACCTATACCTTATTTGATTCTTCAAACTGGATGTACTTCTTATGTAGTTCTTCAAGCTAGGTATACTTATGTACTTCTTCAGACTAAATATACTTCTTCAAACTAGCACAAGGATACTGATTCCTCTTTGACATCAGTTGAAAGCAATGACAACCAAAGTTCAACATTTATTTGACTATCTCTAGCAAATAAAATTTTAGCTTGGGACAACTATTTAAAGAGAGGTGGCCAAGGTCCAAATGTCTACATTTTATGTATGCAAAATAGTGAGACAATTGATCATCTTTTAGTCCATTGTGTGTTAAGTAAACAGATGTGGAGGGAACTCAAATTAATCCTAAAGTTTCCTAGGTAGTGGATAACAATTTCATATGAGCACAATTGGAGAACTTGGTTAAATTATTCTCCTAACAAAAATTTTAAATAGCCTCCTTGTTATATCTATTGGAATATTTGGTTGCGTAGAAATATAGTTCTATTTCAAGATTTCAAACCAAATGTTCATGTAGTAGTTATGGAAGTCTTATCAAGGAAAAATCTATGGAGTGGAGTTTCATAATCGAAGGACAATTAATCCCCCTGATATGATCTTAAGGTATCCCTTAGGGTACTTTGATGGAGCATGTCAAATATTAGAGGGTTCTTGTGGAGCTAGAATGTGTCTTTTTATGTCTGAAAGCCATATTTAATCTTAAACTAGGAGGTGGTTTAGGAACAAATACTCGAGTTGAGCTTATTGCTTTGTGGGGTCTTCTTTATTTTGCATCTTCAAAATATGTGCTTCACTTACTAGTCCTTGGTGACTCTAAAATTATCATAGATTGGGTGAGCAGGAAGGTAGGTCTAAATGTTTTCAATTTGGGGTGGTGGTAGAGGAAGATTCGTTGTTTATAAGAAGCTTTTTTTGATATAAAGTTTTCTCACGTCTACATGGAATTTAATTCTCAAGTTGATAGTCTCTCAAAGAAAGCTCTTCCACTGCAAGAAAGTTCTCTTATTTTTGAAGAATTGTAGCATGAACGGGTGGTTTCCAATGGCTCTCTTTCTATTTTTTAATTGGTTTTGTTGGACTCTCATGAGGTAATGATAGTTTATTTAGGAAGATGAAGTCAATGTAATATTTTAAGATAATTATATGTATGGGTGATCCATTAGACAATAGTTTTTTGGTCTTGATTAACCTATAAAAGGCTCAATTTTGGAACTGCATGTCTCACAAGATGTACTTTATATCTTGATTTATATAAAATAGCATATATATGTTTTGTGTGTGTGTGTGTGTGTTTGGAAAAATACACACACATGTATGTGTGTGTGTGTGTGTTTAGAGAAACACACACACACACACATCCAAAAAGATTCCAATAACCATATTAATTAATAATATGGTTCACATACTGTATTATTAATTAATATGGATGTTCCAAAGTGACCATATTAATTAATATTATGGTTGATATACCTTATTATTAATTGATATGGTGTCAACCATAATATTAATTAATATGGTTGTGCTAGCATAACATTATTAATTAATATGGTGAAATTATTAATTTATGGTTATGCTACTTGCATAACATTATTAATTAATATGGTGAAATTATTAATTTATGGTTGTGCTACTTGCACAACCATATTAATTAATATTATGGTTGACACCATATCAATTAATAATAAGGTATATCAACCATAATATTAATTAATATGGTCACTTGGAACATCCATATTAATTAATAATACAGTATGTGAACCATATTATTAATTAATATGGTTATTGGAATCTTTTTGGATATTAATTAATAATATGGTTCACATACTGTATTATTAATTAATATGGATGTTCCAAGTGACCATATTAATTAATATTATGGTTGATATACCTTATTATTAATTGATATGGTGTCAACCATAATATTAATTAATATGGTTGTGCTAGCATAACATTATTAATTAATATGGTGAAATTATTAATTTATGGTTATGCTACTTGCATAACATTATTAATTAATATGGTGAAATTATTAATTTATGGTTGTGCTACTTGCACAACCATATTAATTAATATTATGGTTGACACCATATCAATTAATAATAAGGTATATCAACCATAATATTAATTAATATGGTCACTTGGAACATCCATATTAATTAATAATACAGTATGTGAACCATATTATTAATTAATATGGTTATTGGAATCTTTTTGGATATTAATTAATAATATGGTTCACATACTGTATTATTAATTAATATGGATGTTCCAAATGACCATATTAATTAATATTATGGTTGATATACCTTATTATTAATTGATATGGTGTCAACCATAATATTAATTAATATGGTTGTGCTAGCATAACATTATTAATTAATATGGTGAAAATTATTAATTTATGGTTGTGCTACTTACACAACCATATTAATTAATAATATAGTTGACATACATGATATTATTAATAATATACATATTTCAATAATATTGCAAAATGAAATATATAAACTATATTATTACTAATTATTATATTTGTGTTAATTAAAATATATATTTTATATATATTACATTAATTTTATATAAACCATAATTATTTTAGTGAATTTTTGCACAATTTTGTATATTTAAAACTAATTATATAAATATCACAACATAGCTATGCCACAATCACAAAGCACGCATCCCAAACCTAAAACGTTGTGAGAGTATGAGCACACAGAGAACATAAACATACTCCACACAAACAAGATACAATAGCAATCACACAAGATGTACACATATACATTTTTTTACTTAGTAAAACCCTTTTCAGATGGAGAATCACAACAGCTAATTTCAATCCTTCATCCCACAGTTACATAAAACTGAATTATTAAATGCTGCAACTTCAGCTAATTTATTTCAACAATTGGCAGCTGTTTAAGCAACCCAATTAACCATGTGAACCAACTTGTCTTATTGGTCAATTGGTTGCCACATATTCCAAACATAAAATACTTTCTCCTTTCTGTATTCGATTGCAATATGGAGAGATACAGTTTTTCAAAGAAGCCTATGGAATAAGCAGCCTGGCTGCTTGTCTTTATATCTTTAGCTATTCAAAGTTAAAATAGAGGTTTTTCCATAATTACATGGATAGGTGTTTAGATATTATTTAAGATTTTGGATTTTTTTGAGTGAATCAACAAGATTAATTCAAATGTAACAAGTGTACAATGGGGATTCATTTCATGGTCGTAATATCTTGTTATGCTGAAATGCATCGTGATTAAGATTTAAATAAGATTTAGTTACTTGTTATTGTTAAGAAAAGGGGTATGTTTAGTAAATAGTATTTATTTTTATGTTTATATTAATTAGTTTAATGTTTTTATTGATTAGTTTAAAGTTTAGTTTTTGTTTAACAATCAGTTATCTCCACAAAACTAAGTGATTGGTTATACCTATCTGTGTTCACTTCACTGGCCACTTTACTTGTAACTGTGCTAGTTTTAGAACCCATGAAATCTATCCTCCACCTTCTTATGCAGAATCTTCCTTTTACTGCCTATACTAATCTCAGGTTCCAGCTCCTAAACGATGAAAACAGCACAGAATAATAGAGACCAAATATCCAGTCCAGAATCGTAGAGAACAAATTCAATCCAGAATGCCCCTTGTATACAGCTTTCCAGGTTGCTAAGATTAAATAGGATTGGTCGATAAAAGTAGCTTATGCGGATAAAAATATCATTTTGTCTATTTATAAATGAAAGAAAGGTATTTTAAGGAGAGTCATGCAATTGCAGTGTTTGCATGATCATCCTGAGGTGCCATTTGTGTCTCTTTTAGCCTTCTGTTGTCTTCTGATCTCTCAGATGTTAGATGCTTTAAATGGAGATTAATTCATTGAAATTTCATAATAATATGAATCAATACTTAATTTTTTAATAAATCAAATAAATATTTTATCGTCCTCAGATTTCTCAGATGTTAGATGCTTTAAATGGAGATTAATTCATTGAAATTTCATAATAATATGAATCAATACTTAATTTCTTAATAAATCAAAAAAATATTTTATCAAGAGAAGTGAGCAAGTAAAATTGAGATAACATTGGCCATTTCCCAAATACATAAAATCAATACAAGATTCCTTATTTTCAACACATCTTGGGCATCAAGTAACAGAGGACGAACACATTCGTACATACCTTATCTCTTCGTATTTAAACCTATAACCTCTATGTTATTATGTTATTAACTGGAGGTTAGAGATTGCAAGTAAACTTCTACCTCACACTTTAAATGTTAAAATAGCTTTCAATCTTGCCTGTTAAAAAACATTTTGGAAACATGAAATAACACAACATGTAAATCAACTCAGGGTTGGGATTATCGAAAGAGAGATCTTGATTTTATATTGAGAGAATTCTGCCCATTCCACTGTAAATAATTTGATGATTAGAACGGAATGCCACCACAAACAATGAAATTTAACCTAAATATGGAATGTCTTTGATTCCAAATTTATGTTTAGTTAGCTTATTGTACTTAAAAGACTCATTCTATAGTTCAGTAAGGAAATGTGTAACTCCTTCGGTGCTCATTCATGTTAAAGTTGTCTTTTAAAAAATAATATTATAAAAAATAACATTTCTGCTATTTAAAACATTTACAAAGGTATTATATAAAAATAAATTAAAAAGCTTCTTCAACATTTGCACTCTAAAAACAACATTTGCACTTTAAAAAGGGGTTGCAGATGGAGAATTTGATCCCTCTCTGATCTTGATAAATCCCTTTTAAGATCTAATCTTGATAAATCTCCTTTTAAGATGAATCTATGCGGATAATAATATCATTTACACATAGCTACCAAGACATGCCTTGGAGGTTTGGAAGGCCTGCGTGCATGCATTACAGCCAGGTTGTCTATGAGCAGCACGTCCCCAGCTTCCCACTTTACCTCTACGCATTCATCGTTCATAACTCTCGCACCCTCCTCCATTACTGCGCTCGGAATGGCAGACCCATCTCCACTTAAAAGTGCGTTATAATTCTCAGTTTTATTGTATACGGCAGCAGGAATAGAGTTAAACCACACCTTTCGATCGTTATATCCTTCAAAGGTTCTTGTCGCAGGAAGCGGTCCTGCTATAATATTCGCACTTCCGTCTGCCATCCACACCAACTTAAAACCACTAGCTTCCACCCTGGAAACGCCCCCCAAAAAGGATTATTCAGGTTAAACTAGAATGCATTTAGGTGATTGCAAGGTGATTCAAGCTAGATTCTTCATAAAGAAGAATTAAATCTTTCTGAGATGTAAAAGTTTTCCCTAACAAAATATTGAAAAAAAGGATTGAAGTTGATCCATCCTGATAGGATATGTGAGAGTATTTTTAGTCTTAAATGTAGAAATTTTCAAGACAAAATTCAGTGGGAAGAGATATCTACTGTAACTGATATCTGATATTTGATCTGAGTAAACCTAGTATAGGTCAATAATTAGATTGGTAGGAAGGTAATCAAATCAAAATGAGAAATTGGCTAATTGCATAGGGCTATATGAGAGAAATTGGCTAGTTGCCATAGGGCTAGAAGAGTGCTTTTGAGATAAAGATCTCAGTGTGCCTCCAGACGTCTCGGAGTTGTATCTCAATTAATTTTTTGAAGGAGGAGATGAGGAGATGAGGAAACTTACTTTCTCTGGGCTTCTTCGGGGTCATTGGTCTGGAGATGAGATTGCCAGCTTTTTCCAAGATTAGATTGCAAATTATCTTCTTTCGGCATGGGTATGCACGTCAGGATGCCTTCTCTATCGAGCTTTTGTACGAAGCTTGGGAATTTGCTTTCCATCTCACGAGCCACCGTATCACTGCGAACAATTGCAGTCTGCCCGCCCTCAGGAGGTGCAATCTCGCAGAAGAAGAATATCTTCGATGGAAATTCTTTGAACTGCATGCCTATGATTAATTAATATAAATGCTCTCCAGATTTCTATAAAACATCAAAAAAACTTGACTGAGAAGCATATAATGATATAATACCAGAGCCATTTCATGATGGAAGAAGATATCCTGATGAAGGGGAACTTCGTTTGCAGTCAACACTTTTCCGACAACATTGTTTCGAGGGGCGGGTCCCTCGTAGCAATGCTCATCCCATCCAAAGGCATCCACAAAAGCATTGAAGTCAGATGCTGATTTCATACACTCAAATCCTCTGAAAAGAAGAGCCCCGGATTCGTGTAACTCGTGCTGAATCCAGTCTTTCTCCTTTCTTATAAACCCTAAAACTGCATCCATCTCTTCATCCTTAGATTGAGAATTATGATATTGATCAGCTGTTCCAGGTATCACAACTTTGGGAAACAAGCAACCATTTTCAATCTGCTTTTGCCCCGGAATTTTACCTTCTTTCATCATAACCGGCATTCTTTAATCAAGATGATCCAAGAAAGAAACAGAGATGGAGGAAATGGGTAAACTGCCCAGTGCCCAGGTTCAAGAATGAAACAGAGATTAAGGAATTGAGCATTACTTCCCAGGTTCAGTTGTATGTATCTTTATATGGAATTGTAGAGTAATACTGCCAAGGTTATGACCGATTCTTCCGCATCAAGACCGTGGTTGGTGGTATTTTTTAACTTGATTGTGCGTTTTTGTTAATGGCTGACTCTGCTGGGTGCACAATCAAAGTGACAAGTTAATTTTGTATTGAAAAAATAAAATTTTAAAAACATTGTTTCAAACTTTCACAACACAAGACTCTAGATTTCTTTTCTTAAATAAATCATATTAAATTACCACAAACTCCAAGGACCGGCTCAGCTTTCCCAGTCACCGAGACTCAATCACTACAAAACTTTAAACCTTAGAAAATAACACATCCCTGTATGATCGTCTTCGAATGGTGAAAATCATCATACACTACACACTAGAAGATCAGCAAGCTTTTGATCCCAACAGATCACACTAAGCGAGCATATACCACTGACTTATTCTTACACTTGAGATATATGTTTTTTGTATGCCAAGTGGCAAGAAGTGTGGACATAGAGGATAGAGAGACCTCAACTCAAATACTTACAAAGCTCTCAATTCCATATTCAAAGTTAAAGAATGAATTTATGTGAAACAGTTTGGATTTTTAGAGTTTGTGAGGCAACGGCCATAGGATCAAGGGCCTAATTAAGCCCTCTGTGAAGTGGTCTAATAAAGACCTATAGGATACCCACTAGTTAGGCTAAATTCCTTTACTACCCGATAAAGGTAAGTGTTCCATGGACCCTTCAATGGATTCAGTAGAGGTCACATCTCTGGAATGTGTAGAAGATCATAATAATGTTTCTCTGGCTGAAAGACGTTCCTCATTTGCTAATGTTGAATCTTCTTCTTCGATAATCACTATTGATGATCTCAATCCATCTACTAACTGGGAACTTCCTGGTATCTTACCTGAGGAAGTATATAAAATGAGATGGTGGTAGTACCAGTCACATACACAAATAAAAATAAGCTGAGTAGATGTTTCTTTTAGGGAGAACCAGTTCACATAAATCTGATCAACAAAGAACAAATAGGCTGGGAAAAATCTAAAGGTTATAAATATGCACATCTTGGTGCAGTCAAGCTTGTTCTAGGGGTACTTTAGTTCGGTCTTTCCTTCCTGTATCTTCTCTCTATGTAGTTATTGATACTAGGCATAAAGAGTTTGTTGATGGAGTCATCGGTGGCTTTGTTGGCCCTTTTCACAATGGCCCTTGTTTTGGAACTATTTTTCTGAAATATTCTGTCAGTTAGATGACCCCCACATCTATGATTTACTTAAGGCTTATATCTTACCCCAAGGATTTAAAATGGATACTAGATCTAAAACCATTTAGTTAAATTCTTTGGTTGTTGTTCGCTTTTGTAATGATTGTCTTCAACCCCTCAGCCGTAAAGTTCATGATAGCTCTCACTTGCTAAGTGTTGTGGAGTCAAACAAATCCAAGCAATCCACTCCTATAACATTTAATTGGATTGGCATAAATTACCCAAAGCAATGGGAGGTCAAATACAAAGAACTAAGTCAAAAACAAAAAATGTTGAATAATCAAACAATTGTAAATACTCCCATAGTATTTGGCACTTTCCGGTTACCTAATGGATTTTCCACTCCTATGTTTACTCCTCTCACTAGATCTATTTTTGTAAATTCATCCTCCTCTTCTTCATCTCAAATAGTGTGGAATCAACCATACTCTTCGCGCCCTTCAACTTTCTTTTCATCTAGTGCTTTTAAATATTGAGCATAAAGGACAACACTCTAAATGTCTTGCTTGCAAAATGTTTTTACAAAGAATGAGAGCCAAAAATAAAATCCCAAGCTTATTCATGTTCTCCCTCCCCAGAAGTGGACTAGGTTATGAATTCAAAACACCAAAGGGTGATACTTTCATTCCTAGAAAAAATCTTCCTGATACTCCTTTCAGACAATTTTCACATGATGGCAAATCTAAAAGGGAGTACCTTCCTCATAGGTCCTATGTTGTATCTGAAACTATCTCAGATGAAATCAAACTAAAAAATTATGGCAATATGCAACATCAGTTAACAACTCGGAATCTAGATGATATGGCTCGTGATATCCTCCTCTTAAAATAGAAAGCCAATGAAGAACATGAGCAGATCACTCTGCTTAGAACTAAGATGGATCTTATTGATCATTTGTTACAAGATTTTGATGAAATAAAGAATGCTATTGTTACAGCTGTAAACAAGCTAGAACAACGCTTAGATGTTTTGGGAAAACTCTTCATTAAAACCCAAAACGTAGAGAAAAAGACTAAGTTTGTCAATCAGTGTGCTTTAGAGATTGCCTCTAGAGGTCAAAAAGAGCATAAGGATAAGAAACATGCCATAATTTATTCATTTAGTATGATGAGTATCAAAGAAGAAGATAATAGGCCAGATTTTACCTTTGGACAAGATGAAGAAGAATTTAATGAAATACAGTATTTGGTCTCTCAATTTAAGAAAATGTTAAAATCTCTCCTTGAAAGATATCTTGTAGCAATGGCAGTTCCAAAAAGAGAAAATTCTCCACTTCATGATGGATCTTCTTCCCATCCGGATTTTAATCCACTTGCAGGACTTCCTCCTCCCACTTTTGATGAGGTAGTGAATGATGCTTCTGCCTCTTCTTCTCCTTCTCATAGATTCCATTTTGGCAATAATGGAATCAATAACCGTATTTCTCAAATGCCATAACAACATGTCTTGAATATCCAATGTCAATTGAGGGAAGAAATTAAGACAACCATTCAATTTCTAAGCAAATGGGTTCTTTACAAAAGGACTCAAGACTAGAATATAACGTCTTAGCAATTAATTGTCTAGCTAGTAGCAGGCATGTCAGGTTTGGCATATGAATAGTGGTGGTGGCTTCCTCAAGAAGCCAGAGATGAAATGTTGGTTGCTCAAGATGCAGATGACCAAATTCTCAAAGCATTAGGAAGAGAATTCTATAGTCCGGAAGAAACTGAAGACTTTGAACATCTTGCATCTTTGTTTATGTTTGCCATAATTTGTGATATTAGTAAAAGTGAGCAATATTTCTATTATATGCAGAGTTTGCTTATCTCTTCTGTAAATGCAGACAAGCCAACCTACTTAAAGAATTATCTCAGAAGATTCCCGGGTCATGTTCCAGATGCAGTAGAACAATTCCTAAAATATAAAAGTATTCCCTTGCAAGGACTCTCTCTTTCCCAGCTGCATGGATTCATTATGGAAACATGGCAAGAGTATCTTTTAGAAATGAGAGTTGCAAAGGCTTTAAAAGGCATTCATCCATGTACTCTCCCAGTTTTTGTAAAGATGTGGAAAAAATGCCTGATCGGGGTTGTGGAGCACAAAATAGAGGTCACTTTGGTAAAGAATCTTGCAGCTGCAAGAAAAATAAGGGAAAACCCTTCTACACTAGTGCTCCCATATTTTACCCAGACAAAGCCTACAGATATAAGAAGAAGAAAAGTTTCTAGAAAAGAAAGGATTTTGTCAAGAAACGCTCTACTCCTTATGATAAAGAAAAATGTTTTATTTGTGGCAAGAAAGGCCACTGGGCAAATAAATTCCCTAAGAGAAAATCTAATCATCAGCTTGCAGCAATGTTTACTGATGAATTAGATCCTGCTTGGTGGGATCTTGACTGCTGTGATGCTGACCAATATCCTGAAGGAGAAATAGTTTTTCTCCCAAATGAAGGATCATCTTATTCAGATGACTTAGATCCTTCCATGAATAAATTTGACCCCGCAGAATCCACCGACTCCTCTTTTGATTCCGATCATGATACAAATTTAGGAGGGTGTAATGGTCCTGCGGAATTTTGTTTTTATATGTTTTCCACATCAAAGGATTCTCCTAAAATCATAATTACTTAAATTGATGAAATTTTATTTAGAACACCAACATATCAGTATGTTCTAAGAAAATAATTAAAAGATGAAAAGAACAATATTTTAGCTCAACTAAAAGCTAAAGAGAAGCAACCGGCCAAATCTGACTCTTTCTCTCTTAATATCAACATGAATCAACATTCTATAATCCAACAGAGCTTTACAAAGAATATACTGATATTCATGAAGATAGACAAAGATTCAGAAAAGATAAAGAGCACCTACTCAGGTTGCAGATCAAAGAAAAGCAAAAATCTTTGAAGAATCTTGTCAGAGAAATAGAAGAGCTAAAAAGAATGCTAGAAATAACTATAAGAGAGCAAGATCGATCCTCAAAAGAAGAAATGTACAAATCTTATGAAGAAGCTCTTAAGACCCCTAAAGATAGAAGCATGCCTAGTATCAGTGAAGAAATCTCAGCAGAAGAAGATGACGAACCTACTATGTATCCCGATCCAAATACAGAGCCAATTCTAGGACTGTTTATTGGTCCTAAGTTATATATAAAAGTCTTCTTTTGTTCTCCGG
The DNA here is from genome assembly GCA_027924585.1 of Larix kaempferi. Taxonomy (NCBI): domain Eukaryota; kingdom Viridiplantae; phylum Streptophyta; class Pinopsida; order Pinales; family Pinaceae; genus Larix; species Larix kaempferi. The sequence goes on from BSBM01000827.1 coordinate 2,962,399, forward strand.
AGTTCAATCCATACCAACTAGATTGCATGATAGACTCTGGCTGCTAGATGAATTTGGAAAAAGGACGTGCCATACCATCATTTTATTGGGAATAGACTTCTGATCACGGCATAGCAATCGAAGGAACTCCTATACAGCTACTTGGAAGAGTTCCAGACTTTCCAATTATGATTGAAGGTTTTCCATAAGTTTTGTCTTTAAATAGACTAGACAATATAAAAGAGGATTATATTTTAGGATCATATTTTTTTACTAGAGTTTGTCCTTTTACTATTGATAATAATAAAATGTTGTTCAAATGTACAATAAATGGTAGATTAGTGCCTTATCCCATGTCCTTTGAAGCTAAATCCAAATGCCCAACTCCTGTAAAGAAGCTCAATCCTGCCCCTAATATTGCAGAACTGTTCAAAATGGAAAATTGTATAGATTATGCAGAAATGCACAAGGACTCTGCCTTATCTCAGATTTCAAAAAAGCTTGAGAAATATTGCACCTCTAAAAGTCCTAATTCCTTTTTGTTCAGAGAAAAATATTGTCTCTCTACCATATAATCCTTTGGTTAATCCTAGAGCCCAACAAGCCTCTATAGCCTTAATGTCTCCTATAGAAAAAGATTTTTGTACTAGTGAAATCAAAGACCTGCTTTCTAAAGGTCTCATTGAACCCTCTAGGAGCCCTTGGGCTTGTCATGAATTTATAGTAAACAAGCATTCAAAAATTAAGAGAGGAAAGCTTAGGTTAGTTGTGAATTACAAACCTCTGAATGCAACCCTCCAAAATGTCAGATACCCTCTTCCTTATAAGTCAATCCTTTCACAAAGAATTGCAGGTTGTATGATATTTAGTAAGTTTTATCTAAAATATGGATTTTACCAGATTGGGATTGAAGAAAAGGATCCCTTCAAAATGGATTTTGTTGTCCCACATGGTCAGTATTAGTGGAAAGTTCTCCCATTTGGAATAAATAATGCTCCTTCTGAATTCCAGAAGAGAATGGAAGATATTTTCAGGGAAAATAAATGGGCACTTTTATATATTGATGATATCCTAATTTCCTCTAAAAATTTGCAGGAACATTTAAATCATCTACAAGAGTTCTACCAGCTGGTGTATAAACACGGCTTAGTTCTTTCCAAAAGCAAAATGGAGATTGGGAAAACATAAATTGAGTTTCTTGGTCTATAGATCATTAAAGGCCAAGTAATCCTCCAATATCATGTTCTTAAGGTTGTTTATCATTTCCCGAATCAAATCTTGGAGAAAGTCTAGTTGCAACGCTTCTTAGGAAGCCTTAATTATATTCGACGTTTCTATAAGGGCCAAGATGATGACATCCATATTCTACAACAAAGATTGAAGAAACACCCTCCAAAATGGAGCAATGAAATGACCAAAGCTATTAAAAGAATTAAAGAAAAAGTAAAACAACTTCCTCCTCTGTTCCTTCCCCAAGATACAGGAGACCTTGTCATAGAAACAAATGCCTCCAGCAAAGCATGGGGAGGTGTCCTAATAGAAAATCATGGAGATAAAGAAGAAATATGTGGATATGCCTCGAGTTCTTTTAAGAGTGCAGAATTAAACTAATCCTCCAGCCACAAAAAGATTCTTGCTGTAAAAAAGGCAATAAACCATTTCAAACTATATCTGAAACCTGTAAAATTCTTGATCAGAACAGATTTAAAAATCATGCTTGGAATTTTTAAGAATGAAAGTTTGATGGCTGAAAATAATTCTAGAATTCCTAAATGGTTTATGTGGCTTCAAAATTTTGATTTCAATATTGTATATAAACCTAGTTATCTAAACTATATTGTTGATATGCTACCCATAGAAGAATCTCAGCCTAGTCCCGACATGTTCAACGTTGGTGCATCAGATGTTGGACCGTCAAATAAGAGATATGGCACATGGTATGTAGAAAGCCATAGGAAAAAAGAATTTTTCAAGACCCCGTGAGTTCTCCAGAGCGTCTGGCATTTCTGGAATATGCCAGCAATTAAGAAGCATACAAGCAGCTTTCCATCTCATTGATAAGACAAATTCACTCTTCTCCTATGAAAATTGAAATTTTAGAAATATGGGAGAAAACAACATTTCTAATTCTCAGAAATGCATATTATAAGTTATCAGACTTAAATGATATCTAGCTAGATACTGCTGAGTTTGATGGGAAAAAGCTTTTCTTTGTTGATATAGGCCGTGGTTATTTAACATGGACAAGTTACCATATGATTCTAAAATTTTGTAGAGAACAAGGAGAGATCATAATTTGCGGAGATCCATCCTCCTTAGTTCAACAAAAATGGCCAGGATGGACAAAAGTATTTTTTGATAAGTTCTGTCCTAGAAAAGATTGGGTCTAGACATAAAAAAATTCATAATAGTTTCTTCATAAAATTCTTGTTAGCTCTGCTTCCCTAAAGATGAGCAAGGTTCCTGCTCGGAACGTCGGTTTCCAATCTCTTATGCAATGAAAAATCCAGAAGACTATGGAAAAAATAATCTTATTTCACCAAATGATACATAAAATCATAGTATTACGTAAATTTGAAACATAAAACTATAATTAGTATCATAATTATAAATAAAATATTTAAATTTGATAATTATTAAAATTACAAAAATAAACTAACAAAACTATATCTATCTATCTATATGTCTATGTATAGAAGGAGAGAGAGTGTGTCGTGACCAATGCTTAAATTCGAGGTTTCAACCATGTCAAGCAAACAAAAAATTCATGACATTGTAATAGTTTTATTATCCTTCAATTTGCATTTACATAAATTTATTGTCTTCAATTTTAGTTTCGCAAAAACTATACAATGTGATTATTTAAAACTAAAAGATTGATGATTGTTTTCAAGGTCCAGGGCAATAGATTCAAGAAATAAAAACACATTTCCAATATAAACAAATAAAAAGTAAAACAAGGTGACGATGGTTATTAATGTCCACTAAAACCAATTGTGGTCTATTAGGCCTTTAAAAATGTAAGGAATCAATTGGCTTTATTTAGAATAATTTTGTTTATGTGCTCAAAAAGCTTTAAAAGAAGCATTCCTAGATCACCATAGTTGTAATAAGTTAAAAGGTATGGAAGACATCTATTGTAGCGGATTAATCTTTTGAAATTGCAATCTAACGTTCTAAGAGAGTGATTTTTATATTCAACCCTCTTAGTGTTACAAAGAGGACACATTCAAGATTCATTCCATGACATTTTAGGAATTCTTTAATGCTATGTTTCACTATGGATCTCATGAGAGTTTGTTCTTATTTTAACAATGATGTTTCTTCTTTATGCTAGTTGAAATACATAAATACGTTTTATCTTCCAAATTAGGATCGATCACCTCCTTATAGCATCTTATTTTTCTCTTATCCTCTAATTATTTATGGCGCCACAACTTGTCCTTATATTTAGATGTAATAATATTTTAATATTATCATTTTTATACAAAGTGACCTCTTCCTCGACTCCCCAATGATTTAGCTAAGGGCCAGTGCACAAAGTTGCTCCCCAAAACTATTGCAACAAGGCCGCGCTAGTGGGGAAAAAACAGGAATGCGCACGCGCCTAAGGTAGCGCGCACACGCCATTAGGTTCGGTACCGAACTGGGGCGCTGCGCATTCCTGGCGCATGCACGTTCCTAGCATGCGCATGGACAAATACGTGCATGCTCCCCTGTTAAGGTTTAAAAAAAAACAACCTGATTTCTTTTCATTCTTACCATTTCGGCCGAACGTGGATGAACCACCGCGTGCGTAGAGCTACAGCAACCCAAGTGCACCATTTCCACTCAAAAAACCAACTTCATCCATCCACCAATTGCATTGGATAGGTAAATGCCATTGTTTTTTTCATTTAATTCATTGTTTGTTTGTTTGTTCATTTTTGTTTGTTGATTAAATTTGTAATAATCCCCAAATTATTAAAAGAATAAAGAATTTTTCAATTCCAGAGTGTAAACCCACACAATGAATGAACAAAATGTTAACATGGAGTCTATTGGAACCAATGAAAACCCTCAACAAAATCCAAATGCCCAAGAAAATCAAAACCCCCAACAAAATTTGGCCAATATGACTTGAACCATTCTCTAAATGAGATGAAAGTGCACACTCGAGAACTAAGAAACATAGGGGAACCATCTCGGGTGTCCCTTGCCACCTCAATTGAGAGCTCAATTGACTCCATCATCCATGCACATCGCCAATTGATTGACATGACTGAGTATAGAGCTAGGATGCAGGAGTATTATTCCACGGGCATTTCCAAGGAGGAAATAAAAGATTTGAATATTACAAAGGCCCAATTGTACACTATGTTCACCGATCCAAGAACACAACAACCACCAGACATTAAAAAGCCATGTGTTTGCATGGATTGGTGTCATTTCCAACCATGGAGGGACAATTGGATGCATAGGTGGTTCATGGTTTATGATAAACCTACCTGCAATAATAGGGAGGTTCCACAGTACTTCCTTTGGAAACTGTGGGCTGAGTTTTCCCTCGATTTACATGTCAATTATTTTAACATAACTGAGTTCTAGGGTGTTGGGCATGACTCTACCCAAGATCGACCTGTTGCTAGGAGGAACCCACTGAGAGGGCCACCAATTCCTAGGTGCGAGCCCAACCCCTCTCCCCAGCCGCCTCAGTTACCCCACAAACTTGATCAGATCGAGGACGCGATGAGGAGTGTTGCACAGGGACTGCTTAGACACACTACCTTTGTAGAAGCTACTACAGTGGAGAGACAGGCTGACCTTGATAGAGACGTAGGTGCAGGGCCTTTAGGACAGAGTCAGGATAGACCTGTCACTGGTGGTACCCATGCTGGGCCTTCTAGTTCCACTGGGACAATGCCACATCTTTGTCCCCATTGTGGGCACACTTGCCTTGGCTCGATCGAAGGTTGCTATATGGAGCAGTTTAGCACTTTTTTTAATGTGTTTTCAATCATCACTTGATAATTTGTAAAGTAATTTTAAAGTATGTGTGCTTGACTTAAACTAATATTTCAATGTACATCTATTTAGAGTTGACATGTCATCATGGGAGAACGCAGCATCTCCCAACCTGGATGCAGCAATGGCAGCTGCAACTAAGATTGTGGCACCTCACATAGAGGTATTTTTAGTACCCCACACAATATTGTTATTACTTATGGCATTTCTATTTTTATGTATTTATATTTATGACATACATGATGATAGTTCATACAATTTATTTTAATATTTTGATTGACTGAATAATTACTGGTTTAATATTTTTATAACGTGCATGCATTTTGGTGTCCACAGGTATGCACGTAGTACGATGACCAGCCATCTCCGTCGAGGGTCGGAAGATCACCATATACACAGGTACAATGTGTAGTTAAAAGCACGCTTTTAATTTGAAATGTTACAACATATTATGGTTTAATTTGTTGTTTATTTACTAAACTATGATATTATAAATCTGTATGCAGGGGCCACCAACAGCTGCAAGCCTCTTTAGTCCCATGTTTCCACCCTCTCCCATGAGTCGCCCCCCTCGCCTCCATCCAGACCCCTCCCTCCATCCACCCCCTCCCTTCCATCCACCCTCCCCTCTCTGTCCATACTCCCCCCTCCATCCATCCTCCCCCATTCGTCCATGCCCCCCCATTTATACATCCTCCTCCATTCATCCATGCCCCCCCGTTTATCCATCCTCCTCCATTCGTCCATGCCCCCCCTTCCATCCAGCTTCTCCCCTTTGTCCACAAGCTCCCTTATATCCATCCTCCTCCCTCTATTCAGGACTAACCTCCCATTCACCATACCTCAACATCCCCCCTAGCCCTTTTGGGTCAATACACCCTATTGTCTAGCCCGTAGGGATTTATAGTCCACGATGTCCTTGTCCACCCCATACCACCATGTCCTCTTCCACCACATCATCTCTAGTTCTCGCCACTATTCTGGCAACTACTATGGTCGCACCCATAGTTCCTCTATCTGCATATGTGCCCCCCCCCCATGACTGCATTGGAGCAGGTTATCCAGCCAACTGCTCCACCTGCTAGCCCAGAAGCTCAACCATGTCCATTGTCGGAGGTGTTTATGGTGAGAATCAAGTTAATTTATGAAATTTTTTTTATGCATTAACCAAAATTAATTTAAGCAATTATTATTTTTCAATGAAATGATTATCGTAAACACGGGGTCTTCACTAGAAGGCAATATAATATCACATTCATTCATATTGCGGTATTAAATATTCATGAAAACCTAAAAATTATATTGCTTATATATTAAGGGGAAAAGGTTTTTTATTTATTTAATGTAACAATACAAAAATACTTTGGGGTCTTTTTTATATGGGTAAACTAACAAATATCCGCCAAATGGAGATGGCGGAATCACGGCCGAATGAGAAATCGGGTAGAGGCAAGGCTCGGGCTTACTAGTATGCAGGGAAATCGCGTCTTGAGGCATGCTTGAGGCCATGGGTTTCATGGTGAAGTGGGTTTCCAGTGGATCATAGTGGAGAGACAGTGGTCATTGATAGCCAATTGTTACCAATAGCACTCAGCCAGTTGTTACCAATAGCCTTGGGAGGCTCTAAGCCTCCAGGGCCTATTATAGGCCCTCGATAGGCCTTGGGGGCTTGAATACACAACCACTCATGCCTATTACAGGCCTTGGGAGGTTTAGTCAGCCTCCTAGAGCTTGTTACAGGCCCTAGGGGCTTGGATACCTAGCCCACAACAGGCTTAGTCAGCGATTGGGGAACTGCAACATGCAATCTAAATGTTGTACTATGTGCATTGGCTCTAGTGACATACAAGACGTGATCTCCTATCTCTTCATTAGACCATTAGATGTTGCAAATCATAATGATATGTGGTTAGGTAATTGCATTGTGGGTGAAGTAATGTGCATCCACAATATACATCAAAAGAAGCAAGGTGCATTGTACAATGCATGTGGGGTCATAAGAGGGGTATCATATCAATATACTAGGTAGAAATATAAAGGGGTATAAAAAATGTAAATGAAAAAATTGATATATACAATATCTAGTGAAAATAGGTTTTTTTTAAAATTGGGAAGGCATATTGGGAGGGGGTAGAAAAAACGATTTTGGAAGGTATTTTGCAATATTTAGTGAAATTAGGGGTATTGTTTCATATGCCACGAACAAACGTGCTATGATAGCGGTTTATTGAGTGAAGACCCCATGGTCGTAAATGTTGTAGGGTGGAATTGCTGAGAGGCTCAGCAAATCCAGGACACCTACTTCTCGTCTCCCACTCGCATAAGCGATGAGTTATTTAATATTTGAATTGTACATTCATTTTATAAATGTGGTAAATGTTACAAATGCTTGAAACTAATGGTACCTTATATCATTTGTTTCAGAACGTGGAGACACAATCTTCTCCTAGATGGAAGAAGACTTGAGGTAGCAGTAGCTCCAAGAAGAGGAAGATCGATTTTGGAGATGCACTAGGGAGTGACCGGGGTGGTCACAATGCTTGACACATCATGTTATCTACATTAGCCACGATGTGGCACCTTTGGGCACTAGTTTCCGTGTACTTTGTATCTACGACACAGGTTGCCATGTATTTTGGATCTACGGAACAAGTTGTCGGATTTTGTATAGGGCACTAGTTGCCATGTATTTTGGATCTACGACACGAGTTGTCAAATTTTTTATAGGGCACGAGTTGCCATCGTATGTACATTGGGAACCATATTCCACTATTTTCCTAAAAATTTATATATTTGTTCGAGTTTTGTTCCACTATGGTTTTATCTCATGGATTTATATATAGTTTTGTTCGAGTTTTGTTCTATATATGAGTATAATGATTTGGATTCAAATGTATGTCACGGTGATTTTGGATGAAACCTAGAGCACCATTTTAGGGTTTTTATTGCAACGACAACAATTATTAAGGCCAATATTTCAAACAATATGTAATTTTAACCCTGAATAAAAACGAAGGTGATTTTGGGAGGACCATTTTTTTATTCGGAGATCAAGTTCACTTGAATCCAAGGCAAGTTCTCTCACAACTCAGTTAATATTCTGACTACATAGTACTCTAGGCAACTCATCCAACCATAAAAATTCATAGCACTCTCTTCCACTACCCTACTTAACACAATGAATATATGCTCTTTCTCTACTCAATAATCCCTTAGGGATATTGTTCCCTTACAATGGTCTTTAGTATAGGTAGAAACGATAAAATCCAATAAATTATTTTAGGAAATAACTAGATAATGAATACAACTTGTTTCCTAAGCAACCAATGAGAAACATTAACCAACAGGTGAAGAATTTCTACATTTCCTAAGCTTTAATATGTTCATATACAACCCCTCTCTCTCTCCCCTAACATCTACAAATTCCTCTTTTATACTTCTAATTCTGTCATTTTCAAATTTGGTTAATGGGTAACAAATATAGAGAATACAACATGAGGGGCAGAGAGTATGAAATTGAGAATTGGAGAATAATGGGATAATGATCCCCAATGAGGTAGGAGAATGAAGTACTCCTCACATTTCAACAAACTAATTTTACTTTGCCCAAGCTTGCATAACTACACAAGGTAGACTTCTTCACCAACTTCCACATGAATTTATGATTGGATTCACAGATAAAGGAAGTGGATGAAGTTTATTGAAGGCACATGATGAAAAGGTGGGAGTTCTTCGAATGAAACTTGGTAATGGACGATTAATTTCTCATAAGATCCCTCTATGTTTCTTCTCCAGTGGAATCACAACCCATCCTGTGGTCTTTGCAACCATCTTTGATTGATATATATTAAATTATAACATTAAGATTTTCATAGCTTTCAGTTCATTGTGGTAAGCCTACCACATCGTTCATACAATTGTATTTACAACATCTACATGACTAACCATTCATTAGTCGAGGCTTGGCATTGATATGCATATTTACAACATTTATATCAAGTCCAATGTAGCTTCAAAACCCCCCCAAAACTAGTTACAATCTCATCCATACTGGGAAATACATCATTACTGATAATAATAACTACATATAATCCGCATAAATTATATTAATAGCCAAACAACAAAATTTTTGGAGAAATACTGAGTAAAACCCTAGTTTCCAAAATGGATCTACAAGATGACACATGGGCTATGGGACCGGAGGAGAGGGGCACCCCTAACACTATCCCGATGTCTTGAATCCAACGGATTCAACAGTTTGTTGATCCAAGCCATAGCCATCATTCTATGGCTCGTTCTGTCTCCCATCAAAAGGCCTTCAGGGACACCTACTGGATACCTACCGGAGGCATAGAATTCCAACCGTGCAACAAAACCGGGTTCCGTGGAGTCCTGCAAGTGTGTCTAGGAAGGTTCCAGCTAGGAACGCTAGCCATAAGTGTTCGGTCGATGATTTTGCAAATTTGACCCCAATGTGCAAATATTGCACACTCCCTTACTGAGCAAAACCCTAGTTTCCAAGATGGACCTACAAGATGACACTTGGGCCATGGGACCGGAGGAGAGGGGCAACCCTAGCACTATATAAATGCTCTCCTAGATAATTAATTAATATAAATGCTTTCCATATTTCTATAAAACATAAAAAAAACTTGACTAAGAAGCATATAATGATATAATACCAGAGCCATTTCATGATGGAAGAAGATATCCTGATCAAGGGGAGCTTCATTTGCAGTCCACACTCTTCCGAAAACATTGTTTCGAGTGCCGGGTCCCTTGTACAAATGCTCATCCTGATCCAAAGGAATCCACAAAAGCATTGAAGTCAGATGCTGATTCCATACACTCAAATCCTCTGAGAGGAAGAGCCCCATATTCATGTAACTCGTATTGAATCTAGTCTTTCTCCTTTATTATAAACCCTAAAACTGTATCCATCTCTTCATCCTTAGATTGATAATTATGATATTGATCAGTTGTTCCAGGTATCACAACTTTGGGAAACAAGCAACCATTTTCAATCTGATTTTTCTCCATAATTTTACCTTCTTTCATCATAGCTGACATTCTTTAATCAAGATGATCCAAGAAAGAAACAGATATGGAGGAATTGGGTAATACTGCCCAGTGCCCAGGTTCAAGAATGAAACAGAGATTAAGGAATTGGGCATTACAGGTTCAGTTGTATGTATCTTTATATGGAATTGTAGAGTAATACTGCCAAGGTTATGTTGACTCAAACCCAGTTGACAGGGGTTCCCATCACTGTCGACACCAACCCACCGCGATCTCCCTAAGTACCGACCCAGATAGGTTTTACCCTGTCCAGCAACACCTGCAAAGCAGATGAGGTCTCACTCGAGGTGATCAAGGGAGAGTGGACGGAACCATGTTTCCGTCGAATGAAGGAGGATGATTTTGGCAATACTTGCTTACTTAACTTATTGCAACATTCAAGTTTAACATCATTCATATTTATAGTATCTTTCCACATAAACATTCATTGTGACATGTATAACATTAAAGTATTAACTGCAGCAAGAAACCATCGCAACATGCATAAAAGGTACACAAGGAATTTCACCAAACAGTTCTGTCATGTCATATTACTTCAGCAAAAACCCTGATACAACATCTCTGGAAAACTAGATCTCGACAATATCTCTTGATCTCACATACAGACTCAAATATGTGCACAACCAACATCCTCCGATCCGTACTAAGCTATCATTACACTTACAACTTATGAATATATATAGGCTTCCGCCTTTACAATGCTTGTCCACTTACTAACAACTTCTGAACTGACACTTGGACAAATGACCCAAAATCTAACTAACATGGTCCAAATGACCCAAAAACCCGCCTACTGCAGTACAATTAACTCAAAATTACATATCATATAGTCTAATGACCCAAAAACCTGCATTTTGTAGTACAATCAACTCAAAAATACATAAAAATACTCTAGCCTTCTACCTTCCGTGACGTCTTCTGACATGTCGCAGCATTGTCGATGCTGTGATTCTTCCTTACCAAACCGCTTGCCAACAGGCCCCCAACACAATCTTGTGGCTCACCCTCGAGCCATGTCAACTAGACATGGTGTATTATGTGGTCTTGACTTTGAAGTCCTCATACTGCTGCTCGACTGTCATCACCATTTCCTTTGCTGCCATAGCCGCCTCTTGATTATCGATGACATCCTGGGGGATGGGTGTTCAATCTGCTTCGCATCCACCTATTGACGATGTCCCTGTACTTCCTGTAGAAGTTCGCCAGCCTTTGTCATAAACTGGCCACCAACATCCTGAAACTCCTCCAGCTACATGGCACGCTTCTTCTGTCGCTCATCGGCCTTGGCAATGCGCTATTGTAGATCTTTCAAATCCACAGACTTGGCAACCTGCTCCATGGGTGGCATCACGTGCATCACCGCTTTGAGTGTCGCCAACTGCCCCTCCGCTTCTTGCCGAACCTTCATCAACTGTTCAACCTGCTCATCCTGAACGATCTGGCCCTAGAACTGCACAGTGTCAGTTGTGAGCCTCGTTGCTATTGTTTCCATCTCCACCAGCTACATTGCTATCTCCTCAATTGCACGTTTGCGGTCATCCACTTCTGCTTGAGGGGTGTCGGGGTTCACCTAGGATTTTAGCTATTGGTTCTTGTGTCGTAACTGGACATTGACAGCCCCCATTTTCTGCACATGTTGAAGCATATCCACCTCTTCAGTAGGCTCCGGCACATGGTGATAAGCCTATGCAATGGCCCGATCAACCCACACACTGTCATCCCACATATTGGCCTTCTCCATGATAAGGCGGTCCTGCTCTTTCTTCAATTCTTCAATCTCATGAGCCTTCTCAGCTCGTTCCTTCTCGATGTCTTCCTTGAGCTCATCCACAACCTGCTGTGCTGCAGCGGCCCGTCCTGTCAACTCTGCAATGGTTTCTTGTGCAGCTGCCTCACGGTCCTGCAACTTCGTGCACTTAACACTGATCTTGTGCATTCTTTCAGCCATTTCTCGGATAGCCATCGTATGCATAGTTGTCAATCCTTGCACCGGCAATGCGTTAACATTGATGGACACCATATTCAACTACTGCAGCAAGGTGTTCACGTCCTCATCTTCAATCACAATCGTAGTCAGGGGAATCTCCACATTCCTAACCCGTGGCTCGGTGCTGATTATGATAACTTGTGGTGCTACTTCTTCTTTAGGTGCCCTCCACGAAACCATGTCACACAAAGAGTCCATATGAGCAGTGAGCGCATGGAATCCTTCATCTATCGCCCTTGTCATATTCTGAGCTGCTGTGATGGATGCATCAGTGATTGCTTATACGAGACGACCCAGGTGCGCTTCCGTCAACAGGGGCAGCCCACTGATTATCGCAGGGTCCTGCTGCCCTTTCATTCTGTTTTCTTCTAAGGCACAGTCACTGTCATCATCTGTCGGTGTCTTGATGGATTCTTGGTCTGAGTCATGATGGCTGTGTTGGTCCTGCGTCGATACACAATCATCTGGACCTTGCATCGGTTCCCCAACCTCAATCTTAGCCAACCCCATAGGTTCACGCCATTCCATTGGCCATTCGTTCACGATAGCCTCCAACTCTATCATCGTTACCTTGTATGATGTCAGCAACCATTTCCTATCTGGGTCACGACAAGATTGGATATAAATTGAATGTGGTCTAATTTTAAATACCATGACCGGCTTAAACTCCACTGCGGTTTCTTCAGACAAATGGGGCACCCTTGTTGTAGCCACACAGAGCATCTCCCAATATAACCAAAACAACAATGTATAGTCCTTATTTCGTTCTTGTTCTCGGACAAACCACAGGTTTTGATACTGTGCACCCCGACCCTCTTTCACAGCGTCAACCTCCATACCCTGGTACACGTTGAGCTCCTTCCAAGCTATGAATGCAATCAATAGCAATAGCCAGCTATATGTGAATGAGTCCTTACTGGCTTGAACCACCGTGGCATCCTCCGCCATCTGATTCAGCAGAAACATCGACCAGTTCATCTGCACCCCTGCCGCACACTATTCAGCACATGCCACAATTCCTGAATTACACTGATTGGGTCGGCCACCCCGTGCCATTTTGCAGGAAAGTATCTTGGTGCTGGTGATCACCGCCTTATCATTGAGGCTACTGGTGCAGTAACCCCGACCATCCTTCTCCAACTTGTAGTGCTTAACCAACTGCGCGGCCAGCTTTTTGTCATTCTCCTTTCCTCGGAGATACAGCGACAGGTCGACACCATCCTTGGGAAACTTGGTAATTTCTGCATCAAGTGCACTGTGACAGGAATTCATTTGTCCAGCCACAACGTACCGTCGTGAAAGTAAGCCAGCAGCTGCTTCACACATGCATTGACCTCAGGCAGCCATCCAAAATGTGGCATATTGATAAGGCCTAGCAGGCTTGCTTGTTGCAAACCCTGCGCCCAATCACGCGAAACCGGCTTACCGGTCAATTGCGATCCTGGCTTATACGGGTGCGACGTAATCTCCTTGTACGCCACCATATCATGGTCATCATATTTCAGATGCATCAGTGTTGGTCCAATGTCAACAGAGCACTCCATTCCTTCTGGAAGTGTAGGCATCCACAATGGGTACTTCTGATTCCTTTGCACCTTCCGGGAAGGTACCTCGGGTACCCCAGGTCGACTGGGGAGGACATACCCTAGGATATCGGTGGTCGAGATTCCTTCCCATGCAGCGGACTCATCAACCTGACGGTTGGACGACCCCACTTCCCCTTGAGCTTACCCTTCCCAAGCAGTGGAGGATCGAAGATGTCGCTTGCTGTACGGGGATTCAGATAGCTGACATACCCGACGCTTCTTAGCAATTACAAACTCTCCCACAGGCATGCTTGCAATCTCGGCCTCAAGATTGACGTCTCTGGCAGACTCGACTTCTTCGTCAATGGCAATCCTGGTGAAAGGAGACTCGACTTCATTTCTAATCTCAACTGTTTCTAGCTCTCGTGACATATCTTACCCAACTTCGCAATTGATGGCTTCACTGACGTAATTGAAAGACCCACTCAACACTCAGCACTCTACAAGTTCAATGGAACCTTTCCCAACTCACAATGACACGCACTAGGAAATAACAATGCTCGACAACACTGCACAGGCACTTACCAATTGAATTCTCAGTGCCTTCCGACCAAGTTCGACCCATTCTTATAGCGTCCAACCAAATCCTCCATAATCATCACTAAATCCTGCCTTAACTCAACCGAAATCTAGTATTAATGACGCAAATCCATCGTCAATCCTGTCAACCGATCGGCTAGATCTGCCATTAATGCCCATCGTTCGAACAAGCATCGTTAATTAGTTGTTTTAACTTTTGGCATTTATTGCTGATTTGACCCAATCGCAACCCTGCCACTTGTCGCGGACCACTCTGGACTTGTGGCACAAGCCTCCCTGCTTTCACATTCTATTCCTGTTGGTGTGCCATCCTGCCACCGATCAACCTACACATACATTTTTTTTTTCCGATACAACTCAGGCATCACACTGTTCCAAGCCCGACTGATAGGGCTTCATCCTGCTACCATTAATCAAATTTGGTAGCATCGCTCCATCCAACTACTGCAACTGGACCCCTCCTCTTGAAGTAATGCTACTGATGCGATACGGACCAATCCAATGCATTTGCAATTTTCCTGGATGTTTCATAAACTTGATGTCGTACAGCAGCACCAAGTCACCCTGTTGAAACTATTTGTTTTTTATGTGGCAATCATGCCAAGCCTTTTGACGGTCCTTTTCCACTCCTTGGTGGAATCCTGTGATAAAGCGATCTTCTTCCAGCTGGACTAACTGCGCTAGACGTCCTTCCAATGCTGTTGCTTCGTCCATACCTGTCACTTCTGCTATGCTCAGACTCGGAACAATATAATCCATTGGCATAATCGCTTCTTGTCCATATACTAGATTGAATGTCTGTCCCGTCAACCTTTTACATGTGGTGTGATACGCCCACAACACTGCTGGGATTTTTAGATCCCAGTCATCGCAGTTCGCATTGCACACCTTTGTTAGCACATGTTCCAATATCTTATTGAAAGCTTCCACCGTGCCATTTTCTTGCAAACGTTATGGCGTACTCTTCTTATGCTGTATCTGCAGCTCCTCTGTCAATGCGCTGATGGTGCGATTAAGAAAGTGGCTACCTTGATCACTCAGTAATATCTTGGGGCAGCCGAAGCGAGTGATAATGTTGTCAAACAAAAACTACGTAGCCGTGGCTGCGGAACAATCAACAACTGGTGCAGCTTCTGCCCATCTTGTCAAGTAATCTGTCACCGTGATGATATATCTGGCACCAGTGTGTTTACCTAGTGGATTGATTGGTCCCACAAAATCCACTGCCCATTTTTCAAATGGCTGTAGCGTTAACTGAGGCATCAGTGGCATCTCATCCCTCGTGGATGGCTTCCTGGTTCTCTGACAAACATCGCAGAGTCGCGCATAGTCTGTCGCATCACTATGCAACGTGGGCCACCAAAGCCCTGCACGAAGCACCTTCCTGGAAGTCGCTCGATCGCCGTAGTGCCCTCCAGCCACGCCTCTATGTGCTTTGGACAATATCTACGCTTTCTCATGTGGCAAGACACACCATCGCAATATCTCGTCTGCACCCATCTTGTATAACCCACCTGTGATTAGCTGGAAATTTGCAGCCTTGACCACCAGTTGCTTCTTCTGACTAGTGGTGAACTCTTCTGGTGCGGTACCCGTTGCCATAAATTGAATGATTTCTTCAAAATAGCCATTGGCTACTTCAACCCTAAACAGTTGTGCATCAGGCAACCTGTCTTCAATATTAGTTGGCTCCTCTCCTGTTTCAATCCACGATAGATGATCAAGGCCGGAATTCAACTGTCCTAGATTCACAATCACTTCAAAGTCGAACTCTTGAAAGAGAGTAACTAGTGGCATATCTTCCCCCCCAACATAGGCTTATTGACCAGGTATTTCAATGCAGAGTGGTCTGTGAACATCTTAAAATGTCCGTCCAATAAGTAGTGTCGAAACTTTTGCAGCGCATAGACCATCGCCAATCCTTCCCTCTCAGTAGTGGTGTAGCTCCTTTCGGCGGATGATAGTTTCCGACTGGCGAAAGCAATAGGGTGATCAAGATCCCCCTCTCCTGGTTACGCTAGCACCACACTGAGTGCAATTGACGATGCATCAACATGGACATGGAATTCCTTACTCCAGTCCAGAAATACTAGTATCGGTGCTGAAGCCATCTTAGCCTTCAGCTATTCAAAACTATCCTGACATTCAGTGCTCCTTTGAAATACTGCATCTTTCTTCAATAGCTTTTCCATAGGGATGTTAATCGCTACATATCCCCTTATGAACTTACGATAATACCCAGTATGTCCCAAATTCGCCCTCAACTGCTCAACCGGTTCAATGATACCAGCATCCAACATGCGATCAACTTCTGCCTTGAACTTCTCCTTATGTCGCAGATTTAGCCGATAAGGTCGTTGCCTAATCGGTTTATCATCTAGTTTCAAGGGAATCTTCATCTCTCCTATATCACCCAAAATACCTTTCATTTCAGAGAACATTGTAGGAAAAAGGTCTTGGAACTCATGCAGTAACTCAGTGACCTTTCCCATCATCTCGTCATCCCAATAATCTCCAATATTCATGAACTTGGGAGTGGCCTCCGTCCCAATATTGATCTTGTGAAGCGTCAAGTGCTGACTGAACAGATCAGTTGGCACACCAGGTGGAATCACGTCGCAACTTCCTTAAGACTCCGGAATATTGACATTCCGTGGATCATCACCGTCTTTGGGCCCACCAGTGATATTATAACATTCCATTATGGATTGCATCTAGCAGTGCGTGTGCGGGTCCACCGGGTACGCCACGGGAACAACCTTTAGAACCACATCACGGATGATTTGAAGAGTGTTATGGACATCCGAGTTGGGATCACAAAACTGAAAGTATGAGTAAAACGTATTGTCATCTCCAACCAACTAGTGATTTCTCCCTGTAATTCAGCTGCAGTATACCATGACCGCGGCAGTTCATCCAGGGTATGGATAAATGCATGGACCCACTCATTTCTTGGTTGCGATGCCCATAATGTCTGACATTCCATCAAATGGCCTCTAGTATCATTCCAACCATCATATTTACCTATGTGGTAAACCTCGGTATCGTCGAAGCGAACCATCATCAATATTCTGCATTTCGACCATCCATCAATTGAGGCCTTGTGTGTTTCCCACCAGCATGCTGGAGAAACCTTCAGTGCTTCATCCAATGCTAGCAATCGCTGTGGTTCTGAAACTCTTTCCTTGAACTTCACCAGAAAGGCGGACAAACCAGGCAGGCCTTCGTACACTAGTAGTGTGACTGTTTCAGTTGCAACGCGGCATAGCAACTACATGATTAACCCACACTTGCAGAACGACACCTCATGCAAGCATTTCTTCCAGTGTTCTAATGCATCACTAGAGTCGGAAGATGTAGAGCTCTCACTGTGCCATCCCAGCTCACCGTTGGCAGTTGGATGAATATAGTCTTCAAAAATGTTGAATGCATGGTCCCATCCACTGGGATCTTCGTCCTTTACTGGCTCAATGTATTGGCGTCCTTCAGTCGGATCCAATAGGGCTATGACTCTGAGATCGCGGTTTTCAAAAGTCATCATTCACTGCTTGAAGTTGATTACCGCTCCACTGTCATTATCCCATCCGATCCCCAACAACGCGGGATACGAACTTCCTCCCTCAACCACCTCGATAACATCAAAGTCAGCATACGTCTTCATGCCCTCAATGTCCACCACCAAACGTGGGACTCTCCCGATCGGCATCACTTTAGCGTGATTAGCTAACTGGAGTTGTACAAGAGACCAGCTCAATGGGGGGCTCCCCATTTTCTTCCATGCCTGCTTGGTTAAGATGTTGACATCCGAACCAAGATCCAAAATAATTGAATCAACATCATAGTCTGCAATTTGTTTATTCATTCACATCTCCTTTCCTGTCTTCCGGCGCTATAAGGAGTTTACCGCGGCCTCATGTCGTCCCCTAGTTGGGCGCTGCTACAGCCCTTCAATCTCGGCAAGGGCTGTAGGATCTCTTGCCAACCATAAACAACTCTCAAGAAACTTCTGCAAGGTTCTAGATTGTGCTGATGGACCCGCCTCTGAAGTCGCATAAAAAACAAGGGGCATGTCGCAGATGATAGCTTTACCGCGATCCTGGTCCAACACACGACGTGCGTGAAAGAATGTATCGTGCTCCAACTCAACATCAAATGATACCTTCTTCTTCCTAGCCTTTCGAATATCCCCTACTGTTGCTGCACCTCCCCCCATAATAATTGTGACAGCTGCATCTTTTGGTCTTAGTTCCGCAAAAATTGTTGCAACACTCGCACCCTGATTCTAATGTGGCACCAGGTTCCCTGGTTGGTTCACAGTTTGATTAGCGTTCAGAATGGGACGTTGGTTCTAGTTCTGCACCAGTTGCTGTATCGGTTGCTGCACCTAATTCTGTATTGGCGGTTGTGCCTGGTTCTGCAACTGTGGAACATTCCCTGCCTGCCATCGTGCAATCAACTGTGGGCAGTTCTCCATGGTATGATCTGTAACAAAGCAAAATGTACACTGCGTCTGCAGTAGGGGACAATCGCGCTGATAGTGTCCCCATACTGCACAGTGATAGCACTGAATAGGTCCATGACCTCCTCATCCTCCTCCATGACCAAATCCTTCGCCGCATCCACCCTGGAATCCTCTGCGGAATACTCCTTGTTGTTGGTATTGCAGTTAGTTGTACCGTTGTTGCATCGGAGCTGGTTGCATGCTTTGTGTTTGTTGAACGTACTGTGGTTATTGTGGAGCCATTTGCATCGGGGCATATTGCGGCACAAACTGCTGCTGCGGTACAAACTGTACCTGCGATTGAGGTAGCGGTTGGGCTACCTGTGGCTGTAGTTGCGGTTGTTGTACGACACGCTAGTCATCCTTTACATAGAATGCATCGTACGTTCTCTCGTGAAGTAACCGATATGCCTGGCAATCTTTTTCATCATGTCCCACCAATTTACAGAAAGTGCAATACAGATTCATTGGCTTGGTGACCATTTTCTGCATATATGGACATTCTTCATGGCGATGCCCAAATACCTGACAAACACGACACCACGGCATGCCACCACCATTCAATGGGTTTGGCGCTCCTGAAACCAAATAGTTGCAGAATTAGGGGTAATTGTCCTTTGTATACCCTTCCCCTCAACATTGTGTGCACCATACTTCTTCACACTGCTCCTTGCCCTTCTTCAAATCTTGCAGCTATATGGTCAAGTTAGCCAGCTGTGTCTGTATCTGCGACATCCCAGCCACATTTTCACCAATCGGTGACGCCTCCAATCGCATTGCAATCTCCAGAGCTTCACAGGGCGTTGTGATGTTCTGTTGCATCAATGGTAGCCGAATGTGCAGTAGCAGTGCCGTGATGAACCACTCTTTATGTTGGACAACACTCATATCAAAACTAACCCTTTCCATCAGCGTTTTGAACCGCTGGTCAAAATCCCACATCGTCTCATTGGGATACTGCTTAATTTATTTCAATTCTATGATATATTGAGCCTCAGACTTGGGCTTCCTAAATTTTGCAATCAACCCATCCCTAATCTCATCTAGTGACTTCGCTGGAGCTCCTGTAGGGACTAGAAAAAATTTCATAAACCAATCTAAGGCATGACCTCGCAGTGTTGTCGCCAACTGCCCTTTCTTGACGACATCATCAGTGATTTGTTTTACAGTCCATACTGCTTCACACAAAAGCCAATACTGTTCTGGGTTATCTGTCCCATTCCCATGAAACAATGGTAACTTAGCATCATTTCCCGCCATCTTGGGCTTCCTTCCTGCAGGTACTGAACTACTAGCGATCAAGTTTTGTTGACCCGATGGGGTCGAAGTGGTGTTTCTCACTGGTTGACAGATAGTGAGCGGAGGTGTGGGTACGTTGCTGCTGGGGTTAGGTCCTGCCTCTATCCTGGGCGTAGCCTGTACGTCCTTATCCGGACTGTGAGGTCGCTTCGTCTCATGTGGTCTTCCTTCATGAACTTGCAATTCGATCGCAGCAGGACCTTCTCCTATCCTCTACCTCTTTTCCTGTCAAAACCTCGTTGCTCCCCTTGTAAGACCACTCTCTTCCTCGGCTTCACTCACAGTCTCATCATGACCTGCACCCATCTACCCCTGATCATTCCATGCACGGCCCCCCTGCTGTCGCGATACCCATGGCCTCCACCCACCAGGATACTTACTGATCTATATGCATCTTCAATATACACTTTTCACAAATAAGCATCTTAATGGATAGTTGGAGCGACAACAAAAACCTTCCCCGGGGTTCGCGGAAGAAATATCTTTCAGCTTCACTATAGGACTTTTGCGTATCAATCGTGAATTCAGTGATATACCCTTCCAAGATGCTATCAAGCCACGCCTCGATATCCCTTGATGCTTTATTGTCGACTTCTTGCAGTTTTTGGATCAACTCCGGGGTCCAAGTCATTGGCTCACCAACTTGGTGGTTCCTTTTCTGAAATGTCAACTTCACCAACCACTCGAACAAAAGGACCGAGAATTCACAGAAAAACCATTCGTGCAAACCGTCGTGAATATATCTGCCCACCCACTAATCTACTGTTAGTAGAGAGTTCCGACTTTCTTCTTCAATAAACTCCTGCAACTTCTGATCAAACCAGCTCTGTATTTCTGGTTTCGTCGGATGCCACAACATGTCCTCCTTTCACTTTGCACATGATCCCAGCAACGGAACCATTTGTTGACTCAAACCTAGTCGACAGGGGTTCCCATCACTGTCAGCACCAACCCACTGCGATCTCCCTGAGCACCAGCCCAGACAGGTTTTACCCTGTCCAGCAACACCTGCGAAACAGATGAGGACTCACCCGAGGAAATCAAGGGAGAGTGGACGGAACCATGTTTCCTCTGAATGAAGGAGGATGGTTGTGGCAATACTTTCTTACTTAACTTATCGCAACATTCAAGTCAAATCTATGCATTCAAGTTTAACATCATTCATATTCATAGCATCATTCCACATAAACATTCATTGTGACAAGTATAACATTAAAGTATTAACTGCAGCAAGAAACCATCGCAACATGCATAAAAGGTACACAAGGAATTTCACCAAACAGTTCTGTCATGTCATATTACTTCAGCAAAAACCCTGATACAACATCTTTGCAAAGCTAGATCTCGGCAATATCTCTTGATCTCACATACAGACTCAAAGATGCACACAACCAACATCCTTCGATCGATACTAAGATGCCATTACACTTACAACTTATGACTATATATAGGCTTTCGCCTTTACAATGCTTGTCCACTTACTAAGAACTTCCTAACTGACACTTGGACAAATGACCCAAAATCTAACTGACGCGGTCCAAATGACCCAATAACCCGCCTACAACGGTACAATTAACTCAAAATTACATATCATATGGTCCAATGACCCAAAACCCGCATTATGCGGTACAATCAACTCAAAAATACATAAAAATACTCTAGCTTTCTGCCTTCCGTGACCTCTTCTGACTTGTCGCAGCATCGTCAATGCTACGATTCTTCCTTACCAAACCACCTGCCAACAGGTTATGACCGATTCTTCCGCATCAAGACCGTGGCTGGTGGTATTTTTTAACTTGATTGTGCATTTTTTTTAATGGCTCACTTTGTTGGGTGCACAATCAAAGTGACAAGTTAATTTTGTATCGAAAAAATAAAATTTGAAAAACATTGTTTCAAACTTTCACAACACAAGACTCTATAATCTAGATTTCTTTTCTTAGATAAATCATATTAAATTAGCACAAAATCCAAGGACAGCTTCAGAACTCCCAGTCATAGTATGAATACTAACACAAACTCTAAGGACTGGCTCGGCTTTAGAACTCCCAGTCACAGAACCAAGACTCAATCACTACAAAATTATGAACCTTAGAAAATAACACATCTTTGTCTAATCGTCTTCAGATGGTGAAGATCATCATAGACTATACACTAGAAGATCAACAAGCTTTTGATCCCAGCAGATCACACTAAGCCCAAAGGGAGAGCATACACCACTAAATTCTTACACTTGATATATATGTTTTTCATATGCCAGGTCGCAAGAAGCGTGGTCACAGAGGATACACAGACCTCAACCCGAATACTTACAGAACTATCAACTCCATATTCAAAGTTAAAGAATGAATTTATGTGAAATAGTTTGGGTTTTCTAGAGTTTGTGAGGAAATGGCCGTAGGATCAAGTGCCTTAAGCCCTCTGTGAAGTGGTCTAATAAAGACCTATAGGATACCCATGAGCTAGACTATTTCTTTATTTCCCGATAAAGGTAAGTGTTCCATGGACCCTTCAATGGATTCAGTAGAAATCACATCTCTGGATTGTGTAGAAGATCATCATAATGTTTCTCTAGATAACAGATGTTTCTCATTTGCTAATTTTGAATCTTCTTCTTCGATAATCACTATTGATGATTGCAATCCATATGCTAATTGAGAACTTCCTAGTATCTCACCTAAGGAAGTATATAAAATGAGATGGTGGCAATACCAATCACATACACAAATAAAAATAAGCTCAGTAAATGTTTCTTTTACTGATAAGGAAGAACCAATTCACATAAATCTGATCAACAAAGAACAAATAGACTAGGAAATATCTAAAGGTTATAAATATGCACATCTTGGTGTAGTCAAGCTTGGTCTAGGTCCTTTAGTTTGGCCTTTCCTTCCTGTATCTTCTCTTTGTGTAGTTATTGATACTAGGCATAAAGAGTTTGTTGATGCAGTCATTGGTGGCTTTGTTGGCCCTCTTCACAATGGCCCTTGTTTTGGAACTATTTTTATGAAATATTATGTCACTTTAGATGACCCTGACATGTATGATTTACTTAAGGCTTATATTTTACCCCAAGGATTTAAAATGGATACCAGATCTAGAATCATTTAGTTAAAATCTTTGGTTGTTGTTCGCTTTGGTAATGATAGTATTCCACCCCACACCCGTAAATTTCATGATAGCTCTCACTTTCTAAGTGTTGTGGAGTTAGACAAGTACAAACAATCCCCTCATGTAACATTTAATTGGATTGGCATAAATTACCCAAAGCAATGGGAGGACAAATACAAATAACTAAGTCAAAAAGAAAAAATGTTGAATAATCAAACAATTGTAAATACTCCCGTAGTATTTGACAGACCTTCTCACTCTTTCCAGTTACCTGATGGATTTCCCACTCCTATCTTTATTCCTCCTCTCACTAGATCTACCTCTGTAAATTCATCCTCCTCTTCTTTATCTCAAACAGTGTGGAATGAACCATACTCTTTGCGCCCTTTGACTTTCTCTTCATCTAGTTTTTTTAATACTGAACATAAAGGACAACACTTTGAATGTCTTGTTTGCAGAATTTTTTTACAAAGAATGAGAGCAAAAAATAAAATCCCAAGCTTATTCATGTTCACCCTTCCTAGAAGTGGACCAAGCTATGAAGTCAAAACACCAAAGGGTGATACTTATTTCATTCCTGGAAAAAATATTCCTGATGCTCCTTTCATATAGTTTTTACATGATGGCCAATCTAAAAGGGAGTACCTTCCTCACAGGTCCTATGTTGTATCTGAAACTGTCTCAAATGAAATCAAACTAGCAAATTATGGCAATATGCAACATCAGTTAAGAACTCATAATCTAGATGATATGGCTCGTGATATCCTCCTCTTAAAACATAAATCCAATGAAGAACATGAGAAGATCACTCTGCTTAGAACTAAGATGGATCTTATTGATCATTTGTTACATGATTATGATGAAATAAAGAATGCTATTGTTACAGCTGCAACAAGCTAGAACAAAGCTTAGATGTTTTGGGAAAAATATTCATTAAAACCCAAAACTTAGAGAAAAAGACTAAGTCTGTCAATCAGTGTGCTTTAGAGATTGCCTCTAGAGGTCATAAAGAGTATAAGGATAAGAAACATGCCAGAAGTTATTCATTTAGTATGATGAGTATCAAAGAAGAAGATAATATACCAGATTCTACCTTTGGACAAGATGAAGAAGAATTTAATGAAATACAGCATCTAGTGTCTCAACTTAAGAAAATGCCAAAAGCTCTCCCCAAAAGATATCTTGCGGCAATGGCAGTTCCAAAAAGGGAAAATTCTCCACTTTAGGATGGATCTTCTTCCCATCCAAATTGTAATCCACTTGTAGGACCTCCTCCTCCCATTTTTGATGAGGTAATGAATGATGCTTTTGCCTCTTCTGCTCCTTCTCATAGATTCCATTTTGGCATTAATGGAATTAATAACCTTATTTCACAAATGTCAGAACAACATCTCTTGAATATCCAATGTCAATCGAGGGCTGAAATTAAGATAGCCATTCAATTGCTAAGCAAATGGGTTCTTTACAAAAGGACTCAAGACAAGAATATAACATATCAACAATTAGTTGTCCAACTAGTAGTAGGCCTATCAGGTTTGGCATATGAGTCGTGGTGGTGGCTTCCTCAAGAAGCCAGAGATGAAATCTTGTTTGCTCAAGATGCAGATGACCAAATTCCCAGAGCATTGGGAAGAGAATTCTATGGTCCGGAAGAAACTAAAGACTTTGAAAATCTTGCATATTTGTTTATGTTTGCTAGAATTTGTGATCTTAGCAAAAGTGAGCAATATTTATGTTATATGTAGAATTTGCTTATCTCTTCTGGAAATGCAGACAAGCCAACATACTTAGAGAATTATCTCAGAAGTTTCCCGGGTCATGTTCCAGATGTAGTAGAACAATTCCTAAAAGATAAAAGTATTCCCTTTCAAGGACTTTCTTTCCCAACTGCATGGATTCATTATGGAAACATGGCAAGAGCATTGTTTAGAAAAGAGATTTGCCAAAGACTTTAAAAGGCATTCATCCATGTACTCTCCTGGTTTTTGCAAAGATGTGTAAAAAATGATCGATTGGGGTTGTGGAGCACACAATAGAGGTCACTTTGGTAAAGAATCTTGTAGCTGCAAGAAAAAGAAGGGAAAACCCTTCTATACTAGTGCTCCCGGATTTCACCCAGACAAAGCCTACAGATATAAGAAGAAGAGTTTCCAGAAAAGAAAGGATTTTTTCAAGAAACACTATGCTCCTTCTGATAAAGAACTTTTTTTTATTTGTGGCAAGAAAGGCCACTGGGCAAATAAATTCCCCAAGAGAAAATATAAGCCTCGTGTTGCAGCAATGTTTACCGATGAATTAGATCCCACTTGGTGGGATCTTGACTACTGTGATGATAACCAATATCCTGAAGGAGAAATAGTTTTTCTCCTAGATGAAGGATCCTCTGATTCAGATGACTTAGATCCTTCCATGAATAAATTTGATCCTACAAAATCCATCGACTCCTCTTCTGATTCTGATCAGGATGCAAATTTAGGAGGGTGTGATGGTCCTCCAGAATTTTGTTTTTATATGTTTTCCACATCAAAGGATTCTCCTAAAATCAGAATTACTGAAATTGATAAAATTTTATTTAGAGCACCAGCATATAAGTATGTTCTAAGAAAAGAATTAAAAAGATGTTTTTAGCTCAACTAAAAGCTAAAGAGAAGCAACCGACCAAATTTGACTCTTTCTCTCTTAATATCAGCATGAATCAGCATTCTATAATCCAGCAGATCTTACAAAGACTATCCCGATCTTCATGAAGATAGAAAAATATTCAGAAAATATAAAGAGCACCTACTCAGGTTGGAGATCAAAGAAAAGCAAATCTCTTTGAAGAATCTTGTTAGAGAAATAGAAGAGCTAAAAATAATGCTATAAATAACTATAAGAGAGCAAGATTTGTCCTAGAAAGAAGAAATGTGCAAATCCTATGAAGAAGCTCTTAAGAGCCCCAAAGATAGAAGCACACCTAGTATCAGCAAAGAAATCTCAGTAGAAGAAGATGATGAATATACTTTGTTTCCTGCTCCAAATCCAGAGCCAATTCTAGGACTATTTACTAGTCCTAAGTTATACATAAAAGTCTGTTTTTTCCCTCCAGAGTTCAAGCCATACGAGCTAGATTGCATGATAGACTCTGGCTTCCAGACGAATTTGGAAAAAGGAGGTGCCATACCATCATTTTATTGGGAATAGACTTCTTATCACAGCATAGAAATTGAAGGAACTCCTATACAACTGCTTGGAAGAGTTCCAGACTTTCCAATTAAGATTGAAGGTTTGCCAAAAAAATTTCCTTTAAATAGACTAGACAATATAAAAGAGGATTGTATTTTAGGATCAGAGTTTTTGACTAGAGTCAGTCTTGTTATTTTTTATAATAATAAAATGTTGTTCAAATGTAAAGTAAATGGTAGATTAGTGTCTTGCCCAATGTCCTTTGAAGCTAAATCCAAATTCCAACTTCTGTAAAGAAGCTCAATCCTGCCCCTAATATTGAAGGATTGCTCAAAATGGAAAGGTGTATAGCTTATGTAGAAATGCACAAGGACTTTTCCCTATCTCGGATTTCAGAAAAGCTTGAGAAATATTGCACCTCTAAAAGTCCTAATTCCTTTTGGACCAGAGAAAAATATTTTTTATCTCTACCGTATGATCCTTTGGTTAATCCTAGAGCCCAACGAACCTCTACAACCTTAATGTCTCCTACAGAAAAATATTTTTGGGCCAGTGAAATCAAACACTTGCTTTCTAAAGGTCTCATTAAACCCTCTAGGATCCCTTGGGCTTGTCGTGCACTTATAGTAAAAAAGCATTCATAAATTAAGAGAGGAAATCCCAAGTTAGTTGTAAATTACAAACCTTTGAATGTAGCCCTCCAACATGTCAGATACCCTCTTCCTGATAAGTCAATCCTTTTACAAAGAATTGCAGGTTGTAGGATCTTTAGTAAGTTTGATCTAAAATTTGGATTTGACTAGATTGGGATTGAAGCAAATGATCTCTTCAAAATGGATTTTGTTGTCCCACATGGTCAGTATCAATAGAAAGTTCCCCCATTTGGAATAAATAATGCTCCTTCTGAATTCCAGAAGAGAATGGAAGATATTTTTAGGGAAAAGAAATGCACACTTGTATATATTGATGATATCCTAATTTGCTCTAAAAATTTTCCGTAACATTTAAAGCATCTACAAGAGTTCTACCAACTTGTGTATAAACATGGCTTAGTTATTTCCAAAAGAAAAAAATGCAGATTGGAAAGACAGAAATTGAGCTTCTTGGTCTAAAGATCAATAAAGGCCAAGTAATCCTCCAAGAGCATGTTCTTAAGGTATTTTATCATTTCCCGAATCAAATCTTGGAGAAAGTTGAGTTGTAGTGCTTCTTAGGAAGCCTGAATTATATCCGACCTTTCCATAAGGGCCAAGCTGATGGAATCCATATTCTACAACAATGATTGAAGAAACACCCTCCGAAATGGAGCAATGACATGACCGAAGGTGTTAAAAGAATTAAAGCAAAAGTAAAACAGCTTCCTCCCCTCTTCCTTCCGTAAGGTACGGGAGAC
Organism: Larix kaempferi; assembly: GCA_027924585.1. NCBI lineage: Eukaryota > Viridiplantae > Streptophyta > Pinopsida > Pinales > Pinaceae > Larix > Larix kaempferi. The sequence continues at coordinate 2,990,043 of BSBM01000827.1, forward strand.
CTTGTCATAGAAACAGATGCGTCCAACAAATCATGGGGAGGTGTCTTGATAGAAAAGCATGGAGATAAAGAAGAAATATGTGGATATGCCTCAAGTTCTTTTAAGAGTGCAGAATTAAACTACCTCTCGATCCACAAAGAGATTCTTTCTATCAAAAAAGCAGTAAACCATTTCAAACTATATATGAAACCCTAAAAATTCTTGATCAGAACAGATTTAAAAATCATGCCAAGAATTTTTAAGAATGAAAGTTTGATGGCTGAAAATAATTCTAGAATTCTTAAATGGTTTATGTGGCTTCAGAATTTTGAGTTCGATATTGTATATAAACCTGGTTATCTTAACTGTATTGCTGATATGCTAACCAAAGAAGAATCTCAGCCTAGTCTCAACATGTTCAACTCCAGTGCATCAGATGTTGGACCGTTAGATAAGAGAGATGGCATCAAGCATGATATGGAAAAATCCATAGGAAAAAGAATTTTTTGAGACCCCATGAGTTCTCCAGAGTGCCTGGAATTTCTGGAATATGCCAGCAAAAAATAAGTAGACAAGTAGCTGGCCATCTCATTGATAAGACAGATTCACTCCTCCTATGAAAAGTGAAATTTTAGAAATATGGGAGAAAACAACATTTCTAAATATAAAAAATGCATATTATAAGTTATCAGACTTAAACGCTATCTAGCTAGATACTGTTGATTTTGATGGGAAAAATATTTTCTTTGTTGATATAGGCCCTATCTATTTAACATGGACAAGTTACCATCTGATTCTACAATTTTGTGGAGAACAAGGAGAGATCATAATTTGTGGAGATCCATCCTCCTTAGTTCAACAAAAATGGTCAGGATGGACATAAGTATTTCTTGATAAGTTATGTCCTAGAAAAGATTGGGTACAAAGACAAGCTAATTTTATTTTGCATCTCCGGGTAGACTTGATTGTAGCTCATTAGAACTATATGTGGTTCAAATTCAAATTGAAACACACTGCCGGGAAATATTCACCCTTAGAACCACCTATCAAAATGACATAGAAGTTCTCCAATGGGATAAAGATGGAAGTATGATTAGACAATATACCAAAGAGGTCGTGCTCAATTACAAAGTGGAATCATGTTTTGAAGGAGAATTATGTTGCTTTCCCAATGACGTTATGATGGGGTATGATGTAGAAAGATGTTTTTCACATTGTTTATTTCCTGATACTGAAATATATATCCCATCTACTTATAACAATGATGATGACAACGATGATGGATTTGCTGGATCTGGTTGTGTTTGTGGAAGACCATATCTTGGGGATGGGAAAGAAATATGTATCTTTCTAGTAGGATATGATCCCTATGACAAATGTAAAAGCATCGTGGGCCACTAATAGTAGCTCCACCTTGTAAATTTAAATGCTCTTGTTAGTATGGGTCTACAAGAACTTAGATTCCTTCACATGGCTTGGATGACTTATACGACAAAGGGTACGATTTCATCTACCACCATAAAAGAGAATCTTATCTTTTACTTGCATTTGTCAGTTTGGTGTCACTGGTTTAACAGATAAATTTGTATAAATAAAACCTCCCCCACCCAGTCGAGTATTCGGAGTTTGGGAGTTGAAAGTTATGTAAGTATTCGAGCCGAATTCTATATATCCTATGTGCCCGCGCTTCTTGCGACTTGGCATATGAAAAAAAAATATCTCAAGTGTAAGAAGAAGTCAGTGGTGTATGCTCTCCCTCTGCGCTTAATGCGACCTGCTGGGATCAAAAGCTTGCTGATCTTCTAGTGTGTATTTTGTGATGATCTTCGCCATCTGAAGACGATCAGACAAAGATGTGTTATTTTTTGAGGTTCATAGTTTTGTAGTGATTGAGTCTTGGTTCTGTGACTGGGATTTGTAAAGTCAAGCCGGTCCTTGGAGTTTGTGTTATTCTTGGTTCTATGACTGGGAGTTCTAAAGCCGAGCTGGTCCTAATGTGGCGGAATTATAGTAGAAATTGAAATTAATGATTAATCAAAAGTATAAGCATTCACACAAGACACAATATTTACCCTAGGAAACTCTCTAGTACTTGAGGGAGAAAACCCCACCAAAATCTTCCTTTGAATATTGATAGATAGCAAAGAATGTCTTTACAATGAGTAGATTACATCAAGCATCCCTGGTGCATTATCAGAGAGAAATACTAATCACCCCTCAAGTGCAATCACAGAGAAAGAGAGAAGAGAGAGTAATAGAAGAACTCAACAATTGATAGAAGACCAATTCGTAATTTTGGTCACATGCACACTTCCTTCAAGAGATATTTTCTCTTCACCTTGATCTCATCAAATCCTGCATTACAAGTGTATCATAGATCTCATTCTTGGATTAATTTATAGCCTTTTGACTTCAAGATGAACTCACCTTCCAACTGGATGCAAATCACTTAGTTAGGTTACTAACTCAAGTGTCATAACTTAAGTGTCGTAAATCAAGTGTCATTTTTTACTTTAACTCAAGTGTCATCATGCAAACACTTAGTTAATCAGATCTTCTACTTTAGGATGAACTCGCCCTTCAACTGGATGTTAGACCACTCAAGTGTTGTCTTTTAGTTTAGCTCAAGTGTCGTCATGCAAATACTTAGTTAACTCAACTGTCGTCATGCAACCACTTAGTTAACTAGATTTTCTTTGTTATCACTTAGCTAACTCTTTTAACTAAAGTCTTTCTTGTTAACATCACTGAAGTAAACAATTCGAGTTCTCTCTTAATTAACTAAAGTCTTTCTTGTTAACATAACTGAAGTAAACAATTTGAGTTATCTCTTAATTAAGTGAAGTCTTTCTTGATCACTGAAGTGAACAATTCGAGTTCTCTCTTATCTTTATCTCTTGTCTCATTACATGATCCACTTGTGCCATCTTTACCTTATTTATCATATCAAATATACTAAGGAGATTTTTCCAATGATGTGATCATCTTGTTCTATTATCATTCCAAGTGGTCATATGCTGAAGTAATTCACTCTAAAGATGGGCAGTCTCTAGAGGAGACTTAATAGCCCAACCATGGTTAGTAGTACATCACACACCATTCATACTTCGACATGCAAAGCATTACCTCAACACATGAAGATTTGTCTTAACACACAAGACTTTAGCCTTGACAATCAAGACTGTACAACATCATCACTTTGACATATAAAGCCCTTACCTCAACGCATGATGCTTAAGATTTACACATAAGGTTTAGTCATTCTTGAGTCCAACTCAAGAATCTACTCCAATTTTCCTAAGTCTAACTTAGGCTCCCTAAGGTGTTGATGTATATGTAAATTTGGAATGTATTTCACATATATGTATAGTGTATTCCTATAGAGATGTTATTATTCCTCTATACATAAGTGGTTGTTTTCCTATAGAGATGTTATTATTCCTCTATACGGAAGTGTCGTCATTTATATTGTAAGTGTCGTAACTTATACTTGATGGGTTATTAGACCACCTTGTTGGGGTCGGCCCTGTAGAAGTCATGTGGGTCAAAGGGTTATTAGACCACCCTATTGGGGGTCGGCCATGTGGGGCAAAGGGTTATTAGACCACCCTAGTGGGGGTCGGCCCAGTCAGAATTATGTTAAGTGGTTAAGTTGAGGCCGACCTAATTGAGTAAAGGTCAAGTCAAGTTAGTGTATAAATAGAGAGTGTGTCTCTCTCATTTTATACATTCTATTCTCTCACTCACACTTTGGAGAGTGGCGCACTTGTGGAGGAGGAGGCTCTGCTGCTAGTAGAAGACTATATCTTGTATTCTGGTTGTATCATTGCTCTATCTATCTCTGAGGAAGTTATTGGGGTTTTTCACCTTTATGGTTTTCCCCAAGTAAACTCTATGTCTCTTGTGTGCTTGCATTATTGTGTCCATGATTGATATGCTGTAGATTTGATGTACATGTTGTTCTCTCAGTTAAGATCCTAGATCAAATTGAAGTAATTTCTGAAAATTTAACATGGTATCAGAGCTAGCCTGAAAGAAGGCATGATATGGCATGTATGACACTTGTTGCACTTACGATGCTAGGGCTTGATATAGTAAAAACCGGTCATCGTAGCACTTTCGCTATAAATCCATTTTAGAGAATTTTTCGGATCTGAAACTTTTGCAGGTCAAATATCAGATCCCCATGTACCTTGTGTCCAAAGTACAATCTCTAATTCATTGTACTTTGTGATTTATGATCTATACAATATAGGGTTTCGACCTCTTCCAGATCTGAGTCAAAATCAAGTGACCTTGGGAAAAAGGTCATAACTTGGGAAAGGAAGCTCCAAATGAAATTTCGCAAAAAATGACAGGTATTACACATACTATACTATCTCAAGAAAAAATTTTAGAGGTCGAAGTTGAACCAGTGACACGTGGCATTCTGTACAAGTTCGCTCTACTGTATTATCCCATAAAAAGGTCACGTTGCGACACTTGGAATAACTCTCTCTCAGAGAATCCAATTGAGGTCAGACCTATCGGAATGGAAATAAACAGGTCAGGATATCTCAGGAAAATTGTTGAGACCTTGTGGATTGAAAAGTTCGGAGTTACACCAAAAACAATCAGGTACATATTTCTGTCAAAACAGAATTATTTTTGAGCACCTTAATTCATGGCTTCCGGAATTTAGGGCTTCGGAGAAAGTTGGAATTTCTCTAATCGAAGACCACGGATGGATGATACTCATTAAAATCGAAATTTAGAGACCAAGATCAGATTTTTTGGTTGGGTAGAAGGTCGGGCTTGATCAAACCCCAGTTCGGGACTTTGATCGGAAAGATGGAAAATTAGGGCTTCTACAAAACTTGGAATTTTGGAAATCTGTGACCACGACTGGAAGCTCCTCAGAAAAATTGAAGCTTAGAGATTTGAATCAAATCTTTTGATTGGGTGAAGCTCCGGGAAACTCAAACCCTAATTCAAGGTCCTCCTAGTGAATCCAGAAATCTAAAAGGCAATTTCGAGGGGTGAAACTTTGCAGTTTTCAAATTCTGAATATACCAACTTGATCAGCTCATCAAGGCGCACATTTCTATCCTTTCGGAAGTTTGAAATTCAAAGTTTGAATTTTTGGGGTTTCTTTGACAAACCCTAATCCAGCGCCAGCTCCAGTTCTGACAAATCAAGTGGATTGGGTTAATCCTAGAAGAGGATGGATTGGTCACTTGTATAAGTGAAGAAGTTCCTGTTTCAGAGGGAGATGAGGCTAAGGCCTTCCATAAGAAGATTACAATAAATCTTGATAGGTATGGATTACAGGTATGTTTTGAATTCTGTTCATGGTTAAGTTTATGATATGTTTGTCTTCATATCATTACCGTACAATCTTGATTAATTACTAGACTTGTCGTATTACCTTAATAGAAGATATTAATTGATTAAGGTTTTGACACTTATGATTGTACTAATGCATTCTGATGTTGTATGAGGTTTATGTTGTTTGCTAACATAAAAGGTACACCCAGAAAGACAAATCATGTTCTACTTCAAGAACATATAATCATGGTGACATGAAGACAAAGATTCATCCATTGTCATGGATCACATAGAAGATCTACTTACGAGGTATGTATAACTTGGTTCTACAATGGTTAACTTATGAGACATGTAGGTTACTAGCACAAGTCACTGAAGAGAACCAGAAGACATTATGCAGGTATGTTAGACATAACTAGCTAGCATGCTAATCCAGGTACGTTTTCCTATATCAAGCTGGAATCCTTCCTTGTGTTAGGATCTTATACTGTTGTGTTGTTGATAATGATTATTCATGAAGTCATAGGTTTGGATAGTCATGGTTGTATGCATATTATGTTTCTTACCATAATTGATGATATGACTAACTAGAAGAATCATGAAGGTATAGGTTTGAATAATCACGGGTTTTATGCATATTATATCTCTTATCTTGATTGATGATTCAACTAACCAGAAGAGTCCTATGATTAAATAAGAATGTGTATGAGTAAAAGAAGACTTCCCTGAAACCTTGAATACTAATGTTTATTATCTGTGAATGATCATGAATATACATGTTTAAGATTATTGTGTTTTGATAGTATTAAGATTATACTAATAAATGTGTGATTATGTATGAGACCTCAAGGATAACACAATGATGATACTAATAAGCATGCATAGTGATTGAGGATGGATGTAAGTTCAAGGACAGGTAATCCAGGAAGCAAAGATCAAGAGGGAGCACACTCCAGTTGTTCCTGCAAGAAAGCAAAGGAGCACACTTCAGTATTTTCTGCAAGGATGCGGATATTCAGAGGGAGTTGACCACTTCTCAAAATCCACATAAGAATGGAGTTGCAGAAAAGAAGCAAAGACTGAGAGGGAGTCAACCCAACAAACAAACAAAGATAAGTATTTGAATTGTCATTACTTGCATATTTTATTGTTTAAATAATATTGTTCAATAATGTATATACTGATGTTCCTAGAATTAGGTTGTGTATTATGCATATTAGAATAGTTGCATTGATGAACAGTATACTACTAATATGCATGGGTAAGTGGTCTATGGCACTGTACAACATTCCATTGCTACTTATCTAGAATGAAACCTCTTTGCTGACATGTTGGGATTTGTGCACACTCTTAACAATGTTCTGGTAGAGATTGGAAGGCATCTAGAAAGTTACGGGATATGGATAAATGTTGTATTGAAGCATTGGCTAAGATAATTGCATGACTGTATGACATATTTCTTTATGTGTAAGAATTTTTTCTGAAAACTATGAGATGTTTTCTAATCATGCAATTTAACTTGTTGTGTAGGAAAGATCGTATGCCATCACCTACAAAAGAAGAACTACAACATTTGTTCAGCAACAAAATTATCTATTGAAGATATTGAAGTTCCCAGGATATGGGAAGAATGCCACGATCCGTCGATCATGAAGAATGATGTTTGGGATGTAGTCCCAAGACCTGAAGGGAAGTTTGTTATGACTTCCATATGGATCTATCAAGATCAAGCATGTTGCAGATGGCAGCATAGAGAAATATAAAAGTGATGAAATAGAAGATACACCAGATGGATTTCAAGATAGCTTTCTTGAATGGTGTAGTTGAAGAAGAAGTGTATGTGGAGCAGCCACTTGGTTCTGAGACACATGATAGGGAGTCATATATGTGCAGAACTTGGGTATGATGCAACACTTTATAGGTATGGAGGTGTGGTAGAGTGCAGATGGAATCTTCCTTGGACAAGGGAAGTATGCAGTAGAGATCCTGAAGAGGTTCGGGATGATGGACTGCGAGGCTATGGCATCGAACCTAAAGCTTCTGTGTGATGCTTCATCTGAACCGGTTGATGTCACTATGTATCGTCAGATGATTGGGTCCTTGATGTACTTGATGAACATAAGACCAAATATTTGCTTTGCGGTGAACACATTGAGCCAGTTCCTGACAGATCCGAGGAGTGTTCAACTGGTTGCTGTAAAGCATATTCTGAGGTACCTGAAGGGTACAATTGATTATGGGCTCAAATATGATGCGAATCAAAAGTTTAACCTATAGGGTTATGTTGATTCAGATTGGGCAGGCAGTGCTGCAAATAGGAAGAGCACTTCTAGGTGCTCCCTCAGTATGGGATCAGGTGTGATCTCTTGGTTTAGCAGGAAGCAGTCCTACGTAGCACTGAGTACAGCCAAAGCAGAGTATGTTGTGACGGATGAGCAGGTTGTAGATGTATTGACCAAGCCATTGGCCAGAGTGCAGTTTGAGTACTTCAAAGATAGGCTTGGTGCACTTCAGATCGAGGTTCATTCCAAAGGGAAGTGATGAGTCCGGAAGATGCAGATGCACATGAGATTTTTTGACATGGTTGATGTGTTCTCCAATGGTCGTGATGTAATTGCTGAGCCATTCTCACATGGTGGTAGATGTGTTCTCCCATGGTGTAGATGTAAGGGCTGGAGCCATTATCACATGGTGATAGATGTGTTCTCCCATGGTGAAAAAGTAAGGGCTGGAGCCTTCCCCGAATGGTGGTAGATGTGTTCTCCCATGTCAGTGGTGTAAGTACTGGATGATGTGCATCTGGGTTGTGCTTCGTGGATGATGAGATGATCTGAAGAAGACGATGCTATGATGATCAAGAGGATCATGGATGATGAGCATCAGGACGATGCTCCAGTTACTGCTCTATATGTATATGTACGCATCATGTTGGATGCTAGATATGATCAGTTGGATCATTTATATGTATATGTATATGTACGCATCATGTTTGATGCTGGATATGATCAGTTGGATCATTTGTATGTATTCTGTATATGCATCATGTTGGATGCTTGGACCATGTATCTGTATATGTATCAGGTGGATACATTGTATGATCAGGTAGATCATGTATGTTGATATGTATCAGGTATGATCAGGTGGATCATGTATTTGTATTTGTATCAGGTGGATCATGTATTTATATTTGTATCAGGTAGATACACTGTATGATCAGGTGGATCATGTATGATGATATGTATCTGGTAGATACTTGGTATGCATCAGGTGGATGCATTGTATGATCATGATGATCATGATGATGAGCTTTAGGATGTTGCTCCAGATGATATGTACCAGGATGGTACAAGTGATGATGATCAGTATGATCATGGGCATCAGGATGTTGCCTCGTGCGATGATGATCCATTGGATCATGAGTATCAGGTTGATACTTGCAGGTCAGAGATGATATGTGGCAGGTTGTGCAAATAGCATGTAATCAGTCCTGGGAGATCTTGCCGGTTGTGCTGCGGCACATAAATGTTCCTGGGGTACTCTTTCCGGTATTGCTATGTAGTATGTAATCAGTCCTCAGATATCCGATAGGTTGAGCTGTGTGCTCGTAATCAGTCCTAGGATGAGGTATTACTATGGAGACATGTAATCAGTCCTGGAGATCCAAGAGGTTGAGCTGTGTGATCGTAATTAGTCCTGGGATGCTCTTTAGAGATCTTGTCGGTCGTGCTATGGCACAAAAATGTTCCTGGGATGCTCTTTAAAGGTTTTTTCTATCCACATGTAATCAGTCCTGGAGATCCAAGAGGTTGAGCTGTGTGCTCGTAATAAGTCCTGGGATTCTCTTTAGAGATCTTGCCAGTTGTGGTGCGGCACATAAATGTTCCTGGGATGCTCTTTTGTGGAAGAGATGCATGTAATCAGTCCTGGGAGATCTCGTCGGTCGTGCTTAGGCACATAAATGTTTCTGGGATACTCTTTTCGTTATTGCATCTGCACATAAAATTAGTCCTGCGAGGCCACCTCTATCAGACCGTTCGCATGGATGATGAAGACTTACAGGTGGTGGGCCTACATCCAGTATGAAAAAGGACTGGCTCTGTAGAACTTCCTATGACGAGTAGATTCAAAGATTGATTGAGATAGCAGCAGCAGTGACGATGATGATGACTCGATGGCGATTATCCAGTGACGATGATCTAGAGAAGAAGACTTGTGCTAGAAGACCTGTGTCGAGAAATACCTTCCTAGTTAAGAGGGAGTGTTGATGTATATGTAACTTAGGAATGTATTTCAAATATATGTATATTGTATTCATATAGAGATGTTATTATTCCTCTATACGGAAGTGGTTGTATTCCTATAGAGATGTTATTATTCCTCTATACGGAAGTGTCGTCATTTATATTATAAGTGTCGTAACTTATACTTGATGGGTTATTAGATCACCTTGTTGGGGTCGGCTCTATATAAGTCATGTGGGTCAAAGGGTTATTAGACCACCCTATTGGGGTTCAACCATGTGGGTCAAAGGGTTATTAGACCACCCTAGTGGGGGTCATCCTAGTCAGCATTATGTTAAGTGGTTAAGTTGAGGCCGACCTAATTGAGTAAAGGTCAAGTCAAGTTAGTGTATAAATAGAGAGTGTCTCTCTCTCATTTTACACATTCTATTCTCTCACTCACACTTTGGAGAGTGGCGCACTTGTGGAGGAGGAGGATCTGCTGCTAGGAGAAAACTATCTCTTGTATTCTGGTTGTATCATTGCTCTATCTATCTCTGAGGAAGTTATTGGGGTTTTTCACCTTTATGGTTTTCCCCAAGTAAACTCTGTGTCTCTTGTGTGCTTGCATTATTGTGTCCATGATTGATATGCTCTAGATTTGCTATACATGTTGTTCTCTCAGTTAAGATACTAGATTAGATTGAAGTAAATTCTGAAAATTTAACATAAGGCCCTACCTTGACACACGAGGCTCAATCTTGGCACACAAGATTGACTTGGAGAATGACTGATGATGCTATAACTTTAACAGGTTATACAAAAGGTGGCTATCCCTTGGATCCTCAACCATTGTTTATTCTTGGTTATACAACCAAGGCTTATTTTTGGTGTTATATAAAAGCTGGTTATACCTTGGGTCCTCAACCATTGTTTATCTTTAGTTATACAACCAAGGTTTATTTTTGGTTATACAAAAATCATGATTAAATCTCCAGACCTTAATTTTGCATTATTTAAAATTTCTATTTGGATAAGTTCTATTAAATATTTTTATTTTAATTTTTGAAATGTACATTTTCAATAATATTAATATGTATGGTTTATTAATTATTCTTATTCTTTTTTAAATGTGCAATTTCAACCATATATACAATTCTAATAATCCAAAAAACAAAATAGAACATCTTGAATACTCTTTATTTAGAAATGCACAAGGACTCTGCGTTATCTCAGATTTCAAAAAAGCTTAAGAAATATTGCACCTTTGAAAGTCCTAATGCATTTTGGACTAGAGAAAAATATTTTGCCTCTCTACCGTATGATCCTTTGGTTAATCCTAGAGCCCAACGAGCCTCTACAAACTTAATGTCTCCTACAGAAAAAGAGTTTTGTGCCAGTGAAATCAAAGACCTGCTTTCTAAAGGAATCATTAAACCCTCTAGGAGCCCTTGGGCTTGTCGTGCATTTATAGTAAACAAGCATTGATAAATTAAGAGAGGAAATCCCAAGTTAGTTGTAAATTACAAACCTCTGAATGCAGCCCTCCAACATGTCAGATACCCTCTTCCTGATAAGTCAATCCTTTTACAAAGAATTGCAAGTTGTACGATCTTTAGTAAGTTTGATCTAAAATTTGGATTTGACCAGATTGGGATTGAAGCAAAGTATCACTTCAAAACAGCTTTTATTGTCCCACATGGTCAGTATCAATGGAAAGTTCTCTCATTTGGAATAAATATTGCTCCTTCTGAATTCCAGAAGAGAATGGAAGATATTTTTAGGGAAAATAAATGTGCACTTGTATATATTGATGATATCCTAATTTGCTCTAAAAATTTCCAGGAACATTTAAAGCATCTACAAGAGTTCTACCAATTGGTGTATAAACATGGATTAGTTATTTCCAAAAGCAAAATGGAGATTGGAAAGATAGAAATTGAGTTTCTTGGTCTAAAGATCAATAAAGTCCAAGTAATCCTCCAAGAGCATGTTCTTAAGGATTTTTATCATTTCCCGAATCAAATCTTGGATAAAGTCATGTTGCATTGCTTCTTAGGAAGCTTGAATTATATCCGACCTTTCTATAAGGGCGAAGCTGATGACATCCATAATCTACAACAATGATTGAAGAAACACCCTCCAAAATGGAGCAATGAAATGACTGAAGCTGTTAAAAGAAGTAAAGCAAAAGTAAAACAGCTTCCTCGCCTCTTCCTTCCATAAGGTACGGGAGACCTTGTCATAGAAACAGATTCCTCCAACAAAGCATGGGGAGGTGTCTTGATAGAAAAGCATGGAGATAAAGAACAAATATGTGGATATGCCTCAGGTTCTTTTAAGGGTGGAGAATTAAACTACCCCTTGTTCCACAAAGAGATTATTGTTATCAAAAAGGCAGTAACCCATTTCAAACTATATCTGAAACATGTAAAATTATTGATGAGAACATATTTAAAAATCATGCCAAGAATTTTTAAGAATGAAAGTTTGATGGCTGAAAATAATTCTAGAATTCTTAAATGGTTTATGTGGCTTCAGAATTTTGAGTTCGATATTGTATATAAACCTGGTTATCTTAACTGTATTGCTGATATGCTAACCAAAGAAGAATCTCATCCTAGTCTCAACATGTTCAACGTTAGTGCATCAGATGTTGGACCGTCAGATAAGAGAGATGGAACCAAGCATGACATGGAGAAAGCCATAGGAAAAATATTTTTTCGATGCCACGTGAGTTCTCCAGAGCGCCTGGAATTTCTGGAATATGCCAGCAAAAAAGAAGCAGACAAGTAGCTGGCCATCTCATTGATAAGACAGATTCACTCCTCCTATGAAAATTGAAATTTTAGAAAGATGGGAGAAAACAATATTTCTAAATATAAGAAATGTATATTATAAGTTATCAGACTTAAATTATATCTGGCTAGATACTGCTGAGTTTGATGGGAAAAATATTTTCTTTGTTGATATAGGCCCTGGCTATTTAACATGGACAAGTTACCATCTGATTCTACAATTTTGCAAAGAACAAGGAGAGATCATAATTTGTGGAGATCCATCCTCCTTAGTTCGACAAAAATGGTCAGGATGGACAGAAGTATTTCTTGATAAGTTATGTCCTAGAAAATATTGGGTACAAAGACGACCTAATTTTATTTTGCATCTCCAGGTTGAAATGATTGTAGCACATCAGAACTATATGTGGTTCAAATTCAAATTGAAACACACTGGCGGGAAATATTCACCCATAGAACAACCTATCAAAATGACATAGAAGTTTCTTCAATGGGATAAATATGGAAGGATGATTAGACACTGTACCAAAGAAGTCGTGCTCAATTACAAAGTGGAATCATGTTTTGAAGGATAATTATGTTGCTCTCCCACTGAAGTTATGATGGGGTATGATGTAGAAAGATGTTTTTCACATTGTTTATTTCCTGATACTGAAATATCTATCCCATCTACCTATGACAATGATGATGACAACGATGATGGATTTGTTGGATCTGGTTGTGTTTGTGGCAGACCATATCTTGGGGATGGAAAAGAAAGATGTATCTTCCTAGTAGGATATGATCCCTATGACTAATGTAAAAGCGTTGTGGGCCACCAATAGTAGCTCCACTTTGTAAATTTAAATTCTCTTGTTAGTATGGGTCCACAAGTACTTATATTCCTTCACATGGCTTGGATGACTTATCCGACAAAGGGTGCAATTTGATCTACCACCATAAAAGTAAATCTTATCTTTTACTTGCATTTGTCAGTTTTGTGTCACCGGTTTACAAGATAAATTTGTATAAATAAAGCCTCCCCCACCCACTTGGGTATTCAGAGTTTGGGATTTGAGAGTTATGTAAGTATTCGAGTCGAAGTTTGTATATCCTATGTGGCCGCGCTTCTTGCGACTTGGCATACAAAAAACAAATATCTCAAGTGTAAGAAGAAGTCAGTGGTGTATGCTCTCCCTCTGCGCTTAATGCGACCTGCTGGGATCAAACTCTTGCTAATCTTCCAGTGTGTATTTTGTGATGATCTTCTCCATCCGAAGACGATCAGACAAAGATGTGTTATTTTCTAAGGTTCATATTTTTATAGTGATTGAGTCTTGCTTTTGTGACTGGGATTTTTAAAGTCGAGCTGGTCCTTGGAGTTTGTGTTATTCTTTTTTCTGTGACTGGGAGTTCTAATGGCGAGCCGGTCCTAATGCGACGGAATTATAGTAGAACTTGAAATCAATGAATAATCAAAATTATAAGCATTCACATGAGGCACAATATTTACCCTGGGAAACTCTCTAGTACTTGAGGGAGAAAACCTCAGCAAAATCTTCCTTAGAATATTGATAGATATTAAAGAATGCCTTTACAATGAGCAGATTACATCAAGCACCCCTGGTGCATTATCAGAGAGAAATACTAAGCACCCCTTGTGTAATCGCAAAGAAAGAGAAAAGAGAGAGTAATAGAAGAACTCAACAATTGATTTTGCATTAAGACCAATTCGTAATTTTGGTCACATGCACACTTCCTTCAAGAGATATTTTCTCTTCACCTTGATCTCATCAAATTCTGCATTACAAGTGTATCATACATCTCATTCTTGGATTAATTTATAGCCTTCTGACTTCAAGATGAACTTGCCTTCCAACTGGATGCTAGATCACTTAGTTAGGTTACTATTACTCAAGTGTCATACCTTAAGTGTCGTAAATCAAGTTTCATTTTTTACTTTAACTCAAGTGTCGTCATGCAAACACTTAGTTAATTAGATCTTCTACTTCAAGATGAACTCGCCCTTCAAGTGGATGTTAGACCACTCAAGTGTTGTCTTTTAGTTTAGCTCAAGTGTCGTCATGCAAATACTTAGTTAACTCAAGTGTCGTCATGCAAACACTTAGTTAACTCTTTTAACTAAAGTCTTTCTTGTTAACATCACTGAAGTAAACAATTCGAGTTCTCTCTTAATTAACTAAAGTCTTTCCTGTTAACATTACTGAAGTAAACAATTTGAGTTAGATCTTTTAATTAACTAAAGTCTTTCTTGATCACTGAAGTGAACAATTCGAGTTCTCTCTTATCTTAGCATATCTTATCTTTATCTCTTGTTTTATTGCATGATCCACTTGTGCCATATTTACTTTATTTATCATATCAAATATACTAAGGATATTTTTCCAATGATATGATCATCTTGTTCTACTATTGTTCCAAGTGTTCATATGCTAAAGTAATTCACTCTAAAGATGGAAAGTCTCTAGAGGAGACTTAATAGCCTAACCATGGTTAGTAGTACATCACACACCATTCATGCTTCGACATGCAAAGCATTACCTCAACACATGAAGATTTGTCTTGACACACAAGACTTTAGCCTTGACAAGAAACACTGTACAACATCATCACTTTGACATACAAAGCCCTTACCTCAACACATGATGCTTAACATTTACACATAAGGTTTAGTCATTCTTGAGTCCAACTCAAGAATCTACTCCAATTTTCCAGAGTCCAACTCAGGCTCCCTAAGGCGCTACCTCGACACACGAGGCTCAATCTTGGCACACAAGATTGCCTTGGAGAATGACTAATAATGCTATAACTTTAACAGGTTATACAAAAGGTGGCTATACCTTGGATTCTCAACCATTGTTTATCCTTGGTTATACAACCAAGGCTTATTTTTGGTGTTATGTAAAAGCTGATTATACCTTGGGTCCTCAACCATTGTTTATCTTTGGTTATACAACCAAGGTTTATTTTTGGTTATACAAAAATCATGATTAAATCTTCAAACCTTAATTTGGCATTATTTAAATTTTCTATTTAGATAAGTTCTATTAAATATTTTTATTTTATTTTTTTGAAATGTACAATTTCAATAATATTAATATGTATGGTTTATTAATTATTCTTATTCTTTTTTAAATGTGCAATTTCAACCATATATAGAATTCTAACAATCCAAAAAATAAAATAGAATATCTTGAATACTCTTTATTTATCTCCAAAAAAATCATGGTCTCAATACGCTATGGATTACTCATTACCCCAACCCATGTTCAAGATGCTATGGATTACACGTAATATACACTCAAAGAGACAAACTTGGTCCAATTCTGACCGACCGTGTCCCTGAGTCGCCGCCGTCCTTCTTGCATTGTGCTTTGGTCAAACTCTTAATAACATTAACCGATTTTAAATGTTCTTCTACAAAAATTGAGTAGTATTAACTATTATTATAACCAAAGCCCTACCGTCACGCTGTTTTCACATCTTCAAAATTTAAGATTTCTATTTTTAACATAATATATAATTATTTCCATATTTGTTTTTTTCCTTTTGTCTCATCCCTAAGACTATAATAAGTGAATAGTATTGAAATCAACAACGGTGCATATACTTTCTATGTTTTTTTTTTTAAATCAAAAGATTCTGCTTATGCTTTTTAAATCATTAAAAGTATGTGAAAACTAAATAATTCAATTTTATTTAAATTTTAATTATTATTTTTTTAAATTACTAAAATTATATTTTATTAGTTAATAAAATTGTATAATTTAAATTAACAAAGTATTTAAAAAATTAATTTTTTTAAGTATTTTACATTTTGGTTGGTATTTGAAAGTGAATAAATAGACTACTTATCTTTTTATACATTTAAAAATATAATTTAAATTATAAAAATTTATAATTTAACTAAAAACTTTTATGTTATGTTTGAGAATTGGTATCCTATCGTTTTGAGATTTCAAATTAATACAAGTACCTCTCACATTTTCTTTTTATACATTTAAAAATATAATTTAAATTATAAAAATTTATAATTTAACTTAAAACCTTTATATTATGTTTGATGAATTGGTATCCTATCGTTTTGGGATTTCAAATTAATACAAGTACCTCTCTCACATTTTTTATTGTTGCTTTTGAAATATTAAAGGTTAAACTTTGTTTTATAATTTCTTAGATTTAGGGCATGCACATCATATTTAACCACTCTATTTTGGCTTCATTTGAAAGAAACATATTTCTTGATTATAATACTTTCACGATGTAGCTCGTTCTCCAAAAAAATCATGGTCTCAATACGCTATGGATTACTCATTACACCAACCCATGTTCAAGATGCTATGGATTACACGTAATATACACTCAAAGAGACAAACTTGGTCCAATTCTGACCGACCGTGTCCCTGAGCCGCCGCCGTCTTTCTTGCATTGTGCTTTGGTCAAACTTTTAATAACATTAACCCATTTTAAATGTTCTTCTACAAAAATTGAGTAGTATTAACTATTATTATAACCAAAACCCTACCGTCACGCTGTTTTCACATCTTCAAAATTTAAGATTTCTATTTTTAACATAATATATAATTATTTCCATTTTTGTTTTTTTCCTTTTGTCTCATCCCTAAGACTATAATAAGTGAATAGTATTGAAATCAACAACCTTGCATATACTTTCTATTTTTTTTTTTAAATCAAAAGATTCTGCTTATGCTTTTTAAATCATTAAAAGTATGTAAAAACTAACTAATTCAATTTTATTTGTTTGTGTATAGAAAGAGAGAGAGTGTGTCTTGAGCAATGCTTAAATTCAAGGTTTCAACCATGCCAAGCAAACAAAAAATTCATGACATTGTAATAGTTTTATTATCTTTCAATTTGCATTTACATAAATTTATAGTCTTCAATTTTAATTTCGCAAAAACTATACAATGTGATTATTTAAAATTAAAAGATTGATGATTGTTTTCAAGGTCCAAGGCAATAGATTCAGGAAATAAAAAACACATTTTCAATATAAACAAATAGAAAGCAAAACAAGGTGATGATGGTTATTAATGTCCACTAAAACCAACTGTGGTCTATTAGGCCTTTAAAAATGTAAGGAATCAATTGGATTTATTTAGAATAATTTTATTTAAGTGCTCAAAAAGATTTAAAAGAAGCATTCCTAGATCACCATAGTTGTAATAAGTTAAAATGTTAGGAAGGCATGTATTGTAGCAAATTAATCTTTTGAAATTGCAATCTAACATTCTAAGAGAAAGTGTTTTTTATCTTCAACCCTCTTAGTGTTACAAAGAGGACACATTCAAGATTCAATCCACGACATTTTATGAATTCTTTAATGCTATGTTTCACTATGGATCTCATGAGAGTTTGTTCTTATTTTAGCAATGATGTTTCTTCTTTATGCTAGTTGAAATACAGAAATACATTTTATCTTCCAAATTAGGGTCGATCACCTCCTTATAGTATCTTATTTTTCTCTTATCCTCTAATTCGTTATCGCACCACAACTTTTCCTTATATTTAGATGTAATAATATTTTAATATTATCATTTTTATACAAAGTGACATCTTCCTCGACCCCCCAATGATTTATCTAAGACTTGGCATCTTTATGCAACCTTGCTTAAGTTGTAGGAGGTTTTCATTAGAGTTTGAAGCAATCTTAGGAATCCTATTGTATCCCATCTTTTTTTGATCATGTTCTTGTATATTACGTACCTATTCATAGCCATGGTATCAATGGGGGAGAGACTTGCTTCTATGAGGAGGATAAGATAGGGTGTATTGCCTTTAGTTTAGAGATTATATGTAATAAAAACACTTTTAGATTTGTTTTATCCTTGTTCCTGACTCTATAGAGATGTTGCAGCCCCAAACGTCAAATCCATACAAGATAACATGAGTGACAAGAGTCTCAAATATGAGTTTCTTCCAAGGGATATTTTACAGCCCATGCACTAGTATTCAATGTTTTTTTCCAAAAAA
Source organism: Larix kaempferi (assembly GCA_027924585.1). Taxonomy (NCBI): domain Eukaryota; kingdom Viridiplantae; phylum Streptophyta; class Pinopsida; order Pinales; family Pinaceae; genus Larix; species Larix kaempferi. The sequence goes on from BSBM01000827.1 coordinate 3,008,341, forward strand.
GATTAGTCAAGCTCCATTTTTTCTAAAATGATTTTCCCAAATTCCATAGGATAAATGTCACATCCCCTTCCATCAATCCAACTCAAGGAAGGGAACATGACTAAAAATCCAGGCTTTTTCAAAACTCAGCCCCATTCATCATTAACCAATTCATGTAAACAAAAACATGTGTGTGCATATGCATAATGAAAGTAAACTTAGCGGAAATACAATCTACACAGATCTAGCATGCAATTTCCATCATAACTAAAACATGCATCAATTAAAAACATTGCATAATGAAATACAAGAGAATACATATCTTGAAATGATGATGTCCCGAGCAAATAGCTATGCAAATGCAGCGTTCCACCCAACCATAGGCCAGTTGTGCTCATCAATCTCTCGACCCCTAGTGCAGCAAAATGAAATTAGACAAGCGAAATCGACCCCTGGGAAACAAAATCGAGTTTCTAACAAGTATATAGGCGTTTAAATGGAAAAAAATGGCCTTCATGGACCCCCAAATCACAGTTCTTTTCCTGCTAGTCATTTTGCAACCCAAAAATGACTTCCTAGCTAGAGAAAATGGAGGAAAACTTAGGAAAACATGAGGGAAAACACCCATCAAGCTAGAACTCCGTGAGAGAGAAAAATCCAATGGATGAATAATGGGATGGGAAGCAAAATCATGGGTCTTTTCTTTCCCAGGAATCCAAACACGATTTTCCAAAATGATGGCTTTCCCATACAAAAAATTTGGACAGCCATACCTCTCCATTTCCCAAAATAATAACTTCCTCAACCACCTCTTGGAAGAATTAAATGATTGGGTGCATAAGTCAAAATGGGTAGTTGATGGTTTATGGGTTCTCTCATTGACACTCGGATTGACACTATTGGGCTTCAAGGGTTTGAATATTTCCCTCCATATTCTTTGTAAAAAGCATGCCCCCATACTCTTGTTGCATTGTATAGTTAGTTGTGGGTATTTTTATTAAAATACATTTACATCATATTTACGATTTCCATCATGCCATGCTAGCATGCAATCCACATGCATAGATATTTAATTGTTGATACAAGAACAATAAATCGATGGTGGGGCCTTGGCCTTGAGCTCCTTACCATGATTTTTTAACGATATTACATAATTTACATGTTTAATGTAACGGGGTCAAAATCGGGGTGTTACAATAAAAATATTTTACTCTAAACATCACCAAAAATTGTCTAGAAACTATATAAAATCCTTAGAAATTTGAATATTTTTATAAAAATATCACCATACATTTTAGGGTTAGAAATTTAAGAATAAGTAAGATTCGCCAAGGTTTCTACTCTTTAAGAATATTACAAATCATTAAAATTTTCCCTAGTTGCTTATTACCCCAAAGAAAAATCTCTGTAAAAATTGCATTTGGCTATCATCTTAAAATCATTTTTACTGCTTTTGACTCTGCGCCAGGGTTTTCACATCTTAGGGTTTCCCCTACTCCTCGTAGCATTCATGGTTTCTCCTTTGTTTCCTCACTAGAGGAGGTCAGCGCCTTTGACTCTTGCTTCAAACGAGTAATCTCCGTTGCAATAGCAACTGGCGCTAAGTTGGATTCCAACTCAGACGTCAGGTTTGTCAAGCTCTCGACCACCCATGAAGTCACGCTTTCCTCTGCGGTGACAAAGAACAAGATAATTTCCCTTTCGAAAAAGGGACTAATTGGGCATTTCTCCGAATTATGGGCGTTCCCAAAGGCTATCTAACTATGGCTAAATAAGAACTGGAGGCCGTTGATCAAAGGAAAATTTGTTCATAATTTCTATTGTAAGGACTTCTATGTCTTATTTTTTTAGTTTGAGGAGGATAAAGACCTGATTTTTCAAACGGTCCTTATTTTATAGGCCCTAGGCGAATGTATTTGAACCAATGGAATGCCTCTTTCGACCCCAACAAAGATATACCATGAGTTGTTCCGGATTGGGTCAAGCTCCCTCACCTTCTGCTTCATTGTTGGGGAGATGATGATCTGAAGGCTATTGGAAACGCTTTGGGCAAGTACATTCATAGAGCTGAGCCAAAGCCCCCCCTTTTTTCTTGTGCCAGAATTTGCATGGAAGTATACATTGAAAAGGGTTTACCATAGGATATTAATCTTTCTATGGAAGGTTGGAATCACCTTCTTAAGTTTGATTACAAGAAAATCTCCTTCAAGTGCAAGCATTGCCATGAATACGGGCACTTTGCCAAGAAATGTGATAGAAAGAAAGCAAAGGACGTGAAAGAAAACAAGGATGAGGACTAGAACATTGTCTTTGAAAAAGGTAGAAAGGCCCCTTAGATGTAGACACAACCTCCACATCCACGGGTGAAAGTAGGACCCTCTAAGAACAAATTTAGGCCCTAGCCAATCAATAACTTAACGCAGCCGAAGAAGGAGAGATAAGAGAGGAGAGGCATGAAGGAGAGGTAAATGAGCAGCCAGTGTTGATGGAAATAGGGAAAGAAGAAAATTATATACCAACTCTTTCTGAGAAACCGATTATTGAGGTCCAATCTGAAATTTTGGGGTCGGTTACGAGATCCAAATCCAGAACTTCTCAAGAAGAAACATCAAAGTACAGAGAGGAAGAAAAATAACTCCCAGGAAAGAAGGGAAGGAAGTCAAACATAACTCATCGGGAATAAGACTAAGAGAAAGAAAAGGCAGAGGGGAAACACGCCAATTTAGATCAACATATAAAAATTATGACTTCAGTAAAGCAATCGATATGAGTTTTTGAGAATAAGAATATTATGAACACCCTTATAAACCCCTGTAAAGAATGAATGTAGTCTCCTGGAACTGTAGAGGATTGGGAAGTAAATAAAAAACAAAAGAAATAAAAAGTATGATAAGAATGGAAAAAATATCTATCATTCTCCTCCAGGAGAGCAAAATGAGCAAGGAAGACATTAAGGAAATAATGAAGAACATCTGAAAGCACAGTGATGGAAGCTCAGTTGTAGTCATATAAAACTCAAGGGGTATTACTATATGGTGGGACAAGAAAAGGTTTTCCCTCTTGGCCAAATGGAAAAACCCAAATTGGATTATGGTGGAACTAGGAGATGCTAAGGAGAATGAAAATTTCAGAAATCTCTTTTCACATGGAATAATAGAAGAATAAGTCCAAGTCACATTGCGCCTCGGCTTGACATGTTTCTGGTAAGTGATCGTTTCATGTTAAAATTTATATCCCTTCTTCCATAATTCTCCCCTCTTCAGTTTCAGATCACAAACCCATTTTGTTAGAGTTTTTTAAGACTAAAAACAGTGGGCCCATTTCTTTCAAATTCAACACGGCCTGGGCCAGAGAAGAAGAATTCTACAACATAGTTAAACAGGTGTGGAAGGTTCACATCACCGACACCCCGGGTTTTGTCTAGGAGGAAAAGTTGAGGGAAACCAAATATGCTCTAAATCTTTCGGAGAAACGACTCAAGAATCCTATCCATGAGAAGCGCAGGCTCCTAGAGGATTTGGGGAAGCTACAAGATTATATGGGAATCGGTGAGATATATGATGAAATCATAAGAAGATAAAAATAAATGGAAGAAGAGATCCTTAAACTAGACAGAAACGAAGAAAAAGAATGGACACTCAAGTCATGGAGTCTTTGGCTCAAGGCTGGAGATAAAAAAACTAAGTTATTCCATAACCAAAACAGGGAAATGATGAGAAGAAATACCATCTTTGACTTGAAGATGATAGGGGGAGAAAATTTCTTCTCTCCCAAAAATTAAAGAAGAGGTTCAAAGGCACTTCCAATCTTTGTATCAAGAGGAAGGGGAAGAAGATACAGATTCCTTTGAAACTCTATGTAACAACATTCCCGCTCTGGTGACTAGTGAAGAAAACGACCTCCTTTTCAATAAAATTTCAAAGGAGCAAGTCAAGGCTGCGATTTGGTGTCTTCAACCTAAGAAAGATTCGAGGCCAGACGGTTTCCTGATCTGTTTTTACATAAAGTTTTGGAATATTATAAAGTTGGATATCTGTAGTGCTCAATTGCTCCAAGGGAAGAGATAATATTGGGGGAGGAAAAATCTCTTCCTTCATCACCTTGATCCCCAAATAAAGAAATCCTACCTCAATGAAACGATTTAGACCCATTTCCTGGTGCAACTCTTCCAATAAGATCCTCACAAAAATCATTGCTTTCATACTCAAAAAGCTTCTTCCCAGAATCATCTATGAGAACCAAGGAAGCTTCACAGCTGGTAGACAGATCACTGAGAACATCGTCATTGTCCAAGAGCCTATCTATTCCAGCTATTCCAGGAAAGAAAAAGGTATGGCCATAAAAATGGATCTGGCTAATTCCTTTGACAGAGTTAGGCACATGCTTCTTTTTAAAGTCCTGAAATGTTTCAGTTTCTCTGAGGAATTTGTTAGATGAATAAGTGTGTTGGGAATGGCCCAAGTGGACCACTTTTTGGTAAGATAGTTTTCGTGCAGCGAGGCTTCAACGCAGTATTCATTTTTGGTAAGAAGTACAATCGAAGTGAGGCCCAACATTGACCTATTTTGGGTAAATGACTTCGCAAATCCTACGAGCAGGGTGAGGAGCAGCGCAGAGTTGCAGGAAAGGGACCTATCACCTTAGTACAGACAAAGTACTAAGACAACCAGGGCAGCAGAGATCGTTAGAAACAGAGTGGCAGACCAACAATGACAGAAGAAGCAGAGCAGCGGAAAGGTACGTGCCAGTATGCAGTTAGAGCTGTGCAGTCAGAACTATGGCTATCAGAAGGGCGCTAGAGCCAGAGGTGGCATAGAAAGGAAACCGAAGTCAAGTGAAGTAACTCTTGAGTATGACAAGCCTGGTTAGTGGGGTAACTGCACCATGTTCGGGGGGTTTTGAGTACTATAGGGATTTTGGCCCACAATGGTTGTAAAGACGTGACCTTCGGGCACGATCTATAAAAAGGAAACTTTTTGTAAGGGAAGGGTTGGTCTTTTTGGGTTTTTGATGAAAGACTAAGTATTGTAAGAGCAAGAAGAGATCAAGATGCTCTGCAGTTGTGTGCGCAGAGACCCACTGTAGAGAGAAGAGTTTGTAGTTGTGTGCACAGACTGGAACTGTTGGCCCTTCCCATTAATATAAACAACAGTTCCCGTGGATGTAGCTCCCATCCTGGGGGTGAACCACATAAATACTTGTGTTGTGTGATTAATGAATCTGTGAGATTGCTCATGTTTATGTTTATGTTTATGTTTATGTATGTTCGTTCTTTTATATGTATTTTCACATGTATGGTTGATGAGAATAATATGTTAAGTATTGAACATGTATAACTGAATGTGCAAGTAATTCTGAGTATGTTGAATGTGTAGTTGCATGGATAAAAACTAAGTCAATGAAGTCTGTAACGTGTGTAACTTCTTAGAAGTGCAGTCCTAGAGTTGCGTTGTTATATTGCATTGTGGAAGTTACGAGGTGGCCAGTATCGTATGTGCACAGTAACATCAAAGTTATATGCGAAGTTGGGAGAACTTCCCAGAGCCAGTCCCATCACCGCGCATCACCTGATTACAGAAACCTGCTTCTGTAATCCCCCATAACTTCACCTCGGGTGAGACCTCGGCCTGTTCGCAGGTTGTTTCCGAAAGGGCCGGTGGAGAAGTGATATTGTTGGTTCCCTAATTGTGTCGAACCTGGGTCAGTAAGAGAAAGTTAAAGGAATAGAGTGTAGACAACAAATGGTTCCATTTCCGTGCTTGAATTGGTGATGTGCTCTAAGTATTGGCATCCCAAGAAGATAGAGATAAAAAACTGGGTGATCAAGATAGAAATGGATTTTGCGAAGAAAGAAAACAGACATCTGTGCTTATCTAAGAAAGACTGGTTACATAAATACCTATTTTCTGACATACACGAGGTTTTCTCCGCATGTTTCAGTTACGAGCTACATGAGTGGATATCAAGACTTGCAGAACGAAAAAAATGTTTTCAAGGTGGAGAACATACAGAGTGGACTCCGAAGCTTATTCAAAGACTTAAAGAGGTTGATAGCCCAATTTGAAGAGCAGTAGAATTTTGGCTGGATAGCGTGCTAGAAGGCTATGTTACAGAATTTGCTGTGGACACCTTGAAGTCCTATAGCGAAGCAAAAAGACATTTATTCAAAGGGTTCAGAGGTAAGTACCTGAAAAATCTCAGTCTATACATTAAGATGATGTTAGCAGAAAAAGGTGTCTTAAGAATGCAATAAAAACCCTAGGAATTTGAGTCTGTAATGTTCAGTAATACATATAGTGACACTCGGGAAAATATATATACATTACGAAGTGGTAAAAGATACAAGTTTAGCACTAAGAAGAGGTCTCATGAACCTGGACGTCGCGTCTCTCTAGAAACTGAGTTAGGAAGTAATAGGGACTCATATCAGGTTGAGATTGATAGTGATATACCCGTTGGCTATCAGCCCATTACTCTGCATAAACCTCCAACTAACGACAGCAATACTACGAACCCACATAACACTAGTAGTAGTAACACCATAGGAGAAAGCACTTAGAACGTTCCAAGTAGTAGTATACCTAAGTCATCACAAAACACTATGCTTCCTAGAAGAAGAATGACAGACGACATTAAGCTGCCTATATTTAAAAGAACTAGTCTCGAAGACCCAGAGCAACATTGGTTTCTTTGTGAAGCCGTATGGAATGTTAAACAAGTACACGATGATGCTATTAGACAAGCACAGCTATTTACCACATTCAGGGACAGAGCCTTAACATGGTTTATGAAGTATTTTGTTGGACATAATAGGACACTAGCGGAGATCAGAACTGTGCTCATCAGAGAATTTAAAAAACATAAGTCAGAATTGCAGTGTATCACAGAGCTCAGTGAAATTAAGCAGAAACCTAGTGAGTCAGTATGAGAATTTAATCAAAAGTTCAAAGCGCTGTTAGATCAAGTAAGATTTGACATAGCACCACAACAACACCAAGAATGGTTCATAGCCTCGTTGTTGCCGCATATTAGGTTATCGTTGATGCAACAGAAAGTTGCTTCAGACACAGAGGCCCTAGAAATTGCAATGAAACTAGAAGATTTTCCTATAGGAGAAATGAGTGCAGGTATGGTTCAGATACAGACCCATCTAACAAACTTGACATTACAACTCCAAGATATGAAGAAAGGAAAAGAAACCCGAGAAGAGGTTTGCTGTACAAAGTGTAAGGGAGAAGGACACTCTGAAGAAAACTGTACGATATTTAGGGATTACGTCGCTAGTAGAGCACCAAACCCATTAAATCAACAACAAGGACCATGGTGTGAGATTTTTCGATGTGGAGTACATCACCCAAAAGACTGTTATCTAATTCAGAAATATGTGCAAACACCAAAGAACCTATACTGCACATTATGTAAGCCAGTTGGCCATGATGATAGCAACTGCAGAGCATATGACCTCACGATAGAAAGAAACATGATGTCTATAGAGTTCAAGGGGAAACGCATAACAATAATGAAAATGCGCAGTATGATCAAGGAACGTACAGAGGACGTGGTGGATTCATAGGAAGAGGATGAAACACTAGACAAGGAAGAGGAAGAGGTCAGATTGTAAGTTACAACTGCGCTCAAATAGGACATCTAGCTAGAGACTGTATGAACCCTTGTACTACTTGTAAATATTGTAAATAATTTGAACATGTCAATGAGGCATGCCCTGTTTTGCAAGGAAAAATGCAAGAGAGAAGACCAAAAGTGCAGAATCATAACATACAGATGATCGCAGCTGAAAAATGAAATACCGATTGCAACATTCATGTTGTGACGAGAAGTGAAGCCACGACAGGTGGATATCAAAGAACTAAAGCTTCAACTTATGAGGATCACCAAGCTAGATAGAATCCTACTGAAGGGACTTGGATAAGAAAAGAAATTGGAAAAACACATGATTTCAACTTGAACAAAGAAAAAGATGTCTTCATGGAATCAAGAGAAACCTTCAAAGAATCAAAACCTTTAACTCCAAGAATCAAGTTGCAAAGTGAGATAGTGCCTGTGATGGATATGCCAACTTCGTATGATCAATCACGTACTGCAATAGACCTGGTGAGTCCTATTGCACAGCTTTTACAGAGCTGTATGAAGTTGTTAAAGCATGAAAATTCCTTAGCATAATTACAAATCCTACTGAGTTATTACGATCAGCGTAATGTAGTAAATGAAGCACATCGAGTGGTTCATCATATTAAGAATCATAAAAGAACCGGAAGAAAAATGAGACTAAATGCACAGATCGGGGATTTTGAAATGGACGAGATTATCCTTGACTTAGGCTCAGAAGTAAATGTCCTGACAAAGAAGACATGGGAACAAATGGGAAAGCCGAAGTTATCATGGTCACCAATACAGTTGAGTCTAGCTAATCAACAAAAGGTTCTACCCTTTGGGAGATTATCAAACGTCCTCGTTGACATTGATGGAGTGCGAAGTCAAGCAGACTTTGAGGTCATTGAGATCATAGATGATAGAAATCCATATCTTGCACTATTCGGGATAGATTGGGAAATTGATAACCTCGCAATTATCAACTTGAAAAATAAGCAGATGATATTCGAAGTATCAAATATCAGGGTCATCGCACCCTTGGATCATTTATAGGGGCCTAGATATATTGAACCAATATGAGAAGAATGCAAAACTCAAGATCCAGATCACATCTAGAAGATGACGGTAAATCTGGAAAACTACATCAATCCTACTGATGATGGCACATTGAGTTGGCGATGTGACAATTCTTGTATATCAGAATCAGATGCAGGACTAGAAAAATGGTAGAGCAGAATGCACAAATTATGTGCAAGAAGATGTGCGCAGCTCACTAAATCACCGCGCTGGATTGGAACAAAGGTAAGTTCAATCCCTACCTATGATGGGTTAAGCAATATTAAATCATTTTTTCAAGAATATCTTATATCAGTCTCAAATGAACATAAGCTAGTAGCATTGGATATAGCGCTGCGTGCTACACCTGCTAGATGGTGGGCTGCGCATAAGCAGAATCTGACCACATTGGAAGAATGTAAGCACATGTTGGAGATCAAATTTCTAGAGGAAACTGAGTTTGTACAAGTGAAATATAATCAACAGACCTTTTCCTGAAAGCATGGACACATGTACCACAAGCAGGATGGGTCCATCGGTTTGTGCACACATTGGAGAAAATTCGAAAGAACTGGTACACAGAAACAAAAATTTGAAAAGGAACAGTAGAATGGTCCGTCATGACTAAGAAATTCCAAGCGACTTTTAGTTTTCAGGATGACTGTCCAAGTATAAATGAGGCTTTGCGGATCATCAAAAAGAAGGTATTCAATGACACACCATAACCTCTGTATCAACAACCAGAGTGGGAAAGATAGCTAGAGCATGCCCTGGAATGCTATAAATTTGCTTTAGATGAAGGTGAAGATGAAGATGAAGATCCGCGTGATGTCAACATACCTGAGTCAGAAGGCGAGCGTGGAGAAGAAGGACCTCCATTGGAAATTCCAGATCTGAGTAATCCTGTGAAAAATCGAAAAGTGAACATTGGAACTAGTGAAGAACCGAAGTTCGCTTCTATAGGAGATTATTGGGATGAGGAAACGATAGCACAAATAGAAGACTTAATGCATGAATACGAAGACTTAATTTCTACAAAGTTTTCCGAAATGAAAGGCATTTTGGGCGACTTGGGAGTCATGAAAATACCTCTCAAGCTAAATGTGAATCCTATTAAGCAGAGACCCTATCGACTAAATCCTAGATACAAAGAAAGAGTAAAGGAAGATCTTGATAAGATGCTCGATGCAGGAATCATTGAACCAGTAGAAGAGTCAGAATGGATAAGTACCATGGTTATCGAGGACAAGAAAACTAAAGGAGAAATCAGGATCTGCGTAGATCTCATAAAGTTAAATGATGTATCGCTGTCTAACCCATTTCCTACTCCATTCACAGATGAAGTGTTAGATAATGTTGGAGGGAATGAAGCATACTCCTTCACTGATGGATTTTCTGGATGTCATCAAATCAGAATTGATACAACAGATAGACACAAGACCACATTTACCATTGAATGGGGCTCATTTCATTACACAGTTATGCCATTTGGTTTGAAGAATACACCTTCTATCTTTTCTAGATTAGTTGTTGTTGCATTTAAGGATTTTATCCATAAATTTTTAAAAGTGTATTTTGATGATTGGACAGTATTTGGGTTATTGAAAAACCATCATGCAAACTTAAGACTGATGTTAGTGAAGTGTAGGCAACATCATATCTAACTGAACCTGAATAAAAGCATCTTATGTGTTCCGTATGGAATTCTACTGGGATACATTGTTTGTAAACAAGGACTGATGGTTGATCCAGCAAAAATCACAGTTATTGTGAATTTTCCAGCACCTAATTCAGTAAAACATCTACGTACTACATTGGGACACACAGGATACTATAGGAAGTTCATTAAAGGATATGCGTAGATCACTGTGCATATGGAAAAATTATTAAAGAACGAAGCAAAGTTCACATGGACTGAGGACTATCAGAAAGGATTGGATACATTGAAAGAAAGGATGATCACTGCGCCTATTCTAGTTTTTCCAGACTGGAGTAAAACATTCCATGTACATGTATATGCTTCATACATAGTGCTGGGCATTGTGCTAGCTCAACCAGGGAAAGGAGGCATCGACCATCCTATTGCATTCTCAAGCAGAAAGCTGTCCTCAGCAGAAAAGAATTATACGACAATAGAAAGAGAAGGCTTAGCTATGGTGTACACACTGCAGACGTTTAGACACTATTTGCTAAGTGCGCACTTCTGTATGTTTACTGACCATTCAACTTTGAAATAACTGGTCAATAAACCAGTGTTAGGGGGGAGAATCTGTAGATGGTTGTTACTCTTTCAAGAGTATGATTTTGAAATCGTTGTTAAGCCAGGAAGGCTGAACTCAGGACCTGACCATCTTTCTAGAATTGAGTGAGGCGAAGAACCTGCCAACCTGGAGGATAGTCTACCAGATGCACAGTTGTTTGCTATTCAAATAGAAGATGACTATTATAAGGACATTATAGAATTCCGGACCACAGGTTTGGCACCTACATATTTTTTTCGCAACAAAAGAAATAGTTGGTAGTAAAAGCAGTTGACTTCACCATAATTGCAGGACAATTATACAAGCTAGGACCAGATGAAGTACTATGCAGATGTGTGCTAGAACATGAGAAACCATTGATACTTGTTGAAGCACATTCAGGGGTGTCTGGAGGTCACTACGTAGGAAGAGACATTGCGCATAAAATTCTAAGAGAAGGACTATGGTGGCCTGCACTCCACAAGGATTCAAAGGAACATTTCCGTAGTTGCGATGTTTGCCAAAGAGAAGGGAAGCCATCTCGTAGAGATAAAATGCCACTAATGCCACAATTGACCTTGCAATCCTTTGATAAGTGGGCTATTGATTTTTTGGGACCTATCAACCCACCAGGGAAGCGAACTAGTTCGAGATACATCATTACAGCTACAAATTATTTAACCAGATGGGAAGAGGCAAAACCAATAAAAGACTGTTGTGCAATTACTATCGCAGTTCATTTTTTAAAACATCCTCACAAGGTTTGGATGTCCAAAGATCCTAATGAGCGATCAGGGAACTCACTTCTTGAATAGAACTATTGAAGCCTTGACGAAGAAATTTCAGATTTACCATAGAAGAGCACACCATATCATCCACAAGCTAATGGCACTGTTGAAGCTTTTAACAAAGTGTTGGAAAATGCGCTGAGCGAGGTATGTAACAAAAACAGGGATGATTGGGATATGCGAATACCAGCTGTGTTATGGGCACACAGGACAAATTGAAAAAAATTGTCAGGATACACACCTTTCAGGTTAGCATATGGACAGGAAGTTGTCATTCCTATGGAATATATATCACCAAGTCTGAGAATTGCAGCATTCACCGATATGTTTGACAATGAGACAATGGAAGAAAGGGTGCTACACTTGGTTGGGTTGGAGGAAGATCGCTTTATTGCAGGATTTCACCAACAAGTGCAGAAAGACAGAGAAAAATCATGGCATGATCGCCACACCAAGTACAAATTCTTTCAGGTAGGATACCTTGTCCTCATCTATGACAGTAAATTCATGAAGTTTCCTGGAAAATTTAAGATGCATTGGCTAGGGCCATATGTTTTCAAGCATGTTACTAATGGTGGCGTAGTTCATCTAGCCACATTAGTGGGAGGAAACCTACCAGGTATTATTAATGGAAGTAGACTAAAACCCTACAGGGATAGTCCTACTTCGCCAGACATCAGTTGATCAGCAACGAAGACAAATTCTAAGTGTCATGTGCAGTTGAAAATGGAGACTAAGAATGACAAAGTAAAGAGTTTGCAAGCAATTTTGGTAAAATGCAAAGTTTTCATGCAAATGAGAGCTATGCTATGATACACATATAACAAGCGGAGTCGCGAAGTAAGAACAAGTTCAAAATGTGAAGTTAACATCAAGGAAAGGGAAATGCGCAGTGAACCTTGCAACTCACATATCCACTATAAGAGAAGGCTCATGCTGCAAAGTTAGAATCCAACAATAAGAAATGCGCAGTGAACCTCGAAGTTGCACGGTGACTTGCGAAGATAAGGAAAAATAACCATTACAATTGTCAGTCGGAAGTATAACCATTATATAGTGTTTTTCGAAACTACAAGTTTCTGCAATTAAGGCATATTCGTCCATTGAGACACATTCAATGAAGGGAAAGGACTGATATCTGTAATAGATTTGGCCAACGGATATAGCATTTACTGCCAAACTAGCCGTTTTGGGCACACCATTGGGGTAAGAGGCCTATAAATGGTAAGGACTGTTTACTTACTGGTTTTACCACGAATTTTGAATTTTTACCGACTGTAAAATCCTAAGTGTTTACAAGCTAAAAGCGATAGTTTCCTGCTAGTATATGTCCGAGGAGCCGACATTATAAGAATTTTTGGGTAATTTCAGGCATTTTGGTCTGGGAGGAGTGATGAAGACACCCGTTAAGCAAACTTCTCCAGAACGGGGTGGCTCATCCAGGAATTCACCAAGGAATCAACTGCAATAGTAGAAGAAAGACAAGCACAAGGCCACTGGCCAGGAAAAGCCGAAGGCCGCAAGTGATCAGAAGCCAACTCCACCACAAGGGAACTTGTCGACGCCAATATGGATTGTTCCAGAGTATATTATCTTGAGAAGAAGCAACACGCCAAACACGATTCTCATCAAGAATTTCTAGTATGATCTTCCCCTGCTGCCAATGTCAAGCCATGTGCATCTTAAGGAGAATTTGCTCGGTAATATTCCCGAGTGGAAATTCGTCGACTATGATTTGTTAAATGAGGACAAGTTTCCTCAATTCCAACCAGATAAGTACATGTATAGGAAATACGATGCAACTACCAAGAAAATGATCGTTGTCCCGATGGAATGGGTCGAACTGTTAGCCTCATCTAAACTATTCAATCTGTTACGAATTCCACATTTTGAGTGAAGCAATGAGCTTAATGCCGTGTTGTGCACTCTGCTGTCATGCACACACCATGGGTACTTATGGTTGGGCCGCAAGGTGAACATTACTATTGACCTCATCGTCAGGATCACGGGCCTAAGAAAAAGGGGTGCCTATCCTACAACTTAGTTTGTTGGAAAGAATAAGGATAAAGAATTGGTTGCGAAAATAAAGGTTGAGTTTGGCTTAACCAAAGGAAGACGTGGTTACATAACCGCAGGAATTGAAAACCTGCCCCTTTGCTTCGCAGTTCAGCTCATTCCGAGAAGGATATTAAGGAAGTCCGGGCCAAGTGAAGTATCTATTGCTGTAGTATCCTTAACTGTGAAGGATAAGGATGGTTTTCAGTACAATTGGGTGAATTGCCTGTTAAATGAACTTTTAGAAGATGTCCGTGACACACAGGACAATGGATTGCCATTCCACTACAAATGGCTGCTAGTATAGATTTCCTTCGTGGGGTGGAAGGAACCCCTCTATCAACAAGGTTACTGGTAGCCCCTATAGATTGCTGAGGGCCGAGGTTCACTAACATGTGGGAAACCTCGAACCTAGAAAAACAGACGTGGAACAACCTACAATTGTCACCTACTATGAGCAGTTATGCGAAGCCCTTAAGACTTTGCGTATCACTAAGTAAGTGATGACTCGATATATCCCAAAGATGACTTTCAAAGTTGGACTGGATGAAGTCTCTTAAGTTTGGGCTATGTTGCAGGAAGAACCAGAGTTACAGAAAATCCAGGACGAAGTACAACGAAACCAGTAGGATCTTGATTCCGTTAATATTGCTATGAAGGACTTTCCAGCAAGGAAAAAGATGCAGAAGTTCGCATAGAGGAGGGAAATTCAGAAAGAGTTGGAAGCATTGAGAGCAAAGGAAGCTGAAACGTCCTCAAAATTGCAACCATTGCAAGAAGAAGCGCTAGCACTGACGGAATAAATTGAGCAGAAGTTGCAAGAACTCTGGACGACAGAGGATACTGTCAAGGATAAACTTCTAGAACCCGTCTTAGAGGAGATGCTCGACACAATCAAGGCCGTGCGAGCAAGAGACCAAGGAGACAGTTGTGAAGCTTAGCGCAACTGTTCAAGAGTTCACTGTGAGATCAAAAAATTCAGTAGATGCGCAGATGGAATAGCCTAGTCAGAGTGGCTCGGGGAAGAGCCACATGTGAGTGTTAGGGGCCTGTTAGGCATGGCCCAAGTGGACCAATATTTGGTACGACAATTTTCGTGGAGCGAGGGTCCAGCGCAGTAGTTATTTTTGGCAAGAAGTACAAGCGAAGCGAGGCCCAACATTGGCCTATTTTGGGTAAATGATTCCGCAAATCCTGGGAGCAGGGTGAGGAGCGGCGTGGAGTTGTAGGAAAGGAGCCTGTCGCCTTAGTACAGAAAAAGTACTAAGACAGCTAGGGAAACATAGACCATTAGAAACAAAGCGACAGACCGACATCGACAGAAGAAGCAGAGAGGCGTAAAGGGATGTGCCAGTACGTAGTTAGAGCCGCGCAGTCATAACTGCGGCTGTCAGAAGGGTGCAGAAAGGCGGCCAAAGTCAAGTGAAGTAGTTTTCGAGTATGACAAGCTTGGTTAGTGAGGTAACCGTACCATTTTGGGGGGTTTTTGGCACTATAGGGATTTTGGCCCACAATGATTGTAAAGACGTTACCTTCAGGCACGATATATAAAAAGGGAAATTTTGTAAGGGAAGGGTTCTTTTTTGGGTTTTGATGAAAGACTAAGTATTGTAAGAGAAAGAAGAGAGAAAGAGGCTCTGCAGTTGTGTGTGCAGAGACCCATTGTAGAGAGAAGAGTCTGCAGCTATATGCGCAAACTAGAACTGTTGACCCTTCCCATTAATATAAACAACAGTTCCCATGGACATAGCTCCCATACTAGGGGTGAACTACGTAAATACTTTTATTGTGTTATTGAATCTATGAGATTTCTCATGTTTATGTATGTTCGTGATTTTATATGTATTTTCACATGTATGGTTGATGCGAATAGTATGTTAAGTATTGAACATGTATAACTGAATATGCAAGTAATTATGAGTATGTTGAATGCGTAGTTGCATGGATAAACACTAATTCAACGAAGTCTGTAATGTGTGTAACTGCTTAGAAGCGCAGTCTTGGAGTTGTGTTGTTATATTGCATTGTGGAAGTTACGAGGTGCATAGTCTCGTATGTGCGCAGTAACATCAAATTTATATGCGGAGTTGGGAGAACTACGCAAGAGCCAGTCCCATAACCATGCATCACTTGATTACATAAACCTGCTTCTGTAATCCCCCATAAATTCTCCTGAGGTGAGACCTTAGCATGTTCGCAGGTTGTTGCCGAAAGGGTCGGTGGAGAAGTGGTATTTTTGGTTCCCTAACTGTGCTGAACCTAGGCTAGTAAGAGAAAGTTAAAGGAATAGAGTGTATGCAAAAAATTGCTAGCATTATCCACCTGTGGATTGCCCCTTTGATCAATGGTAGACCAACAAAATTCTTCACATCCTTGAGGGGACTCCATCAGGGTTTCCCCCTATCCCCCTTTATTTATATCATTGTGGTAGAAGCCTTGAGTAGACATCTTAATAAGCAAATTGATGATGGTCTCCTCCCTAGAATCCTTATATCGAGAGGGGTTAAAGCTACAAACCACACTCAATTCACAGACGACACCATACTACTAGGAAGTGATTCCAAAATAATTTTAAGGAACTTCGATAAAGCTCTATATTCCTTTTTGCAGGCATCTGGTGGGGAGACAAATGCTAAGAAAAGCCGCATCTATAGTTGGACTTGTCCTCCCCCCTTCTTGAGGAGATTTCTAGGATTCTTGGTTTTGGAGGTGTCTGCAATTGGAAGTATTTCAAATAATTAGGAATCCTTGTCTCTCTCAAGAAGTGCAAGGTGGGGGATTGGGAGGATGTATTTCAAAAAATCAAGAGTCAGATTCAATTGTGGGGTATAAAATGGTTAAACTTAGCTAGTAAGATCACCTTATTAAAATTTGTTCTCTCTTCTATCCCTATCTTTATCTGTTCATCCATCCTTGATCCTATCGGGTTCATGAATAGCCTGAGCAAAGAATTTAGGAATTTTCTCTGAAAGGGGGGAAAGGAAGGCCACAAATAATTTCACTTAGTGAAATGGGAAATAGTTCTCAATGAAAAGGGAAAAGGAGGTATATCCATCAGGGAACCAAGGATGGTGAATTTATCTATGGGAGATAAATCCTTTAGAGAATAATTAACGGAAAGAATGAATGGTGGAAGGAATTCCTTTGCAAAAAATATTTGAAAAATCCTAGGCATCGCTTCTAAGATTATGACCTCCAAGGTCAGGGGTCCCAGATTTGGGACCTGTGTAAAGTGGTGTCCAAGTTATTAAGAGACCATCTACATTGGGTGCTAGGAAATGGAAAGAAGATTGATATCTAGGAAGATGGGATATTAAATAGCCCGCATCTAAAGGAGAATGAAGACCTAAAAGGAGTAATGGAATGGATTTAGGGAGAAGGAATCTTAAAACTTTATGACCTATCTATCTGGCATGATAATGAGAGTTGGAAGGAATGGAAAAGGATCGAAAATCCTTCCCTGTTGGGTGATGGCTTCAACCATATTCTGCTAGATTTGAATGGGAAATCCCCCTCTAATAGAAGGGACAAGGAATCCATAGTGTGGGGTCCCAAAGGTACCTACAGTGTGAAAGAAGGCTATAGGGTCGTGCTCAAGTATCTCCCTGCTCCACCTTCAACAGGAGTATGGAAGATTCTTTGGAAGCCTGAATGTCCACCCAAAAGTAATGCCTTCTCTTGGCTGCTGGTCCATCAAAAAATTATTACTGCAAAAAATATCAGGAAAAGAGGCATCAAAGGGCCAAACAGGTGTACTATATGCAAAGCTAAAGAAGAAACCATAAGGCACATGTTCATAGAGTGTTCCTTTGCCAAAGAGGTTTGGGAGGCCTTCACGAAGGATCTAGAAGTTTGCTTTAGGTTCCTTGATCAAGTTGAAGGTTTTTTCAGAGGTTGGACCAAAAAATACCCCAGGACTCTATCACATAAGAAATATTTGTTAAAACTCTGGTGTTCGGTTATTAAATTTATCAATTGTAAGTTCTGGTTGTCGAGAAACAAAGATATTTCCAAAGGGAAAAAAGCCTCATCTAGCATAACTGCCATGAAATACCAACTTCAAATGAAATAATTTCTTATGGCTCAAGGATAGTCGATAAAAAATTCTTGCGAGCTTACCCCCCCGCCCACCGAAATTTTGTGGGCATCTCAATTTATTGGGATTATCTCCCTTTATTCCAATGACTACTCTAAGAAAAAGAGCTGGGAAATTGACCTTTAGCCTAAGGAATTTCAAAATTGATAGAATAATCAATCCAGCTATGACCTTTTATTTGATGGCACCTCGAAAGGAAACCTAGGGGAGGCAGGTGCGCAAGGGTTCATTTTTTACCCTAGAGGAAACAAGATCAAGTTTTTTTCTTGGGGGTTTGGAAGGAGAACGAACAATCGGGATGAATGGGTCACACTAATGCAAGGTTTGGAAACTATGTATGAATTGAACATAGATGACTTCAATGTCTTTGGTGATTCCTGGATTGTTATTCAATCAATGCATGACCTTCAACCGAGTAAGGAGATGGAGAAAGGGATAATCCAAAAAATATCCTTGACCTTCTTCCTGGACATTTACAAAGTCAACTTCTTTCATATCAAACACCCAAACAATCATGAAGTTGATTGACTTGCTAACCATGGTTAAAGACTAAAGCAAGGGGAAATATTGTTTGATAATTCTATTTTATTGCAAAAATGGTTATGTGCCCTCAACTCTTAGCATTTATGGCCCCTCATCCCACTCGCCTTTGGATTTGGGACAAGGGTGACATTAGTCTGACCTCTTCGCCAGGTGGTTCACTATGAGTGTGGGTTTGTGTGAGCATTTTATGGCCCTACCAGTGCTCATTTAATCCCATCCCCTTGTCTTGTGCTTTCTGCAAAAGCTGACATACTTTGGTTAATTGTGAGGATATGGATTATCTTTCCATTTTTTACGAGTTGGCTTCCTATAGAAGCATCCAGTTGCATCTTCAAATCTTGCACATATATGAGCGTCCCTTTTGTAGAATGGGGTTGGATTTCCAAAAGGTACTTTGGCTTGACGGAAGTGATCATAGTGCAATGGAGAAGGATATGGAAGAGCCCTTTTTGGCTAAGTACATCGCTCTGAAACAGGTCCTGTATGAAATTCATGGTATGAAAAATGATATGGTGGATTACAAGAATATGTTAAGATGTGTTTTAGAAGTGGTGAAGGTGAGTTTGGAAGAAACCAGGCAAGTCTCTTTGGACATTTCCTGTCTCGACTCCCTTGTGGAAGATATGGAAGGAGGTTATAGGGTACAATCTAGAGAAGTTGAGGACGTCAAGTGTTTCCTGAACGATATGCAGAGGACGTTGAGGTCCAAGTTCGACGAGATACATGGGATGGTTGCAGAATCAAAGTGTGTAGTGTAGAACCAAAGCATGAATGCCTATAAAAGAAACGAGTCTCGTTTCGTGTAGTTGAAGGAAATCCTGGAAGAATTTCAAGCGGATGTCAATGGTTTGTACAGAGGAAACAATGGCCACACTCGTGACCAGGCCGAAGCTTCCCCTATGGACGAAGTCTCCAAGTTCCATCCAACTACAGATGAAGACCCTCCCAAGAAATGATGTTTCTAGTTTTTCTTTTCTAGTTTTTTGTTATGTTTTTTTGCCAATATATTAGTGGACTGTATATCAAGTTTTATATAGTTAGAATTAGTAGAAATTTTTTTGAAAAGAATTGTAAATATTTATATCTAACTAAGCAGTTTGTTGGACTTGCTTGCATAGAAATTTTATGTTCAGACCTTCGTTCTATGTTTTTTGTTGCCCCGGGGAATTCTGTAACTCTTGTTTTTTAATATATATAAAGGCTTTTCTTGTTTATGTTTAAAAAAAATCCCTTTAGTTTTGTTGAATTACAACTATTTTCAAGTCCATAATAAGGTTTCCACCCTCCATTTATCCTTGTGTCAATGCTATATTTCTAGTTAAGCTTGTGATAGAGATCTATTATGAGGTATTTGTATGAATTCACTTCCTCCAAGTTGTTGGACTGCCATACATGAAGTCAACATAAGTAATTTTTTTGTATTTTATTAGCCTAACCTTTGTTTTGGTAGTGTTAATAGTCATACTTGTACTAGAAAAAAAACCCTTGAGAATTTTTAGTTGTTTAACGAGATCATAGGGACTCATTCCATAAGAACATATCATTGTTTTAGAGAAGAAAAATGGTGACTATACTAGCTAGAGTCATGTCAATGCAACCTACTCCTTCCAAACAACCCTCTAACTTGTCAATATATATACCAAAAAGGGTAGGGGACATGGGACAACCTTTCATGGCTCCTATATTACAATTGACTTATTTTGAGTAACCCTTAGATTTATTGAACTCAGTAATAACATTCTCATACAACCTTATCATGATAGCTCTCAACTCGAAAGCAACTTTTAGCTCTTCTAATACATTCCAAAGGTTAGTTATGGTCATTGTGTGTAATATCCCTCATGATTTACTTTGATTATCGACTAAGTACAAATTCAGATTTATGAGTAAGTGGTTAATTTTCTATTACTTTATTTTGAAAATGTACAATATAAAATCAAGTGCCACTTGTCCTAATGATAGGACATATGTAAAATATAGTTTTTGGCATTATTAATTAAACATTGGAGCAGTTGGAATGGCCATGTTAGAACTTGATGAACCATGAACCCATAGGTGGGGAGCACGGTATTTCTACTCATGATGTGGGAAAGACAAGTGTCAAGAGGCAATTTCCTTAACCAAATCCTAAAATCTAGGAGGGAATCCAAGGCCAAAGAATTCCCAAGGAGGGAATGTTGGGCCTTGCTTAAGACTCCCAAGGAAAAATATTGTTTATATGTATGTGTGTGAGGAAAGTAAGGTTCTCTAGTATGCATAATAAATCTATTGTGGGAGAACTGTTATGTGTTAGGAAAATTTTGAGAAGTGAGTGCTTTGCTTGAGATAAGAAAGAGTTGTTTATACACTTGAGAGTGTGGAAATACTACTTTTGAATAGTTTTTGTAGATGGAGAGTAGGGTGTTTGTTCATATGGTGTCATGATCCATGCTAGGGGGTGACTATTTAGCAAGTAAGATTGGTTGTTCAAAATTCTATGGTTGGGAGGAACGTGCCTATTCCAACTAAATTTTCCATCAACTATGTTACATTGGGGCATTTGATTTAAAATCTAGGTGAACAATATCCACTACAACCTGGAATTCCACCAAGTATGCTAATGGATGTTCCACCTTTTAGTGAGCGAACTAACAAAATTTTGGTGTTCCTTTTTATTTTCATATTTTCATTTATGGAAAATCACTATTATGTCTCCAAAGAAAGATGTACACTAGAAAGAAATATTCTTATAACCTAGGTTTTCACACATAGTCAATGGCTTCTAACAACATGTCCTATGATAGTCCTTTACAAGGTTAATTTCTACACATATCCTCATATAGGTAGTAATATGAATTTTTCACCAACATTAAGAATAAGTAAAACTTAGTGTACTTCAAAGGTTCCCTTTTGAAAGAAATTACATAATAAGTTGGAAAAACTTTCAATCAAAATTTGATGGAAAGGAATTTGTTGAACATGGCCAATACAATAGAAGGAAATTGGTGTATCCATGGAATATTTCTTATATATAATAGCTTCTTACACTTCTAGAATTATGGGGCCCAATATGTTCAATAGAGAGATGCGAACCTAGGAGGAAGAAAAGCATATTGACTTGAAGAAGGAACCTTCACACTAACGAGGGAATAACCATCTACGTAGAGACACATCCCTATCTTGGATAAATTAAAATATATATTTGAAGTATGATTAAAATGTTGAGCACTAGAGTTGAGTTGGTGATAAAGGTAGAACCTAGCTACACAGAAAGTTTGAGTTCAAGATTTCCATTATCATATTATAAAATCATAACTATAAAAACTATTATAATTATTATAAGTTATCCCAAGTCTCTTTTATTCTTATCTTCCCGTGCAGCAAAAATATTCCATTTTTTATGCTTTGTGAAAAGATCTAAAGGTGGGGTTAAAAATCTCAACAAAATCAAGTGAAACAAATACCTCCCTCCCATGTCTCAACTTTAAAATACAACCCATTATGTTGATTCTCAACATTTTAATGGTGATGGATGGTGGAGGATGAAGCTAAATAGGAAAATTCAATTTTCCCTTTAACAAAATTTTTATTTTGAGGCTTTAATGACATACGAACCATGGTTAGTTTAACAAAAAATGCACAATACTTACATTTCTAGACAATACAGACTTCAATTTCAAGGGGGTCTTGACCTATTCTCTTTATTAAAGTAACAACATAAATTCAAAGTCTTTTGTTTAAACAATATAGTTCTCTAACAAACTTAGTTCCAATTGTTTGTGTTCCTTAACTGTTTACTAAATTGTCCCCATTCTTTGAAATTCTCGTACATTTTATTTCACATTCCATCAAAGGAATCTTGGATGTTTTGAAGGGACTAGTTTCAACTATTATTATTTCTAATGGTCAACCTAGGTGGTTGAGTCAAACATGTGATTAAAGGCCACTAAGGACAAAAATCATGATTAAATAATGTCACTAGGAAAAATGGGGTATGAAATACTATTCAACATTAAATTAATATTGAAATTTTTTCTCTATATGTTGGTTCTTTGATTTATGCAAATTTTCATTTGCATATTATTGTTCATGTCCAAAATGTTGATATGGACATACTGGATTTTAATATTATTATTCATGTATAAACTATTAATATGGAAGTGGTTCATTTGTATTCATGAGTTGGAAAGGAGTATGAATAAGCTATAAAGGAGTACGAATAAAGAGAAATTCAATATCTTAGAATTGGAGGCTGTCATTAAATACTACGGCCGTTATGAATGATTTTCTCAGTGTTGGGAGTTGGAATAACATTCCATTTATTTTAAACAAAATAATGGTCGAAACCCGTAGTTTTGCCCGCTGCTCATTATCATGATCTCAAAGTTTGATCTTTCTAAATACTCAATAATATCTACTTTGAGCTTCCTAAATAAGAAATAAAATCTTACAATAACACTTTTTTAATTACAATAGTGCACCATAGTAAAAACAACTGCACCAATGCATCTTGTGTAAATAGATGCACCAATGCTGCAAAACCACATACACACCGTTTTGGAGCATCTACAAAAAAAACCTTTAAAAGAAAATATTCTCTATATTTGATAGAAGATAGTTATCTATGCAGGTTTCAATATTGCCGACAATGTTGTGCTCAATATATAAAGGTGCACTGGTGAAACCATAATTTTTTATGCACCGCAATATGATGTTTTTAATTTTTTATTGTGTTCCAATACAGTGCGTCATGGAAAACATAACATTCTAGCGCACCTCTATTCTAGTTTTTTTTAAAATATATACATATATATATACATGATGCGTTTCATGTTATGACGCACCAATGCTTCTCTTTAAATAGCGCACCGATGTCCGAAAAATTGAAAATAAAAAGCCGCACAAATTATTTTACCATAAACTAAAAAAGAAGTAGGAATTTCAAAAACATTCTATAAGGTATTAAAAAAACTAATCCCTATTTCATTATTTTGCCAAAATTTCGAGGGGAGAGTTTTGGAAGAGAGAGTTATCGGGGAGGAGTTAGGAGGAACCAAATTATTTTGAAGATTGAAATGTGTAAGGTATGTTGAATCAAACAAAACCTTTCATAGTAGAAATTTCAAGTTTGTAAATTATTACTATTGATCACAATGCATGGTTGATTTATTGTCTTATTTAGATTTTCTTATTGTTTCCTTTCATTTTATGTGGCTGCAAAATTTTACATTATGGTTTAAATCTCTCTATTGTTTCACAATTAGGAATTTTATTTTTAGATATTTTAGATTTAATGGGTTTATAGTTTTATATATAAGTCGTTGGGTACGATGGGGCCACTTCTTGGGTTGAATCCAAAACCTAGTTGGTTCTGTCAGTTTTTTTTTAAATTAAAAAAAACACTTACATAGTTTTGGTGTGTTCAAGTTCTTTAAATAGACTGGTGCGTTTATAGTAATAGCACATTGGTAATATTAGGCTTGTTATTATTATTATTTTTTAAATTTTGTAGAAAAACTCCTACGCATTGGTTGGTGCGTTCGACTTGTGATAATACATTGGTGTGTTAATTGTGAAAGTACATCATTTATTTTATTTTGATGTGGTTAGCAGGGAATTCAAGTATGGTGCCCTTGTGCGGTCTGGTATGACAAGCACCGATGCATTTCATATAATGAAACACAACGAAATGACATATTGTTTTTTATTTTTATTTTGAAGGTATGTGATTTTTTGTATAATATATTTAGTAGTTTCTCTATTTAATGGTCTAGGTTGTTTATTGATAGAAAATGCATGATAAGTGTTCAATGAAAAACAATTCTAGTCTACATGATAGGAGAACATCCAAAGTCATGAAGAAGGTAAGTTATTTGTAATTTATGTATCAAATTAATATGTTTGAATTATTTGTAAATTTAACTAATATGTATTTGTTAATGTGTGTCATGCCGAGCCAAAAAATGAGGAACTTCGATAAGATTATTTGCAATCTAAGTGCAAAAGAGCATAAAACCTTGATGAAAAAGTTACAAAGCGATGAATCAGGTAAATAAAAAAGTAATCAATATGGATTTTTTCTTGAATTTTGAGTAATACTGTAGTTAAGAATATCCAGTAATATGTTTAAAAAAAACTAATTCACATATGTTCAATGTTATGCAGGGACTGACAATGAAATGGACATAATTGCATCGCAGGATGAGTCATCTCAAAAGCAACGTGCTTCAAATGTATGGAATCAATGAATTTTTCTATTATGTACATATCTCATTTTATAATTAATATAACAAAAAAAATCATTGTGCCGAGAGGCGCTCTACATCCCAGTATGAGGGAGATCTTGTAACATGTGAGTGTTTGTCGAGTTTGTTGCGTGTTTGTCGAGTAACAAAATAATACAAAGTAAACAAAAAAGAATAATACAAAGTAAAAAGTAATAAATATTATGTTGTCCATAAACAAAAAAGAATAATACAAAGTAAAAAGTAAATATGAGACTTAAACTAGAGACTTTAGAGCTTAGGATTAGGTGGCTCAGGTATTGCACTCAAGGAAGGAGCTATTCAAGGAGAGGTTTGCACCTCGGGAAATCTGATCCCTCTCAGCGCTTGATAGAGCCTAGGATTTGGATCTAGATTGGTTTATATTAAATCTATGATTTGTTACAGGG
This sequence comes from Larix kaempferi, assembly GCA_027924585.1. Taxonomy (NCBI): domain Eukaryota; kingdom Viridiplantae; phylum Streptophyta; class Pinopsida; order Pinales; family Pinaceae; genus Larix; species Larix kaempferi. The sequence continues at coordinate 3,033,361 of BSBM01000827.1, forward strand.
TATAAAAATTGTAGTAAACAAAGTATGGAGTGTGCCATCTAACATAAGTTTTGTTGAAACAAGGCATGAGATGTGGTTTTGAAGGAATGTGTATCATTCATGACTCAATTCTTGCTATGGTATGTCGCTTTTCAATTTAAACATTCATATGTATTATCTATTTTAATTTTCATTATTCCCAACAATATAGATACACTCATTACATTTTATTTTTATGTTTGTAGATGGAAGCTGAAGAAGAGGAAAACAATTGAGGCGGTCAACAAAACATTCATCCAAATAACACAAGTCATGCAAGTGGCTCAAGCACTAATAACAGTTCTAGTGAAGAATGATGATCCATATATTTTGGATGATTATGGAAGCTGTTGTATATTTTGAAATAACTGTTTGTGAAAATCAGACATTTTGTATAATGTACTAGACATAGTGTCCCAAATGAAAGACAATGGGTTACAATGTAACAATTATGTGCATGTTTAGATTTTGATTATTGTGGAATTTATGTTGTCCCATTTTGTATGACAAAGGGCCTCTTAAATATTGATATATAATAAAATGAAGTCTTTTATTCTATTGCATTCTCTAGTGTCGTGAAATGTTACATTGGTAATTAAATATATGGATGGTTAAATATTACAATACATGCGAAAATTTATGAGATAGCAAATTAATCCAAAAATCATATCCGTATGCAATAATAAAAATTCAAATGACTACCTCTATACATAATATTTCAATTTCTGATTAATAATGTAATAAAATAAAATAAAATATATTCTAGTGCGATGTGAGCAGTCACTGTTCACCAAACATAAAATAATCACTGGTGCATCTATTATTATTAATCACATTGGTGCTTTTCATACAATGTAGCATCGGTGCGTTTGAGAGAATGCCACACCGGTGTGCTTATAAGGAAATAGTCCTGGTGTAGCATAAAACTCATTGCATTCCTCAGGGCCTTTCCTATCATCACACCTCGGCGCACTACTTTATATTAAATGCACAATTACTTTTAAAAAATAGTGACAATCATCGTCCCAATCAACTTTACTAGTGTGTTTTCCTCCAGTTATCACTCCGGTTCTTTTTAATAGTTTGTAAGCACCGATGGTTTTTAATAGTTCATAAGAACTGGTGCAACATGTAATGTAAAGCATCGGTGTCTATATTGTTATAAGGTATCAACCAGTGTGTTTTAATATTTCATAGGCACCTATGTGACAGTTAATATAAAGGACCAATGGATATATTGTTATAAAGCAATGATTTTGGTTAAAATTTTGGTATGCATAGGTGCTATATGTATTTTCAAGCACCCGTGCACAAATTTGTATGTGCACTAGTGCATGTATTGGTTTGAAATGCGTTGGTGTGTTTTACATGTGTTAGCATCCGTGTGTTTTCTTTAATAAAGTATACCAAAAATAAAACCTTCGCAAAGGCCTTTGGCCGTTGAGTTATTATTTAGTTGTAATAGATTTCCATAAAATCCTCCTTTAAAACATTCGGTACCATTTGTGGAGGTTATAGTGGAGGTTTTTTTTGAGAATTTTGACCAATCTTGTAACACTAAAAACCTCCACCATAACCTCCTCTACAGGGCCTTTTCCTTGTAGTAACTATATTCAATCATAGTCAACTAAATGTCAACTACATTATTAACCATGATCAACTATAGTCAACCATGTTTAACTACAATTAACTATGGTCACCCAATTCAACCATATTCAAATATAGGCAGCTAAATTCAAACATATTCAAACAAAATTCGACCAAAATCAAACATGCTAAACAATGATAAATATTTGGTTGTTCATCGTTAACCCACAGTTCAACAATTTAGAATGAGAGGAGATCTGTGGTAGAATTTTTCAATTCAAAACTTCTACCACAGATCTCCTCTCATTCTAAAATGATAAATATTATTCAAACATAGTCAATATAACTCAACCATGGTTAACCTGAATGAATCACAGTCAACCATAATAACAAATTATCAACAATGGTTAACCATACCCAACCAAACTCAACCACGGAAAAACATAATCAAACATGATTAGCCATAGTCAATAATAATAAACGATGGCTCAACCATGGATCCATGGTCAACAATATTACTAGAGTCAACCATATTCAACCAAAATATCCATAGTCAAACATCAAAAGTAATCCATGGTTTATGACATCTCAAGCTTTAATAAACCACCTTCAACCATAGGGAAACATATTCAACCAAAGTCACCCATGAAGACTCATGGTCAAATGTGCTCAACCATAGTCAATCATGGATAACCATGGTCGACCATGGCCAAACCATGGTCTACCAAAGTCATACATGGTGAAATATGGTTGACCATAGTCTTGCATGCTTATCCATAGTCTAACATGGTCAAACATATTTATCTATAGCCAACCACAAAAAGACACGGTTAATCATTAAAAAACACGCTCATTATCCATTATTAACCATGATCAACGAGAGTCAACCATGTTTAATTACAGTTAACCATGGTCAACCAAATAATTTTTATTTTATTTATTTATCATTATTTATTTATTTTATCATTCATATTTATTTTTTCTTTTTAGAAGAATAATAATAATAATAATTGCACCAAGAAGTGGTTTGTACAACCCAGTATGAGGGAGAAGTGTAATTTTGTACTCAATGTGGAGCTGGTACATGGCCCAATGCCGATTCTAACCTAAACCTTTAAGAGAAAAAATATTACCTATGACAATGTACGCTCTACCCTAAAATTCAAAATTCAAAAAATATTAACTATGACAAAGTCGGCGTTAACCTAAACTTTAGAAAGATATAGATAATCTTTACTAAACTAAAATTATAAGAAAAATGCTTTTCTTTAGGCTTTTTAAAATATAGAATCCAAAATTAACAAATCAAATAACCCTCTTCATTTAGATAATGTAAAAGGTTAGAATTTCAATATATTAATCAAATTGATTTAATAGTGTGAATTGAGATTGTTTTAAATTTTTTTGATTAAAATAAAAAAGTGCCAAATAAAATTTATATAAAATTATGATTCTTTGCACCTAGTGAAACAAGGTGCTCTACAAGCCAGTATGGGGGAGATGTTGTAACGTGATGTAGCATTTGTAACTGATGTAACGTTATAACGTTAGTAACATGTCGGCAAAAAATAATAGTGAATAGTGATATAGTGAATATTATGAGAAATGTTGTAACGTGATGTAACGTTTGTAACAAAATAACGGTTGTAACAAAATAATTTAAAAAAATCATGCCGGCTCATAAAATAAAAAAAAAATTATGGAAAGTATTTAAAAGAAAGTATGGGGGAGATGTTGTAACGTGATGTAATGTTTGTAACAAAATAACGTTTATAACAAAATAATTAAAAAAAGTTCATGTCGGCTCATAAAATAAAAAATTATGGAAAGTATTTAAAAAAAATCCCATGTTGGTTCATAAAATAAAATATTATGAAAAGTAATTAAAAAAAAGATGTATGTTTATAAAATAAAAACTTAAACCTTAAACCGGGATCTATCAATCAAGAGAGATCAAATTTCTTGAGTTTAAATTTAAAAAAAGAAATACACCTCAAGAAATTGGATCCCTCTCAGTGCTTGATAGATACGGGTTTAAGATGGATCTATGTTGGTTTACGGTTTCACACATATATAGTTTTTATAGATACATTATTACGTTTTTAGTTTTATATATCATATAACATCAAAATTATAAAGATGATTTATTTTTCTAACAGTGTGAAGAGCTTGAAAGGGAAGAAAAGAGGATACAAAAAATGAGTGGTAAAGATTGCAACAATAACAAATGAATGAGAATTAGAGAGAAGAACAACGAAGAAATGACCATAAAAGAAAAATATTGCAATTATAAAAATGAATAAGGATGGTAATGAAGATCATCGAATTCATAATTGAGACCGAGTATGAGCACATCAATAAAGACAATGACGATGCATAAATGAGATAATGTGACAAACTAAACCTATTTCTCTAGCCAGTACTGATCACTGGATGAATGGACCAATAAAGCTAGATGATGATGACCTTCAAGCAAAATCCAATGTCTTAGTGGTTTCATATGAAGATGAAGTTATTGCCCATAATTTTTTTATTGAAAGAACTGATAAATTGGGTCATGTTCAAATGTGCCATGTGTGTGAGGAGTCATATCATGACATTCAAGTGGTGACTACTAATATACGTTCAATGTGTACGAGATGTAAAAGAGAGAGTAACAATCATAGATTTTCATCTCAAAACCATATGAATCCAGGGTTGCAACCATTGATCCTTCAAGTCTTACACAAGTTGAAGAGATGTTCATAGCACAAATAAATCCAACTTTGCAGGTTATGCACTCAATAGGTGGGAAATATAAATCTAAAGGACACACCATCAATTTTCTTTAGAAGGTTAAATATGTTGCGATGAAATTACCTCAACATATTAAATACTCAAACTTAATGATTGTTGTGCAAAAAAGAGATTCAAGGATCAAGCTATGATTTCAATGTTAGAACGTGGAAAGTAATGGACAATCCTCATATTGTAGCAAGTCATATGCATTTGAGACACACAATGTTTCAAGAAAATATTTTCTCAAAATTCCATAAGACTACAGATTATTGGTGTCTATATGAATAGAAAGTGCAACATCATGGATCTCCAGATGTGCATGGATTTTAATGAAATTATAAATCATTATTAAATTCATGTTGCTAAGCATCCTCATTATTACATTGGTTTCATGCATTAATTTCAATGACAACGTCATCATTATTACATTTGCTTCATGCCTGGATTTCAATGACTATAAATCATTATTACATTAGTTTTTTGCATTAATTCCAACGACTATAGATCATTATTGCATTGGTTTTGTGCATTAATTATAGTACCTAATCCTAATGTCACTTCCTTACGTCCACATTGAAAGTGATTTAGAAGTAAAAATAAAGATTAACTTTGAATTACAATGGTTGACCAATAGAATAAAATCAATGACCAATTGATCCTCACTAGTCATTCGTTAGGAATTCGTTATGAAGTACATCTAACATATCGACCATGTCAAAGGTATTACAAATCATTATATATTTATGTATTACCTTTATGCATTGATTACATTGGTTTCAATGCATTAATTTCAGTAACTATATATCATTATTACATTGGTTTCACTAACCCTCCTCATTATCACAATACTTTCGTTCATTAATTTCAGTGATTAATAGTCATCGTTATCACATTGGTTTCATGCATTCATTTCAGTGCGTAAGCCTCATCACTATTACATTGGTTTCATGCATTAATTTCAGTGACTATAAAATATTATTACATTGGTTTTGTGCATTAATTTCAATGATCTAGAAGCATAATGTCGCTTCCTTGCATCCACAAAGAAAACAATTCAGCACTAAAAATAAATATTAACTTTGAATATGATCGTTGAACAACAACATAAAAGGAAAAGTGTGTGGATGTGTTTAAGAGAAAAGCTAAAGAAGACAGATTGAGATCAATTACTCTGTAATTTATAGGTTATTCAATATAATCATCATATCACATTGTTATTATTCATCCGAATATTGTTTTTCTTTTCACACGTGGTTCACAAACCCCCCAACAGGGCTGCTACATCCATGATAATAAATCACAGGGGGGGACACCTGGAGGGGTCGTGATTATAGAGCTAACCCAATGGGGACATCAAGTGAGGCCCTTATATATCAATGTATAGCCACCCGAGGATTTGACCCCGAGACCTTCTGCTCCAAACTTCCATCACTCAACCACTTGAGCTATCCCATCGAGCTTCTTCACCCAAATATTGTTACTTTGGAATTATTCACCCTTCTAATCATTCAAATTTCCTAATGTTCTATTTTCTTTTTGATTGAAATATAGATTATAGATGATACTTAGTAAATTTCAAAGGATCACATTCATTTGAAAACCACACATACATAATCATGATCATGTAATGTTCTGATACATCTGCCCTCAACTAGAACTAGCACAAATCCATCTAAACTTCGGATCTACTATGCCTCAAGGTGAATCAAATCCCTCGAGGTTTGCATGGATCTATGCTAGTAATTCACCAATAACACAAAAATGTGGTTGTGCTAGTATATAACTTTTTTTCCTTTTTCTAGGAGGATAATACTAACAAATAATTAACATAATAACTCTTTTACATTAATTACCACATACCAATAACCAATGTTGAAATTTGATGGGTAAATAGCTGTCATTTGCCATTTTACACATCAAAACAATGCCACTTCATAAAATTAAATGCCATTAATGAAGTGTGAACCATATATATATATATATATGGAAATTTTGATTTTTGTAATTGTCAAGTTCTCTCCCCTTGTTAGGTAAGCTTGACTTGGTCATAGTTTTTTGGGCCCATGGTATTTGGTGGTCCATCGTAATGGCCCATTGTATTGCTTGTGAAGAATCCTATTTAAAGGTTTCCATGATACCATCTTTGTCATTATATATATGCTATGTTTAATCATTATGTTTATTATGTTTTTATAATTTTGTAAATTTTTTATTTTTGGATTAATGAAGCAAGATATGGAAACTCAATGTTTTATATAGTTATTATAAATGTTATCTTGACGTACAAAGTAAGACGTCAAATTTCAACCATGTTGATAACCATAACCAAGTAAGATAACCTTTTAAAAATAATTTATGCATTATGGACAACGTAGAAACAAATGACATCACCATGTAAACAAGCCCTTTTTTATTATTATTTTTTTTCATCTCGACCTTCTGGGGTTACTAGGTGGTGGACATTTCGAAGAGACTAACTCTTTTACGGGTGACAGGTTTGGGTGCCATATGGTGTGGGTGGATCCCCAAGTCGGGGTATATGATGGGGGACAACATATGGGGATTCCTCCATATTTTAACCCACATACTACTATCATTGGGGATGACACACTCTTCTCAATGTTTGGGGAGGAGAGGGTTAACTCAGATGAAGACTAGGATAATAGAAACATCTTTGAGCTTGATAAAATCCCTAGGCGGGGGGGGGGGTGGATCATCTCGTAGTAAGGGAAATAAAGCAAGGAAACATTAGTCACAGAAGGGGTTTCAATTAAGGTCTGCTGAGCCTGAGATGACTGTTGGGCATGATGTACAACTGTGTCGGGTACTCAGTCTTTCGGCTAGGGCTCTGGTTGGGAAGGTTTTCTATTCTGAAGTTAACCACAATACTATTTTGAACTGGGTCAATGATTTCTGGAAGCCATTCTCACATACTGCCCATGCACCATATTCTCGTCAACAATTGGCTGGTATTCCACTTCTTGGATGATGACCATACTTCAATGATTCTTGGACAGACTTGGGTTTTTGGCAGAGGTTCATTATGTCTCAAACGATGTCATTCTGACTTTGATCCTCGGATCGAGGTGGTTCAGACAACCCACTTTTGGGTTTTATTGAAAGGCTTCCTACTGGAACTATGGTCAAGGGATATTTTTACATCCTTGCTAATTGTATAGGGCAGTTTATTTATTTTGATGACATATCACTCTACCATGAAGATGAATGTATTGCTTGGGTTTTAGTGGAGATGGACACATCTCTTGGTCTCCCGGATGTCATTACTGTTAAATGGGGCCCGAAGGTATTTAGGAAACCCCTATATTACTAGAGGGTTCCCTTCCGGTGTCACAACTATGGGGAGATAGGACACCTGAAAGTGCAGTGCACTCCGGCGTCCTCTCAGTCAGGGTTTCAGAAGCAACATTTGTCATCCAGGCAGACTGGCCATGAACCAGGAATGGCCATTTAACCTAATGTAATTTCTCTTCGAGGGCTAGAGAATACTACAGAATCATTTTCGGGTAAGCTTTCCTCTTTATTTCCTCAATTTTATGATTCACTTTCGTCACTATATCTGGCCAAGATAAAATTATGTGAAACCGGGGTCAATACTTTCAGATTGGGATCTATTTATGTGGTGAAGGACTGTGGTGACTTATCCTCTGCTCCATTGAATATTTCAAGCATTGAACTAGTATTATCACCAAATTCACAATTGCTGGTGGGTGAACGGGAGTTATTGGAATTTTTGGGCTCGGATAAGGCTGACTTATAGTTTTGCTCGCCGGGTGTGGGTCTACTGAAGGAGCCTTTACCGTTTTTTTTTTTCTGGTAAAATGGATAGGGTTTCAACCTTTTCTTGTGGAAACCCCAATGTCATGCTTCGTAAAAATAATGGGGGTAGGCACCTTAAATCCCTGGATAGAAGTATTGGGGTGGGGGGGTTGCCTCTGTTACTAGTGGTGAGATTCACTTGGAGGATATGGATTCTATTACAATGTCTGATATTTATGAAACTTTTGGGCCACTTAGAGCAGAGCCGACCGTGTCAAAGGTTCATTAATATTTATACTTTATTTAAATCTCAGATGGGTTGGGGGTGCCCCTAAAGTGCTATCTTTGCGTAGAATTCTGTTGAATTCTGCTCCTGATGTCTTATTTCTACAAGATCCTATGGCTCCTGGCTCTAAATTCCGATATATTTTATGGCGTATTCTTCCGGATTGGGACTGCTATGTTATTGAATCTAATGGACTGTCCGGAGGTCTTCTGGTTGCTTAGAACCCCCAGTTACTCTCACTTCGCTCCTTTTGTGTTGGCGGTGGCATTTTATTATTGGGGAGACATCAAGAGCTGGGTTTAGAATTACAATTGTTTAACTGCTATGAAACTTATTTGGGTAGACAATCCTTTTGGTCTGTGTTGGAGGCTAGTGGAATGTTGGATTTAAAATCTCTGATCATAGCTGGTGATACGAACCTTACTCTGAATGCTGGGGATATTTGGGGTCAACGGACCAGGTGGGATCCCCTTCAAACTTGGTTCAATAAATTTTTCTCTAGACATGGTCTCATTGATGTGGTTCCCAAGCCATTAGCTCCCACCTAGAAAAATGGAAGAAATGGATCTAGATTTATTGCTAAGAGGCTTGATCGTTTCTGTGTGAGTGAAACATTGTATGAGTTGGTGGATAAATGTACATCTTGCATTACTCCGACCAGCATCTTTGATCATGTTCCTATTAATCTTCGGCTTCAGAAAGGTCCCTCACTCTATCGGTATCCTTTCAAATATTGCCACGTATGGTCTACTGAAATGGCATTTATCACACTGGTCCGTGAACATTGGGCTTCTTTCTGGTCTATTCCTCAGGGTCGAGCGATGGCAACATTGCCCGCATTTCTCAGATTTCTTAAGGCCTTGGTTATCCCTTCGTTAAGACACCAGGCTCAAATTCAAAAGACTGATCTGTTACATATTGAGGAAAAACTACAGGATTATCACTCTGATCCACATTATTGTATCCAATTTGATCTGTAAGGCACTATATTGCATACATTGGAAACTGAGTTGGTTTTTATTCTTCGGTCAGAAGAGGAAATAGTGACGCTGAAAATTCAGGCACTTTGGATTAGTGTGGGAGATCAAAACTCAAAGTTTTTCCATACTTTGTGAATATGTGGAGGAAGACTAACACAATCTGGGAGATTGATGATCAGGAAGACTCACTTTGAGAATTTATACACATGCCTAAAACAAACAACTTGACAACACAAATGGAGGTTCTTCAAAGTATGCCCTATATTTTTTCAGATGTGGATAATGAATATATTGGGAGTCTAGTCACACTGGATGAGGTTGCTGATATACTCAAAAAGATGGCCAAGGACAAAATCCTGGGGCCTGACGGTTGGAACGTGGAATTTTGTATTCAGTTTTTTTATTTACTGGGGAATGAATTGGTTAGATTGGTAGGGGAAGCACGTACTTCTGGCAGGATTAGTGGTGGTCTGAACTTGACCTACATCTCACTAATACCTAAGACTTTGGAGCCTACTTACTTCCAAGATTATCATCCAGTTTCTTTATGTAATCTCTTGTACAAGATTATTTCTAAGGTGATAGTGAATCATATCCAAATTGGCCTATCTCGCGGTATATCATCATCGGAACAATTTGGTTTCCTGAAACATCATCTGATATTTGATGCAATCGGTACTACCCAGGAAACTATTCATGCAGCAAAAACTAGCAAGGGCTCCTCCTTGGTTCTTAAACTAGATATTATTAAATATTATGACTTGGTGGAGTGGTCATTTCCTAGACTTCTTTTGTTGAATGCATGGTTAAATATTGAGATTACTAATTGGATTCTTAGGTGTATTACTTTTGTCAATTATGCTGTCCTTGTCAATGGGCAGCCATATTCCTTTTTCAAAGGGTGTTGGAGTCTCCGATAGGGATGGCCATTGTCGCCTTTACTCTTTCTACTTGTGATCGAGGGCCTGGGTAGACTTTTGTATAAGGAAAAGGATTTGGGACTGAGCACTGGTATTAAAACTTCAAGGAATCATTACATCACACATTTACTCTTTGTGGATGATGTATTAATATTTGGAGAAGGAAAGTTTGAGGCGGAATGGAGACACTATAAGACCATTCTTGATCTCTTTTGTACTACTACAAGTATGATCATTAGTATTCCCAAATCCTGTCTCTTTCATTATCAGATGGACGTTATGACTTGTGAACTCATCGGTGGATTATTCCCCTATGATTTTAAGGCGTTAGAGGAGGGATTTAAGTATTTGGGCTACTTCCTTAAGCCTAATGCCTATAAAACATCATATTGGCAGTGGCTTATTGGAAAGTTTGAAAAGAAGATTCAACTCTAGTATTGTATGTGCTTGTCATTGGGAGGCCGTCTGACATTACTAAACTCTGTTTTGGCCAATCTTCCTATTTATTGGCTTACACTCACCAAGGTGCCTACATCCATCTTGCATTAGATTCACAAGATCTCGTTTAATTTTCTATGGAGTGTTAGACATGACCAGTAGGGGATTCATCTGATTGCCTGGAAAAACATTGCATTACCAAAGGATGTTGGCAGTTGGGGCGTTCAGAACATCTTTTGGGTTTATTGAGCACTACATTTGAAAAGTTTGTAGCGCGCTCTCAATAGTGATGGACTCTAGGGTAAGGTAATGCAGGAAAAATATTTGCGTGGTATGACGATTATTGAATGGTTCAGAAAGCCTAATAATAAGAACGTGAGAGCTTCTAATAACTGGAACAAACTCATCGCAATTTTCCCATTGCTCAATTCATTCACAGGCTGATGGGTGGGTGATGGTTTTTAGGTCAGACAAGGGGTCGATCCAATTAATGGGTGCAATTCATTTCTTAATTCTGGTACTGTCCAGGCTATACATCTACGGGGTCTTTATTTTCTTAATAATGCAAGGAATCCTCAATCTATTGGATTGCGTACATATTGGAAAATGACAGATTACATTGGTCTTACTGGACAGATCGATCAATATTGGGATACATTCGTGGCTAATCTATCTAGTACTAGTATTATCCTTCTCAGATGGACAACCTTCAGTGGTCATGGCGGGACTATAGCGGTGAGATTTTGACAAACTGGGCATATCTTGATATTGCTCATACACAGTCTGTGGATCCGCCACTTTGGTGGTATAGATGTATTTGGTATTGGAATGCGCCTTTGAAAATTTTGTGCTTTACTCGGATTACTCTTAAGAATAAGATTTTAACAATGGACAATTTCATGCATAGGGGAGGTATGGGCCCGAATGTATGCCCCCTTTGTTTAGAGAATGAAGAAACAATTGAACATCTATTTGTCAAATGTCCAACTACTCTACAACTATGGTATGTTGTTTCACATCAAAGAAGGATGGACTTTTGCTAGAATCGAGACATGTTTGAAGACATTTTACATTATTGGTATTAATGGCGCAGGACACACATCTCTCTCCCGTTACTTTTCATTTGGGGCATCTGGAAGTGGCGGAATCACATCCTGTTTGAGGGCATTGAACATCACTGTGCTAGATCATTATTCTTCATTATGCAGGTTATTTCAGATTTTGCTCCAAAGAAGATCAGTTTGAAGAGTAAAGTTACATTTGTGCCAAAATTGATAAACTCTAATCCTTATGGATATTTTGACGGTGCCACACAAGATGGTAAATGTGGAGTAGGGGGTTTACTAATTGTTTATGATAATAGGTATTATGAACTTACACTTGGTGGGGGTTTGGGTAGTAATACAAGAGTAGGACTCTTGGCATTGTGGACTCTATTAACCTTTTCCCATACTAAGGAATTAACTACTCTTCAAATCCTTGGTGACTCCACAACGATTATTGAATGGGTGCAGGGCAAGTGTCTCATGAGTGTGACTTCTCTTAATCCCTCGAAAAGGAGAATAACCTTACTGTTGAACAATTTTAGGAATTTTCTATACAACATATCTCTCGATCTTTTAATCATAGAGTTACTCATTTTACTGATCTCCAACCGAGTGAAATGTTTTATTTACGTCTATATTAATTTTGGTATGCACACTATAATCCTTTTTGTAAAATAGAAGCCCATGTTATTGAGGTTTTATGGAGTAGGCTTCTACCGAATTAGTGTTATAAACAATTGATGTAATCTACAACAAATGGTCTAATTGGTATCCTCAGAATAGGTAAAATTGTAAGTTTCTTTGATTCACCATAATGAAATGAATATAATGAATAGCAAAGAAATTTTTTTACGTTGGCAGAAAAAAACTACAACGCCACCTTGTACACTAAGATTTCAAGGTAATTGTATTGTTCGACATTGAACATTGCCATGGGATTTACCTTGTGGAGTCAAGGATGCCGTGTTATGGCGGAATGATTAACGAAGAAGAATCTCCTTTTTTTGCTCGAAACAAATGATGAACAAAATGATAACTTATCACGATAGATTAAATTAATAAGACAAATAACCCGTAAATTAATTAATAATAATAATAACGATAAATAACGTGTGAGACCGGGAGGCAAACGATGACTTAGCAGCAGCAAGCATTGACTTGACATCCGAAAGTTGCCCACGAAAATACGACCCAGAAAAAAGGGCATAGACAAATCAATTATTACGCCGATAGGCATCTTAAATTTGATCAGGACCTTCGTTGTGGTCTTTGCACCGAGTGAAACGAGGTGCTTTATAGCCCAGTATGGGGGAGATCGTGTAACGTTTGTCCATGTTTGTCCTTATAGTCGGCCATAATAAATAAAGTTTTTCTTTAACATAATAAAAAAAAAAATTTAATATTATGTCGGCCATTAATAAAAGGACATGTATTTTCGTTTGAATTAAATCCCAAGCTATATAATACATGGATGTGTATTTTCATTTGAATTAAATCCTAGACTATAAACGTTTGTCTTTATTATTGTGAGTCATTAATTAAAATGTAAAGAAAAGTAAAATTATGGAAAGTATTTAAAAAAAATCCATGTCAGCTCATAAAATAAAATATTATGAAAAGTAGATAAAAAAATAGATGTTTGTTTATAAAATAAAAAATTAAAACTTAAACCCGGATCTATCAATCAAGAGAGATTAAATTTCTTGAGTTTAAATTTAAAAAAAGAAATACACCTCAATAAATTGGATACCTCTAGGTGCTTGATAGATATGGGTTTAAGATGGATCTATATTGGTTTAATTGCATTTAAGAATTCTATGGTTTTGATTTGATAATTCAGAATATTCATCGTCATTGCCATCAATTTGATGGTGCAGATTTAATTCCATAACTTCCGTGCAGTTATTAACTTCCGTGCAGTTATTAGGAATCAAATAAGTATTTCTTCCATAAATAATTAGGGATTAATTAAGAATGATGTGGTGTGTTGGCATAAATTAAGTCATGCAGAGCAAAGGAGTGGAGGAGTGGAGTGTGCCGGTATAAGTTAAGCACTCACACAACCAGATGATGTCGTGTGCAGGAATGAAGTAACGCTGGCATAAGTTAAGCACTCACGCAGCCAGATAATGTGGTGTGCAGGAATGAAGTAATGGATGCAATGAAGTAACGCTGGCATAAGTTAAGCACTCACGCAGCCAGATGATGTGGTGTGCAGGAATGAAGTAATGGATGCAGAGAGAAGAGGAGTGGAGTCTGGAATGTTGGGGGTAGCTTTAACGTTCCAATGGGGGTTGTAAAGAACGCGGAAGAGGAGCCCGCAGCCCGCAGAAGAGGAGAACAGCCCACAGAATAGGAGAACCCAGACGCAAAAGGAGATCAACGACCTTCAGGTGTGCTAATCGATCCATCGATCCATGGTTTGTTGTAGTGCTTTAATATTATTTCGATCCATAGCCGAATTCTGTAGCGAATTCTGTACTTATTTCTTGTGATCGACCTTCTGAGCTATTCGGGTCATAGAGATTCAATCTCTGTTTGTTTTTATTGTTATTTTTTTCAAGGAACGAAGTCGGATAGTTTCTTCTTTTTGTTGTCGAGTCTCTCTCGAAATCATTGATCTCTGTATAATATTAACATGTGAATCTCCATTTATAAGGGAAATTAGTACAGTGTCCATTAAATCATGACAGGTTCACACAACCAAATTTAAATTACTTTCGATCCATAACCATCGACCTGTAGCGACCTTCTCAAGTGATGTAGATCCATAACCATCAACCTGTAGCGATCCAGAAATTTTGTAGCGACCTTCTGAAGAAATTATGTAGCGACCTGTAGCGATCCAGAAAAAAAATAAAATGATAAGCAAGGTAGTAGGTAAAGATTTATTTAGCAAGGAAGATTGCAAATTTATTTAGCAAGGAAGATTGCAATTCAAGCGGTTTTGCCTTCGATTGCTCCATGGCATGAGGTATATTTTTTTCATCTCTCCGGTGACCATTAAAATCCCTTTTTATAGTGGATTGAAAACATTGTGCAATTTTTGTCAAAACATTTGATAACAACATAAGTATATATTTTTCAAGCTTATAACATGTTATATGTATCTGCTTATTAGGGTTTATGTATTGCTCTAGTCTATGTATTGCCTGTATTACATTTTATGTATTTCTTTACTACATTTCTTACTTTTCAATTTATATGATATTAATAGAACTCAGTCGAAGCAATTTGGGGGAGCCTTTGGTTTAGCTTGCCGGAACATTTCCAGAATTTATAGTTGTTCCAAACTCACAATGTAACGCAAATTGATGGTAGCTCTATTTATGAAAAAGGATTTGTTATTAATTATGCTTTGAATTTTTTTAGTTTTCATTGTATATTAAAAAAACTCACCTCGTTGCCAGAACATTTCCAGAATTTATAGTTGTTCCAAACCCTGTTCATTAATGGTAGTTAATACAATGTGACACAAATTGATGGTGTCTCCATTTACGAAGGATTTGTTAAAAGTTACGAAAAATTATTACCTAAATTTTTAAATTTTGCAATGGATTTGATAACAACTGATAAAATTCATAATAATTATGTTTTGGATTTTTTTATTATTTTAGTAGTTATTGTAAAAATATCAATTTTTAATACAAATGCACATATTACCTACTCAAATTTTCTCTTCATGACTTTGATTATTGCTCTTGGTACTCCTGTATATTGAGGATAATTTATTTTTTTCTTTCATAGCTTGTAGTATAATTATTTCTTTCAAGAATATATATATATATAATCCATTTGAAAAAATAAAGATAATGGTAGTTAGCCCAGTAAAGATCACACATTAGATATTTAGTATAGGTTTCATCAAGAAACAAATTGCCCTGCTTTGCACGAATTTGTACTATTCCTAAAATATATATATAGATATATATGTTTTCACACATATTAATAAGGCGAGTAAAGATGTTTGAGAAAACACCCGACGGAATTTTTCAATATGATAACAGTGCATCTGACAAGATTTGAGTGGCCATGCACATTTGTATTCTAAACCCCTCTGTCTATATAATAAGTGGAACCCATTTTAATGTTACAATACAATAGCAGTACTTGTTTACAAGTAAAACCTAAGTATCCATCGCATCATTTAATTTGAAATGTAATATATTCACATTGCATAAATTTCTTCGATCATATAATTAGTTTATGAGGTGAAGTTAAAGGGTGTAATTTAATTGGCTATAGTTAATGTGTGTTTTTTTTTAAATCCATTTTAAATTTATTAGATGCTTTTTACAAATTAACATAAAAAAATATATTTTTCATTTTTCATAATTTTTACAAACAAGAAAAGCGCTTCGTCATCATCAAATGGGGAGAACGGACAACACACCAAATTAAAAAAATTCTATTTTTTAATTATTTTATTTTTTAAATTGTTTTTCTTTTCTTTTCATAAAATAAAGATTATAATTTAAAAACATAATTTCCATGCTTTTAAAATTAATATGTTGAATATTTAAAAAATTTAAATTTTTCTATTTTACTTTACAACAAACTAAGATTCTAATTAAATGTTTAATTTTCATACTTTTAAAATTAATATATTGAACAAACTACGATACTAATTAAAGATTTTTAACTTTCATATTTTTTAAATTAATATGTTGAATATATAAATTTATATACAAAATTTTAATTATAATGGAGGAGAAAGAAAATTCAATCAATAATATTAAATGGAAAAATAAAACAAAAATTTAATATAAAATTCTAAAATTAGAAAAAATATCGAATAACCAAAAATTTAAATTTAAAAAAAAAATATTATTTTTTAGTTTATTTTTGATATCAAATGATATAGAAATAAAATAATGTTACGTAATATCAATTTGTAATATTAATATTAATATTAATATTAGTATTAACACTATAATACAATTCTAGACATTAATCAAAATACTCTAATATTAATATTAATAATAATATTGACGATATTAAAAAACGATGATATTTATTATTAATGACATCTATCATATTTACATTAATATTAACAATTAATATTATTATTATTAATGTGAATATTAATATTAACAATAATAATAACGTTAAGAGAATCATTAATATAAATATTAAAATAAGATTGTAAATAATATTAATCATTAGTGATACATTAACATTAATGTTTGAAATATTGATATTAATATTAAAATGTTATTGTTAATAATATTGATCATTTATAACATGAATATCATATATTAATATTTTTATTAACATTAATTATAATATTAATATTAAAGTTTACATTAATATTAACAATAATACTAATATCAACCATAGTATTATTGATAGAACTAATGTCTAAACCAATAGTCATCGTTTGTTTAATGCAACTATGGGTTAAAGACAACCATGGATAGACAATGACATGTCATCAACCATGGTTAGACATACTCAACCATATTTAACCAAAGTCAACCATATAACTATGATGCAACCATGATGCACTAAATAATGTTACAAGAACCATGATTCTCTAAAGTGAACCATGCTTAAACAATGGTCAACCATGTTTTAATAGTCAAAATCTGCTAAATGTCAAAACTGCCTAAGCAATGGTCAATAATAGCTGACCAATTAAGCTCAACCATATTAAAAAAGAGTCAACCATAGTCAAGAAGAGAGTCAACCATGTTAAAAAAGGGTTTACCATAGTCAAGCAGAGAGTCAACCATAGTCAAACATGAACAACCATAGTTAAACATGAACAATCACACTCATCCATGAACAACTATAATCAACCATAGTTAGTCATGAACAACCACCGTCAATAATAATTAATCATGAATAAACATAGTCGACCATGGTCAATCAGCATTGACCATGGTCAACCATGAACAACCATAGTCAACAATGCTCAACCATGCTAAACCATGGTCAACCAAAATCAACCATAGTCAACGAAGATCAACCAAAGTCAATCATAGTCAACCATGGTCAACCAAAGCCATCCATGGTTAACCGAATTCAATTATGGTCATCCATAGTCAACCATGGTCAACCAAAGTAACCCAAAAGTCAACCACACTCAAGCAAAGTCAACCATGGTCAACCAAATCCAACCAATGTCAACCATAGTCAACCATTGCCAACTCTAGTCAACTAAATCCAACCAAAAGTCAACGATGGAATCTCTTGGTCATCCAAAGTCCACCATAGTCAACTATATAGTCAACCATAGTCAATGGAAGTCAATAATGGTCAACCAAAAGTCAGCCAAGATTCATCAAAAGTCAACTGTGGTTAACCATGCTCATCCATAGAAACCAAGATCAACCATGGTAAACCAAAGCCAAGCATGGTTAACAGAAGTTAAGAATTTTCAACCACGGTCAAACAAAGTCAACTGTGGTAAACCATCATAAACCACAGTTAACCAAAGTCAACCAAAACTAAACCCAATTCGACCATGGTCAACCAAAAGTCAACTAAGGTTAGCCAAAGTCAACCATGGTTAAACAAAAGTCAACCAAAATTCATCCAAAGTCAATCATAGTCTAACATGGTCAACCATAGTCAATTAAAGGAAACCATGGTCAACCAAAGTCAACCATGGTTAACCAAAGTTGACATGGTCAACAAAATTCAACCATGGTGAATGAATGTCAAGCATAATCAACCATGGTCAACTATGGTCAACTAAAGTAAACTATATTCAAACAAAGTCAACCATATTCAACCAAATTCAACAATAGCCAAACAATAGTGGAATTATAATTAACCATATAATTTTAAAGTCAACCATAGCCTACCATGCTTAACCATGGTCAACCACAGTCAACCAAAGTAAATAAAAGTCAACCATCTTTTGCCAAAATCAACCAAAGTTAACCATGGTCAACCAAAGTCAACCATGATCAGTCAAAGTCAACCATAGTCAACAAAATCCAACCAAAGTCAACCATAATTTACCATAACTAACCAAAAGTCACCCATAGTCAACCAAAGTAAACCATGCTCAACCATAGTCAACCAAAGTCATCCAAAAGTCAACGATTTTCAACCAAAAGTTTATCCAAAGTCAGTCATGGTCAACCAATGTAAACCATGGTTAACCATGATCATCCATGGTCAACCAAAGTTAACCATGGTCAACCATAGTCAACCAAAGTTAACCATGGTCAACCATAGTCAACCATGCTCAAACAAAGACAACCATGCTCAAACAAAATCAACCAAGTCCAACCATAGTCAACCAAACTCAAACAAAAGTCAACCAAAGCCAACCATGGTAAACCAAAGTCACCCAAACTTAACCAAATTCAACGATGGTAAGCCACAGTAAACCATGGTGAGCCAAAAGTCAACCATGGTCGACCAAAATGTCACCCATGGTCAACTAAAGTCAACCACGGTCAACCAAGGTAAACCATGGTCAAGAAAAGTCAACCATGGTCATCTAAAGTCAACCATGGAAAACCAAAGTAAACCAAATTCAACCATGGTCAATCAAAGTCAACCATAATCAACCTTTGTTAACCATAGTTAATCACAATCAACCAAAAGTCAACCAAAGTCAACAATGGTCAACCAAATTCAACCATGGTCAACCAAAGTCAACCATGGTCAATCAAAGTCATTTGTACTTGACCATAGTCAACCATAATCAATTAGTCAACCATAGCCATCCATAGCCTAACAAATACAACCATAGTCAACCATGGTGAAACAAGGTTAACCTAAGTCAACCATGGTGAAACAAGGTTAACCTAAGTCAACCATGGTCTACTATAATCAACCATATTCCACCGTGATTAACCATGGTTAACGAGTAGTTAATCATCACCAAACTAAGTCAACCAAAGTCAACGAAATTTAACCATGGTCGACCATTATCAACAATAGTCAACCATGGTCAATCATAGCCAACCAAAGTCAACCATGATTAACAAAAGTCAACCATGGTCAAACATAGTCAACCATGGACAACCATAATCAACCATTCTCAACCATAGTCAACCAATGGTTGGCCATGATCAGGGTCAGTGCAAGCTAATGAGGGTCACTTTTGGTGCGTTAGATGCAATAGAAAACTGAACAAGCAGGCATCCCTCAACTTACTTGGATTTTTTGAGCTACTTACGCAAAATATCTTGCATTAAGAAAAAAAAATGAAATGTAGGAAATTGAATCACGTTTCTGAATATATAACTTTTATGTATTGAAAATTTGCATAGCTATGTCAAGTTTCATTTTTCCTAACAGACACTTTTTATTTTTCAGGCAAATGATAAGATATATGTTTTTGTGGGTAGAGCCTTTGAGGGCCTAAATGATGGAATCAAGCTACAAAAATCGGCATGCATGTAGAGAACACATAGCACTTGTGCGCCATTATTTTTCGAAAATTAAATTAGTAATTTTATAATTTTTTTATAATTGTCTAAGTGATCAAACCTCGAAAATAGTACCTCTTTTGTGGGTAGAGCCTTTGAAGGTCTTAATGCAAAAATCTTGAAATGGGTTTTTCATAGAACGTGGAGGTTAGTGTCCTCTTGTGCACCATACAATTTTTTTTTTGAAATGATTGAGAATTGAAAAAGTTATGGAAGAAACACTAACAGTGTGTTTCACGAGTTAAGGAGGTAGGACAGAAAAGAAATTCAAAGAAAATAAGAAAAATTAATATTTCAAAATAAAAGTTACATATTTGGAATCTGCAGAAAAAATGCTATTTGTGTCTAAGATTTTGTCAAAAATGACTCTGTGTAGCATATTGTAACGAGTGGCTAAGCACAGGTTTCTCCAGAAACTGGAAGAAATACCCAATTAGCTTTGGTTTTTCATTAACATAACATAGGTTTGGAATTACCGAAGCAAACTCCAAAGCATACACATAGGATTGTTGTTGACATGTGAGCATGTGACTCGGCCTGTTTAAATTCAAAAATATTGCCGCGCTTTTAGATGTACATAACGCGTACGCATTATATAATTACATAATGCGTACACGTTATATAACTACTTAATGCATACGCGTTATATAACTACATAACCCGTACGTGTTATATAGTTAAAAAACGCGCTCGCGTTATGCAAATCATAAAATATATGTTTAATACTTGAGAAAGAGGGGGTGTGGAAGACTCAAGGGAATTTTTGTTTAATATTTGAAAAGGGGTGGGGAAGGGTTAAGGGAATCTATGGTTAATATTTAATAAGAGTGGGGAAGGGTCAAGGGAATCTATGGTTAATATTTAATAGGGGTGGGAAAGGGTCAAGGGCTTAGAAGGATGTTGGAAGCTTGAGTGGGGAGAGATGAAGGGAATGAGAACATGATGGGCTACAGGGGGTGAAGGGAAGTGGAGCTTGAGAGCACTATTAGGAGTAGAATAGGTTCTGAAGAGGTATAGGGTTAGAAGTTGAAAGTGAGACTTGAGTGACAAGGGGGAATGGATGGAGGCAAGGGGGATGTGAGAGAGAAATAAAGAATACAAGGGGGGGGGGGGGACATAGAGCGAGGGAGGGAGAGGGACAATGGGGAGGAATGGATTTGGAGGGAGTGAGAGATAGATGGGGATAGAACGAAATAAGAGATAGGAAGGGAGGGACAGAAAGTGTTGGTGGGAGACATGCAGGGAGTGGTGGTGATGGAGAGAGAGAGAGAGAGAGAGAGAGAGAGAGAGAGAGAATATGAGAGGAGGGGGAAGGGACATAAAGTGTGTGAGAGAGAGGGAGTGATGGAGAGATTGGGATAGGTTGAGGGAAAGATAACATGAGGGAGGGATAGAAGGTGAGAGACAGGCGATGAGAGAGGGAGGGAGAGAAGGTAGGGAGAGGGATGGAGGGAGAAAGGTGGAGATAGATATGGATGGAGGGGGGATGGTTTTGAGAATGGAAAGTGACATAATGTGTGTGTATGTGTGTGTGTTTGAGAGAGAGAGAGATTGATGGTTGGGGAGAGAGAGACTAGAGGGAGTTGTGAGCATCGTATTCTCCATCAGCATCATATTCTTCTTCATCATCATCTTCATGACCATCATCATCATCATCAACATCTTCATCATCATCGCCATCATCATCATCATCATCATATTCCTCATCAAATCAACATCTCCATCATCATTATCATCATCTTCTGAACATCATCATGATCATCATCTAAACATCACCATCACCATCACCATCATCATCAACATCTTAATCATCATCACCATCACCATCATCATTAAAATCTTCATCGTCATCACCATCACCATCACCATCACCATATTCATCATCATTGTCATCTCTAGGTTCCCCATCAACATCAACATCTCCATCATCATCATCTTCTTCATCATCATCATCTTCATCACCATCATCATCATCATCAACATCTTCATCATCATCACCATCATCATCATCATCTTCCTTGAATCAGATCAACATCTCCATCATG
This sequence comes from Larix kaempferi, assembly GCA_027924585.1. Classification (NCBI taxonomy): domain Eukaryota; kingdom Viridiplantae; phylum Streptophyta; class Pinopsida; order Pinales; family Pinaceae; genus Larix; species Larix kaempferi. The sequence goes on from BSBM01000827.1 coordinate 3,055,632, forward strand.
TCACCATCATCTTCTTCATCATCATCATCATCATCTAAACATCACCATCACCATCACCATCATCATCAACATCTTCATCATCATTACCATCACCATCATCATCAACATCTTCATCGTCATCTCCATCATCATCATCATCATTGGCATTTGTAGGTTCCTCATCAACATCTCCATCATCATCATCTTCATCACCATCATCATCAGCATCAACATATTCATCATCATCACCATAATCATCATCTTCATCGTCATCAGGTCAACATCTCCATCATCATCATCTTCTTCATCATCTTCACCATCATCATCATCATCATCATCTTCATCGCCATCTCCATCATCTTCAACATCTCCATCATCATCACCATCACCATCATCATCATCTTCATGACCATAAACATCTTCATCATCATTGTCATCTCCCCCTTCCTCATCAACATCTCCATCATCATCATCATCATCATCATCACCATCTGAACATCACCATCACCATCATCGTCAACATCATCATCATCATCAGCAGCAGCAGCAGCATCAGCATCATCATCAAAATATTCATCGTCATCACCATCACCATCTTCATCATCATTGTCATCTCTAGGTTCCCCATCAACACATCTCCATCATCATCATCTTCTTCATCATTACCATCATCATCGTCATCAACATCTTCGTCATCATCACCATCATCATCATCATCTTCCTCATCAGATTAACATCTCCATCATGTCACCATCATCTTCATCATCATCATCATCATTACCAGCACCATCATCATCAACATCTTCATCGTCATCACCATCATCATTGGCATCTGTAGGTTCCTCATCAACATCTCCATCATCATCATCTTCATCACTATCATCATCATCATCATTGGCATCTGCAGGTTCCTCATCAACATATCCATCATCGTCATCTTCTCCATCATCATCACCATCATCACCATCACGATCTTCTGAACATCATCATGATCATCATCTAAACATCACCATCACCATCATTTTCAACATCTTCATCATCATTGCCATCAGCATCATCATCAAAATCTTCATCGTCATCACCATCACCATCACCATCACCATCACCATCTTCATCATCATTGTCATCTCTAGGTTCCCCATCAACACAACATCTCCATCATCATCATCTTCTTCATCATCATCATCTTCATCACCATCATCATCATCATCAACATCTTCATCATCATCACCATCATCATCATCATCTTCCTCATCAGATCAACATCTCCATCATGTCACCATCATCTTCATCATCATCATCATCATCATCATCATCATCATTACCAGCACCATCATCATCAACATCTTCATCGTCATCACCATCATCATTGGCATCTGTAGGTTCATCATCAACATCTCCATCATCATCATCTTCATCACTATCATCATCATCATCATTAGCATCTGCAGGTTCCTCATCAACATATCCATCATCGTCATCTTCTCCATCATCATCACCATCATCACCATCATGATCTTCTGAACATCATCATGATCATCATCTAAACATCACCATCACCATCACCATCATCATCAACATCTTCATCATCATCGCCATCAGCATCATCATCAAAATCTTCATCGTCATCACCATCACCATCACCATCACCATCTTCATCATCATTGTCATCTCTAGGTTCCCCATGAACACAACATCTCCATCACCATCATCTTCTTCATCATCATCATCTTCATCACCATCATCATCATCATCAACATCTTCATCATCATCACCATCATCATCATCATCTTCCTCATCAGATCAACATCTCCATCATGTCACCATCATCTGCATCATCATCATCATCATCATCATCATCATTACCAGCACCATCATCATCAACATCTTCATCATCATCACCATCATCATTGGCATCTGTAGGTTCCTCATCAACTGTTGAATATTGTAACTTCAAAGAATATTATATTTGTACTTTATTATTCCGGAGATGTTTCATCCCTCCGAGGTAACCCTATTATGTATCTGGAGATGTTTATTCCTCCAAGGGGTTGTGTTAACTAGGGTTATTAGACCCACCATGTGGGGGTCGGCCCTGTGGTTATATTTTAGGGGTTATTAGATTTCTCCAGGAGAGGTCGGCCCCATTAGGTATTTTAGTCAGTGAGGAGTCAGTATAAATAGAGGAGGTGAACTCCTCATTAGACACACTCACTCACTTGTGAAAAGAGGCGCACTTGTCTGGGAGATCTGCTAAGGAGTAAAAGAAGGAGGAAGCACATCTTGTATTTTGGTTGATCATCTTATTGAGGAAAGCTTTGCTGGGTTTTCTACCCCATGAGGGTTTCCCAGGGTAATCTCTGTGTCTATCTTGTGATTATGCTTCTTTCAGTGATCTTGCTAGTCTATTTGGTTTAAACTTAACATGGTATCAGAGCTAGACTGAATAGGACATCTTTCACAAGGTAAGAATACCTCTCTCTCTCTCTCCGGTGAAAGTTAGGGTTTCAGCAAAAAGTTGGTATTATTGAATTTTGGTTACATGGCTGGATAGCCCTCTTCAATACCAATCTTTTAATCCCTAGATCGAACTTTTTGGTTGGTTAGAACTTCGGGAAATCCAAACCCTAATTCTACCAAAAGTGCGATAAGTCAGAATTTGGTTTCAGAAAGAGGTTGGCATTCTTAAATTCTGATTACATGGCTGGATAGCCCTTCTCAAGACCATTCTTTTGAGCTCTAGATCGAACTTTTTGGTTGAGTAGAACTCCAGGAAATTCAAACCCTAATTCTACCAAAAGTGCGATAAAATTCTGTCCCAGATTCCGGAAAAGTGAAAAGTAACATTTCCAGGTAAGTCTACTCTGTCTCTTGGACTCCCCCAAGAGAAGATGGCTCCAAACACTAAGCTTGAAGACAAGCTAGAAGGTATAGAGAATTTTCGGGCATGGAAATACAGAATTGGTCTCATTCTTGAAGAGAATGATCTTGCTCATTATATCAAGGAAGAAGTTGCAGAACGAGAAGGAGATGAAGCCAAAGAAAAGCACAGGAAGGATTTGATTAGGGAAAAGAGAATCATAGCTGATTCTATTAAAGACCACTTGATTCCCCAAGTGGCCTCCAAGAAGACTCCAAAGGAAATGTATGATGCCCTAGGAAGAATGTATGAAGGAAAGAACATCAATAGGAAGATGAACCTAAGGACTCGGTTGAAGAGTACCAAGATGCACAAAGGAGAATCCATTCAAGACTACTTCTCAAGGGTCTCTCTAATCAAGGAGCAATTAGATGCCATTGGTGATACTCTTGATGAAGATGAACTTGTGATGACTGCCCTAAATGGTCTCACCAGACCTTGGGAATCTTTCATACAAACCATGTGTGCCAGAAAAGAAAGCATGAAGTTTGATGTAGTATGGGAGGATTGTGTTCAAAAAGAGGCTAGGGTAGCCAACAGAGAATCTCTTCTCAAAGAGGATGACCAAGCTTTGGCCACCCACACCAAAAGAGGAAAGAGAGGCTACTTCAAGAAAGTGAACTACAAAAGGTCTCAACCCTCTCATAGATTCAAAAGGAAAGGAGGAGACACCTCCACAGTCCAATGTTTCAATTGTTTTAAGCTAGGACACTATGCTAGAGACTGTACGCTACCAAAAAAGAAGAAGAAAAGGTTTGTCCACAAAAGACATCATGCACATATGGAAAAAGATGATAGTGAAGAAGAAGAAGAAGAAGAAGTAGAGGAAAGGCCTCAAAAGAAAAGATCTAAAGTGAAGAAAGAAGATCCAGAAGAATATGTACTATTTTCTGCTCTCTCTGGATCTGTGTCTCCTGGTGAAGGCACATGGCTCATTGACAGTGGTGTTTCAAAGCACATGACAGGTCATAAGGAAACTCTCTCCAGAATCGAAGAAAATTCTTCACCCCAAAAGGTATCTCTAGGAGATGATTATCAATATCCCATCAAGGGAATTGGTGAAGCAAGCTACAAGCTTGATTCGGGAACACCCTTGAAAATGAAAGAAATTTTATATGTCCCAGGTTTAAAGAAGAATCTACTCTCTATCTCAGCACTAGATAAGAAAGGATTTAGAGTGGCTTTCATAGATGGACAAGTACTCATGTGGTCCAAAGGAAAATCAATCAAAGATGCAATTGTCATTGGTGAAGAAGAAGGAGGACTTTACAAACTCAAGGGTCATCCAGAAGCTGCCCTTGCTCATGAAGTTTCTAGTCCCAGTGAGCTATGGCATAGAAATTAGCTCACATCAACTATAAAGCCTTACCCTATGTAAGCAAGGTGGTTATAGGATTACCAGATTTGAAGGCTGATCATGATGGCTCATGTAAAGGATGTAAGAAAGGGAAGAATGTCAAGAATCCCTTTCCGAAGAGTGAAACAAAGACTAAGAACTCTCTAGAGCTAATACACTCAGATGTATGTGGACCTATGCCCACCACTTCTCTAAGTGGGTTTGAATACTATCTCTCATTCATTGATGACTATTCAAGGAAAACTTGGATATACTTCCTAAAAGGTAAGAATGAAGTCTTTGGAAAATTCAAAGAGTTCAAGGCTCTAATAGAAAATCTCTCAGATAAGAGAATCAAGACTCTCAGAACAGATAATGGCGGAGAATATACTTCAAAGGAATTTGAAAACTTTTGTAAAGAAGCTGGAATTAAGAGGGAACTAACCACTCCCTACAATCCCCAACAAAATGGGGTAGCTGAGAGGAAAAATAGAACTATCATGGAGGTTGTAAAGACTATGATACATGACCAAGATCTTCCCATGTATCTATGGGCTGAAGCAGCCAAGACAGCAGTATATGTACAAAATAGACTATCTCATAGTGCTCTTGATTTCAAAACTCCAGAAGAAGTGTTTACAGGAAAGAAGCCTGAGGTAAGTCATCTTAAGATATTTGGGTGTCCTGTGTACATCCACATTCCAAAAAAAAAAAGAGAACCAAGTTGGATCCCTCTGGTAAGAAGGGAATGTTTGTTGGTTATTGTGAAACTTCCAAAGCCTTCAGAATCTACATACCAGGTTTTCATCATATAGAAATAAGTAGAGATGTAACCTTTGATGAGGAAGCAACTCTCAAGAAATCCAGAAAGTGTCAACTTGAAGAAGTTTATGAAGAAGATTCATCTCCCAGAATCTCAGAGACTGTGCACATCCCTGAAGATGATGCACCAGAGGATCATGACATGTTGGAACCACAAGAACCCCCTGTTACAGACTTATCTAGGAAAAGAAGACCAGCATGGGCTAGAGATATTATTCAAGGAGCTGAAAGATATGGAGCTCCTGAAGGCTCCACTAGAGAAAGAAAGAAACCAAAAATAGTGTCCAACTATATGGCCTTGATGTGTGATCTTGTGGATCAACTACCTACTGGCTATGAAGAGGTAGCTCAAAAGAAAGAATGGGTAGAAGCAATGACAGAAGAATATCAGTCAATAATGAAAAATGATGTTTGGGATATAGTTCCCAAACCAAAAGATAAAAGTGTGGTTTCTTCCAAATGGATCTTCAAAATAAAACATGCTACGGATGGAAGCATTGAGAAATACAAGGCAAGATTTGTAGCCAGAGGATTCTCTCAAAAGGAGGAAATTGACTATGAAGAAACATTTGCACCAGTTGCTAGGTATACTTCAATCAGAACTATCATGGCACTTGCATCCATGATGAAGTGGAAATTACACCAAATGGATGTTAAGACAGCTTTTCTGAATGGTGTAATTGAAAAAGAAATATACATCGAGCAACCACAAGGGTTTGAGGTTAATGATAGAAGGACTCATGTATGCAAACTGAAAAAGGCACTATATGGGTTGAAACAAGCTCCCAGGGCTTGGTACGGAAGGATTGACAATTTCTTAACTAGCATGGGCTTTACCAAGAGTAAAGCTGGCCCAAATCTTTATCTCAAAGTGATGGATGATGAACTAGTTATACTATTGTTATATGTAGATGATCTATTTCTAACTGGAAATGAGAAACAAATTATTGAAAGCAAGAAGAAGCTTTCTTCAGAATTCAAGATGAAAGATCTCGGATTAATGCACTACTTCTTAGGCTTAGAAGTATGGCAAGAACCAAGAGGAATCTTTCTAAATCAAGGTAAATATGCTGTGGAGATTCTGAAAAGATTTGATATGTTGGAGTGTAAACCCATGGCCACTCCCATGGACTCCAACTTGAAGATATTAGTTAATGACTCATCAGAATTAGTGGATCTAACTCTATATAGGCAAATCATTGGGTCACTAATGTATTTAACAAATACTAGGCCAGATATATGCTTTGCTGTAAATACCCTAAGTCAGTATCTAGTAGAACCTAGAAAGGTTCATCTAATAGCTGCAAAGAATGTAATGAGGTACCTAAAAGGTACATTAGATTTTGGTCTACTTTATCATGGAAGTCATGAACTCAAGTTACATGGTTACTCAGACTTTGACTGGGCAGGAAGTGTCTCAGATAGAAAGAGTACTTCAGGTGGATGCTATGGTCTTGGATCTACCATGATCTCATGGTTCAGCAAGAAACAATCTAGTGTGGCCCTCAGCTCTGCTGAGGCAGAATATATAGCTGCCTGCTCTGCCAGCTGTGAAGCAGTATGGCTTTGGAAACTGCTATCTGGAGTGTTTGACTTAGAAATGGATCCCACGGTAATTATGTGTGATAATCAAAGCTGCATCAAGATGACAGAAAATCCTGTGTTCCATGATAAGTCAAAACACATAGAGATCCGATACTTCTATATTCGAGATATGGTGCATAGAGGAGCTATCAAGCTCGAGTATGTGAGCTCTGAAGATCAAATTGCTGATATCATGACCAAACCCCTGTCTCGTGTGAAATTTGAATACTTCCGAGACAAGCTTGGTGTAGTTCAAAAGGACCTTCCTAGAAAGGGGGAGTAGTATGATCTCTGATGACAAGCTTGTCTCATCAATAATGAGGCTTCTCTTAGTTACTTAGAAATGGTTAGATTTAGGACTACTATATTTAGAATACTTAGTTTTACTTATATATGCTTTTTTTGATAAACAGATATGATAGATGTATACATGCTTTTGATGTTAGCTGCATGCTTTTGATGATAGATGTATACATGCTCTTGATGTTAGATGTATTAGTGAGAATACATGCTTTTGATGATAGATGTATACATGCTCTTGATGTTAGATTTATTAGTGAGAATACATGCTTTTGATGATAGATGTATACATGCTCTTGATGTTAGATGTATTAGTGAGAATACATGATTTTGATGTATAATGTATACATGCTGTTGATGCTAGATGATGATACATGTATTGATTAATGTACTTGTATGGTTGAGGATACTTGTACTTGTGTTGATGAGAATACATGTGTGGATTGTATCATCCTTGAACACTTGTTCTAAAGTCAGTTGTAGACAGGGGTCTCCGAGAAAGAAGAGGGATTGTATCATCCTTGAACATTTGTTCTAAAGTGAGCCATAGACAGGGGTCTCCGAGAAAGAAGAGGGATTGTATCGTCCTTGAACACTTGTTCTAAAATGAGCCGTAGACATGATGTCTCCAATAATGAAATCCTGAATGAACAGGTAGGGGATTGCATCGTCCCCGGACTGAGGTCCCAGAATTGAGCCGTAGACATGATGTCTCCGATAATGAAATCCTGAATGAACAGGTAGGGGATTGCATCGTCCCCGGACTGAGGTCCCAGAATTGAGCTGTAGACATGATGTCTTCGATAATGAAATCCTGAATGAACAGGTAGGGGATTGCATCGTCCCCGGACTAAGGTCCCATAATTGAGCCATAGACTGGGTCTCCGATAATGAAGTCCTGAATGAACAAGTAGGGGATTGCATCGTCCCCGGACTGAGGTCCTAGAATTGAGCCGTAGACTGGGTCTCCGATAATGAAGTCCTGAATGAACAGGTAGGGGATTGCATCGTCCCTGGACTGAGGTCCCAGAATTGAGCCGTAGACTAGGTCTCCGATAATTAAGTCCTGAATGAACAGGTAGGGGATTGTATCTTCCTCTGACTGAGGTCCCAGAATTGATCCGTAGACTGATGTCTTCGAGAACTAAAGATTGGATTGTATCATCCATGGACCTATGTCCTAAAAAGAGCAAGATTGATCATCCTGGAACATGATCGTGTGATGACGATGCTGATGATCGTGTGATGACGATGCTGATGATCGTGTGATGACGATGCTGATGATTGTGTGATGACGATGCTGATGTTCATGTGATGACGATGCTGATGACCGTGTGATGACGATGCTGATGATCGTGTGATGACGATGCTGATGATCGTGTGATGACGATGCCGATGATCGTGATGACGATGTTGATGATTGAGTGACATCAACACTGTTGACATTGATGTACCAGTAACTGATTGAGTTACTGATGAAGATGAATTGAAGAAAGCTTTCGATGATTTATAGATGTATCATGTATGATGAATCCTTGCTCCTGCAGATGTTGTTATAATATCCTTCTCGTTAAGGGGGAGTGTTGAATATTGTAACTTCAAAGAATATTATATTTGTACTTTATTATTCTGGAGATGTTTCATCCCTCCGAGGTAACCCTATTATGTATCTAGAGATGTTTATTCCTCCAAGGGGTTGTGTTAACTAGGGATATTAGACCCACCATGTGGGGGTCGGCCCTGTGGTTATATTTTAGGGGTTATTAGACTTCTGCAGGAGAGGTCGACCCCATTAGGTATTTTTGTCAGTGAGGAGTCAGTATAAATAGAGGAGGTGAACTCCTCATTAGACACACTCACTCACTTGTGAAAAGAGGCGCACTTGTCTGGGAGATCTACTAAGGAGTAAAAGAAGGAGGGAGCACATCTTGTATTTTGGTTGATCATCTTATTGAGGAAAGCTTTGCTGGGTTTTCTACCCCATGAGGGTTTCCCAGGGTAATCTCTGTGTCTATCTTGTGATTATGCTTCTTTCAGTGATCTTGCTAGTCTATTTGGTTTAAACTTAACATGGTATCAGAGCTAGACTGAATAGGACATCTTTCACAAGGTAAGAATACCTCTCTCTCTCTCTCCGGTGAAAGTTAGGGTTTCAGCAAAAAGTTGGTATTATTGAATTTTGGTTACATGGCTGGATAGCCCTCTTCAATACCAATCTTTTAATCCCTAGATCGAACTTTTTGGTTGGTTAGAACTTCGGGAAATCCAAACCCTAATTCTACCAAAAGTGCGATAAGTCAGAATTTGGTTTCAGAAAGAGGTTGGCATTCTTAAATTCTGATTACATGGCTGGATAGCCCTTCTCAAGACCATTCTTTTGAGCTCTAGATCGAACTTTTTGGTTGAGTAGAACTCCAGGAAATTCAAACCCTAATTCTACCAAAAGTGCGATAAAATTCTGTCCCAGATTCCGGAAAAGTGAAAAGTAACATTTCCAGGTAAGTCTACTCTGTCTCTTGGACTCCCCCAAGAGAAGATGGCTCCAAACACTAAGCTTGAAGACAAGCTAGAAGGTATAGAGAATTTTCGGGCATGGAAATACAGAATTGGTCTCATTCTTGAAGAGAATGATCTTGCTCATTATATCAAGGAAGAAGTTGCAGAACGAGAAGGAGATGAAGCCAAAGAAAAGCACAGGAAGGATTTGATTAGGGAAAAGAGAATCATAGCTGATTCTATTAAAGACCACTTGATTCCCCAAGTGGCCTCCAAGAAGACTCCAAAGGAAATGTATGATGCCCTAGGAAGAATGTATGAAGGAAAGAACATCAATAGGAAGATGAACCTAAGGACTCGGTTGAAGAGTACCAAGATGCACAAAGGAGAATCCATTCAAGACTACTTCTCAAGGGTCTCTCTAATCAAGGAGCAATTAGATGCCATTGGTGATACTCTTGATGAAGATGAACTTGTGATGACTGCCCTAAATGGTCTCACCAGACCTTGGGAATCTTTCATACAAACCATGTGTGCCAGAAAAGAAAGCATGAAGTTTGATGTAGTATGGGAGGATTGTGTTCAAAAAGAGGCTAGGGTAACCAACAGAGAATCTCTTCTCAAAGAGGATGACCAAGCTTTGGCCACCCACACCAAAAGAGGAAAGAGAGGCTACTTCAAGAAAGTGAACTACAAAAGGTCTCAACCCTCTCATAGATTCAAAAGGAAAGGAGGAGACACCTCCACAGTCCAATGTTTCAATTGTTTTAAGCTAGGACACTATGCTAGAGACTGTACGCTACCAAAAAAGAAGAAGAAAAGGTTTGTCCACAAAAGACATCATGCACATATGGCAAAAGATGATAGTGAAGAAGAAGAAGAAGAAGAAGTAGAGGAAAGGCCTCAAAAGAAAAGATCTAAAGTGAAGAAAGAAGATCCAGAAGAATATGTACTATTTTCTGCTCTCTCTGGATCTGTGTCTCCTGGTGAAGGCACATGGCTCATTGACAGTGGTGTTTCAAAGCACATGACAGGTCATAAGGAAACTCTCTCCAGAATCGAAGAAAATTCTTCACCCCAAAAGGTATCTCTAGGAGATGATTATCAATATCCCATCAAGGGAATTGGTGAAGCAAGCTACAAGCTTGATTCGGGAACACCCTTGAAAATGAAAGAAATTTTATATGTCCCAGGTTTAAAGAAGAATCTACTCTCTATCTCAGCACTAGATAAGAAAGGATTTAGAGTGGCTTTCATAGATGGACAAGTACTCATGTGGTCCAAAGGAAAATCAATCAAAGATGCAATTGTCATTGGTGAAGAAGAAGGAGGACTTTACAAACTCAAGGGTCATCCAGAAGCTGCCCTTGCTCATGAAGTTTCTAGTCCCAGTGAGCTATGGCATAGAAATTAGCTCACATCAACTATAAAGCCTTACCCTATGTAAGCAAGGTGGTTATAGGATTACCAGATTTGAAGGCTGATCATGATGGCTCATGTAAAGGATGTAAGAAAGGGAAGAATGTCAAGAATCCCTTTCCGAAGAGTGAAACAAAGACTAAGAACTCTCTAGAGCTAATACACTCAGATGTATGTGGACCTATGCCCACCACTTCTCTAAGTGGGTTTGAATACTATCTCTCATTCATTGATGACTATTCAAGGAAAACTTGGATATACTTCCTAAAAGGTAAGAATGAAGTCTTTGGAAAATTCAAAGAGTTCAAGGCTCTAATAGAAAATCTCTCAGATAAGAGAATCAAGACTCTCAGAACAGATAATGGCGGAGAATATACTTCAAAGGAATTTGAAAACTTTTGTAAAGAAGCTGGAATTAAGAGGGAACTAACCACTCCCTACAATCCCCAACAAAATGGGGTAGCTGAGAGGAAAAATAGAACTATCATGGAGGTTGTAAAGACTATGATACATGACCAAGATCTTCCCATGTATCTATGGGCTGAAGCAGCCAAGACAGCAGTATATGTACAAAATAGACTATCTCATAGTGCTCTTGATTTCAAAACTCCAGAAGAAGTGTTTACAGGAAAGAAGCCTGAGGTAAGTCATCTTAAGATATTTGGGTGTCCTGTGTACATCCACATTCCAAAAAAAAAAAGAGAACCAAGTTGGATCCCTCTGGTAAGAAGGGAATGTTTGTTGGTTATTGTGAAACTTCCAAAGCCTTCAGAATCTACATACCAGGTTTTCATCATATAGAAATAAGTAGAGATGTAACCTTTGATGAGGAAGCAACTCTCAAGAAATCCAGAAAGTGTCAACTTGAAGAAGTTTATGAAGAAGATTCATCTCCCAGAATCTCAGAGACTGTGCACATCCCTGAAGATGATGCACCAGAGGATCATGACATGTTGGAACCACAAGAACCCCCTGTTACAGACTTATCTAGGAAAAGAAGACCAGCATGGGCTAGAGATATTATTCAAGGAGCTGAAAGATATGGAGCTCCTGAAGGCTCCACTAGAGAAAGAAAGAAACCAAAAATAGTGTCCAACTATATGGCCTTGATGTGTGATCTTGTGGATCAACTACCTACTGGCTATGAAGAGGTAGCTCAAAAGAAAGAATGGGTAGAAGCAATGACAGAAGAATATCAGTCAATAATGAAAAATGATGTTTGGGATATAGTTCCCAAACCAAAAGATAAAAGTGTGGTTTCTTCCAAATGGATCTTCAAAATAAAACATGCTACGGATGGAAGCATTGAGAAATACAAGGCAAGATTTGTAGCCAGAGGATTCTCTCAAAAGGAGGAAATTGACTATGAAGAAACATTTGCACCAGTTGCTAGGTATACTTCAATCAGAACTATCATGGCACTTGCATCCATGATGAAGTGGAAATTACACCAAATGGATGTTAAGACAGCTTTTCTGAATGGTGTAATTGAAAAAGAAATATACATCGAGCAACCACAAGGGTTTGAGGTTAATGATAGAAGGACTCATGTATGCAAACTGAAAAAGGCACTATATGGGTTGAAACAAGCTCCCAGGGCTTGGTACGGAAGGATTGACAATTTCTTAACTAGCATGGGCTTTACCAAGAGTAAAGCTGGCCCAAATCTTTATCTCAAAGTGATGGATGATGAACTAGTTATACTATTGTTATATGTAGATGATCTATTTCTAACTGGAAATGAGAAACAAATTATTGAAAGCAAGAAGAAGCTTTCTTCAGAATTCAAGATGAAAGATCTCGGATTAATGCACTACTTCTTAGGCTTAGAAGTATGGCAAGAACCAAGAGGAATCTTTCTAAATCAAGGTAAATATGCTGTGGAGATTCTGAAAAGATTTGATATGTTGGAGTGTAAACCCATGGCCACTCCCATGGACTCCAACTTGAAGATATTAGTTAATGACTCATCAGAATTAGTGGATCTAACTCTATATAGGCAAATCATTGGGTCACTAATGTATTTAACAAATACTAGGCCAGATATATGCTTTGCTGTAAATACCCTAAGTCAGTATCTAGTAGAACCTAGAAAGGTTCATCTAATAGCTGCAAAGAATGTAATGAGGTACCTAAAAGGTACATTAGATTTTGGTCTACTTTATCATGGAAGTCATGAACTCAAGTTACATGGTTACTCAGACTTTGACTGGGCAGGAAGTGTCTCAGATAGAAAGAGTACTTCAGGTGGATGCTATGGTCTTGGATCTACCATGATCTCATGGTTCAGCAAGAAACAATCTAGTGTGGCCCTCAGCTCTGCTGAGGCAGAATATATAGCTGCCTGCTCTGCCAGCTGTGAAGCAGTATGGCTTTGGAAACTGCTATCTGGAGTGTTTGACTTAGAAATGGATCCCACGGTAATTATGTGTGATAATCAAAGCTGCATCAAGATGACAGAAAATCCTGTGTTCCATGATAAGTCAAAACACATAGAGATCCGATACTTCTATATTCGAGATATGGTGCATAGAGGAGCTATCAAGCTCGAGTATGTGAGCTCTGAAGATCAAATTGCTGATATCATGACCAAACCCCTGTCTCGTGTGAAATTTGAATACTTCCGAGACAAGCTTGGTGTAGTTCAAAAGGACCTTCCTAGAAAGGGGGAGTAGTATGATCTCTGATGACAAGCTTGTCTCATCAATAATGAGGCTTCTCTTAGTTACTTAGAAATGGTTAGATTTAGGACTACTATATTTAGAATACTTAGTTTTACTTATATATGCTTTTTTTGATAAACAGATATGATAGATGTATACATGCTTTTGATGTTAGCTGCATGCTTTTGATGATAGATGTATACATGCTCTTGATGTTAGATGTATTAGTGAGAATACATGCTTTTGATGATAGATGTATACATGCTCTTGATGTTAGATTTATTAGTGAGAATACATGCTTTTGATGATAGATGTATACATGCTCTTGATGTTAGATGTATTAGTGAGAATACATGATTTTGATGTATAATGTATACATGCTGTTGATGCTAGATGATGATACATGTATTGATTAATGTACTTGTATGGTTGAGGATACTTGTACTTGTGTTGATGAGAATACATGTGTGGATTGTATCATCCTTGAACACTTGTTCTAAAGTCAGTTGTAGACAGGGGTCTCCGAGAAAGAAGAGGGATTGTATCATCCTTGAACATTTGTTCTAAAGTGAGCCATAGACAGGGGTCTCCGAGAAAGAAGAGGGATTGTATCGTCCTTGAACACTTGTTCTAAAATGAGCCGTAGACATGATGTCTCCAATAATGAAATCCTGAATGAACAGGTAGGGGATTGCATCGTCCCCGGACTGAGGTCCCAGAATTGAGCCGTAGACATGATGTCTCCGATAATGAAATCCTGAATGAACAGGTAGGGGATTGCATCGTCCCCGGACTGAGGTCCCAGAATTGAGCTGTAGACATGATGTCTTCGATAATGAAATCCTGAATGAACAGGTAGGGGATTGCATCGTCCCCGGACTAAGGTCCCAGAATTGAGCCATAGACTGGGTCTCCGATAATGAAGTCCTGAATGAACAAGTAGGGGATTGCATCGTCCCCGGACTGAGGTCCTAGAATTGAGCCGTAGACTGGGTCTCCGATAATGAAGTCCTGAATGAACAGGTAGGGGATTGCATCGTCCCTGGACTGAGGTCCCAGAATTGAGCCGTAGACTAGGTCTCCGATAATTAAGTCCTGAATGAACAGGTAGGGGATTGTATCTTCCTCTGACTGAGGTCCCAGAATTGATCCGTAGACTGATGTCTTCGAGAACTAAAGATTGGATTGTATCATCCATGGACCTATGTCCTAAAAAGAGCAAGATTGATCATCCTGGAACATGATCGTGTGATGACGATGCTGATGATCGTGTGATGACGATGCTGATGATCGTGTGATGACGATGCTGATGATTGTGTGATGACGATGCTGATGTTCATGTGATGACGATGCTGATGACCGTGTGATGACGATGCTGATGATCGTGTGATGACGATGCTGATGATCGTGTGATGACGATGCCGATGATCGTGATGACGATGTTGATGATTGAGTGACATCAACACTGTTGACATTGATGTACCAGTAACTGATTGAGTTACTGATGAAGATGAATTGAAGAAAGCTTTCGATGATTTATAGATGTATCATGTATGATGAATCCTTTCTCCTGCAGATGTTGTTATAATATCCTTCTCGTTAAGGGGGAGTGTTGAATATTGTAACTTCAAAGAATATTATATTTGTACTTTATTATTCTGGAGATGTTTCATCCCTCCGAGGTAACCCTATTATGTATCTAGAGATGTTTATTCCTCCAAGGGGTTGTGTTAACTAGGGATATTAGACCCACCATGTGGGGGTCGGCCCTGTGGTTATATTTTAGGGGTTATTAGACTTCTGCAGGAGAGGTCGACCCCATTAGGTATTTTTGTCAGTGAGGAGTCAGTATAAATAGAGGAGGTGAACTCCTCATTAGACACACTCACTCACTTGTGAAAAGAGGCGCACTTGTCTGGGAGATCTACTAAGGAGTAAAAGAAGGAGGGAGCACATCTTGTATTTTGGTTGATCATCTTATTGAGGAAAGCTTTGCTGGGTTTTCTACCCCATGAGGGTTTCCCAGGGTAATCTCTGTGTCTATCTTGTGATTATGCTTCTTTCAGTGATCTTGCTAGTCTATTTGGTTTAAAATTAATATCAACATCTCCATCATCATCATCTTCATCACTATCATCATCATCATCATTGGCATCTGCAGGTTCCTCATCAACATATCCATCATCATCATCTTCTCCATCATCATCACCATCATCACCATCATGATCTTCTGAACATCATCATGATCATCATCTAAATATCATCATCACCATCATCGTCAACATCTTCATCATCATCGCCATCAGCATCATCATCAAAATCTTCATCGTCATCACCATCACCATCTTCATCATCATTGTCATCTTTAGGTTCCCCATCAACACAACATCTCCATCATCATCATCTTCTTCATCATCATCATCTTCATCACCATCATCATCATCATCATCATCAACATCTTCATCATCATTACCATCATCATCATCATCTTCCTCATCAGATCAACATCTCCATCATGTCACCATCATCATCATCATCATCATCATCATCATCATCATCCAAACATCACCATCACCATCATCATCAACATCTTCATCATCATCACCATTATCTTCATCAACATCATCATCTTTATCATCTTCATCTGCATCATGATCATCTTCATTGTCATCACCCTCCTCCTCATCATCATCTTTATCATCTTCATCTACATCATGATCATCTTCATTGTCATCACCCTCCTCCTCCTCATCATCTTGTGCACTTATGCACTTAGGGATTAATGTTTAGAAGAGGGTCTAAAGGCCTTTATGGGGGAGGGGCTCTAGGAACAAGGTAAGACAGAGAGGGCAGGGGGCAGGGATAAAGGCGTAGAGGGTTAGTGATTAAGGGAGAAGAAGGGAGAGAGTGCTATAGGGAGGGATAATGATGAAGATAAAGAGAAGGTGGAGAGATGGAGAGTGGGGTGGTAGAGACATGGCTGGAGTAAGGGAGAGAAAGAAACATGAAAGAAACATGTAGGGAGGGATGTAGGGAGAATGAGGGACAGATATTTAGAAAGAGATAGGGGGTATCTAGGGATTATTGGGAGAGAGCTAGGGGGTATTAAACCATACAAAACATTTGTCCCCACACTAAAAACATTTTTTTTGTATGTAACCATATAAATTATTAGTTTTCTTTTGATTTTGTTCATTGCCCTAGCCGTGCACCTAACCTATTTATTGTGCTTGACTATATCGCGTTCGTGTTTTGTCACTACATATCGCGCACGCATTTTTGCTTTATATAACGCGTGCACGTTTTGTAACTCCACAAATAGTGGACTGTTCCTATCCGAGAGCAACTTCACTCTGTCCGAGCCAAAACAACAGTCCCACGATTTTTCGAACAGCACGAGCCCGCCATTGGAAATTCTCACATTCTACACCAACTCCATCATTTTTTTTTTTTATGCAGGTGCAGCATTGAGGACATCTTTCATGGTTGCTCAGTGTGGTGTTGGGTTATATGGCCATATTTGAAGAAAATAATCAGCAAGCTTGAAGAATCTCCAATTGAATAACACCAAAGATAAGGCCTTTCAAAGATTAATTTTGCCTATATTTGAGGAGCACACAAGATAAGATATTAAGCTTCAAGACCAACAAGGAAGAACTTCCATTTGCTTATTATTGAAGAGCTTGTAATTGAGGAGCAACAAAAACAAACTATATTGAATTGATCATTGTGGTGATGGGGAATGCACGTAACCGAGTAAACAAATCAACAAGGAAGAAAAGACCTCAAGAAGTCATTAAAGAAGAGAAAGAAAAGAAAAGAATATACATAATGAATCGGAGGCTTTCTTTGGAAGCTAATCCAAATCCAATTGTAGAGGATACCAAGGTTCATCCTATTAATCCACAACAAGAGGGACCTTCAATTTCCACAATAGTTGTTGAACAAGCACCCCATGGAAGTAATCAAGAAGCAAAACGTAGGTGCTCATTAGGGGATGTTTCAATTCCCACTTCAAGTCAAAGTGATAAGTTACCATATCAAGATGAAGCTCACGAAGAAACACCCAATTTGCTATCCGGATGTGGTTATACAAGCGATGAAGTCAAAGAGGCGTTGGACGTTTTTCCTATTGTTGAAGAAGAGAATGTTATCCACACCATCGATGAGGATGTTGGACTTCCACAAGGGGATGTTGGACTTCCACAGACCATCGATGAGGATGTTGGACTTCCACCATCCAACTACCAGGAAGAGAATGAAGGACACCAAGCTACTACTGAAACGCCAGAGCATCTTGGTGATGCGCTACATGGTACAATTCCAACCCCCTTACCTCCATTAGCAAGCACACGTCGAAGAACTCCGAAGTGTATACAAGTTGATGAAAGTCTTATGAATTCCATTGAAGGTACGCTATCTAAACATAGTATTGCTTATCAAACTCAACAGATACTTGATAAATATTTTGTTTCTAAATGTGATGGAGATAAATGTAGATTATTTTTATCATTGTTAAAATCTAGGAGCATGAATGTTTTTAGGAAAAAGTTAGGGATAAAGATGATAAAGAATTATGAACCAAGTTCTCATATAGTTAAAAGCCTAGTAGATGCATTTGGTAAAATTGGTAAGAACACACGTTCAAAGGACCGCAATGCTGCTCGTCGTGTGTTGTCACAACCAATTGCAAATAAGAACACCAAGGCCCTTCGTATTCTTAGGCCTACATCCGAACTAGTTAATTTGAATGTAAAAACCCTCCGTAGGTATTCTATTATAAGAGAACATCTTGACACAACCGATTAGACAGATTTTTGGGCCTTTGTTGGTCGGTTGCCACGTCGTGACATGAAGCTAGTTGATGCAGTAAAGGGACTAGTGCACAGTTTTTGGTATGATTACACAAGGCCTTCTTCAAACCGAAAGGATGTACTAAAACTAAGAAGGGGTTCAAAGGATCATGGACCACATACTAAGCATTTTCTTGATATAACACAGACAGAACTTTACGAGAAATTAAGGATTGAGCATAGACAATTAAACTTGGGGCAAAGATCTTTTGAGAAATGTAAGCCATGGTATGTTAGAATAAATACTCTTCGTAACACTTGTTGTTGTAGATACCATGTAGAATATGAATATTACTATGAAACATTTTTGTACATTTGTCGTGTGTTGCATACTAATATTGTCCAGGATTTCTCCATGACAATACCACCGACTTCATCAAGAGAATTCATTCATAGAATCATGTGCAATAGGCCCGAGGGGCAAACATACTATGCAAAATCTTGTTTGGATGGAACATGCTCCAACTGTGCTGGAATGGCATTATTGAGCCAATGTATGCACGAGAATGGAGACAGTGAATTTGGGAAAATGGTTACAAACATGAAAAGTTTCAAATATATCAACTATGAAATAGTCCCAGGGAAAGAAAGCAAAAAAATACAATTGGTGACATCTCAGGTATGCATTTATATCTATAAAATTATGTTGTAACGATTACATTTCAATCCTTACTTACAACAAAAAAATGACATTGAGATCATTTTGTGTCACCAGGTACAAGTTAGTGACTTCATCAAGGAATTTATTGAAAAGACACATCAATATGTTCAGCATGTCCACGTGGCACGATGGCAGGATGAGAAGTTTAGAATATGTAGAGATATATTTCCCCTTTGTACTATACTTTCAGTTGTTGATTTTGCCGAGAACTACACTCTGCAACCTCAAAATGAGATCCAAAGTTAGTATTCTCACTCTGAGCAGGTTTCCTTGATGGTCCATATCACATATAGGCATGGCCCAAATAGCACTGAAGAGCAAAGAGAAATTCTGAAGGAATATCACTTCTACATAAGTGATGATAGGTGCCACGACTTCCACTATGTACGTCATTGCTTCATCATGTTCTATGATCACTTGAAGGGAAGGAACATACAGATGGATCGACACTAGATTTGGTCTGATGGGTGTGCTAGTCAGTTCAAAAATGCATGCATATTTCAGTGGTTGTGTTCATTGCATAAAAACTACAAAGTGCCACATATGTGGAACTATTTTGAGACTGGGCATGGTAAAGGAGAGCATGATGGAGCCGGAGCATGTGTCAAAACAGCCCTACGAAGAGAGGAATTGAAAGTATCTACAAAATCTACTATTCTAAATGCTCAATCTACAGTCAAGTGGTGCATGTCAGCAATGGGAGAGGAATCAACTATGCGAGTAGAATCCACAAGAAAGAGACATGTGGAGAGATTTTTTTGGGAGGTGGTAGACATAGATCGTTCACATGCATGGGAATGCAATACTGTGCCTGAGACTCGTGGCTTTCATTCGGTTCGAAGCTCTGATAACCTAGTATTTGAAATTTGGACCTGAAAACTCGTTTGTTTTTTCCCGCCTTGTTGTGATGGTGACTGGGATGGGTGTGAATCATTGGATTGGGTTGACGGATGGGATCGCATATCACTTCCACTTGATCAGCGTGCAATTGTTGAGTTAACTCCGTTGGAAGAAGACTAATCATCTATTTCTGCAGATTTTGATCATGTCTCAGACCTTGTACAACCCGGTATGATGCATTTCCTTAACATTTTTTGTTTGTTTACATAGTCTTCAAATGCACATTAATGGCCTTGTATTGCACGAAAAATATTTTGATCATATACCTACAATCATATAATGTAGGGCACATATACGCAGTGGTTGCCTCAAAAGATACTGAATGGGGTGATGAATACTGGTTGGCACGCTGTATAGATGGAAAGCAAACCCTCATTATGTCCATGACTGACGATGAAAACAACCACTTTCCAACTGGGTCTATGGTTGTTAAAGGTGAATACTTGACATGGGACAGCAATGGAAGAAAGAAGGGTGGATATGTTTACAGGGATTACAAACCAGGTGCAAGTGTGTATCACTTTACCAACTTAATCATTGGCACAAACCTTCAAGTACAAACAATGCCTAGTCGAAATACATCGAAGGTACGCTACTTCTTACCGGATACAGAGCACGAGAGACTAATGGAGACCATCAGTAGAAGAGATGATCCGGAGGGCTTGGTTGTATGATAATAGGTGGAATCTAGCATGATGAGGTACGTTACATACTTTTAATACTATACTATTTATACTATTTGTAATTGAATACTGATATATGCTCAATTTTCACATGTATGTTTCATATGAATATGTCAATTTTGCATTCTTGATATGCCAAATTTACGTTTACATTGTTTATAAATATGCCAAAAGTTCTCTTGTATGTCAAGTTTATGAATATGCCATTTTTTACATATGATCAGTAAACCCTAAAATTATATTATGTTCATCATGTTGGTTATTGGCTTCACCCAACAAAATTAATTCAATTCATGCTCACTATATTAAACAATACACTTATATTAAATTTAATTCATGTCTTGTTAAATATTTCATAATGAATTAGCTATTTGAGAGCACCACCTTAGACCAAGCCATCATCATCAACATCTTCATCATCATCACCATCATCATCATCATGGACCTGCAAAACCCTAGTTTCCAAAGTGTCTAGGCAGGTTCGAGCTGGGAACACTAGCCATACCCGCCCGGTGGATGATTTTCCAAAGTTGACCCCCGTGTGCAAAAATTGCATACTCCCACACTAAGCAAAACCCTAGTTTCCAAGATGGACCTGCAAGGTGACACATGGGCCACTGGGTAGGAGGGGAGGGGCACCCTTGGCACTATCCCGGTGTGCTGAATCCAACGGAATCGACGGTTCGTCGATCCGAGCCACGGTCTTCATTCTATGGCTCGTCCCGTCTCACTGCCAGAAGGCCTTCAGGGACACCTGCTAGATACCTACCAGGGGCATAGAACTCCAACCGTGCAACAAAACCGGGTTTCAGGGAGTCCTGCAGGTGTGTCTAGACAGGTTCGGGCTAGGAACACTAGCCATACTTTCCCGGTGGATAATTTTCCAAAGTTGACCCCCGTGTGCAAAAATTGCACACTCCCACACTAAGCAAAACCCTAGTTTCCAAGATGGACCTGCAAGGTGACACATGGGCCACTGGGTAGGAGGGGAGGGGCACCCCTGGCACTATCTCGGTGTGCTGAATCTAATAGAGTCGACGGTTCGTCGATCCGAGCCACGGTCTTCATTCTATGGCTCGTCCCGTCTCACTGCCAGAAGGCCTTCAGGGACACCTGCTAGATACCTACCAGGGGCATAGAACTCCAACCGTGCAACAAAACCGGGTTTCAGGGAGTCCTGCAGGTGTGTCTAGACAGGTTCGGGCTAGGAACACTAGCCATACTTTCCCGGTGGATAATTTTCCAAAGTTGACCCCCGTGTGCAAAAATTGCACACTCCCACACTAAGCAAAACCCTAGTTTCCAAGATGGACCTGCAAGGTGACACATGGGCCACTGGGTAGGAGGGGAGGGGCACCCCTGGAACTATCTCGGTGTGCTGAATCTAATAGAGTCGACGGTTCGTCGATCCGAGCCACGGTCTTCATTCTATGGCTCGTCCCGTCTCACTGCCAGAAGGCCTTCACGGACACTTGCTGGATACCTACTGGGGGCACAAAAATCCAACCGTGCAAGAAAACTGGGTTTCGGGGAGTCCTGTAGGTGTGTTTAGATAGGTTTGGGCTAGGAACACTAGCCATACTTGCCCGGTGGATGATTTTCCAAAGTTGAACCCCATGTGCAAAAATTGCACACTCCCACACTGAGCAAAACCCTAGTTTACGAAATGAATGTACAATGAAGCCACTGGGCCATGGGGAGATGAGGGAGAGGGCCCCCTAGAGGTAATCGCATGCCAGGAGACCAACGGAGTCGACGGTTCGTCGGTTTGACGTCCGGTTTCCGAGTTATGTTGAGTTGCAAGTCGCATGAAAATGCCGTTCAGGGACACTTGGTGAATTTCCGTCCTAGAGCCAAAAAGCAAACGGAGCAGGAAGATTGCATGCCGTTCGCTCCTGCAAGTGTGTGTGGGAAATGCTGACGTGGGAACACTGCCAACATTGGCTCAGGGGAGGTTTTTGCAGAGTTGACCCACCAATGCGAGATTGCATGCAATTAAACTGAGCAAAACCCTAGTTTACGAAATGAATGCACAATGAAGCCACTGGGCCATGGGGATATGAGGGAGAGGGCCCCTTAGAGGTAATCGCACGCTAGGAGACCAACGGAGTCGACGGTTCGTCGGTCCGACGTCCGGTTTCCGATCTATGTCGAGTTGCAAGTCGCATGAAAATGTCGTTCAGGGACACTTGGTGAATTTCCGTCCGGGAGCCAAAAAGCAAACGGAGCAGGAAGATTGCATGCCGTTGGCTCTTGCAATAGTGTGTGGGAAATGCCGACGTGGGAACACTGCCAACACTGGCTCGGGGGAGGTTTTTGTAGAGTTGACCCACCAATGCGAGATTGCATGTAATTAAAGTAAGCAAAACCCTAGTTTACGAAATGAATGCACAATGAAGCCACTGGGCCATGGGGAGATGAGGGAGAGGGCCCCCTAGAGGTAATCGCACGCCAGGAGACCAACGGAGTCGACGGTTCATCGGTCCGACATCCGGTTTCCGAGTTATGTCGAGTTGCAAGTCGCATGAAAATGTCGTTCAGGGACACTTGGTGAATTTCTGTCTGGGAGCCAAAAAGCAAACGAAGCAGGAAGATTGTGTGCCGTTGGCTCCTGCAAGTGTGTGTGGGCAATGCCGACGTGGGAACACTGCCAACACTGGCTCGGGGGAGGTTTTTGCAGAGTTGACCCACCAATGTGAGATTGCATGCAATTAAACTGAGCAAAACCCTAGTTTACGAAATGAATGCACAATGAAGCCACTGGACCATGGAGAGACGAGGGAGAGGGCCCCCTAGAGGTAATCGCATGCTAGGAGACTAACGGAGTCGACGGTTCATCGGTCCGACGTCCGGTTTCCGAGTTATGTCGAGTTGCAAGTCGCATGAAAATGTCGTTCAGGGACCTTGGTGAATTTCCGCTCGGGAGCCAAAAAGCAAACGGTGCAGGAAGATTGCGTGCCGTTGGTTCCTGCAAGTGTGTGTGGGAAATGCCAACGTGGGAAGATGTCCACCAAGAATATTTATTGAAATGTAATCCATTTTATAATTTAAGCCACTTTTAAATATTTGAACTTCCATATTATTTTTGAAAGAGTAGAATATTTCAAGTGGTTAATATTTTGAAAAATGAAGAACTTTTTTTATGGTTATTTCAGAGAAGAATTGTTGAAGAATATGCCACAATAAATTTGCATACCATTGCCTTTGACTTTTAGTGAAAATGAGTTACATTCAAATCATGAAAAGCACCTTTTGTTTTAGTAGCGTCCACCAACTATTTCTTTTTAATAATTATATTATAATAAAATAATATAAAACACAATTTTTAAATACGATACAAGAAATAAAAAAGAGCTCCCATCTCCTTTTTAGCAAAGTCTACTTTATATTACAAACTCTACTATCCTCTGAATCGCCCATGTTCTCTCGAGACTCAAACTACTTTATAAGCAGGTGGTATGCTCTCTTCCACAGACAACAACGACATATTTACTAGCAATTGCCCTAGAATGTGCAATGGGTGTGCATGAGTGAGTTCGTTGAAACCTTGAAAAACATTGTATTGCATTTAGTTTGTTTAAATTACACGAGCAAGAACTTTGACATAACTTGTAATGATCATCCAAAATCACAAATTTTAATTAGATACCAATTAGTGCATGCATGTAGTGAGTTCGTTGAAACCTTTAAATCTAATAGTTTGTTCTTTTGACATAGCGCATTCATGAGTAATAGATAATCCACACAAATCAACACATTAGATTGACACAAGAACACGTGGAAACCGAAGAACAAATACAAAGTGAAATGTATCATTCATTTATAAGTGAAATGTCAATGTGCATGTCTCCAAAAGTACGTATATATCCAAAAGTATCCAAAAGTGCATGTCTCCAAAAGTACATGTATCCAATGAAGTCAATGTACATGTCTCCAAAAGTACATGCACAATAAAGTCAAGGTACATGTCTCCAAAACTGAATGTATCAAAAAGTACATATATATACAAAAGTATCCAAAAGCACATGTGTCCAAAACTATCCAAAACTATCAAAGCCACATGCACATGTATCCAAATGTACATATATCCCATAAGACACATCAAAACTCAAGCTTCCTCTTGTTCTTTCCCGACGTTGATCCTCTAGGCACATCTCTAGGATCAATGTGCATCTCTGGATCCTGCAAATTAAATATCAATTGTTAAATTCAACTAACTATGTACACTAATACATTGGCTCAACGATTAACTCAACAATTATCAATTGGTGCATGGAAAGTGCATGAAACACTTGGTCACTGAAGGACATCTCACCTCAACTGACAAAGGAGATTGCGTTGCTTGTGTAGTAGATGGAGCTATTGGTTGAACATCTAGGATGGTCGAACCAGGGGGGCCAGGAACTGCTCCTGCTGGTGGTGGCTACAATGAGAAAATGTTGAAATAGTTAGAAATGCATGAATAAACAATAGACAACAATAATAAACTATGTAAAGATAATGTTGAAATAGTTACATACCTATGTGTGATCAGTTGCCATTGCAGATGCGGCACTAACTGCTGCATCAACCATCGATGCGAGGTTTTCAGTAGACAACTCGGGTTCCTGATGCAGTAAACATGCAATTCAAACATTAACAAAAACGATTTATGCACTGGATTTCAAGTTAAACAACAAATATCATCGAAGGATATACATTACCATGGTGTGAGTAAGCCCATGGTCGTGGGCAGCTGGAGTCTTTCTAGGAGTAGAACGCCTCACATACACATGACCCTTGTTCACAAATGGCCTGGATGGAGATACAAATCCAGGCAATGGTCCAGATGTCTCGGATGGTGCCTACAGTCAGCAAGTGTTCATGTAGTTAGACATGCACGATTCAACAAACAAACATGTATTTAAAAATGTCATTTTTAATTGTTTACCTGGAGCCCAGATGTTTCATGGGACGATATGACCATGGGTGCTACCTCCACATTACCTTGCCTCAGTGAAGGATCTACCATCTGCAAGTTTAATAATCATAAATATTAGACTGTAGATAGCATTAATGGACTAAAATGTAAAGTATGTGGAAATTAACAAATTAACAAGTATTAAAAAACTGAAATTTTAAAATGTTTACCTCGGTGTGAGATACGGCAATAGGTGCTATATAAGATGAGCCTACCAAATGGGTAGCATCATGCCCCCCCTGTAGAGTCTGGAACATCCGGCTCTGGGGTGTCGCTGCCGGCATAAAGCATCAACTGCAAGTTCACAAAATTAATATATTAGCTCAAACTATATATATGTGTACAAAGACGAAAATAAATGAAGAATTTATTACAATTAACCATCAACATACCTCTCTCAAAAACCCACTGAAGGAAATATCTGAGGCAAGACCATAGCAGGGACGACCACATGATGTGCACTCGTGAGGATTAGTACTAGGATGGGGATGTGTCGATGCTCCTGCACTAGTGGATGGTCCTGATGGTCCTGCACTAGTTGAAGGTCCTGCATGGTGACGAGCTGGTGTATGTACCACACTAGGGACAAATGTCCCTTCCTCACCCATATGTTGAACCATAGTGCCATGGCGAACAACCGCCCGTGCCAAACTCAAAAATGCATCCCGTGTCTGCGGAATAATATGATGTGTAGGTGGGACATCTGGCCGACGCAACTGCCTGCGAGGTGCAGGGATAGGGTGATCTTGGTCTCGAAGCCTAGCATTGGGTCGGTTTTGGGGCATCCCCCCACCGATCCCCTGAAACTGCAAGATGCCAAAATAGTTAACGTGTTTATGCAACACGAACTCTGCATACATCTTTCGAAGGAAATATAAGGGAATTTCCCTGTTGTTGTGTGGTGGCATATCAAAAACCATGTACCATCTGTCCATCCAGTTATCAACAAATGGTTGAAACATGCACCACTCAATGGAGATATGCGGCCTGTTTGCATTTGGGATTTCCCCCATCTGAGGGTCCCTAAACAATGCAAATATGAGCTCTTTGGATATTTTCAACTTTTTTATTGCATTGTAATCTAGCCCATCAGCATATTGTTGTCTTTTTCTTTCTCTATATGATGCAATATCATATAGTACATTGGTAGACTGTGAAATGGTGTAATACCCCAATTTTGCCCTCAGGAAATATTAGCTTCTAATGTAAATATTGTATACACATGTTGTATGTTTCCCTAGCGTGGAGCTCAAGGCCAAGGCCCCGCTAGTTTATGCTCGGATTTTATTTAAATTAGACACACTTGATATTTTGTTACCCACGTGCTATTAAGCCATGGGATATTGTAAATTGATGTAAATATTTAATATTGAAATAAAATACCAAAACTGGTTATGGAGGCAACGAATGAGAAAGGGCCACATGTATCCACTAGGAAGTGGTGAGGGGGCTATGGGACTAAACCCTAGGCTGCGACATGTCATTAGGAGAACCCATTGACTTCCCTGGATGACATTTATGCCTGTTGTAAGGAAGTGGTTGAGATTTCAGCCCATGGCTTCAATGGAGCATGGACAGCCCAGAAATTCGTATGAGTAGTTATGAGCTCTGTTTTCTTGTACAAGAAGTCACTCAACCTCATGGGAGGTTGCTTCATCCTCATCCCCATTCCATGGTGAAAGGGGGGCAACATCATTATCCATCCAAAAAAATGAGTTTCCAGCAGGGAGAGAACTAGAAATCGCAACTGTGAGAGAACCCACGTTTTGGGAAGCCAAAAACGTCAAAATTTGGTATTGGGCAGTGAAATCCAATGGGGGATCCATTGGTATGAACCTTGGGGCAAATTTGGGAGCATTAGCTATCCCAAAATCCATAGGAAAACCCAGTCTTTGCAGCCCAGAAAACCAGTGACGGATTTGAGTTATTTGGTGATTAGAATGGTGAGAAATCAAGTTGGGAGTGACTATGAAGAGGTTGGGTGTGCTTGATAAACCCAGTGAAGGCTAGGATCTCAAGGATTAGCAGCTGAACCTTTCTATGCCCATCCTGAAGAGCACTGGAGGGAAGAGTTGCTTGAGGGACTGTGTAACAGAGAAGGGGATCTTCCTTGTGTTGGATGTGGTAGGTAATGTGGGTGCCTGACTGTTGAGTTCAATTGGGATGCCTGTAGCTCTGTGGTTGAGCTCACTGGCTTAGCGTTACCCTCCTCTATCTTCTTGTATGCTTGATAAACCCAACGGTATATTGGCTTAGCATAACTAATGACCGAAACCATGGTTGTGAGTGAGACCAGCTAGTTCTTCCTTAGTGGATACACAGCCCAGCTCGGGGGTGATCTCTCAGCTGAAAGAATATAGGCTGGATAGAGATCTATGGTTGGGTGGAACGTTGCCCTCACACAGCCAGTCATTGGATATTTACTTTTCAAGATAAGTATTCTTGTGAATTAATTTATATACAATCTGTGTTCTGCAATGCGTTCAATCTGAATGTTGAATATTCATGGTAATAAAATTGATATGGAATCACCTTTTTGCTTGAGATAAACATGTCGATGCATTCCATTATGTCTGTATATTATTATGTTTAATTCTTCGGTGTTTATATTGAGTTGAATCTGCACACAGAAGTCTTTAATTGTTAGGATTTTATGAGTAAAATATTGGGGCTAAGTCTGTCAAAATCCCGGTGTGTTGTTAACGTTTCCTTCCCTGCATTTGATGATGGAAGGGGATGTTACAGAGTGGTATCAGAGCTGCCGGTTGTAGCATTGGGCCTCTATGGGCCAAATCCAATTGCAGTCACAAAGAAAGAAGAATCCGGAAATTGTTTCAAAAGTTTTTGAAAATTTTGTTTAAGTCTGTTTCGGAAAGAATTCCCGAATGTCTTCCGAAACTGTGGAAGCATTCGACGAATTGCTTTGAAACTGCGGAAGCATTCGGTGAATTGCTCCGAAACTGCGGAAGCATTCTGCGAGTTTTTCCGCAACGCGGAAGAGTTCGGGAAGTCACCCCGAAACTGTGGAAGGAATTCCCTTCCGAAATTTGCGGAAGGAATTCTCTTCCAAAAATTGCCGAAGGATTCCGCAAGTTGTCCCGCAACGCGGAAAAATTCGGCGAACTGCTCCGAAAAAGCAGAAAAAATTTCTAAGTGTTCGGCGTCGAAAGGAAGTTTTCAGAAGGAATTCTCTTCCGAAATTTGCGGAAGAGATTCTCTTCTAAAATTTGCGGAAGAGTTCCGCGAATCTTCCCGAAACTGCGGAAGCATTCCACGAATGGCTTCGCAACTGCGAGAGCATTCACCGAATTGCTCCGCAACAGAAGCATTCCGCGAATGGCTCCGCAACTGTGGGAGCATTCGCCGAATCGCTCCGCAACTACGGAAGCATTCGGCTAATTGCTCCGCAATTGCGGGAGCATTCGACGAATCGCTCCGCAACGGGAGCATTCGCCGAATGGCTCCGCAATTGAGGGAGCATTCACCAAATGGCTCCGCAAGTGCGGGAGCATTCACTGAATTGCTCTGCAACGGAAGCATTCCGCGAATGGCTTCGCAACTGCGGGAGCATTCACCGAATCGCTCCGCAACTGCGGAAGCATTTGGCAAATTGCTCTGCAATTGCGGGAGCGTTTGGCGAATCGCTCCGCAACGGGAGCATTCGCCGAATGGCTCCGATTGCGGGAGCATTCACCAAATGGCTCCGCAATTGTGGGAGCATTCACCGAATGGCTCCGCAACTGCGGGAGCCTTCACCGAATTGCACCGCAATTGCGGGAGCGTTCGGCGAATCGCCCCGCAACGACGGCAGGATTCGTAAAAAAAAAAAGAAAAAGAAAAAAAGAGTAAAGTGACCAAAACTTGATTTTTGGATAGAAGGAGCATCCGGGCTCAAAATGGAATGATTCATGTGGGGCTCGGAGGCCATTGACGAAGGCCATGAAAGAACTAGTGAAGACCCTGAGCCCATTACACTCCGATTTGACAGAAAAAGGGGAATAGTGACTTTTGAAGGACGGAGTCCCGAGGCTTGAAAGAAAGTCGGTTTGAGCTTAAATTGATCAGGAACGGCCATGAAGCAGGAACAGTGTTAACTTCAGAATCTTGGAGCCAAACTCCAAAGGATGTGGAGTCGAGGTGATCAAGAAGGCCAAAAAGCACTATTTCGAGCCACTTTTTCGGGATTTTGAAAAGCTTGTGGGCAGTAAAAGTGACCCTAGATGTGAGAATAAAAAAAATTACTAAACTAGACATTTCATATTCTCATTAAGACGGACAGTTTCCGTTAGACGAATATTTCCCAGAAATGCACCGTTTGGGAGATAGCCATTTTCGGCCCAAAATTTGGAATTTTGGAAAAATGTGAAAAGTGAGAAGTAGTAAACCCCAGAAATTCATAGAAGATGAATAGTGAACCGGAATTGAAATCCGTGAATTGCTGAGTGTTCCTTGTTATATGGACTAACTTCGCCCAATAGATAAGTTTTTGTGGTTCCTCATAGATTTTCTTCTACAGATGGCTGAAGATTGGCATTCTGGACCAAAATACAACTATGTAGAATGTGCAGAATTATTGGTAAGAGTTGTAATTTTTAAAACAACGCTGTTTCCACACCGGATGTCGGAATGGAGCACGGGGACAGGCATTGGAAAGCTTGTCTAGCAGAGAATAATGGTGTATGACCAGAATTGGAATGAAGTTATCATACCCCACAAATAATTAGAGCAGAAATGTACCAGCAACTATCTTGACAAATTATCGATAAATATGGGCAATTTCCAGAATTGCTTGAATGGGCAAGGGAAAGGAATGCATAGCAACTGTGTGAATTATTCCATGAGTTCTATTATGTTAAATATTGATTGTGTATATTTCTATATGCATTCTTATGATGTCTGACAAATATTTCATAATGCACAGTGTTTGCAGCTCATAAAATTTATAATTGTAGCAGAGGTAGCATACAGGAAAGATGGTGACCATAAATGATGCTCAAGATCCTTATGAACACGAAGAAGACATTCTAGGAGAAAATGTGCATGAAGGGAATGCGGAGACTGAATCCAATGGGAGAAGGGAGCAGGTGACTCCTCAAAATTTGGTTGAAACCATGGTGAGCTTCAATGAAAGATTGATGAAGGCTCAAGAAGAACAACACCAACTCAATGCTGCTATTTTGCAAAGTCTCACTGATATGCAGCATAAGATAAACCTTGGGTCCAACCCAAGCAATATGGGTGAAGAAGGAAGAGATGCAGGGAGTCATTCTAGAGGCCGTTCGAAGAGGAGGACTCCAAGCCCAAGGAAGAGTTCAGTGAGCAGAAAACATAAAACATCTTCATCAAGGTCTTCTTCCAGTAGGTCGTGTGACTCCAAATGTTCTAGGAGAAGTCCAGGACATGCACCTAAGAGATTGGATGGAAGAAAGAAGTTCAAGGGCATTCCACAGGGAGAATTTAGGAAGGCAAGACCTCCCACATTTGATGGGGAAGGCAAGACTGGCCAAGAGGTAGAAGCATAGCTTCTTGGAATGAAGAAATACTTCAGAATTCAAGACTACTCAGGAAATGAAAAAGCCAGAATTGCCATTTACAACTTAAATGGCAAAGCTTCCATTTGGTGGGACAATCTCTTGCAAGTGAAAAGAATTAATGAAAGAAGGATCAGTTGAGAAATATTTAAGAGGTACTTCAAGGAGAAATACCTCTCTGCTAGGTATTATGACGGTAAGAGAAAAGAGTTTAATGAACTCAGGTTGGGACTAAAATCTATGGAAAAACATGTCCACAAATTCTTGGAATTACTGAGGTATGTTGACTATATCAAAGATGAGAGAGTAAAAATCCAATGCTTTCTTGGAGGTCTACCTCAGAGTTTCAGAGATCGTATTGAGTTTGTTAATCCACCAAGTTTGGAAGAAGCCATTAGGATGGCAATGCACTACTATGAGCAAAATAAAGGAAAAACAGAGGCTAACCCAGCATGGAAAGGAAAGCCAAGAGGGAAGTTTGATCAAAAGAAGGATGGCTTCAAGCCACCATTCAAAGGTCAGCCTAGAACCTTTCCACAGGGGCAACAAGAAAGGAGTGGACTCAAACCAGCAGTGGCAGTAGACAAAGCATCAAATGGACCACTTCAGTGTTGGGGATGTGGAGAAAACCACATGTTGAAGGATTGTCCACATCAAAAAAACAATTCTCGAAAGTTGAAAAACCTGAAGGGAGTAGCTACGGTGGAGGACATGGCAAGGGAAGCACCTCGGATTTATGCAGTGTTGGATGATCATTAAGCAGACCATCAATCATCAGTGGTGGAAGTCGAAGGTAAGATTGCTACGCAATCTATTTCTGTTTTGATTGATCCGGGATCTACTCATAGTTATGTTTCTCCAAAAGTTGTTGAAGGTTGTTCTCTTAGAAAAATGAAGCATAATAAGTCTTGGCTAGTGTAACTAGCCATGGGAACCAAGAGAAAAGTAAGTGCGGTAGTGATGGAGTGTCCCATAGAATTGAATGGACTCCACATATATGTTGAATTGAATGTGTTACCATTAGGATCCTATGATGCATTAATTGGCATGGATTGGTTAGAAAAACATAGAGCCAAATTGGACTGTTATGAGAAAGCACTTGAGTGCATTAATGAAAATGGAAGGCCAACATTGGTAAAAGGGATTCCCAAGCAAGTTTCAATACGGCAGATTTCAGCCTTGCAGTTGAAAAAGTTTTATAAGAAGGGTTGTCAATTATATGCAGTCCATATGCCAGATTCATTAGAGGACAAAGGGCCAAGACTAGAAGACTTCAGGATATTGCAAGAGTTCCAAGATGTGTTTCTGGATGAGGACCAGGGTTGCCACCGATGAGAAATATTGATTTTACCATCGATCTTGTTCCAGGGGCAGCATCGAATTCCAAAGCTCCTTATAGAATGAGTACGCCGGAGTTAGTGGAATTGAAGATACAGCTGCAAGAATTAATGGATAAAAGGTATATCAGGCCTAGTGTGTCCCCTTGGGGGGCACCAGTGTTATTTGTCAAGAAGAAAGATGGCACTTTAAGGCTGTGTATTGATTACAGGCAGCTCAATAAAGTGACAGTTAAGAACAAGTATCCATTACCAAGAATTGATGACTTGTTTAATCAAATGAAGGAAGCCAAATTATTTTCAAAGATTGACTTGAGGTCTAGCTACCATCAAGTGAGGATTAAAGAAGAAGACATTCACAAGACGACTTTCAGAACTAGATATGGTCATTATGAGTTCACTGTGGTTCCATTTGTCCTTACCAACGCACCTGCCACATTCATGTGGCTCATGAATAGTGTATTCAGCAAATATTTGGATAAGTTTGTGATTGTGTTTTTAGATGACATTCTTGTCTATTCAAGAAATGAAGAAGAACATGAGGAGCATCTAAGAATGGTGTTGCAAGTTCTTAGAGAACATCAGCTATATGCCAAGTTAAGCAAGTGTGAATTCTACCAAAAGAGGATTCAATATTTGGGTCACGTCATTTCAGAAGAAGGAATTGCAGTGGATCCGGAGAAGATTAATTCCATCATGGATTGGCCAACTCCAAGAAATGTTTCAGATGTTAGATCTTGTATGGGCCTTGCTAGTTACTACAGAAGGTTTATTGAAGGATTCTCCAGGATAGCTCATCTGATCACTTTATTGCAAAGGAAGAACATCAAATTTGTATGGTCTGAAAAATGTGAGAAAAGTTTTCAGAAATTAAAGGAGTTACTTACCAACGCTCATGTTTTGAAGATAGCAGATCCAAGGAAGGATTTTGTAGTGTGCACAGATGCTTGCATTGAAGGACTGGGTGGGGTTCTCATGCAAGAAGGAATTGTGATTTGCTATGAATCCAGGAAATTAAAAGAGCATGAAAAGAATTATGCCACACATGATTTAGAATTAGCAGCCATAGTGCATGCTCTTAAGATGTGGAGGCATTACTTGATGGGAAGAAGATTCGAGCTTAGAACAGACCACATGAGCCTGAAGTATTTGTTTGAGCAGCCAAACTTGAATGCTAGGCAAGCTAGATGGATGGAATTTCTTTGTGAATTTGATTTTGAAATTAAACATGTAAAAGGGAAGGAGAATAAGGTTGCAGATGCTCTTAGCAAAAAATTTCATGTTTCAGCAGTAAGTATGTGCAAATCAGATTTGAAGACAAGAGTTTTTGAAGCCCAAAATGGTGACAAAACTTGCCTTCAAATTAAAGAGAAGTTGTAGCACGGTAATGTGGATGAAAAGTGTGCAGGATATCAGCTGGGTGAAGACAGTATCCTCATCTACAAAGATAGGTTGTACATTCCAAATAATGTAGATTCGAAGAAACTAGTGATGGATGAAATACACCAAATGCCGTACTCTGGACACCCAGGATATCAGAAGACTATAACAGCGGCAAGAAAGCAATACTTTTGGAATGACATGAAGAAGGACATAGCTGAGTACATTGCTAGGTGTCAGAAGTGCCAACAAGTCAAGGCAGAACACCAACATCCAGCAGGGTTAATGCAGCCCTTACCCATTCCGGAATGGAAGTGGGAAGTGATCTCCATGGATTTTATAACAGGTCTTCCCATGACAGTAAAGAAGCATGATTCAATCATGGTTGTGGTGGATAAGCTATCGAAGGTAGCTCACTTTACCCCAGTAAAGTCCACTCACAAGGCTAGTGACATTGCGAACATCTTCATGAGAGAGATATTCAGATTGCATGGATTGCCTAAGGCAATAATTTCTGATCGTGATACAAAGTTCACCTCCAATTTTTGGAAGGGATTATTTCAGGAATTGGGAACTAAATTGAATTTCAGTACAGCTTACCATCCTCAAGTGGACAGCCAAACCGAGAGGGTGAATCAGGTTCTTGAAGACATGCTGAGAATGTATGTGATGGACAAGCCATCCAAGTGGGAAGATTATTTACACTTGGTTGAATTTGCATACAATAATGGACACCATACATCCTTGGGAATGAGTCCATTTGAAGCATTGTATGGCAAGGGATGCAGGACGCCAGTGAATTGGGACGGCCCCGTAAACAGGGTAGTGCTTGGACCAGAGATGATCAAGGAAATGGAACAGGAAATTGTTAAGATCAGGCAGAATTTAAAGGTAGCTCAGGACAGGAAAAAGAGTTATGCAGATTTGAAAAAAGTACATAAGGAATTTCAGATTGGGGATCATGTTTATTTGAGAGTGAAACTAAGGAAGAGTTCCCTCAAGTTGGGGAGTTGTGCCAAGTTGTCACCAAGATATTGTGGGCCATTTGAAGTCCTTGATAGGATAGCGCCAGTTGCATATAGAATTTCATTGCCTGCTAGCATAAGAGCTCATAATGTTTTCCATGTATCTTTGCTTAAGAAATATGTACATGATCCTAATCATATGATTGATTGGAATGTGATACAGGTGGAACCCGAGGGAGACTTCCAAGTAGAACCTATGCGCATCCTCGACAAGAAAGTCACATTGCTCTGGAACAGAGCCATCGGGCAGGTAAATGTCCAATGCGAGCACCTTAGTCCCGATGAGGCTACATGGGAGCTAGAGGATGCCATGAGGGAGGCATTCCCATTTTTGTTTAGTTTTGAGAACACCAAGGACGGTGTTGTTCTAAGGGGGAGGGGAATGTAACACCCCAATTTTTACCCTTAGGAAATATTGGCTTCTAATGTAAATATTGTATACACACGTTGTATGTTTCCCTAGCGTGGAGCTCAAGGCCAAGGCCCCGCTATTTTATGCTCGAATTTTATTTAAATTAGACACGCTTGATATTTTGTTACCCATGTGCTATTAAGCCATGGGATATTGTAAATTGATGTAAATATTTAATATTGAAATAAAATACCAAAACTGGCTATGGAGGCAACGAATGAGAAAGGGCCACGTGTATCCACTAGGGAGTGGTGAGGGGGCTATGGGACTAAACCCTAGGCTGCCATATGTCATTAGGAGAACCCATTGACTTCCCTAGATGACATTTATGCCTGTTGTAAGGAAGTGGTTGAGATTTCAGCCCATGGCTTCAATGGAGCATGGGCAGCCCATAAATTCGTATGGGTAGTTATGATCTCTATTTTATTGTACAAGAAGTCACTCAACCTCATGGGAGGTTGCTTCATCCTCATCCTCATTCCATGGTGAAAGGGGGGGCAGCATCATTATCCATCCAAAAAAATGAGTTTCCAGCAGGGAGAGAACTAGAAATCGCAACTGTGAGAGAACCCACATTTTAGGAAGCCAAAAACGTCAAGATTTGGTATTGGGCAGTGAAATCCAATGGGGGATCCATTGGTATGAACCTTGGGGCGAATTTGGGAGCATTAGCTATCCCGAAATCCATAGGAAAACCCAGTCTTTGCAGCCCAGAAAACCAGTGACGGATTTGAGTTATTTGGTGAGCAGAATGGTGAGAAATCAAGTTGGGAGTGACTATGCAGAGGTTGGGTGTGCTTGATAAACCCAGTGAAGGCTAGGATCTCAAGGATTAGCAGCTGGACCTTTCTATGTCCATCCTGAAGAGAACTGGAGGGAAGAGTTTCTTGAGGGACTATGTAACAGAGAAGGGGATCTTCCTTGTGTTTAATGTGGTAGGTAATGTGGGTGCCTGACTGTAGAGTTCACTTGAGATGCCTGTAGCTCTGTGGTTGAGCTCACTGGCTTAGCGTTACCCTCCTCTATATTCTTGTATGCTTGATAAACCCAACGGTATGTTGGCTTAGCATAGCTGATGACCAAAACCATGGCTGTGAGTGAGCCCAGCTAGTTCTTCCTTAGTGGATACACAGCCCAGCTCGGGGGTGATCTCTCAGCTGAAAGAATATAGGCTGGATAGAGATCTATGGTTAGGTGGAACGTTGCCCTCACACAGCCAGTCGTTGGACATTTACTTTTCAAGATAAGTATTCTTGTGAATTAATTTATATATAATCTGTGTTATGCAATGCGTTCAATCTAAATGTTAAATATTCATGGTAATCAAATTGATATGGAATCACCTTTTTGCTTGAGATAAACATGTTGATGCATTCCATTCTGTCTGTGTATTATTATGTTTAATTCTTCGGTGTTTATATTGAGTTGAATCTACACATAGAAGTCTTTAATTGTTAGGAATTTATGAGTAAAAATATTGGGGCTAAGTCTGTCAAAATCCCGATGTGTTGTTAACATTTCCTTCCCTACATTTGATGATGGAAGGGGATGTTACGAATGGTGTCAACAATTGCATCCAAGGTTGATGCAAGCGAACGGCGAATCCTGTCACCACCACTAAAAGCTGCACTTATGCCCCTCAAGTGGGCAAGCTCAATCAATATCTCGGCATTGGTGTCCATAGCCGCAACTGCAATAAAAACATTAATACGAAAATCACTAGAAACATATACATGGTATATAATGACGTCTCTTCAAAATTGAAAATGTATTAAATCAAACTCAAGTAAGCAATTTAATGGTATTCACTTACATACATTTAAAACTTAAAATTAAACATTTAACAATTAAAAAGCAAGTTAGTCAGATTGGCAGAGAGGAGGAGGAGGAGGAGGAGGAGGATCAGGGCAGTGATGAGTTTGTTGATTCAGGCATGGAGGAGGACTATTGAGTCATTGATAGATGGGATTCTTCCATCTTGATCCACTCATTTTTTGTATTTACTATTAGACTATTAGTCTATTAGTCTATTTGGCATTTGCCAATGCCTAGTGGCATTTCGACATCTATGTAATACATTTTGATTTTGATGACTTAATGAGAAATATGGTTCCGAGTCTCTGACATGCATCTATATCTCTCAATGTCTCATTGTGATTTGTGATTGTGAATGACAAATGTGTTGTGATTTGTGAATGATCTAATTTCTATTGAATATTTCATATTTGTAATTGTAAATGTAATTTCTATTCAATATTTGTAATTGTAAATGTTAAATTTTATTGGATCTATATGTCTATATTTTTAAATTTTAATATATTTTAAAAATATATTAATTCCGGGGGTCACCGTGTCCTACGTGTCCTAATTCCGGGGGTCACCGTGTCTAGTGGGGACACTCGTGTCCTGTGTCCTCGTGTCGGGTGACTTAGATGGATACATTGTAGAAAGGGGGGAGTTCTATTTATTTCAATTTTTGGTTGGATTAGGAATTTTTGAGTTTTTGAAAAGGGATTCATTTTAATTATTCACTCATCTTGGTTAAGGGAGATGTGAATTTAATTAGAGATTGGGTTATTCTCAATTTTATCAATATTACAAAACTAGGTTGTTTTAAACAATAAAAAAATAGTAATTTAGGTTAAGAAATGACAAAAAAATGGTATGGGTGAATGAATTACCTGATTAGATGACAATCCACCGGTGAATTTGTCTCCCCTCCAACTAAATCGAGCAACACCGATACTTTAGGGCACACAAACCGTCCTCGTCCAGGGTCTATTTCACGTTTCTGATGCGTGAGCGCCGCGGGTGGTCGGGAATCGTCGGGACTGTGTATTAAAATTGATTTTAGATTTCAATAACGCGTACACATTTTGTAACTACATAATGTGTACGCGTTTTTTAGTTATATAATGCATACGCGTTATGATTACCTATCCTACATGTCCAATGACATGTCAAGCTCAAGTCTTACCATGGCAGGTGCTAAATATCAAAAATGCGTTATGTTTTATGTATTAGGAACGAGTTTTGAAAAAGTAGCATTGCATCTAAAGTGACCCTCATCTTCTTGCACACACCCATCAACTAAAGTCAACCATTGTCAAACATAGTCAACGATGAGCAACCATGGTCAATCATAACCAACCATAGTAACTCATGGTTAACTAAAGTCAACCATGGTAATTCAAAGTCAACCATGGTAAACCAAAGTCACCCATGCTCAACTAAGTCAACCATCATCAACCATGGTAAACAATAGACAAGTCAACCAAATCCAATCATGGCCAAGCAAAGTCAACCATGGTCAACAAAACACAACAATGGTCAACCATAGTTAACCAAAGTCAACCATGGTGAATCAAAGTCAACCATGGTAAACCAAAAGTCAACCATTATCAACCAAAGGCAACCATGGTTAACCAATGTCAACCATGGTCAACCATAAACAACCATAATCAACCATGGTCAACCATGGTTAACCAATCTCAACCATGGTCAACCATAGTGAGATACAAAGAGAGATTAGTCAACCATAGTCAACCATGGTTGACCATGGTCAACCATATAAATAATCTTAATTCTTTTCTAATTCCTTCATGGTTGACCATAGTCAACCATGATGGACCATAGTCAACCATGCTCAACCATAGTTAATCATAGTAAACCAAAAGTCAACAAAACTTGCCATGTCGCATTGTCACAAAACCTACCATGTCGCATTCTACTATGTTTCACCATGGTTAAGGATGCTACCTACTCCTCTACTAATGCTAGAATATGACATTTTTACAAGTCTAGTTCGGAGTGTTGCAATGTTACATAACCATTCATCTATTTATTAACCTCACATAATAAATAATTATTAATTAAAATAATTGTAAATGAAAATAAGAAAATATAATTATAACAATAATAAATGAAAATAATCTATAATAAGAATTGGTAAGTTGAATAATAATATATATTTTTTAATAATAATAATATTAATATTAATAATAATAATAGAAAGTATTTTAATATTAATATTAATATCAATAATATGCCACATTATGATATATTGTTTACAAGAAAAATATATGTATACACAATAATAATTTTATTTTAATTATTATTATTATAAGATATTTCAATATTTGTTATAATAATAATAGTAGTAGATAGATAGATGTTATTATAATTATTATAATTAAATAATTATTATTACAAAATATTTAACTATTACTTTAAATTATTTATAATTTATAATTTATGAAACATAATAATAAACTAATTATTTTTATAAAATATTTAAAATATTTGTTATTAAATAATTAATTACTACTATAAATTATTAATTACAATTATAAAAAAACTATTTTTACAAATAAAAATAATTATAATTTTAAAATAGTAATAATTATCATTATTGCTGATCAGTGTATATCAACCGTGGTCAGAAATTTAAATACAGTGTTGACATATGTCGATGGACGTATATAAACCATATTATTAATACTAATATGGCTTGCTAGTTTAGTAACAACAAATGAGACAACCACAAAGAAGCGATCATTAATTTGCCATGTGTTGTGAGGAAAATGCACCTATAGTTCAGGTGAGAAACTACCAATTTACAGGTATGAAAGATAGACCTACAAATGTTCTGCAAGTACAACAAATAAGTGAAGAGATTAAGGTTAGAGATATGTGTACCTTATTCAGAAGGTTGATCCAAGCTTTCTCTTCCTTGCTCTTC
The DNA here is from genome assembly GCA_027924585.1 of Larix kaempferi. Classification (NCBI taxonomy): domain Eukaryota; kingdom Viridiplantae; phylum Streptophyta; class Pinopsida; order Pinales; family Pinaceae; genus Larix; species Larix kaempferi. Next base: position 3,095,634 of record BSBM01000827.1, read on the forward strand.
AATGTCATTCAGTGTCGCAATGCCCACCTGCAAAACCACTTCATACCTTTCTCAAATACATTTGACTACATATATAAGATTGATATTCATAACAGAAGAAAACATCAAACTATAAGCAAAAAATCTGAGACACACATGAATAGGTCATATTTGGAAATGGAAGAACGTCTGATCTTTATTAATGAATGAAGCAAGTACATTAAATTATAACTTCCTTCAAGCTTGGCACTTCACGAAACCTAAATTCAAGGTCTCCTGCTTCTGTTCTCCAAGGATCCTAGCCTCTGATGAGCTGTGCTAAGGTTTATCATAAACTAAGGCACAAGAGAGGCGGATGAGGGTCTCCATTCCTCCAGCATAACATTGTTATAGGCTTGGTCCCTTCACATGGCCCTTCTACCTTCCTTATATAGTCAATGAAGGAGAGGAAAAGTAGTTATAACCACTCAGGAAGTTCCCCAACCAACTCAATTTAACCAAAATTCGAGATTTTGAGTAGTTCAGGATAGTGCCCTACTCTTCCTACTGCAATCCAGTGCATTTTTCAAGGTGTGTGCTACTCTAGTGAAGCAGAGTTGCATATTTCTGAGGGTGTGCGCTACTTTATTGAAGTGAAGTTGCATATTTTCCATGGTGTGCGCTACTCTACAGGCATAAGAGTAGCGCACACATCCTAGTATGTCCTACTCTATGCATAGAATACCAGCGTTTTTGGGGGAAAATGGCCAAAAACAGGGTTTTCTGATGATTTTCAAGAGATGGTTTGGTCTGGAAAAGTGTTCCTAAGGGTTATAACCATCAAATGGGTGTGGAGTGAGGTAGTTTCAACCATTTTTAGTGTCCAGAATGACCCTTCAATCCACAAGTGTCCTGTTGTGTGATTAAACTTGATCTCAAGAAGTGTGGTCATGGGACCAAGCAATACAAGTGTCGTCACGGACAGAGAAGTGTCATTTTAAACTATAACACCATGGGAAGTTTTCAACGAAAGTACAACCTAGAAAAAGAGGGGCAGAGCACCCCGAGGGATGCTTATCTGGCCTTTCGTTCTCATGGGTTTCTGAATTTACTAGGAAAGAAATATGAAGCCGGTCTTATGGTACAACGTTCACTACTCTGGAAAACAGCTATATTAAGATTCGAGAATTTTTTTCTTATGTTGGTATTTGATTCACAGCAGCTTCTTTTTCTTATGTTATCGATGATTCACAGCAATCCTGCTTGAGAAGCATCGGGATTCCTTTTTCTTTTCAGTGGCCTTTCGTTGAGATTAGGCAGACACGAGGTTGTTAGAATTAGAAACGACAGGAGAGTAAAGCAATGAGAAAGTTCGGGTCCCTAAGCCTGCTAGTCATTCTCCAACTGATACGCCCTATTTCCTCCCAGAGTGCCGTGGAAAGTGACATAAAGTGTCTTCAAACTACTCAGAATCAATTGAAAGACCCTCAAAGTAGTCTCTCCACCTGGAACTGGTACTGGTTAAAACTAGAAATAAACAATTATAAAAAAAATAAAAAATAGCTGGTAGCCTATGAATGGATATGCATGCACATATCTCCAATATTAATAAATTAATAATGTTAATTAATTATAATTATCATTCACTAAAATATTTTATAAATATTTTGTTTAATTACTTATTATAAAATAATAGTAGTGTTTAATTAATAATATTATATGAATTAAATTATTTTATAATTATTATGTTTAATTAATTATTATAAAATAATAATATGGTTTAATTAAACAATGTTATTAATCAAACAATTAAATTATGTATTTCATTAAAATTACTAAACAATATTATTCTAATAATATTTGGGTGACTAAATGAATTTAACTAAAAAAATTGTGGGAAATAAATAAAAAATAAGATCATTTTGACAAATGAAAAACTTGTAGCTTAACTTGACATAAATTTGCATCAACCTGGATTGAGAATAATGTTGCGCATACTGCCGAGGGTTTTCGAGTGCGGGTGCCATGGCTACACAACCCATTGTTGCAGGGCATGGATGCTTTTGAATTCTGTATGCATTGTGATTAGGAGCTCATTTTGCACTTTTTTTTCATATATCTTAATTTGATAAATGCTGGCCGGTATTCGACTTATTCCTTGATGTGTTATTTCTTTATTTTTGTTTGCATGAGTTTGAAGGGTAAAGCGTACGAAATATTTCCAGCACTGTGCGATCGAGATATGCAAACTTTCCTGGTTTAATTCTTGCCCATGCAGGTCTCTATTTTGTATTAATCTATTACTCCCAAGCTTGTAATTGTTAATTATTTTCCTTTACAATTTTTCATTTAAAAACATAAATTTCATTAAACATTTTTAGGGTTGTTGTTGCTTAATCAACGGTTGATCAATATTGATAAAACATTAAGTTTACTTTCACTCTTCATGGATCTACTTTCTAATTGAGTTTATTCTTTTATTTATATTTTAGAGAAGATAATGTACATTTTTTGCAATTTATTGAAGGTAGGGACATAGATTCAATGATTAAATGTATCATATTGTATGATCGGTTTCATTTAATGTCGGGAATGAATGAGTTATGTCATCATTTCTATTAACCTCAAGGTTCACAATCATTAATTATTTGCTTGCAGATTTCTTTCACAAACATAAATGTCAAGAAACAGTTTTAAGGTCCATGTTGTTAAAAGTTGTGACGCCAACATGAAAACCAGGTTCAAATAAATAAATTATGTTAACTTTTCATCTCAAAGCAGATTGTTTAAAAGTGTCTTGTAGGCACTGAAATTTAATGATAAATATTGTATCGATTTCATTTGATGCCTTGAATGATTGAGGTATATAAACATTTCTGTGAACCTCACGGTTATGAATGGATAATTATTTTTGGTTACATTACCACGATACAGTGTTATATGTTTTTCTTGTAGTTTCCTATTTTTTTTCCGTAGAACAAAGATAGCATTTTCTTTGTATTAAAGAAATCATATTTTATGACTCAAAATTAGGATTTATCGTAAAATCGATAATGTCATCCATTTTCATATTTTTGCTACAATCCAATAATCATGAACTGTAGGTGCTGATGGTAGCCTTGCTATCCAAAAGGATAAGGTCCCAAGTCATCTTCAGTAATAATATTGTTGTTGCACTTCCACTTCTACCAAATGCCATTCTTGAATTGAAGCTCAAGTTTGCATAGTTGGTCAGGTTCCTTTCCTTGTGTATATGCTGAAAACTGATATGTTAGAAGAGCCCAACTAATCTGTCCACTTCCTCAAAGATGAAACCAATTTAATGTTCCCAGGCCTCCAAGTGTGCTTCATCCAATTAATTAAAAGGAAATAATCACCAATAAATTGTAAGCATCAACCAATTAATTAAAAGGAAATAATCACCAATAAATTGTAAGCACCGAAAACAGGGTGTATTTGAGGGCCAATAATACTGCTCAGTTATTGGTACTGGGTCCAGTGGATCACTGCGAAGTTACCCATCTTTGAGCTGAACTGTAGATAATCCCACCCGCGCCTCCGACTGAAGGGTCTCCTTGTGCCGCTCCATCGAAGAAGCACCAAGGAAAGGACTCATCCACCGTTTCTCTTGAAATATGCCTTGGGTTTCTGGTGGTATTATTCTGGGGGATATAATCAGAGATTGCCACTCGTATATGCATATGTCTTTAGCAGGATATATCTGTCCTTAAATATGGCATGGTTCTGGGCGTTCCATGTAGACCATATAATAATATATGGAAGTGCCTATCAGTCTGTTGCATAAGGTTCTTCATGCCATAACCTTAATGCCTCGGAAATATTTTGTCCATTCCATACGTGGTTGATGCCAATAATCAAATAAAGAGAATGCCATATGCTCTGTATGTATGAACAGGAGATGAGCAGGTGCCCAATGGTCTCGTCATAAGATTTACATAAGGCACATCACCCTGGTCCTTTGAAGATTCTGTTCATTAATGCCAGCCAGAAAAATAGATGCATCTTCAAGGGGCATTCAATCTTCCATATTACCGAGATCCACCAATTCTGTTCAAGAAGATCACGTTCTGCACATAAGATCTCATACCCTACCTTAGGAGTATAAGAGCCTCCATCTTGATTCGGATTCCAAATAATCTCATCGGTCATGTGACCCAGACGAATGGAGTTTGACTGTAGAATCATGATATAAGAGTCCCATTATTGTTTATCCCTGTCCTTGAAACCAAAGAACTCTGCATTAAGCCATCTCTGTCTAATATCGTTGGTAAGGGCCTGATCCTTGATGTTAGCCAGAAAATAATAACCCTTGTTCTGTTGCACATCAACCATCATATGGTAGCCTATACTCCTCTGCGTTTCTAATCCACAGATCGATTCCAAGTCTAACCTTGGTACCATCACCTATTTTCGATCGAATTCCATCTGCCACCAATTTAAAAGCATCCAATGTTGCTGGCCACATAGTCGAGATGTCCATGTAACTTTAATTGTGCATCCTGAACCAATATTCTATGGAAAGGGAAGATATATACTTATGATAGATAACCAAAGTCCATAGTTTGGTAACTTTGAGCAAACGCCATAAACTTTTGGCAGCCAATGCAGTCGCGAAACTGGCCAAATGCTTGACTCCCCAACCGCCCCATAATTTTGGGAAATTTATCTTATCCCAAGCAATCCAATTGAAAGAGTAAGAAAAATCATATTTCTTCCATAGGCAATTGTAGCAGATTTTGCGAATAATATTAATAATACCATACGATAAGTGGGCAATGGTCATCCAATATACTGGGAGAGCTTCAAGAATAGATTTGACTAGTGCACTAACCTTCCACCTTTGGACTGCCAAATGTTGCACCAGAGCTGTGTCTTCCTTTCAACTCTTCCAACCAACCATTTCCAATCCTTTATACCGTAATCATTGGGTTTGATCGAAAAGCCCAGGTAATGGAGACCCAAGTCTGCGTTGGCCAACTTGTATGGTAATTGTTGAAAGATCCATTCGGAGAGCTCATCATCCACATTCATAACAGTAATAGAAGATTTCACAATGTTGATAGTCATACCTGTGGCAATCTCAAATCTATCTAGAATCTATTTGATGTTGATGATGTCCCTTCTAAATCCATATGTGAATATCAGGATGTCATCGACAAAAAGAAGGTGTGCCACACTTAAACCAGGTGCAAACTTAAATCCATAGAAAATGCTTGATGCATTTTCTTTGTGAATGGCCCGACTTAAGCCTTCCACGGTGAGAAGGAATAATAACGGGGTCAAGGGACAACCCTGTCGCAGACCCTACTCAGGTCTGAAAAATCCGATGACGAAGCATTAATGAGGACCACAAAGGACAGTCGATATTATCGAGTTAACTGTCCACAAAGGGAATCTAGCTTGTAAAAGACAGTCTCAAGAATGTCCAGTTGACTTGATCGTATGCTCTCCTTACGTCGATCTTGAGTATAGCAATGGGCATGTTTTTGAGCTTAGCTGAATGAAGCACTTCCTGAGCCGTCCCGATAGAATCATGAATGAGTCTACCTTTGAGAAAAGCATGTTGTTCCTGTGAAATTCCAGCGGATAGAATACCCTTAATCCGGTTTGCAATTACTTTAGCAGTCATCTTGTAGATGCAATTGCAGAGCGAGATGGATCGGTAATCATCAAAAGTCAATCCTTTATCTTTCTTTGGAATCAAAGCAATGAAGGTCGTGTTGAATGCTCCTATAATTCTCCCCTTATGCCTCGACTCCTCTATGACATCCAGGATGTCAATTCAAACAAATCCATGAATGCTTCATAAAATTCTATGGCCCAGTCGTATGGGCCTGGGATTTTTCCTCGTTGCATCGTTTGGATAGTTTCCCTAAGCTCCTCCAGAGAAATTGGTTCTTGTAGACTTTGTCCCTCTTCCTCACTAACCATTGTTGGATAGTCAGCTGTCAAACTCATCATTTGGAGAAGGGAAATATGTTGTTCTTGAGAATAGATTTTCTTAAAGTGCTTGACCCCCAGCTCAGTTAAATCTTGTTTTCCCTTGTGAACATCTCCCATTTCATCCCGCAATTCCCAAATGGAATTGGTATTCTTCCTGTGTTTGATGTGGTTATGGAAGAATTTAGAGTTGTCATCACCCTTCTGTATCCATAGGGCTCTGCTTTGTAATCGGGTCGTGGCCTCCTCATCCAATAGAATGTCCTTCTTACGGGTTTCCATAGAATATATAACCTATTTCTGTTCAGTAGAAATGAAGCCACCCAGATAGCTTGCATGAAAATCCTCCAGCTTAGATTCGATGTCCCTGAGTTCCTTAGTGATTCTTTACGTTTCCTTTCGATCCAAGGGATGGCTAAGGCTTCGATCTTCTTAATGTTGCTGTTAAATTGAACTACAGCTGAAATGCCATTATCCCTGTCAATGGGGGTCCACTCTTTGACGACCATATCTCTGAAGTCCATTTCTTTCAGCCATCGTAAATCAAACTTAAAAGGGCTCGACGTTTTTTGGACATTTTGTGACAATTCCAATAATATGGGGTGGTGATCAGAGTCCCCACTGACCCCAACCCATTGCTGAATGGAGGCAGCAGACCGCAACGTGCCCTCGTTAATGAGAAAACGATCGAGGCGCTTTGCAATGTAAGACTCACCAGATCTCATATTATTTTGTAAATGAAAGTATGTGTTTATATAAAATAATATTAATTATAGTTAATTTAGAAAACCATAACCATATTACATGTATGAGGTTCACTGTTCTAATTATCAACTACTACAAGAATGAGTAGTCTAAGAGTTCTACGACTTCAAACAAAAACAAGATTTTTTCGGCACGATTTTGAATTTAAAATTCGACATAAATTTTTAAAAATCCGATTTTTGATGGTGTTGAATGTGTTGCTAAAAATCCGATTTTTGATGGTGTTGAATGTGTTGCTACCATCAAAATCACCATTAAAACAAAATTAAATTCATATTTCGCAAAATCAAAAATGTTGAATTCCGATGAAAAACCCCCACCCTAGCCAAATCCTCCAGTTTTTAGACAACTCCCTACAAGAATGTCACAATTATTTAGCTAAGCACGACTATGAGTATTAAATGCATAACTTTACATTCATCAAAACTCACCATTCTCTAATGTTATTTGTAGCATCCCCATCTATCCTTCCAATTATAGGAGAGGGTAATTAGGAATTTCATATTTCAAAATTTTTCCCCATGGGACTAGTGTTGAAATTTTATTGGTAAATAGTTGTCATTTGCCATTTTACACATCAAAATACTGCCACTTCATAAAATTAAACACCATTAATAAAGTGTGAATTTTAATTTCAGCCATCATTTTGAAGTGCATTTTTATTTTTACACGTCATTGATATCTATATTCCAAGCCCATATATATATATATATATTTCTAATATGGAAATTTTGCTTTTTTCATGGTCTAGTTGTCTTCCCTTGTTAGATAAACTTGACTCATTCATGGTTTTTCAAGCCCATGGTATTTGGTGGTACATGGTAATGGCCCATTGTATTGTTTCTAAAGAAGCCTTCATTATATGTATTATGTTTTTTTGTTTATATTTTTGTAACCTTTTTAGATTTGTATTAGATGAGGCAATATATGAGAATTCAATGTTTCATATATAGTTATTATAAATGTTATTTAAAAAAACAACTATTATTATGATGGGTAAAATTAAGATTTAAACATCAAATGAAAGACAATGTTAACATTAAAACTGTCCATTGGATGTAGCTTGGCTGGTTAGGAGGAATGATTGTTACCCTCCCCACCTAGGTTCAATTCTTGTAAGTGACATGATGCTCTTGTTGAGCCCATATGTATTGACTAGCTTTCCTCGATTCCTTTGGAATAGCAGGAAGGTGATTTTTCCGCTGAAAAAAAAATGTTAACATTAAAGCATCATATAAAAATTTCTTGATGTTAGGATGTCAAATATCAACCCTACATGGAACCATTATTTTATTTGAATTCACAACTATTTTAAGCCTCCCATGGGAAACATAAACTAAAAAATGCATTTACAAGTGCACGAATATCAAACACAATAGAATTAAACTATAACCACACATACATCATGCATGAACAAACATCTTCATCACAAGAAATAAATATAATCACTGCATAAACATAAACAATTGCAAGAATGCATATTTATCTTTTTAACATAAGAAGATCCACGCAATTGGTTGTGTAAGAGCAATTTTCTACCCAACCATAGGTATCAATTGTAGATACCACCCCCAAGTCGGGCTATGAGGCAACCAAGGTGAAGGAAACATCTTCATGATTCTCTCTCTCATTCGAAAACCTATTAAATCATGCTTAGCCAATCTTCTCACTATTGAGCACTATATGAATCTCAATTAACCATCCTAGTCATGGATCACTCTTCCATTAGCCCACACAACACAAGGAAGTCCTACTCGTCTTCTCAACACTCTTTTAGAGTACCCAATCCTTACAATGTTCAGATGATTTAATCTCCCGTAGGCCCCCTTTCCTCTTCCCCTCTAGTGGAATCATAGCCCCTCTAGTGCTCTTTACACAAACATATGGGACCATTTTATTATTTTCTAGCATAATATTTACATAGCTTTTGAGTTATTATGAAAAGAAAACCACATGGCCCATATATAAATGTTTACATTATACATGCCTAGCTATTCACTAGTCGGGCCTTAGCCTTGAGCTTTGCATTAGGAATCCATACTAGCATATTTACATTATTTACATAATTTGATTTAATACATTTTGAGGGTAAAAAATGGGGGTATTGCAATCCTCTGTCCCATGGAAGAACACTGTCCTCATTGTTTCCTCAAAATCAGAACAAGAACAAATATGCCTCTCTCATGGCATCCTCTAGCTCCCATGTAGCCCCATCGAGATCAAAGTGATTCCATTGCATCTTTATCTATCTAATGGATTGGTTATGGGGCAATGTTACTTTCCTGTCAAAGATTGAATAGTGGCTTTGTTTGGAACTGTCCCTTGGGTTTCATCTAGATGACATCCCAATCAACCACATGGTTATGATCATGTACATATTTTTTGAACAAAGACACATGAAAAACAATATGAGCTCTAGTGTTAGCAAGCAATGCAATTCTATATGCAATTAGCCCTATTCTTTCAAGCATTTCAAATGGACAAAAATATCTTGGTGACAACTTGGCATAACTTCCAAGCTTTAAGGAAATCTTCCTTGGCTTCACCCAAAGGTAAACATAATCCCTCACATTGAATTCCCTATGCACTCTATTCTTATCTGCATAGATTTTTTGTCTATCTTGGACTGCCTTCAAATTATGCCTAATCTTTGCAACCTCTTGTTCCATTTCCTTAAGTATTTATGGCCCGAGCACAATTTTGTTCACTATATTATCCCAACTCAGTAGTGTCCTACATCGTTTTCCATATAAAGCTTCAGATGGACTCATTCTCAATGATGCTTGATGCCAATTGTTATATGCAAAATCTACCAAATGTAGATAATCCTCCCACTTGGATGGTTTGTCCATCGCATACATGTGAAGCATGTCTTCAATCACTTGATTTACTCTTTCTATTTTCAAATCTCTTTGTGGATGATAGGTAGTACTAAAATTTAGATGTGTACCTAAATCTGCAAAAAAACATTCCCAAAATTTAGATGTAAACTTTGTATTTGAATCGGATACAATTGCCAAGGGTAACCCAGGTCCCATGCAATTTGAATATTTGTTTCATATTATTTCCATCTCATTAGTCTTGTAGTATATTGAACTGGAATAAAATATGTTTCCTTAAATAATTTATCCACCACAACTATGAGAGAATCTTACTTTCTTGAAGTAATTGGTAACCCCGCGATAAAATCCATATTTACCACTTCCCATTTCCATTCTGGAATTGGAAAAGGTTGTAATAAATCTATTGGGTATTGATGTTTATCCTTTACTTGCTATCGTTTCATACACCTAGAAATATACTCAACAACATCTTTATTCATTCTTGGCCAAAAATATTGCTTCCTTGCTATAGCAATTGTTTTTTGGTATCTTGGATGATTAGAATACGCCATTTTATGGATTTCATCCATATTAATTCTTCTAAAATCTACAAAATTAGGTATATACATTCTATTATTGTAGATAAGAAGTCCATCATCCTTTAAATGATAAATTCCATACCTCCTTTCCAAATTCTACTACCACAATTCATCCTTTACTTGCACATAGTGTTATGTTCATCTTCGTCAAGGGAATTAATAATCATTTCTCTCAAATTTGTTTGGAAAATGCTAATGGTTGTTACATGCATTACGTCCAATTTTTTGCTAAGTGCATTAACAACTTTATTTTCTTTCTTTTTTATGTGTTTAATTTCAAAATAAAATTCACATAAAAATTCCATCCATCTAACTTGCCTTGCATTTAATATTGGTTGCTCAAACAAATATTTCAAGCCATGATGGTTAGTTCTAAGCTTGAATTTCCGACCCATCAAATAGTGCCTCCACATTTTCAAAGCATGCACTATGGTAGCAAGCTCTAAATCATGGGTAACATAATTATTTTCATGTTCTTTCAACTTTCTTGACTTGTAAGATTCCACATGATTGTCTTGCATAAGAACTCCTCCAATCCCTTATTTACATGCATCAGTATACACCACACAATTATTTTTTGGGATTTGCAATTTTCAAAATTGGAACACTAGTAAGAAGCTTCGTCAATATATAAAAGATTTCCTTACATTCTTTTATATGCTTAAATTGTATTCCCTTCTTTTGTAAAGAAGTAATATAACCAGCAAGGCTCATAAAAAATCTCACATCTATCACATTTTTTGGTGTTGGCCAATTCAATATGGCCTCAATCTTTTTGGGATCCACAGATACTCCTTCCTCTGAAATAATGTGATTCAAATAATTAATTTTCTTTTGATAAAAATCACATTTTATTACCTTTGCATATAACTTATGCTCTCTTAACACTTGCAAGACCATTCTCAAATGTTCTTCATGCTCCTCTTCATTCTTAAAATAAATAAGAATGTCATCCAGAAAAACTAGCACAAAATTATCCAAGTGCTTGATAAAAACACTAATCATGAGACACATGAATGTAACTGGTGCATTAGTGAGACCGAATGGCACTACCATAAACTCATAATGTACAAACCTCATTCTAAAGGTTGTTTTTTGGATGTATTCTTCCTTGATTCTGACTTGAGGGGGATCACAAGAAGTTGATTCCCCTTTTCATTGCAATAGAAACGTGTTCACATTGACAAAATATAAATGTGTGCACACTATCAAGAACACGCATGTGTTCTTGTTTAAACAAATTTAGGTCCCATTTGAACCTCCAGACAACCATGCCACCTTAGTTCATCATAAGAACATGCACACATTCCTATCCCATGCATGTGTGTTCCTGAGCATGCACACACCCCTAATCCATGGGGGTTATCACCACCCACATCCACCACCTTTTTCGTTGGATTCACCCAACTCCCTACTACATCCCCTCATGTTTCATCCATGAAATGTGCATCCATTCTGCATCCCCCTCTATTGCATCCATTGCGGGTGCAAATTCCTGCCTTGCTTGATCCCTTCATATTGAATCCACTATAGTCACACCCATTCTCCCTACCCTTTTCTACCATGTGATATACCCTACAGTTACATCCAGTGTTCGCGCACCTATTGACCCTTCACTAGTAGTTCTCTTAGAGCAATTTTCCCATCTGAATGCTCCACCTCCTAGCCAATATCCACCATTGCATAAGCTATTCACAGTGAGATCATTAATTAATGAAATTTTTATCCAACATGAAAGGAATCGATTTTAGTATTTTTATTAAAGTTCATTCATTTATTCTTGAAACTGTTGTAGGGGACATCATAGAGCGATTAGGGACATGGAGGAGGGAAATTCCCTCACAACTTGTACCCCCATTTGCGGTGAGTTTTTTTAAAGAAATTCTATAGTATCATTTTCTAAGTGTTAATTGATAGAACTATGGAAAAAAACTCACTTGATTTTTTTTTTTCATTTTTCAATCTCCAAAAATATGCACAACTCTAAGATGTAAGAAGAAACGAGTTGCCTACAACTATAAGAGGAGAAAAATAGTATTTGGGGATGCACCTGGTAGCAACGGGGGTGGTGAGGGTCAATGGACCATCCATTGTGTATATTAGCCATGATAATATAATTTGGGCACGAGGTGCCAATTTTTGTCTAGGGTATGAGGTTCCACTATTTCATGTTTGGGTATGAGGTGTTCTTATGTATCTTAGGAACGATAGTGTCATTTGGAAAACATGTACAGTTTGGCCAATTTTGAATATAGATACACTGAATATTTATCTATTATTGCAGGGTTTTTGTTTATTTGATGTTTAGGTATGATGCTATGATATTGTTTATTTGATTTGAATATGTGTTATTTTCATTAAATTTGTCACACATTAAAACTACAATAATAATACAAACAATTTCTAGTTACTTACATACATTTAATGGTTACGATTAACACTTCCCCACCTCATTTCACATCAAAATGTTCAAGCATCAATCAATAATAGATTCTTCCATTGATAAACCTATTTTTTTTTATATAGTTTTATTTTTCAAGTTATAATTTATGAAGAAAAACCCCTAGGTACTTCCTCTCATTTTAAGGATGGTACCCACAATAGACATGGAAGGTAAGTCCAAACATTTAATCAAATAGTCAAACGAATTTTTTTTATTGATGTAGAAATAAAGAAGTCAATCCAAATAGAAAATAAAAAAAGGTCACTCTATGTCATGTACTTGGTAGCCTCTTTACACTGTGGAGACCATCGAGTACTCAAATATATGTATAAATCCTATCTTTGATACAAAATATGGATTTTCTTTCTGTTGGCTTGATATTTTGTTAATTTACCAGTGGAAGTAAATGTAAATATAGCAACGCATTAACCAATTATACTCATTCTAATTTATGCAAATATTTCTACCATGATCATATCATGCCGAGTAAATCCATGCACATAATCATTTCCATTAATAGTAATTTAACAAACACATTACATAAAATACATCCCATGGCATTCAAACACTTTGGGCACTTATATTTATAAGTGTCCTTCAACTAGCTGTAAGTGAAGGACGTTCTCCCCAACCATAGACACTATGTCAAGTTGTCTCTCTCTTTATTAGATGTCACCCCTAAGTTAGGGCTATCAATCCACAAGGGGAGAATTCCCATATATTTCCCCAGAAAGACTCTACCTAGGGTTTACATCTCCGAATAAGATTTGTTGGCAATGGAAAAAGGTATTCTTGCACATTTTGTAGGTTGAGATTCTTGTTTCAATTAATAAAATGGACTCACCTACAGGTAGTTGATTAGTAATAACCTTGATTTGATATTTATAATTTTTAATAATAATAATACTATATATTTATATTTATATTTTTTAAGATACAAACGCTAGTCCACCCCAAAGTCTAAGATATAAACACCTATACTGTAATTATATACTAGTCCACATGGTTCCAATTCGCAGCAGTAGTAGGTGAAGTTCATGTGCAACTTCGGTGGTAGCATTCTTTCCCTACAAGCTTACTATTATATATCTGGGCTATGTTATATCAGTCTATTATTGAGCAGTTTATACTATGTAAGCACGTGATTTGTTGCTTGAATTTAAAGTTTGAGAAATATAATCGAACTCGGGTCAGCTTAAACCCTTACAAAAATATATATTGTTGTTGAATTTGTTGCATGCAACAATAAATCAGCTTGGTACCATAGAAAGATAGACCTCCAATTTGTTGGATCTATGCCTAGAAGATCTAGATCTATTCTTGTTCTTCAATCTTCAAATTGATTGAACTCTGGTGTCTTCCCCGCGGAATTGGTCTATTTTACAACCGTAGACTTTCCACTACCTACCAACCTGTTTGATCTTTTCACTGTTTGGAGTTTGTATTGTTTCCCCATTGGATTTGGACTACATTTAAGTGTTTTGGATATACATGATGGAGGATCCACAACTCCAATAATGGGTGACAACATTTCAGTGTTTGCTTTCCATTATTTTTCATTGTTAAAACAAAAAAATATCATAACAAACTAATAGTAGTGTTTAGAAAATATGAGGAAAGTCCGAACACCAGATAGTAGAGGTTGAATACTAAAACAAAGAAACAAAAAATGCAAGTATTTGAATCATTCAGATTAAAATCTCATGATATGCTCTAGTAAGCAGGAAATAGTATGTCATAGACACAATAAATGAAAGAAAAGGTTTTCTTACTACAGATTAAAGTCATGGAATTTTGAAGTGCTGATACTTACAGTACCACCGAGAGAGCATTCTGCAGCAATGGCGCATCGTCTCCTCTCAAGAAATGAAACCATGAGCAATTTTCTTTTTGCAATTCAGGAAATGCGTTTCAGGATCCCTCCTATACGGTATAGTGGACTAGTATATTATTCTAAATATAAAATAATAATATTTATAATTTTTAATAATAAAGATACTATATAAAATAATATAAAAGATTTAAAACTACTAGTTATTATTGATATTATTTTTTCATATATATATATATTTAAACTGCACATCTTTTTAGTATTTAATAAATTAAAAATTAAATTTAATAAATGAAATTAAAATAAAAGTATGTTGTTGAAATTATTAATATTGTAAATAAGATTTGTTTATGGGAGAGATTTTGGGTTGGCATAAACTTCAAATGCAAATGATGAAGAATAAATTGCTAGCCTCACCAAATTGGAGGTTTGGAGTGAAGGGAGACTCCCCAATTTAACATAAAGATTTGAGGATTGGAAAAATTAACCCAAAATTGGCAAAAATGTCAAAATTTTTGAGGTGCAGCTTTTAGTGCTAACATATACATTAGAGTATGGACTTCTGAGAGGTTTTTGCTTGTCAAAGTTCACAATTTAACAAAAAAAGGTATTATGTTTTATTTATTATCCTTTCATATTTTTTGTCCATTATAAGAGAAGGAAAAACATTTAGGCCTTCTCCCTTCTGTTGATTGCAAACTTGAGAATTGATCATCTTTGTAAGCATTGGTTATGGTGAAAGCAATAAATTGTTCAACCATCTAATTGTTAGTGTAAAATTGATGTTAAAATGATGGAAAGGGCCTTTGGAGTGGTATGATTGGTGGAATTGCATTACAAACCTTTATTCTTTTATTAATCATATATTTCACAAACTAGGAGAAAGAGGTACAATTCTATCTTATATCTGGTCTCCCATTTTATGGAATAATGGTATTTGTTTATAGTGTGGACACTTTAGTTCATGGTATTTGTTTATAGGTTTGACACTTTAGTTTTTGGGCCTCCATGGAATTGTAGGCCACTATTGTTGAGGATTGTATCAAATTACGTGTAATATCCCAACTTTTGATTGACTATGTATGATGTTATATTGGGAAACGGCCCCAACATATGTGATTATTATTTGGCATAAGCCGTAGCATGTTTTGACCTATGTTTCATGAGTTGATTTATCTATATTGGATATGTATTTTGATTGTTTCATTTTCTATTATAAATACTGGGCAAGAAATCCCGAATGGATAAATTCATGTTTTATGTTATGATTTAGTTACAATTATGATATACTGAGATGATTATGTTACATTACACTATGCAGAGTATGATGCACATGGATGATTATTTAGTGTGTTGAGAGTATGATGCACATGGATGATTATTTAGTGTGTTAAGCATGGACTCAGAAACACACGATTGACCTATATATTGGGCCAAAGCCCCGATGTATCTAGAAGATTCTTAATTAAATACTGGGACTAAGCCCCGATGTATGTTGAGTGTTGGGCATAAGCCCTGGAGCACTCCAAGCTTGAAAGAAATGATTACCGGATCCGAGGCTATGTAAATATCCTAGATGTGCCTCACAACCACATTCTATCCCTAGTGTTGAGCAGAGGCTCTGGAATTGCACTAGCATAACACCCATGTGGGAGTGTTGAGTTAAAAGGCTTTGAAGAGCACTCGGGGTTACAAGATCGCAAGTGTTGAGTCGGAAGGACTCTGAATAGCACTTAAGTACTTTATCACAACTATTCGATTTGATTAAATGAATCTTATTATCATCAAACGCTACGGGAACTACCATGTTAAAACGAGGGTATCTGACATGCAAAGGGAGAAACTAGAGGTACCTTACTAGCCTACCGAAACCGTCCAAAGAAGTGGACCCTTTCCTTAAAAAGAATTAAAAGAAGTATCATTGTGAACAAAGTATGTAAAAACATCAAAGCTAAGTATTATTATTAAGAGCCTCTAATAATAGTATGGTTATATATATATATATATATATATTTATATGTTTCTAGAGTTACAAATATAATTGAGTGGGGCTGCCACTTCCTAAATATTAAATTTATTATTATTATAGTGACAATATAATTTTATGTTTATTCATTAAAAAGGATTAGAGGATCCAAAAACACTCTAGTCAAACAAGTTGAGAAGTCTTAGTTCTAAAAGAACTAGCAATGAATTCAATTAAGTACTCCTTTAAAATTAATAATTATTTTCTTTAAATTTTAAAGAAACCTGTAATTCTAACAACCCAAAACGATTTACCTACTTAAAGAGGACAAACCCCAAAGGGAGGATTATCTTTTTGTTATTTTGGAGAGAAATCCTTATGAAGGAAGAGAAGTACTCTGTTCCAAGAAGTGAAGTTTCCCTTATCTAAAATCTTCAGATCTGAACCAGAACTAACATCTAGGGCCTCTACTTCTCAGTTTGCATGTCAGAACCAGCTCGGGGGGATTCATACTGAACCAGGAATGGTTGTAGAATCATGGTTGGGAGGAACGTGGTAGTCCCAAGGTCATCTATCCCAATATTGAATCATCAGGTCAACTAAGAGTTCAATAGTTTTTCCTTACCTAGTGTGCTGAGTGTGCAGGTCATTATCAGCTGGAACAAGCTCCAAGAAGTTAGAGGTATGAAATTATTAAAGGAACCTCCCATTAATTTTATTCTTTTGTATAAACAAATATTAAAGTAGTATCAACCTTACGTCAGTTTTAGCTCAAGATTCATCCCGAATCTGTTGGCATTTCCTAGCAGGACTAGCCAACTAGCTTTTGCTAGGCAATCATATTCTTAAAAACTTTGATAGTATGGAATGTATTGAATAATACCCATTGAAATCTATCTCTATCGTTTCATTGATTCTTCCTGTTTATCGATAAGTTAAATCTTGTCTAAAAGTATCATATCTATTTAATCATTGGAATCAATCATTTTCCCTTTCTGCAAAAATTATTGGGTATTTGTTAAATGACTTAGAATTTTTATACTAGTTTTGCAAAACCCAGTACCTACAGAAATTTTAGTAAACACGACTCTGTAGGGACCCAAAACACACCATCATACAGTTACATTCCTTTACTAATGTATTATGTATATTTATTACAAGATTCGACGTCACCCATATAGAAAGTAAAGGTGGGTTTTCAACATTTAAAACCCTAGTATTCTTTTACTAATTCACGATTTTCAAACATCAACGAATTTCATACAGTTCATAAGACTACATTGAATGCTACAACAAATAAGTTTTATTTCAAACACAGTCAGCAAAACCACTCAGAATGAAGCCAACAATAGGACATAGATATTATATACGCCTAGACTCATCATTATAGCCAACAATCAAACACACAGTACCATCAACGGTGAGTATAAGTGCCACAAATCCACACGCAGATCCATATCAAAACTTAGGTTACCAATCGAATCCCATAGCAAACAATGCATATGAAACCTCCACGTTAACACAGAGTAAACACTTCCAGACATAGAGGTATCCCATTATCTTTCAGACATTGGCGTAAAACTTCATAAATAAAAACGCAGAGATTTTTCCATAACACATTAGGGCCACACCAGTGTAGGTGTCGGTCTTGTATTCATATAGGAAACAGAATCAAACCAAAATCACCATTTGCAAACCCTTAATAATACACAGGCTATTTAAGGAGTTCCACATCATTTCTTTTAAAAGAGGACAAATAGATTACGAATCACCAGTATGAGCGCAGATCATTAAAAGAATTTTGTATATCATTTAACAACAAAACCCCAACGCCAATCATCCTCTCATTACATAGTATTTCTCATCTCTCTGGAATCGATGTGACTTACAACCCACTTCTCATATCTTCTAGTTAAATAGGGATTTACATTGTACAAAAAAACTAGAAACACCGAACCACATCTTTAGACTCCCAAAGTAGATCAGTAAGCCAAATGCTTACAAGAACTCCTCTGAAACCAAGATGAGATGCATACACACCCCAGCGAAGTTACGAGAGGTAGGTTAATGTGGGTAAGCTGGACTTACTTTTATCGTACACGAAATGACAGAGTTCGAATCACTGTCGTTCCCCACCTAGAATTCCTTGTTACCTGTAGCAACGCAAAAAGAAGAGTACCAGTGATAAAAACCCTGTATTTTGGAAACAGGAAGCAAGAAAACACGATTTCTTTTAAGGTATCTTACCTGCTAAAGATTTCGGGTACCCACGCCATAGACCAGCGCTATCACCACTGAGTGCACTGACCATGAGCTTGCTCGGGTCAGGGCATCACCATAGTCTCCCTGCCCAAGAAGTGCAGAGACCAGAGAACACAAAACAAAGTCACAATAGAGGCTAAGGCCAACGAAAACACAGATCGTATCAAACCCCAATGACAGGGTGTCATCCATTACATTAAAAGCGCAGTTAATGCCCACTAACCAAGATTTCAGTGGAGGTTCAATTTTTGGGTAAACGACTATAGTATAGACATAGTATTTAGCCCTGATGCACTTCACTTAAACTACATCCCCCACTTCTTGTACCTTTCCTTTAATACTCTTTCCCTTGCACTAGTAGGAGGGTCCTCTTATGAATGGATTGCCACCTTGGGAGATTGCTTAGGGTAGTTCATGACCCTCGTTTGGAATTGGGCTTTTCTCCCACGTAGGATGCTAGGATTACACCTGCAGGAAATAAATTGACGACATTAGAAAATTGCTAAGTAAGTCCAACAACCGCTAGAGCTTTACCCAAACCCCTCGGAAACCCCACCAGGATATGTAATTTACCGCCCGAGAGTGTGAAGGAACTATCATGAAGAACAGACAGGAACAAGAAGCATACCACCTGAAAGTGCCATTTAAACATTCACAACTTCAATCATATGATTCATGAAACAGTAAGGATCATTGTTTTCACTTTTCAATAGTATTACCATATATTTGTTACAACCAGTTACGGTAATTGCTTCACACCGCTTTCGCAGAATTTAAAACTCAAACCTTAAGCAAACTGTCCTATGAAGGTCTTAAACTTATATCTTTTTAGGTTGTGTAATTATGGATGCATTTAATGTGAATGGATTTTACTTAGGACTTATTTCTCAGTTAAGTAGAAAATGTTGCAGACAAATAAAATTTTAAATTTTATGCCTTTTTCAGGACATTACAAGTGGTATCAAAGAGAGTTACAAACACTAAGTGACCTATTGGGCTCACTACCAAACACCGCTGCAGACACAGGAAACTGTGTTAGAAATATTATGTTATGTTTTATAAAATATTTATCTAACAAACTGTTCTTTCCGTGAATGGATACTTATACTTACAGCAGGTATAGACCATATCAGCAGAATGGAAGCAGAACAAGGCAGCAGCATATAGGGAAATCTAAATTCCCCACCACGAGAGCAAGAACTCGTGGTGGAGCTCAACTCAGATTTGCTGAAATCCATGCAAGATCTACAAGCTGAATTTCAGAGTTTTAGAGATGAAAATATGAAAGAAAGGAGAGAACACCAGGCCATAAATGAGGCCTTACTCCAAATCCCGACCGGGGCCAAAGCCCATGGACTTCCTACTCTCTCTGTCAAAACCCTTAAGACAGGGAGCTTTCACATTAGAGACTCAGCTGAGTTTCAGAAAGAGGGACATGAAGAACAAAAACCAAAACCCAGGGCAGAAGACTGTCAAAGTTTGTCCAATAATGAAGGTTCACCACCTCCTTACAAGAAGAGGAGAACAAATGATGACAGTCTACAAGGAGAATTCTGAAAGATTAAGGCCCCAACCTTTGACGGAGAAAACAACTATGGAGAGAAGGCTGAAGAGTGGCTGCTGGGAATGAATAAGTATTTCAAGGTTCATAATTATTCCAGCGAAATGCAGGCCAGACTAGCCATCTGCAACCTGAATGGTAGGGCAGCCAGATGGTGGCGGGATTTGAAACATACTAAGGGACAAGAATTAAGAGACATCACATGGGAAACTTTTAGCAGAAATTTTCAGGACAAATACATGTCTGAAAGATTCTTCGACAAGAAAGTCAAAGAGTACCATGAGTTGAAAATGGGATCCATGATGATGGAAGCTTTCATCAACAGGTTTTTAGACCTGCTACATTATGTCCCTTACATACAAGATGAAAAGGTCAGGATACAACAATTTCTGTGATGTATACCCCCAAATTTCAGAGAAAAGATTGAATTTGACATGCCCAAAACTTTAGACGTGACCTTACATAAAGCCCGACTCTATTACGAACATAGACAACCAAGAAATGACAATATAAACAGAAACACAGATCGATTCAGGACTTTTTCAGAAAACCGAAGGCCCAGTTTTAGGCCACCTCATTACCGGAAACAAAACAACAGTTTCCCACCTAGCAGGGGTTTCAACCGACCTCCTCCAAGGTCGAATGTGCCTGCACCTCAATAGAACAGGCCAGCCTTCAACAAAGGGGCCAAAACTACTCCACCCACTATCACCTGCTGGAAATGCCAAGGACCCCACAATTTCCGAGACTTCCCCAATAGGTCAGATGGGGTACTACACAACATACAAGCTGAACCAACAATAGGGGATGTAGCAAGAACCCCAAGGATTTTTTCTGCACTAGATGGTTGTCAAGCAAATCACCAGGCCACTATGGTAGAAGTGGAAGGTAAACTCTCAAGTACACCCGTTTCAATTTTAATAGACCCTGGTGCTTGCCGAAGCTACATCACCCCTAGGATAGTAGAAACTTGCAAGTTAAATCGAGAGAGTCACAAAGCACCATGGCTGGTACAACTAGCTACTGGTACCAAACGGAAGGTTTCTAAACTAGTTAAGGATTGTGAGTTAGACCTGAATGGGTTTCCAACTAGGGTAGATTTAAACATCTTACCGCTAAGATCATATGACATAATAATAGGCATGGATTGGTTAGAAGGACAT
Organism: Larix kaempferi; assembly: GCA_027924585.1. Classification (NCBI taxonomy): domain Eukaryota; kingdom Viridiplantae; phylum Streptophyta; class Pinopsida; order Pinales; family Pinaceae; genus Larix; species Larix kaempferi. The sequence continues at coordinate 3,116,965 of BSBM01000827.1, forward strand.
CATGCCTTGTTCGATTGCTTAAATAAATCCATCTTATGCACAGATAGTCAGGGAAACCGAAGAACAATCCAGGGCATACCTAAGGAAGTATCAGTACGACAGATATCTGCATTACAAGCAAAGAAATGTCTACAAAAGGGTTGTAAAATTTTTGCAATCCACCTCCAAACCGTAGAAGCCGATAGGACACAAAAGATGGAAGATTTCCCAATACTAGTAGAATTCAGAGACGTATTTCTCGAAGAGATACCAGGGTTAACACCCAAGCGGGACTTAGACTTTTCCATAGAACTAAAACCCGAGTCAATACCCATCTCTAGGACACCATACTGCATGAGCACACCAGAGTTGGTAGAACTCAAGATACAGTTACAAGAACTAATAGACAAAGGATACATTCGACCGAGTGTGTCTCCCTAGGGAGCACCAATCCTCTTTGTCAAAAAGAAGGATGGGACGATGCGTATGTGCATCGATTACCGTCAACTCAACAAGTTAACCATCAAGAACCATTACCCTCTCCCTAGGATCGATGATTTGTTTGATCAAGTCGGAGGAGCGAAGATCTTCTGAAAAATCGACCTGCAGTCCGGATATCACCAGGTAAGAATCCACGACGAGCACATCAGTAAAACCACATTTTGTACTCGATATTGTTAGGATATTTAGACACTTAGGAGTTAGTTAAGATCAACTTGTGTAATATATCCGTTAGGGATAGTGTGTTTCTTTAGTATGCATTAGTATGCATTTGTAAATACTTAATCCGACGGTCACGATATGTTTCTGACATAGAGTGATCCGACGGCTCAACTTCTCTTAGATAAAACCTAACCTTGATCCGTGGCTTAACACCTGATTGGTCCATGATCTCTATTTAAAGAGCATGGAGGGTCATTGTTTAGTTGATCGATTATGAGAAGCTCATTTGTAACTTTATTTCTTTGCATAATAAATTGTCCCATAGAAGCTATTTGGCCAGGGCCGTGGAGTGTTTCCCTCAAGAGGGTTTAAACCACGTCAAAACATCGGTGTGTTGATCTGTGATCTGTTTGTGTGAAGTGGTTTCTCTTGGTGTTCAGTCCTTTGGTACTACCTTGTGTACCCGAACATGGTATCAGAGCTTTTATGAAGTGCCGCTTCCGGTTATGATCTAGATTTTGAACTATTGTTGCCGAAACTCGAAAGGGTTTCTATTTCTGGTATTTTTGTACATTTATGGGCTATGCGAGGTGGTCCATTGAGTCCGGAGCATCGTTTCCAATGGGAAATAGTTTTCGTTTGATCGAAAACTATTCTCGGTTGCTCCAGAAACGCGTATTTCATCAGATCTGAAGGTATAATGTTACAGTGACGCATTTTTTTATTTTCTTTTTTTAAAAGGAAAAAACCTCATATTTCATCATTTTTTACTGTTAGATTTTTTTTGGGTTCAGATTGTTGCTTTCCCATCTGCGTATGCTCTTTTCCGTGCACCTTGAGCGATCTCAGCAAATCAGAAACAGAAAGGGAAAGGGTTTTTCTCGGCTGCGTATGCTCTTTGCCGTGCACCTTGCGCGATCTCGGCAAATTAGAAACAGAGAGAAAACGTAGACTTTCCGGGCAAGCTAACAAGATCTAACTCCACAAGCGTGAAAAAGTTTTTTTTGTTTCGATTTGTGGTTTGTTTTGTAGGAAAAAGGGCAAGCACACAAACCGAGCAAGAAGAGTAAAAAAAAAAAAAAAAAAAAACCCTTCCTCATTCCCATATTTTACATACATTTTAATCTAGCTCACTTGGCTCAAAGTTGCTTTATTCCTTAATAGGTCTTGAGTTCAAGTCTTAGGAAGTTACTTTTACAAAAAAAAGTGCATGCAATTTCTATTTTCAAGTTATTTTATTGTAAAAGTGCATCTCACTTAAATAATAAAAAATAAAAATACAAGTGAGTCACTTAAGTTTTTTTTATTGTTGCATTATTTAAAAGTAATATCATTGTAAAAGTGAAATCACTTATTTTAAAAAAGTGGTTTACTTAAAGAAACTTTATTTTAAAGTGATTGTCAAAAGGTTCATCTTGGGAAGAGGGGGGTTCTTTTTTTTGCTGGACATTCTCTAGCTGCCACGTCACTATTGGGGACATCTTCAACAGTTTCTTTGTTCAAGCATAATTTCATCATACAGAGTCAGTTTTCAGTGTCGTTTTTTTTTAAACTGCCTATTTTTTCGATCTCTTCACATCCATACTATTGGTTTCTTCTTTTACAGCCATTAATTTACAAATATGGCCGCCCCTTTTGATATTCTACTTAACAGTTCCAACTATTTCTCATGGAAATCTCGTATGGAGGATGTTCTACGAAGTAGGGGACTTTTCAGAATTACCTCAGGGAAAGAAAAGGAACCCACTAATGATGATAAGAAAATAAAATGGGCAAAAAGATGTGATGAAGCTCGTGGATTGATTGGGATGTCAATCTCTACTGATTTGCGATTCCACATATTTGGAATTGATGAACTTAATGCTGCTTGGGACAAGTTGGAATCTGTGTTTGGTAAACACAATGAAATTCGAGGTCACCAACTCGAAAATGAGTTGATTTCTTTAAATCTAAGTGAATTTTCATGCATTCAAGATTATTTATCTAAGTACAAAACTCTTAAACTCTTATGGTAAGATTGATAGGGAAGACAAACAATGCATTTATCATATTCTTTCCAAACTTGGACCTGCATATTCTGTTTTTGTATCTACATTTTACTCCATGAAAGCATCCTTGAATGCAGCTAGCTATCGAGAGCCTAGTCTTGAATCCTTTTGTGATTCCTTGATTAGAGAACAAGATAAACTCATTCATCTTGGAATAATCAACAATGCATATACATCTGGGAAAGCCTTATTGTCCCAACAGAAAGAAAAGTCCAAGCCTCTGAAGAAACAAAATTTTCACAATAATAAGTCAAACAAGGGTCCAAAACCCTCTCAGTCAGCTCATTCTTTTAAAAAGGACAAAGGATACAAGCCAAAAGGCAAGAAGATTGAGCGTCATTGCAACTATTGCGAGAAAGATAATCATGATGAATCTAAGTGTTTCAGGAAGATGGCAGCCTTGGAAGCAGCAATGAAGAAGCACCACATCAGCTTAGATTCGTCTTCCGAATCTGCCTCTCATGGACATGCACTTTGTGCTTCTAGTTATTCTTATAATGCATTTTCTTCTTCTACTTCACATGAATGGCTCATTGATTCTGGAGAATCTTATCATATAGCTAAGAATCAAGCCATCTTTTCTACTATGCATGAATGCAACACCAAACAAATATTTGTTGGTGATGATAGATCTCTAAGTGTTGTAGGAGCTGGAACAGTTCCAGTAGATAATGGTCATTTTAGTGATGTACTATGTGTTCCAAGAATTTCCTGCAATTTGTTATCAGTCTATCAGATCACCTTGCAATTTTTGGTGAAGGTAAAACTGTGACCTTTACACCTCACCAAGTTGTAATCAAGGATTTTCAAGATCCTCAATAGGTCCTAGCTACCGGAATGGTTGATGATATTACCAGGTTGTACAAGTTTAACAACTTTGGGTCATCACCTTTCCCTTCAGTTTTTGTTGCTCATAGTGATAACTTGAGCAAACTTTGGCATGAGCGATTTGGTCACTTAAATTATCGCTCATTGCAACAACTATGTAAAGAAAATATGGTGACAGGTCTTCTGATGGCATCTTGCAAAGATGGTGTTTGTTTCGGTTGTGTACTCGGAAAACATCACCGGGAAAGTTTTGACAAACGTGCCTTTTGGCACGCCTCGGTTCCCTTGGAGCTTGTGCATAGTGACTTGTGTGGTTCTCTTCCATCTGCTTCCTTTTCTGGTTTCAAATATTTCTTAACTTTCATTGATGATTACACCAGACGCACTTGGGTTTATTTCCTAAAACTTAAGAGCGAAGTATTTAACATGTTCTTGGCCTACAAGGCCCTTGTTGGAAAACAATCTGGTCATAAATTATTAAGTTAAGATCTGACAATGGAGGAGAATATGTTAAAAATAAGTTCACTAATTTTTGCACTGAACAAGGCATCCAACAACAACACACTGTTCCATATACACCACAACAAAATGGTGTAGCTGAGCAGAAGAACCGCACTTTAAAAGAAATGGCTAATTGTATGATCCAATCTAAGGGACTAAGTCTTCAATTTTGGGCTGAAGCCATTAATTGTGCAAATTACATAGTTAATCACACCCCCACTAAAGCATTACAAGGTATAACACCGGAAGAAGCATGGAGTAAAACTAAACCTGATGTAAGTCACTTCCGTGTGTTTGGTAGTGAAGCATGGGCTCACATTCCGGATGAAAAACGGAAAGCATTACAGCCTAAAAGTGAAAAGTGCATATTTGTTGGATATTCTGAAGATGTAAAAGGTTATAGACTTCTTCAACCACATTCTCATGATATAATCATTAGAAGAGATGTTAAATTTGATGAAAATCTCTTGGCCTGCGAGCCTAACTCGGTGATTATGCCATCTTTGGCCTGCGAGCCTGATTCGGCGTTTGTGCCTTCTTCTTCTTCTTCTTCCAGCTTCCTTGACAGGTTTCCAACTCCAGTTTCTGATAATGACAGTGAGGATGAAAATCCACCTCCGCCTGCTCATGTTCCTCCAGTTGCACCAGCACAAGTGGTTCCTCAATGGGTCCGTTCAACATGTGAAGCAGCTAGTGATCTTGTCGGTGATCCTAGAGATCAACATCGAACACGTTCTCAATTTCAGCGAGCCTCTTCTCTTTTGGCTCAAGTTTCCGAGAATCATGATCTAGAAAGTTTTGCAGAAGCTTCAGGAAATCCAGATTGGGATGCAGCCATGGCTGAAGAATATCGTTCCTTAATGGTGAATGATACTTGGGATCTTGTACCTCTTCCAAAAGGAAGAAAACTTGTCAGATGTAAATGGGTCTACAGAACTAAGTATGCATCATATGGAAGTGTTGAAAGACTTAAGGCAAGGTTAGTTGCCAAAGGTTTTTCCCAAGTTGAAGGGATTGATTACAATGAAACCTTTGCTCCCGTCGCAAAAATGAACTCCATCCACCTTGTTTTTTCCCTTGCAGCCTTACACAACTGGGAAGTCCATCAAATGGATGTCAAGTCTGCCTTCTTACATGGTGATTTATAGGAGAAAATTTACATGGAACAACCTCCTGGCTATGTTCAGAATAACTCTAGCCTTGTTTGCCGCCTTAATAAATCCTTATATGGCCTTAAGCAAGCTCCTAGAGCTTGGTATGCCAAAATGGATAACTTTCTCCTTGACACTGGTTTTTCTAGATGCCATTCTGACCCCAATGTCTATACCAAGAAAGTAGGAAACCATCTCATCATACTTGTTCTATATGTTGATGACCTTATTCTTACTGGTAGTGACCCTAAGCTTATAACCCATGTGAAATCCAGTCTTAAACAAAATTTTGAAATGTCAGACTTAGGACATTTGCATTATTTTCTTGGTCTCCAAGTCCTGCAAACCAAAGAAGGAATCTTTCTTTCTCAGTCTAAGTATGCTTGTGACCTTCTTTGTCGCTTTCACATGGAATATTGTACACCAGCCCCTTCTCCCTTCCAGTCTGGAGTCAAACTTTCTGCCACTTGTACTTCAACTCAAGTCGATGCCACCTTGTATCATCAGCTTGTTGTTAGTCTCTTATACTTGACTCATTCCCGTCCCGACCTTTCCTTTGCCATTGGTCGTGTTGCTCATTATGTGCAGACACCTCATGAAAGTCACTGGAAAGCAGTCAAAGAATACTTCGATATATTTGAGGTACAGTTCAGTTTGGGATTCATTATAGTACAGGGGGGAAACCTTTGTTGGTTGGTTTCACTGATTCAGATTGGGCCGGCGATCCTGATGATCGAAAGTCTACTGCAGGTTATGTTTTCAGTCTGGGATCTGGACCTATTACTTGGGCTTGTAAGAAACAACAAGCTCTTTCTCTTTCTTCAGCAGAGGCAGAATATCGAGCAGCAGTTAATGCCAGTCAGGAAGCTTTATGGCTTCGACAGATCCTTTCAGAGTTTGGATTCAAGCAGCAATAGCCTACTCCACTTTGGTGTGACAATCAAAGTGCCATCAAACTTGCCAAAGATCCAGTTCTACATCAACGCAGCAAACACATTGAGCTACATATGCACTTCATCAAAAATCTTGTTCATGATCGTGTTCTTGAAGTGCTCTTTTGCCCTACAGATGATCAAGTTGCAGACATCTTCACCAAGTCTCTTACAGAAGCAAAGTTTTCTAAACTTCGATCTATGTTAGGAGTTCAGGAACTTGTCATTAAGGGGGGATAGGCTCTAATGCCTCCTTCATTCTCCTAATAGTGTCACTTTTGTAAATCCTTCAATCCTATCCCAAGTTGTTCTTAAGGGGGGATGTTAGGATATTTAGACACTTAGGAGTTAGTTAAGATCAACTTGTGTAATATATCCGTTAGGGATAGTGTGTTTCGTTAGTATGCATTAGTATGCATTTATAAATACTTAATCCGATGGTCACGATATGTTTCCAACATAGAGTGATCCGACCGCTCAACTTCTCTTAGATCAAACCTAACCTTGATCCATGGCTTAACACTCGATTGGTCCATGATCTCTATTTAAAGAGCATGGAGGGTCATTGTTTAGTTGACCGATTATGAGCTCATTTGTAACTTTCTTTCTTTGCATAATAAATTGTCCCGTAGAAGCTATTTGGTCGGGGGCCGTGGAGTGTTTCCCTCAAGAGAGTTTAAACCACGTCAAAACATCGGTGTGTTGATCTGTGATCTGTTTGTGTGAAGTGGTTTCTCTTGGTGTTCGGTCCTTTGGTACTACCCTGTGTACCCGAACAGATATGGCCACTACGAGTTTGTAGTAATGCCTTTTGGTTTGAAGAATGCACCTGCCAACTTCATGTGCATGATGAACAACGTTTTCAGTAAGTACCTCGACAAATTTGTTCTAGTATTCATCGACGATATTCTGATTTATTCCAAAAATGAAGAAGAACATGACGAACACCTCCGAATAGTCCTACGAACACTACGATAACACCAGCTATACGCGAAGTTTAGTAAGTGTGATTTCTATCGACCTTAGATATAGTACTTAGGACACATCATATCTGAGAAGGGAATAGCGGTTGATCCTGAAAAGATTGAAGCTATTAAGGATTGGCCCACACCTACTTGTGTCTTCGACATACGATCCTTCCTAGGTTTAACTGGATATTATTGAAAGTTCATTGAAAACTTCTCACGGATTGCTTGTCCCATGACCTCCTTACAAAAGAAGACCAGTAAGTTCATTTGGACCGACAAGTGCGAGGAAAGTTTCCAGAAGTTGAAACAACTTCTGATTAGCGCACCAATACTACGAATTGCCAACCCCAATGGGGACTTCGTAGTTTGCACCGATGCCAGCAAGGAAGGACTCGGCGGAGTCCTTATGCAGGATGAATTTTCCATCTGCTACGAGTCAATAAAACTAAAGGAGCATGAAAAGAACTATCCTACTCATGACCTCGAATTGGCCGCCATTATCCACACCCTAAAGATGTGGAGGAATTACCTCGTGGGTAAGAAATTTCTCTTAAAGATAGACAACATGAGTCTAAAGTACCTGTTCGATCAACCCAAACTAAACGCTAGACAAGATAGGTGGTTGGATTTCCTTAGTGAATATCACTTTGAGCTAAAACACATCAAGGGAAAAGAAAACAAGATAGCCGACGCCTTAAGTCGACGAGCTCATATGTTATATGAGGTAACCGAAAGTCGAACTGACTCCAACCTACACAATAGAATTAGAACGGAATGCCAACATGACCGTTTCTATGTCAAGATCCTTAAAAGGATCCAGGAAGATAGGCTGTTTCAACAGCAAAAAGAATACAAGATAGATGAATCAGGGTTGTTATGGTCAAAGGAGAGACTTTACGTTCCCAAGAGTGGAGACATCAGACCTAACATACTCACCGAATTCCATCGGAAACCATACTCAGGACATCTCGGATATCAAAAGATGATATCGGCCGTAAAGAAACACTACTTCTGGCCTAAACTAAAAGCTGACATCGCATTGCTCATCGCGAAATGTCAAGAATGCTAGTTGGTCAAAGAAGAACATCAACACCCCTTAGGACTACTCCAACCTTTACCCATTCCAGAATGGAAGTGGGAGGTCATAAGTATGGACTTCATTACAGGACTACCCAAGAGTAAGAAACAGAATGACTCAATCTTCGTAGTGGTAGACAAATTTTCAAAAGAAACACATTTCATACCGGTAAAGTCTACATACAAGGCAGTTCACATCGCGGAAATATTCCTGAAGGAGATCTTCTGGTTACACGGGATACCCAAGGCAATTATCTCCGACCGAGACATGAAGTTCACTAGCAACTTCTGGAGAGCACTGTTCTCCAGGTTAGAGACACAACTACAGTTTAGTACCGCATATCACCTCCAAACCGACGGACAAACAGAGCGGGTCAACCAAATTCTCGAGGATATGCTGAGGATGTATGTCATGAACAATCCCACTAAATTGGAAGACTATTTACACCTCGCAGAAGTTTGCATACAACAACAGTTATCAAACTTCGGCCAAAATGAGCCCTTTCAAAGTACTCTAGGTCGAAAGTGTCGAACCCCTGTCACTTGGGACAGCCCAGTGGACAGGCTTATGTTAGGACCAGACCTACTGAAAGACCTAGAACAACTAGTCTCCAAAGTGCAACTGAACTTGAAAGAAGCACAAGACCACCAAAAGAGTTACACAGACAAGAAAAGAAAGGACAAATACTACCAAATCGGTGAACATGTTTTCCTAAGGATAAAAGCGAAACGAAGCTCATTAAGCTTGGGGCGTTGCGGTAAACTAGCCCCAAGGTTCTATGGACCTTTTGAAATTTTGGCTAAGAAAGGGCCAGTAGCTTATGAGTTAGCCCTACCAGCACATATAAAAGTTCATAATGTTTTTCATGCTTCTTTATTAAAGAAATATGTATACGATACTAAGCATGTCATTGCTTGGTCTTTATTACAGGTGGATCCTGAAGGGGAGTTCACACCAGAGCCACTACACATTCTGGACAAGAGAGAGGTTCAGCTTAGAAAAAGGACTATTACTCAGCTGAAAGTGCAGTGGAGGAACTTTGGACCAGATGAGGCTACTTGGGAGAATGAGTCTACCATGAGAGAGGAATACCCCACCTTGTTTCATGATCTAATTTCCTAGTCCCTAGAAACACCGGGACGGTGTTGTTTTAAGCAGGGAGGGATGTAATATTCCAATTTTTGACTGACTATGTATGATGTTATATTGGGCTATGGCCCCAGCATATGTGATTATTATTGGGCATAAGACGTAGCATGTTTTGACCTATGTTTCATGAGTTGATTTATATATATTGGATAGGTATTTTGATTGTTTCATTTTCTATTATAAATACTTGGCAGGAAAGCCCGAATGGATAAATTCATGTTTTATGTTATGATTTAGTTACAATTATGATATACTAAGATGATTATGTTACATTACACTGTGCAGAGTATGATGCATGTAATGTACCCACCCTTGGAATATATGCAAGGCAAGGAACATGCTACCAATCTATGGGGCTTTTCATATAACTCAGCCCATTCATTAGAGGTATACGGTTAAAAACAGAGTGTGCAGATGTAAATCAAACAATTATGCACAACGGAAACATATCTTCATATGCACTCAGTATATCCATATCAGTCATCAATTAATTAAAACAATGCAGAAGTAAATACATAGACATCAAAACACTTATCTTCATTCTTGCAACTGCCCCAGCAACTAGTTATGTCGCTGCAACGTTCCCCCCAGCCATAGGCTCTTCGACAGCTTATACTGAGTCCGTCCGAAGGCCACCCCCGAGCTGGGCATGATTCTCACAAGGGAAAGGGAACATTCCAACTCAACCACAACCCATTAACCATTTTATCTCAGCCAAGCCAGTCCAACTGGGTTTATCAGGCTACAAGGGAACAATGGATGCTCATTCACAAGCTCAAGCCAGAACAATGGATTACCCATTACCCATACCCCAACATACTCTTTCTTATCACAGCAAAACTATTATTGACAGGGTTACACATTTACAACAGAGGTGTTCACAAAACAGGGTCCACATTGGTTCTCCCAACTCGTGGTTCACCCAAACGAACTGTGGAATTTTGATTTCAACCCCAGGGAGAAAAGCCGATTTCTCTCCACTGGTTAGGGTCCTTTCCAATGTCCTAAACGACCTCCAAGAAGACCCAAAACGTTCTGCTCTCTTCCCCCACTGGTAACCCACACAAAAACGCCCCTTCCCAGCTAGAAGATGAAGGGAAAACACAGAAAAACGAGGGAGGAAAAACGCCCAGGCAGCTAGAGCTGCGTGAGAGAGCAAGGCCATGGTGAATAATGCCTTAGGGAGCAATTTTGTGGCTCTATTCTTGCCGAAGGAGACCAACACGATTTTCCATGAAGGGTGGCTTGCCCATACCCGATTTTGGACAGCCATACCTCCCCATTCCCAAGGAATTAACTACCCCAACCAACTCTTGGGAGAAATCAATGGTTGGGTACAAAAGTCAACATGGGTAGTTGAGGGTTTCATGGTTCTCTCATTGACACTTGGCTTGACTCTAGTGGCTCAAGGGTTTGAATGTTTCCCCCCCCCAATTCCGTGTGAAAATCATGCCCCCATCTCTTTGTTGCATTGCATAGCTAGTTGTGGGTATTTTATTAAAATGCATATTACATGATATCCGATTTTACGTTGTGCACAGCTAGCACAAGAACTCTATGCATCTATTCTTATTGCTGATACATAGAACGATAAATCAATGGCGGGGCCTTGGCCTTGAGCTCCTCACCATGACTAAATAACAATATTTACATCATTTACAATATTAATGCAATAGGGTCAAGCTAGGGACATTACAATGCACATGGATGATTATTTAGTGTGTTGAGCATGGACTCAGAAACACATGATTGACCTATATACTGGGCCAAAGCCCCGATGTATCTAGAGGATTCTTAATTACGTACTGGGCCTAAGCCTCGATGTACATTGAGTGTTGGGAATAAGCCCTGGAGCAATCCAAGCTTCAAAGAAATGATTACCGGATCTGAGGCTATGTAAATATCCTAGATGTGCCTCACAACCACATTCTAGCCCTAGTGTTGAGCAGAGGCTCTGGAATTGCATTAGCGTAACACCCATGTGGGAGTGTTGAGTTAAAAGGCTCTGAAGAGCACTCGGGGTTACAAGATCGCAAGTGTTGAGTCGGAAGGACTCTGAATAGCACTTAAGTACTTTATCACAACTATTCGATTTGATTAAATGAATCTTATTATCATCAAATGCTGCAGGAACTACCATGTTAAAATGAGGATATCTGACATGCAAAGGGAGAACCTAGAGGTACCTTACTAGCCTACCGAAACCGTCCAAAGAAGTGGACCCTATCCTTAAAAAGAATTAAAAGAAGTATCATTGTGAACAAAGTATGTAAAAACATCAAAGCTAAGTATTATTATTAAGAGCCTCTAATAATAGTATGGTTATATATATATATATATATATATATCTATATGTTTCTAGAGTTACAAATATAATTAAGTGGGGCTGCCATTTACCAAATATTAAATTTATTATTATTATAGTGACAGTATAATTTTATGTTTATTCATTAAAAAGGATTAGAGGATCCAAAAACACTCTAGTCAAACAAGTTGAGAAGTCCTAGTTCTAAAAGAACTAGCAATTAATTCAATTAAGTACTCCTTTAAAATTAATAATTATTTTCTTTAAATTTTAAAGAAACCAATAATTCTAACAGCCCAAAACGATTTACCTAATTAAAGAGGAAAAACCCCGAAGGGAGGATTATCTTTTTGTTATTTTGGAGAGAAATCCTTATGAAGGAAGAGAAGTGCTCTGTTCTAAGAAGTAAAGCTTCCCTTATCTAAAATATTCAGATCTGAACCAAACCTAACATCTAGGGACTCTACTTCTCAGTTTGCATGTCAAAACCAGCTCGGGGGGATTCATACTGAACCAGGAATGGTTGTAGAATCATGGTTGGGAGGAACGTGGTAGTCCCAAGGTCATCTATCCCAATATCGAATCATCAGGTCAGCTAAGAGTTCAATAGTTTTTCCTTACCTAGTGTGCTGAGTGTGCAGGTCATTATCAGCTGGAACAAGCTCCAAGAAGTAACAGGTATGAAATTCTTAAAGAAACCTCCCATTAATTTTATTCTTTTATATAAACAAATATTAAAGTAGTATCAACCTTACGTCAGTTTTAGCTCAAGATTCATCCCGAATCTATTGGCATTGCCTAGCAGGACTAGCCAGCTAGCCTTTGCTAGGCAATCATATTCTTAAAAACTTTTATAGTATGGAATGTATTGAATAGTACCCATTGAAATCTATCTCTATCGTTTCATTCATTCTTCTTGCTTCTTGATAATTTAAATATTGTCTAAAAGTATCATATCTATTTAATCATTGGAATCAATCATTTTCCCTTTCTGCAAAAACTATTGGGTATTTGTTAAATGACTTAGAATTTTTATACTAGTTTTGCAAAACCCAGTACATACAAAATTTTTAGTAAACACGACTCTGTAGGGACCCAAAACACACCATCATACAATTACGTTCCTTTACTATTGTATTATGTATATTTATTACAGGATTCGACGTCACCCATATAGAAAGTAAAGGTGCGTTTTCAACATTTAAAACCCTAGTATTCTTTTACTAATTCACGATTTTCAAACATCAACAAATTTCGTACAGTTCATAAGACTACATTGAATGGTACAGCAAATAAGTTTTATTTCAAACACAGTCAGCAAAACCACTCAGAACGAAGCCAACAATAGGAAAAAGATATTATATATGCCTAGACTCATCATTATAGCCAACAATCAAACACACAGTACCATCAGCGGTGAGTATAAGTGCCATAAATCCACATGCAGATCCATATCGAAACTTAGGTTACCAATCGAATCCCATAGCAAACAATGCATATGAAACCTCCACGTTAACACAGCGTGAACACTTCTAGCCATAGAGGTATCCCGGTATCTTTCAAACATTGGCGTAAAACTTCATAAATAAAAATGCATAGATTTTTCCATAACACATTAGGGCCAGACCAGTGTAGGCGCCGGTCTTGTATTCATACAGGAAACAAAATCAAACCAAAATCACCATTTGCAAACCCTTACAAATACACAAGCCATTTAAGGAGTTCCACGTCATTTCTTTTAAAAGAGGACAAATAGATTACAAATCACCAGTATGAGCGCAGATCATTAAAAGACTTTTGTATATCATTTAACCACAAAACCCCAACGCCAGCCATCCTCTCATTACAGAGTATTTCTCATCTCTCTGGAATCGATGTGACTTACAACCCACTTCTCATATCTTCTAGTTAAATAGGGATTTACATTGTACAAAAAAACTAGAAACACCGAACCACATCTTTCGACTCCCAAAGTAGATCAGTAACCCAAAGCTTACGGGAACTCCTCTCAAACGAAGACGAGACGCATACACACCCCAACGAAGTTACAAGAGGCAGGTTAATGTGCATAAGCTGGACTTACTTTTCTCATAGACGAAATGACAGAGTTCGAATCACCGTCGTTCCCCACCCAGAATTCCTTGTTACCTGTAGAAACACAAAAAGAAGAGTACCGATGATTAAAACCCTGTATTTTGGAAACAGGAAGCAAGAAAACACAATTTATTTTAAGGTATCTTACTTGCTAAAGATTTTGGGTACCCACGCCATAGACCAGCGCTGTCACCACTGACTGCACTGACCACGAGCTTGCTCGGGTCAGGGCATCACCATAGTCTCCCTTCCCAGGAAGTGCAGAGACTAAAGAACACAAAACAAATTTGCAATAGTGGCTAAGGCCAATGAAACCACAGATCGTATCAAACCCCGATGACAGGGTGTCATCCATTACATTAAAAGCGCAGTTGATGCCCACTAACCGAGATTTCAGTGGAGGTTCGATTTTTGGGTAAACGACTATAGTATAGACATAGTATTTAGCCATGATGTACTTCACTTAAACTAAATACCCCACTTCTTGTACCTTTCCTTTAGTACTCTTTCCCTTGCACTAGTAGGAGGGTCCTCTTATGAATGGATTGCCACCTTGGGACATTGCTTAGGGTAGTTCATGACCCTCATTCGGAGTTGGGATTTTCTCCTAGGTAGGACGTTAGGATTACACCTGCAGGAAATAAATTGATGACATTAGAAAATTGCTAAGTAAGTCCAACAACCGCTAGAGCTTTACCCAAACCCCTCGGAAACCCCGCCGGGGTATGTAATTTACCTCCCCAGAGTGTGATGGCACTATCATGAAGAACAGACAGCAACAAGAAGCATACAACCTGAAAGTGCCATTTAAACATTCACAACTTCAATCATATGATTCATGAAACAGTAAGGATCATTGTTTTCACTTTGCAATAGTATAACCATATTTTTGTTACAACTAGTTACGGTAATTGCTTCACACCGCTTCCATAGAAATTAAAACTCAAACCTTAAGCAGACTGTCCTATGAAGGTCGTAGACTTATATCTTTTTATGTTGTGTAATTATGGATGCATTTAATGTGAATGGATTTTACTTAGGACTTATTTCTCAGTTAAGTAGCAAATGTTTTAGACAAATAAAATTTTAAATTTTATGCCTTTTTTGGGACATTACATTACGGGGTGGTTCAATTGAGACTCTCAAACATAGCTCAGTTGATTTAAGATCACACCATAATGATGATATTTGTAAGTTGACTATCACTAGTACAAAATGAGAGATAAGTGACCAAGCGACCAAAAAATTTGGTCACCACAATTTTTTCAAGGGATAAAAGACCAAAATTGAGAAATTTTAAGTGATCTAACTATAAATGACCAAGATAAATGACCAATCTGGTTACTGGATAAGGACTAAACTAAAAATGACCAAGATAAATGACCAATTTGGTCACAGGATAAGAACTAAGCTAAAAATGACCACATAACAATTGGTCATTTATTTGGTCATTTTTAGTTGTCTCACTTCGACGATGGATCAAAATTACAATTTTGATAATGCATTTGTACAATTTACTAAATTTTAACACTGGAGAAGTGCTTTCTACATCCTGGTATTAGGGAGGAGTGTAATTTTGTGCTCAATGTGGAGCCGGTACGTGGCACAATGTCGATTCTAACCTAAACCTTTAAAAGAAAAAATATTAGCTATGACAATGTACGCTCTACCCTAAAATTCAAAAAGAAAAAAATATTAACTATGACAAAGTCGGCTTTAACCTAAACTTTAAAAATATATATACAGTCTTTACTAAACTAAAATTATAGAAAAAATGCTTTTGTATAATTTTAAAGGCTTTTTAAAATATAGAATCCAAACTTAACAAATCAAATAACGCTCTTAATTTAGATAATGTGGAATTTGGATAATGTAAAAGGTTAGAATTTCAATATATTAATCAAAATAATTTAATAGTGGGAATTGAGATTGTTTTAAATTTTTTTTTATTAAAATAAAAAGTGCCAAACAAAATTTATATAAAATTATGATTATTTTATGGTTTCTCTCTCACACATATATATATAGTTTTTATAGATACATTATTATGTTTTTAGTTTTATATATCATATAATGTCAAAATTATAAAGATAATTTATTTTTTTAATAATGTGAAGAGCTTGATTATTCTAAAATCTATATATTAAATATATATTAATGAAAATATTACGTTTATGAAATCTTCAAGAAATTAATAAAATATATATGATATATGTTAATCACTACAATCCTAACTCAAATTTAAATGGATGTAAAATTTTGATGATGTATGTATATTGATTTCAATTTTAGATGCATTGATTTCAATAAACTTTAATTTCATCATTGATTATAATTGAATTTAGTGCTAAACTTGCATTCATTTTAGCATTGGTTGTATATATGTTGTCTTTGTTTGTTGGCTTACTATATGGTTTCTTTAGCTTTCTTGTGTTGACCCAGGGTCTGCGCAGTTGTGGTCCAACAAAACCCTTCTTCACCGGCCCTTTTGGCAACAACCTACGAACAAGCTGAGGTCCCACCCGAGGAAAAGTTTATGGGGGATTACAGAATCAGGTTTCTGCAATCAGGTAATGCGCGGTTAACAGACTGGGGGATTGCGCGAAGTTTCACCCACTTCGCGGCTATCACTTATACTATAGCGCACACTGGGACTGCGCTATTCAAAACAATTACTTAAATAGTCGGACAACGCAACTCCAGGATGTGTTACTTTTTAACAATCACACACCTTAAGACTTAGTGTGATTATGCATTCAACATATTAGACTGTGCACTTCACGAACTCATGCAATACGGTGAAATATGATGCAACCGCACACTTCCAGTGTTGGGCGTTCAGGGAATAACACTTACACAGACTTCGCTGACTTAGTGTTACCTGAATAACTCAAGCATTCATTTATATTCATAATTACTTGCACATTCAACATTCAAGCATATATGTTCGACACTTAACGTATTATTCTCAACACTTATTCATGTGGAAAATACATATAAAAGAAAAGATACACACAGCTATAAGCCTGAACTTAACCATAAACAAAAGAAAAAACACAGATTCAATCACACAACACGGTATTTACTTGGTTCACCCCAGGATGGGAGCTACGTCCACAGGAACTGTTGATTATATTAATGGGAAGGGTTCAACAGTTCCATCCTGCGCACTTAGTTGCAGGCTCTTCTCTCTACAATAGGTGTCTGTGCACACAGCTACAGAGTCTCTTTACAATACTTAGTATTTTCCAATAGACTACGAGAGATCAAAATCAACAACAAAATCAACTATTTCCCTTACAAAAATGCCCCTTTTATAGATCGTGCCCTTAGGTCACGTCTTTACAATGCATATGGGCCAAAACCCTAGAGTAACCAAAACTGGTGCGGTTACGCTGCCAACCCATCCTGTCGTAATCGACAGCTGCTCCACTCACCTCTAGACACCTTACTGGTCCACTTGTGGCTCTGACGCCCTTCTGAAAGTCGCACTCTTCATAAAATGGTTATAACTGCATAGTGGCATGTCCCTTTCCACATCCATATCCTTCCTATCGCTGTCGACCCATGGATTTGCTTCTAACAACCTCTTCCATTCTAACTGCCAGGTTGCTTTCAACTGCTTCGACGTTGCTCCTTACCCAACTCTCGGGAATCATGGAGTCACTTACCCAAAACAGGTCGCTTTCATCTGCTCGACCGTTTCCTTTACTTATACTCTTTTTCCCAAAACGGCTGCTGCGCTGTCACTGCACATCAGCAATACTGTGCCGTGCTTAGGCTTCGCACTCCCCACTACGCCAATTGGACTTCGCAATCCGAACTGCGCCATTGAAAAAACTGTGCTACTTGAACTTCGATGTCTGCACTGCGCTACTGCCAAAACTGTGCTTCTTCAAAAATGTGCCAACTTGGGCCATGCCCAATAAGCCCCTAACACTTACTTATGGATCGTCCATGATCCACTTCCGCTAGACGAATTCGGCTGCGCACCCTCAGAGGTACTCAACTTCGCAGTGAAGTCGTGCAAAGTAGCGATGAGCTCAATAACCGTTTCCTTTTCCTTATGCTCAAATTATTTAATGGTCTCCAACATCGCCAGCAAGACCTATTCCTGGGATTGTTCTTTCACTGTGCCCTCTATAGTCTAAATTTCTTCAAACTTCCCATCAATGTGCTCCATTAGTGCGAGCGCTTCTTCCTCTATGGGCTGCAACTTCGCAGAAGCAACAACCTCTCTTTCTCTTAATGACTTCAATTCTTTCTGCAGCTCTTTTACCTCTGTGAACTTTTGTATCCTTTGCCTTGCGGGAAAATTCTTCATTTCCGCATTCATGGCATCGAGCTCCTGCTGCCTTTGTTGCAGATCGCTTTGCAACTTCTGAAGGTCTAGATATTCATTTAATCTGGCCAGCATTGTAGTGGCTTCCTCTAGTATATTTTGACATCTCGCTACTTCAATAGAGATTCTTTCTAATGTGGCCTTCACTTCTTCGCTACGAGCTGCGCGATCATCTGGAGGGGTGGTTGGTCGCTGAGATTCCAAGTCTGCAATTTTTTCTTTATAGGTGATCTCCATGTCCATCATCTCAGCTGTAAGAGTTTCTACTCTGGCCCCAATCTTGATTATAGTGTCCTCAACCTCCTTATCTTCCTTGCAGTCATGAATCTTCGCGCAGACTACCGACAATGTTTCCTTCAGTCTGCGGTTCCTCTCCTGAACATTGGAGAGTTCCTTGTTGCTTCGCGTTGATTCAAGTTTCAGCTCGTCGTAGCTATTCTGTAGCTGGATGTTCTGATCATGGGAAGCGAAGCCTCTTTCTTGAATCTCCTCCACAACCGTCATGTGCAGGCTGTGCAAATCTTCAATTGGTAGCATCCCGACATTGAGGTCGAGGTGTTCCAATTTCCCTGCTTCTTCGGCCATCTTTTCATTTGGAAATATAAGGTTTGATGGCCCAATATGTACCAACTGAGGTTGCAAGCTCAAAGCAGGTAGCTTCCTCTTCCGTCGACCGGACCCACCTAACTTTCCCTCGGAATCTGAGTCTCGAACCAAGTCCTGCTGGACTTGTACGATCTTCCCAACCATTGTTTTTATTGCTTCGATGTTCTGAAGAAGGATTACCTATGCCTCTTCTTGTTTGGCCTCCTTCAACGCGAGCGTTTCTTCCCAATGCTCATGTACCTTTGTTGCGATGGTCTCGCAGTCATCTTCATGCAGTATCGACTATAGTTTCAGCTTATTAGACTTGTGCTTCTTTCGTTGTCCTTTTGTTGATGACGAGGTTGTAGTTGCTTTCCTTTTATCACCTGCCTGTCCTTCAGCCTTGTTCGCTGGAGTCTCTTCTTCCTGCTCAATTTATGTGCCCTTGTCTTCCTCCAGATTCTCATCTTTGGATTCCTCAGAGGTGGACTTGACATCCTCTCGGACGTCCACCTTCCACTCCTTTGGTCAATCTTCCATCATTTGGTCTATCTTTACGGCATCCAACTGATAGAAGCTTCGGTACCATAACTCTGTGTCGGCATCAGCCCTTGGATGAATGTACATGAAATGCATGTCAGTCCTAAACCCGAGCTTTCCTCTATAAGCAGTTGTCACTTGTTGGGAGATGCGTGGTGTTCGCCGAATAACATTGCATAGCTGCTCATAACATATGTAAAAGATCTCGTTATTCTTCCGCTGTCTCTCAGGATTCACATTTTCCAACAGATTGGCATAACGCGTTGCTCTGCATTCTCCTGGGTAGACTGTGTGGCCCTAGTAGAAAAGTGGCTCTTTCCAGCCGATGATTGCAATCAGCACTAGGAGCCAACTGTAATGAAATGGGGTTCCCTTATCCCGAGTCTCCTGAACATCATCCAAGAAATCATTGAGCAAGTACTTTGCCCAGTTGTATGCAGTTCCATTCTTTGCTTGTGAAGTGAGGAGGACTATTGCGGACGGCACCTCTGCTGGTCGTCATTTTCTCAGTATCTTCCCTGCTAACAACTGAACTGTGAAGCATGTAGCTTTGTCATTGAGAGGGATTGTAGTGAAGCCACATTTTCCCTTCTGCAGGTCGAATTCTTCCTTCATCCTTACGACCATCTCTTTATCTTGCATCTTACCGATGAATTCGAGTACGGGATCTATGCCTCTCTTGTTTAGCAGTGTGATCCCGTGTATCAAATCGATTTTTATATCGATTCTACGGTCTAGCTATAGATAACTTGAGTGCATGCATGAGAGAAAGGTTCTCACTACTGCAGACAGCTCTGGACTTCTATTGAAATGAGGGATGCGCAATAAATTAAGCAACCCCGAAGGTTCTAGTGCTTGAAGCCAGTCCTGGACATGGAGGGTTTCAACACCCATCTGCTCATCACACCGGAAATACATGTACCGGTCAGACTGAAACTGTGGGTATTTCTTTTCCTTGGGGTCCTTCGCTTCTAGCAAGTCGTAGTCTACGAACTTGCAGTCCTGTATTTTCCCCAAAAGGTTCTCAACAACCTTTACATGACTGGCGATCGGTGGTAAAGGGATCTCATAGTGGGCGTTCCTTTCCAGGTCAATCAGTGGTGCATCATCTCATCGTGGTGTCATGTACTTGTGCACCAGACAAATCGACTGATCATAAGGTATTCCTGATGGTGGTGGCTTTGGCACACCCACTACCTTCGGCCTCTCTGTTTCTTTAGCCGGTTGCTTGTCTTTCTTCATCTCAGTTGTATTCCTTGGTGAGGTTCGGGACGACGAGCCTTTCTCTGCTACAGGTTTCCTTCCATGTGTCAACATTACCCCCTAAAGACCCGACTGTTTGAATATTCTTACAACTTCGTCGACTGTGAATGGCTCGGTCATTCACTTATAGAGCTCTCAGCATGCTTACTATTAAACTCGGGATTTATGCACAGGAAAGATAGAAAGTCTTCGTAAAAAATCGCAAGTGCTTAGTTGATAGCTATTTATAGATACTGTTAACCTGAAAACTCACCGATTAACAGTTACTTGTCCATTTAATGCCGTGTCCTTTGGTCGGATATTGCTTGAGATCTTGGTCTCTTCTGCCATTTATTAGATCTGATCGGGAAATATTTCTTTAATTGTTGAAATTTTTCGGTGCCTCTAGAATGTTTAACAATTAAATCGGGCATTAACTACTATGTCATTTGCCGGATCTTGGTGAAATATCGGTCCTTTCCATCATTTATTATGCTCGAATGGAAAAGATTTTCTTTTAATGCGGGATTTTGTCGGTGTCAATATTTTGGATAACGGCTAACTAACCGAATGACAATTGTGACGGTTGTCTTTTCCGTCGGCCTATGCTGGCGGTTATGTGATATGCACAGTTCACTGTGCATTGTCCTTTCTTTGTACAACTGTCTCTGTAATGCAGACCCTTTCTGGTAGGTGGCACAGGTGAGTCTCAAGGTCAACTGCGTATTATTCCTTTCTTATTTTGAGTTCGCAGCGTGAGTGTTCCAGTACTCCACATTTCAACTTTTTGTCTACACTTCGCATATGTGCTTCCAATGTGCACTTCGCATATGCACTTCCCTTGTGCACTGCGTATCTAACTTCCTTCGTGCACTGCGCAATTCATATTTCCTGAAACTGCGTATTTCACCAAAATTTTGTGTAAACTCTTTATTTTGTCATTCTTAGTGTCCAATTTCAACTGCACTTGACACTTAGAATGGTCTTCGCTTCTGATTACTGAGGACCTAGCGAAGTAGGACTATCCCTATAGGGTTTTAGTTTACTTCCATTAATGAGACCTGGTAGTTTTTCTCCCATCAATTTGGCTAGCTAAAATACGCCACCATTAGTAACATGCATAACAATATATGGTCCTAGCCAATGCATTTTAAATTTTCCAGGAAACTTCATGAATTTACTATCATAAAGGAGGACAAGGTCTCCTACCTGAAAGAATTTGTGCTTGATGTGGTGATCATGCCATGCTTTTTCTCTGTCTTTTTGTACTTGCTGGTGAAATCCTGCAACGGAAGTGATCTTCCTCCAGTCCAACCAAGTGTAGTAGCCTTTCCTCTATTGTCTCTTCATCTGCCATGCCTGTGAATGCTGCGATTCTCAAACTTGGTACGATGTATTCCATTGGCATCACAACTTCTTGTCCATATGTTAACCTGAAAGGTGTATGTCCTATCAACTTCTTGCAAGTTGTCTTGTATGCCCATAACACAGCTGGTATTCACAGATCCCAATCATCCCTGTTTACATTACATATCTTAGTCAACGCATTTTCCAATACCTTGTTGAAGGCTTCAACAGTGTCATTAGCTTGCAGATGATATGGTGTGCTCTTCTAATGGTAAATCTGGAATTCTTCAGTCAAGGATTCAATAGTTCTGTTCAAGAAGTGTGTTCCCTGATCACTCATTAAGATCTTTGGACATCCAAAACTTGTGAGGATGTTCTCAAAAATGAAATGCGCGGTAGCAACTGCGCTACAGTCCTTCACTGGTTTTGCCTCTGCCCATCTGGTTAGATAATTTGTAGCTGTAATAATGTATATTGAACCAGTTCGTTTCCCTGGTGGGTTAATAGGTCCCACAAAATCAATAGCCCATTTATCAAAGGCTTGCAATGTCAATTTTGGCCTCAATGGCATCTCATCTCTGCAAGATGGATTTCCTATTCTCTGGAAAACATTGCAACTGTGGCAATGTTCCTTTGAGTCCTTAAGGAGTGTAGGCCACCACAGTCATGCTCTTAAAATTTTCTGCGCAGTAGCTCTTCCTGCGTAGTGGCCTCCTAACACTCATGAATGTGTGTCGGATAGTATCGATGCTTTCTCGTGTTCTAGCACACATATGTGCAATACTTCATTCGGTCCTAGCTTGAATAATTTCCCTGCAATTATGGTGAAGTATGCTGCTTTAACTACCGGCTGCTTCTTCTGCTACGTATTAAATCCTGTAGGTGCCAAACCTATGGTTAGAAATTCTAGAATGTCTTTATAATAGTCATATGCTATTTGAATAGCAAATAACTACGCATCTGGTATATTATATTCGAGGTTGGTAGGTTCTTCGCTTGACTCAATCCTGGAAAGATGGCCAGGTCCTGAGTTCAACATTCCTGGCTTAACAACAATTTCAAAATCATACTCCTGAAAGAGTAGCAACCATCTACAGATTCTTCCCCCTAACACTGGTTTATTGACCAGGTATTTCAAAGTTGAATGGTTAGTAAACATACAAAAGTGTGCACCCAGCAAATAGTGCCTGAATTTCTGAAGTGCGTACACCATAGATAAACCTTCTCTTTCTGTGGTGGTATAATTTTTCTCTGCCGAGGAAAACTTCCTGCTTGAGAATGTTATAGGATGGTCAATGCCTCCTTCACCTGGCTATGCTAGCACTACACTAAGTGTAATGGATGAAGCATCTACATGTACATGGAATTGTTTGCTCCAATCTGGAAATACTAAGATAGGCACAGTTACCATCCTTTCCTTCAGTGTGTCCAATCCTTTTTGGCAATCTTCAGTCCATATGAACTTTGCTTCTTTCTTCAACAATTTTTCCATGGGCGCAGTTATCTGTGCATATCCTTTGATGAACTTCCTGTAATATCCGGTATGTCCCAATGTGGTGCGTAGTTGATTTACTGAGTTAGGTGCTGGAAGATTCACAATAACTGCGATTTTAGCTAGATCAACCATCAAACCATGTTTACAAACAATGTGTCTCACTAGAATTCCATAGGGAACACAAAAGATGCTTTTATTCAAGTTCAGGGAAATCTAATGTCGTCTACACTTTGCTAACATCAATCTTAAGCTTGCAAAATGGTTCTTCAGTAACCCAAATACAGTCCAATCATCAAAATATACTTCTATAAATTTATGGATGAAATCTTTGAATGCAGCAACAAATACTCTTGAAAAAATGGCAGGTGCGTTCTTCAGAACAAAGGGCATAACTGTGTACTGAAACGAGCCCCATTTTGTGGAAAAAGTGGTCTTGTGCCTATCTGCTTCGTCAATTCTGATTTGATTGTATCCATAAAATCAATCAGTGAAAGAATATGCCTCATTCCCTCCAACATTGTCTAATACTTCATCCGTGAATGGAGTAGGAAATGGGTCATGCAGTGATGCATCATTTATCTTTCTGAGATCTACGTAGATGCGAATTTCGCCTTTAGTATTTTTGTCCTGGATAACCATGGGACTGATCCATTCGGATTCTTCTACCGATTCAATGATTCCTGCATCGAGCATCTTATCGAGCTCTACCTTTACTCTTTCTTTGTATCTGGGATGGAGTCGGTAAGGTCTCTGCTTAATGGGCTTCGCACCTAGTTTGAGAGGTATTTTCATAACCCTGAGTCACCCAAAATGCCTTTCATTTCAGAAAAAATTGTAGGAAATAAGTCTTCGTATTTGCGCAGTAAATATGCTATGTGCACAACTGTTTCTTTGTCCCAATAATCTCCTATAGAGGCGAACTTTGGTTCTTCAGTGGTTCCAATGTTTACTTTCTGCATTTTTACAGGATCACTCAAATATGGGATCTCCAATGGCGGTCCTTCTACCTCACGCTTTCCTTCTGAATCAGGTGTGTTTACATTGCGTTGGTCGTCATCATCACTCTCCTCTTCTTCTTCATCTAAAGTGAGATTATAACATTCCAGGGCATGTTCTAGCTATCTTTCTCATTCTGGTTGGTGATAAACATGTTCTGGTATGTCACTGAATACCTTCTTTTTGATGACCTATAATGCCTCATTTATGCTTGGAAATTCATCCTCAAAGATGAAAGTTGCTTGGATGTTCTTAATCACGACAGACCATTCCACTGTTCCTCTATGCAGTTATGTTTCTGTATACCAGTTATTCGAAATCTTCTCTAGTGTGTGTACAAACAGATGAACCCATTCTATCTATGGTCTATGTGTCCATGATTTCTTGCAACTGTCTATGTGATCCCTAGGATCAGTTTGTCCATTAAATTTCACTTGCACCAACTCCGTTTCTTCCAGAAATTTGATTTCCATCATATGCTTACATTCCTCCCATGTGGGAATATTCTGCTTATGCGTGGCCCACCATCTGGCAGGTGTAGCGTGCAGTGCCATATCCAATGCTGCTATCTTATGTTCATCTGAAACTGATATAAGATATTCTTGAAAAAACATATGGATGTTAGTCAAGCCATAAAAAGTAGGGATTGGGATTACCTCTATTCCAATCTAGCATAGTGATCTTGTCAGCTGTGCACATCTTCTTGCTGATACCTCATGCCTTCTGCTTTGCCAATTCTCCAGTCCTGCATCTGAGTCTGATATGCAAGAGCTGTCACAGCACCAAATCAATGTTCCATCATCCATTGGGTTGACATAGTCTTCCTTAGTTGCTCTCATCTTGTAGATATGATCCAGATCTTGAGCTTGACGTTATTCTTTGATTGGTTCAGTGTATCTGGGTCCTTGTGCAGGGTCTAATGGTGCGATGGACCTGATGTATTTTCCTTCAAATATCATCTGCTTCTTTTTCAGGTTGATGATTGCGAGGTTATCCATGGCCCAATCTATCCCTAATAGTGCAGGATAAGGTTGGCTATCATATACGATCTCAATCACTTTGAAGTATTCTCTACTTCGCACTCCATCAATGTCAACAAGGACATTTTCTAATCTCCCAAAGCATATAACCTTCTGCTAATTGGCTAGCCTCAACTGTATTGGTGACCATGATAACTTCGGCTTCCCCATTTGTTCCCATGTCTACTTTGTTAAGACATTCACTTATGAGCCCAAGTCAAGGATGATCTCATCCATTTCAAAATCTCTGATCTGCGCATTCAGTCTCATCTCTCTTCCAGTTCTTTTATGGCTCTTGATATGATGAACCACTCTGTGTGCTTCATTTACTATATTGCGCTGCTCGTAATTACTCAGCAGGATCTGTAACTTTGCTAAGGAATTCTCATGCTTTAACAGCTTCATGCAGCTCCTTACCCAACTCTTAAGAATCATGGAGTCACTTACCCAAATCAAGTCGCTTTCATCTACTCGATCGTTTCCTTTACTTATACTCTTTTGCCCAAAATGGCTGCTGCGCTGTCAGTGCGCATCAACAATACTGCGTTGTGCTTAGGCTTCACACTCCCCACTACGTCAATTGGACTTCGCAATCTGAACTGCGGCATTGACAAAATTGTGCTACTTGAACTTCGCAGTATGAACTACGCTACTGCCAAAACTGTGCTTCTTTAAAAATGTGCCAACTTGGGCCATGCCTAACATTGTTTTATACAAGAATATAAGTTGTAAATTGCTAAAAATTGAGCATCATAATGTCTACTATTAATGGAAAAATGAATAATGATAATATTAAAGATACAAGATGCCAACAAAGTTAATGGGTTAGAAGACATGTTGTCAATCAAATGCATCAATTCATTGAAATTGAAAGGGAAGAAAAGAGGATACAAAAATGAGTGGTAAAGATTGCAACAACAATAAATGAATTAGAACCATAGAGAAGAACAACGAAGAAATGACCAGAAAAGAAAAATATTGCAATTATAAAAATGAATGAGGATGGTAATGAAGATCATCGAAGTCATAATCAAGATCGAGTATGAACACATCAATAAAGACAATGACAAGGTATAAACGAGATAATGGGACAAACTAAACCTATTTATCTAGCCAGTACTGACCACTAGATGAATGGACCAATAAATCTAGGAAATGATGTCCTTCAAGCAAAATCCAATGTCCTAGCAGTTTCATATGAAGATGAAGTTATTGCCCATAATTTTTTTATTGAAAGAACTGATAAATTGGGTCATGTTCAAATGTGCCATGTGTGTGAGGAGTCATATCCCGACATTCAAGTGGTAGCTACTAATATAGGTTCAATGTGTATGAGATGTAAACGAGAGAGTAACAATCATGGATTTTCATCTCAAAAACATATGAATCCAGGGTTGCAACCATTGATCCTTCAAGTCTTACACAAGTTGTAGAGATGTTCATAGCACGAATCAATCCAACTTTGCAGGTTATGCACTCAATAGGTGGGCAATATATATCTAAAAGACACACCATCAATTTTCCTTAGAAGGTTAAATATGTTGCAATGAAATTACCTCAACATATTAAATACTCGAATTTAATGATTGGTGTGCAAAAAAAAGATTCAAGGGTCAAGCTATGATTTGAATGTTAGAAAGTGGAAAGTAATGGACAATCCTCGTATTGTAGTGAGTCATATGCATTTGAGACACACAATGTTTCAAGAAAATATTTTCTCAAAATTTCATAAGACTACATATTATTGGTGTCTATATGAATGGAAAGTGCAACATCATGGATCTCCACATGTGCATGGATTTTAGTGAAATTATAAATCATTATTACATTCATTTTGCTAAGCATCCTCATTATTACATTGGTTTCATGCATTAATTTCAATGACAATGTTATCATTATTACATTTGCTTCATGCATGGATTTCAATGACTATAAATCATTATTACATTAGTTTTGTGCATTAATTCCAACGACTATATATCATTATTGCATTGGATTTATGCATTAATTATAGTGCCTAACCTTAATGTCACTTCCTTGTGTCCACATTGAAAGTGATTTAGCAGTAAAAATAAAGATTAACTTTGAATTACAATGGTTGAACAATAGCATAAAATCAATGATCAATTGATCCTCACTAGTCATTCGTTAGGACTTCATTATGAAGTACATCTAACATATCGACCATGTCAAAGGTATTACAAATCACTAGATATTTATGTATTACCTTTATGCATTGATTACATTGGTTTCAATGCATTAATTTCAGTAACTATATATCATTATTACATTGGTTTCACTAACTCTTCTCATTATCACATTACTTTCGTGCATTAATTTTAGTGATTAATCGTCATCATTATCACATTGGTTTCATGCATTAATTTCAGTCAGTAAGCCTCATCACTATTACATTGGTTTCATGCATTAATTTCAGTGACTATAAAACATTATTACATTGGTTTTGTGCATTAATTTCAATGATCTAGAAGCATAATGTCGCTTTCTTGCATCCACAAAGAAAAGGATTTAGCGCTAAAAATAAATATTAACTTTGAATATGATGGTTGAAAAACGACATAAAAGGAAAAGTGTGTGGATTTGTTTAAGAGAAAAGCTAAAGAAGACATATTGAGATCAATTACTCTGTAATTTATAGGTTATTCAATATCTTCATCATATCACATTGTTTTTTTTTTACACAAACGGTTGAGGATTTTATATTAAAAAAGAGAGCAAAATGGGATTACATATCGATGGAGCAGGTCAACCCTTTTGCAAGCAGGAGATGACTTGTCTCTGCATTCATTCTTTGCAAATTGTATCTGACATTACAATAAACTAGTCTCTTACCACTGTAAATACGCACAAACTTCCCTAATAACTTTAAACAAAAACAATGCATGTGATTCGAGTTCTGACTTCCATCGAGTTCCTTCAAACAAGGAAGATAGGAAAACAAAAACTACATTTCTAGTGCTGATTCTATCCATGCTGATATTGTTGAGTCTTCATAGTACTATTCAAAATTTAAACAAAAACCTAAAAGTATTCCCCAATAAGAACCGAGCATCTTCAACGGGGCGCTGGTGCTACACCATTCTCGTTACCAAATCCATCCAAAATATCCATATTCATTGCCGGATCTTCGGTCTTTTCCTCATCGACCCTGGCTTCACAGTTATCCTCCCCGACATGGCCAAGAGCAGAGCAAGTGATTTTGAGGGCCATAGCTAGGCCATCTAACTTCACCATGAACTCTTTATTGTTTTCCCGAGCCTCAATGGTTGAGCTACGAACCAGGGCAAGCAACTGATGCAGCATTATCTTGTGCTCATAGTTCTCACTTTGCAGCAGACCAATCTGAGATTCCAGGTCTTGCAGCTGCTCGCGAACATTAAGCAAACCAAAATATTCTTTCTCAGAGCTAGAGTCATCATCCTCAATCAGAACCGGCTTCATCCCTTCTTGCTGTGTGTGTTGCAAATTGACCTTTAAGGGCCTCCTATCACCCTGGCCTCTTGGGAATGAGGGGTGTGTCTTCCTGAATTTTGGAAGATCTCGATCCCCTTCGTGAAGGATAGTTTTACGGCATAGAAGGCAGCTCATAGACACCCTATTCATAGCCATTTTTTTCAACTCCAAAGGAAAACAATGCCTCCTACTTGCCCACCACCAAGCTTTTAAACTTGAGCCGGTACGCCTGCTTGTAGCATTAATTTCCTGCATGCCGCCGATATGGAATCCATGTGCCTTATGCGTGCGAGTTTCACGTATCCCCATGCACAAAAATGGGTCAAGAACTATAGTAGGACCCGTCATTTGCTTGCTGAAACAAAGTGAAAGTTGCTCCAAAATCCACTCAATAGTTGAAGTGAGAATGTCTAAAGGGTTAGAAATGAACATATTAAAACTTATGTAGAACCTAGGTGAAGAACTTCTGCGGAATCTAGGCCTAGCTAGCTCCCATCTCGCTACTAACTAGGACACCACAGTGTTGCATTTTTCCCTTGTTAGCCAAGATGTCGGCCTGCTGATTGCTGCTTCTCAGAATATGAAGAAAGTTGATGTTACTGAATTCATTACTAAGCACTTGAGAATGAGATGGTATTTCGAGGTGGGGGTATTTTTGTTTGTGAGAAAATTCCTAGCATCTCTTATCACTATCATTGAGTCCCCAATAGCTGTAAGGTTCGAGAGGCCCTCTTCCTTAGCAATCTCCAACCCTTTTAGTAAAGATAACCATTCTGCTCTGTTCTTCGTCATTCTTCCTATACCCCAGGCATAGTCCTTCATCTTATTTCCTTCAAAGTCAAACAAGACTCCACCCGCACCTGCCAGCCATGGATTACCTTTCGAGGCCCCCTCAAAGAAAAGGGCATTACACCCAATGTTGCTCTTCCACTTCTGAAAATCTTTGGCATTCTTTATGATTTTCCATTTCTGGGATATTGGCCATCCTGAGGATGGAGCAAGAGTAAGAGATAGGCTTGGGTTTAAGAAGTCAAAAGCCCATATCTTTTCCTCTACTGTCAAAGGATCCTTATTTATATTTTGCAACCCTTTTACCATTAGTGCTTCCACCCATAGTGCTTTCGCAGATGTGAGCACCCTTTTTGGATTGGTGCTGCTTTCTTAAAAAATTTCCTTATTCCTTGCTACCCATAGCTTCCAGCAGATAAACTTTGGGTAGGCTTCCCAAGCCCGTTTAAAGTCAGGCTTATTATTGAGACATCCAGTATAATAGTCTTCCCAGTAAGCAAATAAATCATTCCAGTTTGTAAGAAATGTTACCTCGAAACCAAGTTCAATGTAAGCTCTATGCCAAACTTCCTGCGCAAATTTGCAATCTAAGAATAAGTGTTCCATTATCTCTCCAGAGGACTTTCAAAGAACGCATCTTGTTGGTCCTTCAATACCTCTTTTTCTAAGGTTCTCCGCAGTGAGAATTTTCCTATGTGCAAGCATCCAAATGGAAGAATTGATTTTGGGAGGGCAGTCTTTCCCCCAAACTTTTATCCATTTTTTGTCTTTAGTTCTTTTAGTGGTTTCCAAAGTTCGATATCCTTCTTTAACCATATACTCACTTGACTTGCTCCGGCCTCTGCTATCCTTCAAATGCTGATGTACCAGAGAGGCTCCATGAAGTAACTCCAGAAAGGCCTTGTAATCATCTTAAATGTTCTCCGGGATGTCTAACTTAGCCCAGCCCGACCACCTCCCTGAGTTTGACCAAACAGAGATATCAAACAGTGTTTCAAGTCCGGCTTACTCCATCCAAGCTTTTATATCTGCAAGATTCTGAATAAAAATTGCTAGCTGGCATGAATTTGGTCCAATACTGTCACTCCACAATTTTATCTTCTTCCCATTACCCAAGATCCAATAGAGATTCTTTTGGACAATGTGTGTCGCTTTATTGCACAAATTCCAGATGGGTGTACCTTTTTTGTTTTGATCAATATTTTCTACACATCTTCTTCTATCACCAGACATATACTTCTTCCGCAAGATCTCTTTCCACCAAGATCTGTTTCCTGAGATGACTCTCCAAAGTATTTTGGCACCTAAGGCTAGGTTTATTGCCGAAGGGTCTTTAATCCCAGCTCCCTCGTAAATTTTTGGCTTGCATACTTGCTCCCAATTCAGTAGGTGAAACTTTTTTGTTCCATTGGTTTTTCCTACTTGCCAGAGGAACCATCTAATTTCTTTAGTGATACTCTGGAAAACATTCTTGGGTGCTAAATAAATCGAGTAGGAATATATTGGGTATGCTGAGAGGACTGAATTTATTAAGATCAATTTGTCAGCCGTGTTGAGCCATCTAGCTGCCCAGGAAGAAATTTTAATTTTGATCTTGTCGCTAATGATTTTCCAATCCATTGCTTTTTTCTGCCCTTTAAAGATTGGAATGCCAAGATATGTAAAGGAGTTCCAGGAAGGACAAACCTCAAAGCCAAAAATCCTAGCGATTCTGGTCAAGGTTCCTATTGGGAAGTTCCAACTGTATATTTTGGATTTTTCCGCTTTGATTTTTCCATCCAAGGCTTTGAGAAAGACAGTCAGTGCCTCTTTGAATCTTTCTGCAATCATAGGGGAGGCACCTCCAAGCAAACTCATATCATCTGCGAATTGGGCATGGGTGGATGCTTTAACTCCTCTGGCAATCCGAATTCCTCTAAGCTCTCCCGTCCCTTGCATCAGATGGAGTTTTTGGCTCAGAGATTCAACTACTAGGAGATAGAGAAAGGGAGACATCGGGCATCCTTGGCACAAACCTCTTGTAGCTTGGAAAAATTTAGTCGGCCTGCCATTAACAAGGGGTTTATCCAAGTCCTGTTTATACATGCTTTCACCCATCTGATGAACCTGTTAGAGAAACCAAAATTGCCCATTATTTCAAACAAGAAGAAATGGTTAACTCTGTCGAAAGCGTTGGACATATTCAACTTCACTGCCATTCCTTGCTGATTATTTGCCACACTGGAATGAATTGACTCCTAAAACACAATTATACTTTCAAGAATTTGTCTTCCAACAATAAAGCCACCCTGAGAGTCTGAGATGACTTTCCCCATCAGGTTTTTCATTTTGATGGCTATAATTTTTGATAGGCTCTTATAAGATGTGTTGCAAAGTGAGATGGGCCAGAATCTGCCAATGGAGGTTGAGATGCTATCTTTTGGGATAAGCGCCAAGAACGACGAGTTAGTAGCACCACCGATTTTGTCTTTCCTTTTGGTCCAATTCAACATTCTTTTCAAATCCTCCTTAATGATATCCCAAGCTGCTCTATAAAAATTTATGGTGAATCCATCTGGCCCTGGGGCTTTATCTAGATGGAGAGACCAGATTGCCTTTCTAATTTCCCCTTCAACTATTGGTTTGTCTAGCTCATAGTTGTCTGAGTTAGAAATGAGATGAGGTATACCTGAAAGAAGGTCGGCTTGCGCTAATGGATCCGCTTCCTCTTTATCCATGTAAAGATCCTGAAAATGCTCCAAAGCATGAGCATGCAGATCTTCCTGTCCAGAGACTAAGTTCCCATTGTGACTTTTCATTTCTGTGATGGTGTTACGGCTTAATCGGGATTTAGTTTGCTTATGGAAGTAGGCCATATTGTTGTCACCTTCTTTTAAACAGGTCTATCTTAATTTAATTCGCCAGTCTTCTTCTTCAATCCTTGCTGCATTAAGAATTCTTAGATTAAGATCCTTCTCTGTGTTAATGATGGAAGTGGAAATCTCACTTCTCTCCATACTATGGTGAAGAGTAGCCAATTCCATTTTAAGCTTGCACTTAAGTGTTCCAGGATTTGTATATTTTTCTTTATTCCAAGCTTTTAAAGCTGCTCTAACAGAACGAAGCTTGCATTCCCAAATATAAATTGGCGAACCGGAGAAGCTGGATTGCCACGCATTCTATATCAGATGCAAAAGGTTTCCATCTTGAAGCCATAGAGGATTGAACCTGACGGGGATAGGCTCAAGATTGGCAGGAGGGGAGAGGGTCAAACAGATGGGTTTATGATCTGAGGCATCCGAGGGAAGGGTATAGACCGAGGGAAGGAGGTATTTAAGAAGAAAGGAGGAGCTCACCAAGAATCTATCCATCCTGGCAGCAATGTGTCCTATTCCGATTCTTTGGTTACTCCAGGTGAAATTTCCCTTTTTCATATCAATATCCAGCAAGTCTAAGCCAAGAATTAGGTCCTCCAGTCGTTCCCCATATGGGTCCCTTACTCTTAATCCACCACGCTTTTCTTGCTGATTTTTAGTTACGTTGAAGTCACATGCAATGACTATCTATTTTCCTTGGAGATCATATTTAAGCTTGATCAAATCTTCCCAAAATATATCTTTGTCCCTATAGTGAATAGGACCATACACATTGCAGATGTACATTGAGTTCTACTTATTTTTTTCCTGTACCTCACGAAGGTGCCAGTGATGACTTTCTTTATAGGATTTTATCACAAAATTATTTGAGAGGAATGTTGCAATACCTCTCGAAGCGCCCTTGATGCTTTGTGCTTTTCCATGACACTCTTTCTAGAAAAGACATGAAAGTGAGATATTTTCCACATCTTTCATTTTTGTCTCCTGAATGAACAACAAGTCTGGTTTTTCAGTTCTTATTATATCTCTCAGGGAATCAACTTTCATGGAGACCCCAGACCCCTGCAATTCCAGGAGACAATTTTCATCATTTTTTGTTGGCTTGAGACCCTGCTTGAGATCTTCCTTATGGCCTTGTTCCCCCGGAATTTTTGTTATTTTGAAGTAGCTTGGTTTCTTCTATACACTTCTGTCTTTCTAAGTCTAGGTCCCTTTCTACCTCCTGCTCGCGGTGATGCTTTAAAGTTTTTCTTCCTCTTGTGTTTGGTACTGAAACACTATCATGAGGATCTAGAAACTCTTGAGATGATGAGTGATCGGGTGAGAAAGGCTGCAGCACTGCGCTTTGCTTTACTCTGTCCGCCCAGGTGCCACCGGGGGTTACAATTTCCTCCATGATTATTTCATTCACTTCTTTTTGCGGAGAAGGATTAGGGGTGATAATGGGGATATGAGTTATTTCTGTCGCAGGCTCTGAATCATTGACCTGGTCTTGAATTTCACCTTCTTCCATGCCTAAAGATTGCTATTGGTTACTAGTTTTTGCTTATGTCCCTTCCTGCACCTTTTCTTTGTTTTTTTCCATGAGTTTCTCTTTTAATTTGTTGGGGGTGCAGCTTGTTGGCCTTTCCTCCCCTTCTTTGTGGGATTCCAACCTTCTTCATGAGTTTGTTCTTGAGTTTCTTGGGCAGTTTTCGGGCAGTTTTTTACAAAATGGCCATACTCATGGAATTTCTTGCATTTGAAGGGTAGATACTCATAGTTGATTTTCTGCATATGTTCCCATCCATCCATTTGCATATTTACCACTTCAGGCAACCCTTTTTCCAGATCTACTTCCATGCAGATTCGAATGCATGAAAACAAGGGTCCTTTTGGTTCTGCTTTGTCAATGTAGTTGCCTAGGGCATTGCCGATTGCCTAAGGAGTCTCGTCATTCCATCAATGTAATGGAAGATGAGGTAGGCAAACCCAAACTGGGACAACAAAAGGAACGTCTCGCTCTAGGTCAAAGTTTAAGCTCCATCTATTAATGTAGAGGCCACGGGTGCCCTAGAAATACTGGCCACTTCTAAAAATTAAATCTCTATCTGATTTATTTTCAAACAAAAAAAAGAAGAATCCCTTACCACAAAAACAATGTTGCAGTTTCCCGGTGATCAGGGGTAATCGGTTTTTCAAGATCTAGGCTTCCATAGTTTTGGGGGATGGCCAGATCCCAGTGAATTGCCCCATTAAACCTCGCTTGCTCAAGGCGAGTGCTTTAAGACGTGAAGTTGTCAACATGATTTGGATATGGGAAGCAGTATTTCTTTTGATAAAATAATCATTTGCAGATGTAGACAACTAAAGTAGCTATGGGGTAGAAGCTACCAGGGATCGAAAAGCTACATCTAAAAGACACCATCTCTCTTCCTGGGAAGGTTCCTCCATCTCAGCGACCACGAAGGCTGAGGAGGATTAAAAAAACGGCCCATCCGCCACAAACCAGAGCACATGGTCCTCGAGCCCTAAAAGTTTTTTAAAATTGCTCCCAACTAGTTGAGCGAAACATGTTCACAAGAGCGTTTCTTGGAAAAATATGTTGTTAAACTATTTTATTTATAGTTATTATTCAATTTTAATTAATCAACTATCTAACTGTTATTTAGTTTTAGTTTATATATTTATTTAACTGGCTCAAGTATGTTCTACATGATTTTATTTTCCTCATATTATTTTACTAGAAGTTAATTGCTATAGGATGAAACTTTATATCTCTAATTCGATTGATTAATGTTTTTAAGATTATTCCAATTAGTTATCAGAAATCAAGCTAGAACATAATTGTTTCCACTAAGTTAGTTTTGTATTATGCTAGGATAAAATTCTACGAGTTTTACAAATTATTCTCACCTATGATATTGGGTTAGAACTACATAGTATGTAATTAAATTATCTTATGGTTTAGGTGTTAATATCATAAGTATTAATAAGTCATCAAGACAATAATAAAATGAATAAATTAGTTACCTAGAGTAGGGTATAAGTACATATATATTTTATAATCAAAACAATTAATTTATTGAAGTAATTGTTCATGAAAACAAAACAATGACAAGAGGGAAATAAACTAATGCATACCAATTTATAAATGAAGCATAACCTAGATTATACACTCGACATCGTTAAGAGAAATAAGCATGCTTAACTAACCTAGTAAAAATAGTATGCTCAGAAAATGCTACATGTACAAATGACCATGTCAATATAGCCCCAGAGTAGAGATCAAAATGTCGAGATTTTCAACTTTCCAATGCAGCTCCTCCTTACTTTCAGATCTAATATAGCCATCAAATCAATTGTTAATATAATTTAGAGTGCACAACGTTAATATAACTATTCACTTAAAAGAATAGAGTAACATAGCCTTGAAATCGAATTCATAGAGTCAACATAAATACCAAGCAATGAGTAATGAAAGGAAAGTTTAATCTCGATCAAAACGACCATAGATACCAACATAACTATCAATTAGTCACATAGAGTTGAAGGCATAACGACCAAGTTTGTAAGCATAGAGTTGAATACCGGAGAACCTAACTCCATCACCCCTCTCGAAGTGGATTAATGGATTGGAAATTCACTGTATAGTCACCTTTAAGGCAAACTTAAGCCAACACATCGTCGTCCCTCTCCAAGTCTTTAAGGATGAGTAAATGAATACGCTGAGTTGGATGCATGAACAAGTTGAGTCATCACCTCCCAATCTAGTGGAATAGGCACAAAAAGAACCTCGTGGAAACATGTAGACGAGGTAGGGAGGTTAAAGATTCCCATGTGAAAATTACACTCGTAGAAATACCCATATTCATAAACAATCACATAGGTCTGTAGTAGTGTAGAATATTACATGGTTTAAGTTGTGAATGTGACAACTCATGGGTTATACCCATAAGGTCAACACATTACATAGCTAGACTCATAATGGTGTTCCATGCACAGGGATGAAACCACCTAACCGTAGCAATGACATAACATACAACACCATGTTCAAGACAAGAATAACATGGTTCTTCCCTCCACAAATCACGTTCATCAAGGTTTTCAGGTGTTGTGGCACCCCCCCATGTCATGAACGTAGCCGTATGTGAACTATTTACACATATAGTTTTGGTTTTATTGACTTACATAAAAAATGAATTATTGTATACATGTAACTCAATTATTAATTGTTCGGTTTGTTTCTACTTTCATAGCCACCCCGCTAGCTAGACCGTCTGGTGATCGTGTATTCGAGAGTATCGTGGCTAGTATCTCGCATGAAAGTCATAACACATTGACCTCATCAGAGCACGGTGAAGAGGTTCTTCATCACGTAGATACATTAAATTCATATTTATATATTTTTCAACTACTGATATCGAGATTTTGTACTTTGACTAATATATTTGTTTATATGTTTATTAGGTGCTCATCCTACTTCTCCACCTCCTTGGGAGGATGAGATAACAAGGATCACGATCGAGG
Source organism: Larix kaempferi (assembly GCA_027924585.1). Classification (NCBI taxonomy): domain Eukaryota; kingdom Viridiplantae; phylum Streptophyta; class Pinopsida; order Pinales; family Pinaceae; genus Larix; species Larix kaempferi. Next base: position 3,153,854 of record BSBM01000827.1, read on the forward strand.
ATATTACATTGCAGCGTGATTGGTTTTGCACCCAGTAAGGGGCCATGCGCCATGATTTCCCATCCAGACAGTCGATCAACATGATGTTCAATGTAGTCGATGGATTGTTGGAGGTCCACCAAAAGGAAGGGCCTCTAGGTGAAATATGGAAAACTACTTGCCAAAGGAGGAGGGACCAGGTATTGGGTCTTGAAAAATGGGATGTTTTTAAAGCCACAATAAGAGGAAAGGATGTCAAGAGCACTTTGTTTGACATCCCTCCTTGTCGTGCTCCTGGACAACCGCTTTGATTGCGCCTCATATTTATGATAGGTTTATTGGAGCATGGGACATATTCCCCCAGCATGATTAGGTCCCATTGTACTTTTCCAAACATGAGTATGTAGAGTTTGCGCTACACATGTGTTCTAATTACATGAGTACGTCATTGTCTTTTTATGGTGTCGGGTGTTGAGATATTGTAACTTCAAAGAATATTATATTTGTACTTTATTATTCTGGAGATGTTTCATTCCTCTTTGAAGATCTTATTGTATATCCGGAGATGTTTATTCCTCCGTCAGATTGTGGTAACTTGGGTTATTAGACTTCCCTAGTGGGGGTCGGCCCTGTATGTGTTATGTGGGTCAAAGGGTTATTAGACCACCCTAGAGGGGTCGGCCCAGTTAGTTGTAGTGGGGTATTTAACCCAATGGTTAAATACGAGCCTACATGATTTGTGTAAAAGACAAGTCGGAGTAGTGTATAAATAGAGGAGGTGTACTCCTCATTTTACACACACTTCCCTCACTCAGAATGTAGCACACTTGTGGAGGAGAGGTCTGCTATGGTGGAGGAGGAGATCATGTCTTTGGTTTGCATCTTTGTGTATTGCTGGTCATCTATATTGAGGAAGCTTTGCTGGGTTTTCTACCCCATGAGGGTTTCCCAGGATAAATCTGTGTCTCTTGTGTTTATGCTGTGCTTGTTGTTTCTTCAGTGATCCTGTATATGCTATTATTGTGAAATGGAATGTAATTCTGCTATTTTCTATCTTAGAATATTTAATATTAACATGGTATCAGAGCTAACCTGAAGGAAGGCAATGTATGGCACTTACGACACTTGCTTCACTTGCGACAATTTGAAGGTTTGGGTTTTACATAGCAAAAACCAGTCATCGTGGAACTTTCGCTATGAATACATTTTGGCGAAGGTTCAGGATCTGAAACCTTTACAGGTCGTAGATAACATCCCCAGGTACCTTGTGTCCAAAGAGAACCCTCATATTCGTTGTACTTTGTGAGTTATGATCAGTACAAGTTAGGGTTTCTACCTCTTCCAGATCTCAGTCAAAATCAGGTGACCTAGGAAAAAAGGTCATAAATTGGGCTAGGAAGCTCCAAATAAAATTTCATAAAAAGTGACAGGTAGTACACAGACTGTACTATCTCAGGAAACCTTTTCATAGGCCGAAGTGGAACCAGTGACACGTGGCACGCCATACAAGTTTGCTCTCATGTTTTATCCCATAAACAGGTCACATTGCGACACTTGGCATAACTCTCTCTAAGAAAATCCAATTGAGGTCATACCTATCAGGATGGAAAGATGACATGTCAGGCTACCACAAAAAAAAATTTCAGACCCTGTGGAGCAAAAATTTTGGAGTTACAGTAGAAACAATCAGGTACATATTTCTGTGAAAACAAAATTATTTTTGGAGCACCTTCGTTCATGGCTTCCGGAATTTAGGGTTTCGGAGAAAGTTAGAATTTTTGGAATCAGAGTCCACAGCTGAATGCTACTCAGGAAAATCGAAATTTAGAGACCAAGATCAAATTTTTTGGTTGGGTAGAAGACCGGGCTTGATCAAACCCCAGTTCGGGATTTTGATCAGAAAGATGGAAAATTAGGGTTTCAGCAAAAGTTGGAATTTTTGAAGTCTGTGACCATGGCTGGAAGCTCCTCAGAAAAATAAGAGTTTAGAGCCTTGGATCGAACCTTTTGATTGGGAGGAAGGGTGGGCTTCATCAAACCCTAGTTCAGGATCCTATATAAAAGATCCAGAAGTTTCGAAGGCAATTTTGAGGGGTCAAATTTTTGGAGATTTCAAAATTGAAGTATGCTAGTTTGATCAGCTCAGCAAGACACATCCTTCCATCCATTCAGAAGTGTGAAAGTCAAAGATTGAATTTTTAGGGTTTCTCTAGCAAACCCTAATCAAGCTCCAGGTCAAGTTTCAGGGGGAGTTGAGGCTAAGGCCTTACATAAGAAGACTACAAGAAGTCTCGACAGGTATGACTTAAGGAGGTTCAGGTATGTCTTGAAATCTGATTCCTGATTAAGTTCATAATGTGTTTGTCTTCATATTATTTATTAGTACAATCTTGATTAATGTTAGAATTGTCTTATCACCCTAGTAACAGTATGAATGCATGTGAATGATCGAAGACATTCATTGATTAGGGATATATGATTGTACTAATGCATTATGGTGTTGTATGAGGTTGATGTTGTCTGCTAACAAGATACAAGTACATCACGAAAGACAAATCAAGTTCCATGACCATGACAACATAATATTTGATCACATAGAAGTTCTACTTACGAGGTATGTATGACTTTGTTCTATTATGCTTAACTTATGAGATATGCAGGTTCCAACATAGGATCTCTAAATCATTGAAGAGAACAAAGAAGATATTGATTAGGTATGTTAGACATAACTAAGCAGGTATACTAATCCAGGTATGTTAGAATCTTACCTTGTGTTAGGATCCCTTATATAAGTATACTTGGTATGATTTGTTATGCTTATTCATAAAGTTAATCAAGGGTTTATGCACATTATGTCTCTTATCTTGATGATTTAACTAACCAGAAGAGTACTATGATCAAACGAGAATATGCATGAGTAAAAGAAGACTTCCTTGAAACCCTGAATACTAATGATCATGACTATACATATTCAAGATTATTTAGAATTATAATGTTTTGACAATATTGAGATTATACTAATGAATGTATGTTTGTGTATGAGATCATGAGGATGACACTAGTGCACACTTGAGCATGCACAGTGGTACATAATGAATAGAAGTTCAAAAGACATATAGAAGATCAAGCGGGAGGCAACCACACAAACATAAAAGATAAGTATTTGAGTTGTTATTTGAAATAGTAAATGATATTGCATGTAATAGGTTGTATGCATATTTGTATTCCTATAATATATCATGTTGAGTGTAAATATTCATAGAGCATTGAACAGTATACTACTAATATGCATATGATTGGTAAGTTGGACAAACATTCCATTGTTGCTAGTCTAGAATGAAACCTCTTTGCTGACATGCTGAGAGCTGTGCACACTCTCGATAGTATGTTCCGGTAGAGATGGAAGGCATCTAGATAGCCACTGTATGCATACAGGATATGGAAAAGTGTTGTGCCAAATTATTGGTCAAGATAGTTGCATAAATGATACTGTATACATAATAGGTTATCATGTCAACATGATTTCATGATTATGAAGTATTACTAATCATGTACTTAATTTTGATATCTAGAAAAGATCATGAAGAATGATGAACAACGAACAAGTGATGGATGTTCAACAAGAATATTTACAAATCAAACAAAAAAAATAGAAGGCTCGTGGCTAGAATATTCTCTTAGAAAGAGGAAGAGAATCATGACGAGATGTTTGCTCCAAGTGACTAGATAAGACCATTCTCTTAATGATGTAATTAAAGAAGAAGTGTGAATCAGGTTCTGTATGGGTACCCAGGATCGATAGTCAATTGATGAGCTTAATGATCATCATGGGTGATGTGAATCTCAACCTTAGCTACAAGGTTGAATATGGCTTCTATACACAGATGACATGGATGCAAGAAGGAACTCACCACAGAGTTTGAATGATATTGAGGCTCATATCAGTAGACCCATCTGACGAGAGATGACACATATAGATATGCAGAAGATCACTCAATGCAGAGTGTGAATGATGGAGAATTGACAACTTCTTAAAGCTTGGGCTTTACCAGAAGTAAAGCTGATCCTAACCTTTACCTTAAGGTTGTGGATGATGAACCCATCATACCATTATTGTATGAGGATGATCTCTTTCTGATAAGGGATGGAGAAATAGATCATGAAAAGAAAGAAGAAGATGGCTACAGAAATGAAAATGAAAGATCTCAGATTGATGCATTACTTCCTAGGTCTGGAAGTATGGCAAGGCTCAGAAGGAATCTTTCTCAACCAGGGAAAATATGCCGATAAATATTAAAAGGACTTGATGTGTTGGAATGGCCACTCTCATGGATTCCAACTTGAAGTTGTTAGTGGATGACTCATCAGAGTTAGTGGATATAACTCTGTACAGACAAATTATTGAGTCATTGATGTATCTAACGAATACTAGGTCAGATATATGCTTTGCTGTGAACACCTTGAGTCAGTATCAAGTGGAAACTAGATGTGTTCATCTGATAAGTTGCAAATCATGTGATGCGGTACCTAAAGGATACAATAGAATTTGATCTATGTTATCTTGGAGATCATGACTTCAGATGGCTACACAGATGTTGATTGGGCAAGAAGTGTACCAGACAGGAAGAGCACATCAAGAGGATGTTATTGTCGGGGATCAGCCATGATCTCATGGTTTAGCAGGAAACAATCTAGTGTGGCTCTTAGCACAAGCAGAATATATGGCTGCTTGCTCTGCTAAGTTATGAAGCAGTATGGCTTCAGGATTGTTTGACTTAGAGATAGACCCAACTGTGATCCTATGTGACAAATAGAGTTGTACCAAAATGGCAGAGAATCTAGTGTTCCATGATAAGTCAAAGCACATAGAGATCTGACATTTCTATATACAAGATATGGTGCAAAAAGGAATTAAAGTTTGAATTTGTAACAAGTTACCAATGTACTAACCAAACCTCTACCGATTCGATGTACTAACCAAATCTCTACCTCAAGTAAAGCTTTCCGAGACAAACTTAATATAGTTCAGAAGGACCCTCCTCGAAAGGGGGAGTGATGTGATCACTTATGATGAGATTGCCTGCATCGACAGTGAGGTCAATATGGATACCTATATTGGCGATGCCGACAGAGAGGTTGGTGGATGGTCCTTAGACAAGGTCTAAGGTGACAAGGGGATTGCATCATCCTTGAACATATGTTCTAAAAGGATCCGTAGACAGGTGTCTCCGAGAAAGAAGAGGGATTGCATCATCCTTGAACATATGTTTTAAAAGGAGCCGTAGACAAGTGTGTCCGAGAAAGAAGAGGGATTGCATCATCCTTGAACACATGTTCTAAAAGGAGCCGTAGACAGATGTCTCCGAGAAAGAAGAGGGATTGCATCATCCTTGAACACATGTTCTAAAAGGAGCCATATACAGATGTCTCCGAGAAAGAAGAGAGATTGCATCATCCTTGAACACATGTTCTAAAAGGAGCCATAGACAGATGTCTCCGAGAAAGAAGAGGGATTGCATCATCCTTGAACACATGTTCTAAAAGGAGCTGTAGAAGTATGTCTTCGAGAATGAAGTCCTTGGTGGACATGTGAGGATTGGATCATCCCTGGACTTCAGTCCTAAAGAGAGCCATAGACATGATGTCTCCGAGAATAAAGTCCTGAATGAACAGATGGGGGATTGTATCGTCCCCGGACTTCGGTCCCAGAATTGAGCCGTAGACATATGTCTTCGAGAATAAAGTCTTGAATGAACAGGTGGGGGATTGTATTGTCCCCGGACTTTGGTCCCAGAATTGAGCCGTAGACTGGGTCTTTGAGAATTGAAGATAGGACTGCATCGTCCCTGGACCTCGGTTCAAAATGTACGTGAGGACTGCATCGTCCATGAACTGGGTTCAAAATGTACATGAGAGGACTACATCGTCCATGAACTGGGTTCAAAATGTACGTGAGAGGACTACATCGTCCGTGAACTAGGTTCAAACTGTACGTGAGGACTACATCGTCCATGAACTGGGTTCAAAATGTGCATGAGAGGACTGCATCGTCCATGAACTAGGTTCAAAAGGTACGTGATGGGATTGCATCGTCCCTAGACATGAGACTTGTCTTAAAGTGATAAGGATTGATCATCCTGGAACTTGATCTGGATTGTATCATCCATGGACCTATGTCCTAAAGAGAGCAGGATTGATCATCCTATAATATGATCGTGTGTGTTGCAGGGTATGCTGCTATGTATTGATGATATGTATACTTGCATGTATACTTGTATTGGTGTGGATACTAATACTGATGATCTAGATGACGATGTTGCTGATCGTGTTGATCTAGATGATGATGTTGCTGATCATGTAGATCGAGATGATGATCCAGATGCTGTAGATCGAGATGATCTAGATGCTGTAGATCGAGATGATCTAGATGCTATAGATCATGATGATCCAGATGCTGTAGATCGAGATGATCCAGATGCTGTAGATCGAGATGATCCAGATGCTGTAGATCTAGATGATCTAGATGTTGTAGATCGTGATGATCCAGATGTTGCAGATCGTGATGATCTAGATGCTGTAGATCAAGATGATCTCGATGTTGATGATCGTATGATGACGATGCTGATGATCGTGAGGATCCAAATGTTGATGTTGTTGTAGTTGTTCGAGTGCTGCAAAAGATAAAGACTCAGTACTGAAGATGTTGATGTTCCAGTATTGAAAATGTTCTAGTAACTGCTTGAGTTACTGATGATGTTGAGAAAGCTTCCAATGATTTATAGATGTATCATGTATGATGTTGATGACTCCTTGCTCGTGCAGATGCTGCTATAATATCCTTCTCGTTAAGGGGGAGTGTTGAGATATTGTAACTTCAAAGAATATTATATTTGTACTTTATTATTCTGGAGATGTTTCATTCCTCCTTGAAGATATTATTATATATCTAGAGATGTTTATTCCTCTGTCAGATTGTGGTAACTTGGGTTATTAGACTTCCCTAGTGGGGGTCGGCCCTGTATGTGTTATGTGGGTCAAAGGGTTATTAGACCACCCTAGAGGGGTCGGCCCAGTCAGTTGTAGTGGGGTATTTAACCCAATGGTTAAATACGAGCCTACATGATTTGTGTAGAAGACAAGTCGGAGTAGTGTATAAATAGAGGAGGTGTACTCCTCATTTTACACACACTTCCCTCACTCAAAATGTAGCGCACTTCTGGAGGAGAGGTCTGCTATGGTGGAGGAGGAGATCATGTCTTTGGTTTGCATCTTTGTGTATTGCTGGTCATCTATATTGAGGAATCTTTGCTGGGTTTTCTACCCCATGAGGGTTTCCCAGGATAAATCTGTGTCTCTTGTGTTTATGCTGTGCTTGTCGTTTCTTAAGTGATCCTGTATATGCTATTATTGTGAAATGGAATGTAATGCTGCTATTTTCTGTCTTAGCATATTGAATACTAACATCGGGAGGGGATGCAATTATGAGCATCATGGGGCTCGTAGAGACCCTACCACTACACCACCACCTTCTTGACTAGTTCCCATTCCTAGTCGGAATGTTATTCGATCTGATGATGTTGTTGAGCCATTGAAGCTTAGAGTTGAGACATAGGATCGTATGGTAGGTGTAATGCACATTGCATTGGGTAATGCTAAAGTGGCCATGCATAAGGACAAGTCTAGACCATGCCCTATACCTACATAACCCAAGTTACCATCGGTGGACGAGGCGATTATTTAGGTGCTTGACTATGAGACTCTACTTATGTACGATATGAGTGCCAAAGATGCATACTATCATCTGTATAAGGGATGTAGTCCATCGTCGATATAGAAGGTATGTTTATGTACTTACATTTTTTTCATTATATGTCGTTAAATAATCATCTTTAATACATGTACATAAAAAAACTCAATTGAGTAACAATGATTTTTTTTTTGTTCCATGCAGAAGACATTCTTTATGGATTCACTCAATGCCACTTCCCCATCAGTTGAGCGTCCAAACTTTGTCCTTGGTGATGTCTCCATGGTACCCATGCTAGTTCTCTCATCTTAACCTTATCAGTTACATACATGTGTATAATTGCAATTATTTTATTGTAATTTTCTTTTTGTGCCTTGTTCAAATTGTGCAGGGTAGAGGCAATGAGGTTGCACATGAGCAGGAGATGCATTCTCCCTCAAGTTCTAACCATCGGGTGTTAGTCGATGAGGTGTCGTAACTTATGTTGGAATGAAATAAAGAATTCAATTTGATGTTTAATTTATAATGTTCATTTATTATTATTTAATTGATTATTTGCATGATGTCAACATATACAGGCTCAAGTACAGCTGGGGGTCGATACTGCATCAATGCTCATAGGGGAGTGGGAAAGGTTGACTCTACATCATCTTGGTAAGGACCCATCGAATTAGGTTTGTCCTAGAGCCGCCACCCAACAATATTTGGACAATATTTCCATGGACTCAAGTCAAGTAAATTGATCCATCCACTTAAAATTTTAAAAATATGTCATCTACCTAATTTCAAGTACTAAAATCTCACTAAATTAAAGAGTACACAATTTTAAATTTTGCAGTCCCCATATTTAGACACTAGTTTTGATCATGCGTCGCTCTGTTGCTGAGGGAATGGTGCAGGTGGTACTGGCAGTGGGGACGACCACAGATCCCACCAGGGGTCTGGTCCACATATTTAACGAGATTTGTTCATGTTGTACTATTTTTATTGTTATGCATACATACATACTTGTTTTTCCATATATTTAAGTTTTGTATTTTTTTATATACTTGAAGGACTATGTCGTATCATATTTTTTCTTCATGGATATACAATGTGTGTATGTTATTTATGTTTATGGGCATTTATCTTTATCAAGTATGTTTATGTTTATGCATGTTAACAATTTAATAGTTCATTTATTATATTTGCAAATTTTATTTACAGTAAGAAATTACAATTAATGATGCTAGTTTTAATTAACAATAACAATATAATAACAATGGATAGATTTACCGATTACTGCTTACAATAAAAAAATTACAATTTTCATAATGTTATTTTCAATTAACAATAACAATTAGAGTTACAATTTACGATTACAAAATTATAAAATTTGACAATTACAAGTTGCAATTGTTCAATTATTCTTTAAGAAATTACTACTTAGACATGCACACATTACAATTGTACAATTAACGTTTATGAAATTACTAATTAGACATGTACAAATTACAACTTGCAATCTAATTTGCAATTAAAATAAGATAGATAATAGGGTCATTGATACCATGTGAAATATTGATATAAAATCAAATGGTCTTAAAATCATTCTTCTGGCCAATGCGTTATAGGAATGCAACCTAATAACAATGAATAAATTTACATATTACTATTGCTTACAATAAGAAATTACAATTCATGATGCTAGGTTCAATTAAAAATAACAATTAGAGTTACAATTTACAATTATAGTTACAATTGCAAATTACGAATTACAATAAAACATATTACAAATTAAAAGATCTGCAAGTCACATTTAGAGTTGCATTTTACAATATACAATTTACCATTGTAATTACAATTACAAATTACAAAATTTGACAATTACAAGTTGCAATTGTACAATTACTATTGAAGAAATTACTACTTAGACATGCACACATTACAATTGTACAATTAATCTTTAAGAAATTACTAATTAGACGTGTACACATTACAACTTGCAATCTCATTTGCAATTAAAATAAGATAGATAATAGGGTCATTGATACCATGTTAAATATTGATAAAAAGTCAGATAGTCTTAAAATCATTCTTATGGCCATTGCGTTATAGGAATGAAAGTCTCCATGATACGGTCATGGTCAACATTTTCTATATTCCATTTCTTTGGTTCACCGCTCTTCACCTTGATTTCGGTGATATGTATCCAAGCTACCACCACCAAATGATTTTATTGCCAAGATATATACTCAGGCATATAGTCTCGGTAAGTAATATAATTTCCTTGTTTTTCAATTTTTTGGAAAAGTGGCCAATGACAACTAGGTTTCCAATTTGGTAAGTGAAATCACCATCTCGATATGGTCGCACCAATCTAATTTTAATTTAGGTACATCACATTAAATAATATTCAATGTTCTCTTCATTGCTCGGGGGTGCAGTGAAAACAAATACATCACCTGCCATAAAAATTAAATTTTGTTACTCAAATGCATATACATTCAAGTACCGCTTTGGAAGTTTGAGCATTCAATTGAAGATTTCAAATAAAATCATGCGATACATATAATGAGTAAACTATGGTTAATGTTGAGCTGCGAACCTTCCCTAACCACGTCATAAACCCGATCATGATATAATGATACCACGACATCTTCAGTGTGCATATCTTGCCATGTAGGAATTGGATGAGGAACCTTCGGGTTAAGAGAGACATATTTCCATGGTTTCACATGTCCAACATTTTTGGAATTTATTGAGGTCACAACCATCTGTATCGATGCAAAACTTGCAAAAGAACGCATATTTTCTCATTTATATGGAAAATATATCGCCATGTCCTTAATCCGAATGGAGTGTAATTCCCTCGTCCCAGGTATTGTCTCACAATACTAAGGAATGTATCTATTCACATCGCCAATGGAAACCTTCCAAAACAACCTGCATTGAAATAAATTTACAATCAAATATATAAGTATTCAACTAAGACAATGTTTCAAAGAACATTCAAAATGTGAGCTTCAACTACACATCGTACCATCTTACCTGTGCACCGTCCTTGCCTATTCATGACCTTCGTATCCCAAATGCAATGTGTACCATTCAACTACTTTTGTAGATGATTTTAGTTGGGTTTCACCATGACTCATTTGGTACCTTCTAAATGCGTTTTTTACACAGGAACCTACACCATCATGCTCGCCCTTTCTGTGCCCTGTTTAAAAAAAACTCCAAGTATGTCAAACTCTTGTCTCTTTATGAAGGTGGCTCAACAAAATCCAATCTAGGTACTATCAACATCGCACCAAAGTAGCATATAGGGTATATATCCTATATTTTGGCCACTAAGAACCTTAGTCAAGTGGGGGGAAAGAAGTTATCCCTTGAAGGGTATTGTGTCACCTCTTTTAAGCAGGTGGTGGGCATCCCTCCTGAGAGAACAAAAACACGTTACCTCGGGTTTTACCTCCTCTGACACGACACCTCTTTCCCAAGGAATTATTTTCCACTTGATAATGAAGGGTTTTTAAAGATTTTTTAAAGACAACAACTATGTTTCATATGAGAAATGATTGATGGACATTATTTGGATGCCTAACCCAACAATCCTACCTTATACTAACAAATTAGTTTGTGCACTCTCGTGGATAAATTATGTTGGTTGGCTAAAGTTGTTGTGGTTGATTTTTTAACAGCTTTCTTTACTTAGTGGAGTGAGAATGAAATTGATCATTACTAAAAAATAATCGATCCAATTTAAATTATATATATTATGTACATGTACACATGTTAAATAATAACTCGATATGATACAAAAAAATTTTAAAAGAAATTTCAAAAGAGTGACTAAGCATATTTATTTAATACACGCGGACTTTCAATTTAAGATTGTGAGATAGCATTTTTTTTGTAAGTAAGATTTCATATTAACTACAAACTGAGAAATACATAGCTATCATTACATCTTGCTAGCCATAGGGATGAACAACTTCGAAAGTCTTTGCCAAAAACTACCCTTCATCTTCCCAAAAACTAAACAAGAAGCCAGAGAGCTACATATATTACACGAAAAAAAGATAGTCTACTTCCTAGCAGGATCTAAAGATGACCCCAAAAAAGGTCACTCTGTAACAACAGTTCATGATTTCCTTTACATCCGGTATAAACCCATAAAACAACAGAGTTGATATAGCCTCTTTCATGCATAAAGAGGAAGAATATAAAGCATTGTGGACTGGAAAAAACCTACTCTGCAACCATTCAATTCTGCTCGCTTGGAGACGGGGCTGCATCAGAGTTTGGGGTTGTCGTGACCACGCCAGTGCACCTGCACCCCCCACAGTAATGTTGTTGACCTCCATAATGACTTCCAGGACCCGATGGAGTTGGATTGAAAGGTGGGTAGAGGGGGATGCCCAACTTCATGGTTATCAAATCAACTTTTTTGTGCTTTAAACAACAGTCGTTATAATGTTCCTTCTAGGCCCTAGCTAGCTCATTTGATCCCAGAACCTTATTTTGGCATTCCATCATGACGTGTACAAGCATTTATTGTCACCCAATAGGTCGACACTATTTGGTCATACGCCACCATACACCCCGTAGTAGTTCCAGGGTCATGCACCCATTCATCCACTTTAGTTCTGATGCTCTCCATATTCTGGTCTTTAACTTGTTCCCAAAGACCTTTCTCCAATTGATCGATTTCCTCCTAAATATGATGTGGAATACGCCCCTCGAAGAACCTTGCAGTCTGGGTAGCCTTTGTCTACTCCCGATTGGCACTCTTCCGTTTCTGGGCATGACGTCTCTGGTATCCCTTCCTCCCCTTTTGATTTTGTCTCTGCTTCGGGGCCATACTCAACCTCGTGATACCAAGGAAAGGCCAAGCACAAAGGCACATAGGTATATAGATATAGATATTAACAAGTGCCTTTGTTTTACTGATCATTGTTAATATAATTTGAGAAATTTATGATTAAAAAAATAAAACATATATATAAACTATTATTATGAGATAAACAATTAATGATGGTAAAATGCCCTTTATAAAATGATTAAATTTACTAATAAATTGAGTTAGTTAATAAATGATTAACATAGATATTAGTAATCATAGAAACTAGTTTATAGTGTATTACTATTTTAATGAAGGAAGTCGTGGGTTTGAATCTAGAAATGATAGGATATACACAACTCTCTAGATTTAAAAATTCAAATCACTAAGTAGAAGGAATTCCTTATCCAACAAACCAAAAAATCTTATATATAAATCAATTTATTAAATCTGAGTATAAATCAATTATAAATCAATTTATTAAATGTGAGTAGATAATTATTATTATCCATTATTAATTTGTATATATAAATGACATAATAAATTATCAATTATTATTTTTCAACATAATATTAATATTGATTCAATATCAAACAAAGAAATATATAAAATTATAACAACTATATTTCTTCTGAATTAAATACATTCTAGTAAACATTAATGTCAAACATTAAAATTAAAAAAAAATGAAATTAATATGTATATTAAAAAATACTCTAAATTATCCCATTAAACAATATAAAAGAATCAAAACATTTTGTAACTTATTAAATGAAAGTACAAATAACCCAATAAACAATATTATTCTTAAAATATTTAGAGTACTTATATTATCCAACAAGAAGACATAAAATTCAAAAGTATAATGAGTCTCCATGAATGCAATAACATTAAGGTGTAAGTAGTACTTGCAATCTCCAACTCCATAACATCAAAAGCATCCATATTTTCCAAATATTTCAAAGGTCTCTATATGTAACTTTATAGTTTCTCTCTTAAATGTTTACATCCATCTATCTTATCTTTGTTATCTTTGTATGGTGTATGGATGTTGCTTGTGACTTTAATAGTATTGAAATTAATATATTTTTTTATGATTAAGTAACATGAAATTTACATCCATCTATCTTATTTTGGTATGGAGTATGGATGTTGCTTATCTTTGTATGGTGTATGGATGTTGCTTGGGACTTTAATAGTATTGAAATTAATATTTTTTTTATGATTAACATGAAATTTACATCCATCTATCTTTTTTCTTGTATGGAGTATGGATATTGCTTGTGATTTTAATAGTATTGAAATTAATATTTTTTTTTATGATTAAGTAACACTTCATGGAATATATAAAGTGAATAATTTTTTCTAAAATAAATCAATGAATTTCTCAAAAATAAACAAATTCACCATTGTATGAATCTAACAAACTGTTTACTGTTTCTACAACAAGCATTATAAGAAACAAAGATATATACATAGATATTAGAAATAAGAAACACAAAACATTCTCTTTTTTCGGTGCCTTGCTATGTCCACGTTAACCTCTCCAGTGTCTGGAGAATAGGAAGGGCGGTTAATTGGCTAGTAGAGTTCCTGAAGAACTCAATGGCTCACTTAAGAGCAAGTGTCACTAGCGAGACTTGAACCTAGGTGGAGTGGAAAACGATCCGATAACTCAACGACTTGGGCTAAACCCAATTAACATATATATAAACTAATTAATTATATATATATATATATATATATATATATATATATATAAACTAATTAGTTATATATATTACTAATTAGTTATTAGTAATTAAGTGTGTATTCTAATATGGAAATTTTGATTTTTGCTATGGTCTCGATGTTTCCTCTTGTTAGGTAAACTTGACATTATGGGTTTTTGGGTCCATTTTGTCATTATGTGCCTACTTTGTCTAATCATCATTTTTTTTTTTTTTTTTGTTTATTATATTTTTGTAAACTTTTTTATTTTATATTATATGAGGCAAGATATGAGAATTCAATGTTTCATACAGTTATTTTAAATGTTATTTAAAAAACATCAAATATGATGAGATAAAATTGAGATTTAAACGTTAAATGAAAGACAATATTAAAATTAAAATGTTATATAAAAAATCGAACGTCAAATTTCAACAAAAATTCCAATTTAAACATTGATATAAAATTTAAAAATTAATATAAAATTTTGTATAACATATAAATAACCTGAATTTTGAATAGGTATTGATGTTTTTTTTTTTAAATAAAACATAAAAAGGTGATTTTGTATTGAAGAACATTGTATGCCATGAAAGCTTCCGTAAAATTGACAACGAACCTTATGTTTCCTTATTTTTAAATTTTACACCAATTTATTCCCTTTGGCTCCAAATACCATTATTCTCCCATGATGATAAAATCATCCAATTGAATGCATTGTATCCATTTATGAAAGCTTCCGTAAAAGTGATAAATAACCTTATGTTTTTCCTTTATCCTCTTACTATGGGTATTATGAAAGCTTCCGTAAAAGTGATAACGAGCCTTATGGTTTTCCTTCCCATTTATTCCCTTTTGATTCCAAATACCATTATTCCCCATGATGATAAAATCATCCCATTGAATAATGCATTGTATCCATATATGTCTAATTAGATAATGCATAGGTCCATCTTTGAACCTAAGGAGAGTTATCGAAAACCAATTCAAATTTGATTTAAATTTATATTTTATATCATAGTAGCATAATTTGACTATATTGATTTTTTTTGTACAGAAATTTGAAGGGAGTAAGAAAATCGATGAATACTCGATGTAATACGAGTACGATACGATCAAATTATTGTATCAATATGATGGATAACAATGTCAATATTATTCTTGTCTTGTCGGCTTCACAATTTCTTGTAAGAACAGATTTATAAATTTTGATGTATGCTTTGTCCAAAGGTCTTGAAAATTTGCAGCACCCTTCTTTCAATTTTCGAAGAGCTGAGAAAATGAGGAAGCAAACTCACCTACAATTTACTTGAAGATTTATTTGTTACATATAGTGAAAGTAGTGCTAGAATCTATTATGGCTTCTCCATGGCCTTTGGTGTCGAATCTCAAATAAATAAACTTTAAATTGACAATTAAAAATGGTATTTGTAATCGATACACAGAGAATGACGACGAACCTAT
Source organism: Larix kaempferi (assembly GCA_027924585.1). Lineage (NCBI taxonomy): Eukaryota > Viridiplantae > Streptophyta > Pinopsida > Pinales > Pinaceae > Larix > Larix kaempferi. Next base: position 3,169,576 of record BSBM01000827.1, read on the forward strand.
TGACCTACTGTAATTCTAAACAAAATAATACAACAAAGAACTAAATATAAATTATGCAATTTGATTGCAGAATCACAATACCTTTAACTTTCAATATGCATGTATCTTAACGTACATTCATACTATATACATGTATCAGATTGCTTCAACCTGAGATTCCCAACACAAATGAGTATAATCAATTGTATTGATCGATCCATTTTCTTGTATGTATTGACACCATTTTTATTATTCTAGCTTGTATTGATACACCTATTGAAATAATGGGTGCCAAGTAAGCTATTGAAATAATGGCTACCATGTAATTTTTTTTTAATCTATAAGCAACCTACTACATAAGTTTTTTTACTAATTCGTGAGATGTAGAATAGTTGGTGGCGGGTAATGAGTTAAGATAGCCCTAAGCTGAATGGTCGCCATTTCGAAACCCTGTGGATACCAAAAATCCATCCATGTTAAGGGCTGGTGCGGTCTAGGATGGGTGCGGTCCCCGGGTGATTTTGATGGCTTAGATGCCCATGGTTCGTGGTTTCTTAGCCAAAGGCAAACCTTGCAAGTAAAGGGTACCGCCTTTTTTTTTGTAAGTAAGTACCCACAGGGTTTCGAACCGGTGACCTAATACAAGGAGTGCCTTAACAATATACCCATTCATTGTCTATTCTACACCCGATGGGAAAGTAAGGGGTACCACTTGCCAACCAAAAAAAAAATTATACTAGATTTTTTTGTGACATATTTTTTCCATATCAAATCGTATTCATACTTATTTATACTAGCAAGCCATATTAATATTAATAATATGGTTTATATATGTCGATTGATGTATATCAACCATGACCAGATAGTTAAATGTGGTTGATATACGCCGATCAGCATATATAAACCATATTATTATTATTAATATGGCTTGCTAGTTTACGGTCGGCGTGTGGGGAAGAATTGTTGATTTTTTATTATTATAATAATTGTTTTATAAAAATAAAATAATTTAAAAAATAATAATAAGGATTGCTCAGTTTTTATTATTATAATAATGATTATGTTAAAAATTAGAAAACCACATTAATTAAGAACAATAATAAACAATGGTTAACCAATAATAATAATAATAAACGGTCAACCATGGTTGACCAATGGTCAACCAATTCGTTGACATTAACCAATTGGTTGACTAATGGTCAACCAATAGTCAACCATGGTCAACCAATAGAGAATAAATGGTAAAGCAATGTCAACCATAGTTAACCATGGTCAACCAATGGTCAACCACTGTCAACCATGGTTAACCAATGGTCAACCATTAGTCAACTAATGTCAGCCAATGGCCAACCATTGGCCGACCATTGGTCAACCATGGTCAACTAATGGTTCACCATTAGTAAACCATGGTCAACCATTGGTTCACGATTGGTCATCCATGGTCAACCAATGGTCAATCATTGGTTGACCATTAGTCAACCATTCGATGATGGTTAACAATGGTTGACTATTGTTGACTTTGGATGTTCATGGTTAACAATGGTTAAGAATGGTTTTCCTTAATTGGTTGACTGTGGTTAAGTATAGTTGACTATGGTTGATTAGGGTTGGCCATGGATTACTATGGTTGACTATGATTAAATATGGTAAACTATGGTTGGCTATGGTTGACCATTCTTTCTTATGGTTGACCATGGTTGACTTTGGTTGACCATGGTTGAATATGGTTTACCATGGTTGAATTCGATGTTCATTGGTTGACTATGGTTGAATTTGGATGTTCATGGTGAATATGGTTGTTCATGGTTAATAATGGTTAAGTATGGTTTTCCTTAATTGGTTGACTGTGGTTAAGTACGGTTGACTATGGTTGATTAGGGTTGGCCATGGATTACTATGGTTGACTATGATTGACCATGGTAAGCTATGGTTGGCTATGGTTGACCATGCTTGCTTATGGTTGACCATGGTTGACTTTGGTTGACCATGGTTAAATTTCGATGTTCATGGTTGATGATGGTTAACAATGGTTAACTATGGTTGATTATGGTTTCCCATGGATTACTATGGTTGACTATGATTAACCATGGTAAACTATGGTTGGCTATGGTTGACCATGCTTACTTATGGTTGACCATGGTTGAATTTTGATGTTCATGGTTCACGATGGGTGACCATGGTTGACTATGGTTTACCATGGTTAACTTTGGTTGACTATGGTTGATTTTGGTTGAGCATGGTTAACTTTTGTTGACCATGCTTCACTTTGGATAACCATGGTTCATTATGGTTAACCATGGTTGGCTTTGGATGTTCGTGGTTAAAAATGATTCACCAAGGTTGACTATGGTTGGCCATGGTTGACTATGGTTGACCATGTTGACTATAGTTGACCATGGTTTACCTTGGTTGACTTTTGTTCACCATTTTGACCATACGAAACCATTGTCAAAAGGGTCAACAAGAGTTAACCATGACTGACCATGCTTGATTATGGTTGACCATGGTTGAATTTGGTTGACCATGGTTGAATATGCTTCACCATGGCTAACTTTGGATGTTCATGGTTGAAGATGGTAACCATGGTTAACTATGATCAACAATGGTTGATTATGATCAACCATGGTTGACTATGGTTGACTAAGGTTAAACATAGTTGACCTTTTTCACAATGGTTGACTTTAGTTGACCATGGTTAACTTTAGTCTACCATGCTTGACCATATTTGACAATGGTTAACTATGCCTAACTATGCTTGACTTTTGTTGACCATGGTTTACTATGGTCAACCATGGTTGAATTTGGATGTTCATGGTTGATGATGGTTGACCATGGTTAACTATGGTTGATTTTGGATGTTTATTGTTTACGATGGTTGACCATTGTTGACTATGTTTAACAATGGTTGACTATAGTTGGCTTTGGTTGATATTGGTTAAATTTGGTTGACCATGGTTGACAATGGTTGACCATGCTTAACTATAGCTAACTTTGGTTTACTGTGGTTGACTATCATCAACGATCATTGACTTTGGATGTTCATTGATAATAATGGTTGATTATGGTTGGGCATGGTTGACCATGGTTGAATATGGTTGACTACAGTTGACCATGGTTGAGTATAGATGACCATGGTTGACTTTGGTTAAACATGGTTGACTATGCTTGACTAAGGTGGACTTTGGATGTTCATGGTTGATGATGGTTAACCATGGGTAACTGTGGTTGACCATAGTTGACTATGGTTGAAGATGGTTGAATTTGGATGTTCATCGTTGAAGATGGTTTCTCATCATTAAAAATGGTTAAGTATAGTTGATCGTAATTGGTTGATTGCGGTTAAGTATGGTTGACTATGGTTGATTATAGTTGGCCATGGTTTATATGGTTGATGATGATTGACCATGTTTGATAATGGTTGATTATGGTTGACCATGCTTGACTATGGTTGACTTTGGTTGACTGTAGTTAAATATGGTTGAGCATGGTTGACTTTTGATTTTAATGGTTGGCAATGGTTGACCATGGTTGACTTTGGTTGATCTTGGTTGAGCATGGTTAACTTTTGTTAACCATGCTTAACTATGGTTGAATTTGGTTGACCATGGTTCATTATGGTTAACCATGGTTGACCTTGCTTGACTTTGGTTGACCATTGCTGACATTTGTTGACCATTTTGACCATAGGAAGCATGGTTGACCATGCTTGACTATGGCTGACCATGGTTGACTTTGGTTGAGCATGGTTGTCTTTGGATGTTCATGGTTGATGATGGTTGAGCATGGTTAATTATGGTTGACTATGGTTGATTATGGTTGGCCATGGTTTATTATGGTTAACCATGGTTGATTATGGTTGAGCATGCTTAACTATGGTTGACCATGGTTGACTATAGTTGACTTTTTTTTAATAATGGTTGACTTTGTGCAACCATGGTTGACTTTTGGTTCTATATGGTTGTGCATGTTTGACCATGATTCACTTTTGATTGTGTATCTTTGACCATGGTTAACTTTTGATTGCACATGTTAGACCTTGGTTGACTATGGTTGCACATGGTTCTTTATGGTTGCGCATGTTTGATCATGGTTGACTTTTCATTTACAATGGTAAACAATGGTTGATTTTTAGTTTATAATGGTCAACCATGGGGCACGCATGTTTGACCATGGTTCATATTTGGTTGACTATGGTTGTGTGTGCTCAACTTTTGGATGTGGATGTTTGACCATGGTTGACTTATGGTTATGCATGTTTGACAATGGACAACTTTTGGTTGACTATGGTTGCACATGTTTGACCATGGTATACTTTTGGTTCTCTAAGATTGTGCGTGTTTGACCATGGTTGACTTTTGGTTGTGCATGGTTTTCTATGATTGACCTTTTTTTAACATGATTTAATGTAGTTGAGTATAATTGACAATGTTTTATTATGGTTATCCATAGTTGAATTGGGAAAAAATATAATATGAACTATGAACATGTCATATGAAAAAATTTAATATTCATAATTTTTGTTACATTTTTTTAAAATAAGTTTTTCAATTTATATGAAAAACATAAATATAAGTTCAAGAAGATATTATAGACTTGAATCATTATATTATCCAAAAAAAAAAAAATTATATTTATTTTAATATTAGTGTTTCTTAACATTAATGTTGTTAACTCTTAATATTAATATTAACATTAATCATATTATTAATGTTAATATTAACGGTAATAAAATTAATGCTCTTAATGTTATTAATACATTAATTAATATTATTAGTTAACATTACATATTAATATGAATAATAGCTTGAAAATTATTGCGTTTCCTAATTAATGTTAATATAATTAATGTAACTAATGTATTAATTGATATTATTAAATAATATCAATATTGACTTTTGGTTTATACTGGTCCACCATGGTGCATGCAATAATAACTTGAAAATTATTGTGTTTTGTACTTAATATTAATATAATTAATGTATTAATTGATATTATTAAATAACATTAAAATTAATTTATGTTATTAATACATTAATGCATTAATTATGTTATTAATACATTAATTAATGTTAAGAAACATTAATACATTATTAATACAATAATTATGTTATTAATACATTAATATATTAATATTAATTTATTTGTTTCATAATATTAATGTAATGGTAATCTTCTAATACTAATGCTATTGTTAATGTTAATCATAACATTAATAATATTATTAATGTTAACATAATTAATATTATTAATGATGATATTAATATTATTATTGACATTATTGTGCATGTTTAATCATGCTTAACTTTGATTACACATGTTTGACCATGGTTGACTATGGTTGCACATGGTTCTATATGGTTGTGCATGTTTGATTCTGGTTGACTTTTGGTTTACAATGGTAGACCATGGTTGACTTTTGGTTTATATTGGTCGACCATGGTTTATGCATGTTTGATCATGGTTGATTTTTAGTTGACTATGGTTGCGTGTGTTCAACTTTTGGATGTGGATGTTTGACAATGGTTAACTTATGGTTGCGCATGTTTGACCATCGTCAACTTTTGGTTGGCTATGGTTCCACATGTTTAAATTTTGGTTCTCTATGGTTGTGCATGGTTGACTTTTGGTTCTCTATGGTTGCACATGTTTGACTATGGTATACTTTTGGTTCTCTAAGCTTGTGCGTGTTTGACCATAGTATACTTTTGGTTCTCTAAGCTTGCTTGTGTTTGACCATGGTTAACCTTTGGTTGTGCATGGTTTGTCCATGTTTTACCATGGTTTTCTATGGTTGACCTTGTTTGGACATGATTGAATGCATTGTAGTTGACCATGTTTTATTATGTTATCCATAATTGACTTTGGCAAAAATATAATATGAACTATAAACATGTAATATGAAAAAGTTTAATATTCATAGTTTTTGTTACATTGTTTTTTTAATAAGTTTTTCTATTTATATGAAAAACACAAATATAAGTTCAATATATACTTGAATTATTATATTACCAAAAACACTATTATAAATATTAATTTTAATATTAATGTTTCTTGATATTAATGTTCATGTTAACTCTTAATATTAATATTAACATTAATCATATTAATGCTAATATATAATTAATTTTCTTAATGTGATTAATATATTCATTGTTATTATTAGTTAACATTAAATATTAATAAGAATATTAATTTCAAAATTAATGTGATTCCTAATTAATGTTAATATGATTAATATAACTAATGTATTAATTAATATTATTAAATAACATTAAAATTAAAATTAATTTAGGTTATTAATACATTAATATATTAATTAATTAATATGTTTCATAATATTAATGGTAATGGTAATTTTTTCTAATACTAATCCTATTGTCAATGTTAATCATAACATTAATAATATTATTAATGTTAACATAATTAGTAGTATTAATGATAGTATTAATTACTAATATTAATGTTAATAATAATTGATATATATATATTAAAATTAAAATTAATTTATGATATTAATCCATTAATAAATTAGTTAATTAATAATAATTAAGTTGTTTCTTAATATTAATGTAAATGATCATCTTTTTTCATACTGATACTATGGTTAATATTAATTATAACATTAATAATATTATTAATGTTGAGATTGTAATGTCCCCATGTTGACCCTATTGCATTAAAATCGTAAATGATGCAAAATAATTGTTATTAAATCATGGTGAGGACCTCAAGGCCAAGGCCCCGCCATCAATTTATCGTTTTATGTATCGGCAATTAAAAAAATCAATGGATATGGTTCTTGTGCTAGCCACGCACAATAGAAATTAAGACATCATGTAAATATGAATTTTAATGAAATACCCACAACTAGCTATGCAATGCAACAAGAGATGGGGGCATGATTTTACAAGGAATTGGGAGGGAAAATATTCAAACCCTTGATCCAATCATGTCAAGCCAAGTGTCAATGAGAGAACCCATAAAACCCTCAACTACCCATGTTGACTTTTGTACCCAATCATTCATTTCTCCCAAGAGTTGGGTGAAGTAGTTAATGCCTTGGGGAATGGAGAGGTATGGCTCTCCAAATTCGGGTATGGGAAAGCCACCCTTCATGAAAAATCGTGTTTGGCTTCTTGGGCAAGAAAAGAGACATGAATTGATCCCCAAGCCATTAACCATCACCAGTTTTTCTCTCCCACGAGTTGGGAGCTGGCTGGGCATTTTTTCTCCATCAAAATTCTATGTTTTCCTTCATTCTCAGTTGGGAGAAGGGCGTTTTTGTGTTATATACCAGTGGGGAAGGAGGGAAATCAAATTGGGGTTCCATAGAGACAGTTTTGGCTACTGAATGCTTAGATAGTTTGGGGGAGAAATTGTTTTCCTCCCTGTGATGGTTTTTTTCCCCATCCTACAATCCATTTTTTGGCTAGAAACAATCTAGGGAAAACCCATGGCCATCTTGTTTGTAAATCCCATTATTAAAAAATGTGCATCCATGCCCAATGAATGTGATTGCTTTGTGAGGAAAGAGTATGTTGGGGTATGGGTTATGGGTATCTATTGCTTTGGCTGTGCATGAGTTTGAATGTCCCCTTTTTCTTGTAAGAATCATGCCTAGCTCAGGGGTTGCAGTTGTGTTGAGAGATTGATGAACACAACTGGCCTATGGTTGGGTGGAACGTTGTAGCGACATAGGTAGTTGCGTGGGACAATTGCACAATGAAGATAAGTATTCTCTATGTGTATTTACTTCTGCAATGATTAATTTGATGATTATTTTGATATGTTGGATGAGTATGAAATGTGTGTAGATGATGTTTTATTTCGCTGTCCATATTTGCTTAATTTGCATCTGCACACTTTTGATTTTATTTGTATGACTCTAATGAATGGGCTGAGTTTATGTAAAAGCCCAAATCCTGGTATCATGTTCCCTTCCTCAAATTGGGTCCACGATTTGGGACGTTACAATAATAATAATAATAATAATTATTATTATTATTATTACTTAAAATATATTGACTATAAAATTTATACATATATTAAAAATATAAATTATAAATATTATGAAGTATAAATATATTATGAATTATTAATATATATGAATTATAAATATTTAAATATTATATATATTGAAAAAAGAAAACACAATGATTGGTCCATGTTATGTTATCATGCATATAAAAAATTATAAATATTGAAAACATAAAACAACACAACTACATTTTAAACATTTTAAATTGGGCATATTTTAGTTTTATTTACATTTTTAAAACCTAAATTGGAATTTTTTTATCTTTTATTTTTTAAATTAAGTTTTAAAGTTTTCTTTTTTCAAATTATGATCATAAATTTTATATAAATTGGAAAAACAAATTTAAAAAAAGTGCAGGTTCTTCTTTATACTTTCAATTTATCACAAATTCAAAATAGTATTATTCATATTAATGTTAAGGAGATTTAAGTTTTCTAATATATTAAGGAAATATGAGATCTGTCAAATGTAACATGAGGCACGGTAGAAAGATTGTAAAGCCTAAAACTTAAAACTGTAACATGAATATGAATGCTTTTCACATTCAATTAATTTAAAGTGAAAGAATGTAAAAACAAAAAAAGGTGATTGGAAAAAAAATGTTTATTATTTCATAAGATATATGTTTGTGGATTTTTGAAAATGAAAAAATGATTTCCACTTGCTTGTGGAGTTGCTTTAGATTTATCGAACATTCTAGGTTCCTCATTTATTGTTGGCACGGGGCTAGAGCGCATGAAGTGTGGAAGCCGACAGTGACAAAAAGGAGCATTTGCGGAGAACAAGAAGTCGACGAAAGCGCAAGTTATGGTTTAGTTAGTTAGAATGGGTCATTTGAACCATTTTGTAACAACCTTAGTTGTCTATAAATAGAACCATGATTGTAAGCCTAAGGGCATCGATTGTAGACCGTGTTATCTCACATCTATCTTTTGCTCTGCCTTCGGCAAGTTTTGTTCTGTTTATATGGATTCGCGATAAGTCGCTTGGAACTGTTTCTGCGAAGGTTGTACCATAGATTTTCGGATGATTTATTGCATGAGGATGCTCAGTTATGTCTCTCTTTTGTGTTGTTATTTGTGTTCAATGATGAATGTTATCTCACTGATGCGATGTGTTTAAGGTTTTGTTTCTCTATCGATTAATCTTTAATGCTCGTTGATGCAACTGTCAATTGTATAATGTTAATGCGAATGTTGATTATATGTTAGTAATGAGGATGTCGAATATGTATTTGAAATGTTAAGCATGATGCGAAGATAAATCTCTAGTTTCTATAGAGACTTAGTGAGAGTAGATGCATGTCCTCCCCCTACTGCGGAAACTTGGTTCCTACAACCCCCTTAATCATCTCGTGTGAGACTTCACTCACTCTACGGTTGTTGCTGGAAAGGGTAAAAAATTTATGGGCTGATGCTTAAGGGTATTTGGTTGGTGTTTGTTGACAGTTGTGCGAAATGAAACCCTGTCGACAGAACTGTTTCAACAAATGGTTCTGTTGCCAGGACTTTGAAGAAGAAAGAAGAGGACATGTTGTGGCATCCGACGAAACCATAGATTCAGGACTGGTTCGATAAAAATATACAAGAGTTCGCGGAAGAAGACAATCGGAACCCTGGGAAGACGACAAGCAGCTGGTTGCAAAAGTATATTTATTTTCATATCCACGAGGTATTCTTCTGCGAATTTATGATATTACTGCATGAGTGGTTGGCATAGCTGAATTTTCAAAAGAAAATTTCCAGGGAGGTGAATTTGACTATTGGACCCCAGAATTAATCCAGCAACTAAAACGGGTCGAAAATAGAGCGTCAAGGGCTGTCGACTTTTGGGTAGATAGTATCCTAGAGGGATACATCACTGAGTTCTCCATTGACACGATCAAGTCATACAGTGTCGAATAAAGAAATTTTTTCAAAGGACCTAGAGGGGGATTTCTACTATAACTAAAGTTGTGGATTAAGATGCTCATCTACAAAAAGGGTATTCTGAAAATGAATTCCGACAAGTAGAAATCGGTGTGTGGAGGTTGTGGGTACCACATGAATGTGGGTCTGATAGAAATATGCGGGGTAGATAGACATGAGCTATGACGAATTTCTAAGGGAGGAATAAGAATATTGTGGTACCCTATGAAGTGGGGTGAGATTCCGGTGGCTAGAGAAGAAGAGGAGGACTGAGATTGAGAGAGAGTCTCCTGAGGCGACTAGAATGGATAACTGTGAAACAAGACCACAAGGGACGAAGCGAACTTATTGCGACGAATAAAGTAACTAGGCTACCCCTGAATTCGAAAAGGGATGGACCCAAAGATAAAACATACCCTCAACTCCACGCACTACTCCAAACTTTGTAGGAAGAAATACAAGTTATTCGCAGGGTTGTCCTACGCACCAGAACAAAGGTAAGAGTAGTGGATCTGTAAATACTAACAGGAGACCAAGAATGGTAGGTGATGACATGAAAATGATAGCATTTCAGGGAAACAGGACCGAGGATCCCGAACAGTATTGGTTTTTATGTGAAGCGGTATGGACTGTCAAACAGGTCCAAGACGATGACATAAAAAAGGGACAACTGGCAACGACCTTCAAGGGCCATGCGCTATACTGATTTATGAAATTTATACATGTACTGACAGGGAGTCCAGATAAAACACTGTTGTAGATCAAGGCGGGAGTGATCGATGAATTTAGAAAGATGAAATCTGAGTTGCAATACATCATAAAGATGAAAGAAATCAAGCAGTTTCCAAATGAATCAGTATGGGAATTCAACCAGAGATATAAAACTGTAATGGAAAAGGTAAGTTTTGGAATGAGCAACATGCAGCATAAAGAGTGGTTCATCGCAGGGTTGGTGCCACACTTTTTCGGGCCATTGATGCAACAGAAAATTGCATCCGAGGCAGAAGCGCTAGAAATTGCAATGAAGCTGGAGGCTTCACCGATTGGTGAAACAGGCATAGGCATGGACCTGATACAAGCGCAATTGGAAAATTTGACGATCCAGTTACAAGACATTAAGAAGGGAAAGGAAGTTCGTGAAGAAATATGGTGCAGTAGATGCAAAACAGAAGGATATCACAAGGATCAGTGCCCATAATTCCAAGAATATTTACAGTTAGGTGCACCGAATCCACTCAGACAAGGAGGAATGATGTGGTATCGCATCTGTCATATGAGAGAACATCGACTAGAAGAATGCGTGTACCTACAGAAGATGGTGTCAAAGCCAGTTAATCTGTATTACAAATTTTGTTTATCAGTTGGCCATGAAGAAAAAGATTGTAGGGTGTATGACCTACTCCAATAAAGGACCGCAGATACATTTTTCATGAAGGGAGAGGACCAACCACCAGTACAGCAACAACAACAGTACAATCAGCAGCAGCCTCACTATAATCAACAATCGCAGTATGATCAACCATAGTATTTTCAACCACAGTATGGTCAACCGCAATATCAACAACCACATTATGGTTAACCGCAGTACCATCCATATGGTCAACCGTGAGGAGGTTTCAGAGGGGGGTTCCACAGAGTTCCAGGTGCAGGTGTTGACCGAGGAGGAGCTTTTGGATGAGGTCGAGGGAAAATCATATGTTACAATGGCGGCCAGCCTGGGCATTATCAAAGGGATTTCTCGAAGCCACCTCCATAGTGTACTTACTGCAGTGTAGTGGACCATGGTGTCGAGGACTATCCTTAGCTTATCGCGAAGTGGAAAAATAAGAAACTACCCCCACCTCCACCAAATAAGAATAACTATAATCCACCACTGACTGTACATAAGATATCAGGAGAGGTAAGAATTCAACTTGTGAATGTTGGAGTAGTGACCCGGGGAGGATCTTTGACAGGAGAAGACATGCCACGTCCTATCATTCGACCTACAGCAAGAAAACAGGCTCGATTCGATGTAGAAGCGGAGATGGAAACCTTTTTAGAGGCACAAGACACCATGAGGAGAATTAAGCTTCCACCGATCAACCAGAGAGAACCTGTCTATAGGATGCCACCAATATTTGATACGACGAACCCATAGAGGCCATCAGGAAGGGTCAACACATTGAGGGATTTCCTGGAAATATGTTTGGCGCTAGAAAGAGATGAAGATTCATTGGCATAAATATCCATCCTATTACATCGACAAGAGGGTGCACGACAGGATCAGGCGGTCAATCGAGTACACAAGAGGAAGACAGGAAGAGAAATTAGGATGACTGCGCAAATAAGAGCATTTGACATAGACTCCATCATTCTAGACTTGGGGTCAAATGCAAAATTTTTGACGAAACAGACCTAGGAGACAATGGGGAAACTACAGTTGGCATTGTCCCTGGTACAACTGCGACTGACAAATCAAAGTAAGGTCATGTCGATTGGTCGATTATGCCAGATCCCAGTGGAAATAGAAGGAATAAAAACATACGTAAAATTTGATGTGATAGAGGTCGTCGACAACAAAATCCCTTACCCAATGCTGTTAGAGATAGACTGGGCGATGGAGAATCAAGCCATCATCAATTTTAAGAAAAGAACCATCATGTTTGAGAATCGCGATATGAGGGCATTCGCACCTGTCCATCCATCAGAAGAGAATAGGTATGTTGAGCCGATGAGGGATGAATTCACTGAAGGGAGAAACAGTGTCTACAACATATCAGAGGACTACATCAATCCTACCACAGATGGAGATTTGGGTTGGCAGAGTGTCAGTACGGCGTTGTCAGATATGGATGAAGCGCTTGAAAATTGGTAGAATCGGTTACATGAAGTGGGTCAATCTATGAATGTGGTTCACGATTTTTGGCAAGAGGAGCACCAAAAATTTGTGTTGCAAACCCTTGTTCGAGGTATTGAAACCTCGATCGAGGGTTTTAAAATACCTCGATCAAGGGTTTGTGACACAAATTTTTAAGAGACCTCGATCGAGGTCTATGTAAAACCATTGATCGAGGTCTTATTTAGCCCTCAATCGAGGTATTTTAAAAACCTTGATTGAGCAAATACCTCGATCGAGGGCCTAAAACCCAGGACGAGAGCCCTTTTCACTCTACAAAGAAAATTTTGTCTTCTTTTTAGACGCTTAAACTATGTCATTAAATGCACATAAATGGGCAGACTTGATACCATTGGATTCATCAATGAATCCTCTATCCATGTACATACAATTTATGAATTTTTATCTTCATATGTCATTTGTTTTTAAATTTCTGCGAAAGCTTACACTAAAAAACCCTATCAACAACTTTGAATGAGCTCAAAGATAAATCAACAACATTGAAAATACACATCCAAAAAAATTGAAAAAATATACAAGCACTACATCAATGCGTCCTCTTCAAAAAGGTAGTTTTAGTTTTTCAAATTATGTAAACAATCAAAATATTTGGTGCACACACGCAAATGTGTGTAGAATGTTACTGAAATATTCACTGTTCAGTTTAAAAAAATAATAATAAATATAAATTTTCGATAAAAATTAAAAGAAAAATATGTATGCACTAGTGCATTCTGTCTAGATCATGTTAACATATTTCATTTTTTTTAATTATTAATTTAACATTAAATTATGTTGCACACACACAAGCCACTTGTTAATTGCTCTTCAATTTTTTAAGGACACACGTTTCATTAAATGAAAATTTCACATGATAAATGACATTAATATGTTTTTAAAAAAATATCATTGGAAATCCAACATAATTATCTACACTTCGCTTTTTAACTGCATGTTGAAATTCATATGGAAAATATGAGTTTCGAGGTATTCAATTTAATACATGGGTAAAATTTCCATTTTTCATTGCCATATTTGGCCAAAAAGAGTTACCCATCTTCACAGAATCACCCTGGTATCATTCAGAAGGTGTGCACGAATCAAACAGTCTTTGAGATGGGTGGCGACAGAAGTACGTGAACTGCCAACATATGAAGGGTTTCCCAATCTGATTATGTTTATCGTTGAGTTTGAAGAAAAAGTAGTAGAACCACAGCGATTGCTGGCCTTGGAGGAAGCACTGAAAGCTACACCAACACGGTGGTGGTCAGCACACAAGTCAACAATAACGAACTGGCCATTATGTCGACATCTAATGGAGGTTAGGTTCAGAGACACTGAAGGATACTTCGGGAGTAAGTACAATGGTAGAGGAGACCCAAGGGATCACCTAGATGAATGCCAAAGCAAATGGGGAACGAGACCAAAAAGGAATGGGTCCACGCATTCATTCACACATTGGATAAGGTACCACAAAGCTAGTATATCACTGAAGAACTGCAATGCAGAACAACCACATGGGAAGAGTTTACCATTAGCTTTAGCCAAGCTTCCAACTTCTCGGATGAAAACCCCTTCATCCACAGTGCGCTACAGGATATTTGTGAGAAGGTACTCGAAGTAGTTCTGAAAGAAAAACCAATAGGTTTACAGTGGACTGCGACACCGGAAATGATGATGGAATGCTACAACGTGACGGGAGAGCCCGGTGATGAGGATGATCCACGAGCTACTTATATACCAGATTCAGAAGGAAGCCAGAATTTCAAAGTGCCAGATATGCCCTTCAAAAAATTCCAACAGCCATTGTGATTCAAGAAAGTGAATATTGGGTCAGAGGAAAATACCATGTTTGCAAGTATCAAAGATTATTGGGACGACTCGAACATTGCTAAAATGAATGACCTGTTACACGAGTTTCAAGACTTGTTCCCAAAACAAATTTCGGAGATGAAATGCATTTCTGGGGACTTGGGTGAGATGAAGATCCCACTGAAACTTGATGTGAAGCCAATAAAGTAGCGACCTTACAGATTGAATCTGAGGAACAAGGAGTGTGTGAAAGCCGAAATAGAGAGAATGTTGGACGTAGGAATCATAGAACCGGTGGAGTAATTTGAATGGATCATCTCAATGGTGGTACAAGATAAGAAGACTGGTGAAATAAGTATTTATGTTGACTTAAAAAAATTGAACAATGCATGTTTACACGATCCATTCCCTACACCATTCGCTGGTGAAGTACTAGAAGGCATCGAAGGTCAGGAGATCTACTCGTTTACAGATGGATTCTCAGGGTACCAGTACCACTAGATAAGAATTGTGAAGGAGGATCGACACAAGACAACGTTCGTAACAGAATGGGGTTGTTCTCAATATACAGTGATGTCATTCAGTATGAAAAATGCACCAATGATCTTTTCAAGGCTGGTTGTCGCTGCATTCAAGGATTTCATTCATAAATTTCTCACAGTGTACATGGATGATTGGACAGTGTATGGATTGGTTAAGGATCACGTTGTGAATTTGAGGCTGATGCTAGAAACATGTCAACAACACCAGATTTCTCTAAACCTGAAGAAGTGCATCTTATGTGCTCCATTTGGGATTTTGTTGGGACACATTGTATACAGGGAAGGGATGCTGGTTGACCCTGCGAAGATCACGATAATCTTCAACTTGCCACCACCAACGACAATGAAGCAATTAAGGGCGACATTGGGACACACATGATACTACATAAAGTTTATTAGAGGATATGCAGTGATCACAACACTGATGGAAAAACTATTGAAAAAATATGCCAAGTTCGAGTGGAATGAAGAATGATAGAAGAGCCTCGATATACTGAAAGCAAAGATGTTTGCAGCACCAATACTAGTGTTTCCTGATTGGATGAAATAATTCCATGTTCATGTCGATGCATCATCAGTCACACTAGGAGTAATAATGGCACAGCCAGGCGAAGGAGCGATCGAACATCCAATCGCATTCGCAAGTAGGAAGATTTCCACTGCGGATAAGAACTATACGATGATGGAAAGGGAAGGTTTGGTGATGGTATACGCCTTACAAAAATTTTGACATTATCTGCTAGGAGGCCATTTCAAAATTTTCACTGATCATTCAAAACTCAAATACCTAGTGAATAAGCCTGTGTTGGGGGGAAAAACTGTCTATGGCTACTACTCTTCCAAGAATTCGACTTTGATATAATTGTGAAGCTTGGGCGACTGAATGCGGGACCAAATCATCTGTTGCGGATAGAATCAGGAGAAGAACCAAGGAACATTAACGAAGGATTGCTCGACACTCAGTTATTTTGGATTGGAATGGTCGACGACCATTATGAGCAAATTGTTCAATTATTGGCCACAGGAAAATCACCGAAGGAATTTACTACCAACCAAAAGAAAAAACTTGTTTTCAGAGCCGCGTATTTCCAACTGATCGCAGGACAACTATACAAAATGGGCCTAGACGAAATACTTTGACGATACGTCCTTTCACATGAACAGGAAAGGATCTTGGTAGAAGCTCACGATGGGATCGCAGGAGGACACTATGGAGGGCGCGCCACTTCTAGGAAGATACTTCGAGCTGGACTATGGTGGCCGACGATGCATGGAGATGTTACCGACCATGCATAAAGCTGCGACATATGCAAAAGGATAGGGAAACCATCGCGAAGAGATGAAATGCCACTAGTGCCTCAATTAACACTGCAGGATTTTGAAAAATAGGCAGTCGACTTTGTAGGACCTATCAACCCACCAGGGAAAAGAACAGAGTCAGGATACATAATTAGTGCGACAAATTATTTGATGCATTGGGAGGAAACTTCACCAGTGAAGGATTGCACCACTGCGACTGCAATAAGATTTCTCTTCGATAATGTGGTCACCAGGTTTGGGTGCCCCAAGATACTGATGAGCGACTAGGGTACTCATTTTGTCAATAAAATGATTAGAGCGATGACAGAGGAGTTTCAAATACAACACAGGAAGAGTACCCCATATCACCTGCAAGCTAATGGCACAATTGAAGCATTCAAAAAAATATTAGAGCATGCACTCACAAAGGTGTTCAACATAAACCGCGATGACTGGGACTTGAAGATTCCAGCGATACTATGGGCTTACAGAATGACTTGCAAATGATTGACAGGATAGAATCCATTCAAATTAGTTTACAGACAAAAAGTAGTGATGCCAATGGAGTATATTGTCCCGAGTGTGCACATCGCAGTAGCCACAGGAGAGAGCAATGACGGAGCAATCAAAGAACGGTTGGCACAGTTGGTACATCTTCACAAGGACCGGTTAATCGCAGGATTCCATCAAAAGGTAGAAAAAGATCGACAGAAGGCTTCGCATGATCGCCACATCAAAGAAAAGCACTTCCAGCGAGGATATATGGTCCTATTATATGACAATAAGTCTGAAAAGAATCTAGGTAAGCTGCAGATGCATTTGTTAGGTCCCTATATCATCAATTTTGTTTGACGGAGGTGTGGTGCAATTACAAAGGTTAGATGTGACTTTGTTGACAAATCCAGTGAACGAAAATCAGCTGAAACCCTATCACCATAATCAGGTGCATAGTAGATGAAAAACGAGTCGCACAAAAAAAAAAAGTTGGAGACATGGCAAGGCTGGTCACTTGTCGACATTTAGGACACGGGAGTCAAGTTAGAGCATAGTTATAGCAACTAAGTATCGGCGAAAGATGGTAGAGGTTCATGATGACACACTCGAGGACATCATTTGGTAAATAAGTGAAATATTTGGTGAATGACTTAGCAATCATTGATCAAGGACATGCGGAAAGAGCAAGTTAAACTATAAATACACAAAGAGGATAGGTCAAAAGATTAAGGCTTATGCACATTACGGATGATATTCATTGAGACGAATGCACGATTCTAAGAAAGTTGCAGACTAAGGAAGTGAGATTAGGGGGTTGCAATGGTGCATTTCGTTTCCAGCGGAAGCACACAAGGTGCGCTAAGGGTAAGGAGAAAAAGTGTTCACGAGCAACCGACAGATGCAGAGGCGCCAAGTACCAAGAAGAACATAGATGAGGTCTTACCTGAGATACATAAGCGAGTTTCAGTTGTTAGAAGAGAAGCGGTCCCTTTGACCGCAGAAGTACCAAGGGAAAGGGCACACCGACCGTAACGAAGGATGATCAAATGTGTGAAATAGATGTGCTAGACCGCTATGCCCTTTTCACAATTTGGTGTTGTCCATGAACTTTTTTCCAATCGCAAGACAGGGTCCAGAGCAATAGACGGCCGAGAAGGGATAGATGATGAAGGTTTCAAGATACTGGAGGATGAGTTCGAGAAGTACATGACAATGATCAAGAGACTGAAGGTTGATTTTGAGAAGTACATAACAACGATCAACAGACTGAAGGATGAGATCGAGAAGTACATAATGGCGAACGAGAACAATACCAACAGGGTCCAGTGGAGGTGGCTCGAGGGAGAGCCACAAGTTTATGTTGGGGGCCTGTTGGCATGGGGTTAGAGCGCATGAAGTGCGGAAGCCGACATCAACAAAAAGAAGCATTCGTGGAGAACAAGAAGCTGTCGAAAGTGCAAGTTATGGTTTAGTTAGACAGAATGGGTCATTTGGACTGTTTTTTAACAACCTTAGTTGTCTATAAATAGAACCATGATTGTAAGCCTAAGGGCATCGATTGTAGACTGTGATATCTCGCATATATGTTTTTCTCTGCCTTCGGCAAGTTTTGTTCTTTTTGTATGGATTCATGATAAGTTGCTTGCAACTGTTTCTGCGAAGGTTGCACCGCATATTTTGGGATGAGTTAATGCATGAGGATGTTCGGTTATGTCTCTCTTCTGTGTTGTTATTTGTTTTCAATATGAATTTTATATCAATGATGCGATGTGTTTAAGGTTTTTTTGCTCTGTTGATTAATTTGTAATGCTTGTCGATGCGATTGTCAATTGTATAATGTTAATGCGAATGTTGATTATATGTTGGTAATGCAGATGTCGAATATGTATTTGAACTATTAAGCATGATGCGAAGATAAATCTCTGGTTTCTATAGCGACTTAGTGAGATTAGATGCATGTCCTCCCCCTACTACAGAAACTTGGTTCCTACATTCCCCTTAATCATCTCGGGTGAGACTTCACTCACTCTGCGGGTGTTGCTGGAAAGGGTAAAACCTTTATGGTCTGATGCTTAAGGGTATTTGGTTGGTGTTTGTTGACAGCAGTGCAAAGTAAACCCCTGTCGATATAACTATGTCAACATTGATCATGGCCACATACCTAAAATAGTGAACCAGTGCCAAAAAATTAATAACATTTTCAATGCAAAACTGAAAGATTCTTTCTCATTTGTGAGCAAATACAAACAGGCATCCATTCCATGATAATCATATTTAAAAAAATAAAAACATTTAATTTTACAATTTTAAGAATTCAATAGAGTCTAATAAAATAGTGAATTAATGCCAAAAAATAGTGAAACTCATCCTCTTTTGATGAGAATATGAAATCATGGAGAAAAATTGCTCTACAGGTTAAAGAACTTCATTCCATTGTTAATTGATGCATCTAGAGAGTTAGGAAATTTTTAATATTTGAAGATCACTCCCAAAATTCTTTAGTTGTTAGTTTTAAAATTATGGATTTTTTTAAAGAATTTTTTAAAGGACGGAGATTAGGAAGCCCAAAATTTGTATGGAGCCATTTATTTAAGATGAGCTTGTTGTTGTATGGAGCCATTAATGTATCTTGTAGTCACTACTTTCTATTATATATGGGTTGTGGAGAAGGTACCAATACCATAGTTGAGTTATTGGGTTTAAGTGGAGTCGTCAAATTTGCTTATGATAAAGGTATTTGTCTATACAGGTTTTGGGAGAATCTAAAGTGATTGTGGAATGAAAAACTAGTATAGCTTCTCTACATGTTGTTGTTTTGGAACATTGGTGTTCAAAGATTAAGAACCATCATAATTCTTCCAACGTTTTTTTGTTATAAAAATATATATTTACATTTTAATACTGTGGCAGATGGACTGACCAACGCTTCTGAAGGATTACTTTTCATATAAATTTATGATTTCACAATGATTTGTAAAGTATATTTCTTTGTATATTAAGAGCTTTGAAGTGGGTTCTATTTAACTGTATTACACAATATTTGGCAAAAAGCGAAGAACAAAAGATGAATGTTCTTGAGATAAAATGCATATCCAGAGAATAATATTACTAGCAGTCAATGGAAAAAAATTTCACCAATAAACATAAATAGAACAGTGCTTTCATATATGGTGCTTTGTTATACTTAGATGCATTTACACATTCATAATATCATAGAGAGCCAGTAAACAACTGAGAATATAGAATACCATAGAGAGCCAGTAAAACTAAGAATAAAAATAATAAGAGCTAGTTTTCATATACTTATAATACGATTAAATACCGAGTGAATAGTTGTACCCCAGTGGCTTTATTACACAATATATAGAAAAAAGCGAAGGATAAAAGCTAAATATTCTTGGAATAAACTGCAAAACCAGAGAATAAGATTGCATCTTAACCAACCCACTCCTTCAACTTGATCAAGGACTCCTACCACACATAATGATTCAACAAATAAAATTCATGAGTGGTGAAATACAAAAGAAAGATGACGCGAAATGTTGAAGAATATGTTGTTGAAACCTAGGGAAATCTGTGGAAGTGGCCTTGCAAATACGAGGTAGAGTAGCATCCTTGGATGTGGTGTAACCTAGAGTTGTGCCATTAGATGTTGTGATGCACTTACATATCGCCTTCTTATCGGCCACAGACTTGGCATTGGAGAAAATCCTGCTAATGCCTGTACAACACATTGGTGTGAGCTCCTTAAAAAGGATGAATCGCGCGGCATGGAAGCACTTGGTCACAAGAAACGCCTTCTGTTATCTTGTCCATTACACTCATTAGTGCCGCAACAAACCCAACAACCATCACAACCTTGATCTCCTCAAAAGTCCTCGTCACAACCACCATCATTGCCGCAACAAGACCAACCACAAGGGTTCTTGTTACTGGTCGCTTCTCTATTCGGCAATCAACATATATTTATATATAGAATCTACTACCATTCTGATTTCACATGGAATGGAATAATTGAAACGGACATAGATGGATGCAAACAAAGACGTGGCCAAACATCTATAAAGCATGGAATTACAGTTATTGATTCAAGATTAAAAAGTTCCAGAGGTAAATTTATATGAGATGGCATTAAATTCATGACCTAATTTATGCTAGCACACCACATCATCAATAATCAATTTTTAATCCCTAATTAGTTATGGAAGAAATGCTCATTTGACTCCTAATAATTGCACGAAAGTTATGGAATTAAATCTACACCATCAATTTGATGGCGACGACTATGAATATTCCCAATTATAAAATCAAGACTACACAATTCATAAATGCAATTAAAAGGCCGTGATCCCCATCCAATTTGTATTGAAATAGAGACGCCTATCGGCGTAACTACTATGTTTTTTATTATGTTAATTTATAATATATTTATTGATATAATTCCTTTTAAAATTTGTATATAATCGTTTATATTATATTATGTTAATTTGTGATATATGTTTACTGATATAGTAATTTTCTTTTTTTATTGGTGTCTCTCCATACGTAAAGCTACCCAAAACCACTTCAAAGATTTTTGAAATTTATATATAATATTTTACGTTATGTTGATTTGTGTTATGTTTATTGATATAGTATTTTTTTAATATTATTGGTGTCTCCTGTCATAGATATGGATCTAACTAAACTAGCTTGCCTATCTATGCAAACAATAACATATCACAGTAAATAAGAACAGAAAGAGAATAAGAGAAAAGAGTACACTAGATATACGTGGTTCACCCAATTGGGCTACGTCCATGGGAAGGTAGTCTTCTATTGTCTCTAGAATATATCCCTCAAGCTTACAAGAGAGCAATACCAATAACCCCAATACAATATAAAAATATCATGAATATATGATCCACAATGGATGAATGGATGATTCACAAATGAATGAATGTGAGAGACTCCCTTGATTCTATTATATACCAAGAGATGAGGAGGAATTACTCTCACATATTACATTTGGGATAATATAATTCTCCATAATAACATCTCTTTATATAATAATGAATATCAAGAGTATATTTTACCATAATGAATATGAGATAAATGTATTACTCTTTACATAGAAATGTGGATATCTTCCGACTATCATTGTTGGCTAAGTTAGTTGAATTAGTTGTTGACTAGGACATTAGTCGTCCCATGGTATTCACTGGCCCATAGTATTAGCCAATGGTTTTGGTGTTATGTGAAACTATATATATGTGAGTTTAATAATGAGAAGGAAATCAATATGCCCTTGTTCTGTGTCTTTGCAAACTTTAAAATGGTATCAGAGCTGACGACCTAATCCTTAAACCTTTGTTTCTTGGGTAAGCCTCTTCAGGATCTGGAGAGCACACACACGACTGAAGTTGCAGTATAGGACAAAGACGAAGCACTCAGGACGCAACATTTTTATTTATTTTTTCTTCACTGCACCGGTGCACCCAGCTGCAGTGACACTTGTGCCAACAAAAGCCCCACTGAAGAAAGCCGAGCGCACCCTTGCTGAAGGAAAACTATGCCACTTTCTGAGCTGGATCACCCTAGCTGAAGGCAAACTGAGCCGGCTGGCGCACCCTGTCTGAAGGCTAACTGAGTCAGGTGGTGCACCCTTGCTGAAGGAAAACTGAGCTGGTGGCGCACCCTGTTTGAAGGAAAATTGAGCCAGTGGTACACCTTGGCTGAAGGAAAACTGAGCCGGTGGTGCACCTTGGCTGAAGGAAAATTGAGTCAGTGGCGCATCTTGTATGAAGGAAAACTAAGTCGGTGGCACACCTTGGCTGAAGGTAAACTGCACCAGAATTCCTTCACTCTGAAAAATTTTGACCGACACACCCATGTTCACGACCTCCACGTCCTAACACTTGAACCTTTGCTGCAACACATATAAGGTGTGCTTTCCTGTAGGTTTGCACGACACCAATACTTTTCCAAACTCATCACTTTCGCAAGCCTTCGTTAACTTCGTGACTTAGCAAGTACTCCTGCGCAAGTCCAAGTGTCTTCTTCACACCGCACTGTTGTTGTGTACCTCCTGTAACAAAAGGAACTACTTATGTTGTGCCCCTCCATCTTCCCAACACTTCTATGCACTAGTAGCTCTACCCTTCCACGCAAGTTTTGGAAACTTTAGCACTCTTCAACGTGCGTCTGAATTGCTCCCCATACAAGAACTTCCTTCATCCTGGATGCCAACACCTAATACGTTGCTACACTACTAGTCAGGAACTGCCCAACTTTCACAACCGCATCAACCACCGCAGTCATGATACCATCCTTCAAAGGAATGGTGAAGAGCCTAACATTCCAACAAGTTGCTGCTCCAGTCTGGATCAACCTCTTCATCAAAACAACTATGATATGTTCGCAAAATTAGTGGCGAGGAGCCCATTTTTTGAGCTTTGATACCAACTGTCACAGCCACACTTTTTCACTAATCACCAGCATCCAAATGTGTTGTGCGGCACTACCCGAAAGCTAACCGAGGGCATGGCTATCTCAGAAGCATTTAGACAGACTACGCCTAACCTGCGGAAATACCTACTCCTACCTCCTAAATTTCTATACTTAGTCAATTTTCCATTTTACATGTGAAACCGCAAAACCCACCAAGTACAAGAGATAATAATATGTGTGGGAGGAACCCCTAAAATGGAGTAGCTTAATACCCATGAGAATACTTGTTACAATGACAGAGGATGCCACAATCACTTGGAAAATCATCCGGGAGTGAGCCGAATCGGAAACGCCCCAAAACACAATCAAGTCACAACTCCAATTGTCTCCGTCTGATACGCATGCCTGCCTCTCGCACTGTCCATGCCAAGTATTTGTGCAGTTTCGCTGTCCATCGCGATCCTGCTGAATCCTACATTGTCGTATTGTTTTCTGCACTACGCCTAGGGCTTAATCCAAATGCCTGCACCATACACTTCCGTTCAGTTGAAAACCATGCCACACCTCCTCATCAAGCAACCGCCTGATGTACCGATGTCTGCCTCCTCGTCAAACTCCGGATCTGCCACTAAGGCAGTCTACTAAGATGCCCACCAAAATGTCTGTTTGCTGGTCTACACCCTGCTCATTGCACAACCATGGCATCCTTCATCTTGAATGCCTAAGTGCCAAATGGAACCCCACCTGGGCACTTGTCTGCCAACGTTCTATTCTGGTTACCACTCTACTGCAGTCGTACAAACTGGGTGCAACTCCACCAGCGAGCCATCATGGAACCTCACTGTCGACCGAACTGTTGCTGGCACCAACACTTGGATGTGTTTCTTCCAAGATGCATCCGCACCAGTTGGGATCACTTCTAGGCGCACCTACCCGGTGCACTGTTGGACACATCATCAAACACGCTGCTGAACACACCTGTGGGTGCACTGTTGAGCGCACCAATCTGGGCACACCTTCTCTGTCGCACCACTGAGCGCACTTACTCATGCACACCATCGGACGTACAAAGAGATGCCTGTCGGAATGCATCCCTCTTGAATGCATTACCAGACACAATTCTGGGCACTGTTTTGGCCACATTTCCTGGGTGCACCTGTCTTGGCACACATCCTGGGTGCACCACTGAAAAAACCGCAGAACAAACGTTTTCCTAAATCCTATAGAAGGAATCAATTGAAATTCGTTGCAACCAAAACATGTCTTCCAAAGTATGTCTGACACCCAACTTGGAGGATCGTCCGCAACCTGAAGTCACACGTTTTCCTTCGGTCTGGCTCCTCACAAAGGGAGTGCATCGGCCGCAGAGCTTCCCCAACTCTTAGCCAAATTTCTTGTTCCTTCGCTACCTTGGATCCTCCTAGCTGCTTGCTTGCCTCCAGCCGTAACCCTTTATATATGTTTGACCATCCGTACGATAGGGGCGTCGCACCCACCTAGCCGACGTGCGAACCAGTTGCTTGGACCGCAAGTCTTCTAGGCACCATCCAACTGACGCCACTTCTAACAACACCTCCTGGGCGTAGTTGTTCCGGTGCACCACCTTGGGCACTAGCTTTGCCGGAGCACCCACTTTGCAACTTTGTTTGCCATATCCGCTAAGAAAATTCCCAATGCATGTTGGGGCTTCATCGCGTGGGTGCCCGGACTGTTTGAGATGCTGTTCCAAGACATTGCACTACACTCGTCCGTCGAGTGTTTCCCATGTTCCATGCGAAGTGTCCAACACTTAGGAATTTTGGCTAAGTGCCCACTTTCGCATGGTCCAAAGGACCATTTCTCCAAGTGTCTTGGGAACCCCAATTTCTGGGCCACGAAAAGCGTCCGTAACATTCTCCCCCACTTAGAGAAGTTTCCATCCCGGCAACGTCTTCACGAACGTTCAATTGTTCATGAAGATTTTGCTGGAACCGTCACCTATAGCTTCAACTCGTTCTAACTGTCGCACCATCCACCTACTTTGGCTTCGGTATTCTGGCACCTTGTTATGTTTCTGTCCATGCTATCCCCCATGACTGAACTAGTTCGATTATGAGTCCAACCATTCTGCCCCTTCATGAGATGAACCGCACAGTTGGTCACACAACCCTCCTCCGCTCTTCGGTCTGCAAATATGCTGAATGTAAGGAAAAGCTAACACTTCACCTCAAAACTGTCCAAGGCACCCAACCCAGCTCCTCGTCAGCCAAGTGTTATGACCTCCAAACATACTTCCGTTTCGGTGCTTGACCACTTTTCTTCCGCAACCGATCTCCTTCCCTCACGTTTTCTTCCTGAACACCCATCCTTGAGAAGACAAGGCAGCCCTTCTTGCCTTAAACAAAGACAAAAATTTTCTGACTTCTGTCATCCGTAGCTACTTCCGCAATTTTTCCATGTCGTTAGCCTTGAAGAACACTTTGTTGTAGCCCTGCTTCTCACCAGAGAAGACTTCCCATGCCAGACCTATTTGCAACCAAGTACCACACGCTTCATTTCCTTTCATGCTGCTACTTCACGGTTACTCGCTACTGCTGCTCATCATGCTAAGTCATGATGCTCCGCACCACAGTGGAAATATTCAGGCCTTCCAACTCTCATAAGTCATCTCCAAACGACTCGTGATGTTTTGTCGCACGTCCATCTCCTAGCTGCTCTAAAAACATGTTGCAAATCCCAATGAGTTCTGCCACAACACTCGCAACCAGTTCCGTTTTGCAATGAGCTTCCTCCATCCGCAACACCTCGCACCTTTGGAGTTTTTGGGAAAGTCACTTGACTTAACCACTTTTGCTGAAACATTGCTATCTAGCCAGCAACATTCCACACACCCATCACACTCCCAACAAGTATGCAACACATCAAACCAACATCTTGATGAACTGCGCTCCTTGGATTCCTGTGGTCACTATTTCCTCGCACTTGCGTTGAGAATGAGCACCTCCTCACCTCTTGTCTTACAAGCATTGAGAATGAACATTGCCACTGCCAACCTTCCCTCTCACACGCGTTGAGTATGGGGGTATCCCATCGTTCAATGGCCGCTTCCCACCTTCCGCCTTACCAGTGCATCAAACAAATCCGCATCACCAACGAATCTCGCCATCATTTTTCTGTTGTTCTGCACACTTTTCCCAAGTATGCTTGCGAATGAAACCCTTGTGGGAACCCATCTTCACGACTTCCACGTCCTAATGCTTCAACCTTTGCTGTAACACATATAAGGTGTGGTTTCCTATAGGTTCGCACGACACCAACACTTTTCCAAACTCATCACTTTCATAAGCCTTTGTCAACTTCCTGACTCGGCAGCTACTCCTACAACTTCGAAAGTCCAAGTGTCTTATTCACACCGTACCGCTGTTGTGCACCTCCTATAATCAAACGAACTACTTATGTGGTTCCCCTCCGTTTTCCCAGCGCTTCTGTGCACTAGCAGCTCTAGCCTTCCACGCAAGTTCTGGAAACTTCAACACTCTTCAACGTGAGTTTTAATTTCTCCCCATAGAAGCACTTCCTTCATCCCGGATGCCAACACCCAAGATGTTGCTACACTACTAGTTAGGCACTGCCCAACTTTCACAACCTCATCAACCACCGCAATCATGATACCATCCTTCAAACAAATGGTGAAGAGCCTAGCTTTCCAACAAGCTATTGCTCCGGTATGCATCAACCTCTTCATCAAAAGGGCTTTGATATGTTCACAAGATCAGTGGTGAGGAGCCCATTTTCTGAACTCTGATACCAATTGTCACAGCCACACTTTTTCGCTAGTCACCAGCATCCAAATGTGGTTTGCGGCACTTCCTGAATGCTAACCGAGGGCATTTCCATCTTGGAAGCATTCTGACAGACTATGCCTAACCTGTGGAAATACCTACTCTTACCTCCTGAATTTCTATACTTAGTCAATTTTCCATTTTACATGTGCAACCACAAAACCAACCAAGTACAAGAGATAAGAATATATGTGGGAGGCACCCCTAAAACGGAGTATCCTAATACCCATGAGAATACTTGTTACAATGACGGAGGATGCCACAAACACTTGGAAAGTCATCTGGGAGTGAGTCGAACCGAAAACACCCCAAAATACAATCAAGCCACAACTCCAATTGTCTCCATTACATATGCATGCCTGCCTCTCACACTGTACATGCCAAGTATCTCTGCAACGTCATTGTCCGTTGTGATCCTGCTGAAGCCTGCACTGTCACATTGTAGTCTGCACTACGCCCAGGGCTTACTCCAAATTCCTACACCATGCACTTCTGTTTAGCTAAAATCCATGCTAAGCCTCCTCATCAAGGAACTTCCTGAAGTGCCGAAGTCTGCCTCCTAGATGAACTCTGGATCTGCCACTAAGGCAAGCTATTAAGATGCACACCAAAATGTCCGTTCGTTGGTCGCCACCCTGCTTGGTGCACAACCATTGCATCCTTCATCTTGAATGCCTAAGTGTTGAACAACACCCCACCTGGGCACATGTCTGCCAATGTGCTATTATGGTTAGCACTCTGCCGCAGCCGCACAAACTGCGCGCAACTCCACCAGCAAGCCATCCTCGAACCGCACTGTCAAGCGAACTATTGCCGGCACCAACACTTGGATTTGTTTCTGCCAAGAGGCATTTGCACCACTTGGGCACACTTATGGGCGCACCTTCTCAACGCATTGCTGAATGTGTCTGTCAAACGCGCTGCTTAACACACCTGCGGGCACAGTGTTGAGCGCACCAATCTGGGCGCAATTCTGGGCATACCTGCCTGGGTGCACCTTCTCGATCGCACCACTGAGCACACTTCTGGGTGCAGTTACTCACGCACACCATCGGACGCCCGTCGGAACGTATCCCTCTTGAATGTGTTACCAGACTCACTTTTGGGCACTGTTCTGGCGCACTTGTCTGGGTGCACATCCTGGGTGCACCATTGAATGAACAATAGAACGCACGTCTGCGTGGATCCTGCGGAATGCATCAACCGATATCCACTGCAACCTAAACCCATCTTCCCAAGTCTTCCTTCCGCACGACTTGGAGGATCGTCCACAACCTCAAGTGGCACGTTTTCCTTCGGTCGGTTGCCTCCCAAAGGGAGTGTGTCGACCGCAGAGCTACCCAAACACTTAGCCGAATTTCTTGTTCTTTCGCTTCCTTGGCTCCTCCTGGATGCTTGATTGCCTCCATCGGCAACCCTTTATATATGTTTGACCATCCGCACGATAGGGGCATCGCACCCACCTAGATGACGTGCCAACTCGTTGCTTGGACCGCAAGTCTTCTGGGTGCCATCCAACTGACGCCACTTCTAATCACACCTCTTGGGTGCAGTTGTGATGGTGTGCTACCTTGGGAACCGGATTTGCCGGAGCACCCACTTTGCAACTATGTTTGTCGTATCCGCTAAGCAAACTCCCAACACACGTTGGAGCTTCATCGCATGGGTGCCCGGACTGTTGGAGTTACCATGCCAAGGCGCTCCACTACACCCGTCCATCGAGTGTTTCCTGCGTTCCATGCAAAGTGTCCAACACTTAGGAATTTTGGCTAAGTGCCCACTTCCGCATGGTCCAAAGGGCTGTTTCTCCAAGTGTCTTGGGAACCCCAAGTTTTTGGCCACAGAAAGCATCTGTGAGGATCTAACTAAACTATCTTACCTATCTATGCAAAACAATAACATATCAAGAATAAGTACATAAAGAGAACAAGAGAAAAAAATATACCATATATACGTGGTTCACCCGATTGGGCTACGTCCATGGGAAGGTAGTCTTCTATTATCTCCAAAATATCTCCTCCAAGCTTACAAAGAGCAATGCCAATAACCCCAATACAAAATAGAAATATCATGAATATATGATCCACAATGAATGATCCACACTGGATGAATGGATGATTCACGAATGAATGAATGTGAAAGACTCCCTTGATTCTATTATATAGCAAGAGATGAGGAGGAATTACTCTCACATATTACATGTGGGATAATATAATTCTTCATAATAACATCTCTGTATATAATAATGAATATCAAGTGTATATTTTACCATAATGAATATGGGATAAATGTATTACTCTTTTACATAAGAATGTGGATATCTTTCGACATAATACAAAGACATTATTACCTTCCAAGGAATATAAAATATTCCAACATCTCTCCGTATGTAAAGCTACTTAAAACAACTTCAAAGACAATTGAACTTTAAATATGATCTTTTTTATTTTTATATGAGTAGTCTATCTATTCTACGTTTTGGACTTTATGGTAGGATTTTGTTGGAATCCGATAAATTTGTTTTCAGTAAAATCTAAATTTAGAAGTGTTTAAATTGTGTTTTTGAAAACGTAGAATATTTAGATTAAACCCTTTTATATTATGTTACTTTATGATATATATTTATGAATGTAGCAATTTTTTATTATGTTATTTGGTTTAGTATTATCCTACCTACCGATAGGCCATGTATATAGGGATCGATTTGCGTTGACCAACAAATAGTTATTGTGTTGACCTAAAAATATTTCATAATTTCCAAAGTCTTACACTAAGCAATGCATTTTTTTATTTTCAAAAATATTTGAATGACATTTTTTAGAACGCCATTGGTTAACAATTTGAGTTTCTTATTGTAGGTTGACGACACAATTCTCAGTTCCCCCACCATGCATTTAATATATTGAATTTAGTGCACCGCCTACACTGCCCCTCAAACATTCCTACACCGTCTCAAACAGAACTTTGAATTTAGTGCACCTCCTACAAATCCCCTCAAACATTCTTTCACCATATCAAACATTCCCACACCATTCCTTTCTGCACCATCTCAAACATTCCTACTCCATTACTACAATGCATTCTACACCATCTCAAACATTCGGTTCCTATACAACCTAGACCACCGCTTAGTTGCTCACCAAAACTACTATGATCCATTTCCCCATCACGTAGCACCGTTGTAGCTAGTTTTTCCAATAACTACATTGCAATTGCAACTCAACTTATACAATCCATTTCCCTCATCCCACGACACCCTTGTAGCGAGCTCCGCCAACAACAACACTGCAATTACTATTTTTTTGGTAGCATCTACAAAGATCTGAGGATTCAAAGAGTTATTGCAATGGGATTTCTCCACCTCCAGCCATTTCCTTAGTCATATTCAAGGTAAATAAGGCCTGAAATATTGCATTTAAAGGATGAAATATTGATTAACAGTTGGGTGAAAACATGAAGTTGGAAAACACTTTTGCTTGTTTTTTGACAAAACAAACTGCAAAATTTAATGTTTTTCAATGTCAACCCCTTCAAACCCATATCTCGCTTAGGAATTTCACCTTGAAGTAAACACACAAGTTTTAGAGAATTGAATTAGCTACATACTCATATTTAAAAAAAAAAATTATCGACATACAGTGGGGCAAATTTGATGTCCACTAACGAAATATACTTTAAAATTTTAAGTATGAATAATGAGTGACCTGTGTGACCCACATTTTTATTAGAGATAGTAATTCATTTTAGGGAAACAAAATTTATACTCATAATCTACACAGATTGCACTTGTGCATGGACTATATGTTGAAAATTTTCAGACTTATACACTAATTTTTATTATTTATCGAAATAACATATGTACAAAAAATGGTGCCTTATCGACACATGTTTTTGTCTTCGCATTGTCTTTCAAATGTGACTCTTATAAAACAAACTAAAACCGTGCTTTTGAAGAGTACATTGCAAGGAATATCCTTGTGAGATTTTATATTTTTTTGGCTTCGTCATTGTGATGATATTGAATTTTCATTGTGAATGATTTTTAAGTCACTAAAATTTTTAATGATAAAGCTTAGAAAACAAATAGTAAAAAATAGAAATCCTAAATGAAATTCATTTTTTTTTACATTATGAGAAAGTAGATTGAATGATGAATCTACTAGTATAAACTCTGACACGTAATTCTCATGTTTGGTAGTGTTTCCACCTTGTTAAAGTGACACATTTATGAATACTGCAGAAATGGTGTTGGAATTGTTGACCAGAAACTCTCCACCGAGAAAATGTCTCGATCAAGAAATTTAAAATATCTTGGGCGAGAGTTATTCCCGCTCTAAAATTAACCCAGCGTTAGTTAAAATGCTCGGCCGGAAGTTATTTTAAACTCTCATCCAAAAGTTTAAAACATTTCTCGGCCGAGAGTTTTGTCACATAATGCCCCGAGAATATTTTAGGGGCTGACACATTAAATGCTCGTGATTCCGATGGGATTCAACAATTGCTCGGCCGAGAGTTGTATATATAATCTCTCAGCCAAGATAGTTTTCCACAATTTCGCAATTGAGAATCTTTTTCTATGCTTTTTTCAGCCGAGAGTTCGCATATCCAAGTTCATATTTCAGCCGAGTGTTCACATTATCCAAGTTCACATATTTTAAGGGCATAAAAACACAAGGACATTTCATAAGGCCACAAAGACATTTTTCTTAACAAGGTATTTTCTTTATAAAGTATAAGAACATTTTTCTTTATAAAGTATTTTCTTTATAAGAGCATAAGGACATTTTTTCTTATAAGGTGTTTTCTTTATATGGGCATAATGACATTTTTCTTTATAAAGTATTTTCTTTATAAGGGCATAAGAACATTTTTTGTTATAAGGTATTTTCTTTATATGGGCATAAGGACATTTTTATGTATAAGGGCATAAGTACATTTTTCCTTACAAGGTATTTTCTTTATATGGGCATAAGGATATTTTTCTTTATAAGGGCATAAGTACATTTTTCCTTATAAGGTATTTTCTTTATATGGGCATAAGGAAAAATTTCTTTATAAGGGAATAAGTACATTTGTTTTATATAAGAGACATTTGTGTTGGAATATTAGTCAATACTTAGAGGGGGGGAGTGAATCAATATTGTTAACTTTTTACTATTTTAAACCACTTATTTAAACTTAATCAAAACATGGAATCAACAAGATACACATAACACATATTTTTATCGTGGAAGCCCAATTCGGAAAACCAACAATTCTTTCTATACTGCAAAATTATATTTACAATAATTTTATTCCTGGTACTACAGACAAGGATGCTATGACACCCTGGTTTCTTCCTGCTACTACAGACAAGGAGGCTACTACACCCTGGTTTCTTCCTGCTACTATAGACAAGGATGCTACAACACCCTATTTACCAGTTACTATTGGAAGGAGGCTACAACCCCCTTGCAGGCCTGTAGCCTACCCTAGCACCACCTTGCCACCCTAGTCTGATTCTTATCAGTCTTCCATATCTTAAATACTGTCAATTTCTTCACTTTGCTGATTTTTGTCTTATCATGCTGCTGCATAGATCTGGACCGCATACAGCTTCAGTTCTTCTCCTTTATACTCTATCTTATATTTTGCACTTCTTCATCTTGAATGTGCACTCAACCAGGTCTCTTCCTATGGTCTTCAATGTTGCTTTATATATGCATTTTATAACCTAACAGACACTTCAGTTTCTATTCATTATTGAACCTTCAATCTCAACATCAGAGACACCACTTCTTCTTCAGAATTTTGTTTATATCTTCTACATTTTAAGACATTGCATCTTTTTAAAATAGGCTCATGACCTTTCACCTTCACACCTCTTCAAATCTATGATAGATTATTCTTTAATCTGTAATTCTGTTTATTACAAAATTCAATCAATTAATTAACTAAACATTTTGCTCATCCTTCAGGCCTGCGGGATTCTATCATCTTCAAGAATGTAGGGTTCTTCTCCCATGGCTACCCTTCAATCCTGTGAGCTTTCTCTCACGCCTATGAGCTTCTTTCCTCCTTTGCGAGCTCCCTGCAGGTTTCCTCACACAGTATTACCTTCTGCATGCATATTTATCCCCTTTCGGACATCCCTAAGCCCTTGTGGGCTTCCTTTATCCCCTTTGCGGGCATATTAAGCCCCTATGGTCTTAATCCTAGCCCCTGCGGGAATCCTTAGCCCTCTTTGGGCTTACCCTTACCTCCTACAGGCATCCCCTTAGACCTTGCGGGCATCACATAGCCCCTGTGGGATTTAAATAATCCCCCTTGCGGGCATTCTTAACCCTTTCCCCTTTTTCAACACTTAACCATTTTTTTGTTCTTTAATATGCAAAATAGTATTTTTCTTACTTTTTGGAAGATTCATTTTTTGCATATATGACCATCATAATGCAAACTGAAAGTACGGATGGATAGCCATCTCAACAAGGATCATATTCATGTCACCTTTTGAACTTTTTGATACACACCCATCATCTGGTGGGAATTTGAAAATAGGCTTCCAAACTGTTTTAATTCCACACTTAGACAAAATTGTCTTTAACATGTAAAACACTTTTTTCTTCATTTTGGCAGATTGATTTTTCCCTCATGTGATCACCATAAAGAAAAATACAAGCATGACTGGATAACTGCTTCAATGATGAACAAGATCATGTCAATTGATGACCTAATTTACACACACCCAACATCTGGCAGGCATTTGAAAGTGGTCTTCCAAACTGTTGATTTGACACTTAGACAAATTTCTTCAAACCCTAGGTCACCAAGGTGTTCTTATTTTTTCATCAAATTTGGAATGTGAGACATCCAATGGATAGGTAACAACTAGAGGATTCTATACAAGACAATTTCACCCCTTGAAACCTCTTTCTCTCTCCTCGGAGGGAATTTTACTGAAGTAGTGCAAATCTGGTTGGAAAACACTTTTGGCAGATCCATATCTTTCTCCTCATAGACTCTTTGGACCATCTAAGACCATGGTTGGATGCACCAACAAACATACTAGAGATCCATACTCTCAAAATGATTTAAGATATCAACCACAAGAGATGGAGGGCATTTTGCTGAGGTCACTTAGTCAGTTTTAGGACACCTCACCGAGCACAAAAAAATTTGTTTCACCTTCAGACTCATATTCATTTTCCCTAGGCGGGCATTTTACTGAACTTGGTGCAAAACTGCCTAAAACCCTATTTTGGAAGATCCATAACTTCTTCCTCAGGCACTTTCAAGTCAATGTGAAGACATGGTTAGGAAGACAAAACACCCATCTACAATATGACCATATGGTGCGGGCATTTTATTCAACCCACAAGCTATGGCAGGCATTTCCCTGAGGCCACTTAGGCAGATTTCCTACTTTGGTGTAAAAACAACATGAACCCCTATTTTGGCAGGCTGTTAATTTTGTCATCAAACACTTTCTGTGAAAACTAAGACTATGGAGAGATAGACTTCTTGACAAGATAGAGCATGGTATTTTTAGATGATTTTTATCATTCACCCATTAGGTCGGTGGGCATTTTCCCAAGGCCACCTGAGCCAGTTTTCCGACACGTCATTTTTAAGACTTTCTCCAAAGTTTATCCTCAAACCCTATTTTGGCAGATCCATAACTTCTTCCTCAGGCACTTTCAATTCAATGTGAAGTCATGGTCAGGTAGAAAAAACAACCATCTACAAGATGACCATATGGTGCCGGAATTTTCTTCCACCCACAAGCTATGGTGGGCATTTCCCTGAGGCTACTTAGGCAGATTTGCTACTTTGGTGTAAAAACAACTTGAACCCCTACTTTGGTAGGCTGTTAATTTTGTCATCAAACACCTTCTGTGAAAAATAAGACTATGGAGAGATAGCCTTCTAATTTCATGGTTGCTCGTAAAGCAATTCTAACAAGGGTTGTGGCAAAAAACACTGTCACCAGTCGTTTGTTCTCTACGACTGCAAGAATTTTAAAAACATCAAGAAAAAGTTTATGTAAGCATAAAAACTTTAGGGTTCAGTTAGATGAGGATGATGAAGTTGCATGTTGGGGTGTTATCTGTAGGCAACCTTATCAAGATAGAATTCCAGATAATGTGAGGGATAGGGTGAGTTTTGAAATTTAAACTCTCGTGTCTTACCAAATGATAAGGATGTTGTGCGGCGTCGTATATCGAAAGGAACTATGAAAATCATGCCAAACACATAACATAGATCACTCAAGTGGAAATGTTGAAAACTTTTATGGAGAGTAATGTTGATGTGAAGATTTCCATTAGCACATTTGTGAAGCTTAAACCATGGTATGTCAGGCCCATCGTTGTTTGCGACACATATTGTTGCCGATTCCATGTAGAATTCGAATTATATTATGAGACATTTCTAAATTTTGGCATGCAGTGTTGGCCAAATAACCCCCCTCCTTCGAGTGTTCGTGAATTTGTATCTAAAATATTATGTGCACGAGAGAATGATCAAGTATTCTATAAGAAACAATGCATCGGAGGTACAAAATGTGAAAAATGTTCTGATTTGGCCCTTTTTAATGCTAACTACCCAATTGATGCAAATGATCCTCAATTGTCAAATCGCATTATGAAATGGAAGAGATATGATTATGTTGATTATACTCATGTTACAGATTCAATGGCAACATCAAGAAAGCTTAATTTAGTTGAAAGTGATATTTCTTTGACAGATTTTATGAATTTGTTCAGCGATCAAATATATAAATATATCAAGCACTCTCACCCAACACGATGGAGAGACTTACAGTTCAATCAATCACGAGATGTATTTCCAAAATGAACAATATTATCCATTGTTGATTTTGCTGAAAATTACACTTTCACTCCGCAAAAGGAGATACAGAGTGAGTATTATCATTCAGATCAGGTATCTATACTTGTGCATATTATGTATAGACATGCAGAGCTTGATGTCGATGGTTTTGATAGCAATGAAAATAATAATGAAGTGATTAAGGAGTATCATTTCTACATCAGTGATGATTGTACACATGATACATGTTTTTTCCAGCATTGTTTTGGTATGCTTTATAAAGAATTATCAAGACAAAGGGTCACTTTTAAAGAACATTGGGTGTGGTCAGATGGTTGTGCTGGTCAGTTTAAATTGGCACGATCATTCTTATGGTTGTCTCTCCTTCATAGAAACATAGATGTTCGCCACACATGGAGATTTTTTGAAACAAGACATGGAAAAGGACAACATGATAGTGCTGGGGCCTGCGTGAAATGTGCACTTAGGAGATATCAAATGAATCACTCTGCTTCTCGCCTTGCAAATTCAAACGATGTTGTTAATTGGTGCAAATAAAATTTGGGCCATGAATTAAATGAAAGGATGGGTAATGTGAGAAGGTTTTTCAGGAATATTGCAATGGGCGATGTTGATAGATCAATGCCACATAATTGTACTGCAAACCTGAAAACAAGGGGCTTACATTCCATTAGGAGTAAGAAGATGGAAAATATACACGCAATCGAGAAACGAAAGTACTCTTGCTTCTGTCTTGCATGTATTGATGATGTAGAGTCTTTGGATGAGTGTCAAAACCAAACTATTTTTTTTTTGAAACCATGCAGACACCAAGAATTCACACCATTTCCCCCATTTGGAAATATCAGCGATGTAGAGTGCGACAATGAAGCGGTTGTGATTGAAAAAGATTATGATCGTGTTTCTGATTTGGTTAGATAAGGTGATGTATTTGTTGTCATTGCACTGGTAGATAATCCATAAAAAGTGCATTATTACTTATTGAGATGCACTAGGTCAAAAAGTACATTGATGCAAGAATTTAAAGAGTCGTCAAATTATACGTATGCAGTGGGTTCAATGGTTTTAATGGGACATTTCTTTGTAGAAGTAAGGAAATGTAAAGACCATATTATTTTTCAAGACTATGATTCAGATGTTATATGTGCTCAATACAGTCATTTGGTCATATCATCCCGGTTGCAGTTGAAGGTAATGAAGAGTAGGAAAAATTCCAAGCATCGACAATGGAAATTGTCGATAGAAGATCATAATGCCATTATTGAAAATATGCCACTGGCACATTTCATATGAATCAAGAACACATCAAGGTTGACGAATTTTTTCTTTGATTCTAGGGTGGGTGGGTGGGGGGGGGGGAATGAGCTTCCACCTTCACGTGGTTGGCCTCGTCAGTAGAGAATATATATAATTCTCAAAACTAAGAGAAGCTCTTTTTAACAACATATCCAATGATAACTCAAGTCTCATATTGAACTTGTAACTTCACCATTATATGACAATGATCACATTAATGAATCTTCTCTTTATATGTTTTTTCATTAAAACAAATAAAACTCAAATCACAAATTAGCAAGAATTCTTTTGCAAAGCAAGATAAAGTAAAAATGGACACACAAAACACTTGAACAATTTTGAACAAATATATGTTTTATATATGCTTGGCCAACATTCATATTATGTTTTATTAATTAAAAAAATATGTGTTTCCAATGCCCTTATATACCATTATGACAATATTATTCAATAATATGAATTCATGAAGTTCTTGTTTCAAGTGGCCTTATCTACCAATACCATGTTCTTATTCTATAATATGAATTCATGAAGTTTTATTTTCTATTGACCTCATTTACCAGGCCAATATTATTATTCTATAATATGTATTCATGAAATATTTTTCCATGGGAATTACCTTTGTACACCATTATTTTTTTTCACACACGTCAAATGGAAACCCCACTTGGGCCATATCAAAGAATGTATTGCGAGAGACTATTACAATGTGGTTGCAAGAATTTTACCAATCTGTTAATTTCCTTCTAGTGCCACATGGAAGTCTTTATACTTTCTTGTTGATGATTCCCCTCATAGATATTTTATCAATAAGGTGTGTACTCTTAGTTTGTTTTTAATTCCCTTATTTCTTTGTGTATTTAATGTCCGTTTTTCATGTAAATATTATTCATCCACAATGATGTTTTGAATTTTCCAATAATTATTTGTCTAGCATGTGCATCAATTTTTGCTAAAGAAACTAACAAAGTATGTTCCTAACACTATAAGAGAGATATATAAGTGTCTAACTTCCTAGGGAACATACTGTTCCTTTCATTGTGAAGTAAGGATGCCATTATAAAATTGCTTGAGTTTGATGAAAAGTCATCCAAGCAAATTGAATTCATTAGTTATTTCAAATAAGAGTAGGAGTTCCATCTATGTGAGTAAATTACTCACAATAGTTGATGGTGCTATAGCTATCATTATTGATTTATATACAATGAAAGTTCAAACCAAGAAACAAAATCTTTCATTGATTCAAACAATAATCACATCAAACACACTAGTGCCTTAGAGAAATGAGTGTTCAATATCAATTCCATGTTTCTATGTGTTGGTAATTAATATATGTAAAAGTTAATTTTAAAAAAAATAAATGTTGATTCTAGCATTATCTAAATTGTAACGAATATCATGGATTTGATGCAAATGTTATTTAAATTTTACAATGCCTCTTCCCACATAAATCATTTTCTTATTGGGAAACTTAAAATGAAAGTACATTCCCGCTATATGTTTCCTGAGTTTATGAAAGAAAACAAAGTTTCTTGAAATTTTTTGGTGGGTGACATATGCAATATTGCATGGGATAGTCACTTCATATACCAAATATTAACATTATTTATGACCCTTCCAACCTATACATTATGAGCATCAAGTCACAATCGATTACATTATATGTTTTGAGCAATCCTAAATATGAGATGGTCTTTAAGAAGGAAGAAAAGAGAAATTTATCCATTGACTAGGATAAAAAAACATGTTCAGATATAATAGTTTCAATATGGCTATGTAAGGCCAAGAGAAACCTTACGCAATACTGAGTCGTTTCATCCACAACACTGATCATCACCGATTTTAATAAACACAATCCAAACCGCACAACAATAGTCTACAGACCATAAGATCTTATGCAAAATACATCTTTCTTCTTTTCATCCTCATGATAGAGCATGTAATTGACCAAGTTTGCATGACATAAAGTTAAAAACTATGAACGTTAATGGATACTATAACAATAAATATAGAAAGAATTCCCAAGAAAGAACATTTTCATTGTAGGGACCCTAACCTAGGTCCTCTGTTTCTTTTACATCTCTCAATAAAAATCTGTCTTTTATTATCTACATTTTGTTTCATATTTATGTTTTCTAGTTTCTGTTGTTTCTATTGGCTGTAAAAAAAGACAGTATTTATAGTTTCAAAATAAATATATATCTACTAGTTATTGTTCTAACATCAAATGCAGGTTTTCATTCTCAGCAGCATACATATAAGCATGTGATTTACCATACTAATCTCTTAAGTTACATGATATTACATAAGTAAAATTTACAGAGTTAAATTCCATTTATACCTGACTGAAAAATACCTATATATAGCTAGTAGATCCACCCTTGTTGTTGTTCCTTTTGTTGTTCCCTTTTGTTAATTGCCTTGCTGTTTCCCTTAGTTGTTTCCTGCAACAAAAAAACTTCCCCAAAACTATGAAACTCAACCAGCCCAAAACAATTTTGCCACCCTGCCAACTGGCGAGGTCTTGTCGACCACCCAGCTCCAAAGGTACCCCTTTGGACCCCCGATCCCAAACCGAGTACAAGCCAACCTGTTATATCCCTTCAGAAATCTCCAACAAGAAACCCCCTTTCAACTCTGCTTTGAAAATTCTCTCTCTTCTCTCCAAAACTTCTCCCAAAATATCTAAGGTAAAAGAGATGCCCCCTCTTCTTCCTCTCTTCTCCATCTTATCCCATATTTGCCGAATCTTCCCCTCCACCATTAATGCCTTATCCTAAACTTAAATGCCTCAACCCCCATCAATTCATAATTAATAATTTATTTTAATGTATGGGCCCCCATTAATTTATAATTAATATTTTTATTTTAATGTATGGGTTGGGGTCACCCACCAACCACAAGTTTCCCATTAAATACGAACTTATCCTCATTAATACCATTCTTCATTCGTTGACCAATACAACACACAAATTCATATTTTAATTAATAATGTTTACTTATAAATCTCAAGCATATTTTAACATATTAATTTAACACCACATCCTAATTAATCATAATTAACCCTAATTAATTGTGATTAACCTAATAATCATTCATGACACTGTTACCATTCAACATTACTCTCTTAATTACATTTAACTTGATTAATAAATTCTACTAAAGATAAGAATAGCCTAATTAACCTTAACTATCACTATTAACACATAATGAACATTAGTAAACCATAATTAACATTATTCCAAATTATTAACATTAATCCACAATAATTAATCATTAATCAACTTTATTAACATTAATCGACTTTATTAACCTTAATCGACAATAACTAACATTAATCTACATTTTTAACATTAATAATCATTATTAACCTTCATCGACATTTTTAACATCAATCAACAATAATTAACTATTACTCAACAATAATTAACATGTTATTCAGCAATATTTCACGCAATTCATAAATATGTAGGCGAGTTATGTAAGCGTAGCTACTGCTTACATACCTCGCGTAAGTACACTAACCGTAATAATTCACACACACATCAATCATAATCATGAAACTTGTTGTTCACTGACACAAGTTTTAAACGTAGTTTGCAAGGTACAATCCATTAACTAACTGAAATCTTATTAAGTTACGACAATTCATACATTACTAAGTTACGACACATACTCAATCAAGGGTTTTACACACATACAATTAGATCTTGTTTTCACCCCTACTTCAAGCTACACCTATCTACCTACATCACCACTAACTTCCACATCCTATCCTTTCCTCTGTTGGACTACCCTGAAATGTCAATCCATGATCAGTTTCATCTAGAACCCGTAAGCGGAAGTGTCGACTACATCGACCAAGCTTCCCCAGCAGGAAACCACCAGTCATCATCACACACCTTGGGGAGCGCACCGTAGCACAACCCTCCCATGACTCTGGGTTTCGGGGATAAACATTGGGTAAAGCCTTGTTGTTGCAACAACATCCCCCCCAAAATTTTGTACATATTGGGGCCCCTCCTTTTACTTTTTTCTAGAAAGACTGCCTAAAGAAGTTAATTCTCCTTTTAACTTAGTTTTTGTTTTCAACTGAGGAACCTGTTTAAAAAATTGAAGTTTTTCTTCTAAGTTAAAATTTTCATTTCTCTCCTGAAACTGCGGAAGGAATTTTCGTTTCTCTCCCGAAACTGCCGAAGGAATTTTCATTTCTCTCCCAACACCGCGGAAGGAATTTTCATTTCTCTCCCGAAACTGCAGAAGGAATTTTCATTTCTCTCCCGAAATTGCGGAAGCAATTTTCATTTCTCTCCCGAAACTGCGGAAGGCAATTTTCATTTCTCTCCCGAAACTGCGAAAGAAACTTACATTTCTCTCGAAATTGCAAAAGGAATTTAAGAAAAAAAAAAACTCTCCCGAAACTGTGGAAGGAATTTACATGTCTCTCTCGAAATTGCGGAAGAAATTTAAAAAAATTCTCCCGACACCGCGGAAAGACTTTACATGTCTCTCTTGAAATTGTGGAAGAATTCATGATTCTCTCTCGACACCGTGGAAAGACTTAACGTTACTCAATGAAATAGCAAAAGCACTTAGCATTTTTTGGAAGAACTTAAAATTCTCTTCCGAAACTGCGGAAGAAGTTCAAGTTTCTCTCTCGAAACTGTGGAAGAAGTTCAAGTTTCTCTCTCGAAATTGCGGAAGGAACTTTCGTTCCTCTCCCGAAACTGCGGAAGAAGTTCGAGTTTCTCTCCCGAAACTGCGAAAGGAACTTTCGTTTCTCTCCCGACACTGTGGAAGAACTTGAGATTTTCACCCGAAATTGCGGGAGCTTTCGCCAAATGTTGCCGTAGTAATTGTCGATAAAAACTTGAACCAAGTTATTTTCTAAGTTGTGGAAGGACTTTCTGAGTCTTTCCGAAATTGCGGGACGACTTGGAAAAACCAGTCGCGATAAGCTTCTGAGAGACTGTATTTCGAAAAGATTCACAAAGCACTCTCGAAACGCCGAAGCAATTCACCATCTTGTTCCGCAACTGCGGACGAAACTTGTAAGTCCGCCCCGCAACCGACGGTCGTGCTTAAATTCCAATACGGCTTGAAAAGACCACACCGTACAAGCATTAAAACCCCGTTTAAAAAGGCCACCTACCCATTTACATGCCACACGTGTCTAGCTTTATATAAGGGCAGTGGGGTGTCGTTGATCCCATTGTTGGTTTGTTGTTCAAAGAACGCCGTTAGGAAGGCCACGTCGGCTCGCTCTAGCAAAGTGCATCCACCACCGAGTCCACCTCACTCAACCACTGTCTCGTCTCCAGGTAGGCTTTTTAACCGTCATCTTTGTCTCATCTCCACGTCGAGTTAATTTTTGGGTTTTTTCGTTCATAACGTGGTCGATAGACATTGGTCGCATAGGTCATTTTTTGTTTTTTTTTACCGCTTGCCATGGTCCCATAGATTTCTCATTCCTACCAACTAAAAGCCGTAGCCATGACCATCCGAGTTTTTCACTGGCCGCATTCCGATCATTTTCCTACCCTGATTCAAGCTTCATACCAGCTACAGACCGTTTCTCAAGTTTTATTAATGACAGTAGTGGTCGGTTGAGATACTCAACCACTCACCTTTTCGGTTCAGTTAATGAATGTGGAAAACGTTCCTTGTTTCATTGTTTATTCATAGGATTTTTCCACTCCAGGCCAACCCACCATTGACCATTAGAAGTGCTACGATGAAGGGCACCCTCTCTCTAAGGACTAGGAGGGAAGTAGGTTTTTTCCACATCATATGCTTACCTTTTCGGAAGCATTCCAAAAGTTCCTGACTAGGCATTGTCTCCCTAGAATAATCAAGTCTCAGGACCATTTTTCATTTTCTGAAATGATCTATTTTGCTTCCCCAGCATGTAGCTTTATAATTTTGTCTATATTTCTCATTAGCATGTTAAAATTGTCCTTCTCTATGTTACACTCTCATAACATGTTGCAAATTTTTATAATGATTCACATTTGGCTGCTAGCAGGGATAAGCCACGATGCCGAAAGGTGGTAGAAAGAAAACTAAAGTGATGGAACCAGAGCCAGTGCAACTAAGGACTGAAACTGTTTTTCAAGACACTAAGTGTACCATTGGCGTTCCTCCCGAGGTCCGTTGGGGAGATGTTTACCAGATGATCAGGGACCAGGATATCCCAGATGTATTATTGGAATAAGAACAAATCTACCTCAACATCATAACTTCCGGCATAGCTAGGGCTTCTACCCACCCTAAATTTTTCCCATGCTATGAAGTGATCGGGTGGATACTGGAACATGCCAACCCAGAGACAAGAGTGTTGCATGACAGCAAGGGAGAGCCTTTCGCTTCATTCCATCTGGCGTATATTGTTGCAGCCTACAAATTCTCACATCCCCAACAAGCTCTAAGTGATGAATGGTTGGGTAAGATGAATAATATTGAGATGGACAAAAAATTATTGGTCACAGGAAAACACCTGAGGAAGAGAGATAATGATGAATATGATGTTTAGAGCCGAAGACCTCCTTTTAGGTTAATCGCCCTGATGCTATGCAGAATTTTCAGCATGCCCGATGGCACTGTATATAGGATACAGTGGGCCCCCATCATCCACTTCATAGCATTCAATGGAACTGTGTTTGACTGGGCTACTATCCTCTCGGACAATTTGGCATCCACAGTGGCCACTGCAAGAGAAGGTCTGGCCTTAAAAAAGTCAAAATTTTACATGTCTTCCTATCTCATTGACTGCATTTTGGCCAAGCTCTCTTTCCCTAGACTAGGTTGCACATGGGATAAAGCCAACACCCCAGTCTACACTGCTTATAAAATAATGCAGGCTCAAAATTACAGAGCAAGCTATAAGCTCATCTACGAAGAATTCATCATGCCTCTATATGAGCAGATGTTCAAGAAAGAGCCCAATTGTCTATCAGAAAAAGCCATGGACGTCCTGGAAAACTATGGCGATTTTTATTTCTCAAAGCAAGGCACCTACATCAGGATGTTTGGAGGTACTAAAGCGCCATACATTTTGCCAAAATACGTTATTGATTATGTAGTCCTCAAGGAAGCAATCAGACAAATTTTCCTTGATGGAATAGGAGGGGTGCTTAAAAAGCAACATAAGGCTTCTTTCCCTCCTTTTCCATTCTGCATAGGAGCCTACAAATTCTCAGGGGTTGCATCAGCTGA
This sequence comes from Larix kaempferi, assembly GCA_027924585.1. Classification (NCBI taxonomy): domain Eukaryota; kingdom Viridiplantae; phylum Streptophyta; class Pinopsida; order Pinales; family Pinaceae; genus Larix; species Larix kaempferi. The sequence goes on from BSBM01000827.1 coordinate 3,214,116, forward strand.
GGAATTCGTTCAAGAGCTGAAATCTTTCCACTTCGGTGAAATGATCTTCCATAGAAATGATAGGCGGACCAAGGTTGCCAAGCATTGCAAAGAAGTTTATGTTCATTTTGAATATGCTCATTACTATGATGCCGAGGAATAAGTGTTCAGAGGCATCAGCAACATGACTGAGTTGCATATTTGTCGTCAAGGCAGTGGAGCAAGCTCTAGCTCTGCCCCAACCCGGAAAGCCAGTCTGTAGAAAGAGAGAGAAGTAGCTGATGCCCTAGCTCGAGAAGAACAAAGATTGAAAGAGGAAGCAAGGTTGCAGAGAGAAGCTGAGGAAGCAAGGTTGGAGAGAGAAGTTGAGGAAGCAAGGTTGCAACAAGAAGTAGAAGATGCACGGCTGCAACAAGAAGCTGAAGATGCAAGGTTGCAGAAGGAAGCAAAAGATCAAGAGCAAAGGGAAGAAAGTGAAAATTAGCAGCAAGCTGAAGAGGAACAAAAGGAGGAAGAAGAACTTAAGACCGATGACGATGCCCAGGCAGGTGGCTCTAGAACCCAAGATATGGAAACAGACATATCTCAAGGAGGTGTTCCCGACACCCAAAATGTGGAGGAAGACATATCTCAAGCAGGTGTTCCCGGCACCCAAAATGTGGAGGCAGACATATCTCAAGCAAGTGTTCCCGGTACCCAAAATGTGGAAACAGACACGTCTCAAGTAGTACATACCCCACCCATAGAAGCAGAGTTACATGTAATAGACCTCCCAATCATCCCTTACACTCCATCAGAAGATCATACTGTGTCTCGATGGGATGAATTTGTGTATGACAAGAAGAGGAAGGCGGTAGTCTTGAAATCGGAAGAGAGGATAAAGAGACTCTTCCAAGAAGATATTGTTACCTGGCGGGAGACCATGGTGATGTAAAACACAAATAAGGCTCCCATAGCCATGGCATCCGCCGCTGTGTTAGCAGCAAAAGAAACATAGGACAATGTGGTCGATATGGTTAGAGAATTTGAGTCAACAAAGAGGAGAGCTCGCATGTTGCAACATACTATGGCTAATGAGCAGGCTTACAGGGATCTTGTAGTGAATAAATATAATCGCCTATCTGTTGAGCACAAGGAATTGTTAGATAAGTATCGCCATTTAGAAGAAGAAAAGGAACACCTGGCAGTCCAGATGATGGTTCTAGAAGCAGAAAAGAACGATTCTGAAGCTAGAGTTTCTCATTTGCAAGCAGATAAGAAAGTAATGGTTGACCAATTAGAGCACGCAGAAAGCAGAGCAATAGATATGTCTCCCTTTCATGAGTTTTCCTGTGACATTCTGAGACAAATGCACGCCACACAGGAGCTGATCACTGAGGAAGTGTGCAGGCTCAAAGCCATGATGGTTAGATTGAAAGAAGTCAATGCAGAGGCCAATAGGATTAAGGGGAAATATAATCGGGTTAAAGCAAACATCCTGAGCCAGATGGAATGGAGAGAAGGGAAGGTTGATTTCCCCAAGCATCTTCCATTCAAGTTGGTAGATGATTTTAAAGAAGACGTAGCCCTTATGGAATTCTGCAGGAACTGTGGCCTTAAGCTAATGGCTAAAATCCAGGGAACAATGGATAAAAGTAATAACCTGTATCAAAAGATCCATGAAGTACATGATAAGTGTAAAATGAGTTTTCCTCAGTCCCTCAATGAGTTTCGAAGCAAAGAGCAACATTTATCAAACTTGAAGGAAGAGCTAGACATTCAAATAGAATATGTAAAGAAGATTGATGTCCTAGCCACTGATGATCTCCATCTCTACATTGGGTTGTCATCAATATACAGTCACTTGCTTAAAGAAGTCCACCAAGCAACGGTTGTAGAAATTCAGGGTGTTGAAGCAGAACTTGGTAAACATGTGACTTCCTAGAAGATCTTGCTCCCTTCCCCAGCAAATGTGGTTATCAGAGACACTAGTAGCTAGTTCAGTTACATAGCAGAGGAGGAAAAGAAAGCAACAAAAACAAAAGCAGCCAGTCCAAGCACCTCTCTCCCAGCAGGAGCGCCTTCCCAAGGGTGAACACGCTGATCCTAAGGCGTTGTTCCTATTTTTTTTATTTTGGTCTCCCTATGTTTAAAGCGTAGGATCATTGGACAGCTGTCCTTTTCCTTTTTGAGAAATTTTCTGTTTTAAGAAAAGGGCCTTGATTTGTTTATTAAGAGGAAAAGTCTATAGAGGACATGTGTAAAGAGCCAGGTGGCAGCCCAAGAGGCATTTTGTAAAGATATAAATAGAAGTTTAGGGAATAGTGCAAAGGGACTTTTTGCAGGGAAAAGAATTTTCTTAACTTGTACGAGCTATCTTGCACTTGCTTCAAGAAAATGAGATTTACCTAATAAGAGCCTGGAGAGGACATCTTTTGCATGGAAATAGATGTTGGATGCATGCTGGATTATTCTTGTGACTTTCATATTCTACAGTGAGATCTTTCTTTGCTGTCTTGAATTATTTCTCTGTATTGAATGATCTTACTGTTTCTTGTGCAAATAAATTTTCTCCTACATGAGTAATGGAATGTGTTATATGTGAATTGGAAGCTATCTTCTGATATCTAGTGCTTTCTTGCTGTAGATATATCTTTATGATTTAATGGCTGTCTGTTGATCTTTAGATAACTCTTCCAGCACATTACTCATACTTATAATTTTGCTCCTTGCAGGGATACTTTAGGTTTATTTCAGTTTTAAATAAAAATTTGTTTCCAGTTCTACATTTAGATTAAGTAAGCTTAGGAACTTGCATATCATTTTAAACCATAATATAAAAAAGAACGATGGATCGGGCCATAACCGGTGTAATTGAAGCAAATTTCCAAACCTAACGGTTGTCGAAACCGCTAACTGGATGGATTCCCCATACCAAACGGTGGACAATCTAATTGGGATAGTCTACCGGGGAGAATCCCTTTCTGCTTGATGCTGCGATCTTCGGGGCATCAACATTTTTTGGCGCTAGAAGGAGGGCTTGAAAGTGCATGGCCGATAAAGGAAAATCTCCCACTGTCAAAAATGTTACTGAAAACCCACTTAAAAGAGGAATTTCAAACAGCCCAAATATTGAAGTAGCAAACCAAGAAAACCTCGTCTCTGATTCTGAACCTCAAGAAGTATTGTATGTTGTGCCTTTTGCAGAGATAGAAGATTTAAGGAGACATACACGATCTTATGTTAGACAGCTAGGTGGTTTAAACGCAGTAAATTTCCTCCCTAGGAAACGTTCTCCTAGAAAAGAGCGACAATACACCCGTGATTCGATCCTTGTGCAAAATTTTGAAGAGCTTGTGAATTTAACCTTGGAGGAAATTGCAGAACCCCTGAACAAGGTCAATCTTGAAAACCCAGAAAATATTTCAGATCAAGAAAGTCTTGGAGAACTTATTACTCCAAAGAACACTCCATTGAATTCACCATACAAATCTCCACCAGATTCTCCACATAGAGACATGACCGTACCTTCTTGGAGAGCGAGGGGAGCATTGAATCTAGCTGGGCCATTCCATAATCTTCCAAAAAATCTAGAGAAAGTCTTGCCTAAATTCGACCCAGGGAAAGCCATTTCGGTTGAAGATCATCTCAATAGTTTTTATTTAGCTCTGAATATTTTAGATGTACAACATGAAGATGTAGTTTGTAGGCTTTTTCCATACACTTTTGAGCCGAAAGTATCATCCTGGTATTTTAGCTTACAACCTAGCTTGATCTCAAGTTGGGATGAATTTGAAAAATGTTTCTTAAAGAAATATGGAATCCAAAAAACTGTAGCTACGCTTATGAAAGAATTATTGTCCATGAGAATGGAAAAGAAAGAAAAGGTTTAAGACTTTAACCAAAGGTTCACAACACTCTTAAATAATTTCAGTGAAGCAAATAAAAATGCAGAGGAATCTATGGTTGAATATTATACAACAGCTCTTGAAGGACCCATAGCAATGTTCATTAAAAGATCGAAGAAAACCACCCTGATAGAGAATTTCGAAGAAGCTAGAAAGGTGGAAGAAGAAGCGGATAGCATTGATAAACATGCCTTAGATACAGAAACAAAACCAACAGTCAGTAAAAAAAACTTGTTGCTCACCAGAGGTAAAGAAGAATCATCAACAGACATGGAGAATGTAGTTAAGATGATGCAGAAGTTGTCCAACAAAATTGTAGATCTCGAAAAGGATAAGGCTACTAGTACATCTAGGAAACCTTTCAAGCCGTTTTACAAAAAGAGGGAAGATAGCGATCAACCTCATCCACCCATGAATACTTCCCCTGTTTTAAACCTAAATGAAATAGAGATGGAAAAATTCTGCACCTTTCATCAAGAACCGCATTCGGAGAAGAGCTTCCCACAATGGATTAACTCTATGAGTTTAGTCATGAACCAAATGTTGGATTCATGGATTCCAGATCAAGATGATCCTCTAGAGGAATCGATCCCTAAATTAGAAGAACCACCTCCGGACACCACTATGGTGCTATGGGATTGGATACCTTTAACTGAATTAGTAGAAGAAGATCCCATAGAAAGCTCTCTCTTTGCTGTGAACATTAATACTCATAGTAAAGGTCCTATTACGGATCTTGTGCCAAACTCGACTCCTCCCAAGCCTAAAGTTTCAAAAGAACTACCTAGAAGACATATAGCAATCATTCCACCGCAACCTAAAGCTAGCCAAACAGCCAAACATCAGCCAAACAGCCAAACATTGACACTGTAGTTCAACAACCAAAGGTTACGATGAATAAAACAGACCATCCGACCCGAATTGGGAACGAATCTGATATAGGATATGACATTAATGAGGATATAAAGAAAGTCAAAGCAAATGTATCTATATTCGATATGTGCAGTTTGCCTCAGCAACGAGATAAGCTACTGCATGCTCTGCAATCCTAGCCCAGCACTCCATTAACAAATACTCAAGAAGAACTCGAAATTAATGAGGCTAGTATCGGCGGGAAATCTAAATCCCAGACGTTGCCATTCCTGTTGACCTTTGAAATTTTCAATCATAATGTTCACAATTGTTTGGTAGATTCTAGAGCATCTTCAAATGTCATGCCACTATCAATTTGTAAAAATATTAACGGGCAACCTGTTCCATCTCCGGCCCAAATTATTCAGTTAGATAGAACTGTTGTCAAAGTTATTGGGGAAATGAAAGATTTCCTCATTAGATTATCAGCTGACTCTAGAGTCTGTCAGTTTATTGACATCATGGTAGTTGATATTCCTGAGGCCTATGGTTTGATCCTAAGTAGGGATTGGTCCACAAAGCTCAATGGTTACTTTGCAACTGATTGGTCCCATCTGTGGTTGCCTTATCAAAATAGGAAGAATCAGATCAAAGTCCTGAGAGAACCGCACATGAAGCAAAATGTAACTCAACTAGAGGGAAAGAATGAGGCAGTAACCTTCTCATCCTCGGTTCTGGGGAATTATTTCTTAGAAATTGATCTGGGTAATTATCAGTTTGAAACCATCAGCCGTGAATCAGATGAACAGTCCGATATCCTTCATTTCTCTCGGACTGATGATGTTAACTGTAATATAGTTAGTTTATTCACTGACTTAGACCATAGAGATACTAACTTAGCTAAATCAAAAGATTTGTTTTGGACATTATAATTTGACGGTTCTAAAACTCTGGAAGGATCCGGAGCCGGTTGTGTTCTGATGGATCCGGGAAGAAATAAGTATTTTTTGTCCTGTAGGTTAGAATTTGATTGTACTAACAACACTGCGGAATATGAAGCTTTGGTACATGGATTGAAGAAGGCCATCGATTTAAATGTTAAATACCTGAAAGTTTTTGGGGACTCAGAAATAGTTGTGAGATAGGTAAGAGATACCATTCACTGTCTCTCACCTCATTTGAAGGGTTATCAGGCTGAGGTATGGGATTTAATTATGCATTTTGATGCTTTCAATATAAAGTCTATTCCTAGATTGCAAAATTCTGCAGCTGATTTGTTAGCAACATCCGGTTCTAGATTGGTGCCATCTAATAACAAATGCTCAATTGAATTAATTTTCAGGCCCTCCGTCCCTGACAACGTCACAAATTTCAGGGTTTTCGATGATGACGAACAGATTATCAGTTTTCTAATGAACGAAGACATTTTCCAAGGAGCTGTGATAGATGAAGAAGAACACGATTCTGATTTGCTAAAGAAGGATGCAAATAAAGAAAATTTCATCCCCAAAGTGGTAAGATCACTCGAAATGTTGTTTGACCTTCAAAGTAAGTTCAAAAGGCCAGCGAATACCAAAACTAACAGTTCATCAATGCAGCATGAGTTAGTTAATTTAGGTACCAAGGATGAACCAAAATTTGTCAACCTTGGTAAATGCTGTTCACCGGGAGAAAGAGATAGGTTCATCAAACTGTTTAGGAAATATAAGGATGTTTTTGCATGGACCTATGAGGATCTGAAAACATATGACGTCCGCATTATTCAGCATGTTATACCAATAAAAGCGGGTGTCAATCCTTTTCAGTAGCAATTAAGAAGGATGCATCCTACTTTGGAACCTTTGATTCAAAAGGAATTAAAGAAACTCCTGGACGCTAAAATAATATTTAAGGTCCGGCATTCTGAGTGGGTCACTAACTTAGTTCCCGTAAGAAAGAAGTCTGGAGAGATAAGACTATGTGTGGATTTCAGAAATTTAAACAGAGCTTCAGATAAAGACAACTATCCAGTCCCTTCAATGGAACAAATTCTTCAAATGGTGTCGGGATCTGAGCTATTTTCTCTTCTCGATGGTTTCTCTGGCTACAATCAAGTATTAGTAGCCGAAGAAGATCATCTTAAGACTACTTTCCGCACTAAGTGGGGAACTTTCGCATACAGAAGGATGCCATTCATCCTGATAAACGTAGGAGCTACATTCCAGCGGGCAATGGATATCACCTTCCGAGGATTGGGTGGGCAGTGTGTTGTTGTCTATCTAGATGATGTGATAGTTTTTTCTAAGAAAAGGGAAGATCATGTTGTCCATTTGAAGCATATTTTTTATCGTTGTTGGAAATATGGTATTTCATTGAATCTCAAGAAGAGTGTCATTTCCAAAGGAGGAGTGTCAATAGATTAGGAAAGAGTACAAGCTATAAATAGAATTCCAATGCCTTATAACAAAAAATCTATGCAGTCCTTTATGGGAACTATCAATTTCGTCCGAAGATTTGTTCCAGATTTCGCACAAATTGTTAAACCTTTGCAACAAATGGTTAAACAAAGCATGCAGTTCAAGTGGACAGATTTAGAAAAGGATGCGTTTAGAGACATTAAGGCAGCTATAGCTAAAGCTCCTTCCTTAAGAAGCCCATATTTTGATAAGGATTTTATCCTATATACCTTTGCTTCGGATGACTCCCTCACGGCTGTACTCACGCAAAAGGTGGAGCTAGGGAACGAATACCCAATCTCGTTTATGAGCATTGGTCTGCAAGGGGCTGAGCTAAACTATCCCGTGGTTGACAAGCATGCATATGCTGTCTTCAAAGAAGTTAAACAGTTCAGACCATATATTCTTAAGAACAGAACTAAAGTTATAGTTCCCCACCCAGCTATTAGATCCCTCTTCGTTCAAAAGGAACTAGGAGAAAGGAGGGGAAACTGGGTCACAGCTCTTCAAGAATATGACTTAGAATTTAAACTGGCCACTATCATCAAAGGACAAGGCCTATGCAAATTGCTTACAGGAAATTTGACTAATGAAGAGCAACATTGGAAGAATGAAGCTGAGCTAAACTCAGTTGAAGTATGTCCTATCTTCACAACTCCTCAGTCATCGTATAGAGATCTGGTGCATTATTTGCAGCAAGGATACCTACCTAAGCACTGGAGCTCTAAGCAAAGGAGGGTACTCCGTTTGAAATCAGCAGCTTATCAAATCATTGATGGGATACTTTTCAGAAAGAATTATGATGGAATTTTTCTTAGATGTCTAGAAAAGGAAGATGCAAGTAAAGTTGTTAAAGAATTACACGATGGCCCCGCAGGTGGACATTTTTCAAGGGAGACAACAACTCACAAGATACTTAGAGTTGGATATTATTGGCCCACTCTGTTCCGAGATGCCCATGCATATGCACGAAACTGTGATATATGCCAAAGATGTGCCTGGAAATTACCTAAGGCAGCAGGACCCTTGCAGCCGGTTATTATCTCTGAACCTTTTGAACAGTGGGGTATAGATGTTATTGGAGAGATAAATCAAAATTCTTCTTTGCAACATCGATACATCCTGACGGCTACCGACTACTTCACTAGATGGACAAAGGCTATCCCGTTGCGCAAGATCAATGAAGATACGGTCATCAGTTTCTTGAAGGAAAACATCATAACCAGGTTTGGGGTTCCAATTTCCCTTGTTTTTGATAATTCTCCCTATTTTTCATCTTTTAAGATAAATGAATTTGTTTATGATTGGGGGATTAAGCTGCATTATTCAGCCAATTATTACCCTCAAGGAAATGGATTAGCTGAATCTTCAAACAAAAAACTCATTCGAATTCTCAAGAAGACTGTGATAGAAAATCAGCGAAGTTGGCATATAGCTTTCCCAAACGCCTTATGGGAAGATAGGGTGACTCCAAAGAACGCATTAGGGGTTTCCCCTTTCACTCTTGTCTATGGAAAGGAAGCCATCCTTCCCCCCAACATCTTGCTTCCATCCTTACAGTTGTCCCAAGCCTCCCGAGGGTCTGGTAGCCAAGTCTTACAATCCAGGATCAATACCCTGCTTCAACTTGAAGAAGCGCGACAGAAAGCTAAAGACCGATTCCATCAGCACCAAGACATAGTCAAGAGATGGTTCGATAAGAGGAAGTCCGGTAAAAGAAGTTTTGAAGTTGGGGATTTAGTCCTGAAATGGGATCATAATCATGAAGGCAAAGGGATGCACACAAAATTCCAACATTTATGGATAGGCCCTTACCAAATTTCGGCAAAGATAGGCCCATCCACTTATAAGTTGACAGACCTCGAGGGAGAAGAAGTAACCCTTCCTCTCAATGGCCTCGCCCTGAAACAATACTTTGCGTAGTCTCACTGAGACTTTCTGTACATAAATAAATTTTTTCTTTTATGTTGCTTTAGCCCTTTGTTTTCATTATTTTCAGCTATGTTGTTTCTTTTCTCGTCATTTGAACCTTTGTACAAAGTTTGTTTTCTGAAAGCTCCTACGGTTGGGTTTCTCATTAAGATAGATCTCTCGAAGAAATCTCACAACTCATGAATCCGAAACTGCGCTCGAATGAAATTTTATCTATGTATTTTGCTCTTGCTGAACATCCTTCAGAAGGAAGGAAGCCTACTCTGCTAGTCACACTAATCCTGTTTAAATAGCAGAGATCTATGACTATCTTTATTACTATCTTCGGGCTCCATCCACTCTCACACTTAAAGGCATCTCAAGAAGGTCATTGAAGTTAGACCCATGGAGAGTAGCACATCTCGAGGGCATAGGGTATTGAAATGAATCCATGCTGCAAAATTAACAGCCAAAATGGCTTATAATCAAGGGTCTATTTTCCAGAGATTGTCGCCTCAATTGAAGCATGGCTGAGACAAAAGCAAGGCGTGTAAGTCAAGAAGGATGTCCAAAAGACTCAGCTCAAATTAGGCTCCTCTCCGTCCGTGAGGATTGATCAAATCAATAAAATCTCTCACTCACACAAAAGGACATTATGGATTGAGGAGCCAAAATCAAAGATCATGTCTAAAGAAAATATTTCTGGAAGGCTCAAACAGCAAAAGCTGTCAAAAGTATAAACATTCAAAAGGATGCAAGCGGCATGGGAATGAGGAACAAGAGAAATAATGTCCATGAGAAGGTGTTGCAAATCTTGTGGAGTCTGATAGCAGTAGCCATATGAAAGATGAATCTTCTAAAATAATCCCCATATGTTGGCCCTTTGAGAGTTTTAAAGATGTCTCTATCAAAGCTCCCCTTTCCCCAATGGCCAGCAGATAAAATGACTTCTTCCTTCGCCAAGATTTAAAGGCTCAGCTGAATATTGCATATAAGATGGATATCTTTTAAGAAGGTTTCGGATCATCGAGAGGAATTTTTTCAGAGATCTGTGTTCGCCAGCGACTCGCCAATTGTTGTTGCAGCAACATCCCCCCCAAAATTTTGTACATATTGGGGCCCCTCCTTTTACTTTTTTCTAGAAAGACTGCCTAAAGAAGTTAATTCTCCTTTTAACTTAGTTTTTGTTTTCAACTGAGGAACCTATTTAAAAAATTGAAGTTTTTCTTGTAAGTTAAAATTTTCGTTTCTCTCCCAAAACTGCGGAAGGAATTTTCGTTTCTCTCCCGAAACTGCGGAAGGAATTTTCGTTTCTCTCCCGAAACTGCGGAAGGAATTTTCATTTCTCTCCCGAAACTGCGGAAGGAATTTTCAATTCTCTCCTGAAACTGCGGAAGGAATTTTCATTTCTCTCCCAAAACTGCAGAAGGAAATTTTCATTTCTCTCCTGAAACTACAGAAGAAACTTACATTTCTCTCGAAATTGCAGAAGGAATTAAAAAAAAAACTCTAACGAAACTGCGGAAGGAATTTACATGTCTCTCTCGAAATTGTGGAAGAAATTTAAAAAAACTCTCCCGACACCGCGGAAAGACTTCACATGTCTCTCTCGAAATTGCGGAAGAATTCACGATTCTCTCCGGACACCGCGGAAAGACTTAACGTTGCTCAATGAAACAGCAAAAGCACTTAGCTTTTGTTGGAAGAACTTAAAATTATCTTCCGAAACTGCGGAGGAAGTTCAAGTTTCTCTCTCAAAATTGCAGAAGGAACTTTCGTTCCTCTCTCGAAACTATGGAAGAAGTTCAAGTTTCTCTACCGAAATTGCGGAAGAACTTTCGTTTCTCTCCCGACACCACGGAAGAACTTGATATTTTCTCCCGAAATTGCGGGAGCTTTCGCCAAATGTTGCCATAGTAATTGTCGATAAAAAGTTGAACCAAGTTATTTCGTAAGTTGTGGAAGGGCTTTCTGAGTCTTTCCGAAATTGCGGGACGACTCGGCAAAACCGGTCGCGATAAGCTTCCAAGAGACTATATTTCGAAAAGATTCACAAAGCGCTCCCGAAACGCTGAAGTAATTCGCCATCTTGTTCCGCAACTGCGGATGAAACTTGTAAGTCCGCCCCGCAACCGATGGTCGCGCTTAAATGCCAAGACGGCTTGAAAAGACCGCACCGTATAAGCATTAAAACCTCGTTTAAAAAGGCCACCTACCCGTTTAAATGCCGCACGTGTCTAGCTTTATATAAGGGCGGTGGGGTGTCGTTGATCCCATTGTTGGTTTGTTGTTCAAAGAACGTCGTTAGGAAGACCGCGTCGGCTCGCTCCAGCTCAGCGCATCCACCACCGCGTCCACCTCACTCAACCACTGTCTTGTCTCCAGGTAGGCTTTTTAACCGTCATCTTTGTCTCATCTCCACGTCGAGTTAATTTTTGGGTTTTCCCGTTCATAACGTGGCCGATAGACATTGGTAGCATAGGTCGTTTTTTGTTTTTTTTTTAACGGCCGCCGTGGTTCCATAGATTTCTCATTCCTACCAACTAAAAGCCATAGCCATGACAATCCGAGCTTTTCACCAGCCGCATTCTGATCATTTTCCTACCCTGATTCAAGCTTCATACCGTCTACAAACCGTTTTGCAAGTATTATTAATGACAGTACTGGTCGGTTGAAATACTCAACCACTCACCTTTTCGGCTCAGTTAATGAATGTGGAAAAGGTTCCTTGTTTCATTGTTTATTCATAGGATTTTTCCACTTCAGGCCAACCCACCATTGACCATTAGAAGTGTTACGATGAAGGGCACCCTCTCTCCAAGGACTAGGAGGGAAGTAGGTTTTTTCCACGTCATATGCTTACCTTTTCGGAAGCATTCCAAAATTTCCTGAGTAGGCATTGTCTCCCTGGAATAATCAAGTCTCAGGACAATTTTTAGTTTTCTGAAATGATCTATTTTGCTTCCCCAGCATGCATCTCTATAATTTTGTCTATATTTCTCATTAGCATGTTAAAATTGTCCTTCTCTATGTTACACTCTCATAACATGTTGCAAATTTTTATAATGATTCACATTTGGTTGCTAGCGGGGATAAGCCATGATGCCAAAAGGTGGTAGAAAGAAAACTAAAGTGATGGAACTAGAGCCAGTGCAACTAAGGACTGAAACTATTTTTCAAGACACTAAGTTTACCATCGGCGTTCCTCCCGAGGTCCATTGGGGAGATGTTTATTGGATGATCAGGAACCATGATATCCCAGATGTATTATTGGAAGAAGAACAAATCTACCTCAACATCAGAACTTCCGGCATAGCTAGGGCTTCTACCTGCCCTGAATTGTTCCCATGCTCTGAAGTGATCAGGTAGATACTAGAACATGCCAACCTAGAGACAAGAGTGTTGCATGACAGTAAGGGAGGTCCTTTCACTTCATTCCATTCAGCGTATATTGCTGCAGCCTACAAATTCTCACGTCCCCAACAAGCTCTAAGTGATGAATGGTTGGGTAAGATGAATAATATTGAGATGGCCAAAAAATGATTGGTCACAGACAAACACCTGAGGAAGAGAGATAATGATGAATATGATGTTCAGAGCCTAAGACCTCCTTTTAGGTTAATCGCCCTGATGCTATGCAGAATTTTTGGCATGCCCAATGGCACTGTATATAGGATACAGTGGGCCCCCATCATCCACTTCATAGCATTCAAAGGAACTTTTTTTGACTAGGCTACTATCCTTTCGGACAATTTGGCATCCACAGTGGCCGCTGCAAGAGAAGGTCTGGCCTTAAAAAAGTCAGAATTTTACATGTCTTCCTATCTCATTGACTGCATTTTGGCCAAGCTCTCTTTCCCCAGACTAGGTTGCACATGGGATAAAGCCAACACCCCAGTCTACACTGCTTATAAAATAATGCAGGCTCAAAATTACAGAGCAAGCTATAAGCTCATCTGTGAAGAATTCATCATGCCTCTATATGAGCAGCTGTTCAAGGAAGAGCCCAATTGTCTATCAGAAAATGCCATGGAGGTCCTGGAAAACTATGGTGATTTTTATTTCTCAGAGTAGGGAACCTACATCAGGATGTTTGGAGGTACCAAAGTGCGATACATTTTGCCAAAATACGCTACCGATTATGTAGTCCTAAAGGAAGCAGTCAAACAAATTTTCCTTGATGGAATAGGAGGGGTGCTTAACAAGCAACATAAGGCTTCTTTCCCTCCTTTTCCCTTCTGCATAGGAGCCTACAAATTCTCAGGGGTTGCATCAGCTGAGGAATTCGTTCAAGAGCTAAAAGATTTCCACTTCGGTGAAATGATCTTCCATAGAAATGATAGGAGGAGCAAGGTTTCCGAGCATTGCAAAGAAGTTTATGCTCATTTTTAATATGCTCATTACTATGATGCCGAGGAAGAAGTGTTCAGAGGCATCAGCGACATGACTGAGTTGCAGATTTGTCGTCGAGGCAGTGGAGCAAGCTCTAGCTCTGCCCCAGCCTGAAAAGCCAGTCTGTAGAAAGAGAGAGAAGCAGCTGATGCCCTAGCCCGCGAAGAACAAAGATTGAAAGAGGAAGCAAGGTTGCAGAGAGAAGATGAGGAAGCAAGGTTGCAGAGAGAAGCTGAGGAAGCAAGGCTGCAACAAGATGCAGAAGATGCAAGGCTACAACAAGAAGCTGGAGATGCAAGGCTGCAGAAGGAAGCGGAAGATCGAGAGCAGAGGGAAGAAAGTGAAAATCAGCACCAAGCTGAAGAGGAACAAAAGGTGGAAGAAGAACTTAATATCGATGACGATGCCCAGGAAGGTGGCTCTGGCACCCAAGATATGAAAACATACATATCTCAAGCAGGTGTTCCCAGCACCCAAAATGTGGAGGCAGACATATCTCAAGCAGGTGTTCTCGACACCCAAAATGTGGAGGCAGACATATCTCAAGCAGGTGTTCCCGACACCCAAAATGTGGAAACAGACACGTCTCAAGTAGTACAGACCCCACCCATAGAAGCAGAGGTACATGTAATAGACCTCCCAATCGTCCCTTACACTCCATCAGAAGATCATACTGTGTCTCGATGGGATGAATTTGTGTATGACAAGAAGAGGAAGGCGATAATCTTGAAATCGAAAGAGAGGATAAAGAGACTCTTCCAAGAAGATATTGTTACCTGGCGGGAGACCACGGTGATGCAAAACACAAATAAGGCTCCCATATCCATGGCATCCGCCGTTGTGTCAGTAGCAAAAGCAACACAGGACAATGTGATCGATATGGTTAGAGAATTCGAGTCAACAAAGAGGAGAGCTCGCATGTTGCAACATACTGTGGCTAATGAGCAGGCTTACAGCGATCTTGTAGTGAATAAATATAATTGCCTGTCTGTTGAGCACAAGGAATTGTCAGATAAGTATCGCCATTTAGAAGAAGAAAAGGAACACCTGGTAGTCCAGATGATGGTTCTAGAAGCAGAAAATAACGATTCTGAAGCTAGAGTTTCTCATTTGCAAGCAGATAAGCAAGCAATGGTTGACCAATTAGAGTAGGCAGAAAGGAGAGAAATAGATATGTCTCCCTTTCATGAGCTGTCCTGTGACATTCTGAGACAAATGCACGCCACACAGGAGATGATCACTGAGGAAGTGTGCAGGCTCAAAGCCATGATGGTTAGATTGAAAGAATTCAATGCGGAGGCCAATAGGCTTAAGGGGAAATATACTCGAGTTAAAGCAAACATCCTGATCCAGATGGAATGGAGAGAAGGGAAGGTTGATTTCCCCAAGAATCTTCCATTCAAGTCGGTAGATGATTTTAAAGAAGATGTAGCCCTTATGGAATTCTGCAGGAACTGTGGCCTTAAGCTAATGGCTAAAATCCAGGGAACAATGGATAAAAGTAATAACCTGTATCAAAAGATCCATGAAGTACATGATAAGTGTAAAATGAGTTTTCCTCAGTCCCTTGATGAGTTTCCAAGCAAAGAGCAACGTTTATCAGACTTGAAGGAAGAGCTAGACATTCAAATAAGATATGTAAAGAAGATTAATGTCCTAGCCACTGATGATCTCCATCACTACATTGGGCTGTCATCAATATACAGTCACTTGCTTAAAGAATTCCACCAAGCAGCGGTTGTAGAAATTCAGGGTGTTGAAGCAGAACTTGGTAAACATGTGACTTCCCAGAAGATCTTACTCCCTTCCCCAACAAATGTGGTTATTAGAGACACTGGTATCTGGTTCAGTTACATAGCAGAGGAGGAAAAGAATGCAAGCAGCAGCAGTAGCAGCCAGTCCAAGCACCTCTCTCCCAACAGGAGCACCTTCCCAAGGGTGAACACGCTGATCCTAAGGCGTTGTTCCTATTTTTTTTTATTTTGGTCTCCCTATGTTTAAAGCGTAGGATCACTGGAAAACTGTCCTTTTCCTTTTTGAGAAATTTTCTGTTTTAAGAAAAGGGCCTCGATTTTTTTATTAAGAGGAAAAGTCTGTAGAGGACATGTGTAAAGAGCCAGGTGGTATCCCAAGAGGCATTTTGTAAAGATATAAATAGAAGTTTAGGGAATAGTGCAAAGGGACTTTTTGCAAGGAAAAGAATTTTCTTAACTTGTACGAGCTATCTTGCACTTGCTTCAAGAAAATGAGATTTACCTAATAAGAGCCTGGAGAGGACGTCTTTTGCATGGAAATAGATGTTGGATGCATGCTGGATTATTCTTGTGACTTTCATATTCTACAGTGAGATCTTTCTTTGCTGTCTTGAATTATTTCTTTGTATTGAATGATCTTACTGTTTCTTGTGCAAATGAATTTTCTCCTACATGAGTAATGGAATGTGTTATATGTTAATTGGAAGCTATCTTGTAATATCTGTTGCTTTCTTGCATTAGATATATATTTATGATTTAATGGTTGTCTGTTGATCTTTAGATAACTCTTCCAGCACATTACTCATACTTATAATTTTGCTCCTTGCAGGGATAGTTTAGGTTTATTTCGGTTTTAAATACAAATTTGTTTCCATTTCTGCATTTAGATTAAGTTAGCTTAGGCACTTGCATATCATTTTAAACCATAAAATAAAAAAGAACGGTGGATCGGGCCATAACCGGTGTAATTGAAGCAAATTTCCAAACCTAACGGTTGTCGAAACCGCTAGCCGGACGGATTCCCCATACCAAACGGTGGACAATCTAATTGGGATAGTCTACCGGGGAGAATCCCTTTCTGCTTGACGCTGCGATCTTTGGGGCATCAACAAGCCTCCACCCGCCTAATGGACAAGGGACTATGTCTACTTGACATAACAACATCGTTGTACTTGTACTCGATCTGTCATCATTTAACTAATCTGGGCAGTTGCGTTTTCTGAAACCCCACCCCACCCATGTCATAATATACATCATAATAATAATCATGCAAAAGTAAATAATGCATCACTCGCATACCATTTATCTTTTGAATTCCATGTCCCTGAGGTTCTCTCACCTTGTAGGATCCAACAATCACTTAGCCGTTTTAACCTATAAGTTAGTCCTCGAGATACAATATGGAATATCATGCATAAATCCTCAACATATACACATACATTTCATAATAACATAACAATAATAAACTCATTTATTCGCCATGCACCTTGCATAACATCCATTTATTCAACATATAACTATAACGGTATCCATGTACCCATCATTCAGTAACTTGCATATCTAATTAACACATGATACATATCTAAACATGACTACCGATCATAATACTAACATCACACACACACATATATATATCGGCAAAATAATAGAACCATATGTCCATAGTGTCCTCAAACCGACGATGTCTCACCATCAAACAAATACAACATATAATAGTAGTTTAGGTAGTAATGTCAAAATGGGGCATTGCATTCATTTTTTAATAATCACAAGTATCATCATTATCAATACAATGCAATTTATGTACACTGCAATTTCATTTTCACAGTGATATGCCTAAGCTCCCACCCAAATGGCATGGGTCTCAAATGGATGAGAAGTCCCAGGTGGTTTTGATAGAATGACCGTAGATCATCTCGCACCTAAGCAAAAAGGAAGTTTGTTATATGGGGTGTAATTCTTGAAGCACTTCCAAAAAAAGAAAGGCTACTCTATAGACGAGTTATAAGTATGTCAACATGTGTCCAAAGACTCGTATCACTGTCATCCCAATCAGACAAAATCATCACATAAATACAACAAGTTCATCGAAATTAATCAAAAGATCCCAGAAGGTTACACAACTGTCCACATATCAATGGAGTAAATAACAACTGCAAAATGTAAAACTGTATCCAAAGACAAAATGTCAAAATGCAGCAACCAAAAGTTGCACAGATTGTCCTTCAAAAATTGTTATCTCTGCCTCTGGCTCCCAACACAGATTGACTATCAAAATCTGTTATCTCTGCCTCTGGCTCCCAAACTTGTTCCAGCAATCAACCTTAGAACCAAAATGCCAAATGTGCTCAGAAGATATCAAAAGATCCAACAACAACAATGTTACCCATAACATGTTCTTCATAAAATATTTTCCCTTTGGACATACCCAATGCCTCTTTTGATAACTTATAAGCAGTACGCATACTATTGATAAGACCAAAGTAACAAGGTCTTTTGTTGTCAAATAGTAACAAGTTTCTATATTTCCAAACAAACCAGAAAATATAACAAGGCAAAAGAGACCACCTAGGTATAGTTCTGATCCAAGTGAAGAGGGATCCCCTCAAATCCCTGTGAAGCCAAGTAAATCCGATCCTGTGAAAAGTGGTGACATCCTTCCACACCTATTTGGTATATGTGTAGCCCAGTAATAGGTGTTCCACAGTTTCTCCCTCCAAATGACATAAAGGACAAATCCATCATATGCAGAAATTGCTTGAAACATATATGGCCTTTCATTCAACTCTTTTAAGTCCAAATTTCTTTCCAAATCTTTAGAAGACACAACTCCTCTAATATCTTGGGATGAACATATAACCATAGCTATCTTATGAATTTGAATAAGTGCAAAAGAGACATCATTATAACAAACTTAATAGACCAAGCAAAGATGGGCATAACATCCAATCCATGGCCAATTTAAGAAATGGGCATACAAATTAGAGAAATAAGTTGTATATGTGTAAATCTATTTGAGACACTGCCTAAAACCCACTAATTGCACCTAGAAATTTAGTAGACCTTCCATATTCCAATTGTATTTCAGATTGAGAAGTCAAATGTCACTAACCATTTAAAGAATTAGCACACGTTCGTTCCTGGAAAAATGAGCAATAATGCATGCACGGAGAGACACTAAACAATAGAAACAAGACGTAAGTTGAAAGCATATATTTGACATGGCAACATAACAATACAATAAAAATTACTTTTGCAACTGGAAATGAGATCAACCTTCTAGAATATAATCGCTTTTTAAAATCAAAGAGGAAATGCCACCAACCCAAAAGAGCTCACATTTCTTTGATTTAGAAGAAAAGAATAAACATGCACATTTAAAGAAGCGATGTATCTATGACATTAACCAACCTTACCCACCATTTTTAGAAAATGATAATAATAAGGACAAATTGGATCAATTCAAAGAAAACCAAGCTTTGCACTTACTTGAGGATTTGAAAATATATACCAAAACCAATTTGGTAGGGACCTCTGCAAGATGAACCACACCATTAGAATCATGCATAAGCAAAGCAAGTGGCCTCCTTTGCAGAACTAATAACCACCTTACCAAGCACATAATCAAACATGAAAGTAGAGAAATTGTCACCAACCTCTCACGCAATTGGGAAAAAATAAAAATGCCGAGCATACATGGGTTGACATCTAACACAACTAGATAATAGAGATATTTGCAAACCACCAAGCAAGCCACATCGTGAACTCCAACATAATCAAAGAGTAGAGAAAAATGCCAACCAAATCACTAAAAAAGTACATTAGCAATGGGATGACCTCTAGTATATCCAAATAGTAGAGCGGTAGGATGACCTCCAAAACAACCAAACAACAAAGTGAAATGCTAGCCATCAAACCATTAAACAATTCAATGAACCCCACAACCACAATTCAATGTAGACCCATGACAACTATAAGAATTCAATGCCCACAAGAAAACCTGGATTTGAAAATATATACCAAAATCAGTTTGGTAGGGACCTCTGCAAGATGAACCACACCATTAGAATCATGCATAAGCAAAGCAAGTGGCCTCCTTTGCATAACTAATAACCACCTTTCCAAGCACATAATCAAAC
Source organism: Larix kaempferi (assembly GCA_027924585.1). NCBI lineage: Eukaryota > Viridiplantae > Streptophyta > Pinopsida > Pinales > Pinaceae > Larix > Larix kaempferi. Next base: position 3,233,465 of record BSBM01000827.1, read on the forward strand.
ATGAAAGTAGAGAAATTGTCACCAACCTCTCACACAATTGGGAAAAAAATAAAAATGCCGAACATACATGGGTTGACATCTAACACAACTAGATACTAGAGATATTTGCAAACCACCAAACAAGCCACATCGTGAACTCCAACATAATCAAAGAGTAGAGAAAAATTCCAACCAAATCACTAAAAAAGTACGTTAGCAATGGGATGACCTCTAGTATATCCAAATAGTAGAGCGGCAGGATGACCTCCAAAACAACCAAACAACAAAGTGAAATGCTAGCCATCAAACCATTAAATAATTCAATGAACCCCACAACCAAAATTCAATGTAGACCCATGAAAACTATAAGAATTCAATGCCCACAAGAAAACCTACGCAAGCACCCAAATAGAGATAGTAAGAATCGTTACCATATTTTTGAAGCAAAGGTAGTAAGCATCTTTCCAAGAAGAACCAATAACCATCCTATGACCTCCAACACAACCCAATACCAAAACTAAATTCCAACTAACAAAAAAGCCATGACATGACCACTACACAAACTAATAGCACAACAAAACACCAACCAGATGGATGTGAATGTATACCAACAAATAAGCTATGTAGTGACCTCCAACAAACAAAAACAATAGAGTGATGAGATGGCCTGTAACACAACCAAACAATAGAGTGAAATAAATCATACAAACAAAATAAAGCATTGACCAACTAGATTAACTTCTCACAGTTAAATGGTGGTTCTCCCTAACAAATTTTGGAGCATAGCACCTAAATCTACCCATAAACAGTACAAGCATGCACACTATAGGCAAATATACAGAGCTACATTATGTTCCACAATATAAATTCATGTTATTATAAACACCAATGCCGAGATAAAAATTTCCATGGAAAGAGGAATAGGACAAACCAACCACTAGAAAAGTCAAAGCTAGCATGCTTTATGATCCATAAACCTCACATTCTATTCAAGCATAGATGAATGATCTTACATGGCTTTGATAAGCCTTAGTAGCTATAACTAGTGATTTTTAAAATACTATTTCTTATATTCTCATAAGATGGTATTCCTATCTTCTCTCAATTAGCAATTGTGTCTTCTTCTATAATGTTTCACTCATTCGAAGACCATAGTTTCATAAGGAAGCATTGCAGCAAAGCATTTATATGGAAACCACCTAATTAATTAGGGGTGCTATGAATATATTACCTATTGTATGTGTGACAAAAGGAAGATATATGCCTTATAAATTAATCGACAAAATTCCACCCAATACCTGAAATTATGGCAGTCAAATAGAATTTGAAGACTATAAATATAAATGGCTTTTACATTAATAGATACATCAATAAATTCAATCAAAGAATATTTTGTATGGTACTCTATCACAAAAAATCAATAACAAATATAAGCACTAAGACTGAATGACAGTATAACTAGGGCTAGATATTTTCTAACTAGGGCTAGGGAAAGCCTCCTGGAATCATACTGTTGAAGAGGGAGACCAAAAATACTACCTCAATCACATCAAAAAGGAACTTCCACACTTATGTCAGCATATGGAGATGACATTCAACCTTGAAGTGTACCGATTACTAGGAATAGAAACTTCCTATCCGCTAGTGGTACAAAGACTCTCTCTAGCTTTATGATTGGCAAGGATGTCTTTAGGGAACACTTGTTGTTGGTATCTGATTAAATGCTTATACTGAGAATGTAATTGGTTATAATGCAACTGGTTATCAAGACTTTTATCGCTGTATGAATTGTCCACACACTGTGAAGCCGATGAACCCATCATAGAAATAATCATATGGATATGATTACGAAGGCACTTCCACACTTCTATCAGCATATGGAGATGAAATTCAACCTTGAAGTGTACCGGTTACTGGGAATAGAAAATTCCTATCCACTATTGGTACATAGACTCTCTCTAGCTTTATGATTGGCAAGGATGTCTTTAGGGAACAGTTGCTGTTGGTATCTGATTAAATTCTTATATTGGGAATGTAATTGGTTATAATCCAGCTAGTTATTGAGGCTTTTATCTCTGTATGAATTGTTTGCACACTGTGAAGCCGATGAACCCATCATAGAAATAATCATATGAAGATGACTATGAAGGAACTTCCACACTTCTGTCAGCATACGGAGATGACATTCAACCTTGATGACTCATGAGAATCAATGGCAAGCTACCCCGAAAACCAAAAGGTAGAAGAGGATTACACCAGGACTGAAAATTTCTACAAGCAACTAAACAATGGGAAATTGAAGGCTACTCGAGAATGCACTTTGTAATTAATGCTACAATTTATAAACACATACTGTATAAAAATATAATGGAAACACAATAAACTGACTGTGAAAACCTGTGACTGCTTTTCATTACTTCTAAAAAAATCTGCTACAAGAAAACAGTGAACTGCTAATTGCTCAATCAAAAACTAAATATATAAACATATACCTCTTCCTTCTCTTTTATAGATTGAGATGAAAAGTACGTACAATGAATTTGGAGCACTATTGATTTACAACTAGAGCAGATCCATCTCAACCTTTAGACCGGAACACCCGAATGGCTCCTGGTTTTTCTATGGGATGAAAAGTCAAAATGCAAGTTAATATATATACAAGTTTGGGGACAAAATATACCAAAAGTAATTAAATATTATCAAAAATAAATATCCAAACCTGCGTCCCCTGTGGAAATTGTGAAACTAGAATTTTCTTAACATCTATATTTGTGCCACTAGCCTCTGTTTCTTCTCGGTCAAGAAAATCCGTATCATCAAAGTCGTCATCATTCATGAATTTGGTATATTACATAAATTTCATATAATTTATAGACATTATATTTGGAGAATAAAAACATTAGATTTCATATAATAAATTTCATATATTATAGCATACTTACGTACCATCCCTCTATTTTGATTTTGTCGAGCGATGACTCGCTTATATTGTCTCTACAGTACGCTGCATACTGCTCAAGCTCTAATCGACTCATACTTTTCAAGCAATCATCAGAATAATCATCAAATGGGCCTTCATCCATATTGGATGAATATGACATAGTACTTAGGCTGATTTCCACCCCTACCACTGCATCCCCAACATGCTCTTTTATCTCTTCCCTCACCCATCTTGCTATTTGGGATGCCATTTCCAACTCCCTCGAAAAAGCAATGACTCTAGGATATGGCTGTACTAACCGAGGCATTGGATTCCTATACTAAGCATCTCATCGTGCATTAGGTTGTTCATATCTACGACCTTTTCCAGCAACATAGAAATTGGATCCCGTATCTGTATAGTCAGGGTCCATGTGAAACCGGAACTCTTCAATCAGCATCTTAACAAAATAATGAGGAACCTCCCATATGAACACAATAACCTCGAATAAATATGTGGTGCAATCAGTGGATCATTGAATCTTGCGATCTTTAGATGTTTTTTGTCTTCAAGCTACAAGTCAAAACATGAAAATACCATTTCTTTCGTGACAACGTTTTTTATTTCTTCAAACGTGTGGCGACCCATCACTGACAATCGCCTCCTACGCATCATGTCATGAAAAATATGGGTTGATGGTCCAACCCCGAGATATGTCTAGATCAAACTATTCAGATTGTGCACAACAATCTGGAGACACTGTTGAGTACCAACAGAGAGATTTGAACTCTCAAGTTCTGTCCGCAATCTCGAGGAATGCTCCTTCATCTCTTCCACAGTCAACATAGCGATGTTGTCTTTCCAAGGAGTCTCCTCGAGAACATCTCTACGATGACTGTACATAGGATGATATATTTCATTGCGAGCATATTGATGCACCCGACGACCTCTCCTTGTCTCGGGAGCTGGATTAGGATCAGGAGCAGCAAACCCTATAAGAAGTAAAATGCACGTGCAAGTATTAAAATCTATATATATAATTTGTCAATCAAATTATACACATTTAAATAAAATGTGTTCATTATAAATACTTGAATAAATACCTGATGGAACCTCTACATTAGCATGAACATTGTGCGAAATAGAAATAAACTCTTCTGTCCCATCATTATTGCTAGAATGTCTAGAAGCCCATGTACAAAACAAAAAATTGGCAATCAGATGTAAGTTTACATGAAAAATCATGTAATTTTTCACAAATAAAACAATCATGTCAAACAAAAATTCTAGTCAGAATGTATGTAAACAACCTCTACCTGGCAATGGCGTATCTGAATAATAAGACACTAAGCGTGTCCTCTGTGTTTGTCCACCAACCCTTGTAGGGCGCTCAAACAGTAGTCCGCTCTGAAAAATGCAATACTATTTTCTGCAGTAGAGATAGTTAATTGGTTATATTTCATAACAGCTACAAGTAAACCAAAATTTGGAATACAATACATGTCTTGCAGTGATGGTAGGGGATTGAATGATGAATCCAAGCCAGGCATATTGAAATCGCCAATCTAGGAAGGCACGTCATTTACCATCGGGTCCTGAATATACATGCGTCATCTGCAATACCATCATCAGTATCAAAGATTGATAAATGCTATCCAAGGTTGAAAATCCTTCTACTACATATATGAAACAAATTCCCTCTACAACTATGACACAAGACCTAAACTAATCACCTTAACTAAACCCGTAGCTATAACTAATGTTCAACACTAAACCTCTTTAGCGTAGGACAAGGAGCTGGTCGAGCTAGGGTTTGGAACGGGAAGGATAGTGCTCTGGTTTAGGGTTCGAGCCGGCTGCCCCTCATGGATCCACCTCCTGATCCGGGCCGTGCACCTCTTGATGAACTCTTTCGCTCGTCGGTCGCGGCACAACCCTCGTCCTCTAAGCAGATGGGGTCGGTGGACTCGAGGTTCGTTAAAAAATCAGCCATTCCTGAAGTCAAGATAGGTTCCACGACGTCTAAATGTAAAGCCCTCACCCTCTCAGAAAAAGGTTTGGTAGGTCATTTCACAGGGCTGTGGCCCTCCCCGAGATCAATCGAGATCTGGCTCAGCAAAAACTGGAGCCCCCTCATTCAAGGAGAAGTTCAGCAGATCTTCTGTGGCAAGGGTTTCTTTGTTTTCTACTTTGAGAAAAAAGAGGACAGAGATATAATATTCAGAAATGGACCCTATTTTATGGGACCTAGAGGAATGTATATTAACAAATGGGACCTTTCATTTGACCCAGAAAAGGACATCCCCTCAGCAGTTCCAGTATGGGTCAAGTTGCCGCATCTCCCATTGCACTGCTGGAATGATGAAGATTTGAGAGCTATTGGCAACTCATTGGGGAAATACATAGATAAATCTGAGCCAAAACCCCCTATGTTCTCCTGTGCCTGAATATGCGTAGAAGTGGACCTTGATAAAGGGCTCCCAGAAGCAATAAGCCTGTCGATGGATGGCTGGAACCACCTTCAAACTGTGGACAATGAACAGATCCCATTCAAGTGCAAAGTAACAGGAAGTGGAAGAATCCCAAGAGGGAGACTGGAATGAGGTAAGAAAAAAGGGAGGGAAGCCTTCAAACACCCTCCCTCCCCAAGAAACTCCAAAAAGGAAGGAAATGACCAACAAGCAGCAAAGCACAAACAAATAAGCCAATAAATTCCAGCTTCTAGCATCGTAAATGGGTGGGGATGAGCAAGCCCATGTTCTTGGCCAAGTTCTAGAGGTAGCGACGGAAAAAGCTAGAGAGGAAGAAAGACAAGAGACCGCAAATCAACAACTTGAGGAAGGAGAAATTCGGATAATGTCCTCAGCTCAACAGGAGGAGCCTGAATGTGAGGCACCCAAAGCCTTAGGGGGCTCAGTCACAAGAGCAAAAGCTAAACTATTTCAAGAGGAAACTTCAGAAAGTAAGGAAGAAGAAATAGAACCTCAAACAAAAAAAGGCAGGAAGCTTAACAAAGTCATGAGAGAACAATAAGCGGCCAGAGACAAAGCGGCGCGTAAGTAAACCAGTCTTGATCAGCATGTAAGAATTATACCCAGCACTAAGCAAACTCAAGGAACAGCAGAGGAGAAGAAGGAAAGAGTAGTGTCCAATCACTCTAAAAAATAATGAAGATAGTCTCCTAGAATTGCAGAGGTTTAGGAGGTAAGCAAAAGACAGAAGCAATCAAAAGGATCAAAAAGTTGGAAACCCCCTCAATACTCATGCTCCAGGAGACTAAAATGCAGGAGGCAGACTGTCTCAAAACCTTATCTCAAATCTGGCCCAAAGAAGAAGGAATGGCAGTCAACTCTGTAGGAGCCTCGGGAGGGCTCATCACCTGGTGGGACAAAGGTAAGTTCAAGTGTAACTCTACATTTAATAATAGAAACTGGCTCTTTACTGAATTAGAAGATCTGTCAAATAATGAAAAATATTGGATTGGAAATGTGTATGGACCTACGCTCCATGGGCTCAAAGAAATTTTTTGGGAAGGTCTTATAGATCTCCAACTTGGAAGAAACTCTTCTCCCTGCATAGTTGCTGGAGACTTCAATGTCACCATAAGTGCTAATGAAAGAAGAGGAGGTTCAAAGGTCCGAGACTAGTTTGGAGAAAGACTGGAAGATTTCCAGGCATCATGGAATCTTGTGGATATAAAGCCCCTGCAAGGAAATTACACGTGGAATAACAAAAGAATTGGACCTAGTCATATTGCTTCCAGGCTTGATCGATTTCTTCTCAGCTCATCCCTTCTTAATAATCCCCTTCTGCCTGACTCTAAAATCTTGGCCTCTGTTGCCTCTGACCACTGTCCTATTGCTCTCTTTTTCTCTCTCCCCGGAAATCTCGGTCCCCTTCCCTTTAGATACAATCCAGCGTGGCTGGAGCACCAAGCTTGTTATGAAGAAGTCAAAGCAATATGGGAACAATTCAACCCTGGCTCTCCCGGGTATATTTGGGAAACCAAACTCAAAAACACTAATACACTGCTAAAAAGATGGGCAAAGCAAAACATGAAGAGACCTGGAGAAGAAGTCATCATCTTGCAAGAGGAACTGAAAACCCTGCAAGAACAAATAGAAAATGATCAGATAACCGAAGCCATGTTGAGGCAAGAAAAAGATTTAGAAGCCCAAATCCGACAGGCGACTAGAAGAGATGAGGAGGAATGGAGACTCCGATCACGATGCTTGTGGCTCAAATCCGGGGATAGGAATACTAAGTTCTATCACGCCGAGTGCAAGGAAAGGTACAGGAAAAACAACATTCTCAGCCTAATCAAAGAAGATGGAACAAAGATAGAGGACCCCACATCCATAAAGAGTGAAGTCAAAAATCATTTTGAGTCTCTCTATAAGGAGGAAGAGGAACCGCCAGTTGCAGATTTGGATAGTATGTGTCAAGACATCCCCAGTCTCGTCACAGCTGATGAGAACAACATGCTCACTGAGAAGGTTACTGAAGAAGAAGTCAGGAAAGCGGTTTGGTCTCTCCATCCGGAAAAATCCCCTGGCCTTGATGGATTCTCCATACACTTCTATAGAAAGTGCTGGCATCTGCTGAAAAGAGATCTCCTCAGAATGATAAATTGGACCAGAAATCGTGAGAAGATAGGAGGAGGCACCAATACCTCCTTCATAGCTTTAATTCCGAAGGAGAAAAAAGCCAATTCTATAGGAAGATTTAGACCCATCTCGCTATGCAACTCTTCTTACAAAATTCTTACTAAAGTCTTAGCAAACAGAATCAAGAAGCTACTTCCTAAAATAATCTCTCCAAATCAGGGTGGCTTTGTCCCAGGCAGGCAAACATATGATAATATTCTTCTAGTGCAAGAGGCCATCCACTCTAGCAGGCGGAGCAAGGATGCAGGTATGGCCATAAAATTAGACATGGCCAATGCCTTTGATAGAGTAAGACACGTCTTTATCTATGCTGTCTTGAGAAAATTTGGTTTTGATGAAAAATTTATTAGCTGGGTGAAAGCCTGCATTGGAGCACCTTGGATTTCCCCTCTTCTTAATGGCAGACCCACCTCTTTTTTTCGCCTCTCTCGTGGATTGAGGCAAGGTTGCCCCCTTTCTCCTTTCCTTTTTGTCATAATGGCTGATTCATTAAGCAGAAAACTCAACTTCCTCCTAGCTTCAGACTCTCTCCCTAACATAGCTTACGCCCGAAATGTTCAAGCTATAAACCATGCACAGTTTTCGGATGATACCATTCTTTTAGGCAGTGCTTCTCCCCAGATCGCTGCTAGATTTAAAACTACTCTAGACCTTTACCTCAAGACCTCCGGGGGAAAAACCAATGAAAACAAGTGTAATATCTACACCTGGAACTGTCGCCCTGCCATGGTTAGACTCATCTCATCCATTCTTGCTTTTAAGCCCTGCATGGACTGGTCCTCCTTTAAATACCTTGGCACTCCCATCTCCCTCAAAAATCCTCCTTCCTCTGTTTGGACCCCTATCCTTGAAAAATTCAAAGCAAGAATAAATTCACGGGGATCCCGCTGGTTGAACTTAGCTGGGAAAGTCACCTTGATAAAATCTGTCTTGTCCTCTTTACCTGTATTCACAGCTGCCATAATGTTGGCCCCTGTCTCAATTCAAAATGCTTTTAGCAAAGAGATCAGAAAGTTCCTGTGGCAAGGGGGAAAGATTCAGAATAAAAAATTTCACTTGGTAAATTGGAAGACAGTCAAAGAAAAGAAAAAGCGAGGAGGGATAGGAATTCGTGAGCCAACCTTAGTAAGCAAAGCTTTGGGGGCCAAGTTAGCATGGAGGATTGTTTCTGGAAAGAAGGAATGGTGGAAGGAAGTAATAAGGAGGAAATACACAAGAAGCTCCAGACAAAGATGCCTCGATAAACCAATTTCCAAAAAAGGAACAGCTATATGGGGACTTATCGCCTCATCAGCGGCTTTAATCACTGAAAACCTCTATTGGATCCCTGGTAATGGGAAAAGAATAAATCTTTGGACCGACAGCATAAATGGAGACAAGCCGCTTGGTCAAATGCGATGTCTTGATTCTATTCGAGACTGGCTGGAAAATATGGGTATCACAAAACTAAAAGACTTTGTGATATGGAAGGACACTGGAGAATGGAAGAGCTAGAAGCAATTGAGTCCCCCTGCTAATCTCAGAAGCGATTATTCTCTTTTTCTCAATTCCCTGCATGGGAAAGCCCCGGTCAGCATCAATGAAAAAGACCTCCGGGGATGGGGGAAAGCAGGCACGTATTCAGTCAAGGCTGGCTATGAAAAACTCTCCCTTCCCATTTCTCCGGTTCACAAAAAATTGAGGAAAATCTGGAACCCGGACGACATCCCCAAAATAACTGTCTTCTTCTGGCTTCTAGCCCACGGCAAATTGTTAACAGCTGAAAAACTCATAGCTAGGGGAATTGTAGGTCCCTCAAGATGCACTTTGTGTAAACTTGCCGAGGAAAATTCCCATCACATTTTCCTGGATTGTCCCTTTGCAACGCAAGTATGGGATCAGGTTCTGGGAAACCAATGGAGACCATCTATCCTTCCCGAAACTCTTGAAGAACTCACTGACCACTGGGGACGCACCTTTCCTGGTAGATCCAAGAAGACTATGTTGAGAATATGGAATCTAGTTCCAATGAACATCTGTTGGCAGATATGGTTAAATAGAAACAAGAGTATCTTCGAGGGCAAGAATGCTAACAGCTACAGAGCTGCCTCCAAAGCCATCGCAATGATTTCCGAGTCCCTATCCACAAAAAAAGTCTTCATTCCAGCTCAGGAACCACTCTCTCTAACTGAATTTCAATGGTGTAGCGTGTTCGTGAAGGCCAGCTTCCTTCAGTCCAAAAAGGCCCATCCCTACTCTGATTGGGAAATCAGGAAAGACCCAGACACTTTTTCCAGGTGTTGGAAGGAGCAAAAAAGTCACAACATCTTCTTTGACGGGGCTTCCAAAGGGAATCCTGGGGTGGTAGGTGCGGGTGGGATACTCTTTGATCCCGGAGGAAATAAAGTTGCATCCTTCTCTTGGGGATTAGGTAGCAAGACAAATAATGAGGCAGAATGGCTAGCTCTCATTTTCTCATTAGACATGGCCTCCAACTTCAGCATTGACAATCTCATAATCTACGGAGACTCCAGACATGTCATCCAAATTATGCGACGAGGGTCTGCCCCACCTGGCTCAAAAGCTCACAGATACATGCAAAGAATTAAATCCAATGCTCTTCTCTCAAAGGCCTCTTTTTTCCAAATCCGTCGAGAGAACAATAGGCTTGCGGATTTAGCGGCTAACAAAGGAATCTTGCTTGAAATTGGTCACGTCAAGGATCTTACTGGAGCTTTGGGGTATCATTTCATTCCCTAAGACAAAATGTTAAGGATCAACAAACTCATTGCAAATCTTAAGGTTGGGGCCCATGGTCTCGAGGGTCCACCTTTTCCCTTGTCCAAACTTTGGTTATGAACCTACCCCCTCCTCCGTAGCTTCGGCCACACACCTCCCCAGTCATCATACCACTTGTCACCTTGCTCCCAGCTGCGCTGTCAGCTCCCACGAGCCATTATTTACTCCCCCACCCGTCCCTTCTTCCTCTTCCTTCGCGATGGCTCGTCCTCCCCACTTATCCACTGCTCTGAGTCGCCTCTCCCTCTGCGAACTTGACTCCCCTCCTCCCCGTCGTCTGCTGTTGCCGGCGTGCAACACTGAAATAATGCAGAGTGTTTTGGCGGCCATAGCCGCCCTGAGTCGAACTGGGGTGGACATTAAACTTGCTGTTCGAAACACCTACGATTCTGTTTGTACCAGTGTAAAACAAAATGCAGAGATGGCCTCGGATATTACTCACACGGTCTCCCAGCTTTCTTGTCAGGACTCCAGGATAGACGACCTAGAGAGGAATTTGTTTGAGCTGATGGGAAAAGTGGACATGCTGCAGGAAGACATGGCCGTCCTTACAGGGAAAACTCAGGGAAGTTGGGTGCATGAAACCCCCACAGTCAACCAGGAAATCAACCAGGAAATGGTGGACGCAGCTTCTGCTCAGTTAAAGAATTATGGCTAGTTTACAGCGTAGCTCAGGTTCCAAAATTTTGTATCTATTTTGTCAATGCATTTCTGCATAATTCTCAACAGACAATTTATTAAGGTTTACTCCAGCTCCATTTTGGATAGTTATAGAAAGACAAAACTCAGAGCTTGCAAAGCAATGTTGTTAGAAATCATAGTTATAGTCTTTCCAGACATTTCCTCTTTTGCTATAAATCTTTTGAAAGCATGTAATGAATAGCTGTGCACAGCTTTTATAAATACAATCTATTCCTCTGTTACTGTTAAAAAAAAAATGTTCAACACTAAATTATGGTTAAATTTGGCTTGAGTGTGCTTCTTGAACTCTGATAAGTTGGTGTTGGGGTGTTCCTTTGTGGACTAGTGAGACGGATTTGTAACATTCTCCCCGATGACTTTCATTTCACAATGTAGAACGTAATAGTAAATACATATATTATCCCTTACTAGGCTTTTATTAGAGCGTTTATAAGCTTCTGTGTTAATTTTTATTCTGCTACGATTTTATGTGATATTTGTCTATGGTTCATACTTGATACATCTATACTCTAGTTAGCAGTACTCCTTTAAAATTTTATATTTACAATGAGGATAAAGATATTTACATCAGTTTAGGAAGCTTAAGTGTTGCCTATAAGATTTATTACTTGTCTAATAGAGACAAGAGCAGTTAACATGTCAGGCTTAGCTCCACTCTTCGGTGAATCAATATCTGAAAATAGTAAAATACCTAATCTATCCATGGCCTGTGCTACTAAACTGGCTTCAAAGGATGAGATTTATACTGACTGAGTTTGGAAGGGTCTTCAATACAAGTTTTATATCCTTCTATGTAAACACAAGAGGCCTATAAGTTGAATGGTACTCCAAATATCCCTGCCATGAAGTCCAGTCATTGTTTTGTCTCCAGTGACTGCCCCTTCCCAATAAAGTGGCCCCACAAACAACATTGAGTACTGTACTGTGATACTTCCAAAAGAGTCAGGACACAGTGCAGCTCTAGAAGGTATGTTTCATTTTGTCCTTGATTTAGAAAACCATGCAAAGTACATCCTCTTGTGCTATTTGGCTTGGATTTACTACCCATATTCAAATATATTGTCATCCATCCTAGAAAATAGATTGAAAAGAATATATACTTTTCTATATAAACGGACAGATTTAAACCATCTATCCTCCCTATGTTCCAGTCACATTCTTCTATTGATTCTCTCTGCAATACTGGGGCTTGGTCTATTCTTCTTGTACAAATTTTTAGTACCATAGTTTAATAACAGTTTATTGTGGCCCTCTTTCTTGTCCCCTGAGATAGGCCATGGAGAATCTAGATGCATCTTCAATAGATTGGATTCTCTTATTCTTTTGTATATATCCAAGAAGGATTTGTTGTCAAAAGTAGGGAAGCATTGTGTGTTGTTAAATAACTTCCAGTTTAGTGAATATTGTGCACTCCCATCCTACAGATCTCCTCCCCAGATGTGAAAACCACTCCTAAATAGTATTTTCCTTGAATAGCTTGCAAGGAGGTCTTCCTATCCACTTTGTGTTCATCTCAGACATCTTCTATAGTTAAGCATGTAAATAAGAACTTATCTCTTTTGTGTGCACTCACGCTAATTGTTCTTATTTATTTTTAGTACTTGCTGCTTGCACAATTTATGTGCATTCAGTGTTCATGCATATGCATGGAATTGTTAGAACATATTTCCTACCTCCAATCAATCAAACATGTTCCAAGTTTAGGACACAATCGAGTAGATTATCAAATGTGCAAAGTTTCCATCTTATATCTCAGTTGGAGTGATTCTATAGATAGTAAAGCAAAACATAGAAAGTTAAACACACATACATGCACATGAATTCTGTAAAATCTTTTAGTATTTACAGGATTCGAATTGGTGTTTGTTACACACCTATGCAAAGAAAGGGTTCAAATTGGAGGTCCTCTTCATGTGGCCATTCCCTTCATCTTCGCGTGTGCCAACCCATTCACTTTGTCTTCCCTTCATTCCCGTGGCCGTTCCCTTCCCGTGGAGTTCAAACATTTAAAAATGCAATTCTATTTTCTGCAGTAGAGATAGTTAATTGGTTATCTTTCATAACAGCTACTAGTAAACCAAAATTTGGAATACAATGCATGTCTTGCAGTGATGGTAGGGGATTGAATGATGAATCCAAGCCAGGGCCATTGAAATCACCAATCTAGGCAGGAACATCCTTTACCATGGGGTCCTAAATATACATGCTTCATCTGCAATACCATCATCATGATTAGCGATTGATAAATGCTATTCAAAGTTGAAAATCCTTCTACTAGATATATGAAACAAATTCCCTCTACCACTATGACACAAGACCTGAACTAGTCACCTTAACTAAACCCGTAGCTATAACTAATGTTCAACACTAAAATATGGTTAAATTGGGCTTGAGTGTGCTTCTTGAACTCTGATAAGTTGGTGTTGGGGTGTTCCTTTGTTGACTAGTGAGAGGGCTTTGTAACATTCTCCTCGATGACTTTCATTTCACAATTTAGAACGTAATAGTAAATACGTATATTATCCCTTACTAGGATTTTAATGGAGCATTTATAAGTTTATGTGTTAATTTTTATTCTACTATGATTTTATGTTATCTTTGTCTATGGTTCATACTTGATACATCTATACTCTAGTTAGTAGTACTCATTTAAAATTTTATATTTACAATGAGGATAAAGATATTTACATCAGTTTAGGAAGCTTGAGTGTTTCCTATAAGATTTATTACTTGTCTAATAGAGACAAGAGCAGTTAACATGTCAGGCTTAGATCCAATCTTCGATGAATCAATATCTGAAAATAGTAAAATACCTAATCTATCCATGGCATGTGCTGCTAAACTAGCTTCAAAGGATGAGATTTATATTGACTGAGTTTGGAAGGGTCTTCAGTACAAGTTTTATATTGTTATCTGTAAACACAAGAGGCCTATAAGTTTAATGGTACTCCAAATATCCCTGCCATGAAGTCCAGCCATTGTTTTGTCTCTAGTGACTACCCTTTCCCAATAAAGTGGCCCCACAAACAACATTGAGTACTGTACTGTGATACTTCCAAAAGAGTTGGGACACAATGCATCTCTAGAAGGTATGTTTCATTTTTTCCTTGGTTTAGAAAACCATGCAAAGTACATCCTCTTGTGCTATTTGGATTGGCTTTAATACCCATATTCAAATATATTGTCATCCATCCTAGAAAATAGATTGAAAATAATATATATTTTTCTATATAAACAGACAGGTTTAAACCATCTATCCTCCCTATGTTCCAGTCACCTTCTTCTACTGAGTCTCTCTGCAATACTAGGGCTTGGTCTATTCTTCTTGTACAACTTTTTAGTACCATAGTTTAATAACAGTTTATTGTGGCTCTCTTTCCTGTCCCCTGAGATAGGCCATGGAGCATCTAGTTGCATCTTGAATAGATTGGATTCTGTGATTCTTTTGTATATATCCAACACGGGGGGTTCACTAGCAAGGCAATATCATATCACGTCCATTCATATTGGGGGTTTGAATTCTCTTAAAGATATCAAAAATATATTGTCTCATATTAAGGGGTCAAGGGGGGTTTTAAATTTGACAGAGTGATATAAATATTGGGGGTTATTTTATTCGGGTGGGTTTAGGAATAACCTCCAAATCGTGGGATGGATTCATACCTCCAAATCATGGGCTCCATTCATACCCACCTAAAACATAAGGACCCTCCATTTTTATTTGATATTGCTTATGATCCTAAGTTTTGCATAAATTTGATAATAGTGTACCAATGATAATATCAATGGAAGTCTATTTAGATTACTAGCCTTGAGAAATCCTCATTTAATAACTTATTTAGGATTGGTTTGAATTCATGCTATAATGGTTTTCATCTATAAGTTAAGAGATGTATGCAATTGAGATTTTTGGAGTTGAACAATTGTATTGTATTTTTTGTAGGCATTCGAGAAAAAGATCTATCTCTTCATTTTTTAGGTTGGGGTTTAGGTTGGTATTGAGATTCAATCAAACCTTTATCCATGACAGCCAAGAAAAGTGAGATCAATATTTCTTGGCTCATTGGAACCAAGAAAAGTTAGATCAATCTTTCTTGACTAAATATTTCTTTCAACTTTTGTATTCTTCTTTAACATTTTCACATTTCCAGTTAGGAATGGTTGTTAGATTGAGTTATATTTGGCACATTCATAATTGTAATTTCAATTCTTATATTCAAGGAATCATCTTAGTATTGTGTTGGAATTGACATGAACATAGGCGAAAATCTAAACCCTTATTTACATACCCTATGTGTTATCGTTACCATGAAATGGTATCGTATAAGTTTCACCATCTATGTATCTTTATAACTATTGCATGCTTGAAACCTAACAATGGATATTTTCCCCTCCTGTAAAGATAAAAAAAATAGATATAACCCAAGAAAATGTAACTAAATATTGTTAAAGTGGAGGAAATTCATTGCATCTTGTGAATGACCCAAATCCAGGATATGCACATGATAATATGGTGTTATTGGAAAGTAAGATAATTTTTTCTATGTTTATTTGGGTTCAAACATCAGTGATGTTTGTTTTGATAGGAAGGTATGGGAGTCCATCCACGAAAGGGTTTCAATTTTTCAATTTTATAGAGTTTAATTTATTAAGCTTATAGAAAACATGAGCTCTCTATGGCTATACTTATATTTACATGATATAAAATTGGTAGATTGGCAGGCTGTCGTGTGAAACATTTGCAATTCTCATATTTTCTGAGCATTGCACTAACAATTGGACTATCATCCTTTTAAATTCTTTGTTATGTTGATATCTTGACCGGATTTCCTTTTATGCATTTTTCCTTCACCAGTACTATTTCGTTGGGTCTTCCACTATCTAAAGCTACAAATTGATCAACCACCCCTGCAATTATGGTGGTATCATTATTAGCATTATACTGTTATTTTATTAGCATAATGTTTGCTTATACTTCTATGTGTTAGGGCTCATATTTGTTACAACTTCATAATATGATATAAAGGGGGTATTAAAAATGGGTTGATAAAAATGGATACATACAATATTTGGTGAAACTAGGGGTTTTATTAATTGGAAATGCATATTGGGAGGGGGGTTCAACAATAAAAATTTAGGAGGAATTTTCCAATATTTATTGAAATTAGGGATATTGTTTAATATCATGCGAACGATCGTGCTATGTAACAAGTTCACTGAGTGAACCCCCCGTGATATCCAAGAAGGATTTGTTGTTAGAAGTAGGGAAGCATTGTGTGTTGTTAATTAACTTCCATTTTAGTGAAGATTGTGCGCTCTCATCCTACAGATATTCTCCCTAGATGTGAAAACCACTCCTAAATAGTATTTTCCTTGAATAGCTTGCAAGGAGGTCTTCCTGTCCTCTTTGTGTTCATCTCAGACATCTTCTATAGTTCAGCATGTAAATAAGAACTTATCTCTTTTGTGTGCACTCAAGTTAATTGTTCTTATTTATTTTTAGTACTTGTTGCTTGCACAATTTATGTGCATTCAATGTTCATGCATCTTCATGTTATTGTTATAACATATTTCCTACCTCCAATCAATCAAACATGTTCCAACTTTAAGACACAATCAACTAGATTATCAAATGTGCAAAGTTTCCATCTTTTATCTCAGCTGGAGGGATTCTATAAATAGTAAAGCAAAACATAGAAAGTTAAACACACATATAGGCACATGAATTCTGTAAAATCTTTCAGTATTTATAGGCTTCAAATTGGTGTTGGTTACACACCTGTGAAAAGAAAGGGTTCGAATTGGAGGTCCTCTTCGTGTGGCCATTCCCTTCATCTTCGCGTGTGCCAAGCCGTTCACTTCGTCTTCCCTTCGTTCCTGTGGCCGTTCCCTTCCCTTCGATCGAGCTAATATCTTGATCAAGGGATTAAAAACAAACTTTTAGCCCCCTTTTATAAAAAAATCTGCTCGTTTGAGACAATATCTCTATTGAGTTGCTATTCTCTCACTTTTCCATTCATTCCACCTTTCTTCCTTCCCTCTAATCATACCCGCACATTAAAAGGGACACATAGGTGACAAACCTTTGCAATACAATTATGCCACTCAAGGGTTTTTCGAGATCGATGTCAACCAATCTCAAATATGTCTTAAATAATGAATCTTAGTATTAAGATAATACGATGTTTATATTGTATACTAGAATAATCTATATTGTAATTTTATTAGGTAACTAGAATAATGAATAGAAATATGTCATTACGTTTTGTCAATTTTTACAATTATTAATAATAAATAAAGAAATTAATAATGAGTATACTTTGTAGTTGGAAATGTAACTTTCTTATAGTTATATATACACACTAAAATAAATAAATTTCCTAAAAACAAATTTATTATTATTTTCTTTGGAGAAATTTCAAAATGTTGAAAATGACAATAAAGAGTTTCATATGCAATGTCGAAATTAGAAATTTTTGTGAACACACATAAGAGAGGATTTTCTTCATAGAAATTTCAAAATGTTTAAAAAGACAATATAAAAATTCATACACAATGTCAAAATTAGAGATATTTGTGGACATATACATAAGAGATATTTGTTTCATGTAAACATATGATGCTTGATAACTATATCTTGGATTCATATCTTGAGCATATCACAATCATGTTTAACAATCATATTCAACCATGGGAGTCAATATTCGTTAAATTACCAAGCACATTTGGTATGTTAATTGTAGATCTATTTATAAAAGAAGAAATTGTAATAACTTGCATAGAATTGGAAAATATATCCATCCCTAAAAGATGTGTTACATTGGCATGGTTATATTTTAAAAATTCATTTTATCGATCTTTATTACTAATCATTACATTTAAAGTTTTTGTTTAATATTTGATATTTTAATCAGCATAGATCCATCTTAACTATGGCTCTATCAAGCGTCGAGAGTGATGAATCCCTTTTAAGAATCTAAAATGGGCTTACACCTTCAAGGTATTAGATCCTTCTCACGCGTGATAAAGCCAAAATTAAGATGGATCCATGCTGGTCTATACTACAAACAACAACTTTTGTTTATGTATTTATTTTTTGAGTGGATCTATATATATATATATATATAATCCCTTTTAATAATATAAAATGGGCTTACACCTTCAACGGATTAGATCCCTGTGACTTGTGATAAATCCAAAGTTAAGATGGATCCATGATGGTCTATACTACAAACAACAAAATATATATATATATATATATATATATATATATATATATATATATACACCTCTCGAAGCAATGAATTTGGTAGTAAAGTTTGAGACACAAAAATCTAAGTCTCATTTGTCATATTATACATTTCCCCTTTAACTGAATTTCCAAGAACAATGGCCATGCCATTAGCTTATTATTTTTAGTTTAATTACAATGCCTTGAATATGAAAGTACGCCACTGTTTTAGCATGCTTTGCATTTACTTTGGTCAAGGTATCTTCAATGTTAATGGCTAATATTGGGAATTTTTTTAACCATGCTTGTACTATTATTTAAGAGTTATAATTACTTTTATGGTTAAGAATGTTCTCTTCTTAACGGAGCCAAGGATTTCGAAAGGGGGATATAATTCGAAATTATGATGTTCTTACATAATTTGATTGGTTTTTCTTATTTTATTTTGTTTTTTATTTTATTTATCATTCATTTTTAGGTGTCTCAAAAGTTGATTGGATTAAGTGGTATTTTTGTTGAAATCCAAAAAATCCTATTATTAATGATTAATGTCAAATGATTTATATTAATGAAATCTAGTGAAGCTCAAACTTAATAATGATTTATAAATAAGCATTTTTTTTAATATGCCAGCACTTGCTATTCTAGAGAATCAAGGTATGGCAAGATTACATAATCCACTCAATCATTACATAGGGGCTCAACAAGAGCATCATGTCACTTACAAGAATTGAACATGGGTGGGAAGGGTAACAATCATTCCTCCCAACCACCCAAGCTTGTTTATCTTCAAGTATATGGGGATTCTGAGGTTATCATTAAGTGGGAAAAATGTCTTTATAACTTACAGGTTTTGTAGTTTGCTTACTGGTGTCAAAGGATCCAATGTCTATTGGAAAGGTTTTCAGATATTTCTCTTACTCACATCTATAGGATTTTTAATAAAGAAGTTGATTTTCTATCGAAGAAGAAAATGGAGCTCCCATATGGTAACTTATATTTCGAAGAAGTTATTGAATACTTTTTTTTATTTTTTCAAGGCTCTATTGCACTATATAGTTGAATCAGTCTTTAGTTTGTTTTGTTCCATCTGTTTGGACAGTTTGGGTCCATATAGTGGATCTAGTATTGGTTTGTTATTGTGGAGTCTTATGTCTAGAAGTTCATTTTTGGTTGATGTGATGTTTTGTTTTATTGCATCACAACTTAACTCATAGTTAAGTTTGGACCATTGGTGGCTACTTGTTTTGTACTTTTGACAATTTTGGAGGTTGCCTCTATTACTGCTTCTGATAGTAGTTGTGTTGGTTATATGTCTTTCATTTTCTTTGATTCTATGGAATAGCAAGAAATCGTTTTGTTTTCCTTTGAAAAAAAAGATTTATAAATAAGCATTTGATAATTATGACATTCATTAAATAACTTTATGGGAAATTATAAAATTAAGGAATTCCAATAAAATATTATTGTTCATGACCCATTAATCATTTGAATAATTATAACTTTAGGAAATCCAACAAAATACTAATTTATTAAGTTCCATTAAATTCATTTGGACACCTTGAAAAAACATCCCAAATAATAAAATGTGAGCTCCATGAACCTTAAATCAAAATGTGATGAGATTCATTGGGAATTAACAGTAATAAAATTGTGAGATCCAAAAACAAAATGAGATAAACATAACAATAAATAGCATACACTCATCTACATAAATATAAGATAAAGTTAACATACATGTACATAAACATAAACATACTTAATAAAGATAAATAACATGTACACACATCCACATAAACATAAACATAAGATAAATAATTCATGTCGACATAAACATAAGACATGATATATCCATGAAGAAAAAATATGATACGAAATAATCCATCAAGTTTATAAAAAAAAGTACTTGAGTGTATATGTGGACATAATAATAAAAATAGTGCACGACATGAACAACTGTCATCCAATATGGGGACTAGGCCGTTGATGGGTTGTGTTGTCATCCCCACTACTAGTACCTCCTACACCATGCCCATGGTGTGGGGATGACATGTGATAAAAAAGGTTGTCTAAAGACTCGAACTGCAAAAATTAAAATTTTGAACTCTATGAGTTAGTTCTAGATTTAAATAATACTTAAATATATAAGAAGACATATTTTAAAATTTTAAGTGGATGGATAAACTTACCCGACTTGAGTCCATGGTGATATTTTACAAATCATCCTATGTGGAATCTCCAAGAAAACACTGATCCGATGGGCCCTCACTAGGATGATGCTAAATCAACTTTTCCCACTCCTCTTTGAACATTACTAGAGCATCGATTCCCAAATGTCCATGAGCCTCTGTATGCTGACATCACCCATGTAATTAGGAAAAGAATAATAAATGAACATTTTAAATTAAACATCAACTTGAATTCTATATTGCATTGAGACATAAGTTATAATACCTCATCAGTTAGTGGTCACGATCAAAATATAAACGAGACTGCAACATCTCCCACTCTTCTACAATCCCTTTGCCTCTACGCTATACAATTTGAGCAAAGGACAAGATGAATGTTACGATAAAATAATTTCAATTATATGCTTGTATGTAACTTACAAGCTGTTAGGAACTGGAATATGTACCATGGGGACATCGTCAGGGGTAATGGTTTCCTACCCAACCAACGGAGAATCGGAATGGAGTGAATCCATAACATCGATGCTTTTCTTGGAGAAAAAAAAAATTATTATTTTACTCAATTGATTCTTTTATATGTATATGCATTAAAGATGATTATTTAATGGTGTATAATAATAAAAAGTCAAGTTCATAAATATATATGTTGTGTTGACGATGGCCTGGATCTCTCATATAGACAAAAGCACCAGTCTGAGGCATGTATAGCATATGACACTAAATACTCATAGTCAAGGAATCAAATATTTGAATTGTCCATCCACTGTAAATTAGGCTCTGCAGATCCATGGGGTGGTCTGGACCTCTCCTTTTGCATGACAATGATAGCGCTACCCAATGTAGTGCACATGGAACCTTCCATCAAAGAACATCTCAATTCCGAGTTGCGATGACTCGAAGACATCCCCAGGATGTAGAAGCGTCTGACTAGGGACATGACTCAATTGAGGAGGGGGTGGTATAGAAGTAGGGTATCCACGAGCCCCTATACATTGATAAGTGCATCCCCACCCGACTCGAAAGAAAGTTGATGGGGTACTTGTGTAATTAGGTTGCATGTGTAGAAAAAAATCCACACACACACACACATATATATAACGAAGTACAAGGTGACCTATTCATGGTGGGGGAACATTCACCATGCTCCAATAAATATATCATAAATATGAGGTGCGGGATCCTCAAACTTGAACTCTTGTAGTTGGAGAAGTTGTCCAGTAGCGTGATCACGAGGGATGTCAAAGAAAGTGCCCCTAACATCCTTTCCCCTTGTTGTGGTTTTCTCCACCTACCATTTGTCAGGACCCAATACCCGGTCCATCCTCCTTTGGAAAGCATCATGCCAGATGTAACTCAGAGGCCCCACCTTCTAGTAGATTTCCAACAACTCATCGACTGCTTTGATCATCGTGGGCATCGACCATACCAATCGGTAGTTAGGGCGCATGGATTGTACCTAAGCACACAATCAATCACACTGCGATCATATCTCCTCAATCATGATCCTAGTTATCTCATCCTCCTACATATCATTAGAACCGGTATCAACACCTACCAGATAGATTAAAAAATGTATTATTCAAAGTACAAAACATCAATACATAATTTAAAAATACTAATAGATTAATAAAATAAATAAATGTGAATTTAATGTACGTGCATGATCATGAACCTCCTCACTGTGCTTTGAAGGGGTCAATGGGTCCTAGCCATCATGCAAGGAGCTAGCCACCATGTTGTTAGATGGACGGTCACTAGACGACCTGGCTGGCGGGGTGCCTAGACACAAAAAATAATTAATAATTAAACACATGTACATGTATACAATAATTTTTAATTCTATAAGTAATTCAATTAAAATAATACTATATGTAAACAATTTACATACGATTCTGCTTGTGATGTGGAGAGGATGCTGCAGCAGCAAATCATCCTAATGATCACAACTGGCAGAGGGAAGAACCATGCTCTAGAGAATGATCTGCATGAAACAATGAATAAAAATCATATATGCCATCATTTGAATAAAATGGTGTTCTGATGTTCATACAAACCTCATGATGTTCTGATGATGGTGAAAATGATGATTAGGATGATGAGAATGATGAATCAAATGATTAGGATGGTGTCACTACATGATAATGTTGTCGTGATTATGTATCTTATGTAAAACTAAATTTGACTCTAATGTTGTCATGATGTGTCCTAGGTTTATATAATTTTTTTCATTGGATTGATGGAGTACAAATAAATGTGTAGAGCTTCCAAATCTATGGGGATTACTTCAATTTGTTTCTGCAAGGGGTTTTGTATCTCTTATGGGGCATCTGGAAATTTTTCTCTAAAAGTGGTTGTTCTAGAGCAGTGGTTTTTATCACTATGGATAATCATAATGCATTGTACCTAAGCACACAAACAATCACGCTACGATCGAATCTCCTAAATCGTCATCCTAGTTACCTCATCCTCCTATAGAGCATCAGAACCAAGATCAACACCTGACAGATAGATAAAAAAACATACTATTCAAAGTACAACACATCGATACAAAATTTAAAGATACTAATAGATTAATAAAATAAATAAATATGAATTTAATGTACTTGCATGATCACGAACATCCTCATTGTGCTCTGAGGGGTTAAATGGGTCTTGTCCATCGTGCAAGGAACTAGCCACCATGCTGTCAAATGGATGGTCACTATACAGCCTAGCTAGTGGGGTGCTTAGACACAAAAAACAATTAATAATTAAAAACATGTACATGTATACAATAATTTGTACTTATATATGTAATTCAATTAAAACAATACTATATGTAAACAATTTACATACGAATCTGTTTGTGACGTGGGGAGGATGTTACAGCAGCAGATCATCCTGATGATCACGACTGGCAAAGGGAAGAACCATGATCTAGAGAATGATCTACATGAAACAATGAGTAAAAATCATATATGTCATAGTTTTAATACAATGATGATCTGATGTTCATACAAACCTAATGATGCTCTGATGATGGTGATAATGATGATTAGGATGATGAGAATGATGAATCGAACGATTAGGATGGTGTCACTACATGATAATGTTGTCATGATTATGTATCTTATGTAAAAATGGATTTGACTCTAATGTTTTCATTATGTATCCTAGATTTATATAAATATTTTCATAGGATTGATGGAGTACAAATACACATGCAAAGCTTCTAACTCTATGGGGATTACTTCAATGTGTTTCTTCAAGGGGTTTTGTATCTCTTATGGGGCATCGTGAAAATTTTCTCTACAAGTAGTTTCTCTAGAGAAGTGGTTTTGATAACTATGGATAAGCCTAATGGATCTCGACATGGTTGAGGCCTAATGAAACCTATCTCATAGGCACTAAGTTTCTACGCATCTAGGGTTAAAAGCAATGTGTTTCACTATTACAAATTATCTCTTGAAAGAATCCCTGGCCTTAGAATAGGGAAAGGGAAAGAATCAAGAGGAAATAACACTAGAGGTATGAGTCTTAGGGCCATAAACATGATAAATGGAAGAAATTCATATCAAGAAGATACCGCAGACCACCACATAGGACCTCTTAAGTACTGTATCCTTGGTGTAAGAGTGGCTATATCCTAATGCTATTAGGATGTTTTAATTCTATGTCCCTAAATGAATATTAAAGTTGATGGAGGAACATCGACCTTAGGCTCTAAATTAATCCTTCATGCATCTAAGACCAAAAACAACACCTTAAACCAACACACATGACATTCTAGGAGAATCCTTAACCACTTAACGGATACATTAACATCATTTGATTTTTTTTAGAACTAAGTATATTTAACTTTGATTCTATGATCTTACAATTCAAAACTATAATATTATTTTTGTCATGCGTGCACACACACACACCCACTAAATCTAAATCTAAACTATAAAACACAATTAAAAATCTAAATTAAATTATTAAATAAACTAAATAATAAATCTATATTACAAAACATAACTAATGAAAATAATTAGTTTTACAATTTTTTAAATACACTAATTAATTTACAAAAACTATTATTTTTTTTAAACTAATTTTTAAGGATTTAAGAGATTTTCAATCCTACCTGCTCGTCTAGAGGCCATGGAAACAAGACGAACTCAATGGTCGCAGTTGTTAGAAACGGTTGGACAAACCCTTTGTCCAACTCGCAAATTCTCGATTGAGTTATAGCTCGCTTGAGACTTTGAACAGTAGCCAAAGTGATAATAAGTTGTTGTTGGTTCTTTTCCGATTTTATAACACTTTTTAGGAGCTCGATTGAGACAATATTGTGATCAAGACAATATCTTAATCGAGACAATATCTCATTCGAGCTCTTAACCAAGGTTTATTGCTCGATCGAGGGTTTTATCAAACCCTTGGTTGAGTAATAAATATTTACCAAAAGTTTTTTATTAGCTCGATAAAGCGCTTTGTTAATATCTCAATTAAGCTTTTAAAGCTCGATCGAGATTCTTTTTTCCACCCTCTATGCCCCCCACTTGCCAAAAACGTGTTACCCGTCTTCATGGGAACACCCTTAATCACACTATAAATTTTGTTAATAACCCATTCAAAAACACTCGACATTTATCTCACTAAACCTCCATCATAGGTACAATATTTATATTATTAATTTCAACCATTAATTAATATTAATTATTTGTATTTACATTATTAATTATATTAAAGTAATCATATATTATAGAGATGAAAATATTTACATCTATAAAATAATAATTATGTTTCAATAATTATTTTATTATCAATTTATTTCATTATTATTATATAAATAACATTATTCATTATATACCCTCGGATAGGGTGACTGGACGAGAAAGGATTGATCATAATTGTAGATCCATTGGACGTCCCACCCAGGTTCATTCGATGGTGAGCAACGTCATGCCAATGTCACGCCACCCCCATGCATTTACACACTTGCGCGGATGAAGGGACAACACTATCACTCAGCTTTAATGGCATCTTGATTATGGCGAACGGCTTGAGGAAGGAGGTTATCTTGCCTCCTTCCTCGAGCCGTTCGCCATAATCAAGACGCCATTAAAGATTCATCCTCTACTTGAAACAAGAATCGAATTACCAATCTGCAACACAAAGCTCCCCACGCCATGGTTCGTGAGCGACACCGAGGCATTAGCTGACAGGAACGTGGGTGGCGAGTACAGTCTCAGGAAAACCGCAACAATGGCGTTTCTCAACACTTGGCAGCAATGAAAGATACATTGCTTGGGATAAGAAACAATATTCAGAATGCAGAGGAAGATTCTTCAAGCCGCTTTCAGGACCTGAGCCATAGTGTGCAGGATCTCATCAACTAGTGCGTGGATATAGCTGACCTCTTTGGTCTTCCTTCTCCGCTGCTGGCCTACCTTGACAATGATGGAACCATTCACTGGCTTCATTCGGATGATGATTCCGGTATTTCACCCAACGCTGCTACAGTCGAAAATTCAGATGGAGCGAAAGTCCAATTTGATAGTGCGGCTATTAAAACTGAAAAAGAGGAGGAGCAGTCAGAGATTGTTAAGCAGACAATTGATCCTGAAAATCAGAACTCCAAGCGAAACTCCAGTGGTATGAAAAGGGAGCTGGTAATTAGAACCATGGACAATCCAACACTACTTGAGACAAAACCTCACATGGATATTGGGCCGTCAAACTAGCTACCGGGTTCTCCCAGCTCCTTTTTTGGGTTTCATTTATCTGTTTGTAATAATTTGGTCTCATATTTCTGTATGTCCTTTTCATTTCATAGTCAAGCAGAACTTCCTAGTCGGCCTTGTTTGTTTATGTTTTTCACATACAAAGTCTCAGACAGTTTCATTGTGATTTTTAGTATGTCACATGAGTTGTTTCCTCCTGGTGGGGGGCTCGGTTTTTTGTTAGTCTCATACTCGTAAACCTATGGTTTTTAGACTCTTTCCTGAGTTGTTCTCTCCATGTGGGAAGCTCGGTTTTTTGTACACTATTTTACTCAGTGATATAATATGATCTTCTAACTTACAAAAAAAAAACAGTATCCATTATATATATATTGACAACAAAATATTGGAGTTCATATTTGCCTAGGGTTTGGCAGAGGGGAGAAGGGTTGCATGGTTTTTAGTAGATTTGTTTAAAGGATTTCGGGAATTTTGTGGCTATGTGGGAGGATGCTATTGACTATGGGGATAAGGACCCGAGGTCCTCTCTCAGCATTTTTTGGACAGATGAAGAATTTCATGAAATCTTGGAGAGTGCGAGGATTTTCAATCAATGGCGCTGCTATATGAGATTGGAGCTGGTGACTAGATTTCCAGCATGGAAGAAGTTTCAAGGAATCCTAGGCACATGGTGTTCCATGATTTGTTCCAGGATTTAATACACGTTTCAAAGGATGGGTCGACGAAGGATATTAAAATTTTTGGTACTTATTTAGTTTTGATGGTTACAGAGGAGCAACCAGTAAGATTCCGCTCAAACGAAGTCTTATCACATGATTTTCCTCATAGGTTGAGGAGGGAGAGAGATAAGGGATCGGGGTCATGGATTTGAGGCCCTTGTTCTTCATTTCTTGAAGGGAAGGTAGAGGATAGATTTAATGCCATAGTGAAAGAGATAGCAGGGAAACAATTAAGTTTCCTTGCTCAAAGGCGAGGCTCGCAAGGAACCAAAAAGCATGCAAGGTTCTTGATTTGAATCTCTCAATGGCGCTAGGGCACAACATAGGGTTGAAAAGGTGGTTGCGTTAATGGAAAACGCATTGGTATGAAATTTTTATTTTAAGGTGTGCTGACGAACAAAGTTGTTGGACTGGTGTGAAGAGAGTTGAAAACCCTTTAAGGGTATGCTCCTATGTTTCATTTGCTCGCCAAAGATTGGCTATGTTTTGAATTTGTTTCAAAGAGGGATAAAAATTGTATTCTAGATGATTGTTGGAGATGGGGGAGCTCGAGCATAATTCTAAAGCCTTGGCATATCAGATTTGATCCTATATTTGAGCCTTTAACTGTCCAACACCTCTGGGTTTTGTTGCATGGTTTTTCGCTGCATCTTTGGTCAAAAGCGGTCTTCATGGATCTTGGAAACAAGTTGGGAAAATGTTGTTTTTTACGAAGCCTCTTTGGAATGGGAAGATAAGTAGATTGCCTAGTTACTTGTAGAAATTGATATCAGTAAGGGGTTTCCTCCTCAGATCAAAATAAAATGGAGAAATAAGTCCTTTATCCAATCTCTTGACTTATGTTGGGTGCCCTTTAGGTGCATGCTTTGTTGTTCTACAAGCCATATGAAACATGCGTGCCAGTTTATTTCTTCAAAGTACAAGGTAGGGTGGTCAGAATAGGAGTTGGAATCTATTGCTAATCCTAGTACGTTTTATGAACAAACTGACCTTACTCAAATTTTAGGGTCTTGTTCAAAGAAGTCAAATGTGGTGGTAAATACATACCTAAGTTCATCAAAGGGGGACACGATTGTGATATATGTGCATGTCGGTCTGGATGAGGGGGAGGATAGTATCAAGACTACATCTAGTGAGGAAGATCCTGAAAAACTAGAAGGATGAAGCAGAAAACATTGGACTCAGGATTTGTCACCTGATACGGGTAAGCCTTCTTTAAATAATTCTGCTTTTTTCAAAGAATCATAATTTCTTCTGGAGAATTTAAAATGTGAAGGGAGGTCTATCAGTTCTAGTAACACTATTTTAAGCACCAATTTAAATTTTCCTTCTTCTTCACTCATTATGCTTGTAAATATGGAAGGGTGAAGTGTCTTTTCCTATAAGGGTGTTTTAACCAAGTCTCTAGCTGGAGTTTATAATGTCCTTCCTTTAAGGAACTTGGGCCTTAAAGACCATGCTCAAGAGGAATACTCTAAGAAAATAGATGGGGGTTCATCCCTTGGTAGTTTAAAAAAGAAAAAGGGGATCAATGATGTTGTGGTAGGAGGTTTAGCTACCACAATGAAGAAGAAAACTCATATTTGTTTATTGAAGTTTTTTTGTCTATAGAATTTCCAATTGGAAGTATGAATGTTGGTTTTAGGACCTTTAGAGCAGGGAATCCCAGGGATTGGATTTAAAAATGATAATTTTATCTATGAATCTTAGTGGGGTGAGAGGAGCCCTTAAAAAGACTCCCCTTCATCGACTGTTGTTTATTGTTAGACCTAATATCATTTGTTTTCAAGAGTCTATGGTTTCGGGGGATGAGGATAGGGAAGCCATTTCGTCCAAGTTAATTTTTGGTTGGACTATCTGTACAGTAGATGCCATTGGTTTATCAAGAGGGCTTATCTCATCTTGGAACTACAATGTGAAAAATTCAATGTATATATATCTGGTGCAGGTTTTGTTCTTAAAGGTTTCGTTAAATACTTCAGGTACCCAATCAAGGTCCTTAACTGTTATGGTTCATATATTGGAAGAAAGGAAATATGGTCATACTTTAGTGAGGATATTATTTTCATCAATATGAGGCTAATCATATGGGGGATTTAAATATAACCCTAAGTGAAAGGGAAGTCTAGGGGAAGAAGGCAAGACTGGGTCCTTTAGGAGATTTTTTTTCTCATATTTTTAATGAATCTAAACTTGTTGATGTTATGCCTAAACCTATTATACCTACTTGGAGAAATGGTAGAGAGGGAGAGATGCATAGGTGGAAAAAAGATTGGAAAAGTTTATGATAGCTAAGGACATATCTAAGAAGGTTGGTATATTCAGAGTTTGGACAAAGAATTCATCGATATCATATCATTTTCCTATTTGTATGCAGTTGGAATTCAAAGGGATAATAAAAGGAATGGGAAAAATATTAAGAACCAAGGACAAGGGGGCAATGAGACTAATGGTATCCTTTTAAATTCAAACATACATGGTTGGTTGAGAAAGAATTGAAAGAGATAGTAATTTCTAAGTGGAAAAAATATGGGGACGGTCCTAACAAATCACCCATGTCTCATATGACTGATAATTTAAAAGCTCTTTAGTCTACAGTTATTGAATTGGAAAAGGTTAAGAAGAATATGATGCAAGAAGAGTTGCTAGAAATAGAAGGGAAAGTACATGTTTTGTATTATAATAACATATTTGGCTTATTTTCAATGTCTGAATAAGGAATCTTGGTGAATTAGAGGCTCACAAGTGTGATAAGTTAAAGATGGAAGAAGAATCATGGAGATTGAAAAGAAGAGCATTATCGTTAAGTTAGGGTGACAGTAATTCAAAATTGTGTCATAAGTTTGCTAAACACAAGAAGAATATAAATTCTATTTAGGGACTTTTAGTAAATGGTGAAATATTCCTTCTCAGAAAGAATTGCAAGATGGTTCTATGGCCCATTTTGAATTGCTATTCAATGATCCCATGGGAAATAATATATTGCATCATCTGAATGTTGTTCGGAATTACCCAATATGTTTTAGTGAATATGAAGGAATGGAAAATTTTGAACACGTTTCATTAGAATAAATCAAGAAGACTCTGAGTAATTTTGCTAAAGCAAAGAGTCCAGATCCTGATGGATGGATTGTCAAATTTTGTATGGAATTCTTTGAGCTCGTGGGTAGTGACTTAAAGGAAGTGGTGGAAGAGTTCAAGTTGAAAGTTAGAGTATCAAGTGCTCTTAATGCTACCTTTATAGCATAAATCCAAAACTTTCAAATCCAAGCTCTTTTAATGATTTCAGTCCTATTTCTTTGTGTAACCTAGTATATAAGGTAATGTCTAAAGTGATAGTAAATAGAATTAAGAGAGATCTTTCTATTCACATCTCAAAGTAACAATTTGGATTTCTACATAATAGGTAGATTATGGATGCCATATGAGTGGCACAGGAGACAATGCTTTCTATAAAGATCTATAAGCAAGATTCCGTAATATTGAAGGTAGACTTAGTGAAAGCATATGATAGGGTTGATTGGTCTTTTCTTAGATTAATGTTGTTGCAGATTGGGGTTTTTTTTGAAGCTACCAATTGGATTATTGGGTGTGTTAATTCAACAAAATACCCAGCCTCAGTGAATAGGATTCCCACAATTTTTTTCAAAAGATATAGAGGGATTCAATAGGGATGTTATCTATCCCCTCTAATGTTTCTCCTAATAGTGGAAGGCATTATCCATCTCATTATCATATCAAAGTAGGAAGGAATAATTATGGGGGTAAAAGTATTAGCTCACTGCAATTTAAATCATTCTCTTTTTCTAGATAATGTTCTAATGTTTGGTAATGGTACTATGGAGGAGTGGTCTGAATACCTCGATATGATTAGTATGTTTTGCAATGCTTCAAGAATGGAAGTTAGCATTCATAAGTCTCTTTTGCTTCAAAATGGGATTCATGATAAGATAGTAGTTTGACTTCATAATTTAATGCAGTTTCATGTGGAGAATTTAGAAGTAGCGATAAAAAAATTGGGAGTCTTCCTTAAACCAATTGTTTGGAAAAATGATTGGATGTGGTTAATTAAGAAAATTGAGAAAATAATTAATCACTGGTGTCACAAGTGGTTATATTTAGTAGGAAGGTGCATCTTGGTAAAATATGTGCTTGAGAGCATACTTGTGTACTAGCTATCTTTGGAAAAAATTCCAAAATACATAATTGAAAATATTATGAAAATTTTGTTTTAACCTTCTGTGGGCTAGTAAAAAGAATAAGGAGAGTTTTCATTTGGTAAAGCGAGATACTCTTGCTAGACTAAATATTTTGGAGGGTGGGGATTGAAAAATATATTTAGTTTTGGTACAAATCTAGCAATAAAAGGCATGTGGAGATGTTTATTTGGTCCTGGATTGTGGAGTGTGGTGACTAAGAATAAGTATTTAAGAGATATGTCGGTATAAGATTGGGAAGATTGGGTTCATATGGAACCTAAAAGGGTATCCAATGTCTTAAATTTTTGTAATGGATTAGTCAAGGCTCAGTCAGTCATTGCTAACTAGTTGCCTTGGAAAATAGGGAATGGTAACAAGGTCTTGCTAGGAGTAGATCCCTAGGTGGGTGGAGAAAATTGTTATAAGTTTTCATATAATATTGTAGAAAGGTTAAGGAATTTGGGTATTTTTACTTTGGCTCAAGTTGGAACTCCCTTTGGAAATGGTCGTTCTTGGATAAATGCTACAGATTTAGGTTTGATGGGAACTTTAGCATAGGAATGGAAATCTTTAACTCATGGATTAAATCATTGTGGGGTGTTTCTATCAAACAAGGAGGATACATGTATTGGTGGGGATTTGGAATGTTGTAGATGGTGAGGTTATTGCAAAGATTTCTTATGAAGCAATTATTTCTTTAACTTCTATTATTGAAAAAAGCTGGTGGTCTTCTATTTTCTGGAAGTAGATCTACCCACTCAAGCATAAATTTTTTATTGTTGGAATATTATTAATACTAAGAGGGGGGCTGAATCAATATTAGCACAGCTATGAACAATTTTTACTTCTTATCAATTTAAATTGAACTTAAATTATGCATCCATTATAAACAAAAACATTCACTGTCACATGCACAATACACAAAACGCACAAATTTTTACATGGAAACCCAAACGGGAGAAAACCATGGAATGCTCTCTTATATTGAAAATAGTATATCCATGGAAGCACCAACTTCCGAATTTTTCTAGCACCAACTAGAAGGAGGCACCTGTTGGGAGTGTGAGCTATCTCAAAGAAAACACCTAATATTTAATTATCGACCAGGGTTGGTAATCTTAGAGTTGAGGCAAAGTATATGCTAAGGTAGAATGGCACCTAAGATTTCGGCTTGTCAGACCTTAAAAATATTTAATAAAGAAAAGATTGAAATATCTTTCAAAATGAAAAACCGAGTCAAACTTCAGAAAAACAGTAAAAGGAATTAAATCAAACTTAGTTAAATAGATAAACTAGAATAGTATCAAATCATACTACTCTACTTTATAATTGAACAATGGAAACTGATTGAAAAAGCAAACTATGAACTACGAAAATGAAAACCATATAATTTCAGATTCTAATCTAAGAATTAGAAAAACAATTGTAAATAAATTAAAGTCCTATTTATGAAATGGATTAATTTAATGATAAATTAGAAAGCTGCGATAATCGAAGCAAATTACAAACTATTTAAATAATTTCAACAACTAATTCAAGAGAAACATCTATTCCCATGTAATAGGAATTGGAGTGAATGTGTCGTAATGGATTTCAAATGTAATAGAAAAACTAAACGGAAGTAAATCTAATCTAACTTCAATAAAAAGATGTAAACTACAAAAAGACAAATTACAGTTAACTTTAAACATTCTGATCTATCTACTATCCATGAGCAGAATAATAATATAAAACGAATGGAAACTAAAATCAAGTAGAAAACTTGATAAAGATATTTACTTCTGAACTTGATTTGGAAGCAAGTAGAAAACTTGATAAAGATATTAATATAGAAGCAAGTAGAAAACTTGATAAAGATATTGATTTCTGAATCCAAATCCTATTCCATGAATATCTTCATTATTTATCGAAATGAGAGACTTATTCTAATCTAAATGAAAGAAATGATCAAAACTAGAATACTTGAGAATTGGAACTATTAACTCTATCCTAACTAAATCTTAAGAACATGAAGTAAATAGATTAGGAATAAGACTGATAAGTTCTGAAACAACAACATGTTAGTAAACTAAATACGAAAGACATAATTTAAAAGACAGATAAAGCAAACTAAGAAAAATAACAAGACTTGAATTAAAGCTTTGTGGAATGTAAAACAAAGGCCTACTTATGGTTAAGAATACTAATTAAGAGCATGAAAGATTACAGTAAAGAAAACTAAGAAACTGAATTCAAACTAGCATAAAACAGTGCAGAAAGAGTAAAAGTCCGAACGACGATCCGAATGCTAGTCCGAATGACAATCCGAATGGAGGAAAAATGAGTTAAACTAAGGAAAAGAGTAGTTTTGATGATCTTGACGTCATCTGGCGAATGCAGATGAACCTACAATGCAAAGAATCAGTGAGAAGACTTGTTGAAAAGCTAAGATAATAGAAAGCAACATATTCTAATCATGGTTAGAGAGATAAACTATTCTTATTCTATACTAAAGCAATATTGAGATGAAAGAAGAGAAGTAAGCTACAGCTACAGAGGAGAAGCTAACTAAACTAATTCTAACTATTAACAAAGCTTAAAAACAGAGGCTAACTAAGTTCTATTTAATTGTAGGAAACAAACTAGCTAATTATAAAAGACTGGAATTAAACTATCAAAACTATACTGTTGGTCGACCATTTACTAATCCTATAAACACAAATTATGTTAGAAGCACAATACAAATTACAGAAAAGAAAAAAGTATCATATACATGAAAACGAATTAATTACATATACATGAAAATAAACTAACTAGTTGTAGAAAAGAAAATATAGAAAACAAAGACAAAACCTCCGGTTGATGAGGGGCCCTTCCCAGCAATCAGAGATGGAAAACAAAACTGGTTTAGCTACTCAGAATATCGACAAACTGGAACTTCCATTAACTTGATAAAATTACAGACTGTCTGCTATCTGCTTGTAAATCCTACGAACTATTTTCTAATCTGATGATCTTCTCCAACTATATGCTGACTTGACTAACCCTGTTTATGTCTACAAGCGTCTATTTATACATTTTACAATGGATGAGAGGGTCGACAGAGTCAACCTTTCTAATAACATAGGCGTTTAATGAATAACTGGCTGCTTTCAATGGTTCGTGACAGCATAGGGAGTATACACCAGGCTGAACAGAGTTGATTCCTTCACGAGGCAGCTGCAGCGTTGGTTTTGCTTGGACGTGGGCAGAGAGGTAACATGTTGGTGAGTTGAACGAACGGAGGAGAGACTGCTAGAGCACTGTTGTGGCAAGGCGTTGTGCTAGCAGGCTAAATGTGTGCGACCTAGACTCCTTCCAGAACAATAGCGTGAATAGGTAGCGTGATTCCAGGCTGAATGCGAGGTTGAATCGACGTGTTGGAGTGTTGACGTAAATGTGGGATGCGCTATCGAGCTTGGCGAGCCTAGGGATGGATCTTCTAGAGCAACGGCTCATTAACCATGCCCATTATGTGGCAAACAGAACCCACGTGCCCTTTTCTGCATTTAATGGTCTGGGATATGCCAACCGTGGATTTCGGGGGCTGAACGCGAGGCTGAATGACGAGCTGAATGCGGTTGAGCTTAGCATCATAAGCACGCGGTCTGAATGAAGGGTCGTTTGAAAAATGCAGCCTATTAATCAAAGCTTAAATACCATGCATGACCGGAAATGTCACTTTAATCATTAATAAATCGTAATATAACAAGATTTGACCAAAATTTATATGATAAACGAATACATGCATACCTGGTCTGTTTGATGAGTTGAATGGATAAAAGAATAACTTATTAAATAAAAAATAGTAAAATTAATGCCATTCAGAGCATATTTAATGATAAAAAATAGTGACAAAATGGACACCAACACTCCCCCAAACCGGAGATATTCCATGTCCCACTGAGCAAAACGAAGAGGAATTTAGGAAGAAGGCTAAGCTGCGATAGCAGCTTCCTTCGACTGGGATGATGAAGATATAGATTTGGCCTCAAGCTTCCTGAATTGGTCCTTTAAGTAATTATATCTCATCCTCAGGGTAGTATGGAATACTGCTTTGACATTAACCAAGCATTCAATGTCTCTTACTTGTGCACGCAGTGCCTTGTTTTCTTCATGGAGCTGAGAAATTGTTTCCACATAGCTTTGATTTTGGTCTATCAACCGTGCTATTATTTGGATCAACTTATCCATCTCCTGTTGAGTCAGAATGAGTTGTTCTTTATAATGTTCAGGACTCTTTGGGGGACTCAACTCTTTTGAAAATGTTTCACACTCAACAGTATGATCTTCATGAATTGTATCTTGGTTGTGTGTAGGTGGAATTTCAGCAGCGGAGGCTTCACTCATTTGAGAAGACATGTTGGCTAATGTGAGGAGGGGTGATGCAAAGGTATGATCGTTCGACTGAACATTTGAACATGAAGGCTTGAAGGCTGAACGATAGTCTGAATGACAGACTGATCATTGGACTGGTCATAATTCGTTCTCGTGGATTTAGTAGGCTATGAAAAGAGTGGAGGTTCCGAAGTAGGGTCACCAAGAGTAAGTTCAGGAGAAGGTGATGATTGGGAAAGGTGCTCATCACCTGAGGGATTTTCATCAAACCGTACGCGTTTAGTGTTTGGTTCTGCTTGGGTATGATGAAGTTCTTAAGAAGAGGAATATTTGACAGTAGATAAATAAGGGTTTAGTATCTCAAAAACAAAATGATCCCAGGTTTGTCCTCTCTCTTCTAACTGGTGAATGATCAGAAGCTTAATAAGACAATGGTGATACAAGATGCCAGAAGGGTTGACTATATTTTTCCTGACTTGTCTAGACATCTTCTCCAAACTTTTCAGGAAATAAAATGGGAAGTTAAGGGTCTGATTGTTGAAAAAAAGAGCTAAAAACCTGAAATGGCAAGCTTTAAAGACAGTGAACTTACCCTCGCAAGTGATTAAGTGGATGATAACAGTTAGGAGATCTAAGTACTCCAGCTTAATCCATTCTCTGTGAAAACCTTTGGTACCAGCAATGTGTTGAAAATCGAATTTCAGGGCAAATTCATGATCCTTCCGTGGAAGGAAAAGATGCTTATGCCATCGGGCACCTTCCCTCGAGAGCTTGGTAGCTAATGCTATTGACTCTTCTCTCACGGAGAAAACAAGGTGGCCAACCCTGGCCATCTTGTCATCAAAACTTTTAGTGAACAGTAATGAAATCTTGTGGTCGTGGCCTTGGAGAAGGTGGAGAAATGGTTCCCAACCTGCTTGCAAAAACACTTCACGACAGGCTTTAAACTCAGAAATGCAGAGGAGATCCTGATAGCTACCAGGCTCATAGCGACTTAGCATTGTTGACAGAGGACGTGGGAATACAAATGGATACAAGAGGTGTAAGGATTTGTAGAGGAAGAAGCTCAAATGGAGAGCGAACAGACTGAGGCAAAATTCACGCGATCACCAGTTTAAACTAAGGTCCTTTTTATTGTTTGAATGACAGTGGACGAGGGCTTGGCATGCTTGAAAGATCACACCTGTCATTCCAAGATCTTAAGTTAAGTGCCAGCGTGAATCTAGTGGATACGTGTGATTTAAAGAATATTCAACCATGTCCAAAGCCGAGCTTTGGACAGGTTGAATGTAATTCACGTAATGAAAATAGATTACATGCGAGAGATCATGATTCGATTGATATGCTGGCAGATCGTACAACAGGATAAGTAAGATCGAATGGCGGTCATACAATGATTCACAATGATGCATAATCCATTCGTTTAATGGAGGAGAGATGGATAAGAGAATGAAGCCATGTGTGAAATTGACATTCGATTGATCCCTGCCATGATTAGCCAATAAAACTTATCAAAAATATTCAAATTTGAACATCTTGGCATATTAAATAAAGTTGTTATAGGATATGGTTTCATTCAGCACTCCATTTAGAATGTTGTTTATTTGCCTCATTCGGATCGACATTCAATCCTTCATTCAATCCTTTGTACAGAATTTTGTTTATACAAGATCTTATTTTTGATGCAGACCAAAGATGATTTTGCAGAGAATTTCTGAAGCTGTTAGTGCACAAAAGATGCTGTAAACTTTTCTTTTCTGGATATTTGGTTGTGTTCCTCTTTTTGTTCTTGATTAGATCAATTTCCTTCTTCTTTTGTGTTAACCTGAAAACACCTGTCATTGTATCATAAATAAATAAATTTTTCATAAAAATTCAGAGAGTAAGAACAGTTATAATATTCCCCCAAACCAAAAATATGGCATGTCCTCAAGCCATAAAAGAGAAAATAATCAAAATTAAAAAAAAATCAATTAAAAGTCTTACAGATAGCTTTTTAAAATATTGTGATAATTTTCATAAGAAAATAAAATATTAATTAATAAATGTAGATGATTCAGATATGTACATTCATAAAAAAGAATACAACAGTGTTTAAAAGACCATATGAAGAATAATAGTGTAAGAGATATGAAAAATGCCATAGGAAAACTAGCCGTCCATGACTCATTGTAAAGATCTCTTGTCATCCAAATAATATAGATAAGGTTCACCATAAAATTTGTGAGATCTACTATAATTATGGGTCCCATTTCTAGGATAGTCATATTCTAGGTATTGTTTGAATTAGATGATAGGGTCCAAGTCGAACTTATAGCCATTATCTAATGACGGTATACATAATCGGCCAAAACATGTATTTGTATACTCAGGTTTTTTATGAGTTATGTGAATAGAAATGCATTAACCAAACCTCTTTTACCTAATATTGACCCGCTGCAAGCAGGCCTATTCAATTCCCAGCGGGTTTATCTTGGTACCATGCAAGCATAGCCCCGTTTCCAGCAAGCCTGTTCAGTACCCCGATGGGTTTACTGCATTTACCGGGCTTCCTTCTTTAAGATTTTACTTAGCATGGACCTGCTGCCAGCGAGCCTGTTCAGTACCCCGGCGGGTTTGCTTCGTATAATGATATATATATAATTTTTTGTAAGGAAGCCGGTTGGCACTAGAGTGTGCTAAGCCTATTAAACACATAATTCAAAAAAAAAAAATTAGCACAAACCTTATGAGTAACTTTATTTATAATGGCCTAAATTACAAGTCATGCCAAAAGATAATAACCTAAAGCTGTTCTTTGACTTCACAATCTATCTTCTTCATAAAAGGTCAGTAATGTTCCCCACAAAATATAAAATATCACCCATTTTTAGGCTACCTTTTAAAGGTGCTTAGATACAAGTTTTGATAATGAGTCAAGGATGAACTAGCAATCCATAGCTGTAAGATAGAGTTTTGTGGAAATAATTAAAGTAGGTATTTTAAACAATTGTTCTAATGATAAATCAGAAGTGTGCATGTCTGAATCAAATACAATATACAAAATCATAAAAGAAAAGTGGTTATAAATGATATCAAGAATGCTTTATCTTTTCACTAAAAAATTTCAATTTTAATAGTAACCTAAAGAGAGGGAAAACTATAAGTATTCCTTTTTAGAGCACTTCCCTTTCTGCATAATATCACATGAGATGATTACAAAGATAAGATTCTTGTGATTAAGCTGCAAAACCACTTCTCAGATGATTCAAATTTTATTTAAAACAAAAACATATGTACAAAACAAGTTATGTAAAATTTTCAAATTAACGAAAGGAAAAAGAGTCTTCCTGTTTTACTGACAATATTTTACAAACTAATCATAATAGATTTCTTGTGAAAAGACAATCGGTTGTTAGAAATGACTCATTATTATTGAAAATCAAAAAAATATTTACATATATACAAAAGAGGATAACCCAAAATAATTCAAGGATTAGGAGGAGGAGGAATGACTTCCTCTTCTACCAGTTCCATTTCTTCCCGTTGCAAGGCATTTTGCACAAAATCTTGTTTAGATATTGGTTGATGATAAAGTCTAAGTCTATGTCCATTTATAACCAAAGAAACTTGTGAATCACCAATTGTCTTAATTTTAACGGATCCATTATCAAAAGCTGTGACAATTTCATATGGACCCATCCAACGAGTAGTTAATTTACCTTTAAAATTTTTGTATCTTGAATCAAAAAGTAGTGCCCAGTCTCCAGTTTTGAATTGTTTTTGTTTAATGTATCTATCATACCACTTTTTGTGTTGGTTTTGTATTAAGATTGTGCGTTGAATAGAATCTTTCCTAATCTCGTCTAATTCATTTATCTGTAGGATTCGTTGTCTCTGTGCTTCTTCTAAGTTCATCCCTAATTGTGCATCCATACGAAAGGTTTTGACTTGAAATTCAATGGGTAGAAGAACTTGTTTACCATAAATGAGTTCATAAGGTGTGTGGCCAATAGTGTTTCTCCAAGTTATTCTATAATCCCACAGAGCTTCAGGAAGCCTATCTACCCAATCTTTGTGGCGTAACTGGATAGTTTTAGTCAGGATGGATTCTAATACTTGTTGGTGGATTCTAACTGACCATTGGCTTGCGAGTGATATGGTGAAGACTTACAATGTCTAATACCATATTTTTCAGTAAGCTCTTTCATTAATTTGGAGGAAACTGAGATCCTTGATCGGTTACAATTTCCCTAGGTACACCAAATCGGGTAAATATTTCTTCATAAATGAATTCCACCACAGATTTCTCCGTGGCTTGAAATAAAGCTTTGGCTTCTACCCATTTGGTGACATAATCTATACAGACTAGGATGTACTTCTTCTTGCGAGACATAGGGGAAATTGGTCCAACGAAATCTAGAGCCCATTTTTCAAATGGATCAATCATAACTTGGGTTTGTAAAGTCATCTCATCGGATGGTGCAGGTCTACCCATTCTTTGGCAACTGTCACATCCCTTGACATATTTGGCAGCATCTTTGAAGATGCTTGGCCAATAATACCCAGAATGCAATACTTTGTATGTTGTTCTCTTATCAGAAAAATGCCCACCGCAAGGTCCACCATGACATGCATGTAGGATCTCTGCATCTCATCCTCCCGTACGCATCGTCTAATAATAAGGTCAGGACTAGTACGAGTACGAAAGAGATCATTATCTACCCAAGAATAATTGGAAATTTGGACTATGATCCTACGTTTCTCAGGTGGGGAGAGATGGTTAGGTAGCTTTCCAGTTGCTAAATAATTGGCTATGTCTACAAACCATGGGGTCCGGACAGATATAGCGAAAAAATGTTCGTCTGGGAATTTATCATCGACAGGGCTGTCATTATCATCAATTTGAATTCAAGAAAGAAAATCAGCTACTACATTCTCTTTACCGGGACGATCAACAATGGTGATGTTGAATTCCTGTAACAAAAGAAGCCACCGAGTCACTCTGCAATTGGGGATAGGTTTATTCATCAAAAACCTGATGGCGGAGTGGTTAGTATGTATAAAAATCTCATATCCTGTGATATAATGACAAAACTTGTTGATGGAATAGACTACTGCTAGAAACTCTTTTTCAGTAACAGTGTACTTCGATTCCGTAGTAGTCAAATTTTTACTAGCAAAGTAGATGGCATGTGATATCTTTCCCTCTTTTTGACCTAAATTGCCCTTATAGCTATGTCAGAGGCATCAATGGATATATGGAAAGGAAGGGACCAATTTGGGCCCCTAAGTATTGGTGCCACTGATAGCTTGGCCTTCAGTGTCTCGAAGGCTTGTTGACACGGTTTAGTCTATTGAAATTATGTGTCTTTTATGAGTAGTTTGAACATAGCTGCAGCTATTTTAGTGAAATTTTCAATGAAACGTCTATAATAGCCGACATGGCCAAGAAAACTTTTTACTTCGTTCGGAGTTTTTGGAGGAGGAATATTAACAATTATTTCGATCTTGGCGGGATCCACCTTGATACCTTGAAGAGAGACATAATGTCCTAAGACTATTCCCTCAGTCAGTAGCATTTTACATTTTTCATGACTAAGAGATAAGTTCGTTTCTTGGCACCAAATAAGAACTATTTCGAGGTTATCAAGGGCTTCCTGGAAGGTGTTACCATAAACCGTAAAATCATCCATATAAACTTCTACACAATCATGTATGAGGTCAGCAAAGATTCCTAGAACTGCACACTAGAAAGTAGCAGGTGCATTACATAGGACAAATGGTAACACTCGGTAGGCATACGTCCCTCAAGAGCAAGTGAAGGTTTTCTTGTCTTGATCCTCAGGTGCTATCAATATTTGATTGTATCCACTATACCCATCAAGGAATGAGAAATATTGTTTCCCTAATAAGGTGTCTAACACCTGATCGATGAAAGGCAAGGGGAAGTAGTCCTTAAGAGTGGCCTTGTTCCGTTCTCGAAAGTCAACATAGATACTCCATTTACCTGTGACTTTATTTGGAACTACCACCAGAGGAGAAACCCATTTACTGTTGGAAATTGGGTAAATGAATCCAGCATTAAGGAGTTTTTGTAATTCATTATTTACTATATCCTTTAGTGCTGGGTTCATTCTTCTCTGGGGCTGCCTAATAGGAGGTATGTTCGAGTCTGTGTAAATATGATGGATCCAGGTGTCTAGGTGTATACCTTTCATATCGGTATACTCCCATGCAAATGCTCTAGTTTGACTCTTGAGAACTTTTAGTAATTGTTTTTGCTAACTCTCATCTAAACCTGCATTTATATGCAGAAATTTGTCGGCACTAACCTCAGATGGTATGGTATAGGATCGTAGGTGTTCTTCAATTGTGAAGACATAGGGTGTACTTGTGAATGTTGAGAGGCTCATGTTTTCTTAGAATTCGTCTCCAAAGATCTGGTCAAATTGGGAAAAAGATAGGGGAAAATCTACACATGTTGTGGAAGAGATAAATTGGTTCAACACATTCTCGGTATTATGCTCTTGAAGTGCCCGAGAAAAATCACTAACCAAGGAAAGTTCTTCCAAGTTCTCATCTCCAAAAGGACAATCTAACCAAAAGAGGTTTTCAGCTATTGGTTGAGCTGGTGGGTATAAAGCTAGTTTTCTTGTAGATAACCCATTAAAGATAATCATCTCTCCATCCCTACATCCTATAAATGCATTGGCAGTAGCCAACCAAGGTCTTCCCAAAATAATGGGGTGACCTTTGGAAGGGTCTTTTGATTCAATGACCATGAAGTCCACGGTATATTCCCATGAGGCTACTGATACAGTGATGTCATCTAAAATCCCAGTAGGTTGAACCATAGTACGATCTGCTAAGTCTAGCATTGTTGGGGTAGGGCGAAGGAATGGTCCTAAATTGAGAGTTTCTAAGGCTGTGGTAGTCATCAAATTGATAGCAGCTCCTAGATCAATAAGTGTGTTCCCTATGGCGGTGCTATTGATGATAACAGTCACCACAGGGTTTCCTGGGTTGAATACTTTGGTATTCTAGGTTGGTTTGCTATGCAATCTGAAATTTTTCCTATTACATGAATCGTCGGAGGGTCTTTTTGTTTCCTCCTTGGTCTCTTAATACAGAGTTCCTTTATTACCTTACTATAGATTGGGATATCCTTAATGGCTTGTAACAAAGGGATCTTAATGCAAATATTTTTCAATTCGTTAATGATATCGTACTTTGGATAAGTTACAGGTTTTTCTATTACTAGATGCTCCAGATATGGAGGTGATTTTTCTCTTGGAATTACTTCTTTGTGTGAATGGTTGTGTGTTGAAGATTTAGAAATAACCACATCTTCAAGAATGGAATCATTCAAAACTTCACTAGGTATGTCTTCTTCATTCTCTTCTTGAATAACAACTGATGACTTGAGCTTATCTTGCAAAACTCTTCCAGACCGCAGTTGTATCTCATGTATTGGTGCGGTCGAAATGACATATGATGGAAGAGGTAACAACCCAATGCTGTTAAGATCTTGGTTTGGTTTGTTGTTAGGATTCAGTATCGGTTGTGTAGGTAATATTGTGCGTCTTGGAGGATTCATGTTCTAGAAATGGTGAGGTTGATTCGGGATAGGGGGTAGTGAAGGAGGTACAAATCCAGGTGGAAGTTGCTGGATATTAGGTGTGTAAGGATAGTTAGGCATAAGAGGAGGTGTTTGAGCA
This sequence comes from Larix kaempferi, assembly GCA_027924585.1. Lineage (NCBI taxonomy): Eukaryota > Viridiplantae > Streptophyta > Pinopsida > Pinales > Pinaceae > Larix > Larix kaempferi. The sequence continues at coordinate 3,276,616 of BSBM01000827.1, forward strand.
TAAGCTTTCCCTCTCCATCCATGTGGCCATTGCTGTCGTTGAGCATTCCGAGGAGGGTACTGCGGTGGCCAATTCTTCCAACCTGAAGTATTCCATTGTTGAGGAGGCTGATAAGGATAGTAATAAGTTGGAATTTGTGATGAGTCTTGGTATGATGGTTGATCTCTAGGTTTCCAAGGCCTCCTAGGTATTTCAACAAAATTTCCACTCTTGTATACAGCTTGTAATCTAGGCAACGATGGACAATCATTGGTTGGATGTTCTTCTGTACATAGGTGACAAACTGAAACATTATTTAATGGACATTCTCATTGAGGATGTTTAGTTCTACACCTAGGAAAGAAAACACTCATTGCTGCACGCTCTTCATCTTGTCTCTTTTTAGCTTGTAGTGCATCTAGTTGAGAACCCATGTCTCCTAAGATATCTATTTTGAAATTTTCCAATAGGTTTCCTAGCTCTACCCTTGTAACTCCACTAGGACCGGAAGTGATTCCTTTGGGATTCCTAGCATAAGATTCTCGAAAGTGTCTTCCACCTTTCCCTCTACTCTTAGAGTAATTCCTACATAGTTCACAAATCTCTGCAAAAGACTTATGAGAAATGTCTCCTGTCGCCATGAGATTAAGGTTATCTAAGAATTCTTCTGAGATTCCCTTGAGGAAGAGTGTTCTTACTGTATCTTCTTGAAGATCACTATACTTGGATTTGTGTAACACATAGTTAAATCTCTTGCTATAGTCTTCTAAGCTCTCATCTTCGAGTTGTTGAATCTTAAAAATATCATTGCGGGAGTCCTTAGGTCTACAGTAATCCTGATATTTTCGAAGAAATTCATTCTTCATGTCTTCCCAAGTTCTAATACTAGATTCTCCTAATCCCATGAACCATCGAAGAGAAGAATATTTTAATGTGGCAGGAAAGAGTTTTAGCTTTTGACCATCTTGTAGGTAATTATAACTCCTACACAAAATGTCAAACTCGAACAAGAATGTGTCCGGATCCTCACTACTCTTCCCATAAAAGGTTGGTAGTGAAGAGGGAGGGATGTTTTTCATACTAACATCTTGTGCAGTGTCTAAGATAGGGAACCCGAAGGTACCTTCAATTCTAACTTCTCCATATTCTTCATCTTGTCGGACATGATCTTCATTTTCATCCCCCATGAAGATTCTATTACCAAAGAGAAAAAATCTAGGTGTCTCCTTTCTTGGTGAATATGGGATGTCCCAACGTTCTGTTTCAGGACACGTATTCTTCTTTTTAGGAGGAGAATTACCAGCTATGTGGGAATCCAGATTTGGTGGTCCTGCTGTTGTTGTATCCATCTCTGAGATAACTATATTTACATAACTCTAAAAAAGAGGGTCTACTTATGCAGGATTGATAAAATCTACTAAGTATGGACCACCTACTATTTAAAAAGTAGTGTCTTTGGGTTTTTGGACTAATGGAGAGTTAAGAGGTCCTGAGGTTTTATTCTTTTGAGTTTCCTCTTGTCTAAGTTCGGTCTCAATATGATTTTGAGGTTCTTCTAGTGGAATTTCTTTATGAACAGACGGTTCTGATGACCCTATGTTTTCCAGAAAGGATTTCCTTTCCTTTCCAAGTAGGACTATCCCCTTTTGGTGTCCTCCGATACCTTTCTGTTGAGTTAGTAGTTGGGGTGGCACGCTCCCCGTATAGGTTAGTAGGAATTCTAGTAGGGATTTTAGTAAGAGAGCTAGTTTTAATAAATCTACCTTGTGAATCTCTAGACCTATTCATGTAAACAAATTATAACTGAAACAAATTCTAACTGCATAACTACTACTGTTGGGTTTTGGGGATGCCTGTTGTAACAAATGCGTAGGTTCTTACCTCTTGTCTTACCGCTCACCCGTCACCAGCCTATTTTCAAAGAATATAACTAAATTTCAAAAAGAGAGTTCAACTTATCTAGGACTGAATTCTACCTATTTTCTATAATTCCCTGGAAACGGTGCCAAAATGTTGGGTGTGTGAGCTATCTCAAAGAAAACACCTAATATTTAATTATTGACCAGGGTTGGTAATCTTAGAGTTTAGGCAAAGCATATTCTAAGGTAGAATGGCACCTAAGATTTGAGCTTGTCAGACCTTATAAATATTTAATAAAGAAAAGATCGAAAGATCTTTCAAAATGAAAAACTGAGTCAAACTTCAGAAAAAACAGTAAAATGAATTATATCAAACTTATTTAAACAGATAAACTAGAATAGTATCAAATCATACTACTCTACTTTATAATTGAACAATGGAAATTGATTGAAAAAGAAAACTATGAACTACGAAAATGGAAACTATATAATTTCAAATTCTAATGTAAGAATTAGAAAAACAATTGTAAATCAATTAAAGTCCTATTTATGAAATGGGTTAATTTAATGATAAATTAGAAAGCTATGATAATCAAAGCAAATTACAAACTATTTAAATAATTTCAACAACTAATTCAAGAGAAACATCTATTCCAATGTAACAGTAACTGGAGTGAATGTGTCGTAATGGATTTCAAATGTAATAGCAAAACTAAACGGAAGTAAATCTAATCTAACTTCAATAAAAAGATGTAAACTACAAAAAGACAAATTACAGTTAACTTTAAACATTCTGATCTATCTACTATCCATGAGCAGAATAATAATATAAAACTAATGGAAACTAAAAGCAAGTAGAAAACTTGATAAAGATATTTACTTCTGAACTTGATTTGGAAGCAAGTAGAAAACTTGATAAAGATATTAATATAGAAGCAAGTAGAAAACTTGATAAAGATATTGATTTCTGAATCCAAATCCTATTCCATGAACATCTTCATTATTTAGCGAAATGAGAGACTGATTCTAATCTAAATGAAAGAAATTATAAAAACTAGAATACTTGATAAATAGAACTATTAACTCTATCCTAACTAAATCTTAAGAACATGAAGTAAACTAGATTAGGAATAAGACTAATAAGTTCTGAAACAACAACATGTTAGTAAACTAAATACAAAAGACATAATTTAAAAGACAGATAAAGCAAACTAAGAAAAATAACAAGACTTGAATTAATGCTTTAAGGAATGTAAAACAAAGGCCTAATTATGGTTAAAAATACTAATTAAGAGCAGGAAAGATTACAGTAAAGAAAACTAAGAAACTAAATTCAAACTAGCATAAAACTGTGCAGAAAGAGTAAAAGTCTGAACAACGATCTGAATGCCAGTCTGAACGACAGTCCGAATGGAGGAAAAACAAGTTAAACTAAGGAAAAGAGTAGTTTTGATGATCTTGACGTCATCTGGCGAATGCAGATGAACCTATAATGCATAGAATCAGTGAGAAGACTTGTTGAGAAGCTAAGATAATAGAAAGCAACCTATTCTAATCATGGTTAGAGAGATAAACTATTCTTATTCTATACTAAAGCAAGATTGAGATGAAAGAAGAGAACTAAGCTACAGCTACAAAGGAGAAGCTAACTAAACTAATTCTAACTATTAACAGAGCTTAAAAACAGAGGCTAACTAAGTTGTATTTAATTGTAGGAAACAAACTAGCTAATTATAAAAGACTTAATTAAACTATCAAAACTATACTGTTGGTGTACCATTTACTAATCCTGTAAACACAAATTATGTTAGTAGCACAATACAAATTACAGAAAAGAAAGAAGTATCATATACAGGAAAACGAATTAATTACATATACAGGAAAATAAACTAACTAGTTGCAGAAAAGAAAATACAGAAAACAAAGACAAAACCTTTGGTTAATGAGGGGCCCTTCCCAGCAATCAGAGATGGAAAACGAAACTGGTTTAGCTACTCAGAATATCAACAAACTGGAACTTCCATTAACTTGAGAAAATTAAAGACTGTCTGCTATCTGCTTGTAAATCCTACGAATTATCTGCTAATATGATGATCTTCTCCAACTATATGCTAACTAGACTAACCCTGTTTATGTCTACAAGCGTCTATTTATACATTTTAAAATGGATGAGAGCGTCGACAGAGTCGACCTCTCTAATAACATAGGCGTTTAATGAATAACTGGCTGCTTTGAATGGTGTGTGACAGCGTAGGGAGTATACACCGGGATGAATGGATTCGATTCCTTCACGAGGCAGCTGCAACGTTGGTTTTCCTTGGACGTGGGCAGAGAGGTGACATGCTGGTGAGCTAAAGGAATGAAGGAAAGGATACTGGAGCACTGTCGTGGAAAGGCGTTGTGTTGACAGGATAAACGTGTGCGACCTGGACTCCTTCCAGAACAATGGCGTGAACAGGTAGCGTGATTCCAGGATGAACGCGAGGCTGAATTGGCATGTTGGAGTGTTGACGTGGACGTGGGATGTGCTGTCGAGCTTGAAGAGATTGGGGACGGATCTTCTAGAGCAACGTCTCATTAACCATTCCCATTGTGTGGCAAACAGAACCCATGTGCCCTTTTCTGCATTTAACAGTCTGGGATATGCCAACCGTGGATTTAGGGGGCTAAACGACGAGTTGAATGCGGTTGAGCTTAGCATCATAAGCATGCGGTCTAAATGAAGGGTCATTTGAAAAACGTAGCCTGTTAATCAAAGCTTTAATACCATGCATGCCTAGAAATGTCACTTTAATCATTAATAAATCGTAATATAACAAGATTTGACCAAAATTTATATGATAAATGAATACATGCATACCTGGTCTGTTTGATGAGCTGACTGGCTAAAAGAATAACTTATTATATCAAAAATAGTAAAATTAACGCCATTCAGAGCAGATTTAATGATAAAAAATAGTGGCAAAATGGACACCAACAACACCGACCACCTGGTTTTATAAGATATGACCTGAAGGAAGCACTGACTCCCTGATTTACCAACTTCAACTGGAAGGAGGCTTTGACCCCTTGTTCCTTGCCCCATTCTATCGCCCTTGTATAATTGTATAAATATATTTCTTTGTAGTTCATTCTATTGTGCACACCTTCTGTATAGTGAGATCTTGCAATTTCTGAACTATATCACTTAATTCACTTGACTACATCAACATTACACTTGTCTTCATACTTCATGAATTCTGCAATTTGCGCTCTGGTTCAGTATGTCGTTCTATTTCAGTGCATCTGCAAACTTAATTGATATTGTGCATATTCTGTTGTGCTGCTATTCTGACTTCACGCATATGTATCAGAGCATATTGTGCACCTTCTGCTATACTACACTTATGTCTTGGTGCATATGTCTCTATGACCGTATGTGCATCAACTGCGATACTGATTTTTTGTTCTTCGCACTTGTCTTAGATTACTCTCATCATAATGCCCATTTTCTTTTGTGTTGCATCTTTGTATTCACGCATCTGTCGCAGATACACTACTTTACTTTGCACATCATGAGGTGTGCTTCAATTCTATCTTCGCACATTTTTCACAGATAAATTACATCACTTCATGCATCAATAGCTGTGCATCAGGTCTGTATTCACATGTCTATCACAGATAAAATGCATTACTTCGTGCATCACTAGTTGTGCATCAAGTATTCCCTTGTGCATCTATCACAGATAAACTACATCATCCTGCGCACCATTAGATATTTTGTTCCTCTGTTAGTGAACACTTGGCTCTCTACTAGATCATGTTGTTTTGTTTCTATGAGCAATTGATACCCTGAAATTAGAAGCTTTCCAATTCAAAGAACTACCGCTTTCACATCTTCAATCTGGCTTCAACTCTCCAACTTCGATTCTTATTTATACTTGTCCTGTGCAGATGGTATGTCCATAAGTTTGTCGTAGCGTCCCTTCTTCCTTGCTTCATAGTTTTGCTTACTTCATGTTTCCACCACTTGTCACGTTCTACACCACTGGTGTATCACACCTTGTGGGTCTTGAGCATACTTATTCCTTTGCATAGTGGGTCTTGCGCAGTTCGTGTGTGGTTTTGCACCCTTGAAGTATCATCGCTTGTGGGCCTTGCATACTTGACTTTTCTAGCCACCACTTCCTTCCGGTACTCTTGTGTGCTTCAACAACTTGTATGATTCTTCTAATTGGTGAGTCCCGCGCACTTGAAGGACTTGCTTACATGTTTAATCGCTTCTTGCTTCCAAGCCTCTTATGCACTCCTGAAAAGTGTCCATCCATTTATTTGGCATATACCTTTGAAGTATTATGACTAGTTAGACTTGGGAATGTCACCTATACCTTATGTGCTTCTTCAAAATGGATGTAATTCTTATGTATTTCTTCAAGCTGGGTATACTTATGTACTTCTTCATACTGAATATACTTCTTCAAACTAGCACAAGGATATTGATTTCTCTTTGACATCAGTTGACATCAATGACAACCAAAGTTCAAAAATTATATCCTCCTTTGACATTGATGTCAATACTTCATGAAGTTGTGCATGTCAATGATCTCATGAATTTGTGTGCTTCATTTGTTATGTTCGTAGTACTCCCCCTGTGTTCTTTCCATTTTGAGCCTTTGGGCATCCTACTGTCACTACTTTTCTGCTATCTTTCATTTCTATGCAGATCCTTCCACTAATGCATGCTTTCTGTGCGTATATTTTCGCTACCACAGATAAGTACTACTCTATTGTTTTCATCTCAGTGTTGGTCACATGCTTCATGATGTTTTCTCCCTTGTTTCTTTGTGCGTCCTCTGATCATTACTTTTTTGTTGTTTTACTTTTCTGTGTTGATCACATGCTTCATGATCTTTCTCCCCCTTTGAAATCAATGGAAAAGGGGTTCCTTTAATGTGCAATTCCATATTCTTCTTTCTTTGATTTTTCACTGTCCTTCATTCAATTGCTTACTTCGATTACTCCCCTTGTATTTTTGCTTTATTCTCTTCCTTAAGGAGTAACATTTTCTGCTCACATTCCTGATTGAACTATAGTTACAAACATCTACAGATTTGCATTTGCAGCTACAAATTTTTCTTTCATTTTTCCTTCCTTGGTTAATATTCTTTCTTCCATCTGTTCATCAAGTATTGACTTCAAATTTTCTACACATTCATCAATTGTATCTCTGATTTCCCTTTGTAATTGAGGGAAATATTCTGTGATCCTAAAGGCTTCTTCATCATGTAGAGGTTCAAGCCTATCAATTATCTTCTGGTGTTCTTCCTGAATTCTATTTGCTTCTTGCTATTGCCTCTTGCACTCTCCCATTTTGTTCATTTTCTCAATAGCTGGTAGGGAATTCAAACTATCACTAATCTTTTGTTCCAATTCTTGCACTGCTTGTAGCATTTTACCTACTTCCTTTAGTTGTTCATCTTCAACTAGTTTTTCCCATAGTTGAGCACTTTCTTCATGCAGTTATGTGCACTTTAACTCCAAGGTCCTGATGTTCTTAATTGAAATGTTTATTCTTTCCAAACTATGTTCCGCTCTAACCTATGGAGGTGTTCCTGGTGGTTGATTTGGTGATAGTTCTTCAATTTTATCCGGTAGTCCTTGAATCATCTCACCAATATTTACCACTTTCCTCTCTGGAGAAGTGTCTTCATCGTCTTGAACCTATGGATGTGAATCGTACACTTCTTCCATTATCTTCTATATCTTTAGGGAATTATGTTGTACTTTCTCCACTTCCTGCTTTAGTTGATCACTTCTTGTGACTGCCTCTTCTAATTTCTTCTCACACTTCAATGTCTTTTACACAGTAGTGTCTTTTTATATATTCAACCTAGAACATTCTTCCTGTAGAACTTCCTTCTCCTTCTGAATTGTATACCAATCAGTTGTCACAGCTTAATGTCTCCATCTAATTTCCTGCACAATGGATGTGTGTAGTGCATTTATCTCATTTAAAGGTAAGTGTGACATAGTTATTTCTACATGACTTACTGCTTTCTGCATCTCATGAGTGGTAAGCTTCAGAGATGCAGATGAAATATTTAGTCTTTGATGTGGCTCTGTTTCCTTCGTCTACATGACAAGGTGTGTCTATGAACTACCCAAATGTGCTTCTGAGAGTGCTTCCTCATTATTTCATCCTTTTCCTTGGTTCATCAGTATCAGTTGATTCATTGCCACAAACTTCTCTTCAATATTAAGCGGGATCTCCTCTTGTTGTGTCACAAGATCTTTAGTTTCACCCTTTGTATCCAAATTCTCATTTCATCTCTAGTTTCATTTATGACTTCTATGCCAATATGTTCAACATCATTTGCAGATAATGTCTGAACAAGACTGGGTTTGGAAATTTTTATTTTATTCTTTGAAGACCCTCCAGACTGAGTTTTCTCTGTTCTCTTCTTAGCTAGCACATATTGTTGTGTGTGTTTGGGAAGAATTTATGCGTCGATGGTTTCCTCTTCTATAGGTGTTGTCTTATTGGGTTGTTCCTGTTGCGCAACCTCTTCTTCTTCTGTTAATGGAATCTTACACATTGAATCCCATTCTTGGATGATTTATGCAATATCATCCTCAAAACAAATAAACATGGTAGGTAACCACTGTCACTCAGGGTCCCTCTTGGCTTGTATGTAAGTATGATGCATTCCAATTTTGAAATGCATAATTCCCTTGTATGCTTCGACAACATGAGGCTATATTTGCATATCTGGTTGCTAAGAATGATCTTCTATTCCTTTCAAAGAATTGAATTCCTTCTATTTCTTTCCATCCTGTAAGAGAAATACAGATCAATAACCAAGTGTAATGAAATGTGTTACCTTTTTCTTGTGCTTCCAGGCAGTCTTCCATAAATTCGTTCAACAAGAATGTTGACCAGTTCATCTATGCTCCCTCCACAAACTTCTCTACGGCTACAATGATTGCCACTGAGACCTAGTCCTGATGACTCTTTCAGAATAACTTGCATGCCAGTAACTAGACAACAAATATTACAACATCATATTTTATCTATGTGACTGAGAATCCTCTGCTGGCCCACTGAGTTCCATATTTTTCGGCCATCTTCTTTCGAAGGACTTTATCTTGTCTTATATCCATAAGAAGACTTAAATATTCCCCTACAGCATGCAACCCTATGATAGAATCGATCGTATTGTCTTTAATGGAGATAGGTGTAGTTAGCCATAGGTACCCACCATGTACTTATGATAACAACAATTTAGCACACATTTTCACCTGCAGGGACCTTCCAAAATGAGGGACCTCAAACAAGTTCAATATCCCTGATTCCATTTGCCCATGTCTTGAGCTCCATTATAGGTGGTATCTTAGGATTTGGGCTAACCTTCATGTCCATGTAGTTGTACATGACTAGTTCAATAAATTTCTCATTGTCGGTAACATCATCTGCAAATGCGAACATGTACAGTTGTCTGAGCATATTTTCCTCATCTATTACACCTTCAAAAGCCTTTTGTGTCAGTATATCTAAGTCTTCTACATCTGGCAAGTTAACATGCAATGCATCAGGTTTTCTGGAAGGAATGTAGTCACAACGAACCTTTATAGGCTTCAATGAAGACACCCCTGGGGTTTGTGCAAATTCTCCCTACACATTCATTGATGGGTTCTTTGATATCCATTGTCTCTTGGGTGCCATGGCTTCCAAGCTTCAACCTTTCACTCACAACAGTGCACTCTGTAGATAAAGTTCTCAATAGATGTGGGGGGATTCAAAATAGCTATATTCATGACTTATAAGGATCTGGCGATCTTCCATCGTCATTAATGAATTCCGTTCTTTGCGGATTTACCTAGATTTGGTCCTTTTTCGAAAATTGAAATGTTTCGATTTTCTTAAAAATTTTATTGATCTTGTCCAAATTCAATTAACCATCCTCCGCCACTAAATACTTATGCCTCCCAATAATTAATTACCACTACGGTCACTACTCCACTAGTCATTAATGCTTACCTTTTGTCGCAATCTACTTTTTTGCACAAATATTTTACTGTGACAGGTCCATCTGTTTGTGAGTTAATATTGTGGTAGAGTGGAGATAGATTGCTTCCCCAATCTCTCCACATTTTCATTTAGTACAAGAGACTTGATTGTTTCTAAATTATTACCTTCACCTGCAGAATTCATTTTCCAAATCATTCTACATTGTTCTTTTCCTTGATTTGAAAGAGTATTGCTTCTTTTATAAAGAATGGGCTAATATTCCTCACATGTTTTATTCTTCCAGTATTTGACAGGTTTCCTTGACACTCCATAGTTGTGAGCTTTATGGCCAATTTTATTACACTTGTAACAAACTATATTATTATAGAATTTTCCAACATGCCCAGCTATCATACACTTCTAACATTGAAAAATTCTACGCGAGTGTTCGGGTACACAGGGTACTACCAAAGGACCGAACACCAAGAGCAACCACTTCACACAAACAGATCACAGATCAACACACCGATGTTTTGACGTGGTTTAAACCCTCTTGAGGGAAACACTCCACCTCCCCGGCCAAATAGCTTCTACGGGACAATTTATTATGCAAAGAAAGAAAGTTACAAATGAGCTTCTCATAATCGATCAACTAAACAATGACCTTCCATGCTCTTTAAATAGAGATCATGGACCAATCGGGTGTTAAGGCACGGATCAAGGTTAGGTTTGATCTAATAGAAGTTGAGCCATCGAATCACTCTATGTCGGGAACATATCGTGACCGTCGGATTAAGTATTTACAAATGCATACTAATGCATACTAAAGAAACACACTATCCCTAACGGATATATTACACAAGTTGATCTTAACTAACTCCTAAGTGTCTAAATATCCTAACAACGAGCACAACTCCTTTAGTTACGCAGTATTCTTTTTCTCTTGATCAATTTCATCGTTTTCTTTCTTGAAATTATGCTCTTCTTTCATGCTGATGTCACCCTCATATCCTACACTAGATTTGTCAAACGGTGATCTTTTTTTGCTCAGAATTTCATTCAATACTTCTGTGTTTTTGGCAAACTTGTCATTTGTCCTTAGTTGAGTTTGCAATCCTTCAAATTCTTATTCTTTTTCCCCTAGTTAAGTCCTATATTCACTAAGCATTCTCTTATACTTAAAATTCTTCTCGTTTAGAGAGATGGTCTCAAGCTGACTTATTTGAAGTTGAATTTGATGACCATCACTATGCTTTTGAAGCTAATGTTTTAGTGACAGGATTTCTTGATTTGACCTAGTAATTTTTTCTTCCTTTTCTTTTTCGGTATCTTCCAATTCTTTCCTAAAAAGTATGATTTCATTGGAAAACTTATAATTATCTATAGTTGATTTCTTCAGTTTGCTTTGTAGAGTGTCAGTCTTCAGCTTCTCAGTTTGACAAATTTGATCCATATCATGTAATTGACTGGTGAAGTATGTTTCCAATCCGTTTGACTCTTCTTATTTATTAGAGGTTGCATAATGTTGTTTGCAACCATTTTGACCTCTTCTATAGGTTTTCTCTGTGTGCGAATGATATTCCTTGCTTCTATGACAAAGAGATTTTCTAGGCTTCCATTTTCTTGTAACCATGGTCCTTCGCTTTTAGAGTATTTTTCCTTTCCACCCATAAATACACAAGGATCTATCTTCCAGATGTTAATTTGTTACTGAAGACACTTGCTCCGATACCAATTGTTGGAATCTTATTAATACTGAGAGGGGAGTGAATCAGTATTAGCGCAATTATGAGCAATTTTTATTGCTTATCAATTTAACTTGAACTTAAATTATGCATCCATTATAAACATAAACATTCACCATCACATGTGCAATACATAGAACACATATTTTTTTATGTGGAAACCCAAACGGGAGAAAACCACAGAATGCTCTCTTATATTGAAAAGATTACATTCATGGAAGCACCAAATTCTGAAGTTTTCCAGCACCAATTGGAAGGAGGAACCAACCCCCTGGTTTTATAGGATACGACCTAAAGGAAGCATCGAATCCCTGATTTACCAACTTCAACTATAAGGAGGCTCCGACCCCCTATTCCTTGCCCCGTCCTGCTGCCCTTGTATGACTTTAGAAAGATATTTATTTGTTGTTGTACTGATCCGCACACTCTTCATATTATCTACAGTTCATTATGTTGTGCGCACCTTCTGTATACTGAGATATTGCAATTTCTAAACTATATCACTTACTTCACTTGACTATATCAACATTACACTTGACATCATACTTCATGACATTCTGCAACCTGTGCTCTGATTCAGTATGTTGTTCTGTTTCAATGCATATGCAAACTCAAATGACATTGTGCATCTTTTGTTATGCTGCTATTCTGACTTCACACATTTGTATCAGATCAAACTGTGCACCTTCTACTATACTACAATTCTGTCTTGGTGCATCTGTCTCTGTGACATTCTGTGCATCAACTATGATACTACTTTTATGTTCTTTGCACTTGTCTCGGATTACCTTCATCATACTGCGCATCTTATGTTTTGTTGCATCTTTGTCTTCGTGCATCTATCATTGATAAACTACTACTTTAATTAGCGCATCACGAGTTGTGCTTCGGGTCTTGTTGATGCCTCGAAATTCGTAGCACCATTCAACAAGGGATTCTCCCCAGTAAGCAAGCCCAATTAGATCACTCACCATTTGGTGTGGGAAATATGTCCGGTTAATAGCCCGACTACCTTATAAGATTTAAAGATTTGTTTTCTTTCATTGGTTGCGGCCCGATCCACCGTTTATGTATTTTATGTTTAAAGATGATATGCAAGTGCCCTATCTAAATGCATGCAATTAAAACAAATCTGATCTAAAATTATCTAAGCTAACTAATCTATCCCTGCAGGGAGCAAAACTGAAATATGAGTAATATGTTGGAAATACACCAAAGAATCCCATAGATAGCTGTTCAATAATGTAGATGCATTTACGATAGAAAGTAAAAGATATCAAAGATAGCTTTGACAGAATTAATACATTCCATTACTCATTTTAACACATAAGTATTTGCATAGGAAATGAAAGCATTCACAACTAGGAATTAATTCAGGATAGTTAAGAACAATCTCACAGTATATGTATGAACAGTGAAGAAATAATTTGGCAAAAATTCAGCACATCCCAAGCAAAACACAGTGCTAGCTTTTCTAGGTAAAATAGGTCCTTCTTTATTGATGCGGAAAAATAATTGACGTACAACACAAGTCCGTCCTTTCACCTGCCAAAAGTCCTTTCTCTTTTATTCTATTCTTCTATTTATAACTTTTACAAATTTTGTCTCTTCTCGTACCCTAACCCTAGGGAATCAAAAAAGTTTGTCTTCTAGTGCCTAAATGACACAAAAGTAATTTCCAGCTGTCTTAAAAGCATTTATACAATAAAACAGTCTCCAACTATCCTTTCTAAATTTACAACCAGCATAGATCCATCTTAAACCCGTATCTATCAAGCACCGAGAGCAGGGTAATTTTTAGGGGCGAAGTTTCGCCAATTGGCTATTTTTCGGGTTTTTTTTCAAAAAATAAATTCGCTATTTGGTCATTTTTAGTCTCTAATATCGCCTATATATACATAAAATATGTTTTTTTATCATATTTTTCGCCAAAAATTACAAATTTCAATAGTAAATTGTATGTTTCATATTTGATATTCGCCTACCTATCTATATATATGTTTTTTTCAATAAAAAATAATCGCCTAGAATACTATACTTAAGTATAATATTAGACTCCTTAAAAAATACCCTGACCGAGAGGGATCCAATTTCTTGAGGTGTATTTCTTTTTTTAAATTTAAACTCAAGAAATTTGATATCTCTTGATTGATAGACCCTAGTTTAAGTCTTAGGTTTTTATTTTATAAACGAACATCGATTTTTTAAATACTTTTCATAATATTTTATTTTATGAGCCTACATGGATTTTTTTAAATACTTTCATTAATTTTTTATTTTATGTGCCGACGTGAATTTATTAATGGACGACATAATATAATTTATTACTTTTTACAATTAATAAATAATGCTACATCACACATGTAACGGGACACATACACGTTACAAAATCTCCCCCATACTGGGCTGTAGAGCACCTCGTTTCACTTGGTGCAATAAAACAGATTTAATTTCCAGCTGGCCCTGCTGCTTCAATTGGGCGCTCTACTTCAGCTGATCTATCCACTTCAACAGGTCTGTCCTTTGTAGCAGGTTTGTCCACTTCATCAATGTAGCTGGTCCACTGGATGATTTCTCGTATGATGAAATTGGCACGCACAGAAATCATCATCTTTAGTGATATTTCATGCTTACACCAATCTTATTTAATGTTTGTTGCTCCTGCTATTGTCGCCTGGGCGATGTATTGCATAAAATAAGCATGAATAGAGGTCTTCCCACTAAACCAATGGAGGTCTTCTGGGGTCAGGACATCTATCTTTCTCAGGTACTCTGTCTCTGAATTCAGTTCGCCCTACAGGTCTGAAAAACGTTGCTCTCTGTCAAGAAAGTTATCTATGGTTTGAGGTAAAACCATATGACATTTCTCATGGGTCTCCCGGACCTTTGAGTATAAGTCAATGCAGTTTCCAATGGTTTTCTAGATTCCTATTATTATCTTTGTACCACAGTCCCTACAAAACTCAAGGGGTCCTATATCATGATCTGAGTCATCTGCGGACTTGACAGGTAGGTATCCTGGGAATCCTGATTTCAATTTTCTCCATTCAAGTTGTCTATTGATTTCCTCTAAGTTGCATACATACTTTCTCTTGAGTCTCGACGCATTAGCTTCAATTACCTTCATCCTTGCAATCATTCCCTTTACCTTACACACCTCCTCCAAAATCATCTCCACTGATTGATGAACTTTCTTCAGCATATCGCATGTTTGCTCATGGAACGCAGTTAGATCCTGCTTCTTCTCATTTGCATCCTTCAATTGTTCTAACAGCTGCTCCGTTTCCTTTGTCAGTCTTTCAAACTGAGGCTTGTAGAACTCATTCTCCTATATATTGTTGGCCTCATGCTGCTCCAATACTTCTATGCAGGATTCTAACCCTCTCTTTTCTCCTTCTACGATTGCTAGTTGCACATCCAGAGCACTCTTTTCAGCCTTGAGCTTCTAGGTTTGCAAAGATATTTCTTTCTTTTCGTCTTGAAGCTCACTATATTTTCTCTTCAGCTCATTTCCTGGGTGCACCTCCTTCATAATATTATCTTTAACCTTGAATCACTTGTCCTTGTATTACTTTACCTTTTCAATCAGTAGATTTACATTGTCGGCACTCACTTGAGCCGAAGCCATAGTGCATGCTGCCATGAACTGTGGATCGCTGTTGGTCCCTTGAAAAAGCGAAACTTGTGTTATTCTGAATTTGCCTCGGTCGTCTCCAGTTTTCATCCTCTTTTCTGATCTACTCATGATAGCTTTCCTCCTTGAATCAAAAAAGACGGAATCCATCTTTAACATTAGGCATTGCTTCGAGGGGGTGTATGGGGTGAGAGGGAGTTCTTGAGCTAAGACAAGTCCTTCAAAGGTTGTTGTTAATGCATATAAGTCCATGGCTTGTGGGCATGAGTTACCCTGCTCCACAGCTTTCTTGGACTTCGCTGCTTCCTCTTCCTGCCTCCGCAATTCTGCTACTTCTGCCTTGACTTTCTCCTTTATCCTCTCAGCTTCTTCTTGCATTTTTGAAGCTTGCTCTTGCTGAATTTTAGCAGCTTCCACATCTTGCTGCTACTTTTCTTCTTCTTCTTTCTGAAGCCTTTTTGCTTCTTCCCTTTTCTTTTCTATGAGCTCCCTTTGAACCCTCTCATTTTCTTCTCCTTGGAGTCTATCTTCCTCCTCTTTTTTCTTGTTCTCGGCCTCCTCTAGTTGTGTTGTAATTGCATCTTGGCACTGCTTCTCCTCCTGTTCCTTTTGAATTAACCCAACAGGTTTGGAACTGGAGCTGGCTCCACTTTTAGGGTGGTAGAGTTTTCCCAACTCGATCATATTTTTGGCACTTCGAAAAAACTCTTTGTCCTTGTCAAAATGGTGCGCGTAATCAAAAGTGACCTTGAGGTTACTACAATGAGCATCATCTTTGCCTTCAGGGTCATGCCTCCTAAATATTTTTGTCCCAAAATGGAAGGCCTCTAAATATTTAGCGAATTCTATACCATATTTTGCCTTGGGGAGCTGGTATGCTCCAATGATAAATGGAATTGGCGGGTATGCAACCTTCTTCTTGTCACTGAGCACTCAACTGACTCCATCCATAAAGAGTTTCCTTACAGCTTCTTTATGCACAACATAGTCTGTGGCATATCGGGGAAACAGGGACGCGACGCAACTCCCTCCATACATTCTAAAGTATGTCCCTTCCATAGAGAAGTAGTAATCTCTGAATGTTTCTATGATATGCATAGCATTCTCGGATAGGTAGTTTGGTTCTGCTTTAAAGAGTAGTTGATATAGGGGCATGATGAACTTTTCACAAATTTGAGTATAGTAGCTTGCATACTTGTGTGCCCACGTTATCTGATAAGCTACATAGAAGGGGTATTCTTTGATTTTCCAGACACATCCCATATCAGGGAAAGGGTGCTTGACGAGTAAGCAGACCACCAAATAAGAGGACATGAAGAAATCGGCTTTGTTTTGAGTCAATCCTCCCTGGGAAGCGGTTATAAGTGAGGCCATGTAATCTGAGGTGATGTCTACCCAATTGAATATTGCACCTTGTGTGGCCACATGGGACATCACTAGCACCCAGCCGTGTTTATATATGTTTCCATTGGGCATGCCGAAAAATCGACTCAACATCAGGGTGATGAGCCTGTACGAAGTCCTCAGATGTTGACTCTCATACTCTCCATTGGCCCTTGACCTTATTTGCTTTTCACCAATTTTCATCTTTCTCGCATATTCCAAAGGGTCCATCTTTAGCCCGGATAACCATTCATCATTTAGGAAGGTATCATGGTATGGAAGTTTGTATGCTGCCATGATATGTTCTAGTGCAAAGGATGCAAGATTCATCCCGGTGACATCTGTGATGAATCTGGTGTCAGTATTCACCTGGGGTAGGATCCAACCAATGGCCTCAGAGCATGGGAAAAACTCAGGGCGGGTTGCTGCTTTGTGGAGACCAGACTTCTTTATGTTCTTTTAAACCATTACTTCTTCCAAGGAAGCTTCACAGAATTTTTGGTCTTCTATAGCTCTGTATAGCTCGCCCCATTGATATTATTGGGCAACTCCTATGATAGCTTTCGTGTCGCCAAACATCGTCTCAAGCGAGGTGTCTAAAAGGATTTCCATGTCTGATTCTAACTCGGCTAACTTGGCTTTCTTTCGGGCAAACCGCCTATGCATATCAGACCTGTGACAGCAACGAAAAGACTAATTAGGGATTTCATTGTTTGTGAGAAATACAGTGTTCAAATTCATGATGTTAAAATAGAACGTGAATTAGCATGAATAATATCTTCCACTTAAAACTTCCTGTTAGAGGTTGAGAACACTGAGGCCAAACATTTACACACAATCATCCATGCAGCAGTTCAATGAGATCCATTTAAACAAACGAGTGCTGCTAGAGATCATTTAACATTATCTTATCATTATCAATGGGTAAGCAAGTTCTGTAAACATCACTTTATAATTCCAAAATGCAAAATGTCTAAAATGAAGAGCTTTAAAACGAACTATGCGATTTCACATCTACAAGCCTATCTTTTGAGTAACAACAAAGGGGTGAGCAAAGCTTTTCTTTTAAATGCATGAACTATTTACGTTAGAAAAACCAGACATGCAGACAACTGAGGTTCAATATTGAAAACAAGTTGACGGGAACATTTTAAGGAATGCGTGTGTGCGTGACAACGACAAAAAAAAATAGCAAATGCATGGAACATGCCGACTATGACATCTCTGGTACAAAGCAACTTCAGCTGGTTGAAAGGTTTAACTGGAACACATGGTTAGCTATATCATCGAGGCTTTAAGATTTTGGTGAAGCTCAGGGATGACAAGCTTGCAAAGCTTAGGACAAGAAAAATCTTAGAGGGTACCGGGTTCACGACTTGACCAATCTCGAAGGGAAACCTGCGATGGACCGTGTGAAGCACATGAATCATTTTGGTAGGGATACCGGGAATGGGTAAAAATAAAGCCAAGCCGAAGTAGTTCTTTTGTTTCTATGTAGTACGAGGGGTTCTGGTTTCTCGAATAACTTGGGCTCTAAAAAACAACTGAAAACAACTTTAAAACACAAGAAACGCTAACCTGAGGTCCCTAAACAGATAACATAAATGAACAAGGGTTCGATAGGACCTACCTGTCGACACTGGAGAGGGTAACTGGAGCCGCTATGCGTGCCCTGACTGATGACAGTCTACTACTTCCAATGATGCTTGACGACTTCTTGCTATTCGCAAAAGGTGAAATGGAATAATACAAACCCAAAACCCCATTGCACTTATATATAAGATGGGGCATTTAAGTCCCGCGTGGTTGATGTTTATGCATATTAATGGTGCATGGGGATTGATAGAGCAACAAATAAATTCGCGCGGGTTCAAATTAAAGTCTTCACCCACCAATTTCGGCGATTTTGCGCTTAATGCTTGCACAACGTTCAGCGGAATTAAGACTAAACCTTACGACCGGGGGCTGCGAAGTGGTCGGCAGAGCTTTCAAGCGAATATTTTGCGCAACGGTCGGTGGGATTAAGCCGATGGTCAGTGCAATGGTTGGCGAAAATAAGCCTACAGACCGTGACCAAGAAACGTGACGGAGATCGACGAAGAAAATCCAAAAAGGCGCAAAGGTCGGCGAAGTTAAATCCAAAGTCAGCGCGACAGTTGACAAAGTTAAACTAAACCCTGCACAATGGTCGAAAGTTTTAGCTTCAAAATATGTGATCGATCGACGCAAGATAAAACAAAACACTATGCAACGGTCAACGATTTTAGCTTCAAAATATGCGATCGATTGGTGCAAGATAAGCATAAATGCTGTGCAATGGTCGGTTGAGTAACACTAAAAGCTGTTACCAGTTTTCTAAGAAAAACTTGAAGTTTTCCTTAGCCTATAAACAACTTCCCTTGGAGAAAAAGGACAACTTAAAAGGATAAAAAAACCAAGCCTTCAAGAGACAACAAAAACTCTCTAAAAAAGAAAGGAGGGGCCCTATAATTTTTAGAAAATTATGGGGATGAGGTTGCAGCAACAACAATTGGCGATTCGCTGATAAACATAGATCTCTGAATTAAACTCTTCTCAATGTTAGAAAACTTATGAGTTGATGGCCCCATATGTAACAAATTGCTTATCCATTCCAGTTTCTGCAAAGGGAGTGATCACTTTTATCATAATGGTCATTGGGACAAAAGGAAACCTTGAATCAGACTTCTCTATAACTTTCTTAGGGCCAAAGTGTGAAGTTCATTTTAAAATATGTCTTTTAGATGTCCACTAAAATCGGACTCCACAGGATTTTAACAACATCCCACTGACATATTCATTTGTTCCTCATTCCCATGTTGTTGGCATCCTTTAGGATGTTTTTTCTTAATTAGCGACTTTTGTCGTTTGAGCCTTCCATAATAACTTTCTTCAATCTTGAATATTTGATTTAAGTTCTTCAATCCATAATTTCTTTTTGTGTGAGCAAGAGATTTATTTGACTGTCATGCTCACGGACGGAGAAGAACTTTGTTGGGATGACTATTAGAACAACTTCCTTGATTGAATGTCTTCTGCTTTTCTCAACCATGCTTTAATGGAGGCGATAATTTTATGTCTTTGTTTTTCTCAACCATGCTTTAATGGAGGCGAGAATTTCTGGAAAACTGACTCATTGATATAAGCTCTTTTGGATTTTATTTGCAGCATGGGATCATTTTAAATACCATACATCTGTGAGACGTGCTTCCTCTCCATGGGTCCATTGTAGTGAAATTCGTGAGAGAGTCGTTAATGTGAGAGTGCATGGAGCCCCAAGATAGTAACAAGGAAATCATAGATCTTAGTTATTTAACAGGGGTTATTGTGATACAAGTATGAGCAGAAAGGACCTCTTCACTTTGGAAACTAGTTAGAAAAAGCAAAGTCACATAGAGAAATTTTCTTTATAAGTGGATTACGGCCTTTCAGAATTTGAGATTTGCTCAAATCCTGAGCTCTCAACTACACCAAGAAGTTGGGTTGGGGTTTATTAAAGAACTCAAATAAAAGAACTGGGTAAAGGTCAAATGAAAACACTCGGACAAAACAGACTAAAGATTCTAAGAGAAAGAAAACAATGACTTGAAACCAAACCAAAAAAGGAAAAGGTAAAACAAAAGCATTTATTTATGTACAAAAAGTAACCCTAGAACTACGAGAAGTACTGCTTTAAAGCAAGGCTGTTGACAGGGACGTTTTATTCCTTACCTTGTCAGTCTTTCAGTTTGTACGTCGATGGGCCAAGCTTCTCAGAAACTTGGTAAGGGCCAAGCCATAATTGCCGAAACTTTGTGTGTATTCCCTTACCATCATGTGAGTGATCCCACTTCAGAACTAAGTCACCTACTTCAAAACTTCTCTTGCCAGATTTATGCTTATCAAATCACCTCTTGAAAACGTCTTGGTGTTGGTGGAATCGGTATTTGGCTTTGTGTCGTGACTCTTCAATCCTCAGCAGGGTATCGATTCATGATTGTAGGAATTAGTTGTTGGAACCTCGAGAGGCTAGGGCTAATTGCAAGGATGGGAGTAGTATGTTCGGAGGGAGTATGGATTTCTTACCATAGACTAGAGTATATGGGGAAACTCCTAGGGAATTCTTCGGGGTGACTTTGTTTTCCCATAAAGCATTTGGGAGGGCTATGTGCCAACTTCTCTGATTTTCAATAACGGTTTTCTTAAGAATTCGGAAGAGGTTCTTGTTTGTGGATTCAGCTAATCCATTTCCCTGGGGGTAGTAATTGGCTGAATAATGTAATTTAATTCCTTTCTCACAAACAAATTCATTTATTTTCATAAATGAAAAATAAGTTGCATTGTCAAAGACTAGGGAAATTGGAACCCCAAACCTGGTTACGATGTTTTCCTCCAAGAACGTGATAACTGCATCTTCATTCACTTTGCACAGCGGAGCAACTTTTATCCATCTGGTTAAATAATCAGTAGCCGTCAGAATATACCGATGTTGTAGCGAAGAATTTAGATTTATCTCTCCAATAACATCTATGCCCCATTGCTCGAATGGTTCAGAGATAAGAATTGGCTATAGAGGTCCTGCTGCTTTTGGAAATTTGTCAGCACTTCTTTGACATATATCGCAATTCCGGGCATAGGCATGATAATCTCTAAATAAATTGGGCCAATAATATCTAGCTCTGAGTATTTTATGGGCTGTCGTATCTCCTGAATAGCGTCCCCAGCCTATCAGCGTCCTCCTTTTCAAGACACCTAAGAAATATCCCATCATAGTTCTTTCTAAAAATTATTCCATCAATTATTTGATAGGCTGTTGTTTTCAGACGGACTTCCCTTCTTTGTTTAGAAATCCAATGCTCCGGCAAATAACCTTGCTACAAATAATGCACTAGGTCCCTATACCAAGATTCAGGAGCAGTGAAAATGGGACATACCTCAATCATATTCAATTCGACTTCATTCTCCCAGTCCAGTTCTTCATCAACTGGATTTTTAGTGAGTAATTTGCATAACCCCTAACCTTTAATAATGGAGGCTGGTTTGAATTCCAAATCATATTCTTGAAGAGCGGTGACCCATTTTCCTCTCTTTTATCCCAATTCCTTTTGTACAAAAAGAGATCTAACGACGGGGTGAGGTACTATGAACTTAGTTTTGTTCTTCAGGATATATGGCCTGAACTGTTTTACCACATTGAATACTGCATATGCTTGCTTGTCTATGGCGGGGTAATTCAGTTCAAAACCCTACAACTAGTGCTCATGAAGGATATTGGATACTCGTCTCCTGATTCTCCCTTTTGAGTGAGCACAGCTGCCAGAGATTTATCTGAAGCGAAAGTGTACATGATGAAATCTTTTTCAAAATCTAGACTTCTTAAGGAAGGTGCATTAGCTATGGCGGTTGTAATGTCTTTAACCGCAGTCTTCTCTATGTCAGTCCACTTGAATTGCACACTATGCTTCACCATTTGCTGCAAAGGTTTCACAATTTGAGCGAAATCTAGTACAAACCTTCGAACAAAGTTTATTCTTCCCATGAAATATTGCACAGTCTTCTTGTTATGAGGCATGGGAATCTTGCTTATAGCTTTTACTCTCTCTTGATCTATCGAGATTCCCCTTTTTTAGATGAAATGACCTAGAAGTTTACCTTCAAGAACAACAAAAATACTCTTCTTAGGATTTAGAGATATACCATATTTTCTACATCGATCAAAAATCTGTTTCAAATGGAAAACATGGTCTTCTCTTTTCTTTGAAAAAACTGTCACATCATCTAAATAAATTACTTCACAGTGGCCAACCAATCCTTGAAAAGCAATGTCCATGGTTCTTTGAAAGGTAGCTCCTACGTTTATCAAACGGAATAGCTTTCTTTGGTATGCAAAGGTTCCCCACTTCGTATGGAAAGTGGTTTTGAGTTGGTCCTTCTCTGCTACTAACACTTGATTATATCCAGAGAAACCATCTAGTAGGGAGAACAGTTCTGAACCTGACACCATCTGTAAGATTTGATCCATTGGTGGCACATGGTAGTTGTCTTTATCGGAAGCTTTGTTCAAGTTTCGAAAATACACACACAATCTTATTTCCCCTGACTTCTTCTGCACGGGGACTAAATTAACTACCCATTCTGAATGTAGGACCATAAAAATGATATTGGCATCCAACAACTTCTTCAACTCTTTATGCATTAATGGCTCAAGTGTCGGATGCATTCTTCGTAATTGTTGCTTAAATGGCTTCACACCTGGATTCATTGGTATTATGTGTTGTATAATGCAAGTATCATATGTTTTCAGATCTTCATAAGTCCATGCAAAAACATCTTTGTATTGTTGAAATAGTTTGATGAACTTATCTCTCTCGCCGGGCGAGCAACATTTACCAAGATTGACAAATTTTGGCTCAACTTCTGTGACCAGATTTACCAATTCATGCTGCATGGAGGAGATGTGAGTTTTAACATTCGCTGGCCTCCTGAACTTGTTTTTTAGATCAAACAATCCTTCAAGAGTCCTCACTCCTTTCGGCATGAAGTTTCCTTTAACAACATATTTGTTTTGTAAATCCAAATCGTGCTTCTCTTCATCAAATATAGCTTCTTAGAAGGCATATTCATTTGTTAGGAAGCTGATAATCTGATCATCATCATCAAATACTCTGAGATTTGTAATATTATCAGGAACAAATGGCCTGGAAATTAATTCAACAGAGCATTTGTTATTAGTAAGCACTAATATGGAAGCAGAAGTAGCTAACAAATCAGCCGCAACATTTTGTAACCTTGGAATAGAATTGATATTGAATGCATCAAAATGTGAAATCAAATTCCAAACTTCAGATTGGTAACCATTTCAGTGTGGAGAAAGACAATTAATTGTATCCCTTACCTATCTGGCGACTATCTTAGAGTCACTGAGGACTTTTAAGTATTTGACATTCAAACTAATAGCCTTCTTTAATCCCTGTATTAGATCATCATATTCAGTTGTGTTATTTGTGCATTCAAACTCTAATCTACAAGACAAAAAATGTTTGTTCGATTTAGGGTCAATCAAAATAGAACCGGCTCCAGATCCTTCTTGAGTTTTGGAACTATCGAAGTACAAAACCCAAAATATGTTTTATGTTTTAATTATGTTAGTCTCACTAGCATCTAAGTCAGTGACTAATCCTACTATGTTATAATCAATATCATCAGTCCGAGAAAAATGAAGGAGATCAGACTACTCGTCTAATACATGGATAACTTATGTTGCTTGATAATTCCCAGGTTCAATTTCTAAAAACTAATTTCCCAAGACCGAAGATGAAAAATCCACAGCCTCATTTTTTTCTTCCAATTGAGTTACATTTTGTTTCATGTGAGGATCTCTCAGTATCTTGATCTGATACTTCCTGTTTTGGTATGGAAACCACAAGTGAGACCAGTCTGTTGCAAAGTAACCATTTAGTTTTGTAGACCAGTCCCTGCTCAATATTAAACCATAAGCCTCCGGTATATCTACCACCATAATATCAATAAATTGACACACTCTAGGATCTGCTGACAATCTGATATGTACATCTTTCATTTCTCCAATACTTTAACAGCAGTCCTATCTAACTGTATAATTTGCGATGGGGATGGTATTGGCTTCCCATTAATTTTCTTACAGATTGATAATGCCATGAAATTCGAAGAAGCTCCAGAATCTACTAAACAATTATGTACATTATGATTAAAAATTTCAAAGGTCAACAGAAAAGGCAGAGTTTGAGATCTTGATTTCTCGCCAATGCTAGCTTCATTTATCTCTGGATCTTCTTCAGTGTTTTCTACTAAAGTGCTAGATTGGGGGTCGAAAGCTTCTAACAGTTTCTTCCTTTGCTGGGGAAGACTACACATTTCAAAGATAGAGAAATTTGCTTTTGTTTTCTTGATATATTAAATGATGTCATATCCCATGTCATACTCTTTTGAACCTTTTCCATGATTTTATGTTTTTCTTGTTGTAACCTTTGGCTGTTTATTTATTTCTGGGCTTGACTCTTTTGTCACCATGGGGTTTACTTTAGGATTCAGTGGAATGACAGTTATGTGCCTCTTGGGTATTTCTTTTGCAACCTTAGGGTTAGGGAAACTGGGCTTGGATCAACAATTGGACCTTTACTCCAAGTAGTAACATTTACGGCCGACACTTGACTTTCTTCAGTGTCCTCTTCAATTAATTCCATTAAGGGCACCCAATCCCATAACACCATTGTGGTGTCTGGAGCGGGTCCTTCCTGCTCGAGTGCCTACTCTTCTTGGGGATCTTCTTGGTCTAATACTTGTGCATCCAACAATTGATTCATAACCAAACTCATCGAATTTATCCACTGTGGACAACTCTTTTCAGAATGTTGTTCTTGGTGAAAAGTGTAAAACTGATCCATGCCTACCTCGGTCAAATTTAGGACAGCGGAATTATTCACAGGAGGAAGGGACTGTCCACCTTCTTCCCTTTTCTTGTAAAAAGGTTTGAAGGGTTTCTTTGAAGTGCTACCCATCTTATCTTTCTCCAAATCTACAATCTTATTGGACAACTTCTGCATCATCTTGACCACATTTTCTAAATCTGTTGATGGTTCTTCCTTAGTTCTGGTTAACAGCAAAGTTTTCTTAGTAGTTGCTAGTTTTGTTTCCAGATCAAGGGAATGCTTAGAAATACTGTCTGCTTCTTCCTCTACCTTCTTGGCTTCTTCGAAGTTTTCTATCAAGGTAGTTTTCTTTATTCTTTTGACAAACATTGCTATGGGAGGATCAAGCGTTGTAGTATAATATTCAACTAAAGATTCTTCAACGGGTCTTGCTGCATCACTAAAATTATTTAACAATGTAGTAAACCTTTGGTTAAATTCTTGAACCTTTTCTATCTTTTCCATCCTCATAGATAGCAACTCTTTCATGAGTTTAGCGACTGTTTTCTGATTTCCATATTTACTTAAGAAACATTTCTCGAATTCTTCTCAATTTGATATTGAATTAGCTTGCAAATTAAAATACCATGAAGATACTTTGGGATCATATGTATAGGGAAAAATTCCGAAGACCACATCCTCTATTCCACATTGAGAAGATTTAAATCCAAATAAAAACTCTTAAGGTGATCTTCAGCAAAAATACCCTTTCCAGGATCATAGTTAGGAAATAGTTTTTCCAGATTCTTGGGCAGATCATGGAAAGGTGCAGCTAAATTAAGCGCCCCTCTATCTATCCATGCAGGTACATCCATAACTCTCGGTGGAGAGTGGGGTGGAGTATGTGGTGGAGTGTGCAGTGGAGTATGGGGTTCTTCTTGATTCAGAGGAGTTTCGGGTATGATCTCACTGAGAGGTTCTGTGATTTCCTGTAAAGACATATCCAATAATTCTTCTAAATTTTCAAGAAGAATCGAATCTCGATCAAATTGCATTTTTCTCCTAGGAGCTCTTCTTCTAGGTAATAAGAGAATAGCATTTAACCCCCCAAGCATTCGAACATAATAACGGGTATGCCTTCTGAAGTTTTCTACTTTTTCAAAAGGGACAACGTATAATGCTTCTTGATGTTCAACTTCAAGATTGGGATCTTCTTGAACTTGTGATTCCAGAATGAAATCGTTTGGGATAGCTGTTTCAAGCGGGTCTTCAAGGGAATTTCTTCTAACGAAAGGATCTCCTCTGCCAGCCATGCACTGGTGGCCCTCCTTCTAACCCCAAAAACCGTTGATGCCTCGAAATTGTAGCACCAATCAACAAGGGATTCTCCCTGGTAAGCATGCCCAATTAGATCGCTCACCATGTGGTGTGGGGAATCCATCTAGTTAACGACCCGACTACCGTATAAGATTTAAAGATTTGTTTTCTTTCACCGGTTGCGGCCTGATCCACCATTTATGTATTTTATGTTTAAAGATGATATGCAAGTGCCCTATCTAAATGCATGCAATTAAAACAAATCTGATCTAAAATTATCTAAGGTAACTAATCTATCCCTGCAGGGAGCAAAACTAAAATATGAGTAATACACTAGAAATACACCAAAGAATCCCATAGATAGTTGTTCAATAATGTAGATGCATTTACAGCAGAAAGTAAAATATATCAAAGATAGCTTTGACATAATTAATACATTCCATTACTTATTTTAACACATAAGTATTTGCATAGGAAATGAAAACCTTCACAACTAGGAATTAATTCCGGATAGTTAAGAATGACCTCACAATATATCTATGAATAGGGTAGAAATAATTCAGCAAAAATTCAACACATCACAAGCAAAACATAGTGCTATCTTTCCCAGGTAGAATAGGTCCTTCTTTATTGGTGCAGCAAAATAATTCATGTACAACACAAGTCCGTCCTTTCACCTGCCAAAAGTCCTTTCTGTTCTATTCTATTCTTCTATTTATAAATTTTACAAAATTTGTCTCTTCTCATACCGGAATCACAAATGTTTGTCTTCTAGTGCCTAAATGAGACAAAAGTAATTTCCAACTATTTTAAAAACATTTATACAATAAAACAGTCTCCAGCTATCCTTTCTAAATTTACAATAAAATAGATTTAATTTCCAGCTGGCCCTGATTCTTCAATTGGGCGCTCTACTTCAGTTGATCTATCCACTTCAGCAGGACTATCCTCTGCAACAGTTTTTTCCACTTCACCAATGTAGTTGGTCCACTGGTCTATTTCTCGTATGATGAAATTGGCCTGCACAGAAATCATCATCTTTAGTGATAATTCTGTTGGAATATTCTCCCCATCATTTTTAAGTTTTGCATGCATGCATGCATTCTGCATGCATCCAGTCATCATCATGGTGGACCTCCTAGCTCCTAGAGCTTCATTCTAGCTCTCCACAGCCTGTCTATAGCCCCCAGGGAGCCTCCTACCTACTAAAGGTGCCCTCCTTCATGCCAAGTGCACCTTTCTCACCTACCACATCCAGTTAGGCTCCCTTCTCACCTACCAGTCAGTTATCACTCAATTCTTCCTTGATTTGAGGCTAGATTGACTCCCCCACTTACTGTTTCACTCTGATAGACCTCTAGTGAGACTAGTCTGTCCATTTTGACTCCAGTTAGCTCCTCATGTGCCCTCCATTGAGCCTCCTTCATTCAGTTAGTTCCTACTTCACTCAGTTAGACTCAGTTGACTGACTGTTACATCTGATGACTGATACATCGACTGGATGATGACTCCACTATTATTCAAGCCACACTCTGAGTTAGGAATTCGAATGCCCTACTTGGCCTATTCGAATCCTATATTATGCATCTTACTGTTCTATTGTACTCATTCACTTACATTCTTATTCATTGTATAATACTAAGATATTGTTCTATTCTACTGTGTTTATGAGTGATCATTGAGTGTCTCCTTCTCTTCTTCTTTGCAACATATTTGTGAGTTTGATTGTGAGTTGCTACAACTGTCAAATCATTGCATATTATTACATGGTATCAGAGCAGGAAGCAGGTATTCAAATTGCGCCAGTTGCAGCAGCAGCAGTTGCAACATTTCTTTGAGCATCTATCTTTCCTTAAGGTAGTGTTCAGTTGAAGTGTAGCATTCTCCATTAGTACATCTTTATTGTTTTGCAGGTTTATTCACCTGTTCATAATCTTCTTCAACTATTGACTTTCTCCGTTTAGATGGATCTAAAGCTTACATCTTCCAACTATGTTGAGTGGAAAGCCAAGATGGCTCTCTTCATGATATCCAAGAGCTTCACCCGAATACTGAACGGAACGATGGTAGAACCTCTCAGTGCAATTGAAAAGTCCAAGTACTTGGATCGACTTGATGAAGCAATTGGTCTCCTCCTTCTCTCAATTTCTGATGAACTACACTTTCATGTCATTGATCTTACATCTCCCAAAGAGGTGTGGGATGTTAATTTTTCAATAATTTCATTCCATTATCATAAGGATCTCTAAGAGAATAACATGTACAACATATATCTACAGCATATCAATCAAAGACACAAAAGCAATCACACAAGAGACACAGAGTTTCACCGGGGAAAACCAAGAAGGTGAAAAACTCCGCAACTTCCTCAGAGATAAGATAAGCCACAATACAAGATCACAATGATCAAACCCAATAAGATGTATCTAGCTGATGCTACTCCTCCTCCACTAGTGTTCCACTTTCTCTCTTAGCTATGCGAGCTTGAGAAGTGAGTGAATGAGATAAATGAGAGACATCCCCTCTCTATTTATACACTGACTTGACCTGCCAATAATACACTAGGGCCGACTTGCTACTCAAGCCTAATAACCCAACCACATGTGCTAACCAGGGCCGACCCCACACTGGTGGTCTAATAACCCATCAATACAAATGACGACACTTGTGAATGCACATGATGACACTTACAAATACAAATTACGACACTTCCAATCAGAGGAATAATACATCTCTATGGGATATACAATAAAGTACAAATGTAATATATGGAAGAATATCTTCCAAATTTACAAATACATCAACACTCCCTCTTAACTAGGAAGGTATTCTTTCATCACAGGTCATCAATACATATTGGCGCAAGTCTTCAATTCTGGAGCTAGATCAACATCACTGGATCACGGAGCATCATCATCACTGCTGCTGTACTCGACATCTCGATCACTGGGCTATCTCTGAAATCTGCTCGTCATAGGAAGTTCTACAGAGCCAATCCTTTTTCATGCTGGATGTAGGCCCACCACCTGTAGGTCTTCATCAATACTGGCCATAATGTGGAATCCTCAGGACTTATTACGTGCGTCAACAAAACCTAGCTCAGACTATAGGATCTTTTACATGTTGACTGTCACACAACCTTAAAAGAGTGTCTTGCAACCTGCAAGAACTCTAAAGAGAATCCTAGCTTAGACTATAGGATCTCCAGGACTGATTACGTGTGACCTCCACCACAAAACCTTAAAAGAGTGTCTTGCATCCTGCAAGAACTCTACAGAGCATCCCAAGACTGATTACGAGCTTACTGCTCAACCTATCGGATCTCCAGGGCTGATTACATGTGGTTAGGCAAAACCTTTAAAGATTGTCCTTCAACCTGCAAGAACTCTACAGAGTATCCCAAGACTGATTACGAGCTTACTGCTCAACCTATAGGATCTCCAGGGCTGATTACATGCCTCTCGTAGCAAAACCTCGAAAGAGCATCCTAGCTCAGACTATAGGATCTCCCAGGATCTTTTCTATGCTACATACACAACCTGTCTACGACCATGGAGTATAAACCTGATACTCATCATACATCATCCTGATGTACATGATCGTCCTGATCATCAGCATAACATCGTCCTAATGCATATCATCTAGAGCATTGTCATGATACTCATCACATATGATCATCTTGATCATCGTCACTACATCATCCTGATGCATATCATCTTAGAGCATCATCCTGATACTCATCACATATGATCATCTTGATCATCGTCATTGCATCGTCCTGATGCATATCATCTGGAGAAACATCCTGAAGCTCGTCATCTGTGATCATCCTGATCAAACAATGCATCCACCTGATGCATACCAAGTATCTACCTGATACATGATCTACCTGATCATACAATGTATCCACCTGATACATATACAACTACATGATCTACCTGATCAAATCAATGCGTCCACCTGATACATATACAAATACATGATCTACCTGATCATATCAATGCATCCACCTAATACATATATAAATACATGATCTACCTGATCATATCAATGCATCCACCTGATACATATACAAATACATGATCTAGCTGATCATATCAATGCATCCAACATGATACATATACAAAGCAGTAATTGGAGCATCGTCTTGATGCTCATCACACAGCGCTTACATCCACATCCATGGGAAGGATCCTCCTCTCACCATGCTTGGAATGGATCCTACAAATGTGTCCATCACTTCTTCCTCGAAGTGTCATCAATTTGAAGAACACCAAGCCTCTCTCTGAAGTACTCAAAATTCACTCTGACTAATGGTTTTGTCAACACATCTGCAACCTGCTCATCCATCGCAACATACAGGAGCTTCACTTCTCCTCTCTACACCATATCCCTGATATAGTGATATTTGATCTCAATGTGCTTCGACCTATCATGGAACACTGGGTTCTACGACAAATTCACACAACTCTGGTTGTCACAATAGATATAGGTAGCATCCAATGGGAGATCAAATAACTCAAACATTAGCTTCCTCAGCCATACTACCTCACAACTAGCTGAACAAGTTGCAACATACTCTGCTTCAGCTGCACTCAGTGCTACGCAGGACTGCTTCCTGCTAAACCAAGAGATCACACCTGATCCCATACTGAAGCAGCACCCAGAAGTTCTCTTCCTATTAGCAACACTACCTACCCAATCTAAATCAACATAACCCTCCAGGTTAAAATTTTGATTCGCATCATACTTGATCCCATAATCAACTGTACCCCTCAAGTACCTCAGCATATGATTTACAGCAACCAGGTGAACACCTCTAGGATCCATCAGGAACTGGCTCAATGTGTTCACCGCAAAGCAAATATCTGGTCTCTTGTTCATCAGGTACATCAAGGACCCAATCATCTAATGATACACCGTGACATCAATCGACTTAGAGGAAGCATCACACAGAAGCTTCAGGTTTCAGAAAAGAAGATCCAAGTTCCCTTATTCCCAGAAAGGGTTTCATCCTGAGAGCTCTTGCTTGCAGAAGATAGTGAATATGATGGCTCGGTTACTTGAGAAGAACAAACTTTCTATACCAGCATGTGCAAGAAAGAAAGATCCCGGTACTAAATCTTCTGGATCCGAAGACAAAGAAGAATGTCATGCCCTCATGGCAAGTGCATCAACAGATTCTTCTTTCATTATAGGTTCGGGAGCAACAAGGCACATGGCTTCTTCCAAATATCTCTTCTCTAGTTTCAAAAGATCAGTTGGCCCTCCAGTCAGATTAAGCAATGATTCAGCAGTCACCTCTCAAGGGATTGGAAGGATCGATCTTGACTATGGTTACTTTTCTGATGTACTTTATGTTCCTTCTCTTGTAGCCAACTTATTTTCCATATATCAAACGAATCACAATGGAGAGCCCAAAAGAGTGATCTTCTCTCCAAATGAGGTAGAGATACAAAGCATGGCTTCAGGGGAAATCATTGCAAAAGGAGTTGCAAATCATACTTCAAAACTCAATGAGTTCTCCCACTTCTTACCGCTCTCCAAGTCATCTTTTCTCCATACTCATGAAAATGAAGAAAGCAGATTGTGGCATAAAAGATTTGGATATCTCAAATACACGTATTTACAGGACCTGCAAGCTCATAACATTGTTGAAGGTCTTCCAGATGATAAGTTTGATCATGGGAACCGCAAAGATTTCCTAAAGGGCAAGATTCTGCAAAGGAAGATGAAGAAAAAGAAAGCTCCTGAAAAAATGCGAATGGCAGATCCAAATCCACAAGAACCTGAAGATATGGCAACCAAAGATTCATCCTCTATTGCTACAAGGGCCTACACAGCTCCTATATCCACCGATATTACACTCTCTCCCTCATATTTTTTTTTAGCTGAGAGATGTTTTCTTATGGTAGGATCTAATCCAAATACATACTTTGAAGCCTCCCAAGATCCAAGATGGGTGGCTGCTATGGAAGAAGAGTATCAATCTCTTCAAAGAAATAAGACTTGGGATCTTGTTCTCTCCCACCTAGAAGGAAACTGGTTCAGTGCAAGTGGATCTACAGAACAAATATGGATTCAGATGGATCCTCCCATAAGTACAAGGCTAGATTGGTTGCAAGAGGTTTTTCCCAAGTTCATGGGATTGACTATTCTAAGACATTCGCTCCTGTTGCTAAGATGGATTCCATCCGTCTTGTTCTTGCTCTTGTTGCATCCAAACATTGGGACGTGCATCATATGGATTTCAAGAGTACAGGATTTCTCTATGGATATTTAGAGGAGGAGATCTACATGAAGCAACTTGAGGGTTATATTGATAATTCTTCACTTGTTTGCAGACTGAAGAAGTCCTTGTACGGCCTTAAGAATGCTCCCCAATCTTGGTATGCCAAGATGGATTCCTTCTTTCTTTCAGAAGACTTTTAGAGGTGCAAATTAGATTTGAATGTCTACATGATACATGATGGTAACTCCTTACTTCTCATTGTCCTTTATGTTGATGATTTGTTGATTACAGGGAGCAGTTCTTCTTGTATTAGATCTATCAAATCTGCCTTGCAAAGATCCTTCTCCATGTCAGATCTAGGATTGTTGAAGCAATTTCTTGCTCTTGAAGTCACTCAGAGTGATTCAGGAATCAAAGTTGCTCAATCAAAATATGCTTCAAATTTGCTTGATAAGTTTCAAATGAGAGAATGCAAACTAGCTGCATTCCCTTTTCTTTCATAGATCAACCTTGAGGATGGGTCCTCTACACCTCTGGTAGATTGTTCTTTGTATCGATAGTTGATTAGTAGCCTTCTGTTTCTTACTCATACGAGGCCTGATCTATCCTATGTTGTTAGTGTTGTCTCCAGATACATGCAGGAACCTCATGAGCTTCACTGGAAGGTAGCAAAGAGGATTTTTCACTATGCACAAGGTACCAAGACTCATGGTCTTCACTACTCAGTTGGGTGTTCTTTGGACCTAGTTGGATATACTGATTCTGATTGGGCTAGAGATAGCTTAGATCGGAAGTCTACATTTGGTTTTGTCTTCATGATTAGATCTGTACCTATATGTTGGTTAAGCAAAAAGTAGATAGCTTTGGCTCTTTCATCAGCAGAGGCAAAATACAAAGGTGTTGTAAATGCAACCACACAGTGCATTTGGCTGAGAGGCATCTTGTCAGAGTTTGGGATTCTATTCAATAATCCACCTGTCATCTATTGTGACAATCAGAGTGCCATCAGGATCTCCACAGATTCGGTTCTGAGGTAGAGAACCAAACACATTGGGATACACATGCATTACATCAAAGGATTGGTGCATGATAAGACCATTTCATTACTCTACCTACCGACGAAAGAGTAGATTGCAGATATGTTCACCAAAGCCTTCACAGTGAAGAGATTCACTTATCTTAGATCACTTCTTGGGGTAAGATATGATATGCTACATTAGCTTCTCTATTTTTTATTGATTGTAAGGGGTGACCTTTGGTCCTAGTCACTAGGGCCCTATTGTTACTACTTTAGTTATTTTCTCAGAGTATAGCTTGCGGGGGGGTGTTGGAATATTCTCCCCATCATTTTTTAGTTTTGCATGCATGCATGCATTCTGTATGCATCCAGTCATCTACATGCATCCAGTCATCATCACGGTGGACCTCCCAGCTCCTAGAGCTTCATTCTAGCTCTCCACAGCCTATCTACAGCCCCCAAGGAGCCTCCTACCTATTAAAGGCACCCTCCTTCATGCCAAGTGCACCTTTCTCACCTACCAAAGCCAGTTAGGCGCCCTTCTCACCAACCATTCAGTTATCACTCAGTTCTTCCTTGATTTGAGGCTAGATTGACTCCCCCACTGACTGTTTCACTCTGATAGACCTCCAGTGAGACTAGTCTGTCCATTTTGACTCCAGTTAGCTCCTCATGCACCCTCCACTGAGCCTCATTCATTTAGTTAGTGCCTACTTCACTCAGTTAGACTCAGTTGACTAACCGTTACATCTGATGACTAATACATCAACTGGATGATGACTCCACTATCATTCAAGCCACACTCTGAGTTAGGAATTCGAATGCCCTACTTGGCCTATTCGAATCCTATATTATGTATCTTACTGTTCTATTGTACTCATTCACTTACATTCTTATTCATTGTATAATACTGAGATATTGTTCTATTCTATTGTGTTTATGAGTGATAATTGAGTGTCTCCTTCTCTTCTTCTTTGAAACATATTTGTGAGTTTGATTGTGAGTTGATACAGATGTCAGATCATTGCATATTATTACAATTTCATGCTTACGCCAATCTTATTTAATGTTTGCTACTCCCGCTATTGTTGCTTGGGCGATGTCTTCCATAAAATAAGCATGAATATAGGTCTTCCCAATAAACCGATGGAGGTCTTCTGGGGTCAGGACTCTCAGGTACTCTGTATCTGAATTTAGGTCGCTCTGCAGGTCTGACAAATGTTGCTCTTTGTCAAGAAAGTCATCTATGGTTTGAGGTAAAATCATATGACATTTCTCATGGGTCTCCCGGACCTTTGAGTAGAAGTCAGTGCACTTTCCAATGGTTTTCTAGATTCCGATTATTATCTTTGTACCACAGTCCCTACAAAAATCAAGGAGTCCTATATCCATATCCGATTCATCTGTGGACTTGACAGGTAGGTATCCTGGGAATCCTGATTTCCCTTTTCTCCATTCAAGTTGTCTATTGATTTCCTCTAAGTTGCATACATACATTCTCTTGAGTCTTGACGCATCAAATTCAATTACCTTCATCCTTGCAATCATTACCTTTACCTTACATGCCTCCTCTGAAATCAGCTCCAGTGATTGATGAACTTTCTTCAGCATATAACATGCTTACTCATGGAATCTAGTTAGATCCTGCTTCTTCTCATTTGCATCCTTCAATTGTTCTAACATCTGCTCCTTTTCCTTTGTCAGTATTTCGAACTGAGGCTTGTAGAACTCAATCTAATGTATATTGTTGGCCTCATGCTGCTCTCATACTTATATGTGGGCTTATAACCCTCTCTTTTCGCCTTCTGGGATTTCTAGTTGCACATCTAGACCACTCTTTTCAGCCTCGAGCTTCTGGGTTTGCAAATATATTTCTTTCTTTTCGTCTTGAAGATCGCTATATTTTCTCTTCAACCCATTTCCTTGGTGCACCTTCTTCATAATATTATCTTTAACCTTGAAGCACTTATCCTTGTATTGCTTTACCTTTTCAATCAGTACATTTACATTGTCGGCACTCGCTTGAGCCAAAGCCATAGTGCATGCTACCGTGAACCGGGGATCGCTGTTGGTCCCTTGAAAAAGTGGAACTTGTTTTATTTTGACTTTGTCTCGTTCGTCTCCAATTTTCATCTTCTTTTCTGATATACTCATGATAGCTTTCCTCCTTGAATTGAAAAAGACGGAATCCATCTTTGACACTAGGTGTTGCTTCGAGGGGGTGTATGGGGTGAGAGGGAGTTCTTGAGCTGAGACAAGCCCTTCAAAGTTTGTCGTTAATGAATCTAAGTCCATGGCTTATGGGCTTGAGTTACCCTGCTCAACAACTTTCTTGGACTTCTTTGCTTCCTCTTCCTGCCTCTGCAGTTCTGCTGCTTCTGCTTCCACTTTCTCCTTTATCCTCTCAGCTTCTTCCTGCATTTTTGAAGCTTGCTCTTGCTGAATTTTAGCATCTTTTGCATTTTGCTGCTGCTTTTCTTCTTCTTCTTTATGAAGCCTTTTTGCTTCTTCCCTTTTCTTTTCTGCTAGCTCCCTTTGAAGCCTCTCATTTTCTTCTCCTTGGAGTCTATATGCCTCCTCTAGTTGCGCTGCAATTGCCTCTTGGAGCTGCTTCTCCTCCTGTTCCTTTTGGATTAACCCAACAGGTTTGGAATTGGATCTAGCTCCACTTTTAGGGCGGTAGCATTTTCCAAACTCGGTCATATTTTTGGCACTTCGAAAGAACTCTTGGTCCTTGTCGAAATGGTGCATGTAATCAAAAGTGACCTTGAGGTTACTATAGTGAGCAGCATTTTTTCCTTCGGGGTCATGCCTCCTAAAGCTTTTTGTCCCAAAATGGAAGACCTCTAAATATTTAGCGAATTCTATACCATCTTTTTTTGGGGGGAGCTGGTATGCTCCAATGATAAATGGCATTGGCGGGTATGCAACCTTCTTCTTGTCACTGATAACTTGACTGACTCAATCCACAAAGAGTTGCCTTACAACTTCTTTATGCACAACATAGTCCGTGGCATATCGGGGCAATAGGGATAGGGCACGAGTCCCTCCATACATTCTGAAGTATGTCCCTTCCATAGAGAAGTAGTAATCTTCAAATGTTTCTATGATAGGCATAGAATTCTCGGATAGGCAGTTTGGTTATGCCTTAAAGCGTAGATGATATAGGGGCATGATGAACTTTTCATAAATTTGAGTATAGTTGCTTGCATTCTTGTGTGCCCATGTTATCTGATAAGCTACATGGAGGGGGGATTCTTTGATTTTCCAGATGCATCCCATATCAGGGAAAGGGTGCTTGACAAGTAAGCAGTCCATTAGATAAGAGGACATGAAGAAATCAACTTTGTTTTGAGTTAATCCTCCCTGGGCAGCGGTTATAAGTGATGCCATGTAATCTGAGATGATGTATACCTAATTGAATATTGCAGCTTGTGTGGCCACATGAAACATCACCGGAACCCAGCCAAGCTTACATATGTTTCCATTGGGCATGCCGAAAAATCAACTGAACATCAGAGCGATGAGCCTATACGGAGTCCTCAAATGTTGAATCTCATACTCTCCACTGGCCCTTGACCTTATTTTCTTTTTACCAATTGTCATCTTTCTCGCATATTCCAAAGGGTCCATCTTCAGCCCAGATAACCATTCATCATTTAGGAAGCTCTTAGGGTATGGAAGTTTGTATGCTGCCATTATATGTTCTAGTGCAAAGGATGCAAGACTCATCCCTATGACATCTATGATGAATCTGGTGTCAATTTTCACCTGGGGTAGGATCCAACCAATGACCTCAGAGCATGGGAACAACTCAGGGCGGGTTGGTGCTTTGTGGAGACCATACTTCTTTATGCTCTTGTAAACCATTAGTTATTCCAAGGAAGCTTCAGGGAAGTCTTGGTCTTCTATAGCTCTATATAGCTTGCCCCATTGATATTTTGGGGCAGCTCCTTTGATAGCTTTCGTGTCACCGAACATCGTCTCAAGCGAGGTGTCTAAGAGGATTTCCATGTCTGAGTATGACTCGGCTAACTTGGATTTATTTCTAGCAGACCACCTATGCATATCAAACTTGTGACGACAACAAAAAGACAAATGAGTGATTTCATTGTTTGTGAGCAATACAGTGTTCAAATTCATGATGTTAAAATAGAACATGAATTAGCATGAACAATATCTTCCACTTAAAAATGCATGTTGGAGGTTGAGAACACTGAGGCCAAACATTTACACACAATCATCCATGTAGCAGTTCAATGAGAGCCATTTAAACAAACAAGTGGTGTTGGAGATCATTTAACATTATCTTATCATTATCAATGGGTAAGCAAGTTCTTTCAACATCACTTTATAATTCCAAAATGCGAAATGTCTAAAAGGAAGATCTTTAAAACGAACCAAGCAATTTCACATTTGCAAGCCTATCTTTTGAGTAACAACAAAGGGCTGAGCAAAGCTTTTCTTTTAAATGCATGAACTATTTAAGACAGAAACACTAGACACGCAGACAGTCGGGGTTCAATATTGAAAACAATTTGACGGGAATGTTTAAAGGAACGTGTGTGTGTGTGACAATGATAAAAAACATAGCAACTGCGTGGAACCTTCCCACTATGACATCTCTGGTACAAAGCAACTTCAGCTGGCTGAAAGGTTTAACTAGAACATACAGTTAGCTTAATCATTGGGCCTTTAATATTTTGGAGAAGCTCAAGGACGGCAAGCTTGCGAAACTTAGGACAGGAAAAATCTTAGAGGGTATCGGGTTCACGACTTGACCAATCTCTAAGGGAAAACTACGACGGAACGTGCGGAGCACGTGAATCATGCTTGCAGGGATACTGGGCATGGGTAAAAATAAAGCCGGGTGGAAGTAGTTCTTTCGATGCTATGTATTACGAGGGGTTTTGGTTTCTCGAAGAACTTGGGATATAAAAAACAACCGAAAACAACTTTAAAACACAAGAAACGCTAACCCGAGGTCCCTAAATGGATAACATAAATGAACAAGGGTTCGATAGAACCTACCTGTCGACACTGGAGAGGGTAACTGGAGCGTATGAGTTCCCTGACTGATGACAGTCTGTTGCTCCCAATGACGCTTGACGACTGCTCACTATTTGCAAATGGTGAAATGGAATAATACAAACCCAAAAACCCGTTGCACTTATATATAAGACGAGGCATTTAAGTCCCACGTGGTTGATGGTTATGCATATTAATGGTGCACGGGGCTCGATAGAGCAACAAATAAATCTGCGCAGGTTCAAATTAAAGTCTTCACCCACCAATTTCGGGGATTTTGTGCTTAACGCTTGGGAAACGGTCGACAGAATTAAGACTAAACCTTGCGACCGGGGGCTGCGAAGTGGTCGACGGAGCATTCAAGCGATAAGTTTGCGCAACGGTCGGCGGGATTAAGCTTATAGTTTGCGCAATGATCTGAGAAAATAAGCCTACAGACTACGACCAAGAAACGCGATGGAGATTGACGAAGAAAATCCAAAAAGGTGCAAAGGTTGGCGAAGTTAAAGCCAAAGTTAGCACGGCAGTTTGCAAAGTTAAACTAAACCCTGCGCAATGGTTGGTGATTTTAGCTTCAAAATCTGCGATCGATTAGCGCAAGATAAAACAGAACACTCCGCAACAGTCATCGATTTTAGCTTCAAAATATGCGATCGATCAACGTAAGATAAGCATAAATTCTGCACAATGGTCGGCTGAGTTAACACTAAAAACTGCAACCAGTTTTCTAAGAAAAACTTGAAGTTTTCCTTAGCCGATAAACAACTTCCCTTGGATAAAAAGGACAACTTATAACGATAAAAAAAATAAGCCTTCAAGAGACAACAAAAACTCTCTAAAAATAAAAGGAGAGGCCTTATAATTTTTAGAAAATTATGGGGATCACATTGCAGCAGCAACAGGTTTGTCTTCTCACATTGGTCACATATAAACTACATCACTTTGTGTAACTCTAGTTGTGCATCAAGTCAATCTTCGTGCATATGTCACAAATAAACTACATTACTTCACGCATCACTAGTTGTGCATCAAGTCTTCCTTCATGCATCTATCACACATAAACTACATCATCCTGCGCACCATCATCAATTTTGTTCCTCTGTTCATGCGCTCTTAGCTCTCTACTAGATCATTTCATTCTATTTTTACGAACTATTGATACCTTGAGATTAGAATCTTTCCAAATTAGAGAACTACCACTTTCATATCTTCAAGCTTGGTTCAACTCTCCAACTTGGCTTCTTATTTATACTTGTCCTGCGTGGATGGTATGTCCACAAGTTGGTCATAGCGTCCCTTCTTCCTTGCTTCATGGTTCCGTTTACTTCACGCTTCCGACACTTGTCATGTTCTGCACCACTGATGTATCACACCTTGTGGGTCTTGCACATATTTGTTCCTTTTCACAATGGGTCTTGTGCACTTCATGTGTGGTCTTGTTCCCTTGAAGTATCATCACTTGCGGACCTTGCACACTTAACTTATCTAACCACCACTTCCTTCCGGTACTCTTGCGCGCCTCAAAAACTTGTATGCTTCTTCTGATTGGTGAGTCTTGCGCACTTTCAGGACTTGCTTCCAAGCCTCTTATGCACTCCCAAAACTTGTCCATCCACTTCTTTTGCATATACCTTTGAACTAGTATGACTAGGTGGACTTGGCACTTGCACCTATACCTTATGTGCTTCTTCAAACTGGATGTACTTCTTATCTATTTCTTCAAGCTGGGTATACTTATGTACTTCTTCAGACTGAATATACTTCTTCAAAATGGCACAAGGATACCGATTCCTCTTTGACATTAGTTGACATCAATGACAACCAATTTTCAACATTTATTTGATGGACCATGTCAAATATTAGAGGGTTCTTCTGGAGCTAGAATGTGTCTTTTTATGTCTGAAAGCCATATTTCATCTTAAACTAGGAGGTGTGTTGCTGCTGCAACCATTTCCCCAAAAAATTTCTTAAAATTGTAGGGCCCCTCCTAGTTTTTGAAGTAGACTTAGAGTTCAACTCGTCCTAGAGAAGTTCACCTTTGACACTTAGAATTTTCCTGAAAATCAAGTAAAGAAAGCTAATTTTTGGCTAAGTATAACTGGGATTTTTGCGCCGAAATGGTCAGAGCAACTCAGCGAGTTGATCCGACACGGTAGAAGCAAAACTTGTTTTTTTGGATGAAGCCCTGTTTCGGAGCAACTCGGCGCGTTGAGCCAAAACGATCGGAGGAACTTGGCGAATGCCACCAAAATGGTCAAAGTGTTTATCTGGGTCGTGTCCCAACAAATAGATATTTTTTGATTGTGCATTTGATCGGAGGAAACTAGTGAATCACGCTGACTGTTTCAACATGAAAACACCAGTCACATTGAAATGCATTGGCGTGAAAACGCCAATTAGGCCGATGAAAACCCGGCTAAAAGGAGGTCGGCATAAAATGTTAAACGCCGCGACGCTTTTCGGGGAAAAGCAACGAGTGGTGCAGAAATGGTCGCCGAAAAAACTTGAGACCTGTAGATGAAGAGATTGTGGAGAATGCTGATACATGACCACAAAACAGAAAGAAAAGGTTCAGAGAAACCCGCGAAGTGACACTGATGCTTTCGACAAAATCACAAAATGACGATGACTCCTTCGGCGCAAAATACAAAGATACGTCGAAAAGGAACTGTTCTGCTCCGGGGAAAAGTCACCAAATGAACCCAACGTCGGTGCAAGATTGAGAACGTCGCCGACGCATTTCACTTCAATTAGAAGAATCATGCCAAAACGGTCGGCGGTAAATTATTTTTGGCAGCGACACAGGAAAAAGTATTTCCACACCGAAACGGAACCCAGTCATT
Source organism: Larix kaempferi (assembly GCA_027924585.1). Taxonomy (NCBI): domain Eukaryota; kingdom Viridiplantae; phylum Streptophyta; class Pinopsida; order Pinales; family Pinaceae; genus Larix; species Larix kaempferi. The sequence goes on from BSBM01000827.1 coordinate 3,318,025, forward strand.
AATGACCCCACCAACTTCCCCCTTCGCATTTATTTCTAGGGGTTTTTGAAAGTTATATATAGGGAAGTAAGTCTTTGTTTAAACATTTGCAAATGCCATTATTGAGAAATTACCTCCACCAATCGTCGAATTACAAGAATCCCAACACCATTGAGCTTGACTTCACAACCACTTAGCAACTGACAGGTAGGTCGCCTCGACCGAAATGTTCCATTTTAAGTTGACATTATTGTTTTCTATTGGGTATTTTTCGTTTCTTATGAGGCATCGACCTTGCCTCACCACCGGTTTATCCATGTCGCGGTGACCTATTAGGGAAGACCAGTTGTTGGGGTTTAGAGTTATGGTTAAAAAAACAAAATTTACTTCACATATCCATGGTTTTTCCTATCCGGACAGTCGACCTACCTCACTTCGACCACCCGGTCATGCCCTCCGATAACCCTTGTTTTCTTTTAGTTGAGATAACTATGTATGAGGGGGTTATTTTGGCCACGGATAGTAGAGTTTTTTCCTATAACCGTCAGCTTGGCACAATGACCTCCCTACCACTATGAAACCAACTTAGAAAACCAAAGTGATATGCATTGCAAACATTTTTCTTTTTCCTGGGCATATAGGTCAGGATGCTCATCGCTATGATCATGAAATAACTGTTCATGAATGTATCTCAAAGCCGTCGTGTTTTCCAAAATCCCACACTAGTCTCCCACATAGTTGCCTTGTTGGTGATAGATTCGGTTTTTGTGTCTTACCTATCGCTGGCTCGAGCCTTGATTTGCCACAGAATGATGATAATTCAAGATCAACTCACATCTATAAACCCCAAAGCATACATTTAATTATTTAATCTTCATATAATCCCTTATGAAAAATTATTTAAATGTTGGTTTAATCATATCACGAACTCTCAACCAGAGGATTATAAGTTGAATACCTAGTAGTACCACCAGCATGGATATCGTGGTTATTCATAAAAAATATTTGGAAGGAATTTTTTGAAATGATTGTTCATATATTTTCAGTTGCATGTTGTTTTCCATACACCTGCATACCGCTGAAGAAAAAAAAACCTTAGCAACATATGTCTGGCAACATGGATGTAAATGATTACTTAACTCTATTTGTGTACTATAATGTTTCTAGATTGATTTTTCTAATATTTTTTTATACATTGATCCCAATGTTTCGCAGGATTCAGAAATGAAGATATGAACCGGTAAGCGAAATTCAACACAATTGAATTGGATTCAGACATAGAAGTGGTGGTTGAAACCCCAGTAGAAACCATGTTCGAAGATACCAGAGCAGTAACGGGAGTCACCCATGAATATAGGTGGTGAGAACTGTATCAGATGATCTGAGACTAGACCATACCTGAGGCATCTCTCGAAGAGATGATTTTATACCAAAACATCAAGAAATCAGGCCTCACCAAAGCATCCACACGCCCGGAACTTGTTCCTTCATCAAAATTTATCAGATGGATCCTTCCTTATGTGGATGTTGGCACAAGAATCATTTCAAACGTGAAAGGGGAAGGATTTGCATCTTTCCATCCAGGGCACATAATAGCAGCATATAAACTGCCACCACCCAAAGTCCTGATGACTGAAGACTATATCAAGGCTGTAAACATAGACCATTTCGAGTATGCTAAAAAAATGGTAATCCCTAGGAAACAACTAAGGTAGAAAGCAATTGGGGAGTATGATAGTCAAAGATTGAGAACCCCATTTAGGATTATAGCTTTGATGCTAAGCAGAATTTTCGGGAGACCAAATGAAATCATCTACAAGCTAAATTGGGTACCCCTGATTTATCACATATCCTTCCACAGCACTATGTTTAACTGGGCAGACATCATCTCAGATAGCCTAGAATAAAATAGTATGGTAGGATGGACAATTATCTATCAAGTTTGGGCTTTACCAAGAGTAAAGCGGATTCTAACCTTTACTATAAGGTTGAGGAAGGAAATCCTATGATTCTACTCTTGTATGTGGATGACCTGCTTGTTACAGGTGAGGATAGACTGATTGCCGACACGAAGAGGAAGCTTGCTTCCGAGTTTGAGATGAAGGACTTGGGGATTATGCACTACTTTCTAGGTATGGAGGTGTGGCAGAGTACAGATGGAATCTTCCTTGGACAAGGGAAGTATGCAGTAGAAATCCTGAAGAGGTTCGGGATGATGGATTGCAAGGCCATGGCCACACCTATGGCATCAAACTTGAAGCTTCTGTGTGATGCTTCATCTGATCCAGTTGATATCACTGTTTATCGTCAGATGATTGTGTCCTTGATGTACCTGATGAACACGAGACCAGATATTTGCTTTGCGGTGAACACATTGAGCCAGTTTCTGACGGATCCGAGAGGTGTTCACCTGGTTGCTGTAAGGCATATTCTGAGGTACCTGAAGGGTACAATTGATTATGGGATCAAGTATGATGCAAATCAAAAGTTTAACCTACAGGGTTATGTTGATTCAGATTGGGCAGGCAGTGCTGAAGATATGAAGAGCACTTCTGGGTGCTGCTTCAGTATGGGATCAGGTGTGATCTCTTGGTTTAGCAGGAAGCAGTCCTGCATAGCACTGAGTGCAGCCGAAGCAGAGTATGTTGCAGCTTGTTCGACTAGTTGTGAGGCAGTATGGCTGAGGAAGCTACTGTTTGAGTTATTTGATCTTCCGTTGGATGCTACTGTTTTCTATTGTGACAACCAGAGTTGTGTGAAGTTGTCTGAGAACCTGGTGTTCCATGACAAGTCGAAGCACATTGAGATCAAATATCACTATATCAGGGATATGGTGCAGAGAGGAGCAGTGAAGCTCATGTATGTTGCAACAGATGAGCAGGTTGTAGATGTGTTGACGAAACCACTAGCCAGAGTGAAGTTTGAGTACTTCAGAGAGAGGCTTGGTGTTCTTCAGATTGATGACACTTCAAGGAAGAAGTGATGGACACATTTGCAGGAGTCATTCCAAGCATGGTGAGAGGAGGATCCTTCCCATGGATATGGTGTAAGTGCTGGATGATGAACATTAGGATGATGCTCTAGTTATTGCTCTGTATGCATCATGTTGGATGCTTGTTATGATAAGGTGGATCATGTATTTGTATATGCATCAGGTGGATACATTATATGATCAGGATGATCATGGATGATGAGCTTCGGGATGTTGCTCCATATGATATGTATTAAGTGGATACATTGTATGATCAGGATGATCATGGATGACGAGCTTCGGGATGTTTCTCTAGATGATATGCATCGGGATGATGCTATGATGATGATCAGGATGATCATGTGATGATGTACATCAGGATGATGTATGATGAGTATCAGGTTGATGCTCTGTGGCCATGGACAGGTTGTGCAGATGAGCATGTAAGTTGACCTGGGAGATCCAACAGGTTTGGCTATGTTCCCGTAATCAGTGCTGGGATGCTCTTTCGAGGCATTGCTCTGGTAGGACATGTAATATTGCCCTGGGAGATCCGATAGGTTGGGTTTTGTGCTCGTAATAAGTCCTGGCATGCTCTTTAGAGGTTTTGTCCTATGGCATGTAATGTAGTCCTGGGAGATCCGATAAGTTGGGTTGTGTGCCCGTAATAAGTCCTGGGATGCTCTTTCGAGGTTTTTCCATGACCACATGTAATGTAGTCCTGGGAGATCCGATAGGTTGGGCTGTGTGCTCGTAATAAGTCATGGGATGCTCTTTTGAGGTTATGTGGCGGAAATCCTAGATGTGTTCTAGGTCCCATCCAGTATGAAAAAGGACTGGCTCTATGGCGGAAATCCTAGATGAGTTCTAGGTCCCATCCAGTATGAAAAAGGACTGGCTTTGTGGTGGAAATCCTAGATGAGTTCTAGGTCCCATCCAGTATGAAAAAGGACTGGCTCTATGGTGAAAATACTAGATGAGTTCTAGGTCCCATCCAGTATGAAAAAGGACTGGCTTTGTGGTGGAAATCCTAGATGTGTTCTCGGTCACATCCAGCATGAAAAAGGGTTGGCTCTATGATACATCCAGCATGAAAAAGGGTTGGCTCTATGATACATCCAGCATGAAAAAGGGTTGGCTCTGTAGATGATGAAAACCTGTAGGTGGCAGGCCTACATCCAGTATGAAAAAGGATTGGCTCTGTAGAACTTCCTATGATGAGTAGATCAAAGATTGATTGAGATAGCAGCAACAATGATAATGATGTTGTTTCGATGACGATGATCCAGTGATGATGATCCAAAGAAGAAGACTTGTGCTAGCAGATTTGTGTCGAGAAATACCTTCCTAGTTAAGAGGGAGTGTTGATGTATATGTAACTTCGGAATGTATTTCACCTACGTATATTGTACTCCTATAGAGATGTTATTATTCCTCTATACATAAGTGTTGTCATTTGTATTGACAAGTGTCGCAAGTGTCGTAACTTGCTGTGATGGGTTATTAGACCACCAAGTGTGGGGGTGACCTGGATTAATGTAACCATGGGTTATTAGACTCTTCTAGAGAAGTCAGCCCTTCTAGTGTATTAGGAAAGTCGAAGCAAGTATAAATAGAGAGCGGGAGATCTCTATTTGTTCATCTCATTATTCATCTCTACATTACTCGGAAAGTGGCGCACTAGTTGAGGAGGAGGAGTAGCTACTAGTAGAAGACTATCTCTCTTGTACTTGGGTTATATCATTGCTCTTTCTATCTCTGAGGAAGTTGTGGGGTTTTTCACCTTTATGGTTTTCCCTAGTGAAACTCTGTGTGTCTATTGTCTCATGTGATTGCTTGGTGTGATTGATATGCATTGTTATACTTGATATGATGTACATGTTATTCTCTTAGTAAAGATCCTAGAGTATATTGAATTAATGCTCAAAAATTAACATCTTGTAACATAAAGATATCCGGCTGATGCGGTGAGATAAACCTTTTTAGGGAAAGTTTTCTGGGTTTACTTGCCAAACCCCTGCTTTTGAGAGACAAGATTTTCATTGAGTGACCCCTTTCTAGGATTTCGCTACTTTAAGCACCCCTACAATGGTTTTCTCTTTTTCCATCCGCTAGGTCTTGTATAGCCCTATGTTGGGCCATAGAAAGGAGAGAGGGTTGTCCTCTTCCCTTCGCAGTTTTACTTGACAGAGGGTTCCTACCAAGTCCAGTACTGATGGTATTGGGAAACGAGAAGACATGCATGTCCCTAGATCTTAAGTGGAAGCGTATGGGACTGTTTGTCAGTGAAGCATGGGAAGTTCTTCCATGTGAAGAAACCATAGGTGGGGGGGACTCAGATGGTGGCTGAGGAGGGTCATAGATGAACATTGAATTGTTTGGATCCAGGGGGAAAAGGGGGGGAGTAGCAGTGACAAAAGGGTGATGAGAGACATTGCTTTCCTTTTCCATAAAAGATAAATAAATTAAAGAAGATACTATAGTGGAGATAGGAAGAGAAAAATCATCAGTCTTACCCATAGAAATTTGAGCTTCAGAGTCAGCTAGCTGTAATTTAGGTTCCACCATAGGTCTCTCATGGCTAATATCCTCTGTATGCTATGGAGGGGAGGTGACCAGAATGTCCGTTGCATCCAAGGGGGCCTAATATTTTCCATCATGATCCATTTCTGAGTGGACCTCCTTCATGAATTCATTCAATCTCCCCGCTTTTTGGGATCCTACTTCCATCCTCGAACTGCCTCTTCCATCCATCTGATTCCTGGATTTCTCTGTGTTCATGTTAAAGGTCAACCGACATTGCTTTGCCATGTGTCCATAACAGTGGAAGCAGTGGCACCTAAGGGGCACTCCTTCATAATATATCCTTTGTATGTGAGTTTCCTTTCCCCATATGAAATTTATTTGCTCTCTGAGCCCAGCTCGAATGTTTATGGACACATGGATCCTGGCCAATGACATCCGCTTTGACTGAGTGAAGGACATATCGACATCGATAAATTCTCCCAAGGCATTTCCGATAGCCCTGAAGGATTCCCAATTCTAGAATTCCCAGGGTAAACCAGGAATTCTAACCCAAATCGAGATTACATCAAATTTTTTCATTTCTCCATCAAACATGGGTGTCCAATTTTTGAAAAGAATGGGAGTGTTTCCCAGGATCCAATGTTTCTTCAAGATGCATCCCACATCTTCCATGTTCCAGAGTTTGAAGACAAACCATCCTTGTGAGAGGACCATAATCTCCGGTTTATAGTCCAATAAAGCCATCTAGTTTGAGGAAACCCAGTTATCGATTCCTTCAAAGCTGGGATACTTCCCTCTGGCTTGCCCAACCACCCTTGTTTCTTCCATTTCTAGCAAATGAGAAAATGTGACATTTTGTCCACAGATGAGGTTTAGAGGTTCCAGAGAATTGTTTAGGCACTTTCCTTTCGTCTGCTCTAGGTAGAACCATCTAGAGATCTGCGGTGTTTGCAAGTATGTTTGAATCTAACCCTTTCTTTGGTGGAGGTTGAAAACCTAATTGGTCAGATGTTTTTAGGAATGATGCAATGAAGCCCTTAGGTATTTGGGTGTTATTTACCTTATCAATATTAGGAGGTAGCGGTGTTTGATCCAAAATCTCCGCAAACTTCCATCCACATTCCAGCAGTTCCGATTTGAATGGCATGTTTGTTTCCCATATTTCATCTAATGTTTCTGCATGAGTAATGGTCGAGTCCACCATCAACGGGTATCCAAGAATAATGTGTTGAGGTGGCTCAAATAGAGTAAACGATGTTCCGCAGAGTGCCGGTGCTAGTGGTTGAACTGTTAACAGGTCGTGTGAGAGTGCATCCATCTCCTCACGTGACCAGTAACCCAAACCATTTTTTCCCATATGTGGGTTGTTTTTACCGTCCCCATCTATCATCTCCATCGACATCTCAGTCCCAGATGTCATAGGGAGTAGGTTAACGCCCAACGAAAGTGGGGCTGCAGGGTAGTAAAAAATGTTCTAACCTCCGAAAGGGTCTAGTGTGTAATCTACTGTGTCCACTATATGGTACTCCATTTGAATTTCCAAGTGTCATGGAAGTACAATCCATCAGTATTCGCACCAGTGTTAGGCTTGACAATGATATGGTTTAGTATGCGGCCCCATAGGGATGAAAAACCCTAGTAGAGTTCTTCCTCATTATCAACCCCGGGGAATTCTTTATATATATAACAAATATGAATTTGAATATCAGAAATATCTCTTATCAATATTAGAAGTTTATATTAACGTATAGTGTTTTGCTTGTTGAAATTGAGAATAACTGGTTGTTTCTTCATAGAAGAGAATTTTATTCTCTTAGTTTATATTCAATTCAGTAATTATGGAACTCAAAAATAGAATATATAAACTACAATATTAGTATAACATAATTATAATTTAATATCACAGTCTGAACAATTTCATATATATAAGCTTAGTTACTACTAGGCAAACTAAGTCTATAACTCCAAATAGAGTGTATATCGATAATTAAGAAAAATCCAAATCCTTACGTAATTAAATATCTAAACCATATTTGATGTTTATATATATACACAATAATACTAGAGTAAATTGGGTAAATCTAGTTGGTTTAAAACCACCTATGCTATTAAAGTCAAATTAAAGAAGAAAGCGTCGAGATAAATTATCGCAATATTTTATAATACATTTTAGTTTTAGATATATTGATTATTCTGTTGTTATATTAGATATAACTTATAGGTTATATTATAACAATTTTGAAATAAAAGTTGAAATTCTTTTAAAAATATAAACCATATAGTGTAAATAAATAACAGTTTATAATTTATTGTTGTTATAAACATTCACAACTAATAACACATATAGATAGAGAATTGATAACACAAAGATTTTAAGATACTTATAATGTTATTAGTTATAAAATATTGCGATTGTTAGGATTGAATTAATAATTGAAAAATTAAAAATGAGTACATTACTAAATATATATAATTAAGGGTGATTTATCATGGGTGCTAGGGTAAGGAAAGAGGTGATGGAAGTTGTCACTACATATCCAACTTGTAGGAAAAATAGAAAGGGTATTAGTGTCAATTTTATCGAAACCAAAAGCTATAAATAGTGAGTGCATCGTATCATAATCATCTACTCATTTATCTATATGAATGGAATAATAGAAGTTGATCTTCACATACGTGCATTTTATCCATTATTGATGAATTATGAGTGCTTAGATTATTATCCAAGCACATAATTCATAAGAAACCAAAGAAAAAACAAGAACCATCACTACTTTCTCAATGATCCCTTATTGCCTTTGGGACGAGTACGCTTCAGTACAAAAGGGTTGAGGCGATCCACCTCATATCTATAAAGGATATGTACATTTGATGGCAGAGGGAATAAACTAATTGGTAGGTAACCCACAACCATCGCTTCGTTGTGCTCATTACATAGCCGATATCCCATCTTCTTAGTTAAGAGGACGATTAGGGCCTTTCGTTCGACCATATATCTCTCCCATATTTTTGCTTCCTCAAACCTTAGGCTCCTATTCACATCAGGAGAACACCTCCTTCTATGCCTTACTCAGAACTTGATCACAACCAAATGACATAACAACCTGCATTTCTGTAAGTTGTCACCCAAAGATGAGCGTAGATCGACACTGAGTAACACATGACTGGACAATACATCCCGATATGCAACAAATAGACCCACCAGTGCACAATTGTTCTACTAACATGATGAAATGAATGGTTGTTGTTCAAATGTTGGAATCATTAATAGGGTCCCTTCTATATTTATATAATATTCTTGAATACCAGGAGCTACCGCTACTACTCTCCTTACTACGTTGTCCAATGAGGTTACCCTTGGTTGACTAGATAATGAACCAGGGAATTGCCGAAAGGGATCACCACCTATTTCTTGATCTGATAGATAATTCCCCACTCACCACTGATATTTATGCTATGATTCTGAACATGGATACAAGCTTTGAACATATCCTCTATCAACCAACATTGACACTTAGAATTGGTTGCTTTTACTCTTATTCCTAGCGAGACACACTACAGTCATGAAATCATGAATGAACCCAACGTCATTAGTATGGGCTCACCGAACAACCTAATATGGGGCTCCAGTCTTGTTCTTAGAGAAATTAGACACTTTTTAGACCTAAACTAGATTGCTTATGTAACTACACCCTAAGGTCATCACCGGAATACTAAGATATAAATGGGTGCACAGGACCCTGTACAAAGCTAATTCTCATCACTCTACATACCCAGATCTATTAAATTATTTGAAACACAACCAAATGGATCAACAAACCAACCTTGTACAGGAAGATACTACCATTTCTCTATAGAGGTGATATATCATTCTCGACCCAAGAAAACCAACATTATCAATCTTAGGAAACCATCATTAAGTAATATATCTCTCATCATTAACATCAACATGTTTCTATCGATATAAGTATGGGTATGGACGGATAGCTTCGATACCTTCTTTAAACCCTGAATTTCTATCTTCACGATACCCAACATTATATAGTAGCAAGATAGGAAAGAACCAACATAATAAATTATTCAATGGGCCTTCTTTATGTATTTATCTCTGACCTGGTTAGATCCAACCAGACTTGGTTATCTCCAACGAGATCAATTTCTAACATCTACCCAATATATCATATGTTTATCTTATGTCTAAACTTAAATTAATTTCTCAGAGTTTTACTTCAAAAGACATTATATATTTGAATGATAACTCCCAAAATGCATATACATGATAAACTCCATATTATATATATTTATATATATATATATATAAATGACAACCTTTCTCAATTTATAATTCTATGTCTAACTTTATAACATCCTTTTTTTTCTTTTTTCTTTTCCGAATTACACATATAAGTATCCATAAATTTAGCTAGCAATTCCATTCTACGTATTTGCTTCCTATAATTAACTAAAACTAATAATCCCATTTCAATATACTAACGTTATTTAACTATTTTAATATAAATTGAAATGCAACTACTCCTACAATACTTTCAAACAATAATATAAACTATTTAATCATGCATTATACATTTAACATTTTCCTTTCCCTCCTTGAACCCTATAATCAATAAATTCTTTGTTTCTCAGTTATTCGTTAAGCATCTTTTCTTTCTTTGTTTCTCAGTTATTCGTTAAGCATCTTTTCTTTCGTTTGTTATCAAAATATAATATTAAACATTATAATTCATCCATGTTCAATCACACAAGTATTGAGTTATGCTAATTAATTAGTATACTCATACAAGTAGTGGGTCGTACTCCATTCAATGTAAACATAATTAACCATGTAAATATGAACTGTAACTATATCCCACAATTATATATATATATATGTCAACTAATCTAAATTCAATTTCATTAGCAAACATAAGTTGCGTGTATATATTCCTCAATTTCAATTCAATTAAATTGTAGATATGAGCCATTGTAAAGTCAAACTAAAATAGAGTATAATAAATTATAACATCCCTGCAAGTTCTATCTAAATGACTAAATATAAAATCGTTGTTTTATATCTATACAACAAAAAAGGGAAGAATAAGACAGGCTGTCATCACATAGGTATGTTACGTGCTCACTACGAAAGGTGGAAGGAAGCATGGTCTCACATTGTTTTCAGATTGAAACTACCCTATAGCTTGAATCCTGCTCAGTGAATCTACCTGACTAAACCTTTCCACTACGAGTTCGAATACGCGTATCGAGATGCAGTAGTAGGTACAACGCTTATGGTAGGAGTAGATCCAACCGAAACAGGGCTAGTTTTATCTCTACAAGCAGGTCGCCTTGTTCAAACAGTTCTTTACCCAGAGGTCGCTTGATCCAACACAGAGACTGACTCTGTTCCAGCGATCCTCTTTATTATAGGTCGTAACTTATGACCTTACTCTTGTCGCGGTGCAGCAAAAATTGTCTTCCCAATTAACACGATGAGAAGAATAATTGCTCATAATGTAAATCAGTACATGGATATCGCAATTCTTCGGTGTTGTTTCCATCGCAGAGTCTTCTGGAAGGAATAACTTCTCTCGTCTCAGAGCACACTTCTCCAATGAACATATAACTTGCATACTTCTACTGTGCGGAGTTCACTATTCACACAGCCCTACGCAGAGGCCACTTCTCTGATGCAAATCTCTTCTCTACAGAATTATCATGCATCATACTCTCAACGACGAGTTCTGGTGTAAGCGATGGTTGGAAACCTTAACCCAAACTAGAACAGGGTCAGAGAATCTTCCGTGCAGTAATAGGGTAGATGCATGCTCTTGCTTAAGCCGCATGCCTACAACTATTTATTCAATAAAAGAAAATAGACTGTGGCATAATACAGTATCACATGCAAAAAATTTCTGTCTTAATGATAAAAAGAAGATCGCCGATTCAGGGGAGGAGTCCACCTAACGCAAACATCACAGTCAAAGGTCCGAACACTTATAACCCAACGTAAACAAACATCAAAGAATCCAATACGAGGGAACAAAATACAACATTGGTATTATGAGGGATTTTGCTTCCTACGAAGAGGAGAATGATTGGCTAAATGACCATGATAGAGCCTTTGGAGCAATGTGTCTTGCTATGTCTCCTAGTATGCGCTACCTCATTAATACTTTTGAACATCCAAGAGATCTTTGGACCAATTTGGATAGAGAATTTGGAAAGCAGAAAGAAGAGGATCATGCTAGCCGTTTGGAGAACAAGCTCAGTGATACCTCCTTATGTGCTCTCTCTAGTTATGTCTCGGCCTCAACCATATCTCACGATGAATTTGTTCAAGATGAAGAAGAAGCTGAAAATTCAACACTCATGTTCTCAATGTCTTTTATTTCAAATTATGAGCAAGATAATCTAGCTCACACTCTAGAATATGAAGAGAGTTTCATTGAAGATGGAAGACACTACCATCCGCTTGGGTTCAAGTCTTAGGGACTTTTTGGTGATTTTGGTTTTGATTTCACCCTTGTTGGTTCAAAGGAGATCAGAAGAAACCATCTATCAATCCATGGAGCTGATTTAACTTCCACTGATCAGAAGTTCAAGTTTCAAGAGCTATTAGATCTGATTGGAGCTGATCCTACCTTAGTCGATTCGAATTACAGGTTCCAGATATTCATATTGTTCGGATATCCACATCATCTATTTCGGGATACATCATCTATTTCAGGATCTTGCATGATCTATTTCAGGATATGATCTATTTCAGGATTCTGCATGCACAGGCATGCATCCCAGTCACCAGTTTGATGCCTCCAGCACCTTATCCACCTTCTTCTAGCACCCGGGAGCCACCTACCACAGAGTTTTAGCCCTCCTAAGCTGAAAGGCGCCCACTTCTCACCTACTTCCAGAGAAGGGCGCACTTGTTCACCTACCACTGCAGTTCCATTTCAGTTACATTCAGTTAGCTCCGATTCTCCCTGATTTGAGGCTAGTTTCACTCCCGACTGACTGTATCACTTCCGTTTGACCTCCAGTTTGATTAGGTGACTTGTTCTGACTTCAGTTAGCCTCCCATGCGCCCCCATTGAGCCTCCAGATCCTATATCAGTGCTACACACTTCAGTTACATTTATTACACTCAGTTAGACTCAGTTTGACACCTGGATGACTGGTTGTTGTGATTGATAAGCACCACCGATTATTGATGAGGACTCCTAGATAGAGTCAAGCTACTCCATTCAGTGATTCGAATGACCTCCTTAGGCAATTCGAATTGCTCTGTTCATTGTGACAGTTTGTATTGTAATTTATTCACCCTTTCTGGGATAGAGAGCACTGCTGCATGTTTTGCACAGTTTTGCACCATATTTTCTATGTTCATCTGTTGTGATTGATTTACTTGTTCATTAGATCTGCTGTGACTAATTTTATATGGTATCAGAGCCATGGCAGGGACAAGATTTCTTTTCTACATGTGTTCTACATGAAGAGAGAGCAATCTTTGCTCACCAATATATTTCAGCAGCGGCATGCAAAATCTCATGTGCATTCGCTCATGTGCATGCAAGGCTGAAAACATAGTGTTTGTTTGTGTGTGATTTGCAGGTTTCTTACTTCCTCCATGTGCATTCGCTAATGCAAAGATGGAGACTTCTTCTTCACAAAATATTCTTACTCCATTCAACTATGATGAATGGAAACCAAAGATGATTGCATTCTTGAAGAGACAATGTCTTTTTGATATGTGCATTGGTAATACAAGAGTTTTTTATTCCGATGAAGAGGAGAATGATTGGCTCAATGATTGTGACAGAGCTTTTGGAGCAATATGTCTTGCTATGTCTCCTTGTATGCGCTACCTCAGTAAGACTGCTGAAAATCCAAGTGATCTATGGGTCCAACTTGACAGAGAATTGGGAAAGCAGGAAGAAGAGGATCATGCTATCCTTTTGGAGGACAAGCCCAGTGAGATCTCCTTATGTGTTCTTTCTGATCATGTGTTAGCCTCAACAATTGTTCAAGATGAAGAAGAAACTGTAGATTCAACACTCATTCTCTCAAAGTCTTCTATTTCAAATTCTGAGCAAGATAAGCAAGCTCATACTCTAGATTCCGAAGAGGTTCTTGAATCCTCTCCTTCACATGAGTTTGTAGGCATGCAGAATAATGATCTACTTGAAGTTTTGGAGGTAAAATCTGATTTTGGAGGTGAAGCATTCGCCCTCCTTGATTGCATGCCTTCTATAGACTTATGTTCTATCATTTGCAAAGTTTCTCGGATTTTTAATGAAGATGAAGAGCACTACCATCCGCTTGAGTTCAATTCTCATGCACTTTTTGCTGATTTTGGTTTTGATCTCACCCTTGTTGGTTCAAAGGAGATGTCAAGAAACCATTCATCTATTTTTGGAGCTGATTTAACTTCTATTGTTAAGAAGTTCAAGTTTCAAGATCTATTTTATCCGATTGGAGCTATTCCTACCTCACTTGGTTCGAATCACAGGTTCCAGGATCATCATATTTTCAGATTTGTTCTCACCATTTTCGGTATGAAGAGCAAGTTCATAAAGTCTCCACATTCGCTTGCATCCACTGATGGAGAATTCAAGCACATGTTTTTGGAGCATAATCCATTTACTCCCAAGAGTAAGATACCTCCAGACATATCTACTTGATTTTGGAGCAGTTAAATCTTTTGGTGTACTACAGTCTATTTTGAGGGGGGGTATTTTTCCCATGAGGTTTTCCCCATTTCCTCGGTTTATTGACTGTTATTAGTTTTGGATTATTGTATTGGGGTGACCTTTGGTCTTAGTTACCAGGGCCCCACATTATTTTAGTTGGCACATCATAGTCTAGCTTGAGGGGGGGTGTTCGGATATCCACATCATCTATTTCGGGATACATCATCTATTTCAGGATCTTGCATGATCTATTTCAGGATATGATCTATTTCAGGATTCTACATGCACAGGCATGCATCCCAGTCACCAGTTTGATGCCTCCAGCACCTTATCCACCTTTTTCTAGCACCCGGGAGCCACCTACCACAGAGTTTTAGCCCTCCTAAGCTGAAAGGCGCCCACTTCTCACCTACTTCCAGAGAAGGGCGCACTTGTTCACCTACCACTGCAGTTCCACTTCAGTTACATTCAGTTAGCTCCGATTCTCCCTGATTTGAGGCTAGTTTCACTCCCGACTGACTGTATCACTCCCGTTTGACCTCCAGTTTGATTAGGTGACTTGTTCTGACTTCAGTTAGCCTCCCATGCGCCCCCATTGAGCCTCCAGATCCTATATCAGTGCTACACACTTCAGTTACATTTATTACACTCAGTTAGACTCAGTTTGACACCTGGATGACTGGTTGTTGTGATTGATAAGCACCACCGATTATTGATGAGGACTCCTAGATAGAGTCAAGCTACTCCATTCAGTGATTCGAATGACCTCCTTAGGCAATTCGAATTGCTCTGTTCATTGTGACAGTTTGTATTGTAATTTATTCACCCTTTCTGGGATAGAGAGCACTGCTGCATGTTTTGCACAGTTTTGCACCATATTTTCTATGTTCATCTGTTGTGATTGATTTACTTGTTCATTAGATCTGCTGTGACTAATTTTACACATATTTTTAGATTTCTTCTCACCATGTTCGATCTAAAGAGCAAGTTCATAAAGCCTCCATATTCGCTTGCATCCACTGAAGGAGAATACAATCACATGTTTTTGGAGCATGATCCATTTCCTCCAAAGAGTAAGATACCTCGAGACATATCTACTTGAGTTTGGAGCAATTAATACTTTGGTGTGTTTTGAGTCTATTTTGAGGGGGGGGGGGGGGGGGTTCCCATGAGGTTTTGTCCATTTCTTTGTTTCATGGACTGTTCTTTATTTGGATTATTTTCTGTATTGGGGTGACCTTCGGTCTTAGTTACTAGGGCCCTATCTTTTATTTTTTACCTCATAGTATAGCTTGTAGGGGGGTGTTAGGATATTCTCACCATCATCTTTATGTTTGCATGCATTCTACATGCATCCCAGTCATCAGTATGGTGTCCCCTAGCACCTAGTCCTAGTTTGCTAGCCTCGAGAGCTTATTTCTGTTCAGTTCCAGCCCTCCTAGTCCAAGATGCGCCTTGTTTTCATCTCTTGAGACAAACTGCACCGTCTCTCACCTACCACCAGTGACACACTCAGTTAGTTGCTTGATTTGTGGATCTGTTCCTTGATTTGAGGACATATTGACTAGTTAACTGACCGAAACACTCTGATGGACACCCAGAGAGACTAGTTTGACTATTCTAACTCCAGACAGCTCCTCATGCGCCCTCCTTGGATTCTCCTTCACTCCATTAGTGCCCCATGTGCTAGTTACACCTACCTACATTCAGTTAGACTCATTTTGATATATGGTTGACCGTTACTTGCATTGATGACACTACCACTGATCTGATGATGAGGACTCCTAGTGCAGACCAGCTACACCATGCAGGGTATTCGAATGACCCCCTTGGTTAATTCGAATTATTCAGTCATTGTTACTATATTGTATTGTATTCTACTTCTGATTTCAATAGAGTACTACTGCAAGTATTTTTGCACAGTTTTAACATATTATTCTGCATGCATCTCTTGTAATGGTTTCTCTTGTTCCATAGATCTGTTGTGTTGAATTTCATAATAACGATCTCTATGTTGGAATGTAAGATTGTGGAAAAAGGTTTTGATCCTGAAGTTGAAGACATCAAGATTATGGTTCCAAAATATTGTTTCAAGGTGAAGCCTAATCTATAGTAGGATTAAAGGGTTAGAAGAGGCAAGAAGAACTAGATTTTATCATGCTTACTTTTATCAACCTTGACATTTCCACCAAATCATACTTGTAGGAAAAAATCCCTTATGAAGTGCATGTGTTATGATTTGGAGCCTCACGCATTCCCCATGAACCCCAAAGATAAATTTTATGGCCCAATACCCTATATTTAATCCTTAAACCATGATCTAAGAGTGCACACATAGATAAAACATGAGACCTAATGGAGAAACCAAACCTAAGAAAACTACATCCAAATATTTTCATTACATTATATATATATATATATATATATATATATATATATATATATATACTAAATAAAAAAATAATAATACATAAATAAACTATAAATATGTATATAAATAATACATTAAAAAATGGAACATAAAACAAAAATTCAAAACATTGAAAGAACACTTACCTCACTTACCTCTCGCGCGAACCAAGCTTGTTACTCATCTACCCACAGAACCAAGCTTGCAACTTGTAGTTTCCACTAGCATTTTTTATCCTCTACCCACAAACAAGGCCCCACGAACCAAGTCCACTTGAATTCTTGCTGAGCCAGAGGAGGTCATTGAGGAACTTGTAGTTTGAACCGGAGGTCGCAAAGGAAGAGACATTAGCATACGAGGGATGCTGAAAAGAGGGATTTATTGCAGTCATGTAGGGGAGAGAAGGACAAGCAGAGACATAGAGGAGCCAATGCCTCCAAAACCGGTGAGTAAAACCCCTTTTCCAACTCATTTGTGCTTGTAGTGACTTTTTATTGTGAATTTTTGGGGTTTTCATTTTGTTTGCATTGGGCATCTCTAAATCCTCATGAATTCACTGCAAACCACAACGATTTCAATTTATAAAAGGGTTTAAGCAAAAACTAATTTCGTTTTGAGTTTTGGAAATGTGGAATTGTTTGAAGAGAGGGAAAATTTCAGAGATATTATATTCGTGTGCCTAGGGCATCACTTCAGAATCCTTAGTAGACTCATTTTGACTTCATAAAATTCTTGTTTATCATTGTGGTTAGCAAGAATGATTCATTGGAGACGTTTTCATTTTCATTTTAGAAATGTCGAATTCGTTGGGAGGATTTCTGATTTTAGAGAATTCATTTATCTCTTGGGTCTCACTAGATTTCCTAGGGAATCACTCTATATCCATATCCATTCCAATTTAACTCATATTTCTACTCAAAGCAATGTGATTTAGGGCTTTAGGGGTTGAGTACCTTGGAAAGGGGGATGAATTTTTCCAGGGATTGCATCCTTTACCCAGTTCAATATTCACAAGACTAGCATAAATTCTTGATCAAATGCATAAATTGGATGATGCTTAAGATCTGTTGGAAGCATATGAATTTCATTGTTTTCATTTTGTGTATGCTGGTTTCACACAGAGATCTTCCCAAAATTGCTTCTTTTATGGATAAAAAGATATAGAACTTGCATAATGTAACCTACCTATTCATAATCCATAAAATAGAAAGAAATGTTCACTATCCCCTTGGAGGGGGGAAACTACTAGAAGCTCCCAACCTTTTCCTAGTAACGGGGGTATCATATAAGGTCTAGATGCTTTCAAATCATTTTTGATTGACCATGTCTAGAAAAAGACAAGAAACATAGATTTTAGTAATTATTTCCCACTTGAGATGCAAAATGTGAACTCTTCAAATCCCTTCGATGCACTATTAGAGTAGGAGGGTGAAGAGATGGATTTTCTTATTTAAGGTTCATGATGAAGATAGTTTCATGGAATGTACATGGACTCACTAACCCTTATTACAAATCCATGGTTCAGAGAGTAAGAATTGAAGTTTCTGAGATTGGAATTTTGTACTTGCAAGAGTATAAAGTTAATGGGTTTGTGATTAAATTGGCCATTTTTGTGATTAAATTCGTCAAGGTGGGTGGACACCATTATGCAGCATGGGTTGGTCCCAACCAACTATGTTGTATGGGTATTGTTGATTTCAAACTCTATATGTTACGCATGGCCAATGTTAATGCTCCAATGATGCTGGAGAAAAAATGACCTTGTGGAACTTGTTAGTTCAAGAGATTATGGAGGCTTTCAAAAGGGTGTTTTTTGGTGATTTCAATAATTTTGAAACTTAAGAAGATAAATAAATCCTTTTTCCTACTTGAATGCCTTTGAGAGAACAAGTGACAACTTGGAACAACCTTTAACCTAGAATCAACCTCTATGACCCTAATAAGTTTTGTCCCATGGAATCAACTAAAATTTGGTTCACCTAGTCTAGTTGTCATAAATAAAATCAATGTCATGAATTGTTCAACAACTGTGAGCAATTATAATGCTATATGTGGCACCCCAAACTATAATGTGACATGTTGCAAGTAGGAATTCCCATGGAATGGTGACACTTGGAAAGCATGGTCCAAGGAGTTTATATTTTTCGTGGCTCCATCCCACCCACTATAGGAACTACCCTAATGATTGTGAACTTGGAAGCGACTTTAAGATGACAACATACCAACACAATTAGCTAGTTAAGTCTGATTGATGAATACAATACCATTCACAACTTAAAAAATAATAATAATGAAAGAACAATAATAATGGAGTCATACAACGATACAACTATTAAAAGAAAATAATGAAAAAAAAAAATTGTAAAATGTCAATGTTCAAAAGGCCAAGTGAAATGGAGTCAAAGAGTTGTGAAAAACTTACTACATATCCATTAGTTGTGAAGAAATGATTTGGCCACATGATGAATGCAATACCATTCACTTGACCCAAGAATAATATGAAATTTCAATGCAATCTAATACATATGAAGATAAGAATGTGCCCCACCTAAATAAAATGTAGCCCAATAAGATTTATTCATTGCAATTTACTACTCTAGTCCTTGTTAGCATCGTTACTATTCTCATCTTTATTTTGTTGCAATAGAAAGAGCCATGAATGATGTTTTCAGTATTGAAAATTCAACTACAACATTTTGTCTCATTTTAATGATTGTAGGTACCACCAAATATGTACTTGTCAGAGATATCTTTCTCAAGTGAGGAAGATAGACTAGAAGAGGTTGAAAGCGAGACGTTTATTACAAGATCTAACAAGACAAGATTAACTAGAGGTGAAAAGGTAAGGAGAAAATTTCGTAGACGCATAGAAATTTTTCTTTCTGAGACAGGATCATGTGATTATGATAATGAGAGCATAGGTGACATTGAGTTTCCCCTGAGGTATATACATCTTTTCAAATGATGGCTACCCAAGGAGCTACCCCAAGTGGACATGGATTTCTTCCTCAATGGGAGGATTTATCGCATTGCTCCATTGTCTTTACATTGCTTGGGGCTATTTTCCATGGATGGCATAAAGGTAAAATATGGCACTGGAACTGAATTGATGGAGTATGTCTGACAATGCTACAAATACAATCACTAGTTTTTGTTGGTCCAATATATGCGAAGTATGCGGACATACGGAGTGGAAGCAAATTATTGTCAACTACTGGACACCAATCTGAACAAAGGATCTACTATGTATATGGATGGAAGGCCAAAAGCTTTTGGAAATATCGCAGGGTTTATAAATAGTACACGACCAGGGACAACACATAAGCTACCCAATTGCATATTTGAGGGGTGTGAAGGAAATCGTGTAGTCGTATGTGCAACAAAATCAATAGTTGCAGGTGAAGAGTTGTTGATCGATTACAGTTTGAATCGAATAGATGCGGGGGTTCCTATTATGGGGGGTGATTTTCTTATACAACATTTAAGTCAACCTTTGACCGATGAATTATTATTTTTCTCTTGCAACAAATTTATTTATATGTCATGATTTTTATAATATACACATGGTTAATTATATGTCATGTTTTTCATTAATCGCATTTAAGAGACATTGTTAAATATGTAATTTTCATTTTTAATATGTCTTAATTATTATGTTGTGGTAGAGTGATCGTGGCCATATGCCACAAGCTGACCGTGGAAAGTCACCAATGGTGACGCATGAGGTGAATGCTAGTTTAATAGTACCTAATAACATCAATGTAATAGTAACAACAATTCATGATTATATTACAGCTGTTAACATTTGACCTTTTTTATGCTTATGAACTCAATATTTCAAGATGATATCATTATTATTGTATTGTGGCAAGGGATTGATACCCAGAGCACACCTACAGCTTATGCATAGGTAAACGTGATTGTCATATTAACAATAAATTTTTTCTTCATTAATCATGTTTATTATACATGGTTCAATTTTTACTTTTCGATTTGAATATGCCTTGCTTCTTGTATTGTGGCAGGGTGACCGTGGGAAGTCACCAATGCTATTGCACTAGGTAAATGACAATGTAATAGTAACTAAACATGATTAAAATACTTTTTTTTGTTATTATATGCATTTTATTTTTTTTACATGATTTTTTGTAATGATAAAAGTAAATTAACTACTTTTTATTGATTGATGTTCGTAGAGAACAACACATCAGGATGATGAGGTGGTCGCTAAGGAAGATATATTTTATTCAACCAACCCAATGGAAACTATTGTTAGGATATTTCTATACTCCATCCTAGTCCCACCAGTATTTTTATCATTTACATTTTCAGTCATACATGCACCTTTAGGGTTTGCATGCATCCCAATCAATAGTCCAGCACCTAGCCCTCAGTTAGCCAGCCCCCAGGAGCTTCTCACTATTCAATTTTAGCCCTCCAGTTGCTTAATGCGCCCTTCTTCCTTGATTTTAGGGAGAAACTCGCCCTTCTTCACCTACCAGTCCAGTTGTCACTTAGTTACACTCATTTACACTCAGTTACAGTCTGTTACACTCAGTTACACTGAGTTACACCTACCAAAGTTAGTTTGAATGATGGTTGATAGTTACTTGAGCATTGATGACTCCACTGATGATGATGAAGACTTCCAATTGTGCTCCGATGATCATGAGGACACCTAGTTGTGCTTCGATGACACTCTATTGATCTTATGATCACTCTAAGAGGCTAATTCGAATTGCCACCTTGGGCATTCGAATCCTCTCTACCATTGTACTATTTATTTGTCCATATTGTGATTAATTAACTAGTGTGTGTGAAGTATTATTGCTTCTATCCAAGTTTGACTGTACCATATTATTCTGTTGCTCATTATACTGTATTGATCACTCTTCTTCTATTTTCCTGCTTAATCATAATTACTCTTGTGAGGTGTACATCATCTCTTAGATCTGTTGTGAGGATTTTCACATGGTATCAGAGCATGTTGAGAGTATTGTTTATCTCCATTCTTGAGAGTTTTTTGCAGGTTATTACCAAGATTTCGAGTGCAGCAGTTGCAGCAGTTTCTGCATTTTTGCAACAGTAGTAGTTGAAGTTATTCTATATTGTTTTTGCAGGTCCTCTATAGCTTTTATGTATTCATCAGGAATTACTCCTCTTGATCCACTCAACTATGATGAATGGAAACCAAGAATGATAGCAGACTTGAAGATCCATGATCTTTTTTATTGTTATTTTGAAAGAGAGTTCGAATCCCCTAAAGAGAAGATTGACTAGTTAAATAAAAGTGACATGCACTTTCAAGCAATAATGTTTTCTTTGTTTGCACGCCAGAGATTCCAATTCAAATACCGTAATCGTGTTGAAACTCCAAAGGAGTTATGGACTCCAAAAGAGATATGGGCTCACCTGGATGAAAAATTTGGCAGAAAGAATGAAGGACTTGGTCCTAACCCATTCGAAAGAAAGCAAAGTGATGCATTTGCTCCTCTTGATGGTCTCTCAGATCATGAACCATTGTCATCTCATATTGAAGTTGTTGACAAAGAACTTGTAGATTCTCCACTCATGCTCAAACTTTCTTCTCTTTCTGTGCCAGCTCACACTCTAGATATTGCAGAAGGTCCTAAATCCTCTCTTGCACTAGAGTCTGTTGGTTTGCATCATGATCACATGATTATTTTAGAGGTCAAAACAGCTACTGAAGGTAATGCATTCGCTCCTCTCCAGCTATCTCCTCTTTTATACTACTATATGATCATAAATTGATGCTTTCAGAAGGTTAATGAAGATTATGGCCATTGCCATTCGCTTGGGATAAACTCTCATGCAATTACTGGTTTTGATCTCACCTCTCATGGTTCAAAGGAGATCTCAAGAAACCATGATTCAAGTCTTGGATCTGATTTGGATTCTAATCAATTACTACTTGAAATAATTTCTCATGCATATGATAGTTTTGATCTCACCCTTGCTGGTTCAAAGGAGATCTCAAGAAACTGTTTTTTAAGTCTTAAATCTGATTTTGATTTCAAGCAAACATGTAATAGTTATTTTTGGCATAATCTCACCCATGGTGGTTCGAAGGAGAAGACAAAAGACTATATGCACTTTCACAGATTTGATCCTACCTCAGCTGATTCGAATCACAGGTTCAAGGATCATTCTCATACTGTTGGATTTGGTCTCATCACATTCGATCTGAAGAGCAAGTACAATCACATGCTTTTTGAGCATGATCCACTTCTTCCCAAGAAGAAGATACCTCCAGACATATGACCAAGCATCACACATGCTTGAGTTTGGAGCATTTATTTTTATGTGTGCCTTACAGTCTATTTTTTGACGAGGGGGGTATGTTTCCCATGAAATTTTCCCACTTCCTTGGTTTATTGATTGTTATTATTCATTGTATTGGGTGACCTTTGGTCTTAGTTACCAGGGCCCAGGATGGATTAAGGGGGGGTGTTAGGATATTCCTATACTCCATCCTAGTCCCACCAGTATTTTGATCATTTACATTTTCAATCATGCATGCACCTTTAGGGTTTGCATGCATTCTAGGGTTTTCATGCATCCCAGTCATCAGTCCAGCACCTAGCCCTCAGTTAGCCAACCCCCAAGAGCTTCTCACTATTCAGTTTTAGCCCTCTAGTTGCTTAATGCACTCTTCTTCCTTGATTTTAGGGAGAAACTCACCCTTCTTCACCTACCAGTCCAGTTACACTCAGTTACACCTACCAGAGTTAGTTTGACTAATGGTTGATAGTTACTTGAGCATTGATGGCTCCACTGATGATGATGAAGACTTCCAGTTGTGCTCCGATGATCATGAGGACACCTAGTTGTGCTCCGATGACACTCTATTGATCTTATGATCACTCTGAGAGGCTAATTTGAATTGCCACCTTGGGCATTCAAATCCTCTCTACCATTGTACTATTTATTTGTCCATATTGTGATTAATTAACTAGTGTGTGTGAAGTATTATAGCTTCTATCCGAGTTCTACTGTACCATATTATTCTGTTGCTCATTATATTGTATTGATCACTCTTCTTCTATTTTCCTGCTTAATCATAATTACTCTTGTGAGGTATACATCATCTCTTAGATCTGCTGTGAGGATTTTCACAACTATGAAGAAGGATTTGAAAAATTGCAATCAAGACCTTCTTAGACTGATTCTAATCAGATCCAGGTCTGAAGAAATCAAAGAAAAAATTGATGACTTGATGCAAACGATAGAACAATACGGGGTAGGTAGCATCTTTGAAGGTTTTTATGAACTATGACATATATTCATTTATGTTATTTTAGTTCTCTTTTTTTATATGATCTAATCAATTGAAGTTTTCTTTCTGTAGGAATTTTTGGAGATAACACCCGTGCCTCGAGAACAGGTTGCAGAGGTTGGTATTGGTAGTAGCAATGGTTAAACAGATCATCAATATACCGTACCAACGAAGATATTTTTCTCTCCTAAACAACAATGCACTTTAGATGCTATGAACTCATCAAATTTTGGAGGTCAACATGGCCCTTCAACCACCACTACTTCATAGGATGTTAGAGAGGACAGTAGCATCAAATGTGAAAGTTGTTATCCTAGCACAATACGCATGGTTAGCAGGGGATCATTGCCCATTAGATTATTGGTGGACCAAGAATGTGTTCCAATAAATATACCGAAGATTGAAGGTATTATTTAATTTATTCCGTGTTTTTTTTTCATGTAATTCGAAGCCACATACCTCAAATTATTTTTAATTAATGATCATATTTTTTTTGCAGGAAATACATGAGAAGGCGTTGGATATTTTTGGGCCCACCATTTGTACATGGCCGAATGCCCAAAATGGAAAATTGAAAGATGATTTGATGAACCACATGGTCAGCTTGTTTGGTGATACCTTCAACAAAAAGGGTGTCACCTCAACAGTTGGCTTAAATTTGAAATATCTCAGGGCAGATTATAGGGACAATTTGCAAATTAACCATAAGTATGAGCATCCTCCGATGGTTCCAGAGAAGGAGTGGAAGGTGTTCATCGATGATTAAAAGGATAAGGAATTGAGAAAACAAGGAAAGCCAATTGGTTCAAGAAGGTATGACATATATCATATTTTCAATAAACAATGTTCAATTTTTTTAAAACTTTTAAATATATTTAGGTTGCAATATCTAAAATATTTGAAACCTTTCATAGGATCCCCGACACCTCTAAAGAAACAAAGGAAAGAGTAGAAAAACATGGGAAGCACAAACTAGTGCAGGGTGGATATCAGAAGCTAAGGGCACGAATTGTAAGAATCAAATGATCATTATTTGTAACTAAATTTTTTCTAATCGTAGCGAACAATTAATTGATTTATCACAAGCACTTTACATGGTGTTATGCATTACAGGGAAATGCTTTTCAAGAGGCAGCCATTGAAGAAGACTTGAGGCTCGGCTTCAAGTACGGTTTTCAGCATGTGCTGGAACGTCGAAAAAACTTAGGGAAAACCCCAATTTCCCCATTGATGCACACAGAGGTAAATAAAATCAATAAGGCCATCATTATAATGTACTTTTGTAATCTATTTATGAATGATTACATTGAAAAATAAATGTCTTTTTTTTTTTTAGGGTGAGACCAACAAAAGCAATGAGGGTAGTGGTACCGAATCGGTACCACGTGATGGTGGGGAGCTGCCTAGCCATTCATGTATGTATGCTATAAAGAATAAGTATTTAATATGATTTTAAATACATAATTGATGACGTGTACTAATTAATATTTTTATGTGAATGGAAAAGCATGTACCTTCTCATGCTCAATTGGGAGAGGAACAAATGGTAGAACTAATGAACACTCGAGTTGATTCAGCCAGTCAACCAACATACAAAGATCATTATAATGATGTTGGAAATACTGAAATACATATCTCAATAATAACTACGCATATCTATATATCTATCTATCTATCTATAATTGTCTTGGTTCTTGCAGATGACTCCCCTCTCCATCGAACTCCACGCCCTGCTAATCGACGTACCAGAAGTATGGTATGGGAGGGCATGTCCACACAATCAACAAAAAGAGAGGGCACAACAATACAACGGGTCAAGACACCGAAGATGAAGTCCCCCTCTTCAAATTTCTGAGAAAAAAACCAAAACATAAAAATATGTAGTTGTAAACATTTAAGATTTCTATTTGAATTAGTGAAGGCATGAGATATTTACAGTTTTGTTACAAGTATCTTGATAGAGTCGGTGCATCGTCATATTTTAGAATTGAGGTTTCACGTGTGTATGTTATTGCTCAGTTCATATTTCTGAATATGTGTGACATCTTTCGAGGACTACGGTTATCCTCAATGGACTGGCCACGCCTTCTTGAGTTAACTTCGAGAAGATGAGATGACCATATCGTTTATAATTGGTTTAGATCTAATATACTTATGTTATTGTTATTTAAGCATTGTTGTCTTTCATTAACAACTTAGATCTGATATATATTTCTACTGTTATTATTGTTTTTGTTTTTAGTACTATAATGATTTATGTAGCTCCATGTTTGATAGTACTGTGATGATTAGAACAATTAATATAACTATGTTTGTGCTTTTTGAAATTGATATGCGGAATTTTTGTTCACTTTGTTGCATAGCTTATTTTTTATTGTGTGTGACATCTTCTGAGGACTATGGTTATCCTCAAGGGGTTGGCCACCCATTGCTGAGTTAACCTGAGGAAGATGAGATGATCACATGAGCTTCCTTATCCAGTGATGATGATTATGAGATTCCACTCTTTGCATGAGACACATGATATGTATGACCACATATAGTTGAGAAGGTCGGGAAACCTACCCTGATGTTGACTTGATGTGCATGACCCTATTATGACGTCATGTTGCCTTGCTATGTTACGTTGAATTGCATGTTTACTTGTATGTGGTGTTTAGCCTTGTGCTGACTCGTGATTGGCCCTTGCATGGTAACGTTGAGATATGCAACCCTTAAATGTTGAAATCCATCTTGTTGATGACTAGCGTGACCCCTTAGGATTTTTGTGCACCCTTACGTGGACCTGAAGAGCCCTCCTTAGGTTCCATCCACCATAGCGCTACCTTATATGACTTTTTTGGAGTGCTTTGCTATCATTTTTATTATGTTTTGGTCATATTGTTGTGCTGCTACTGTTTTTTATTTGTGAGGGTTGGATGATCTATTTTAGGATCTTTTCCAGTTCTGGGTTCTCTCCTTTCACAAGTATGTTGGTCTAGTTGAGTCTCATGCAAGTAACCTAACTCTAAGAGGTTGAAGTATGAGGATAAGGGAGGTCTGCCCCAACATTTGATGTTGAGTTTATAATTGGTTCAGATCTGATATACATTGCTATTGTTATATATAGATTGCTACTGTTATTACTGTTTGTTTTTCAGTGCTTTAATGGTTATTGTAGGTCATTGATTTTGGGACATGCTGGATTTGAAGGATTTTGAGGTATGGTTTTTCTTTTCCACAATAATTACAAAATTTTATTGTACTGTAGTAATACATACAACATGAAAACTGTGCCATATTGTTTTTATTTATAGGTCCTCTATCTTGTAGACCCAATTGATGAGGTTGCTATTCAAAATATTCAGATGTACAAAGACATAGGTTTCTATTCAAAATATATATTGTGGCACTGTGTGAGAAGCCCAATAGCTGTACATAAGGCATGCAGTGCATGTCCATACGTGATGAATCTTTTGAGGGATACACCAAGGCCAACAATTTGTTGGAGGCATCATGAAGATTGGAGGTTGGATCACATGGTTATATTTATTCTATCCTACCTTTTGGTGGCTTACACATGTTTTTAATCATTTTTATTCAAGTTTATGAATGCAAACACATTAACACCATAACTTCCTAGATAGGTTCATGTAATAGATCATAAGAAATGGAAAATGATGGCTTCACCCTATAAGAATCCACTGTATAAGAATTGGATTTGATGGCTCCACCCTATGATTGTTGCCAGTGGATTATAGCCTTGTGCGGGCATATTATTCCTGATCTCTATCAAGTGCCTCATATTATAGCCTTGTGTGGGAATATTATTAATGCCTTTGCAGGAATATATTAATGCCTTTGCGAGCATATATTATTAAGTTTTGTGTAGGCATATTATTAATGAATTTTCATGCATTTATAAACCCCTGTCTTGGCATATATTAATGCCTTGTGCAGGCATATATTAAAATATGCCTTGTGCAGAAATATTTAAACCATTGTGCGGGCATACCCAAGCCCCCTGCGGGCATATTTCATATCCCCTTGTGTGGGAATATTTCAAGCCCCTTGTGGGCATATCCCAAGCCCCTTGCAGGCATATCCCAAGCCCCTTGCGAGCATATCCCAAGCCCCTTGGGGGAATTTTTTAATCCCCTTACAGGCATATTTCAATCCCCTTGCGAGCATATTTCAAGCCCTTTACGGGCATATCCCAATCCCCTTGCGAGCAAATTTCAAGCCCCTTGTAGGCATATTTCATAGCCCCTTGTGTGGGAATATTTCAAGCCCCTTGCGGGCATATCCCAAGCCCCTCGCGGGAATATTTCAACTTGAATGAATGGAAGGATGTTTTTCTTGAGAACCAGATCAAATGGTCACTTCCTTGACTGCCATAGGATGCCTTAAATGATGATGAACAATTTTTGTTTGACTGAGATGAATGAATTCTCAACTTCATAGTTTGAGCCTACAACTCTTCTAAAACCTCCTGCCTTATTTCTTTTAGACCTTCAGTCTTTCATTTGTAGTGTCTTTGAATTCCAGTCAGAGTGAATGCTTTCAAGAGCTGGAAATGATCTTTGTGATCTGACTTTATACTGCCTTAAGCATACATGAGGCATGGTGGCTATGCATTATAGTTTGTTCCTTTCATACACTGTGTTCTTAGACACAGAACAACCTCATTTTCTTTCTTTCTGCAAGTTCCTTCAAAATCAAATATTTATAAAGTTTCCTTGACAAAAATCTTGCCTTCATGAAATTAGATCTTTACCAAGTAATTTCGGGTGCCTCAAAACAGAGGGGAGGGTGCCTCATATAGTTATCAAAATTAGAAATTGTAATTGGTTATAATATAAAAAGGAAAGTAACTAAATATAATAGAATGATAATCTAATCATTTTAGAAATATGACTAATTAACTAAATATATAGGCAAGCATTTTCATAAGCCTGTGGGCATTTTCATAAGCCTGCGTGAATTTTTCATAATCTTGCGGGCATTTTCATAAGCCTATGAGCATTTTTCATAATCCTGTGGGAATTTTCATAGCATTTTCATAAGCTTGCGGGCATTTTCATAAGCCTACGGGGATTTTTCATAAGCCTGTGTGCATTTTTCATAAGCTTGTGGGTATTTTTCATAATTCTACAGGCATTTTTCATAAGTATGCGGGCATTTTTCATAAGCATGCAAGCATTTTTCATAAGCCTACAGGAATTTTCATAATCCTACATGCATTTTTCATAAGCCTACAGGCAATTTCATAAGCATGCGGGCATTTTTCATAAGCATGTGGGCATTTTCATAGCATTTTCACAAGCAAGCGGGCATTTTCACAAGCATGCATGCATTTTTCTTAACCCTGCAGGCATTTTTCATAAACCCGCGACCATTTTTCATTTTTAAGAGAGCTACGAAACTTAAAAATGTCTGTGTCTGTAAATAGCACTTGTGATATCCCTAATCGCAGGGATGATTTGTTTTGTCTAGTGCAAAGAGAGAGGAAATATCATTCTAATCTTTTACGAGCTTAGTCTAATAACAATAATGCTTGGATTTCTTGGACATTTGCATTGATGTGTTGTAAAACTTCTGTACAGGTATCTGATCATCATTTGGGGTCTCATTCATAACAATCTAAGATAAAGGAGAAGAAAACTGAGAAGTGGTAAACATCACAGAGAATGTTCTCACTGGTTCCGAGCCCTTGCTCAAAGAACCAACAGTCAGTGATCATGAGCTTAAAAGTTCTTTTGAAAGTGAGTCTGACGTGGGCTCAAAAACAATGAGTTCTAGGCATTCACATAAAGATACCATGTTAAATAAAAATGGCAAATTTAGTCAAGGCTACAAGGGAATGGTGATATGGGAAAGAAACATTTTCCTCCACCTGAAGCACCATATTTATCCTCATGTAATAAAAACTTCCAACATGAAATTATACCAAAGAATAATAAAAAAATATTGTTGATGTAAGGCATACCAGTGAATGTAAGTGAACAAATCTACATATAGTAAGAAAGGAACACAATCTTGATCTTTCCAATTTGAATTTAGTGCCTGGTAAATTGCAAATAGAACGTCCATACACTGGCTCTATGTTATGTGCTATGGGCTCTATCAATACTGTTGGTAACAATGTGAATACAACAAATAATAGATTTGGGGGGTTGGATGATTGTGTAGGGATTATTGAAAATGTAAGGCCTTGCTATAGTGGCAAAATATTTAGGAAGAGAATTGTGATAACCTTCTCAAGGAAAGTAGTGAAGATAACATTGTTCACAATTGAATTGACAAGTCTTCTTGCATAAATGCCAACAATGGGAGTTACAAAGTGAAAGAATAAGAAAACAATTGAAAATGGAAGAGAATCAGAAGGGTCAAGAAATTTTAGAGGATAATGGTGGGAAAAAAAATTCCCTTCTTCTTGGGGCAGGGTTAAGCAACAAAATCATAGAGGCAACAAAATGCTTCTCAATGTAAGACAAGTTCAAGAGATTATCGATAAATGAATGTAAGAATGATTTAGATAATTTATTGCAACCAACTAATGATTCTAATAGAGTTTCTACTTTAAAATGAAGTTTGACAACATTATCTCCTAAACCGATCAATTCAAGGGAACCTCTTGATTGCTTTAGAGACTCTAGTGGAAATCAACATTAGACTATCTAGAATGTTGAAAATGGATTAGGACAAACTAACTCTGAAACAACTAATAAGAAATGATGTGCAGACACTTAAGGTTTCACTTGGTGTAGTGTACACTGAAAAGGGGGAATCTATTAATGTTTCCATTGATGGTTTAAAAACCAAGCGTCGAGAGGTATCAAATCTCTCAAAGGTGCAAACCCCTTTTAAGACATGTTGAAGAAGTGTTTACTTATATATATATATGCCATTTTAAATATTTTGAATCAAATTTGAGTTGACATGTTATTTTTATAATTTTTTATTATTTTTAATAAAGGACACATGTCATCTATAGGATGAGCATGGAAGGAGTTGAAGTTATATTTAATTTTTGTGGCAGTTCAATAAGCGTGTTCAAGGTTGTTTATGGTGAAGAATTCCAACTACATATGAATGTATTGGTGCAAATATTGTGGTACTCAAGAATCTTCTGAGACTCAGATTCCTATATTTCAAGGCATGTTGTTAGGCTATGGAATTGGTTGGGGTAGTCTTAGATTGACTGATCTTGATTGTCTCCATGAACCTTGACCATGTGACTATAAGGATCTTCCTCATTTGCATATTGTTCTCTATGTGATTCCTTTCAGTTAAGTATTGTTCGAGCATGTTTTCTCTTTGCAAAGGTGAGTTTGCACTTGCAATTGAAATGATTGATTATACAATAGGTTTTGTTGTTGTTGGAGCCACTCTTTTAGTTCTTTGAAATCAATTTTATCTTCCAACTAGAGGATGTAAATGTGCATGTGAAAAATAAATTGCTCTTCCATTTGTTAATTAGTAGGTCCCTAGTTAAACTTTGTATTCAATTAAAACATGCTAGTATTTTAACACCAGATGCATTTCTCTTAAGGACCTCAAATCTCAATTAATCTTATATTTAAACATGTGTTTCCCCGGTTATCATTTGTAGGGTCTTGATTGTCCCAACCACTTTGAACATTGTCTTGTTTCTAAGCATATTTATCTATTAGAAGAAATGGTTTGTTCATCAATGGCCATTTCACTTAGCCATTCCAAGAATTGTAGGAAATGGGCACTTCACCATTCTTTAGATCAAAATATGAAATTATTGATCTAGATATTCTGGACAAGCATCACGATTCAAGAAATAAATTGAAGGTATAGTGTTTTTAAGATGAGGCATGAAAATTATGGACACATGAAAATGGTTGTTATATCAATGATCTTGATTTCTATAATCATTTTCAACTTATCATTGCTTGCATGGATCTAGACTGCTAGGAAAATTGGCAATTTCAAGAGTTTGGGCCTCATTCCACATCTATTGTTGAGTCTAAATTTCAACCTATATATCTAGACAAATGGTAAGTCAATATTAGAATGTAGATCAAGCAAAAGTAAAATGATAAACTATAGTATCATCATGGAGACATGCATGTTGAAAGAAAACTATATTTCAATATTAGAGCAAGTAGAGTCTGGACAAAATTCAGGATGGTGAATTTAATAAATAGTAAATTCCCACTCAGTGATAATTAAAACAATATATATATATAAGGGTGAAACTTTACAGGAAAAGTAATCACTCATACATAGAAAGGACCATTGTCTCTAGTTCACCCTTTCATCTTACCCATCTATAATTCCATACATTATACTTCTAATACCTATGTCAAACCTAGAAATAGATATCTCCAAAAAGGTTGATGATGTTGACATAATTATACAATTTATATATCACGTATGCAAATTTGTTTCTGTTCAACATGCAATAGTTCCTTTCAATTTTTTAGAAATTGACAAAAGTTGAAATTGCTTAAGTAAGATGAACGTGTTATTGTAAAACTTTTGTGCAAATTTTAATGTATAGAAGATGAATTATACCACATTAAGAATTATACCCTCATTCAGACACCCTCCGAACCTTTAATTTTTTTTATAAAAAAAATCATACATCGTCGCTATAGTGATAGAATTTGCAGGCATATTTCAAGCCCCTTGCAAGCATATTTTGTTGCTATAACCAAGGAACCGTTGCTATAGCAATGGAACTTATAAGCATATTTCAAGCTCCTTGTGGGCATATTTCGTTGCTATAGCCAAGGAACCGTCATTATAGCGACACTCGTCAAGCACATGGTGACGGAAAATCTATCGCTTGTATAGCAAATCCATTGCTATGTTGTGCATGGAGCGTCGCTATAGCAACGTTCCGTCAATAACATGGAGAGTGCATGGAGATGGATTTTCTATACAAGCAATGATCATTTCGTCTCTTGTATAGAAAATATGTCTCTATGTTGTGCACAGAGAGTCGCTATAGAGACGGTTAGTTGTCGCTATAGCGACAGGTATTGTTAGCCGAAAAAGAAACCAACAAGTATTTTCCGTCTTTTCTTTTGTAAGCTAGTGTGAATCCTTATATTTTCGTACCCAAAATAAACAGAAACAAAATACAGGGCCCTCTCTTAACCGAGAAAATAGACCCCAAAACAGAGTTCAATGAAGTCTTCCTCATGAGGAAACAAGACTTTTTAGAGTTTGAGTTTAACTAACAAAATAACAAGCAAGAGTGTTCTGTAACTACATAAAGAAAACATAAACAGTAATAGTAAATATAACCAGCAGACTAGAGCTAACCAAAGCATAACTACTGGTTTAAACCTGTATGTCCAACCTGGGAAGTAGGATCCTTAGCGAGAGCAACACCGATACATTGAGCTAATTGCTGTTGATTGAAGAGAATTTGCTTCAGGTATCTGACCATTTCATCCTACTGGAGAAGGATTTGAGCTCGGGATTCCCCTCTGCCTACAAGGGCCATTCCAAGCACTGCTTTTTGAGACCAGTGATAGTCGATATTTTTATGGTACAGGGTGGCCCGACCACTGGTACTCCCCAGGTCTGGTACCAGGGCCTCGAACTGGATTCTAATTTCTACGTCTGTGAGAAACCATATGGAAAATAGGGCATCGTCTTCTGCCTCTTGTATTTTTTTATGTTCCTTCTGCAGGATCACGTCCTTGAACCTGCGAGATTTCCCAATGACCCCGTGCATGAAGCGCATCGACTAACTGGAGGAGGGGATTTCCCGCCTTACCGCATGACAGGTATAGGTTCTCATGGTGGGTGGCATATCCAACTCTCCAGCAGATCGACTAGAATACGATCTTCCAACCTAGATAGCAAGCAACTTGTTGCGGAAGATGCGTGGTCGGGATGCGATCTGAACACCAGTGGAGCATTTGTGTTGAAATGTGATGCTCTTGTAAACAATAACCCCATACATATTGATGCCTATGATTTCCATGAGAGCGAAGGTACATCCCCACTCCTCTATTTTCATGGATGTAATCAGATCCATTAGATTGAGCCAGACGGGATTAAGAAGACTAGATGGGGTGCACGCAGGAGAGTTCGAGAAGCTGGAGGGAGGATAAAGACTAGATGGGGCACCTGCCATGTCGATTTATGATACCTCCGGGGACGCGTGGGTGGGATGGGCAGGCACGTGCCCTGCCTCATGGTCTGGGTGGGTGGGCATGTGTCTGGCCCCTTGGCTGGTGGTCACATCCTTCTACACCCGCGGTGGGGGAAAATGATCGTGAAAGGAAATGTCAGTGAGCTGCGTTCTAAGAGGTTTCTCCTTGAGACTAAGCCAGGACGATTCAATTTTGTGATTAGAAGGGACAACTCCATGATTGGCTAGATGATCAGCCAGTTTGT
Source organism: Larix kaempferi (assembly GCA_027924585.1). Lineage (NCBI taxonomy): Eukaryota > Viridiplantae > Streptophyta > Pinopsida > Pinales > Pinaceae > Larix > Larix kaempferi. The sequence goes on from BSBM01000827.1 coordinate 3,352,263, forward strand.
TGGTTATGTGGCGAACATGGCTAGTGTTGAAAACTTGAAAGTGATTAATATGATCATGTAGTTGCTCTTTGAGCCACTCAAGCCACCAGTGTTTAGAAAACTTGATGAAGGATGTACTGTAGTGTATTCTGTAAGCTTTGTTGATGATGATTTGAGAGTCACATTTGATAGTTAGCACTAGCCATCCTTCCCTATGAGCAATTTTTAGGCTTGTATTGAGAGTGAGCAGTTTGGCAATGTTGTTGGTGGTAGTCCCAATGTAATCAGAGTATATTCGTAAGGGCTTCCTAATGAGTGCAAATTATAGGTATCCTATATCCTTTTTGCCATAGTAAAGCACAAGATATGATGAAGGAAATACACCTGTTTTGTGGGAAAATGTATTTACTTTGATTATTTAATAAGGATGTTTAGAGATTATTGTTTTTATGTTAAAATCATTTTTCTACGTGCTAACCCTGGGAATGAGCAGGCATAAACACGGCATGAAGGTCTTGAGGTATCAACGAGAGTCAAAGATCGAGGACTGCAGATAACAGAGGGGCTCAACGCTCATATCTCCCTAAGTTCTAGCAGAATCCTTGATTAAGAGGATCCTCATTTATGATCATAGACTAGGTTAGAATTAGAGACATATATATATATATATATATATATATATATATATATATGGACCTCTCAGGTAGTCGAGGGGATCCTGTTGCTATTTTGTAGAATCAATCGTTTATGCATTTTTGTACTGCGAAGACAGTTCATGTTAAAGACTTTTCCTGAACCATGAAGTTACTATTTTAATAAGAAGACTGGTGTTACTTTCAAGCCTGTGTTTATATGTTTTCCATACTTTTGAGTACGAGTTGGGGAGGGCCCCTCGAACAAGTAAGTCAGGAGTTTTACTCTGTTTTTGGGTATTTTCCATATGTGTTGTGCATTGATTTAATCCCTATCGTATATGAAAGAATTTTGATGGAAATTTAATAACATGGTTTTATTTCAGTATCAAAGCGATCATTTTGATTCAGCATGATTTCTGTACTTGGTTAAAGCGCATTCCGTAGTTTGGTAAAACTCTATCCATAGTCCTGTAGCTGCATTCTACGCAAGCATATTTTGACATCTGTTTTCATGCATTCCTATATTAGTTCTAAAACAATGATTCAGATCTAAGAGCTCATGCATATTTCCCTTATCAGAGTTAGATCATAGAGGTTAATTACTTTCAGTTCTTTAGTTTAATTAATGATCATCACTTTGAGTGTTTAATCCGAATAGATAGGATTGGTTACTTCTCAGCATTGGATATTTATGTTCTAGATTTGGTTTTCTGGTTTTCAGTATTTAAGTTTTTAGATTAGACTTTCAATATTCAACACTTGATTTTCAGTATTCAATTCTTAGATTAAACTCCCTACATTCAACATTTTATTTCTTAGTATAGATTTATAGTTTTCAGCATTTAACTTTTTAGTATAGGAATTTCTCATTCATAGATTCACAATCTTTTTTAGCTCACTTTCTTCTTTGATTAGAGAAACCTTTAAGTTATATACCAACACACCAACATGACGAAGACTATCCTATAGAGCACATATAGTGCTAGCACCTCTGAAGTTTGTACGACCCCTCATCGATAATTAAAGTATGCTCCTAGTCTAGCTTCCCTAATTAGGCATCCATTCTTGGAGATCACCACTTTTTGGCGTCGTTGCCAGGGAGGTGCTTAATCCATAGGAGACATGTTTAAAAAAAAACACACACACAAAAAAACAACCAAAAACATAAAAATCCTACCATGAATGCCTAGACGATAGAGAGATAGATTTGGATGCTTTCTGCCTACCCGCAATATGCGCAACAACTGTTCTGATAACTCTCAATTTGAATTCCTTAACTCAAAAGAAGAGGTTGATTCTAGCTATGAACCACACAGAGATAACTTCTTTGCTAGCTCCAGCTCAAAAACCACTATGCAGAGGAAGAGGACGAACCTAGAGAGCTATTCACCTTTCCAATCAGTGTACCTCTTGGAGATGCCAGGATGAAAAATATCAACCCTAATAACCTACCAAACTTCCATGGCCTAAACTATGAGGATCCTGACACATTCCTATTTGAGTTTGAGGTAGTCTATAGGTCATTTGGCTACACCACTGATGCACAAAAAATAAGACTCTTACCTTCCAGATTGAAAGATTTATCACTCAGATGGTTTATGAGGCTTGAAGGGAACACCATTTTTAAATGGGACCAAATGAAACAAACTTTCCTAGAAAAATACAGGGACTACTGTAAGGAAAAATATACAAGAGATGAAATCTTTACAATGAAACAAGGAGAAAGAGAATCCTTAGAATATCATGCACAACGATCTCAACTCAGCTACAAACGAGCTAGTCATTGCACCTTAGATACGGATTCACTGAAACTTGTCCTTCTTAGAGGAATAAAAGAAGAAAATCTAGAAGTTTGGAACCTTTTGGGAGATGGAGATATATTCCAGGAGACTTACGACCAGTGCAAATTTTCTAAAACTACTATAGATCTAGGAAAGGTAAAAGTGGGACAAGGGATTCACACCCATTTACTGGGGGATTAGCATCTTCAAGACCAAACCTTACAAAGTATGATTTAGGGAACCTTTTAGATGACATGAAGACAAATATCCTACAATCTCTAGCCATGCAACTTGATGCACTTCAAATCAAGAAGAAACCAGACGAAATAAACCAAGCCTTGGTAGTCTTTTGTCCACGCTACAGAAAAAAAAACATGAGAAGGGGCAATGCACACTAAACACCATAGAAATATGTGGCCTCTACACTGACGATCACTCCATTGATAAGTGTCCTCTGTTACCTTCATGCAAAGATGCTATTCAAGATCCCACAACTGAAGGTGCAAGAGAACAACTCTGTTTTGTCAATCAAAGGAGAAGTAATTTTGCTAGGGCTTACCACCCCAACAACCAAGCCTACTATAATCAAGGAAGTAACCAGCAAAATTGGAATTCAGTACCAACCCCATTACCATCTCAGCCAAGTCCAAACCAGTGGCATCAAAGGCAACCATATCAACAACCTTATTACCCACAATCTTACTCTCCATGCCCCCCACCATTTTCTCAACCAACCACGAATTATGGAAATAAATATCCCTATTCATCCAATTGGAGGGCTCCATTGTAGCAGGCACTCATCATTCCACCACCACAAAACCAACCACCCTCCAAACCTCCACCAATTCCTGCCCAACCAATTCCAAACCCTAACAACAACAGGCCAGGGTAGCAACAAGCCTACAATACTGAAATGATGCAGTTTCCCACTTATGTAGTGGATACCTTAGAAATAAATGAGATTAATCTTAGGTCTAGGAAAACATTGCAAAACACACACACACAACATTATCAAGAAGATGAATCTAAAACTCATGAACAAACAACACAACCTGAAATTCATTATCCAGATGAGCCAAACCCTTAGGAGGAAGATATTCGACCACTGACACAAAATAGAAACCCTCCATTCCGTGAAAAACTTGTATGAAGTACAAAAGAAGAAGAGGAAAATGCAATTTTGAATGAATTGGAACACTTGAATATCCAAATTCCAATTTTACAGGCCATCCGAGATGTGCTTATCTGTAACAAGTTTATTAAAGAGAATTATTTGAAAAGACCTTGTAGAAGAAGACAATCATTAATTGATAAATGATAACTTCCCTAATGAGAACCTTTTTGCAATATCAACAAGAATCCCATGGTTTGCTGACATAACAAAATGTTTAGTGTCTGGGAAATTCCAACACATTACAACTACAAAGAGAAGAATAAATTCATAAGACAAAGTGCCACTTACACATGGATAGAGGGAATGCTCTTCAAAAAAGGGCCAGATCAAATATTAAGAAGATGCATTAGAGAAGATGAAGTGAATGAAATAATGCATGCCACTCACAATGAGCCATGTGGAGGACACTATGCTGCAAAAAGGACAACCTATAAAATTTTGCAAACATGGGTATTATTGGCCAACACTCCACAAGGATGTCTATGCATATATTTCACACTATGATGACTGCCAACAAATGGGGAAGCCTACACAAAAAGAAGAAATGCCTCTCCATCCACTAATATCCTTAGAAGCATTCGAGAAATGGGGATTTGATTTTGTTGGTCCAATCAAACCATAGTCAAATCAAAAAAGCTACATTCTAGTATGCATTGAATACCTTACAAAGTGGACTGAGGTAGCAGCACTTGCTGCAGCAAATGAAACCAATGTGGAAAAAATTTTCACTAAGGAAATCTTCCACGGGTTTGCAGTCCCAAGAGAGCTAGTTTCTGATCAAGGCCCACAGTTTACATCCAATCTAATAGAAGACTTGCTTCGAAGAAACAATGTTAAGCACACACAGTCCTCCTCTTATCACCATCAAGTTAATGGTAAAGCTGAGGTAACCAACAGTGAATTAGAAAGGATTTTGATGAAGACCGTGCAACTCCACAAACAAGATTGGGAAGATAGATTAAGTGAAGCAGTTTGGGATTATAATACCATATGGAAAACAACAACAGGCTTCACCCCATATGATCTAGTTTATGGAAATAAAGTTATGCTTCCCATTGAATTTGAAATCAAGACATTGCGAATTGCGGCACAGTTAAATATGGAACTTTCAAACAACCAATAGGAACACATGCTACAATTAAATAAAATGGACAAGCAATGCCAGCAAGCACTTGGCCATACTGAAATCATCCAACAGCAAAGGAAGAAGTGGCATGACACACACATAAAGAAAAAAAAGTTCAAGGAAGGTGACTGGGAACTACTCTATGACTCCAGGTTTTAGACTTTCAAGGGAAAACTAACAACTAGATGGCTCGGACCCTACATCATTGAAATGATCTATGACAATGGAGCTATTAGAATTACAAAAATAGATGAAGATAGATTCCCCATGTTGATGAATGGATACAGATTAAAAATATTCAAGATACCACAGTCCAAAGAATAATTCACAGAGATACTCTACCAGCAAAGTCTAATGTTGATAGAGAGCATCGAATGTAACTGATCTGCAGTTACTAAAACAAAAAGAAAAAAAAAGGAAAAAAAGAAAAAAGAGAAAAATGAAAACAAAAAAGAAAAAAATTGAAAAAATTGAAAACAAAAAAAAAAGAAAAAGAGAAAAATGAAAAGAAAAAAATGAAAAAAAAGAAGAAAAGAAAAATAAAAAATGAAAAATGAAAAAGAAAGAAGAAAAATCGAAAAATGATCCCACTCAAGGTTATCACAAGTGAATTGCAGGAAATCATACATCCCAATGAAGAACCAGCACGCATATTACAAATAGATCAAATCAAGCGATCCAGGTGGCAATATTCAAGCGAAGCATCCATCTGTTCAAGCAATCAGAAATCTAATCAAGTGAGCCAGAAAAAAATCAAGCACTACAAAAATCAAGCGAGCCAGAAATCTAATCAAGTGAGCCAAAAAATAATCAAATCAAGCGAGCTAGCCATGTATTCAAATGAGCCAAAACAAATCATGCACTACAAAAATCAAGTCAGTAGGTTCATGAAATATTTCAAACTCAATGCTTAGCATAAGAGCAAAGTCAAATAAACAATTTGACACAAAAATCAAAGCATGCAGATACAACATTTTCAAAAGAACTGGCTGAATGAAGGCAAACACACGTAACTACTGACATGCCTAAAATAACTACATAAAATGCGAAAATCTACTACAGAATACACCTCCCATGAAATCAAGCCACGTCATGCACTCAGGTACACTAAGAATAACTAGGTAATCCCTAAAACTCTTTGTTTTATTTTCAAGGTCAAATCATCATCCCACAAAACGGTTATTTCTGAAGCCGAGGACATCTTTTAAGTTAAATCGGTGGCAAGATTCAGATTACCTCATAGAATCATGATTACCCACCTTCAGCATGTCAGAATAACAATCTCCGCATCCAACCACTATATTCCCCCAAATGATCAAAGCAACATCACAAAGTAAATGATGGGAGGAATCGCAGGGTGGAATAATGGAAAGGAATGGTTAAATTAGCAAGTACGACGCACAATGATCGGGATAAGTGGATGAAATTAGCTAAATAAGGAACCATAGTCTATACAAGAACCCAATTTGGCAATACAAGCAGTTCAGGAAACAAGAAAGTTGGAATCTTGTATCGATCACTCAGTCTGCAAGCTGCCTTCGAACCTGTGAATTAATCCCGGCCAGTTGAGGTAAGTCAGCCAAGCTCAAAGTTTTTGGTTTGTTGATTATAGTAAAATAATTCAAGATGATGAAGGGGTTAAAAAAGATTGAGCCGGAGGATCACAAGTCCATTTATGAAAACCCAAAAGTTCTATAAATCCTCCATAATGCGGGCTAGATTCCCTTCATCTTAGGGATGAGAGGGTCTAATACAAAGGTGGCTTTAGATTTCACAAGAAACTTGATGCACATAAAAGATGAACAGTTCATCACCTGGGTTAGGGTACTACGTATCAGACTGGATGAGGAGGTAATTTCAAAATACACAGGGCTACCTATGGGTCTACACTGGGCCAGGGAAGACAGGGAATCCAACCAGAGTGCAAAGGCAGCTTTCTTCAGACTTGGAGAAGTTTATGAAGAAGACAAAAATGGAGTCAAGAGGGTCACTATGCCAACACCTTGGGACGAAGTAGTTGTTGTCATTCAGAAATATGTAATGTGTACAGGGAGGTTAAACTATGTCCATCTCTTCCACTTCTGAATTCTATATCTTTTGAGGAACATGAGCCATATCACACCAAATAACAACATCAATATTCCTTATTATATTCTCCTGTCTCTAGGGGAAATGAGAAAAAAATTAGTTGAAGGAAAAGAAGATGCGTTAGCCCACCATGGGCTAATCAAATTGATAATTCAGGAAGAGTTAACAGTACATGTCCCAAAACTTTCATGGGAGGATTTTGTGGTAATCTTAGCAGATAATGTGTAGAGAATGAGGGGTACACCCAATGTAGGCATATCCCTAGCTTCCAGATCAAAGAAAAAATCCACTTCCGTATCAGGGACCAAAAGAAAGATTGACCTGGATAGTGACAACGAAGTTATGTCCGATACCCTAATTTGAATAAAACATTCAAAGGACGCCTCCCGCCAAAAGGAATCAGGGGTCTCCACCAGTAAGCAAGGGGAAATATGGCGAAGTAGGAGGATCCCAAAGCAGCCCAAGAATAAGCAGGCAAAGAAGGAATAAAAAGTGCCCAGCCCCATAATCCAGAATTTATTTGACGATGATGATGAGTGGGTGGACCAGGAGGATCCAACTACAACAGAAGAACAGACTCCTCCAGAAGAATAGAATGCACCAGAAGAATAAGGTGCTTTCCAATGGAACCCTACTGATCAAAATGAAAATCCTCGAGTCACTGACCCACTCACTGAGGTATGGGCAGAACTAGAAAAACTCAGAGGGGAATTGGAAGCATTAAAAATTGAAGCAAGGATGCAGAGAAGCCAGCCAACTTCTCCACTATTTATGCACGAAAAGACCCAGATTTTGAAAATGTAGCACGCAGGAGAGTTAAACCTGGCTGAACAACAAAATTCAACACTAAAGCAGAAATTGGTCCAGGCACAAGAGGAGTTATCTCAAAAGGATCAGAAGATTCTCTAGCTGGAGGACATCTTGGCTACCACTACTAAAATCTATGATGGACTACTAGCACTCAGACCACCCTCAGAGATATATGTAGTTTATCTAAAAGGTAAGTGGGGCAAATTCCAGCTCCAAAGGTTAAAGCAGGGGCTCCCATTAGAAATAAACACCCACAAAGAATTTTTGGACACATCTCTATGCTCCATAGAGTTGGAGAAGGATCAACTATGTGAATTTTTCTTACACAACTTTGTAGTTCAAAGCTCGCCCAATTGGTTGCCAAATCCCTACATGGGCGATTTCCAGTTGAGGGCACTGTGTTCATGGATGAATCACGAGATTGAGAGAGCACAAGATGCCCATATTTACCTTCCAGAGAAGTGGCAAAATATACTATGGATCAGGGAAGAGGTGACTCGCCTTGAGAGAATAATTCAGGACCACAGGAACCTCACCTCTGATGAGGAATTAATCCCTATTCTCCTTGAAAATCAACAGGAGGCTGTGGCACACTTTGATGTTACTCTCTAGTGCACATACACAGAGGTTCATGAGGCCATTGGTGAAAGATGGGGCAGGGTAGCAAATGATCTAAAGAGGAAGAAGCCTCACTCCCCTCTCAGACTAGAAGCTGCTCTCATCAAAGCTAAGCTATATAGAGAATCCTTGATCAAGAATCATCTCAGATGGATTGGCATGAAGCTAAATCCTCCAATTTTCCTTCCTCTAATTATTAAAGAGAAGATTAATGAGGAATAAGAGAAAAGATCATGGGCTAGGGATGACCAGAGCATGGGTTACTACAGGCAAGAAGGGAATCCCAGAGTGGTCGCATGGGACATCAGAGAAGCTATCGAAGAGCCGAGTGTGTCACCCAAGGATGGGTGAATCCTTCAAGCATGGGGGAGATGATGAGCCCAAATTAGAGGTATCCTATAGACTTTTTGCCACAGTAAAGCACAAGATATGATGAAGGAAATACACTTGTTTTGTGGGAAAATGTAGTTACTTTGATTATTTAATAAGGATGTTTAGAGATTATTCTTTTTATGTTAAAAGCGTTTTTCTACGTGTTAACCCTGGGAATGAGTAGGAATAAATAGGGCATGAAGGTCTTGAGGTATCAACGAGAGTCAAAGCTCGAGGGCTGCAGATAACAGAGGGGCTCAGCGCTCATATCTCCCTAAGTTCTAGCAGAATCCTTGATCAAGAGGATCGGCATTTATGATCATAGACTAGGTTAGAATTAGAGACATATATATATGGACCTCTCGAGTAGCGAGGGGATCCTATTGCTATTTTGTAGAATCAATCATTTATGCATTTTTGTATGGTGAAGACAGTTTGTGTTAAAGACTTTTCCTGAACCGTGAAGTTACTATTTTAATAAGAATATTGATGTTACTTTCAAGCCTATGTTTATAAGTTTTCCATACTCCCGAGTACGGTTTGGGGAGGGCCCCTCCAACACGTAAGTTAGGATTTTTACTCTGTTTTCATGTATTTTCCAAATGTGTTGTGCATTGATTTAATCCCTATCGTATATGAAATTATTTTGATGGAAATTGAATAACATGGTTTTATTTCAGTATCAAAGCGATCATTTTGATTCAACATAATTTCTGTAGTTGGTTATAGCACATTCCGTAGTTTGGTAAAACTCTGTCCGTTGTCCTGTAGCTACATTCTATGCAAGCATATTTTGACATATGTTTTCGTGCATTCCTATATTAGTTCTAAAACAATGATTCAGATCTAGGAGCTCATGCATATTTCCCTTATCAGAGTTAGATCATAGAGGTTAATTATTTTCAGTTCTTTAGTTTAATTAATGAACACCACTTTGAGTGTTTAATCCAAATAGATAGGATTGGTTACTTCTTAGCATTGGATATTTAAGTTTTGGATTTGGTTTTCTGGTTTTTTAGTATTTAAGTTTTTAGATTAGACTTTCAATATTTAGCACTTGATTTTTAGTATTCAATTCTTAGATTAAACTCCTAGCTTTCAGCATTTTATTTCTTAGTATAGATTTACAGTTTTCAAGATTTAACTTTTTAGCATAAGAATTTGTCATTCATAGATTCACAATCTTTTTTAGCTCACTTTCTTCTTTGATGAGAGAAACCTTTAAGTTATATACCAACACCCCAACACGACGAAGACTATCCTATAGAGCACATACAGTGCTAGCACCTCTGAAGTTTGTACGTCCCCAGGTCGATAATTAAAGTATGATCCTGGTCTAGCTGCCCTAATTAGGCATCCATTCCTGGAGATCACCACTTTTTGGCATCGTTGTCAGGGAGGTGATTAATGTTATTAAAACAGGATCACAGAGGAATAACAATAAACAAAAATGCAAATATAATCACACACGCATTACAAGAGAGACACAGATATATCGTGGTTCACCCCAACTTGGGATACGTCCACACTGAATTTTCCAGTCCTTATTATTATTACCGTCTAGCAAGGTGAAGGGATACAACCTGTAGCACAGCCGCTGCACTTCCTCTTCACTATCTTACAGTCTCTCTCTTGATCTCGGAGATCTTTACAATGCATAAAACCTAATACATCTTTCCCTAGCCATATTACAATGTCTTTCTTTTATAAGGGAGATACAATGGGAAAATACCACGGGTTATCCAAAACCATGGGCCCGTAAAACAACCCCAAAAATTTCCTTCGGGGGCTTCGCCCCCAGACCCCCCAGCCAAGGGGGATGGTTCTCCCTAGAACCCTGTGGGGGGGCGATTCCCCCCACTAGGGTGAGTGTACATTCCACCTACATATCATATAAAACTAGCGTACAAACAACCCTGAATAATAATATCTCTGGATCTGGAGATCAGGCTCCACAACCAACAATCTCCCACTTGGAGACTGATCACAGCAACTCCACCGTTGTTGTACTTGCTGGACCTTGGACTTGACAACTTTCTCTTCTTCACCTTCATGCTAGAAGGCCAACTGAAACCGAGCAGGAACTCAGTTTCTCTCTGGTCACTACCTTTGTAAACATGTCTGCAGGATTCTAGCTAGTATGTATCTTTTCCAACTTCAACAGTTCATCTTCCAGAACATAGCGTATGAAATGGTACTTGAGCTATACATGTTTAGTCCTGGAATGGAATGCTGAGTTCTTTGCAAGATGAATGGCACTTTGGCTGTCACTATACAACCTACTATCCTTCTACTTCCTACCCAATTCCTCCATAAACCTCGGCAACCAAATCATCTCTTTACTAGCCTCTATAACAACAAGATACTCTGCTTCCGTTGTTGAAAGTGCAACAACCTTCTGCAGTCTTGATATCCAAATTACTGTTGTTCCACCTATAGTAAACAAATATCCTCTGGTGCTCCTCCTACTATCCTTATTGCCTGCCATATCTGCATCAACATATCCCTGTAGAACAGTGTCTGAACCTCCAAAACATAATGTCTAAGTGGTGGTACCTCTCAAATACCTGAGAATCAATTGTACTACCTTCCAATGTTCTTTACCTGCATTGTTCATATATCTGCTCACAACTCCCACTGCTTGTGCAATATCTGGTCTTGTGCACACCATGGCATACATCAAGCTGCCAACTGCTGATTGATAGGGAATATTACACATGTAATCCGTCTCTTCCTATGTCTTGGGACACATTTCCTTACTTAGACTGAAATGGTTGGCCAAAGGTGTACTAACTGGTTTTGCATTCTGCATTCTGAACCTCTCCAACACCTTTTGTATGTACTCACTCTGAGACAATGTCAATTTGCGATTTTTCTTGTCTCTCGTTATTTTCAGACCAAGGATTTGCTTTGCAGCACCCAAATCCTTCATCACAAATGAATTAGCTAGCTTCCTTTTGAGTACATTTATATCTTGCATGTTAGACCCTACAACAAGCATGTCATCCACATACAATAACAAGATAATATACCTTTCATTATCTAGCTTCTTGAAATAAACACAGTGGTCAGAATGACATCTACTATAACCTTGTTCTATCATAAACCTGCCAAATTTTAAATATCACTGCCTTGCAACTTGCTTCAATCCATACAAACTCTTTTTCAACCTGCATACCAAATCCTCATTCCCTTTGACCTCATACCCTTTTGGCTGTTGCATATATATCTATTCCTCCAAATCCCCATGGAGAAAGGCTGTTTTTACATCTAGCTGTTCAAGATGCAAATCTTCTACCGCCACTAGACTTAAAATAGTCCTAATTGAAGTCATCTTAACAACAGGAGAAAATATTTCATCAAAATCTATACCTTTCTTCTGTGCAAACCCCTTTACAACAAGTCTGGCCTTGTATCGCTTCTTGCCTCCTTCTTCCTTCAACCTGTAAATCCATTTGTTCTGCAATGCTCTTTTACCAGCATGCAACTGAACCAGATCCCAAGTCTAGTTTCCTACCAATGAATCCATCTCCTCATTCATGCCTTGCTCCCACTTCTTTCTAGTTTCCACCTGCATTGCTTCTTCATTACATTCTGGTTCACCAACATCAGTCATAACCAAATAATACATTGAAGGAGAGTATCATTCAGGGAGTCTACTTAACCTGGTAGATCTTCTTGTAGTTGCAGGAGTTTTAGGTACTTGCTGTTGTTCTTGATTTTCTGGCACCTTTGGAACTTCATTTTCTGTAATTTCATCAAGTACTGTGTACTCTGTTTTTTCCTTTTCCTGTTTCTTTCCCTGCAACTGATATTTATACATGACCTTTTCATTGAATATCACATCTCTACTCCTGATGATTTTGTTATTTTCATAATCCCATAAGCAATAACCAAATTCATCAACCCCATATCCAATAAAGGTATATTTCTTGGATTTAGCTTCAAGCTTTGTTCTATTTTCTTTATCAATATGGACAAATGCTTTACAACCAAACATTCTTATAAATGAGTAGTTTACCTTTTTATCTATCCATGCCTCCTCTGGAATATCACCATCCAAAGCACTTGAAGGTCCTCTGTTTATTAAATAAACAACAATATTTACAGCATCCGCCCAAAACTGCAAGGGAAACCCTGCATGCAATCTCATACACCTTGCACGCTCCATGATCATTCTGTTCATCCTTTCTGACACATCATTTTCTTCTGGTGTTCCTGGGATTGTCTTCTCTCTACGAATCCCATGGTATGAATAGTAACTATCAAACTCCTTGCCACAATACTCACCTCCATTATCAGATCTGAGACACTTCAACCTTTTTCTTGTCTCATTCTCAACCAAAGCTTTCCACTTCTTAACAGTAGCAAACACATCAGATTTTTGTCTAATGCAATAAAACCAAGTTTTTCTAGTTGCATCATCAATAAATGTAACATAATAATGAGAGCCACCAAGAGATTATACCTGAGCTGGTCCCCATACATCTGTATGCACTAGCTCTAACTTTTCATTCTTCTTCTGTTTCCCAACCCTAAGAAATATGACTCTCTTCTATTTTCCATAAACACAGTTTTCACATAATTCCAAACTTACCTGCTTCAAATCTTGCAGCAACTTCCTTGAGTGGAGAATTTGCATCCCCTTTTCACTCATGTGGCAGGGCCTATGATGCTACAATGTTGTATCTATTCCTATGGAAGCTAAAGAGATAGAATGGTCAGTATTATGAGGACATAAATACAATGTACCTATCATGTCTCATTTTTCTATCACCATTGATCCTTTAGTGATCTTCCACCACTTTTCTCCAAATGTAGATAGACATCCTCCATCTCCCAACTACCCTGTTGAGATCAGATTTCTTTTCATAGCAAGAATATGCCTAACATCTTTTAACAGCCAGTCAGTTCCATTCTTAACTTTTATCCATACCTTACCCATTCCAACAATTTTACATGGCTCATCATCACCCAATAAAACATGTCCAAAATCTCCAGGAACATACTCATGAAAGTATTTCCTATGGGGTGTAGCATGACATGAAGCTCCTAAATATACTACCCAATAATCACTAGTATTATCAATTACAAGCATCAAAGCATCTTGTAACACATCACCTGCTACATTTGCTTGCTGGGTAGTTTCCTTCTGTGCATCTCCTTTCTTCTTTACAGATCTGCAGTCTTTCTTCATATGTCCTTTCTTTCCACAGTTCGAACACTCTATTTTTCCCAGTCTGGACTTGGATCTTCCCATTTTAGACTTGCTATGATTACCTTGTCTCTTTCCTCTCTCCTTTTGTCTTCCCCTGCTCTCCATGGTCAACGCATTACCTGATGTCTCATCTGTGCTTTTTCTTTGCATTTCCTCACTAAGAATAACACCAATAACATCATCGAATTTCAAGGTGTTTGAACAAGAGACAGAGTTACTTACAGCCATGACCAAGCTATTCCAGCTTTCTAGCAATGAACACAAGATTAGAAGAGCCCTAACCTCATCATCAAAGTTCACACTTACATAACTTAGCTGATTTGTAATCGTATTAAACTCATTTAAATGATCAATAACAGGTCCACCTTCAAACATCTTCATATTAAATAAACGCTTCATTAGAAATACCTTGTTGGAGGCCGAGGGTTTTTCATACAGCTTACCCAATGCGCTCATCAAACCCTCCATTGTCGTTTCTTTTGAGATATTGAAAGCCACCGACGAAGCCAGGATCAACCGTATTGTTCCTAGAGCCTTTTTGTCAAGAACCTCCCATTCTTTGTCCTTCATGGCCGCCGACTGCTTTGGTCTTCCTCCCAATGGTAGGAATAGATCCTTCTGGTATATATAGTCCTCCCTTTGCATCTTCCATGACTAGAAGTTTTGGCCATTAAACTTCTCGACCTTAAACTTTCATTCTTCCGCCATTGCTCCCACTCGAACCAGAAACCCTAGCTTCCTGCGGGCTTATCTTCCAAATAGACCTTTGGCTTTGATACCAATTGTTATAAAAACGGGATCGCAAAGCAATAACAATAAACAGAAATGCAAATATAATCACACACACATTACAAGAGAGACACAGATATATCGTGGCTCACCCCAACTTGGGCTACGTCCACACTGAATTTGCCAGTCCTTATTATTATTACCATCCAACAAGGTGAAGGGATACAACCTGCAGCACAGCCGCTGCACTTCCTCTTCACTATCCCACACCCCCCCTCTGGGGTGAGTGTACAGTCCACCTACATATCATATAAAACTAGGGTACAAACACGGCTGAATAATAATATCTCTGGATCTGGAGATCATGCTCCATAACCAACACTTAATCCATAGGAGACATCTTTAAAAAAACACATAAAAACAAACAAAAACATATAAATCCTACCATGAATTATTAAACGACATTGAAATAGATTTGGATGCTTTTTGCCTGCCCGCCATATGAGCAACAACAGTTCTAATAACTCTCAATTTGAATTCCTTACCTCAGAAGAAGAGGCTCATTCTAGCTACGACCCACACAGAGATAAATTATTTGCTAGCTCCAGCTCAAATACCACTATGGAAGAGGAAGAGGATGAACCTAGAGAACTCTTCACCTTTCCAATCAGTGTACCTCTTGGAGATGCCAGGGTGAAAACATCAACCATAATAACCTACCGAAATTCCATGGCCTAACCTCTGAGGATCCTGACACATTCCTATTTGATTTTGAGGTAGTCTGTAGGTCATTTGGCTACACCACTGATGCACAAAAACTAAGACTCTTCCCTTCTACATTGAAAGATCTATCACTCAGATGGTTTATGAGCCTTGAAGGGAACAACATTTTTGCATGGGACCAAATGAAACAAACTTTCCTAGAAAAATACAGGGACTACTGTAAGGAAAAAGATACAAGAGATGAAATCCTTAGAATGCAACAAGGCGAAAGATAATCCTTAGAAGATTATGCACAAGGATTTCAACTCAGCTACAAAAGAGTTAGTCACTGCACCTTAGATCAGGAGTCACTGAAAATTATCCTTCTTAGAGGAATAAAATAAGAAAATCTAGAAGTTTTGAACCTTCTAGGAGATGGAGATATATTCTAGAAGACTTATGACCAAATCCTGCAAATTTTCAAAAACTACTCTAGATCTAGGAAAGGTAAAAGTGGGACAAGGGATTCACACCCATTTACTGGGGGGTCAACATCTTCAGGACCAAACCTTACAAAGTCTGATTTAGGGAACCTTTTAGATGACATGCAGACTGATATCCTACAATCTCTAGCCATGCAACTTGATGCACTTCAAATCAAGAAGAAATAGGACGAAATAAACTAAGCCTTGGTAGTCTTTGTCCACGATGCAAAAAAAAATGAGAAGGGGCAATGCACACTAAACACCATAGAAATATGTGGCCTCTGCACTGACGATCACTCCACTGATAAGTATCCTCTATTACCCTCATGAAAAGCTACTATTCAAGAGCCCACAACTGAAGGTGCAATATAACAACTTTGTTTCGCCAATCAAATGAGAAGTAATTTTGCTAGGCCTTACCATCCCAACAACCAAGCCTACTATAATCAGGGAAGTAACCAGCAAAATTGGAATTCAGTACTATCCCCATGGCCCTCTCAGCCAAGTCCAAACCATTGGAAGCAAAGCCAACCATATCAACAACCTTATTACCCACAATCTTACTCTCCAAACCCCCCACCATTTGTTCAGCCAACCACAAATTATGGAAATCAATATCCCTAGTCATCCAATTGGAGGGATCCATTGCAACAACCACTCATCATGCCACCACCACGAAACCAACCACCCCCCATACCTCCACCAATTCTTGCCCAGCCAATTCCAAACCCTAACAACAACAGGCCAGGGAAACAACAAGCCTATAATACTAAAATGATGCAATTTCCCACTTATGTAGGGGATACCTTAGAAATAAATGAGATTAATATTAGGTCTACGAAAACATTGTAAAACACACACACATAACATAATCAAGAATATGAAGCTGAAACTCACGAACAAACAACACAACCTGAAATTCAGCATCCAGACGAGCCAAGCCCTCATGCAGAAGATATTCGACCACTAAAACAAAATAGAAACCCTCCATTCCCTGAAAAACTTGTACGATGTACAAAAGAATAAGAGGAAAATGCAATTCTGAACGAATTGAAACACTTGAATATTGGAATTACAAAAGTTGTTAGATGTAGGGTTTATATACCCAATTTCAGATAGTGAGTGGGTATCACCACTGGTCATAGTTCCTAAAAAAGGAGGAAAGTGGAGGATTTGTGTGGACTACAGAGAGCTCAATAAGGCAACCAAGAAATATCATTTCCCTCTCCTATTTATAGACCAAGTGTTGGACACATTAGCCAGGAACAAATATTTCTCATTCTTGGATGGCTTCAGTGGGCACAACCAAATCCTCATTCACCTAGCTGATTAGGACAAAACAACATTCACATGCCCATGGGGCACCTATGCATACAGAGTACTACCCTTTGGGCTCTGTAATGCCCCAACAACATTTCAAACGGCCATATTAAGTATATTCTCTGATTTTATAAATGATCAAATCGAATTCTTCATGGATGACTTCACACCCTATGGCCAAAACTTTGATCAAGCATTGAACCATCTTGAATTAGTTTTAAACAAATGCATTGAGATGAGATTATGTTTGAGCAATGATAAATGCAGAATGTTAATGGAAGAGGGCATCATTCTTGGACACCATATCTCACAAAGGGGAATTGTGGTTGATCAAGCAAAAGTATCAGTAATCAAAACGATGCCACCACCTGTCAAACAAAGAGATGTGAGAAGTTTCCTTGGGAAAACAGGATACTACAAAAGATTTATTGAAAGTTATAGAAGAATCGCTGAACCAATGATTGTTATTCTCACAAAGGACACATAATTCATTTGGACAAAACATTGCATGACAACATTGATAACCTTAAGGAGAAGACAATCACAGTCCCAGTACTCCAAGGACCAAACTGGGCATTACCATTCCATATACATTGTGATTCATCAGATAGATCAATTGGATCAGTCCTCAGAAAGGAAAAAGATAAGAAACCATATTCCATATATTATATAAGAAAAAAATTGGATGGAGCAGAACTCAATTACATAGCCATAGAGAAGGAGTTTTTGGCTGTCATACATGACATAAACAAATTCAGGCACTACATTACTAGATACCAAGTTTTTTCCCACACCGACCATTCAACAATCAGGTATCTTACGAATAAACCTAATACAAGTGCTCAAATCATTAGATGGTTGCTTCTCCTACAAGAGTTTGACATACCAATACTAGATAAACCGGGCAATCCTAATGAAGTAATTGATTTTTTGTCAAGAATCACTTATGGACAAGATAATGAATTGATAAATGATAACTTCCCTGATGAGCACCTTTTTGTAATATCAACAAGAAGCCCATGGTTTGTTGACATAGAAAACTATTTAGTGTCTGGGAAATTTCCAGCACATTACAGCTACAAAGAGAAGAATAAAGTCATAAGACAAAGTGCCACTTACACATGGATAGAGGGAATGCTCTTCAAAAAAGGGCCAGATCAAATATTAAGAATATGCATTAGAGAAGATGAAGTGCATGACATAATGCATGCCACTCACAATGACCCATGTGGAGGACACTATGCTGCAAAAAGGACAGCCTATAAAATTTTGCAAACAGGGTATTATTGGCCAACATTCCACAAGGATGCCTAAGAATATGTTTCACACTGTGATGACTGCCAACGAATGGGGAAGCCTACAAAAAAAGAATAAATGCCTCTCCATCCACAAATATCCTTAGAAGCATTCAAGAAATGGGGATTTGATTTCGTTGGTCCAATCAACCCACAGTCAAATAAGAAAAGCTACATTCTAGTATGCACTGACTACCTTACAAAGTGGACTGAGGTAGCAGCACTTGCTGCAACAAATGAAACCAATGTGGCAAAAATTTTCATTGAGCAAATCTTCCACAGGTTTGGATTCCGAAGAGAGCTATTTTTTTATCAAGGCCCATAGTTTACATCCAATCTAATAGAAGACTTGCTTCGAAGAAACAATGCTAAGCACATACAATCCTCCTCCTATCACCCTCAAGCTAATGGTCAAGCTAAGGTAATCAACAGAGAATTAGAAAGGATTTTGATGAAGACAGTGCAAATCCACAAACGAGATTGGGAAGACAGATTAAGCGAAGCAGTTTGGGCTTATAATACCACATGGAAAGCAACAATAGGCTTCACCCGATATGAGCTAGTTTATGGAAAGAAAGTTATGCTGCCATTGAATTTGAAATCAAGACATTGAGAACTGCAGCACAGTTAAATATGGAACTTTTAGACATCCAACAGGAACGCATGCTACAATTAAATCAACTGGATGAGAAATGCCAGCAAGCACTTTGCCATACTGAAATCAGCAAAGGAAGAAGTGGCATGATACACACATAAAGCATAAAAAGTTCAAGGAAGGTGACTAGGCACTACTCTATGACTCCAGGTTTCACACTTTCAAGGGAAAACTAACAACAGGACGGCTCAGAACCTACATCATTGAAAATATCTATGACAATGGAGCTATCAGAATTACAACAATAGATGAAGACAGATTCCCATGTTGGTGAATGGACACAGATTAAAAATATACAAGACACCACAGTCCAAAGAAGAATTCACAGAGATACTCTACCAGCAAAGTCTAATGTTGATAGAGAGCATCGAATGTAACTGATCTGCAGTTACTAAAACAAAAAGAAAAAAATGAAAAAAAATGAAAAAGGAGAAAAATGAAAACAAAAAACAAAAAAAATGAAAACAAAAAAAAAATGAAAAAAGAGAAAAATGAAAAAAGAGAAAAAATGAAAAAAGAAAAATGAAAAAGAAAGAAGAAAAATTGAAAAATGATCCCACTCAAGGTTATCACAAGTGAATTGCAGGAAATCATACATCCTTATGAAGAACCAGCACGCATATTACAAAGAGATCAAATCAAGCAAGCCAGCCATCTATTCAAGCGAGCCAGAAATCTAATCAAGTGAGCCAGAAAATAATCAAATGAAGTGAGCCAGCCATGTATTCAAATGAGCCAGAACAAATCATGCACTGCAAAAATCAAGTCAGCAGGTTCAAGAAATATTTTGAACTCAATGTTGAGCATAAGAGCAAATTCAATAAAAAATTTGACACAAAAATCAAAGCATGTAGATACAACATTTTCAAAAGAATCGACTGGATGAAGGAAAGCACACGTAACTACTGACATGCCTAAAATAACTACAGACAATGTGAAATCTACTATAGAATATAGAACCCATGAAATCAAGCCACGTCATGCACTCAGGTATGCTAAGCATAACCAAGTAATCGCTAAACCTCTTTGTTTTATTTTGAAGGTCAAATCATGATCCCACAAAAGGGTTATTTTTGAAGCTGAGGACAACTTCTAAGTTAAATCGGCAGCAATATTCAAATTACCTCACAGAATCATGATTACCCAACTTCGGTATGTCAGAATAAAAATCTCCGCATCCAATGACTATATTCCCACAAATGATCAAAGCAACAACACAAAGTAAATGATACAAGGAAGCGCAGGGTGCAATAATGGAAAGCAATAGTTAAATTAGCAAGTACGATGCACAATGATCGGGATAAGTGGATGAAAATAGCTAAATAAGGAAGCATAGTCTATACGAGAACCCAATTTGGAAATGAAAGTAGTTTAGGAAAAAAGATAGCTGGAATCTTGTATCGATCTCTTAATCTGCAAGCTGCCTTCGAACCTGTGAATCAATCCTGACCATTTGAGGTAAGTCAACCAAGCTCAAAGTTTTTGGTTTGTTGATTATAGTAAAATATTTCAAGGTGATGAAGGGGTTCAAAAAGAGTGAGCCATAGGATCACAAATCCATTTATGAAAACCCAAAGGTTCTATCAATCCTCTGTAATGTGGTCTAGATGCCCTTCATCTCAGGGCTGAGAGGGTCTAATACAGAGGTGGCTTTAGAATTCACAAGAAACGTGAAGCACATCAAAGATGAACAGTTCGTCACCCGGGTTAGGGGACTACGTATCAGACTAGATGAGGAGGCAATTGCAAAATAAAAATGGATACCTATGGGTCTACACTGGGCCAGGGAATACAGGGAATCCAACTAGAGTGCAAAGGTAGTGTTCTTCAGACCTGGAGAAGTTTATGAAGAAGAAAAAAATGGAGTCAAGAGGGTCACTATGTCAGCACCTTGGGACGAAGTAGCTACTGTCATTCACAAATATGTAATGTGTACAGGAAGGCTGAGCTATGTCCCTCTCTTCTACTTCCGAATTCTAGATCTTCTGAGGCACAGGAGCCATATCACACCGAATAATAACATCAACATTCCTTATTATCTTCTCCTGTCTTTGGGAGAAATGAGCAAAAAAGTAGTGAAGGAAAATAAGATGCGTTAGCCCACCATGGGATAATCAAATTGATAATTCAAGAAGAGTTAACAGTACAGTTGCCAGAACTTTTATGGGAGGAGTTTGTGGTAATCTCAGCAGATGATGTGCAGAGAATGAGGGGTAAACCCAATGTAGGCATACTCCTAGCTTTCGGTTCAAAGGAAAAATCCTTTTCCGTATCAGGGGCCAAACGAAAGATCGACCTGGATAGTGACAATGAAGCTATGGCTGATACCCTAATTCGAATAAAAAATTCAAAAGATGCTTCCCTCCAAAAGGAATCAGGGGTCTCCACCAGTAAGCAAGGGGAAAGACGACAAAGTAGGAGGATCCCACAGCAGCCCAAGAACAAGCAGGAAAAGAAGGAAGAAAAAGTGCCTAACCCCATAATCTAGAATTTATTTGACGATGATGATGAGTTGGTGGACTAGGAGGATCCAACTACACTAGAAGAACAAATTACACCAAAAGAACAAAATCCACCATAAGAACAAGGTGCTTTCCAATGGAACCCTACTGATCAAAATGAAAATCCTGGAGTCACTGACTCGCTCGCTGAGGCATGGGTAGAACTCGAAAAACTCAGAGGGGAGTTGGCAGCATTAAAAATTGAAGCAAGGATGCAGAGAATCCAGCCAACTTCTCCATTGTTTGTGCATGAAAAGACCCAGATTTTGAAAATGAAACACACAGGGGAGTTAAAACTCGCCGAACAACAAAATTCAACACTAAAGGAGAAATTGGTCTAGGCACAAGAGGAGTTAGTTCAAAAGGATCAGAATATTCTCCAGCTGGAGGACATCTTGGCTACCACTACTACAATCTATGATGGACTACTAGCACTCAAACCACCCTCAGATATCTATGCAGTTTATCTACAAGAGAATTGGGGCAAATTCCAGCTCCAAATGTTAAAGCAGGGACTCTCGTTAGAATAAACACCCACAGAGAATTTGTGGACACATCTCTACACTCCATAGAGTTGAAGAAGGATCAGCTATGTGAATTTTTCTTACACAACTTCATAGTTCTGAGCTTGCCCAATTGGTCGCAAAATCCCTACATGGGTGATTTCTAGTTGAGTTCATTCTGTTCATGGATGAGTCACGAGATTGAGAGAGCACAATATGCCCATATTTACCTTGCAGAGAAGTGGAAAAATCCACTATGGATCAGGGTAGAGGCAACTCACCCTGAGAGAATAATTCAGGACCACAGGAACCTCACCACTGATGAGGAGCTAATCCCTATTCTCCTTGAAAAGCAACAGGAGGCCATGGCACACTTTGATGTTACTCTCTAGTGCACATACAAAGAGGTTCATGAGGTCATTGGTGAAAGATGGGGCAGGGTAGAAAATGATCTAAAGAGGAAGGAGCCTCACTCCCCTCTCAGACTAGAAGCTGCTCTTGTCAAAGCTAAGCTATATAGCTAATCCTTGATCAAGAATCAACTCAAATGGATTGGCATGAAGCTAAATCCTCCATTTTTCTTCCTCTAATTATTAAAGAGCAGATTAATGAGGAAGAAGAGAAAAGAGCATGGGCTAGGGATGACCAGAGCATGGGTTACTACAGGTAGGTAGAGACTCCTAGAGTGGTCGCATGGGACATCAGAGAAGCTATCGAAGAGCCAAGTGTGTCACCCAAGGATGGGTGAATCCTTCAAGCATGGGGGAGATGATGAGCCCAAATTAGAGGTATCCTATAGCCTCTTTGCCACAGTAAAGCATAAGATATGATAAAGGAAATACACCTGTTTTGTGGGAAAATGTATTTACTTTGATTATTTAATAAGGATGTTTAGAGATTTTTCTTTTTATGTTAAAAGCATTTTTCTATGTGCTAACCCTGGGAATGAGCATGCATAAACAGGGCGTGAAGGTCTTGAGGTATCAACGAGGGTCAAAGCTCGAGGACTGCAGATAACAGAGGGGCTCAACGCTCATATATCCCTAAGTTCTAGCAGAAGCCTTGATTAAGAGGATCGACATTTATGATCATAGACTAGGTTAGAATTAGAGGCATATATATTGTAATGTCCCCTCCTATCATACCAGCATGATAGAGAGGACATGATGCTAGAACTGGGAAGTTAGCCCCATGAAATTTTAACTAAGCATTCACATAGTATAAAAGTACATATGGAAATGTATAATTATAAGAAAACACAGCGGAAGTAAATTCATTAACACATCCATAATACATTCACGATATTCATCAAATAAATAAATGCAAAGTTAACACAAGTGAGTACTTATCTTATAATAGTAGTCCCAAGCAACTGGATATGCAACTGCAACGTTCCACCCAACCATAGGCCGGTTGTGCTTATCAACCTCTTGATGCAACTGCCACCCCCGAGCTAGGCATGATTTCTACAAGGAACCAGGGAACAACAGACTCACACATAGCTAAGCATACACCAAGATGAGCCAAGCCAATCTACAATTGGGTTTATCAGGCTGCTAGGAAATGGAAAGGAAGAGTGGCTAAGCTAGTGAGCTCAAGCACAGAGCCAAGGGTAACATTACAAGATCTATCTAGCTTGGCACCCACAATACCTACACACCCAGCACAAGGAAGTATTCTTTTCACTACTGTAGAGTCCCTCAAGACATACCTTCCCCATCTAGTGCTCTCAGGGTGTGCATAGAAGAGTAGCCAAAGCCCACTTGATCTTCTTGAGAGGTTATCTCCCCCCACTAGGTTTATCAAGCCAATTATGTCCACTACCACTCCAAGTTTCTTACTCACAGATTCAAATCAAAACATGGATGGACATAACAGCAAAAGTATAAGTGTTGGGCATGAAGAAACGTTTTTACAGTGAGATGCCCAAAGATGGGGTTTTCATTAGCTTCAGAAAAACGTGGGAAACCCAAAAACGAAACTGGAAGATGGGGAACAACCCTGGGAAGCCAAATCCGTTTTTAGAAAAACGTCCATGGACATTCTAGGGCAAAAATGGCCTCCATAACAGTCCCAAATCATGGTCCTCCTTCCCCAGCCACTGTGTAACACAAAAACGAGCTCCCAGCCATTCAAAAATGCAGGAAAATTGGTAAAAACGTGATGAGGAGAGACCCAGTAGTTCAGACTGCGTGAGAGAGGAAAAGCTATCTGTTCGTAATGGCTTTGGGCACCATTTTGTGGGTGTTTTCTCTCCCAAGGAGACAAAATACGATTTCCCAGGTTTATGGCTTGCCCATGCACGAAATTGGCTGCCATACCTCTTCATTCCCAAGGCATTAACTGCCTCAACCAACTCTTGGAAGAATTAAATGATTGGGTCCATAACCCAAAATGGGTAGTTGAGGGTTTATGGGTTTTCTCATTGACACATGGATTAACACCATTGGCTCAAGGGTTTGAATAATTCTCCTCCCTATTCGTTGTAGAATCATGCCCCATCTCTTTGTTGCATTGCATAGCTAGTTGTGGGTATTTCATTAAAATTCGTATTTACATGATGTCTTAATTTACATTGTGCCTATCTTAGCACAAGAACCATAGGCGTCTATTTCTTTAATTGCTGATACATAAAACGCTAAATCAATGGTGGGGCCTTGGCCTTGATCTCCTCACCATGATCAAATAACAATATTTACATCATTTACGATTTAATACAAAGGGGGTCAAAATGGGGACATTACATATATATGGACCTCTCGGGTAGCGAGGGGATCTTGTTGCTATTTTGTAGAATCAATCATTTATGCATTTTTGTACTACAAAGACAGTTCGTGTTGAAGACTTTTCCTGAACCATGAAGTTACTATTTTAATAAGAAGACTGATGTTATTTTCAAGCCTGCGTTAATAAGTTTTCCATACTCCTGAGTACGGGTTGGGGAGGGACCCTCCAACACCTAAGTCAGGAGTTTTACTCTATTTTCAGGTATTTTCCATATGTGATGTGCATTGATTTAATCCCTATCGTCTATGAAAGTATTTTGATGGAAATTGAATAACATGGTCTTATTTTAGTATCAAAGTGATCATTTTGATTCAGCATGATTTTGTGTAGTTGGTTAAAGCGCATTCCGTAGTTTGGTAAAACTCTGTTCGTAGTCCTATAGTTGCATTCCCAAGCATATTTTGACATCTGTTTTCATGCATTCCTATATTAGTTATAAAACAATGATTCAGATCGAGGAGCTCATGCATATTTCCCTTATCAGAGTTAGATCATAGAGGTGAATTACTTTCAGTTCTTTATTTTAATTAATGATCATCACTTTGATTGTTTAATCCGAATAGATAGGATTGGTTACTTCTCAGCATTGGATATTTATGTTCTGGATTTGGTTTTCTAGTTTTCAGTATTTAAGTTTTTAGATTATACTTTCAATATTTAGCACTTGATTTTCAGTATTCAATTCTTAGATTAAACTCCCAGCTTTCAGCGTTTTATTTCTTAGTATAGATTTACAGTTTTCAGCATTTAACTTTTTAGCATAGGAATTTGTCATTCATAGATTCACAATCTTTTTTAGCTGTTTTCTTTTTTTATTAGAGAAACCTTTAAGTTATATACCAACACCCCAACACGACGAAGACTATCCTATAGAGCACATACAGTGCTAGCACATCTGAAGTTTGTACATCCCCTGGTGGATAATTAAAGTATGCTCCTGCTCTAACTGCCCTAATTAGGCATCCATTCCTTGAGATCATCACTTCCCTGTTATATCTCTGAAGACCCCTCCAATTATAGCGGTGCTCGGGTTTCCCTTATTGGCTTTATCAAGGTTGAGTTTGATGGGGGGGTGCAGTGGCGGGGACCAGGAGGCGGGAATGTGAATGGAAGGGGAGGGGGAGGAAGTTCTAGGGTGAGAAGAGTTGAGATTGAAATTCCAATCCGCCATGATGATTATTTCTTGGTGCAGACAAACGTGATCAGAGTCGGACCAAGATTCCAGCCTGAAGGTCTCCTGAAGATTGGAGTGAATGTGAGCTTGGAGGCAAGTCACGGGGAGAGATTTATCTTGGAAGATTCTTCTGTTTCGGTCTTTCCATATATTCCATAAGACAAATCTGGGGAAGAGTAACCAAGTGCGTTTCAAAATGGGATTAGTGAATGGCTCAATGTGCCAGTCCCGAATGGTGGTGCTAATGTCTTCCCTATGCCGGTCATATCGACAGAAGATGGTTATTGACCAATCCCATATGGTAGAGGCAACAATGCAAGTATTGAGGAGATGCTCCTGGGTTTCCTCCTGCTGGTTTCATAAAACAAAAACCCAAGGACCCACAAAACCCCTTCTTAGAAGCTGGTCCCAGGTAAGGATTTTTTTCCTTGCAACTAGCTAGAAGAAGGTTTTGATTTTTCGGCCAAATATGAGAATCCCAAATATTCGTCCAAATAGCATCTTTGGGTGGGGGAGGTGCGGGGTGGGTGAGGCTGTAAGCCTCTTTGATGGTGAAATAGCCATTCTGTTGATGCCCCCATCTGATTTTATCGTGCTTGTCAGAGATAAGTATCCTTCTGGAGTTGAGAATTGTCCAGAAGGCTTTTTCATCTTCACTATTGAGGTTTTGATTCCAGTTTTATTTCGCTATCCAGGATCTCCAAGTGTCATTGTTGGTTTGAGGTTCGTAGTGATGAGAAATAATATGCTTTCCTTGTTGGTAGGAGTGAGTCTTAATCTCTTCTATGCCATTGAGATGTTGTAAGGGAGGCATCTGATTCCAAGCATCCTCCCAGAAGAGAGCTTTGTTTACATTCCTGACCTCCTAGAAGCTGTGCTTGGGAATGAGCTCTCTTTGAGCCCAGGAGGAGTTCCAAATTAGGGAACCATTCGGGAGAGTGTCATGCCGAAAGAGCTCGTGATGTTGCATATTTTCAACATATTTTTGCATCCAAATACGCATCCAAGGCATGGAATTTTCAGTGCAGTATCTCTAGAGTAGTTTAGCAAAGATAACTTCATTAAGAGTACAAGGGTCTCTCAGATCGAGGCCCCCTTCAAGCTTTGGAGTGAAGAGATTTTCCCAGGCCACTAAAGACCATTTTCTGTGTTGAGTGGTGCCCCCCAAAGGAAATTTCTCCGCAGGTTGAAAATGTCTTTGAGAATATACTTAGGGGCAGCCATGATCGAGAAAGGGTAGATAGGCATGGCTTGGAGGACATAATTAAGGAGGATGAGATGACTAGGAATGTCGAGGGCTCTGAAGGTATAGGAGGAAAGCTTAAGCTCGAGGGGGTGAGAAGATCCTTCCAGGAGGAGTTTTTGATGGAAGAGGTGATGAGGTGGGATCCAAGGAATTTGGACAGAAGGGAACTCTTCGGAATACCTAACAATATGGTAATACAGTTTTGAGTTTGCAGATGTGTGTTGAAGAAGAATATTTGTGACTTGAGATTGTTTATGGTCATACCCGAGGCTACACTGAAGGATAGAAGAATGTCCCTGAAGTATTTTTCTTCCATGACCGTGGCTTTCCCCATCAACATAGTGTCATCCATGAACTGCAAATGCGATTGAGTGTTGTTGTGCCTCTTGATTTTAATGCCCTGTAAATGATTTTCAGAGACCACTTCTTTTATGCTTCTTCCTAGGATTTCTATGATCAGAATGAAGAGGTAGGGGGATAAAGGGTCCCCTTGTCTGATGCCTCTGGAAGGGGAGAAGGTGGGAGAGAGAGCACCATTTACAAGGATGGAAAAGAAGGTCGTGGAGATGAGGGAGATGATCTAGCTAACCTAGGAGTGGGAGAAGCCAAAGGATAAAAGGGTGTCCCTGAGGAAGTTCCAATTAGTTTTGTCGAAGGCCTTGGAAAATGTCCAGTTTGATGAGCATCCCAGGAAGAGAGGAGGTTTTGAGGGTGTGAATCACCTCATGTGGAGTGATGATGCTATCCATTATTTGTCTTCCTTCGACATTACCTGACTGCTCCGGGAGATGAGAAGGGGAAACAGTGGTTTAAGGTGATTGGCTATGACCTTGGTTATGATTTTGTAGATGACATTCCAAAGGGAAATAGGATGGAAGTTAGCTGGATCAGTGGGCTTGTTCGTTTTGGGGATGAGAGTGAGGAAGGTGGCATTGAAGGAAGGGAGAATGGAGCCGGAGGTTCTAGAAGCATCGACCACATGCCAGAGATAATATTCGGTGATATCCCAGTAGGTTTGGAAAAATTAAATAGTGATACCATTTGGTCCATGAGAGTTTCCTGATTTCATATCCATTACTACTAATTCCACTTATGCTTGAGAGATGGGACTGAAAAGGTTGATATTTTGATCCTCCGTGATAAGATGGGGGATGTGCTGCAGGATCAGTTGAGTGGATTGTGATTTATCCGGAGTGGTATCTTTCATGATATTTTTATAAAAGAGAACCAGTTTGTGTTCTATGTCTTCCTGGTTGAATAAAGTATCTGTGGCACTGGTTTTCATCCTGGTGATCCTGTTCATTTTCCTGCGTTGAATCATTGCATTGTGGAAGAATTTGGTGTTTTTCTCCCCCTGTTTAAGCCAATGGATTCTGGATTTTTGTCTCCAGAGTATTTCCTCCTACTGACCTCTGACATCAATGAGTCTGTAAATATTTTTCCTGATGCTTAAGATCTTCGGTGTATCCATGGTTGATAGCTTGGGATTGAATTCCGGCTAGTTCTCCTTCCAACCTTCTTTTCTCCTCTAGAATATTGCCAAACTCTATTTTTTTCCAATGCTTGAGTTGTTTTTTGATAAATTTTAGCGTTTGCTAGAAGTGATACATAGTGGTTCCCTTTACCCCGTCGGAGGTGTGCCACCAATCCTTATTTTCATCTTTCAAATTTGGGTGGGTGAGCCAGAATTTCTTAAATCTGAAGGGTCTACGGGCGTTAGGAGCATCCAATTCTAGGTGGAGGCAGACCGGCCAATGATCAGAACTAGCGATAGGTAAGATGGAGCTAGAGAGATTGAGTTGATTCTGCATAAGGGAATTAGAGATGAGAAAATGGTCTAAATGAGAGGCAACCTGCTTATCTCCTCGTCTCCTATTGTTCTAGGTGTAGATGCCGTTACTTGTCTCCAGATCTTCCAAAGAAAGATCGTGAATGAAAGCTTGAAATGAAAATCTATCTCTGTCAAGTCTGGGAATACTTACTTTTTTCTCATTAAGGGAAGTAATGATATTGAAATCTCCACCAATTATCCAGTGACTGTTCAGAAGTTTCCTTTTGAGTCAGGAGAGATGGTTAAGAAAATGATTTTTTTTCTCCATTGAATGTGGGCCATAGACATTCGTGATCACCCCCTTGTGTGTGGTTCCATGTATGTGGAACCATCCAGAAAGAGTATTATTGTTAGAGAAGAAACATTCCATACTTATGACATTGGGATCCCAAGCAATGATGATGCCCCCAACCACTCCTCTTGCATCCATTGTAGCTAATTCTTCTTTTTTCCAGTATTTTTTAATGAATGAGTGGAGTTTGAGCTCCGTAGATTTTGTTTCTTGAAGCATTGAGAGAGAATTTTTTTCTTTGATGATTTTGCTTTTCAACATTCTTATTTTGGAATCACTTCTGATTCCCCTTATCTTCCAACTGATGAATTTAAGCTCCATTAATTAAATGGTTGGAAGAGAGTGCTAATCTTGGCACTCTGGCCAAAATCTATTACGTGCTTGCCCAGTTCTCGAATTAGTTTCTTATTGGGTTTTCTTCCTTTCTTCGGGATTTCATTTTTCCCCTTGGAGATTTCCTTGCACTTTAATATGTTCAGCCCCAGTTGATTGTGAGCCAAGGGAGTTGCAGTTGCATCTGTTAGGGTCGAAAAGTGTTGCTGCAAAGCAAGGGAATGGTAATATTCTTTAAAGAGATCCATGTGGCGCTGAGGGATACTGTGAAGATCATTCTTTGACCAGGCTTCTTGAATGGCCTCCAGATCTAGTTCTCCTATCTCCATGTCATCAGGTTCCGCTGGGAATCCTTTAGGGGGAGTTTGGATCTACAAGTGAAGAACATCCTTGAAGATGGGGTCCTGGATAGTGGAGGGGGGTGGGTTGGATGCGGGAATAGGAGAAAAAAGTATTTGTCGTCGATATAGAGACAACTGACCATTGCTATAGCGACAACTTTATGTCTCTATAGCGAGGCAGATTGGTTTTTTAAAAATAGTCCATATAGCCACATTTGATATATTTCATGTCTCGAGAGCGACAAAACATTCGAAGTGTTTGTACAATGACAAAAATATTGCCACGAAAATATGGGGTCATGTTCATTTCTATATCAATGCATAAGTGTTGCAATGGCAACAATTTTCCATGGGAAAGATGTGCACATGTACTAGTGGTACATGACAACACATGAGTCCTCTAAGTGGGATATGAGATATGCCTTTCATTAATTGGTTTTTGACATCTGTGATGGGTCTAGGGACTTAGGACATGGTTGAGAAGGAAAATAAGGGCCTTGCATAGGAAAATGAACCTTATAGGACCCTTAAGCATTATGAACAAGGTATCCAACCATGACACATGCTCTCTCTCTAGGGTCTTGTAGTTGCAGCAACAATCCCCCCAAAATTTTGCACATATAGGGCCCCTCCTTTATTTTTTATTTTTTTTTAGAAAGGCTGCCTTAAACGTTTTTTTTTCCAGCTTTTATCTTTGCTTTTAAGCAGAGAGTCTCGCCATGAGAAACTCCAAGGCTGCCAGAAGATTTTGACTCTCAAATAGAAGATCTTTCAATGAAGTTTTTTCTCGAAGTCACGGAGCAATTTGCTAAACCCCCGTAGTGGCGGAAGCCTCTCGCTTAAACGCCCGCAAAAGAACTTAGAAAACTCTCGTCGAATAAACCGCAGAAGCTCTCGGGCTATCCTTCCGAAATGGCAGAGGACAATCTCATAAACCGCCCGTCTAAGCCTTCCGAAGTAAAACTTGGAAACTTTTCGATTTTTGTTTCTGCGGAACAATTCAAGTTTTCCTCCCGAAACGATTCTGCTTCCGAAACGGTGGAGCAATTCAAGCTTTTTCCCGTAACTGCGGAAGCCGCTCGCATAAGCTTCTCAAAGGAAGACTTAGAAAATTTTTGTTGGAAGAACGCGGGAGCACTTGGGCAATCCTTCCGAAACGATGGAGTGCCTCGCTCAAACCTTCCGCAACCGCGGAAGCTTTCAAAGCTTTGCCCGAAACGGCGGGAGCTGTGGTCAAATCCTCTCTAAAAGAACTTGAAACTTTCTCCCAAAAGGTTGCGAGACAATTTAAGGGAACCGCCCGAAACCTGCGGAGATCACTCACGTGAGCTTCCTGAAACTGCGGAGGAATTCACGAATTCTTTCCAAAGCTATGAGGAGACTTAGCAATTTTCTTTGGAAAGTTGCGGGAGCCGTTGGATAATTCTTTCCGGAACGGCGGAGCCATTCATCGAAACTTTCCGCAGTCGCGGAGGCATTCGTTCTTTCCGTTTGAAACGGTGAGCGCCTTCCATCAAATCTCCTGAAACTTTGGCAAAAGACTTAGGTTTTTTCTTTGAAGTTGCGGAATCCTTAGAGATTCTCCACCCGAAAATTGCGGAAACCTTCCGGTTTTCTAGCTGAAACAATGAGAGAACTTGGGAAAGATGCCCGAAAAGAGTTGGAATAGTTTGTTAAAATCGCGAAAGCTTCTGATGAAATCCTTCCGAAACGACGAAAGAATTCAACGAAGTGGTCCGAAGCGACGGAAGTCGTTCACATAAGCTTTCCGAAAAGAGACTTAGAAAACTTCGAAAACCTACGGAAGCCTTCGGATTTTCCTTCCGAAATGGCAGAAGCCATCCACAAAAGCTTTCCGAAATACCACGGAGAAATTCGCGAACTTCTTCCGAAACTGTGAAAAGAACTTAGATTTTTTTTAAGGAACTTTGCGAAACGAACCAAGGAAGCTTCGCGGAAGCTTTCAGCCTTTGCGTCCGAAACCGCGAAAAGTTCACCCTGACTTGCCGAAACACCGAAAGGATGAGGCCCTTCCGGAACAATTCCAAGAAGCCACCCGCAACCGCGGAAACTTTCAAGTTTCCCTTCCGAAACTACCGGGAGCATTCGCCATATCGTCCCGAAACCCCGCAAGACTTAGAAACTTTTGGATTTGCGGAAGCCCTTCACAAATAGCTCCCGAAACGGTGGAAGCCTTGGCGTTATCCGTCCACAACGCGGGGTTCTTTTGCGGAAGGCTTCGAGTTTCCCTTCCGTGATGCACCTCGAAACGGCGGAAACTTTCCCTGAACCCTTCCGCAGCGGCGGGTATGATTCGCAAGGTGGTCCCGCGAATGGCGGTTGCACGGAAATCGAAACATTTTGACGTGACCGAAACGGGCAGCGTATTTAAGCCGCATTTTAATTGCGCCAACTACCAATCTAAATGCTCGCACGTGCCTGTCTTTTATAAATATACGGTGGGGGGCTCGAGCCAATACACCATTGTTTTCGATTGGCAAACGATGTGCAAATCGCTCCAGCTCACCTCGCTCATCCGCGTTCGTGGCCACCTCGTTCAAGCGATCCCCACGGTGCCAAGTAGGATTTTAACCTTCAAATTCGCCCCTTTTACGGTTTCCAGTTGCTTTTGGGTTGTCTTTTGTTTGAAAATGATGGGTTTTGGTGGGATTTTGATGGGCAAAACACCCGTCAAGGGCTATGTTTTTCCAGTCAGATGCAGTTGAATGGAGTTCTCGTCATATAAAACAGACATTGGTTAAAACATTTTTTTGAGTAGAGACGGTTGGTGTGGGCGGTTAAACTTGTTCCATTTTAATCCGCGGGCCGCGTGCCTCGTTGTGTGAAAAAACTGTCGAAGCCCCATAGGCTTTTCATGTCCCCGGCCGAAAGCTCAGGACGTAAAACCCCGGGCCTTTCCGTAAACCTCAGTCCCAACATGCCCTCTACCCAAGTCAAAACCTAGGAACCGACGCCATTACCCCTGTTCAAATTCCGTGAGCGTTCAAGTTGCGCGAGCCGAAACCCGAAACCATGGCCACCCGAGCCTTTCTCGTCAGTATGTCTCTGGCACCATCACCCTCGCTTGAACTAGAGCTTCCCATAGAGCACCTCGGCGAGTGCCGTAAGTGACAATAGCATTCGAAGCCCTCACCGAGTCGAAACTGCGAAAGGGGCTCCCTTGTTGTGACAGAGTCCTTCCAACCCGAGCTTCCCCGCCATTAGCCTTTCAAACCGTAGTAGTGACGAAAATCACCCTCTTCCCCAGAGCCAAACCGAAAGCAGGTTGCTTCCGCAATGCGCTTATCCTCACAGGAGCATACTGAGCCTGCCCCTTTAAAATAATTAAGATGGCTGAGATTTATAATGGTGTCCCTGTTAAAACGAATATCACCCTTTCTCCTAGGGCTGGGCCGAGAGCAAACTGTTGCCGCGACACACCTATCCTCTCAGGAACACCCCAAAGCTTCCCCCTTTAAAAGATTCAAATGTTTAAATTTGTATTTCATATTGAAATGATGTATTGTGCCTCCTAAGTACACAGCTTCACATTGCTCTTTATCTCATTCATGTATCAAAACAATGATGCTGTCTGTTAAAATCTCACAGTATGTTGCTCAATATCATGATGACTTGTATATGGGTGCTATCAGGGGTAAGTCAAGATGCCGAAAACCGGTAAGAAGAAGGCTAAGATGACAGAAAAGAAGCCTGCGCCACTCAAAACTGAAACTTCACTCTAGGACACTAGGTGCACCACCAGTGTCCCTCCTGAAATCAGATGGGGTGACATCTACAGAATGATACGGGACCAAGAAATCCCAGATATGTTGTTAGAGGAAGCACCGATTTATCTTAATATCAGAGCCTCAGGCATAACTAGAGCCGCTACCTGCCCTGAGCTGTTCCCCTGTGCTGAAGTGATCGGATGGATACTCCAACATGCCGATGCTGAAGGGAGAGTGATAAATGATAGCGGGAAAGTGGCTATTAGACCAGCCAGCAAAAGGAGAAAGAAGCTGAGGATGCCTGAGCTCAGGAAGAGCTCAGGTTAAGAGAAGAAGCGAGGTTACAGCGGGAAGCTGAGGAAGCAAGAAAGCAGCAAGAAGCTGAAAATGAAAGATGGCGGAAAGAGGCTGAGGAAGCCCAAAAGCAGAAAGAGGCTGAGGAAGCCCAAAAGCAGAAAGAGGCTGAAGCTGAGCAGGTTGAGGCAGAAAAGAGGGCGGAAGAAGAATTGAAGACAAGGGAAGATGCCAAGGCAGGTGGATCCAGTATACAGGACATGGAAATAGACACCTCTCAAGCAGGTGGCTCTGGTGCCCAAAATAAAGGAGGAGACCCTGCTCAGGAAGTCCGGACCCCATCGGCAGAAGAAGACATAGACATCATAAACCGACCAATTGTCCCATACACTCCATCAGGAAAGCGTACGGTGTCCAAGTGGAATGAGTTTGTCTATGACAAGAAAAGAAAAGCAATGGTCCTCAAATCAGAAGAGAGGATCAAAAGTCCCTTCCATGAAGACATCGTTACCCACCGAGAGGTCACTATAATGCAGAATACGGATCAAGATCCCTTTGCTATGGAGACCGCAGCTGTAGCAATGGCAAAAGCATCCCTGGCCAATGTAGGCGTGATGGTAAGAGATAATGAATTGACAAGGAAGAAAGCTCGTACGGTACAACAAACTGTGGCTAATGAGCAAGCCCAAAGAGATCTGGCAGTGAACAAGTATAATTGCTTGTACGCTAAACATAAGGAGCTGTCAAACAAGTACAGCCAGCTGGAGGAGGAAAAGGACCAGCTAACACTCCAAATAATGATTGTAGAAGCGGAGAAGAATGGAGTGGAAGAAAAGGCCTCTCAGCTAGAAGTAGACAAGCAGACATTAGCTGAGCGGTTAGAGCAGGCTCAGAGCAAAACGATGGACATGTCTCCCTTCCATGAGCTGTCCTGCAGCATCCTGAGGCAAATAAATGACACGCAGGAGCTAATCACTGATGAGGTTTGCAAGCTCAAGGTCATGATAGTCAGATTAAAAGAAATTAATGCGGAGGCCCACAGGCTCAAAGCTAAGAATACCCGTGTCAAGGCAAATATCATAAGTCAGATGGCATGGAGAGAAGGGAAAGGGGGTTTCCCCCCGCATCATCCATTTAAAGCTGTGGACGATTTTAATGAAGACATAGCCTTGCTGGAGTTTGGCAGGAACTGTGCCAATAAGCTGATAACCAGTGTGCAGAGAACAACAGATAAAATTAATAGTCTATACCAAAAGCTCAAAGGAGTCCATGACAAATGCACATTGAGTTTCCCTCAGACCCTAGAGGACTTTCTGGAAAAGGAGCAGCGGTTGTCTCAGCTAAAGGAAGAGCTAGGCGTTCAAATGAAATATGTGAAAAGGATTGATGTCCTGGCTATTGATGACCTCCAGCATTATATTGGTTCATCATCACTCCACAACCATCTGCTGAAGGAAGTGCATCAAGCTGCAGTAGCAGAAGTTCAAAGCATTAAAGCAGAGCTCGGGAAGAATGTGACTTCTCAGAAAATCTTGTTCCCTATTGTAGCAAACATAGTCATAAGGGACATAGGTGTGTGGTACAGCTACATAGCAGAGGAGGACAGGAAAGCTGCAGCAGCAGCAGGAGCATCAGTAGATCCAGGATCTTCTCTCCCAGCAGCCTCTTCCCCAGCAATGGCAGAAAGTCTAGCCAGTTCAATCCCCCCTTCCCAATTAGAAGCAGCATCAGCAGGGGATTCGAGGGTCTCTTCCCAGGCATCATCAGCAATAATTAACTTGGGCGAC
Source organism: Larix kaempferi (assembly GCA_027924585.1). Lineage (NCBI taxonomy): Eukaryota > Viridiplantae > Streptophyta > Pinopsida > Pinales > Pinaceae > Larix > Larix kaempferi. The sequence continues at coordinate 3,388,067 of BSBM01000827.1, forward strand.
CCTCTGCCAGCAAAAGCTCACACAAAGGAATGAAATAAATTGAATTCAGTTGAGCAACCCTCTTCAGCCAAGCACGTGTCTAGCAGGGAAAGCGTGGGTGTTAGCATTATTTCTGCTATGTATATTCTGTTAAAATTTCAAACATGTAAGGCGTAAGCCATGGGACAGCTGTCCCTATTTTTTGTCGAAACAATTTTGTAAAAGAAGTGGTGATATTTTGGTGGTCGGTTATAGAAGAAACTCCTGCAATTGACAGGTGGAAGGTGCTAGGTGGCAACCCAAATGGCAGAATTGTAATTATAAATAGTAGCTAGGAAGAATAGATAAAGACTTTTGGTAGGGAATGAAATTTTGAAACCCATACGAGCTATCTTGTATCGGGCCTGTAAAATTGAATTTTCTAATAGAAGCCACGGGAGATGGATGTTTTGCATGGGATGTTGGATGGCTGTATGTTGGACTATTCTAATGATTGCTGTTCTGTAATGTGAGATCATTCTTACCATCTGAACTATTTCTTTGTATTAATGATTTTGCTCCTCCCCGTGCATACGATTTTCTCTATTTTGTGAACAATGAATGTATTTCACATTAAATCAGGCGCTACCTGTTGATGTCTTTATCATTGCTGTAGATTTCTCTTCTAGATCGAATGACTAACTGTTCTTTCTTCAGGATAACTCATGTGGCTCATTGTTCATGCCTTTAAATTGCTCCTTGCAGGGATCTTTAAGTTTAATTTCAGTTTGTTACATTTAGATCTGTTTCTTTATTCTTGCTACGTAGATTAAATAAATTTTTTGCTTTTTTCTGTTTTATGAGCAATAGATGCGTTCCATGTTGAATTAGAAGCTATCTTCTAAAGATCTTTATCTTGCTGTAGCTTTACTTGTGAGAATTAACAACTATCTGTTCTTTCCTTACGTTATTTGTTACAGCTGATTGCTCATCCCTTAAGCGTGTTCCCTGCAGGGATAGGTAGATTTACTCCGGTTCCTAGACTTAGACCTGTTTTAATTGCATCTAGATCGAATGTAATTTAGGCACTTGCATCTCATTTAAAATACATAAAACCCAAAAGAAAGGTGGATCGGGCCATAACCGATAGAATTGGATTTAAACTCCAAACCCACGGTTGCCGAAACCGCTAACCGGACGGATTCCCTACACCAAACGGGAGATAGTCTAATTGGGACCATCTCTCGAGGAGAATCCCTTTCTGATTGATGCTACGATATCCGAGGCATCAACAGTTTTTTGCGCTAGAAGGAGGGCCTGAAAGTGCATGGCTGATAGAGGAAAATCTTCCGCGGTCATAGATAACACTGAAAACCCGCTTAAAGAAAGCATTTCAAACAGCCCAGATCTTGGATTAACAGACCAAGAACGCCTCATTTCTGACCCTGAGCCTCAAGAAGCTTTGTACGATGTTCCTTTTACAGAAATAGAGGATTTGAGAAGACATACCAGATCCTACGTTAGACATCTAGCTGGTTTAAACGCTGTCAACTTCCTCCCTAAGAAAATTACACCTAGAAAGGAGCCACAATACACCCGTGATTCAATTCTCGTTTAGAGTTTTGAAGAACTGGTAAATCTGACTTTGGAAGAAATTTCAGACACTCTTAACAAGACAGACCAAGAAAATCTTGAAGAAATTACCACTCCCAAAAGTACTCCACAGGATTCACCCTACAATTCTCCACCAGGGTCTCCACATCCAAACCCAAACATGGCTGTACCTGCTTGGAGAGCAAGGGGAGCGCTGAACCTAGCTGGACCATTCCATAATCTTCCTAAAAACCCAGAAAAGGTCTTGCCTAAGTACGATCCAGGGAAAGCCATTTCGGCAGAAGATCACCTCAAGAGTTTTTACTTAGCTCTGAACCTTTTGAACGTACAACATGAAGACGTAGTCTGTAGGTTGTTTCCATACACATTCGAGCCAAAAGTATCATCATGGTACTTTAGCCTACAACCCAGCTCAATCTCTAGTTGGGATGAATTCGAAAAATGTTTTCTAAAGAAATACGGAAACCAAAAGACTGTGGCCACACTTATGAAAGAACTCTTATCCATGAGGATGGAAAAGAAAGAAAAGGTTCAAGATTTCAATCAAAGATTCACTACGTTGTTGATTAACTTCAGTCAAGCTAATAAACCAGCTGAGGAATCTCTAATTGAATACTATACAACCGCTCTTGATGGACCCATAGCAATGTTCGTAAAGAGGTCCAAGAAAACTACCCTGATAGAGAACTTTGAGGAAGCTAGAAAGGTAGAAGAAGAGGCTGACAGCATTGCTAAACATGCCTTAGATGTAGAACCAAAACCAGCAGCTAGCAAAAAACCTTTGCTGCTCACTAGAGGTAAAGACGAGCCATCTACGGACATGGAAAATGTAGTCAAGATGATGCAGAAGTTATCTAACAAAATCGTATATCTCGAGAAAGACAAGGCTGCTAGCACATCCAGGAAACCTTTCAAGCCATTTTATAAAAGAAGGGAAGACGGGGAACAGATTCATCCACCAATGAACGCTACCCCTGTTTTAAACTTGAATGAGATAGGGATGGAAAATTTCTGCACTTTTCACCAAGAACCACATTCGGAAAAGAGCTGTCCGCAATGGATCAATTCCATGAGCTTAGTCATGAACCAAATGTTAGATTCTCAGATCCCAGATCAGGATGATCCTCCAGAAGAGTCGATCCCTGAGTTAGAGGAACCAACCCCGGACACTACTATGGTGTTGTGGGATTGGGTACCTATGACTGAATTAGTAGAAGAAGATCACATAGATAGCTCTCCCTCTACCATAAATGTTGCCACTCGTAGCAAGGGCCCAATTGCGGATCCTATGCCAGTCACCGTCCCCCATAAGCCTAGAGTTTCGAAAGATCTGCTTAGGAGGCATATACCAATCATCCCACCACATCCCAAAGTAAACCAAACAGCGGCCAAACAGCCAAGTGCTGACAACATAGTTCAGCCACCTAAGGTCACAATGAGCAAAACAGATCAGCCAACTCGAATTGGGAACGAATCCGACATAGGGTATGATATTATCGAAGATATCAAGAAAGTCAAAGCGAACATATCAATATTTGACATGTGTAGCTTGCCCCATCAACAAGACAAACTGCTGCATGTTCTACAACCGAAAACCAGCACTACATTAACGGATTCTCAAGACAATCCCGAAATTAATGAGGCTAGCATCGGTGGGAAATCCAAATCTCAAACATTGCCTTTCCTATTGACTTTTGAAATTTTTAATCACAATGTTCACAACTGTTTGGTAGACTCTGGAGCTTCTTCAAACGTTATGCCGCTGTCAATTTGTAGGAAAATTAATGGGCAGCCCGTGCCATCTCCAGCTCAAATTATCCAATTAGACAGGACTGCTGTCAAGGTTATTAGGGAGATGAAAGATGTTCTAATTAGACTGTCAGCCGACCCTAGAGTCTGTCAATTCATTGACATAATGGTGGTCGATATTCCTGAAGCCTATGGGATGATTTTAAGTAGGGATTGGTCTACTAAGCTGAGTGGCTACTTTGCTACTGATTGGTCTCATCTATGGCTGCCTTATCAGAACAAGCAGAATCAGATTAAAGTTCTTAAGGAACCTCATATGAAACAAAACGTAACTCAGTTAGAAGAAAAGAATTAAGCCGTGAATTTCTCATCCTCGGTTCTGGGGAATTATTTCTTGGAAATGGATCCGGGTAATTATCAATCTGAAACCATTAGCCATGAATCAAATAAACAGTCCGATCTCCTTCATTTCTCTCGGACTGATGATGTTGATTGTAACATAGTCAATTTAGTCACTGACATAGATCACAAAGAAACTAACTTAGCTGAATCTAAAGATACCTTTTGGACATTATACTTTGATGGTTCTAAAACTCTGGAAGGATCCGGAGCCGGTTGTGTTCTAATGGATCCAAAAAGAAACAAGTATTTTTTGTCTTGTAGATTAGAATTTGATTGCACCAATAACACCGCTGAATATGAAGCTTTGGTACATGGATTAAAGAAGGCCATTGGCTTAAATGTTAAGTACCTGAAGGTCTTTGGTGACTCCGAGATAGTTATAAGACAGGTAAGGGACACCATTCATTGTCTCTCACCTCACTTGAAAGGTTATCAGGCTGAGGTATGGGATTTAATCATGCATTTTGACGCTTTCAATATAAAATCAATTCCTAGATTGCAAAATTCTACTGCTGATTTGTTAGCAACATCTGCTTCCAGATTGGTGCCATCAAATAATAAATGCTCAATTGAATTGATCTTCAGGCCTTCCGTTCCCGATAACATCACAAACTTCAGAGTCTTCGATGATGATGAGCAAATTATTAGTTTCCTAACAAACGAAGATAGCTTTCAAGGAGCTGCAATAGATGAGGAAGAACACGATGCTGATTTGATGAAGAAAGATGACGAGAAAGGAAATTTCATGCCAAAGGGGGTAATGTCCCTCGAAACGCTTTTCGATCTTCAAAATAAGTTCAAAAGACCAGCTAATACCAAAACTAACAGCTCATCAATGCAACATGAGTTGGTTAATTTGGGTACCGAGGCAGAACCAAAATTTGTCAACCTTGGCAAATGTTGTTCACCAGGAGAAAGAGATAGGTTCATTAAATTGTTTAAACAGTACAAGGATGTTTTTGCATGGACCTATGAAGATCTGAAAACATATGATGTCCGCATCATTCAGCATGTTATACCAATGAAAGCGGGTGTCAAGCCATTTCAGCAGTAGTTGAGAAGGATGCATCCTACTCTAGAACCGCTAATCCAAAAGGAATTAAAGAAGCTCCTGGACGCTAAGATAATCTTCAAAGTCTGGCATTCTGAATGGGTTGCAAACTTGGTTCCCGTAAGAAAGAAGTCAGGAGAGATAAGGCTATGTGTAGATTTCAGAAATTTAAACAAAGCTTCGGATAAAGAGAACTACCCCGTACCTTCAATGGAGCAAATCCTACAAATGGTGTCTGGATCTGAAATGTTTTCTCTCCTCGATGGTTTCTCTGGCTATAATCAAGTGTTAGTAGCCGAAGAAGATCGTCTCAAGACTACTTTTAGGACTAAGTGGGGAACTTTCGCCTACAGAAGAATGCCATTTGGTCTGATAAATGCAGGAGCTACATTCCAAAGGGCGATGGATATTGCCTTCCGAGGATTGGGTGGGCAATGTGTTGTTGTTTACTTAGATGATGTGACAGTCTTTTCGAAGAAAAGGGAAGATCATGTTGTTCATCTAAGGCATATCTTTGATCGTTGCCGGAAGTATGGTATTTCCTTGAATCCCAAGAAGAGCGTGTTTGCTGTGCCCGAAGGTAAGCTCTTGGGTCATATCATCTCCAAAGGGGGAGTGTCAATCGACCAAGAAAGAGTCCAAGCTATTAATAAGATTCCAATGCCTCACAAAAAAAAATCTATGCAATCTTTTATGGGCACCATAAATTTTGTCCGCAGATTTGTTCCGGATTTTGCACAAATTGTTAAGCCATTACAGCAGATGGTTAAACAAAGCATACAATTCAAGTGGACAGATTTGGAGAAGGACGCATTTAGAGATATCAAGGCAGCTGTAGCTAAAGCTCCTTCCTTAAGAAGTCCAGATTTTGATAAAGATTTCATCTTGTATACCTTCGCTTCGGATGACTCTCTCACAGCTGTACTCACGCAAAAGGTGGAGTTGGGGGATGAATACCCAATTTCGTTTATGAGAACTGGTCTGCAAGGGGATGAGCTGAATTACCCCGTAGTTGACAAACATGCGTATGCAGTCTTCAAAGCTGTGAAGCAGTTTAGGCCATACATTCTGAAGAACAGAACTAAAGTCATAGTTCCCCATCCAGCTGTTAGATCCCTTTTCGTTCAAAAGGAATTGGGAGAGAATAGAGGGAACTGGGTCACAGCTCTGCAGGAGTATGATTTGGAATTTAAACCGGCTACAATCATCAAAGGGCAAGTCCTGTGCAAATTAATTGCGGGAAACTCAACTGATGAAGAACATCATTGGAAGAATGAAGCTGAGCTCAATTCGGTTGAAGTATGACATCTCTTCACAACTCCCCAGTCATGGTATAGGGATCTGGTGCACTATTTACAGCAGGGATATCTACCCGAGCACTGGAACTCTAAACAAAGAAGGGCACTCCGTTTGAAATCCGCACCCTATCAAATCATTGATGGGATTCTTTTCAGGAAGAATTATGATGGGGTTCTCCTCAGATGTTTGGAAATGGAAGATGCAAACAGAGTTGTCAAAGAATTGCATGATGGCCCCGCAGGTGGACATTATTCAGGTGAGACAACAACACACAAGATACTAAGAGCTGGGTATTACTGGCCCACTCTGTTTCGAGATGCCCACACATACGCACGGATTTGCGATGTATGTCAAAGAAGTGCCAGGAAGTTACCTAAGGCAGCAGGACCGTTGCAGCTGGTCATCATCTCTGAGCCTTTTGAGCAATGGGGCATAGATGTTATCGGAGAAATAAATCCAAATTCTTCATTGCAACATCGATACATCCTGACGGCTACCGACTACTTCACTAGGTGGACGGAGGCCATCCCGTTGCCCAAGATCAATGAAGACGCAGTCATCAACTTCTTGAAAGAGAACATCATAACCAGGTTTGGGGTTCCAATTTCCCTTGTTTTTGATAATGCTACTTATTTTTCATCTTGCAAGATAAATGAATTTGTTTATGAATGGGGAATTAAGTTGCATTATTCAGCCAATTACTACCCTCAGGGAAACGGATTAGCTGAATCCTCAAACAAGAATCTGATTCGAATTCTTAAGAAAACTGTGATAGAAAACCATAGAAGTTGGCATGTGGCTCTCCCAAACGCCTTATGGGCCGATAGGGTAACCCCGAAAAACGCTTTAGGTGTCTCCCCTTTTACTCTTGTCTATGGCAAGGAAGCCATTCTTCCCCCAAACATCTTACTACCATCCTTGCAATTGTCCCAAGCCTCTCGGGGTTCTGGTAGCCAAGCCTTACAATCCAGGATCAACACCCTGCTTCAACTGGAAGAAGCCCGACACAAAGCTAAAGATCGATTCCATCAACACTAGGACATAGTTAAGAGATGGTTCAATAAGAGGAAATCCGGTAAGAGAGATTTTGAAGTTGGGGATTTAGTCCTGAAATGGGACCATAATCATGAAGGAAAAGGAATGCATACGAAATTTCAACATCTATGGGTAGGCCCGTACCAAATTTCTGCAAAATTAGGCCCATCCACTTATAAATTGACAAATCTCGAGGGAGAAGAAGTAGCCCTTCCTCTCAATGGCCTCACTCTGAAACAATACTTCGCATAGTCTCCTCGAGACTTCCTGTACATAAATAAAGTTTTCTTTTTGCTTTAGCCTTTAGTTGCTTTATTTTTTCGGCCATGTTGTTTCTCTCTTTGTTATTTGAACTTTTACAACAAGTTTTGTTTTCTGAATGCCCTTTTGGTTGAGATTCCCATTGAAGATAACTCTCTCAAAGAAAACTTGCGACCCATGAGTCTGGAACTCTGCTCAAGTAAATCCGGTCTGTTGTGCTCTCGCTGAAATGTTCAGAAGGGAGGAAGCCTACCCTGCTAGTCACACTAATCCTGTTTAATAGCAGAGACCTATGACCATATTCACTACTATCGTTGGGCTCCACCCACTCTCACACTTTAAAGGCATCTCAATAAGGTTACCAAAGTTGGACCCATGGAAAGTGGCACCTCTCGAGGACATAGGGTATTGAAATGACTCCATGCTGCAGATTTAACAGCCAAAATGGCCTACATTCAAGAGCCTGTTTTCCAGAGATTCTTGCCTCAATTAAAGCATGGCTGAGACAAAAGCGAAAGACATGTAAAATCAAGAAGGCTGTCCAAAAGGCCCAGCTCAAAATGGGATCCTCTCCGTCCGTGAAGTTTGATAAAATCAATAAAATCTCTAACTCACACAAAAGGACCCTATGGATTGAGGAGCCTAAATCAAAGATCATGTCCAAAAGAAAATATCTCTGGAAGGCTCAAACAGCTAAGCTGTCCAAAGTACAAACATCCAAAAGGATGCAAGCAGCATGGGAATGAGGAACAAGAGCAATAATGTCCTCGACCAAGTGTTGTAGATCCTGTGGAGTCCGGCAGCAGTGACCATCTGACAGATGCCCCTCCTAAAATGAATCTCATATATTGGCCCTTTGAGAGTGGTGAAGATGTCTCGGTCAAAGCTCCCCTCTCCCCAATGGCTAGAAGTTAAAGTGCCTCCTTCCCCTCACATGACTTTAAAGTGCTCAGCCGAGTAGTGCAGCCAAGATGGATGTTTTTGATGAGGTTTCAGACCATGAGGAGGAATTTTTCAGAGATCTGTGTTCGCCAGCGACTCGCCATTGTTGTTGCAGCAACAATCCCCCCAAAATTTTGCACATATGGGGCCCCTCCTTTATTTTTTATTTTTTTTTAGAAAGGCTGCCTTAAACGTTTTTTTTTCCAGCTTTTATCTTTGCTTTTAAGCAGAGAGTCTCGCCATGAGAAACTCTAAGGCCGCCAGAAGATTTTGACTCTCAAATAGAAGATCTTTCAATGAAGTTTTTTCTCGAAGTCACGGAGCAATTTGCTAAACCCCCGTAGTGGCGGAAGCCTCTCGCTTAAACGCCCGCAAAAGAACTTAGAAAACTCTCGTCGAATAAACCACGGAAGCTCTCGGGCTATCCTTCCGAAATGGAGGAGGCCAATCTCATAAACCGCCCGTCTAAGCCTTCCGAAGTAAAACTTGGAAACTTTTCAATTTTTGTTTCTGCGGAACAATTCAAGTTTTCCTCCCGAAACGATTCTGCTTCCGAAACGGCGGAGCAATTCAAGCTTTTTCCCGTAACTGCGGAAGCCACTCGCATAAGCTTCTCAAAGGAAGACTTAGAAAATTTTTGTTGGAAGAAAGCGGGAGCACTTGGGCAATCCTTCCGAAATGGCGGAGTGCCTCGCTCAAACTTTCAGCAACCGCGGAAGCTTTCAAAGCTTTGCCCGAAACGGCGGGAGCTGTGGTCAAATCCTCTCGAAAAGAACTTGAAACATTCTCCCAAAAGGTTGCGGAACAATTTAAGGGAATCGCCCGAAACCTGCGGAGATCACTCGCGTGAGCTTCCCGAAACCGCGGAGGAATTCACGAATTCTTTCCAAAGCTATGAGGAGACTTAGCAATTTTCTTTGGAAAGTTGCGGGAGCCGTTGGATAATTCTTTCCGGAACGGCGGAGCCATTCATCGAAACTTTCCGCAGTCGCGGAGGCATTCATTCTTTCCGTTCGAAAAGGTGAGCGCCTTCCGTCAAATCTCCAGAAACTTTGGCAAAAGACTTAGGTTTTTTCTTTGAAGTTGCGGAATCCTTAGAGCTTCTCCACCCGAAAATTGCGGAAACCTTTCGGTTTTCTTCCCGAAACAGCGGGAGAACTTGGGAAAGACGCCCGAAAAGAGTTGGAATAGTTTGTTAAAATCACGGAAGCTTCTGATGAAATCCTTCCGAAACGGCGGAAGAATTCAGCGAAGTTGTTCGAAGCGACGGAAGTCGTTCACATAAGCTTTCCGAAAAGAGACTTAGAAAACTTTGAAAACCTGCGGAAGCCTTCGGATTTTCCTTCCGAAACGGCGGAAGCCATCCACAAAAGCTTTCCGAAATACCACGGAGAAATTCACGAACTTCTTCCGAAACTGTGAAAAGAACTTAGATTTTTTTTAAGGAACTTTGCAAAATGAACCAAGGAAGCTTCGCGGAAGCTTTCAGCCTTTGTGCCCGAAACCGCGAAAAGTTCGCCCTGACTTGCCGAAACATCGAAAGGATGAGGCCCTTCCGGAACAATTCCAAGAAGCCGCCCGCAACCGCGGAAACTTTCAAGTTTCCCTTCCGAAACTACCGGGAGCATTCGACATATCGTCCCGAAACCCCGCGAGACTTAGAAACTTTTGGAATTGCGGAAGCCCTTCGCAAATAGCTCCCGAAACGGCGGAAGCCTTGGAGTTATCCATCCGCAACGCGGGGTTCTTTTGCGGAAGGTTTCGAGTTTCCCTTCCACGATGCGCCCCGAAACGGCGGAAACTTTCCCTGAACCCTTCCGCAACGGCGGGTATGATTCGCAAGGTGGTCCCGCGAATGGCGGTCGCACGGAAATCAAAACATTTTGACGTGACCGCAACGGGCGGCGTATTTAAGCCGCATTTTAATTGCGCCAACTACCAATCTAAATGCTCGCACGTGCCTGTCTTTTATAAATATACGGTGGGGGGCTCGAGCCAATACACCATTGTTTTCGATTGGCAAACGACGTGCAAATCGCTCCAGCTCACCTCGCTCATCCGCGTTCGCGGCCACCTCGTTCAAGCGATCCCCACGGTGCCAGTTAGGATTTTAACCTTGAAATTTGCCCCTTTTTACGGTTTCCAGTTGCTTTTGGGTTGTCTTTTGTTTGAAAACGATGGGTTTTGGTGGGATTTTGACGGGCAAAACACCCGTCAAGGGCTATGTTTTTCCCGTCAAATGCAGTTGAATGGAGTTCTCATCATATAAAACAGACATTGGTTAAAACATTTTTTTGAGTAGAGACGGTTGGTGCGGGTGGTTAAACTTGTTCCATTTTAATCCTCGGGCCGCGTGCCTCGTTGTGTGAAAAAACTGTCGAAGCCCCATAGGCTTTTCATGTCCCCGGCCGAAAGCTCAGGACGTAAAACCCCGGGCCTTTCCGTAAACCTCAGTCCCAACATGCCCTCTACCCAAGTCAAAACCTAGGAACCGACGCCATTACCCCTGTTCAAATCCCGTGAGCGTTCAAGTTACGTGAGCCGAAACCCGAAACCATGGCCACCCAAGCCTTTCCCGTCAGTATGTCTCCGGCGCCATCACCCTCGCTCGAACTAGAGCTTCCCATAGAGCACCTCGGCGAGTGCCGTAAGTGACAATAGCATTCGAAGCCCTCACCGAGTCGAAAGTGCGAAAGGGGCTCCCTTGTTGTCACAGAGTCCTTCCAACCCGAGCTTCCCCACCATTAGCCTTTCAAACCGTAGCAGTGACAAAAATCACCCTCTTCCCCAGAGCCAAACCGAAAGCAGGTTGCTTCCGCAGCGCGCTTATCCTCACAGGAGCATACTGAGCCTGCCCCTTTAAAAGAATTAAGATGGCTGAGATTTATAATGGTGTTCCTGTTAAAACGAATATCACCCTTTCTCCTAGGGCTGGGCTGAGAGCAGACTGTTGCCGCGACACACCTATCCTCTCAGGAACACCCCAAAGCTTTCCCCTTTAAAAGATTCAAATGTTTAAATTTGTATTTCATATTGAAATGATGTATTGTGCCTCCTAAGTACACAGCTTCACATTGCTCTTTATCTCATTCATGTATCAAAACAATGATGCTCTCTGTTAAAATCTCACAGTATGTTGCTCAATATCATGATGACTTGTATATGGGTGCTATCAGGGGTAAGTCAAGATGCTGAAAACCGGTAAGAAGAAGGCTAAGATGACAGAAAAGAAGCCTGCGCCACTCAAAACTGAAACTTCACTCTAGGACACTAGGTGCACCACTGGTGTCCCTCCTGAAATCAGATGGTGTGACATCTACAGAATGATCCGGGACCAAGAAATCCAAGATATGTTGTTAGAGGAAGCACCGATTTATCTTAATATCAGAGCCTCAGGCATAACTAGAGCCTCTACCTGCCCTGAGTTGTTCCCCTGTGCTGAAGTGATCGGATGGATACTCCAACATGACGATGCTGAAGGGAGAGTGATAAATGATAGCGGGAAAGTGGCTATTAGACCAGCCAGCAAAAGGAGAAAGAAGTTGAGGATGCCCGAGCTCAGGAAGAGCTCAGATTAAGAGAAGAAGCGAGGTTACAGCGGGAAGCTGAGGAAGCAAGAAAGCAGCAAGAAGCTGAAAATGAAAGACGGCGGAAAGAGGCTGAGGAAGCCCAAAAGCAGAAAGAGGCTGAGGAAGCCCAAAAGCAGAAAGAGGCTGAAGCTGAGCAGGCGGAGGCAGAAAAGAGGGCGGAAGAAGAATTGAAGACAAGGGAAGATGCCAAGGCAGGTGGATCCGGTATACAGGACATGGAAATAGACACCTCTCAAGGAGGTGGCTCTGGTGCCCAAAATAAAGGAGGAGACCCTGCTCAGGAAGTCCGGACCCCACCGGCAGAAGAAGACATAGAAATCATAAACCGACCAATTGTCCCGTACACTCCATCAAGAAAGCGTACGGTGTCCAAGTGGAATGAGTTTGTCTATGACAAGAAAAGAAAAGCAATGGTCCTCAAATCAGAAGAGAGGATCAAAAGTCCCTTCCATGAAGACATCGTTACCCACTGAGAGGTCACTATAATGCAGAATACGGATCAAGATCCCTTTGCTATGGCGACCGCAGCTGTAGCAACGGAAAAAGCATCCCTGGCCAATGTAGGCGTGATGGTAAGAGATAATGAATTGACAAGGAAGAAAGCTCGTACGGTACAACAAACTGTGGCTAATGAGCAAGCCCAAAGAGATCTGGTAGTGAACAAGTATAATTGCTTGTACGCTGAACATAAGGAGCTGTCAAACAAGTACAGCCAGCTGGAGGAGGAAAAGGACCAGCTAACACTCCAAATAATGATTGTAGAAGTGGAGAATAATGGAGCGGAAGAAAAGGCTTCTCAGCTAGAAGCAGACAAGCAGACATTAGCTGAGCGGGTAGAGCAGGCTGAGAGAAAAACGATGGACATGTCTCCCTTCCATGAGCTGTCCTGCAACATCCTGAGGCAAATAAATGACACGCAGGAGCTAATCACTGATGAGGTTTGCAAGCTCAAGGTCATGATAGTCAGATTAAAAGAAATTAATCGGAGGCCCACAGGCTCAAAGCTAAGAATACCCGTGTCAAGGAAAATATCATAAGTCAGATGGCATGGAGAGAAGGGAAAGGGGGTTTCCCCCCGTATCTTCCATTTAAAGCTGTGGACGATTTTAATGAAGACATAGCCTTGCTGGAGTTTGGCAGGAACTGTGCCAATAAGCTGATAACTAGTGTGCAGAGAACAACAGATAAAATTAACATTCTATACCAAAAGCTCAAAGGAGTCCATGACAAATGCACATTGAGTTTCCCTCAGACCCTAGAGGACTTTCCGGAAAAGGAGCAGCGGTTGTCTCAGCTAAAGGAAGAGCTAGGCGTTCAAATGGAGTATGTGAAAAGGATTGATGTCCTGGCTATTGATGACCTCCAGCATTATATTGGTTCATCATCACTCCACAACCATCTGTTGAAGGAAGTGCATCAAGCCGCAGTAGCAGAAGTTCAAAGCATTAAAGCAGAGCTCGGGAAGAATGTGACTTCTCAGAAAATCTTGTTCCCTGCTGCAGCAAACATAGTCATAAGGGACACAGGTGTGTGATACAGCTACATAGCAGAGGAGGACAGGAAAGCTGCAGCAGCAATAGGAGCATCAATAGATCCAGGATCTTCTCTCCCAGCAGCCTCTTCCCCAGCAATGGCAGAAAGTCTGTCCAGTTCAATCCCCCCTTCCCAATTAGAAGCAGCATCAACAGGGGATTCGAGGGTCTCTTCCCAGGCAGCATCAGCAACAATTAACTTGGCCGACCCTTTGCCAGCAGAAGCTCATGCACAGGAATGAAATAAATTGAAATCAATTGAGCAACCCTCTTCAGCCAAGCACGTGTCTAGCAGGGAAAGCGTGGGTGTTAGAATTATTTCTGCTATGTATATTCTGTTAAACTTTCAAACATGTAAGGCGTAAGCCATGGGACAGCTGTCCCTATTTTTTGTCAAAACAATTTTGTAAAAGAAGTGGTCTTTTTTTGGTGGTCGGTTATAGAAGAAACTCCTGCAATTGACAGGTGGAAGGTGCTAGGTGGCAACCCAAATGGCAGAATTGTAATTATAAATAGTATCTAGGAAGAATAGATAAATACTTTTGGCAGGGAATGAAATTTTGAAACCCATACGAGCTATCTTGTATCGGGCCTGTAAAATTGAATTTTCTAATAGAAGCCACGGGAGATGGATGTTTTGCATGGGATGTTGAACGGCTGTATGTTGGACTATTCTAATGATTGTTGTTCTGTAATGTGAGATCATTCTTACCATCTGAACTATTTCTTTGTATTAATGATTTTGCTCCTCCCCGTGCATACGATTTTCTCTATTTTGTGAACAATGAATGCGTTTCACATTAAATCAGGAGCTACCTGCTGATGTCTTTATCATTGCTGTAGATTTCTCTTCTAGATCGAATGGCTAACTGTTCTTTCTTCAGGATAACTCATGTGGCTCATTGTTCATGCCTTTAAATTGCTCCTTGCAGGGATCTTTAAGTTTAATTTCAGTTTGTTACATTTAGATCTGTTTCTTTATTCTTGCTACTTAGATTAAATAAATTTTTTGCTTTTTTCTATTTTATGAGCAATAGATGCGTTCCATGTTGAATTAGAAGCTATCTTCTAAAGATCTTTATCTTGCTGTAGCTTTACTTGTGAGAATTAACAGCTATTTGTTCTTTCCTTACGTTATTTGTTACAGCTGATTGCTCATCCCTTAAGCGTGTTCCCTGCAGGGATAGGTAGATTTACTCCGATTCCTAGAATTAGACTTGTTTTAATTGCATCTAGATCGAATGTAATTTAGGCACTTGCATCTCATTTAAAAGACATAAAACCCAAAAGAAAGGTGGATCGGGCCATAACCGGTAGAATTGGATTTAAACTCCAAACCCACGGTTGCCAGAACCGCTAACCGGACGGATTCCCTACACCAAACGGGAGATAGTCTATTTGGGACCATCTCTCGAGGAGAATCCCTTTCTGATTGATGCTACGATATCCGAGGCATTAACAGGTCTTTGACCCCAAGTGATATTCTAGGGGCAATTAGGTGGTTTTGCACTGAGAGGATGCTCCTAATAAGACTATGCCTAAAAATGGAAAATAGGTTTTAGTGTTAAATTTTTCCTTTTGAAACTTAGCTCCTAATACTAAAGACAAAATAAGATTTGAAAATGTATGAACATGTGCAATAAGAATTCCTTCATATTCCTATAAACAATATGCTAGAATCCCCTATGATGGAAACCACATCTTCAAAAATTATACAAATTTTAAAAAAATGATGGAAAAAATATCCTTCCAACTTTTAATTTTGTACTCCATACATAGTTTTAAAAACCAGAGTCTTGTAGAACATATGCAAGGAAATTTTGACTTTTTTTCCCTCACATTACAAAGTGTCTTACACACTCCTTTTGTATTTAGTGGTACTTCTAAAAGAGATTCTACATTCACATTCCATTCCTTTGGTCTTTCATCGTAGATTCACATTCCATTCCTGGCGCTCAATTTGTTGGATGTTACGTTGCAAATGGGCCATGATCCTAACACAATCATATTTAGTACACTCACGAATGGAATATGCAAATAAGGTAAGCTCCAAGAGGCCAATGAACTACTGTATAAAATGTTAACATATGAGTATAACACTGATGTCTTTACATACACTGCTCTGATTGATCACCTTTGCAAGGAAGGAAATTTGGATGACGCTAGGAAGTTCTTCAATGAAATGCTCGTATGTCCCAATGTTGTTACATACAGTACAGTTATTGATGGTCTATATAAAGAAGGAAAGATGTATGAGGTTGCAAAGCTCTTCAATGAAATGCCGAATCAAAAAATATTGCTGAGAAATCGAAAAAATCATGAAAATTTTGATTCCAAACCCTGAATGAAAAATTGCGATTTTTGGGAAAAAAATGTTACCATTGATGGTCTCTCCAAAAGGCTTGTGGTTTCTCTAGGAGACTTAATGAAGACATTTTCCCCCTTTTTTTGTCTCTATCAGTCTCCTTTGTTCCTCACAATCTTCTCTTGAAATCTGTTAGGGTCTTTGCTCCTCACATTGTGCTCTTCACAACCAACTCTACTCCTCATGGCATCGGTTTTAACTACTCCTCGCGGCATCTACTCCTCATAGCCCCGTGATCATCTACTTCTCGCAGCGTCTACTCCTCACAACATTGTTCTCATCTACTACTCGCAGCATCTACATCATTGTGCTCATCTACTGCTTGCTGCGTCTACTTCATGAATGACATCGAATACCTCCACATTTTCATATTGGAAACAAAGTTTGGTTTTACCTAGATAAATAGAGATTGAAATCTAAGAAACATCATAAGCTCAAACCTATTTAGCATGGGTGTTATACCATTTTGCAACATATTAGTGAAAATGGTTTCAACTTGGATCATAGACTTCTGATCTCGGTATATTTGTTTTGAATGTGAGCCAAATTAAGCATGATGAACCACCATATTATAAGGGTGAATCTTCTATCTATAATCCTTAGGACATTGTTCCACCTTTTCTACCTCCTTGGATGAATATAGTCTTCTTGATGTCTACACATACACAACTAGGCATAAATCCTCTACCACTTATATACTTGGGAGAAAATTGTGTTTCTAGCTCAAGCTAAGTGGATGTCCTAGACATCATTTAAGAAATAATTTTCACATAGAAAAGATAATTAGGGATAGTTTCCTCTAAGCGGGGAGGATTGATGGGACTTAGTCCATGTAATTAAAATAATTGTTGTATTTTATTATATAGTTTTATGTATTTCACATATTCTTTAGCATGTACAAATTTAACAATATCTTCTCTAACACTTGCATAATTGCACTCTTATGTTCTCTAGTGTGTTAATATCCATATTAGTACTATGTCCATAGTAAACACCTAGTAGTTAGTATCAATCCAATATTTTGAACTGTATACCTCTTCACTAAAGATGTTTAAGAAACATAATAATAGGAAGTTAAATATGTATATGTAGATAAAGAATCCTTTGATCACATTTATTAGAGTTTTGATATAGTTGACATATGTAAGGTGAATAATTTGGTATTCATTGAACATAAGGTGTAGGATGTGATTCATACGAGTCAAAATCATATTCAATTTCTAACATAGATAAATCATCCTATTATGAAATATAGGGTGTAAAATTTACAAAATAGCAGTGAAGGATCAAGATGACTTTAAATTAGTAATGAAATCTCAAAACATACAAGGCCTTCTATCACTATTCTTATCTCTAGGTCAAACAAATTGATGATCCCTTTTCCACACTTACCATGACCCTCACAATCATAGCCCATATAGTGAAATAATTCGGGGCTAGACCCTTTAGTATGCTTCTTAAAATCAATAAATTCACATAAGAAATGCCAAAAAACATAACTTAAATATGTTGTAGAAAAGGTGTCGAAGGAACCAAAATATTTCCCAAATTTCAATTAAAATTGTTGAAATAGTGGGGATCAACCCTATATATATGTTAATAGAAATAGTCTTAGAGATCCCATGAAAATGGATGCATTTCTTGAACAATATGTTAGTTGAAAAACATACAATATTTGTCGCCGATTCACCATCCAGTAGAACAAATGGATATTGCTAGAAACATATGTGATTGAAGTAATCTTGATAGCTTCTATATAGGATGCACACTTCATATGGTAGGTGTTATTAACATAAATATTTAATTCTTGGCCACGGGCTTCACCAAACCCCAACCCAATTAGAAATAATGGGTTGGTGGCCATACATGGTGATCCTATTTGGAATTTTGATTTCATGTTGAAAGAGAAGGAAAATTTTCATAGATAACATGTCCATGTCTAGTCTTTTTACATAGATAACATTTCTAGGTGGGAGAGAGGGGAAGTCAAATTCTATATTTAACTCATAGGAATATTTATCCCTAGATACCATACCTTTAAAACTTAATCTATCCCTCAAAACCATATTTAGAAACCTAATATAGCCCTGGAAACTTAGTTTATCCCTAGAAACACTATTACAACCCTAGAAAACTAATCTATCCCTAGAAACCCTAGAAACCTAAACTAGCCCTAGAAACACTAATTTAACACTAGAAAAATAAGGCTTATCCTTAACACTAATTTAACACTAGAAAACTATATCTCATCCTTAGGGCATTGTTCCACATTTTCAGCCTCCTACAGCCAAGGTTCATCAGTTATTCAAAATGAAATTGTCGCAACCTCTATAAATGGGAGTGTAGCTTTGTTCCTTCATGCAATTCTATTGAGGGATTTCTCTCAAAGATGGTCAATGTTTCCACTTGAGAATATGTCTAAATAGGGAATGCAAAGCATTGGTGGGTCAAAACAAGATGGAAAGGTACACTTTCATCACTTTCATGCATTTATTCTATAATTTTGTCATTTCATTGTCTTTTATTTGTTTGTGTGAGTCATGTTTGAGTCTCAAACCCCTCCCATACCATGAACACATGTGTCTACTCTAACCATGTCAAATTTCAATCCATACAAGTGCAAATTGAAAAAATCTCAATGTTGGCCCCATTCGCATGTCATCAATGATATATAGTACTATTGGATGGGTGAGTCAACCTTGAGTCCAGAACGCCTCCCATATCGTGAAGGGATGCGAACAGTCGTCCCAGGTTAAATTTCAGTGCATACTAAAACAATTTGTGGATATTTCAACGTTGGCCCTGTTCAAAGGTCAATGATGTTGGCCACATCTACTAACAGTACAATGTCTTTTAGATGTTCCTTTTAAATTTGGTTTGAGACACACATTCCCGCATCTAATGCAAGGGAAATAATGTCGATAAACAATTACTTCATGATAAATTTTCCAAGCTTCATTAGCTATTTAAAAATGAAATGCCGTCTACAACCAAGGTTTAATGGTATAAAGATGAATGAGATTATCTTGGTTTCGAGAATAATTTATTCTCTACTAAACAAGGCCAACCATGTGAAGGTGGAAGCTCATATGCCCTCTCCTTTCCCTGTCACATCGCCCTCAATTCCCCAATACCCTATCTACAAAATATAAAATAATCGAAAGCAACATACTAATTAGATTCAGGCATAGAAACTACAAAAAAAACAGATAACATTTGATATAAAAAAAATTGCATAAAACTTATAAAAATGTAATAAACCCACATATGTAAATTATTTTAAGAGAATAATTCATAAAAATTAACAATATATATAGCTACGTACCTTGTCCAAATCAATATATGTATCATTATTATTCTATATCCTCTTCTTCATCCAACTCAACATCTGTATCTACAACATCCAATTCATAAACAATGTTCAAAGTATTGTTGATATCATCATGATATACATCAAAGTCAGTTTCGAGCATATATTGATCGATATCATCATCAAGATATGGTACTACATTGTCTCCTACACCTAGCTAATCTTCTCCATCTTCTTCGTCTTTCGACACATCATCCTGCTTTGGTTGATTTGCATCATCTTGATATTCTTCAATATCATATTCTTCCTATACAGTGTACTTTATTTCCCTTCCTCTTGGATCATATCTAACAACAAAAGAACAATACCTCTTACTTGGAACCTTTGATTAAAAGACTTGTTGACAATGGCTTGGAAAAATGTAGCGATCATTTTTATTTTCAAACATTGTTGTTTTAATCATCAAAAATCCATTCGCATGCTGAATAACAGTTCTCTCCTCATCACCTCCATGTAGTAGTAATCTATACCCTTTGACATCGAACATAGCTAATTTGAAGTTATTAAAGTCATTCAATTATATCATCCAAATACCCATAGTATTGTTTTTTAGTTTCTCGGGGATGTCTGTCTCTACTAGAGGAAACATTTGTGACCTGAAATATTGCAGTTATCCCACTATCACAATTTTTCCCGATGTCATCCAACCTTTGGATACAAAATTTATGGCCATTGCACCACATAGCCTTGTGGTGTTTCAACTGCAATATGCGAGACATGTAAAACATGGATTGACAATTAATAAAAACATTTATATAACTTGGAAAGTATATGAAAAAACACACCTACAAACACATTAATATAATATAAAATAACTGTATAAAATGGGTGATTTTGCTTGCCTTTACATCTTTCAGACCATATGCTAAATCTTTTTCCCTTTGTGTAACATCAACATCTCCATGATGACTAGCTTCTCTAACCAGTTCAGACAATTGTTTCCATGATAACCTACCACCATGATGTTCTTTACATCTGTCAATCCATACCTTCATCCAGTCAAAATGGTTTGCAATGTATAAATGTAGTGCTTCCCAATCTCGATGACCTGACTCAATAAAACATAAATCAACAATGTTAGAAATTACTTATAACCATGGTAAATATTAATAAATGATGAAAGAATACATATTAAATCAGTATGAACATATATTAAAAAACAAATAAGTTGTATGTATCATAAATCTACACAACTTGATGACCTCTCAGTCTCTTCATTCTTCCTTTCCCCAACAACTGCTCCCCTTCAAATTTTCTGATGGTCCTGGAGTCCACATCCCAAATACAATCCACTGAATGCATAGATTTCTCTACTAACTTAGGAAGATAGTGACTAATATACACCATGGATTGATATACCATATATCCCCTCATCATATAACCCTCAAGACGTGGTCTATGTCTAACTAAAGCCTTAATTATTTCAAGTGCCTCTCCACCATCCACATTGACCTTGTGTGTACAGGTACACATATTTCAATATCCTCAACTAGGTGTATGAGGTAGTGTTCTTCTACATTGAAAAATGTTGGATGTAGAAACTCTTTCATTTCACAAATTAGCCAAGGGATTTCTATCTTCCAATAGTTTATATCATCTTGATGGGTTTCTCTCAATCAAAACCATCTACAAATTATGACGCAAGAAAATAAGATGTTTCAACAAAACATAAACTATAAAACAAGTCATTAACTACAAGAAAAAAATGAAAAAAAAAATTTCATATATATTAGTCACCTCTATAACTTACCTCATGTATTTTCCAAGATCATATATAACTTGTTTGATGTTGTTGTCAAAGTCATCTGGGAGAGAGAGAGGTAGAACATACACTAACAATAAAAAAAACATTATTTGTTTCAAAATAGGCAAAAATAAAACAAAAATCGAAAAAGGTAAATATGCCAAATAAATAAATATGGATAAAAAATTATTACCTTAATGAATGTATGTCAGTCATGGGTTATAACCCCACCAAATTCACCTTTCTTGGTTAAGATATTATTTATGTTTGAAGAAAAACCTGTGGGAAATTTAATACTTTGAATTAATTCTTTTACATCATTGCTTTGTCGCGCTGTTAATAGCTATGGAAGGTTATTTCGGTCTCCATCGCTATTTGATCGAATCACACTTCACATTGCATGATTGGATTCCTCAATATTAGTACAATTTTTGACATTTATTTATTTATCCCTCCCATCTATGATTCTCCATAATGTTTCTGTCACATTCTTCCCAATATGAATTGTATCAAACAAATGAGCAATTTTTAGCTGCTCATAGTAGGGAAACCTCATGAATTGAGTGGGATAACATTTCATTTCTCGTGGAATCCCATTATTTCTACCTTCACGATGACGACATTAATGAAGCATAAAAAAAATGACAACAATAATTATCAAACATAATAAATACATTTAATACTTAAAATATAATTTCAAAATCAAAACAATATTACATATACAATACATAAACAAATTGCATACCTTGACGATTTATGTTATACTCCAACCTCCATAGATGAGGTGTCATTCTTCGTGGTTTTAATCCAGTCTCTTCTTTCCCATTGAAAATATGTTTTTCAGTAGTACAAAACCTATGGGACTTCAATAGGAAGTTCATATACTCAACAAATACCATCTTTCCTAAAGATTTTGGATAACGATACTTCATCTTAGGACCAAACATTGGACATGCAAATTTACCCTTTGTTTGAAGACCTACAACATATGGATTAATGTCAATTATACGACGGATTATTAAAAAACATGCATGATATCCTAAAAATAATTAAGAAGTAATAAAGTGAAAGGAAAGGTTAATACATACCACAAATATGTGTTAGTCTAGGGGCATCATGAATTGTCCATGGAATTGAAATCTATTTTTCCCAATCGGTTTACAGATGTCATACATAGTTATACCATTCAATAACTGTATTAGCTCATTGATAAGAGGCTCGATATATACATTCATATCTTTAACTTGGTACTTGCCTAATTGTTTGAAAGTACACATAATTATTGTGATATTTTAGGACTAGGATCACTCAGCAGTAGAAGACCTCACTAGAATTCACTCATGTAGTGCAGAAAGAAGAAGAAATGTCAAATCAATTAACACTCATTACACATAAAATGGAGAAAAATTGATGTACCACACATCAACTGTAAGCTGGAACTCTATAATGTGAATAATAAATTAATACAATCAATGAGATTTGAATGCCACTAAGGTCATTTGAATTATCCTCAGTGTGTAGGTTGGATAGCATTGGAGACATCATACAAACCAGTGGTAGTGGTCATAAAGGTCAACTAGTCAGTCAAATGAGTCTAACTGAGTGCATGGGAACTGATGTAGGGAAGGAGACTCCAATGTGGGCGCATGATGAGCTGTGAGTAGTCAGTAGAGCTCAAACTAGTCTCAGTAGGTGCCTATCTAAGTGCTTCAATCAGTTAATTGATCAATCATCCCATGAATCAAGAATTTGAGTCATCAACCAACTAAGTAACTAAAGTAACTCCTAAATAGGTGGAATAAGGTGCACATGTTCTCCAATGATGAAAACAAGGGTGCATCAATGGCTAGGAGGGATAAAACTAAGCAGAAACAGGCTCCCAGGGCTGCAAAATAAGGACTGGGTGTTGGGAGACTGCCATACTGATGACTGGATGCATGCAAATGTATGTAGGTGACTGGATGCATGCATAATTTAATGCAAGCATGAAAAATACAAAAATTACGGTAAGAATATTCCAACACCCCTCTGCAAGCTATACTGTGATGTAATAACTGAAAACTGAAAAGTAGGGCCCTGGTGACTGAGACCAAAGGTCACCCCGTACAACAATATAAATAAACAAAGTGAGGAAAGAGGGAAAACCCAGTGGGAATAAATCCCTCCCTCAAAATAGACTGAAGGATGCTAATGTAGCATATCATCACTCACCCCGGAAGGAGGTAAGTGTCCTTTTCAAAAGAAGGATCGATCGACCTGAAATGGATCAGTAATGTGAGAAGGATGAAACCTTCCATTCTGATAATCTGATCTAGTTCTCCATCGATTAGTTGGGTAACCAACAAGATCTACAACATATCTAAGAGTAGTGGCTTCCCATCTCAAAAGAGGAGGATCATCAGTTGAGAGATCATCAGGTTCTTGTGGAACTGGATCTCCCATTCGCTCATCTTCTAAATCAATTGCTACATCTTCAGGTTCTTGTGGATCTGGATCTAGCATTCGCTCTTCATCATCATCGCTCTCATACTATGAATCTAAACTGTCATGTGATGAAGATTCTCTCTCTTAGAGCTCATCAAGCAATGGAGGTGTAGTAGGAAAGCTCTCTTGCTCAACAGGATGAGCATCATGAAGAGGCCATTCCTCAAACTGTACACTCCTATCAAGGAATGTGGTCATAGTAGAAGGATCAATAAGTTTGTAGGTATTTTCATTGAATGCATAACCCACCATGATACACTCTCTGCTTTGTGGATCTAGGGATCTCCTTTTCTCATATGGAATCCTTTCCCATGATCTGGATCCAAATACTCTAAGATGAGACACATCAGGTTTGTATCCCATCCATGCTTCGAAAGGAGTCACGTCTTTGAGTCCTTTGTGAGGAACTTTATTATGAAGATAGGAGGCATAGTTAATGGCTTCTACCCAAATACTACGGTGCAACCCTTTCGACTTTAGCATGTAGTTGGCCATTTCTTTCAATGTTCTTCTCTTCCTTTCAGCAACACCATTCTGATGTGGTGTATAGGGAACAGTATGTTGCATCTCAATGCCTTATTCATCACAAAAGGTTTGAAAGTCACCCTTGATGTACTCACCTCCATTGTCAGTGCGAATGGCCTTGATCTTTCTATCTGAAAACTTTTATGCAGAAGACTTGAAAAAATTAAAGAATCCAAATACTTCTGACTTCAATCTATGAAAGTATACCCATGTAAATATGGAATAATCATCAATAAAAGTGAGTATATACTTTCTTTGTTCAAACATATATGTGGAAATGGCCCTAAAACATCACTATGAATCGGATCTAGAGGATGAGAGGCTCTCCTTTCCTTCCCCTTCTCAAATTTCTTCTCAAGATGCTTTCCAATCAAACAACCATGACACTTTCCATTAGCAAACTTGATCTTGGGCATCCCTTCAACCATCTCTTTAGTATGCATGTCTTGCGACAATCTACTCTCTTCATTGGCATGAGTGTGAAGAGAATATTGCTTGGAGAGAGGTAATAAGTGAGAGAAATCATACCGTTTTGACTTATGATTTGCAACACCTTTTGCAATGGTAGAACCCGATACCATGTCTTGGATTTCGGCCTCATTTGGAGAGAAGATCACCATCTTGGGCTCTCCAATATGGGTCATCTGATATACTAAAAGCAGATTAGCAGTGAGAGTGGGTACATAGGGTACATCCGAGAAGTATCCATGATCTAGTTTGATTCTTCCAATCCCCTCAGAGGAGACCTCAGAATCATTCCCCAACATAATGGATGGTCCAACAATAGCTTCAAATCTAGTGAAGAGATTCTTGGAGGAATACATATTCCTATATGATTTAGAATCTATGATGAAGGAGGATTGAGTTGATGCACCTTCCATGAGGTCATGGCATCTCTCTTTGTTCTCAGATCAAGATGGTTCACTCTCTTTCTTGCTAGCACATGCAAGTACTGGAAGATTTTTTTTTTCAAGAAGTGAAGCCATGAGATCTATGGTCTTCTTCATACATGAGATCTCAGGGTGATATCCTCAATTACAGTATGTGCACTTGGATTTTCACTTCTGAGTGTGCTTGTCCTTCTTAGGATTCGATACTCCATCTGACTGCATGGGAGCCTCCTTCTGCTTTGTATCATTCGAATTTCTATCATAATTTTTTTGTTTCCCTTTTCCATTCACTCTTCTCATCTCAATGGCCGCAAGAGATGAATCCATATGCATAGATGATCCAGAATCTATGATGAAGGAGGATTGAGTTGATGCACCTTCCATGAGGGCATGGCATCTCTCTTTGTTCTCAGATCCATATGGTTCACTCTCTTTCTTGCTAGCGAATGCAAGTACTGGAAGATTATTCTTTTCAAGAAGTGAAGCCATGAGATCTATGGTATTCTTCATACATGAGCTCTCAGGGTGATATCCTCGATTACAATATGTGCACTTGGATTTTCCCTTCTGAGTGTGCTTGTCCTTCTTAGGATTCGAGGCTCCATCTGATTGTATGGGAGCCTCCTTCTACCTTGTATCAATCGACTTTATATCAGAATTTTTTTGTTTCCCTTTTCCATTCTCTCTTCTCATCTTAGTGGCTACAAGAGCTGAATCCAACTTGGTTTTTATCACTCCCATGTGTACTAGCTTTGCCTCCTCAAGAATTAGAGATTAGATGAAGTCTTTAAGTGAAGGGAATTTCCATTTTGGAATGGACAATATTGTTGACTGGAAGGTCAAAACAAACACTGAATAATCAGGGCCTAGCTTCAACAGGATGGAAAGGATGAGTTGTTTTTCTTCCTTCTCAATCCCATACCTCTTCAACTGTGAAATCAAGTTCTTGAATTTGTTGAGAAACTCAGTGATAGTTTTGAAATTGCTTGGGCTCATGAAGATGATCTCATTTTCTAGTTTATGCCCCTTCAAATCATATTTCTGGCCAAGAAGGGATTCGAGCTTGTCCCAAACCGCCTTTGGAGTCTTCAAATCGATAACATGAAATTCCAAATCTTCAGAAATGCTAAGTAGAAAGAGTCCTACTGCTTCATCAAGCTTGTCTAAGTACTTGGATTTCTCTATTGCACTAGTGGGCTCAACTACAGAGCCATTAACCACTCTGGAAAGACTCTTCGACTTCAAGAAGATGTCCATTTTATCCTTCCATTCAAGGTATTTGAATGAATTCAACTTGAGATCCATAATGTTGTAGAATTTGAAGCTGAAAGAGGTAGATTCCTGCAAAACAAATGAGAATTATGAAAAGAACATATGTTGCAATTCGATTTGAACCCTTCCTTAGGACACTGAGTACATGTGACTAAGTCCTTCACACCTAGATAGACCTCACTAGATTGCTCCAGTGAATTCAATGTAATAGCACTAGGATTTGTTGTGGAAACTCAGAGGATTCTGGTGCTCAATGAAAGACAGATGCTCAAGGAATTGCTGCAATGACTGCAACTATTGTTGCTGCAATTCGAATAGCTGTTGTAGAATATGATACCATGTGATATTTTAGGATTAAGATCACTCACCAGTAGCAGACTTCACTAGAATTCACTCATGTAGTTCAGAAAGAAGAAGAAGAAGAAATGTTGAATCAATTAACACTCATTACACAAAAAATGGAGAAAAATTGTTGTATCATACATCAGCTATAAGTTGGTACTCTGTAATGTGAATAATAACTGAATACAATCAATGAGATTTTAATTCCACTAAGGTCATTCGAATTATCCTCAGTTTGTATCTTGGATAGCATTGGAGACATCATACAAACCAGTGGCAGTGGTAATAAAGGTGAACTAGTCAGTCAAATGAGTCTAACTGAGTGCATGGGCATTGATGTAGGGAAAGAGACTCCATTGTGAGCACATGAGGAGCTGTCAGTAGTCAGTAGAACTCAAACTAGTCTCACTTGGTGCCTATCTAACTGCTTCAGTGAGTTAACTGATCAATCATCCCCTAAATCAAGGAACTGAGTCATCAACCAACTAACTAACTGAAGTAACTCCTAAATAGGTGGAATAAGACACACATGTTCTCCAGTGATGAAAAAAAGGGCGCATCAGTGGCTAGGAGGGCTCAAACTGAGCAGAAACAGGCACCTGGGGGCTACAAAATAAGGACTAGGTGCTAAGAGATTTCCATATTGATGACCATATGCATGCAATTACATGAAAATGCATGCAGATGACTCGAGGCATGCAAAATTGCATGCAGACATGCAAAATACAAAAGTGATGGTGATAATATTCCAACAATTACTACCATGGTATGTATATATAAGTAAATAAATACATAAACAATAGTATGCAAAAAATAAGACAAATGAAAATGTCACATTCGAAAAATTAATAAAGACAAATACCTGGAACAATCATTGTCAACATTATGTGCTCCCTCTTTATTGACATTCAAGGAGGAATGTTATTGTTAATAACAAAAACAGGCCACACCGAGTAAATAGATCTAATCTCCTTGAATGGATTAACACCGTCGGCTTGTAATATTTTAGAGCTAGGATCACTCAGCAGTAGAAGACCTCACTAGAATTTACTCATGTAGCGCAGAAAGAAAAAGAAGAAAATGTTGAATCAATAATCACTCATTACACAAAAAATGGAGAAAAAATATTGTATCATACATCAGCTATAAGCTGACACTCTGTAAAATGAATAATAACTGAATACAATGAATGAGATTTGAATGCAACTAAGGTCATTCGAATTATCCTCTGTGTGCAGCTTGGATAGCATTGGAGACATCATCCAAACCAGTGGCAGTGGTCATAAAGTCAACTAGCCAGTCAAATGAGTCTAATTGAGTGCATGGGAACTGATGTAGGGAAGGAGACTCCAATGTGGGTGCATGAGGAGCTGTCAGTAGTCAGTAGAGCTGAACTAGTCTCAGTAGTTGCCTATCTAAGTGCTTCAGTCAGTTAACTAATCAATCATCCCCTGAATCAAGGAACCGAGTCATCAACCAACTAACTAACTGAAGTAACTTCTAAATAGGTGGAATAAGGCACACATGTTCTCCAGTGATGTAAAAAAGGGTGCATTAGTGGCTAGGATGGATCAAAATAAGCTGTAACAAGCTCTTGGGGGATTCAAAATAAGGACTAGGTGTTGGGAGACTACCATACCGATGACTAGATGCATGTAGGCGTGCAAATTACAAAATGATGGTGAGAATATTCCAACAACCCCCCGCAAGATATACTATGAGGAAGAACTGAAATGGTAGGGCCCTGGTAACTAAGACCAAAGGTCACCCCCTACAACAATCTAAATAAACAAAGTGAGGAAAGAGGGAAAAAACGGTGGGAAGAAATCCCCCCCTCAAGATAGACTGTGATAGGATGATCAATCATGTACATCACTCACCCCAAATGGTATGTGGAATTCTCCACTGAAGAAGGATCTTAGGCAGTAAATGGATCAGTAATGTGAGAAGGATGAAACCTTCCATTCTGAAAACCAGATCTAGTCCTCCTCAGATCAAGTGGATCTCCAACAAGATATCTGAAAGATCTGAGTATACTAGCTGCCCATCTAGGAAGAGGAGGATCATCAAGTGCAATATCATCAGGTTCTTGTGGATCTAGATCTTCCATTCACTCATCTTCACTGATAGGTGCTAGATCTTCAGCGTCTTTTGGATCTGGATCTAGCATTCACTCTTCATCATCTTCACTCTCATACTATGAATCTGAACTATCATTTGATGAAGATTCACTCTCTTTCTCATCATCACTTCCAAACCATGAATCTGAAGTCTCATGGGATGAATCTTTTCTCTCTTGCTCATCGTCACTTCCAAACTCTGAATCTGAAGGTGGATCATTTTCCAAGAACATGTGCTTGTCTTCTCCTTCAGTGAAAACAAGTGAATATGGAGACTTCCTGAACTTGCTCTTTTGACCAAACATGGTGGGAACAAATCCAAAAATGTGAATATGATTCTAAAACATGTGATCTGTACCAACTAAGGTAGGATTGTTAAATTTTGAGCATTAATTCACAATACTCTAGGATCTTCACTGAGAGAATAACATATACAGTATATCAATGCATGACAATCACAATAAGCATGACAAGCATCACAAGAATCAAAAGCATGAGAGACAAGAGACACAGAGTTTCCGTGGGGAAAACCGTAAGGTGAAAAACTCCACAACTTCCTCAAAGATAGAGAGAGCAATGGCTCAACCAAAGTACAACCAAAATACACTGAGATAGTCTACTAGTAGCAGATGATCCTCCTCCTCACTAGTCCGCCACTTTCTGAGTGAGAGAGATATGACTTTCTGAATGATCTAAATAGAGATCACCTGATCTCTATTTATACTAACCTATTTTCCCAGTGACCTTATGAGGCCGACTTGTCTAGCTAGGTACATCCACACTATAATATATGTATTTCAGGGATGACCCCACACATGGTGGTCTAATAACCCATCGGCAAGTACACACACTTGCGACACTTGTCAATCCACATGATGACACTTCTTTATAGAGGAATAACACATCTCTAATAAGGGTACAATAAATATATATGAAATGCATAGATGAAATACATTCTGAAGTTACATATACATCAACACTCCCTCTTAACTAGGAAGGTATTTCTTGACATAGATCTGCTAGACAAGTCTTCTTCTCGGGATCATCGTCATCAATGCATCGTCACTGCTGCTGCTATCTCAACCAATCTCTAACTCTACTCATCATAGGAAGTTCTACAGAGCCAGTCCTTTTTCATACTGGATGTAGGCCCACCACCTGTAGGTCTTCGTCATCACTGGCTATACTGTGGAATCCTCAGGACTTATTACGTATGTCACAAAACCTCGAAAGAGCATCCCAAGATGTTACGAGCACACGAATATACCTATAGGATATCCAAGGGCCATATTATATGTGACCTCACCACAAAACCTCGCAAGAGCATCCCAGGCTATTACGAGCACACAGCTCTACCTATAGGATCTCCCAGGGACAGATTATATGTGGTCACCACAAAATCTCGCAAGAGCATCCCAGGATGTTACGAGCACACAGCTCTACCTATAGGATCTCACAGGGACAGATTATATGTGGTCATGGCAAAACCTCGTAAGAGCATCCCAGGACTTATTATAGGAACACACCCCAACCTATCGGATCTCCTAGGGACATATTATATGCCATAGGACAAAACCTCGAAAGAGCATCTGCCAGATATCCCAGGGCCAGATTATATGCCATAGGCAAAACCTCGAAAGACTATCTGCAGATCTCCCAGGGCCAAATTATATGTCCTCCCAGAGCAAAACCTCGAAAGAGCATTTTCCAGATATCCCAGGGCCAAATTATATTCCATAGGAAAAACCTCGAAAGACTATCTACAAATCTCCCAGGGCCAAATTATATGCTCATCTGCACAACCTAATCCACGGCCATAGAGTATCAACCTGATACTCACCATACATCATCCCGATGTACACATGATCATCCTGATCATACAATGCCTCTACCTGATACATATCATCATACAGGATCCACCTGATCATACAGTGTATCCACCTGATACAAATACAAATACATGATCCACCTGATCATACAATGTATCCACCTGATACATATACAGATACATGGTTCAAGCATCCAACATGATGCATATACAAAAATACATACACATGATCCAACCGATCATATCCAGCATCCAACATGATGCATACATACATATAAATGATCCAACTGATCATATCCAGCATCCAACATGATGCGTACATACATATACATATAAATGATCCAACTGATCATATCCAGCATACATACATATACATATAAATGATCCAACTGATCATATCCAGTATCCAACATGATGCATACATACATATAAAAAATATCTAACTGATCATACAAAGCAGAAACCAGAACATCATCCTGATGCTCATCATCCAACGCTTACATCCACAGCCATGTGAAGGATCCTCCTTCCAACATGCTTGGAATGGCTTCAACAAATGTGTCCATCACTTCTTCCACGAAGTGTCATCAATCTGAAGAACACCAAGCCTCTCTCTGAAGTACTCGAACTTCACCCTGGCGAGTGGCTTCGTCAGCACATCTGCAATCTGCTCGTCCGTTGCAACATACAAGAGCTTCACAGCTCCTCTCTGCACCATATCCCTGATATAGTGATATTTGATCTCTATGTGTTTCGACCTGTCATGAAACACTGGGTTCTCAGACAGCTTCACACAACTCTGACTATCACAGAAGATACCAATAGCATCCAATGGGAGATCAAATAACTCAGACAGTAGCTACCGTAGCCATACTGCCTCACAACTAGATGAATAGGAAGCAACATACTCTGCCTCAGCTATACTCAGTGCTACGTAGGACTGCTTCCTGCTAAACCAATAGATCACACCTGATCCAATACTGAAGCAACACCCAAATGTGCTCTTCCTATTTGCAGCACTGCTAGCCCAATCTGAATCAACATAACCCTGCAGGTTAAACTTTTGATTTGCCTCATACTTGAGCCGATAATCCACTATACCCTTCAGGTACCTCAGAACATGCTTTACAACAACCAGATGAACACTCCTCGGATCTGTCAAGAACTGACTCAATGTGTTCACCACAAAGCAAATATATGGTCTCGTGTTCGTCAGGTACATCAAGCACCCAATCATCTGACGATACATAGAGACATCAACCGGCTCAGATGAAGCATCACATAGAAGCTTCAGATTCGATGCCATAGGTGTGGCCATGGCCTTGCAATCCATCATCCCGAATCTTTTCAAGATCTCTACTGTGTACTTCCCTTGACCAAGGAAGATCCCACCTGTATTCTTCCACACCTCCATACATAGGAAATAATGCATCATTCCCAAATATTTCATATCAAACTCAGCAGCAAGCTTCCTCTTCGTATCTGCAATCAATCTGTCATCTCCTGTTACAAATAAGTCATCCACATACATGAGTAGAATCACAGGATTACCTTCCTCAACCTTGTAGTAAAGGTTGGAATCCGCTTTACTCTTGGTAAAGCCCAAACTAAATAGGAAATTGTCCATCCTACCATACCAGGTTCTGGGAGCTTGTTTCAAGCCATACAAGGCTTTCTTCAATCTGCACACATATGACTCCCTGTCATGTATTTCAAAATCGAGTGGCTATTCCACATATACTTCCTCTTCAACTACACCATTCAAGAAAACAGTCTTGACATCCATCTGGTGTATTTTCCATTTCATTGCTGCAGCCAGGGAAAGTACTGTTCTGATGGAAGTATACCTGGCTACAGGTGCAAAAGTTTCTTCATAGTCTATTCCCTCTTTCTGAGAGAAGCCACGAGCTACGAATCTTGCCTTGTATTTCTCTACACTGCCATCTGCAGCATGCTTGATTTTGTAGATCCATTTGGAAGTCACAACAGACTTCTCTTTAGGTCTTGGGACAACATCCCAAACATCGCTCTTCATTATTGATTGGTATTCCTCAACCATGGCATCCTTCCATTCTTTCTTTTCCGCTGCTTCTTCATAACTGGAAGGCTCTTTGTTCATAATGTCACAGAGTAAAGCAACATAGCTAGTATGTGATCTGGTTCTCTTCTTTGCTTTGTGTTCTTCTTCTGGAATGCCAAATCTTTCTGCATCTTGAATGAGCTCTCTAGCCCATGCAGGTTTCCTCTTGTGAGAGTTATCCTCACGGGGCGGATCTACAGGTTCTTATGGATCTTCAAACTCACGAACAACTTCTGGAACTACTTCAGTCATGGTAGTGTCTTGAAATCTAGTTTCCTTAGGTTCTTCATAAACTTCGATAGGTGCCTTCCTTGATTTGATGAATGTTGAGTTTTCATCAAATGTTACATCCCTGCTGACATCAATATTCTTGAACCCTGGAAAGTATATTCTGTAAGCCTTCAAGCTTTCACTGTAACCCACAAAGATACCCTTCTTTCCTGAAGGATCTAGTTTAGTCCTCTTTTCCTTTGGGACATGAGTGTATACTGGACAACCAAATATTCTGAGATGGCTGACTTCAGGTTTCTTATCAGAAAAGACCTCTTCTGGTGTCTTGTTGTCCAATATCTTGGTGGGTGTTTTGTTCTGCACATATACAGCTGTTCTAGCTGCTTCTGCCCATAGATGCATAGGTAGATCCTGGTCATGCAGCATTGCCCTTGCTGCTTCCATGATAGTTCTGTTCTTCCTTTCTGCAACTCCATTTTGTTGAGGATTATAAGGAGCAGTCAACTCCATCTTAATCCCCGAATCACTACAAAGCTTCTTGAAGTCACCTGAGGTGAATTCTCCACCATTGTCGGATACGAATGTTTTGATCTTCTTGTTAGTTTGATTCTCCATCAATGTTTTGAATTCCTTGAACTTATCAAACACCTCATCTTTGTTCTTCAAGAAGTATACCCAAGTCTTTCTGGAGAAGTCATCAATAAATGAGACATAGCAAACATACCCACTAAGAGAACTGGATGACATGGGACCACATACATCTGAGTGGATGATTTCCAGGATATCTTTGGCCTTGCTTTCACTGCTTGGGAAAGCCTTCTTAATGTTCTTACCTTTTGCACATCCTTTGCAAACACCTTCATGTTTGGTCTTGATTTCAGGAATACCTTCTACAGCCTTGCTTGCAATTGGAAGTTCCCTATAGTGCATATGAGCAAGTCTTCTATGTCAAAGTTCACTTGGCTCCATGGATTCATGAACCATGGCATGTTCAGGTTGTCCCTTCAATTTATACAATCCTCCCTCTTGCTCTCCAATCACTACTGCATCATCTATGGTCTTTCCCTTTGGCCACATTAGGACTTGGCCATCCACAAATGCAACACTCATACCTTTTGCATCCAATGCAGAGATGGAGAGTATGTTCTTCTTGAGCCCAGGTACATAAAGGACTTCTTTCATCTTCAAAGATTTTCTAGAATCCAGGTTGTAGGAGGCTTCACCACTTCCTTTGATTGGGTATTGATAATCATCCCCAAGTTTCACCTTATGGGGTGATTCATGTTCAGATAGATTCACAAAATATTCCTTGAACCCAGTCATGTGTTTGGAAACCCCACTATCAATCAACCAATTATTACAACCATGGGAGATAGTACTTGTGAGAGCAGAGATTAGAACATACTCTTCTTCACTTGATGAGTCATCATCACTTTCTGCCCTAGCCTTCTTCTTTGTAGGTTCATCATCCTCGACAGCATGAGCATGGAACTTTCTTTTTCTGCCCTTCTTCTTCTTGCGGAAGTTGTTGTTATTATCCCTTTTGTTCTTGGGACAATCTGAAGCAAAGTGACCCTTCTCATTGCATGTGAAGCATCTTAGATCCTTCTTATTCTTTTGATAGGATCTTTTGTAGCGAGAGTGCTCCTTCTTGGGCTTGCTTCTTTTGGTGTGAGTTGCGAGAGCTTGATCTTCACCTCCCATCTTTTCCTAACGAGCTACAAGTCTAGCTTCTTCTTGAGAGCATTCCTCCCATAGTTTACTGAAAGAGATCAATTTCTTTCTTGCACAGATTCCTTGAATAAAGGAGTCCCATGACCTAGGTAGGCCATTCAGAGTGGTCATAACAACTTCACCATTGTCCACTACTTCATCCACAACTTCAAGTTGCTCCTTGATCTAAGAGACCTTGGAGAAGTAAGATTGAATGGTTTCTCCATTCAACATCTTGACCCCTTTCAATTGATTCCGCAGAGTCATCTTCCGATTTATGTTCTTCCCTTCAAATAGCTTGGTCAAAGAGTCAAACATCTCCTTGGCTGTCTTTAGAGAAGACACATGGGGTATGAGATGGTCTTTGATAGAATCAACAATGATTCTCTTCGCCTTGACCAAGTTCTTCTTATGCAATACCTTGGCCTCTTCATCCTCTGGGATAGGGATGTCTTCTTTTATATATATGAGTCCAACTCATTCTCTTCCAGGATTAACCCAATCCTATACTTCCAAGCTCGGAAGTTATCAGCCCCTTCAAGCTTATCCTCAAGCTTGGTGTGGTGAGACATCTTCAAGAGTACTTCAAATGGAAATAGAAAAGATTTAGGTCTTACCACTTGAAATGCTGAAAACTGGATCTGGTCCTGGATTAGGGTTTGTCAAAAAAACCCTAAAAATTCAAAATGTGAATTTCAATTTTCTGAAAGGATAGAAAGATGCACTTTGATGAGCTAATCAGCCTGGTGCATTCAGAATTTGAGATCAACAAAGTTTTACCCTTCATATTTTCCTTTTTGTCCTCCCAGGTTCACTAGGGAGAGCCCTAAATTAGGGTTTGATTTTCTCGGAGATCTACCCAGCGAAAAATCTCGATCCAAAGCTCTAAACTTCAATTTTTGCAAGGAGCTTCCAATTATGTCTTCAGATTTAAGAAATTCCTATTTTAATGGAAACCCTAATTTTTAGGGCCAAATTTGAAAATGCTCATAATTGAATTTTGATTGGACAGATAGATTCTCCTTGATGAGTAGAGTCATTCTACTATACTTCTTTTCCAAAATCTGTGGAGAGAAACTCAAGTTTTCGTCACTGCAAAATGTCTTCTTCTCAGGTTAGCTCTGATACCATGTTAAATTTTGAGAATTAATTCACAATACTCTAGGATCTTCACTGAGAGAATAACATATACAGTATATCAATGCATGACAATCACAATAAGCATGACAAGCATCACAAGAATCAAAATCATGAGAGACAAGAGACATAGAGTTTCCGTGGGGAAAACCCTAAGGTGAAAAACCCCACAACTTCCTCAGAGATAGAGAGAGCAATGGCTCAACCAAAG
This sequence comes from Larix kaempferi, assembly GCA_027924585.1. Taxonomy (NCBI): domain Eukaryota; kingdom Viridiplantae; phylum Streptophyta; class Pinopsida; order Pinales; family Pinaceae; genus Larix; species Larix kaempferi. Next base: position 3,423,812 of record BSBM01000827.1, read on the forward strand.
TAAAACCAAAATACACTGAGATAGTCTCCTAGTAGTAGATGATCCTCCTCCTCACTAGTGCGCCACTTTCTGAGTGAGAGAGATATGACTTTCTGAATGATCTAAATAGAGATCACCTGATCTCTATTTCTACTAACCTGTTTTCCCAGTGACCTTATGGGGCCAACTTGTCTAGCTAGGTACATCCACATTATAATATATATATTTCAGGGCCGACCCCACACATGGTGGTCTAATAACCCATCGACAAGTACACACACTTGCGACACTTGTCAATCCACACGACGACACTTCCTTATAGAGGAATAACACATCTCTAATAAGGGTACAATAAATATATATGAAATACATAGATGAAATACATTCCAAAGTTACATATACATCAACAAGGATCAGCTCCATGAGTGTGCATGTAGTTCTCTGATATCTCCTTTGAACCAACATGGGTGATATTTTTACCAAATTAACTATGACATGATGATGGTGGATCTTCAACAAGATCATTGGTGGATGCCAGAGTGGTGGTGGCCCATTCTACAACAGGATTTGAACCAATAGATGCTAGATATCCAGGTTCTTGTGGATCTAGCTCCAGCTTTTGCTCTATGCTCTGAGTCTTCATTTTCTCAGCCTTCCTTGTTGGATTTTTTCCATTCAAGCAACCTTTACAGGTGCCTTAGGAAAATATGAGATTGGATATATATTCAACTAACTTTTGAGTTTGCATGTATTGCAAGTATTGATAGTCAATATGCCCAAATATTTGATGCCACAATCTACTCTCTTCATTGGCATGAGTGTGAAGAGAAGATTGCTTTGGGAGAGGTAAGAAGTGGGAGAACTCATACAGTTTCGACTTATGATTTGCAACACCTTTTGCAATGGTAGAACCTAATACCATGTCTTGAATTTTGACCTCATTTGGAGAGAAGACCACCCTCTTGGGATCTCCAGTATGGGTCATCTGATATACTGAAAGTATATTAGCAGTGAGAGTGGGGACATAGATTACATCTGAGAAGTATCCATGATCTAGTTTGATTCTTCCAATCCCCTCAGAGGAGACCTCAGAGTCATTCCCCAACATAATGGATGGTCCAATAGTAGCTTCGAATACAGTGAAGAGATTCTTGGAGGAAGACATGTGTCTTGATGCTCTAGAATCTATGATGAAGGAGGATTGAGTTGATGCACCTACCATGAGGTCATGTCATCTCTCTTTGTTCTCAGATCCAGATGGTTCACTCTCTTTCTTTCTAGCACATGCAAGTACTGGAAGATTATTTTTTTCAATAAGTGAAGCCATGAGATCTATGGTCTTCTTCATACATGATCTCTTAGGGTGATATACTCGATTACATAAGTGATTTTCCCTTCTAAGTGTGCCTATCCTTCTTAGGATTAGAGGCTCCATCTGACTGTATGGGAGCCTCCTTCTGCTTTGTATCATTCGACTTTCTATCATAAATTTTTTGTTTTCCTTTTCCATTCTCTCTCCTTGACTCAGTGGCTACAAGAGCTTAATCCAACTTGGATTTTATCACTCCCATGTGCACTAGGTTATCCTACTCAAGAGTTAGAGATTGGATGAAGTCTTTAAGAGAAGGGAATTTCCATTTTGGAATGGACAACTTTGCTGACTGGAAGGTAAAAAAAAACAATGAATAATTAGGGCCTAGCTTTGATAGGATGGCAAGGATGAGTTGTTTTTATTCCTTCTCAATCCGATACCTTTTCAACTGTGAAATCAAGTTCTTGAATTTGTTGAGAAACTCAGTGATAGTTTCGAAATTGCTTGGTATCAAGGAGATGAGCTCATTTTCTAGTTGATTCCCATTCAAATCATCTTTCTAACAAAGGAGGGATTCGAGCTTGTCCCAAACCTCCTTTGGAGTCTTCAAATCAATAACATGAAAGTGCAAATATTCAAAAATGCTAAGTAGAAGCAATCCTACTGCTTCATCAAGCTTATCTAAGCACTTGGATTTCTCTACTGCACCAGTGGGCTCAACTACAGATCCATTCACCACTCTGGAAAGACTCTTCGACTTCAATAAGATGTCCATTTTTTCCTTCCATTACAAGTAGTTGAATGAGTTCAACTTGAGATCCATGATACTGAAGAATTCGTAGCTGAAAGAGGGAGATTCCTACAAAACAAATGAGAATTATGAAAAGAAGATCTATTGCAATTCGAATTGAACACTTACTTAGAACACTGAGCACATGTGACTAAGTCCTTCACACCTGGCTAGACCTCACTGGGTTGCTCCATTGAATTCAAGGAAATAACACCAGAATTTGCTATGGAAACGCAGAGCCTTCTGGTGCTCAATGAAAGACAACAGCTCAAGGAACTACTGCAACTGTTGCTACTACAATTCAAATAGATGATGTCAACTCTGATACCATGTAATATTTTAGAGCTAGGATCACTCAACAATAGTAGACCTCATTGAATTTACTCATGTAGTTCAAAAAGAAGAAGAAGAAAACGTTGAATCAATAATCACTCATTACACAGAAAATGGAGAAAAACTATTGTATCATACATCAGCTATAAGCTGGAACTATGTAAAATGAATAATAACTGAATAAAATGAATGATATTCAAATGCCACTAAGGTCATTCGAATTATACTCAATGTGTAGCTTGGATAGCATTGGAGACATCATCCAAACCAGTGGCAGCGGTCATAAAAGTCAACTAGTCAATCAAATGAGTCTAACTGAGTCTAACTGAGTGCATGGGCACTGATGTAGGGAAGCAGACTCCAATGTGGGTGCATGTGGAGCTGTCAGTAGTCAGTAGAGCTAAACTAGTATCAGTAGGTGCCTATCTAAGTGCTTCAGTCAGTTAACTGATCAATCATCCCCTGAATGAAGGAACTGAGTCATCAACCAACTAACTAACTAAAGTAAATACTAAATAGGTGGAATAAGGTGCACATGTTCTCCAGTGATGAAAGCAAGGGCACATCAATGGCTAGGAGGGATAAAACTGAGCAGAAACGGGCTCTTGGGGGCTGCAAAATAAGGATTAAGTGTTGGGAGACTACCATACTAATGACTGGATTCATGCAATTGCATGCAGATGACTAGATGCATGCATAATTTCATGCAAGCATGCAAAATGCAAAAATGATGGTGAGAATATTCCAACACGACACCAATGAAAACCTAATATTACGAGGTTCATCTTTAAAATTTGGCCATTTTTCCTCAATTTCCCTAAATTCATATCCATCTGCAGGCATTCGAAGAACACCATCTCCACTTCTATTCTATGCATGGCAATCCATAAATTGTGCTATGCGTTTTCACTTGAACAGTCACTGCAAATGTGGAATTATGGGAATATGATGAAGAACCTTTCGAGGAACCATTTTTGTTACTTGATTGGTTCGATATCTAATAATATGAAATTCTGGGCATTCAGTTTTCGACGCATGTTGTCCATAATATACAATATGGTCATCAAGACATTCACCTATACTTTGATACTCCATTACAATGTCTTTCATAATGACAAGTAAATCTTGATATGTGAGAGGTAAAATATTTGACGATGGTAACAAAAATTCACCTAACAATCTACATCATGAAAATTAACTAATTAATGAAAAGAATATTAGTCGTAAATATTACATTCTTATTTAACACATTAATTAACGTTAAGAAAGGAAAAAGGGTCAACCTTTATGTATATCTAATGAAACATATTACATACCTTAGGATCTGTGTCATGCAAGTGTTTGACAAATGATTCATAACCTTTAAGTTCATCAGAAGCAATGTCGTGGAGAGAAGATTTGCGCTTGACCCTTTATAAAGCCGTTTATTTTCATTTTCCATCAAAGGTTCATCATAAATACCATCATTGTACCCATCCTCATCTAGCTAACCGAACAAATCTTGAATCATTTGATTTGTCCCATCATCTTAAACTATGTTATGGTAATCATCTACTTCCATGGGATCATTAACTTGATCTTCATTATTCGCTTCATGTTCCTCAACTTTTACAACATCATTTCTACTACTAGTTGGGGCATTCTTCAAAATGTTAGAGGCCAACTCTAACTTTATAATTACAAGCAATCATGCAAAATTAGTGCATGTATAATAGATACTAAAAATATATAAAATTTTACAAATAAAATCAATATTAAGAAATATAATTAATATATATTTAGAGCTATTACCATGGGACGATATTCCTTCAATCCCCCATCCATGTGACCATATTCCCTATAATGTTTTCTAGTTGTTCTTATTAAACTTATCACAGGATGTCTCATAAAACACCTATTGCAAGGGAAACAACATCTACCATCACCCTTTTCACCCTCTTCATCTCTTTCCCTACCTCTAATATTTTATGGCATTCTTCCCACAAAAAGTATAGTGATGATTATAAAAAAATCCACTTTTTGCTTGACAATAAGAGCTTATATCCTTTCCGAACCATTGTGCATATCGCAAAATTGTCGCAACCACCATAAATGGAAGCGTATTTATAAATTTTAAACCGTCAGTATTCCGATGAAAGTTGACCAAGTCAATGTTGACTTCGTTAAACTGTGGAAAACTATAAAGTGAACTGCTACTTTTGTTTCTGTTGTTATTGCGACGGAACGGGTTATGACATCGTAACAACGATGAAATTGAATGCCATCGTTATTGCAACAATATGATATTAATCGTCGCAATATCGACGATACCGAGGAGGTAAAATTTTTTTTTTTTTACGTTTTCTCTTGAATTTTTCGACATCTGTCGGAACCCTATAGTCGGAATTTGTTCCAAATGTACCAGTGTGCTTTCCTAGAAGATGTCTACTAGTTCTACTAATGTGTTTTCTCTTAACTAGTGAAATACTAGTTTTTTTTTAGTGGCCTTGCATAATTGACTCTCTCAACCTACTCCCAAGAACCAAGACCTAGACCATTATTGGTGTGCTATCGACAACAATGATTCTAGTTCCTTCTATTTATATTGTTCTTAATGATTTCATCTTTTGATCAAGAAATTAAATATGAAAAGAATATGTTTACAAGATGCAAATTTATAAGGGCATTAAGAACATTCAATTAGCATCCACTACTTTCATTCTCCACTGAATAAGGTATCCAATGCAACTTTTAATGAAACAAAATCAGTATTAAACAAATAATGATTTTCTTCCTTTCACCTAATGAAACCAAATTACTTACTAAATAACCATAAACATGCCAAAACACTCCTAAACAAATACCTACAACCTTATGAGTGACTTCAACGACCAAATGCAACAGTAATGAATGCAAAAAATGCAAAACATAGCAAAAAAACCCTCCTTTTCAAGCCGCACACACTTTTTCAAAACAAAGGTGTGTACACACACACCTGTTCGGAAGGATAATAGCATGTACATGTTCTTGTGCCTTCTAGAGAGAGTGTGTGCTTCTTGTACATATCTAAAAAGTTTTAAAACCTAAAAAAACTTACAATCCTTTTCTTTTACTTAGATTAAGGGACTATTCTATAGATAGATAGGTTTCCAAAAACTCAAGCAAATCCAAAAAATAGACCTAAAGAGGCCCAAAAGGGAAGAATTCAAAGAATTCTTCCCCGGTGGAGTCACCAGCTCTTAACCCCAAATAGTTAGAGATGACTTCATGGAGCAAATGGAGACACAACTACTTAAATTCCCCCAAGATTATTAACTTACATTCATAAAATTAACCAAAGAGACAAGAAAAATACATAGTCAATCAAGAGAGAGAGAATAATAGGCACATGGATCCTATAGGTTGTTCTATAGCTTCCTTCCCTGCATGAAATCCAAAGCATTCCCCTTGATCTTGGAACATGCACATAGGAAAGAAAAACCCCTTCTCAAATATTATGGCAACAGATAAGAATGAATCAAATAAGAAAAATATTTAACATCAATCAGTCCTAATTAGGTTTTGACGAATTCTAATCCCTTTATACCAATAAGAGTAAAAAATAGCATATATTGAACACTAAATTCGAGGGGTGATGAGAGATATGTATTAATGAATAAAATAAAAACAAGTACAAATATCACATGATCTTATTGTCGACACCTCCGAAAATTTTTCTTGGGTCCCTTTGAACCTAAGCCACTAATGCCTTGATCCTCCCAATCCTTCAAATTTCTTCTTGAAAACCTCTAAACCCAATTTTTATGACATAAAAGACCTCCTGAGTACTTAACCATCACTCCTAGCAAGACTTAGCCTTATGTTTAAGGGACAAAGAAAATTTGAAACATCATAAACCATGATGGATACATTGGCACATTTTGACTCCTTATAAATCTCAAATATGCGTGACCCTACCTGCTTACATAACATCTGATGTATCAAATCGATTGGCAAATAACATTTACAGTGAACAATTTTTCGTTGATCTCGCAAACTCAAAAGGTAGAGTAGACTCCAATGATGTTAGAAACTTCAAATTCTAGCATGTACAAAAGCTCCACCAACCCAATAAATCATATCATCCACTTAGAATCTTTCAATGTTCTCGGGACTTTGGTGATGTGTTGGATTTCAAAGACTTTGAACAAAACCTCCATGTAATCAACATTCCACAATCCAAAAAGCACAATTACTCATTGGTTTTCAAATTATTTCTTTTTCATTATCACAATTTTTGTTTTATGGAAGTCTATTGTGTGTTCCTTCCTTATAAATATGGTACAAAAAGAGGAAGGTAAAGAGAAAATGCAATATTCAAGCCTCGGCAATATTCAAGCCTCCATTGAATTGAAGACACTCATTGCTAGTAGGTTTTGACAATTTGTCACCATTAACAATAAGTATTGTGATTAATACTACTGGTAGGTTTTGACAATATGACATCATTATTCTATGAATGGGTCAATCCTTTTCTAAACATATATCTCCTACAGTGCCTTTGTCACGTCCCCATTTTGATCCCCTTCGCATTAAATCGCAAATGATGTAAATATTGTTATCTAATCATGGTGAGGAGCTCAAGGCCAAGGCCCCACCATTTATTTAGCATTTTATGTATCGACAATTAAAAATAGATGCCTATGGTTCTTGTGCTAGATAGGCACGATGTAAATTAAGACATCATGTAAATACGAGTTTTAATGAAAAACCCACAACTAGCTATGCAATGCAACAAAGAGATGGGCGCATGATTCTACAAGGAATAGGGAGGGAAATTATTCAAACCCTTGAGCCAATGGTGTTAACCCATGTGTCAATGAGAAAAACCATAAACCACCAACTACCCATTTTGGGTTATGCACCCAATCATTTAATTCTTCCAAGAGTTGGTTGACGCAGTTAATGCCATGGGAATGGAGAGGTATGGAAGCCAATTTTGTGCATGGGCAAGCCATCAACCTAGGAATTCGTATTTTTGCTTCTTGGGCAAGAAAACACCCACGAAATGGTGCCCAAATCCATTCTGAACCCATAGTCTTTCCTCTCTCACGCAATTTGAACTACTGGGTCTTTCCTTCATCACGTTTTTCACTAATTTCCTGCATTTTCCATAGCTGGGAGTTCGTTTTTGTGTTGCGCAGCAGCTGGGATAAAGGGAGTCACGTTTTGGGGGTTTATAGAGGTCGTTTTTGCCCCAAAATACCCATGGGCGTTTTTCTGAAAACGGTTTTTGCTCTCCAGGGTTGAATCCCCAATTCCCATTTTTCGTTTTTGGGTCTTCCCATGTTTTTCTGGGCTGGTAGAAACCCCATCTTTGGGCATCTCACTGTAAAAACGTTCTTATCATGCCCAATAATTGTGGTTTTGCTGTTATGTGCATCCTTGTTTTGGTTTGAATCTGTGAGCAAGAGATTTGGAGTGGTAGTGGACAGAATTGGCTTGATAAACCTAGTGGGGGGGGGGGGAAATAACCTCTCAAGAAGATCAAGAGGGCTGGCTACTCTTATATGCACACCTTAGACACTCTATTAGAAGGTATGGCCTAAGGGACTGTGCACTGGTGAAGGGAATACTTCCTTGAGTGGGGTGTGTAGGCATTGTGGGTGCCAAGCTAGATAGATCTTGTAGAGGTATCCCTGGCTCTGTGCTTGAGCTCACTAGCTTAGCAATTCTTCCTTTCCATTTCCTAGCAGCCTGATAAACCCAATTGTAGATTGGATTGGCTCATCTTGGTGTATGCTTGGCTATGTGTGAGTCTGCTGTTCCCTGGTTCCTTGTAGAAATCATGCCCAACTTGGGGGTGGCAGTTGTATCAAGAGGTTGATAAGCACAACTGGCCTATGGTTGGGTGGAACGTTGCAGTTGCACAGCCAGTTGCTTGGGACTACTTTGTTATAAGATAAATATTCTCTGGTGATAACTTTGCATTTATTTGTTTGATGAATATCTTGAATGTATGATGGATGTGTAATTGAAATTACTTCCGCTGTATTTTCTTCTAATTATACATTTCCATATGTTTTTTATATTATGTGAATGCTAATGTAAGAGTTCATGGGGCTAGATGCCCTGGTTTAGCATCACGATCCTCTCCATCTAACTGGTATGATGGGAGGGGACGTGACAGCCTTCCCAACACTTCAAAACGAGTTGTTGGATAAAAATAAACTCTAATTCTAGAGCCAAATGTCCCATTCTAAATTAAAGATGGGATCAAAATATGTTTAAAGTTGTTGCACCTTCAATAAGCCCTGAATTCTAACATGGATATCCCAGCATAGATCCATCTAAACTTTTGTGCAAAACTTGAGGAGATGTTTGCACCTCCATTATTTGATCCCTCTTGGCGCATGGTAGATCTAGAGTTTAGATGGATCTATGTTGGTTTTACGTTAATGAGGTTTGACATGAAAATAATTGCAATTTTCTCCTATTGTGGGGGTGGACTAATATGCTGCAAATTTTATCATTGTTATTTAGTTTATATTGCAAATCTCATTCTCCTTAGTAATAACTTATTAATGTTTCAATTTACATAAATGATAGTCCCAATTACTTTCTATGTGAACAATATTGTCTACATATTTTACTTTTATTATTTTGCTTCATTTATTTTATTATCCAAAACCACTAAAATATGAACTTTACTTTTATGAATATACATTATATACATGAAATATTAAAAAAAAGGTTTCTGAGATCAAATGCCTAAAACATATTGTGGACAAGAAGATTTTAAATCATAATTTCAAGTCTAAATGCCTAAAACATATTATGGACAAGAAGATTTTAAATCATAATTTCAAGTCTAAAGTCTACTACAATTACTTGGAGTTACTAATCTAGTGAAGATGATTATTAAACTTCCTTCAATGTAAATGTTTTAAAGGAATAAAGAGATATCTCACTAATTTTTATTTAAAAATAAATAAAAATAAAATACCTAAAAAATAGTAAAACATAAAAATACTAAAAAAAGAGATAACTAAAAAAATATTAAAACGTAAAAATAATGAAGCAAAGCATAAAAATGAAAACAAAAAATGAAAGCACCAATTTAAATCCGTTATAGTTCTTTAGTGTTACTACCCTCTTCTTGTTGATGACATGCCTTTCATTTTTTCATTTCTACCCGTAAGCACCTTTCCCACCCAAGGGTAGGGAAAATGGAAAATAAAAACTTATTAAAAAATAAAATAATAAATGGAAAAAGAAAAACCAAAATATATTAAAAAATAAAATAAAATAATGAGTGAAAAAAGGAAAACCAAAATATATTAAAAAATAAAAAATGTAAGTGATTGTACTCAGTCTTAAAGCATTTTTATTTTTTTTGAAACACAACATAGTTATTTAAAATAGATTATTTATTTGAAATATGAAATTATGCTCACTTTAAATTTAAAATCTCAATAGCACATGGTTTTATGAATAATTCCAATTGTGAGAAGAGATTTTCATTAATCAGTAATGGATCCTTTATCAAACGACCATATAATTTACGCAAGTGACCTGCATCCTCTTGAAATTTTCTTTCAATGGCTGGATTCAATGTTTATTTACCACACTAAACTTATTTCTAGTGCTAATTTTTATATTAATCTCCATAGTTGTTGTTGCTCCTCTTCAATACCAAGAAATTGAACTCCCAGACCCAAATTAGAACACTCTCATATTTAAGACCATTTTAGGGATTACAATAGAAAGGTTCAATAAAAGGAATGAACAAATGAGGCTAATGATAAATGTTGATCCTAGAGAACTAAGGATGCTATAAAGAGAAGATTTATTTAATTGAGGGTTGAAGTTGCAAAAAGGAAGGGAAATTATTAATTGAGAGGCAAGGGAAAGGGTAATTTTCACCATGGCCATAATGATTACTCTCAAAGAAAGTCGATGAAGGAAGGAACGAACAATGTCCATGATTGATGTGTTACTAGGCCGAAATTAGTGTTATATATATGTGTGTGTGTGTGTGTGTGTGTGTGCAAATGGGATTGAATTGAGACACAGATAGATATTGTTAATAATATTGTTGAGTAGTGTGTGGTTTAAGAAAAGTAATAAGGATCTAGAATTTAGTTAATTTTTTTTATGAAATTTACTTTACCATGATCATTTAGGTTTTATGTACTGGAATGATGTTTTTAGAGGGTTTTTTCAATTACACATCAACCCAAATAGTTGAAATCCAATGATATTTTTGGGTGGATTGGAGCTCCAACTTCCTATATTGTCATATTTCAACAATAGGAAGTAAGTTTGCTACAAGATTACATGACTATGTAGGAATTGTTGATGTTCTTTCCCAAATAACTATCCAATTGTATAGTTCTCATAGTTGTAAGTCAACTCTTGGACGCTATAATCTTATGTAGATCATCTTTATTTTCCGAGTTTCAATAGCTATCCATTGTATCTCATCATGTTGTTATAAAAATAGAGCTTTTTGTTGTATTTGTACAACATATCTAATACATATTGCTTTATGTCTTGTACAAGGTTTTTGTTTTGTAGAAGAGATCATGGTCTGTGATATTATTTTAGCATATACATGGTATAAAATCTAACCTCTACCAACCCCTTCTCATCTTTTTCCTGGGAGATATTGGTAAGGTTCTATTGTTTATGAGGTGTTTAATGTGTTGACAAGTTCTTGGGGAGGTTGCCGCTTATGTATTTTCATGGCTCTATGTATCTATATTGTTGTTTCATGTTACAGTGTGGATTGATTTCTTAGATTAGCACTACTTTAGATCACATCAATGAAAGATAATCTCTTTAGATTTGTAGTTTTCATTGATATCGAAACATTTGAGTATCACAAATTGTAGAATTTCTCTATATTTATTTTTTGATAATTTGTTTCAACATAAGTTGTCCTTCAACACCCTTGTTTTGTGCATGGGGATTTCGTTTTTTCACTATCAATTATTTGGATATTGCAAGACACATTTTTAGTGTTTTTCTTTTGCTCTCTATAATTCTTGTTAAAGTGGTTGAGTCTACTGTTGTTGATCTCCTAACTCCCCATAATTATCATACTTGGAAACTCAAAATGAAACAAATTCTACAATAAAAAAGTCCATGTAAAATTTTGGATGAAGCACAACCAATATTTACAAAGGAAATTGAGAGATTTTATTATAAGAACAAACTTGATGGATACATGGGTTTGATTGGGATGCATGTTTTAGATAGTAAGTCAGTTCATATTGTTAAATGTAAAGCACCAAAAAAAATTAGTGGCAAGTTGAATTTACAATTTGGCAAAGCCAATGAATTTCAAGAATTGAAATTGGAAGTTGAGTTGTCATCCCTTGTACCCGATGAGCATTATTGCATTGAAGATTTTCTTACCAAATTCAAGTTTTTGTTGTCATAGTTGAGAGGTTGTGGAAAAAACAAAATATATGAAGAATGTATTTCTCTAATTTTGTCAAATTTGAATGCTACTTTTAAGGGAATTTCCTCTACCTTTTATTCTACTATGGATGCACTTGGCTCAAAGTTTAAAATGATATCATTTGATATTTTCTATGAGCATCTCACTAGAGAAAAATATAATATTGTGCAATTAGATGTTCTTTCTGGATCTAAGAATCAAGCTCTTGTGGCTCAAACCTCCAAAGGTAAGCACAAAAATTGGTGGAAACAAAATATTGATCCTGCTTAAGCTGGTAAGTCTACCTCCAAGCCTAAACATAATTCAAAATCCTCTAATTCTCCATCTTTAGTATTCAGTGAGTCTTCCTCCAAGACAAACGGGAAATCAAGTATAATTTGTATCTTTCATGGCATACTTGGGCACGATGAATCCATAGGTTGGATCAAACTAGAACCATTGAATGAAGGCATGTTGTAGCACAAAATTTCAGTGCCAAAACCTTATTCGGGTAAATTACATGCACTATCTACTCAAGCCTTATATGCATCTTGAGACAGCTAAAACCTTGATTTTGGTGTTGATGTATATGTAACTGCGGAATGTATTTCATCTATGTATTTCATATATATTTATTGTACCCTTATTAGAGATGTGTTATTCCTCTATAAGGAAGTGTCGTCATGTGGATTGACAAGTGTCGCAAGTGTGTGTACTTGCCGATGGGTTATTATACCACCATGTGTGGGGTCTGCCCTGAAATATATATATTATAATGTGGATGTACCTAGCTAGACAAGTCGGCCCCATAAGGTCACTGGGAAAACAGGTTAGTATAAATAGAGATCAGGTGATCTCTATTTAGATCATTCAGAAAAGTATATATCTCTCACTCAGAAAGTAGCGCACTAGTGAGGAGGAGGATCATCTGCTACTAGGAGACTATCTCAGTGTATTTTGGTTGTACTTTGGTTGAGCCATTGCTCTCTCTATCTCTGAGGAAGTCGTGGGGTTTTTCACCTTAGGGTTTTCCCCATAGAAACTCTGTGTCTCTTGTCTCTCATGCTTTTGATTCTTGTGATGCTTGTCATGCTTATTGTGATTGTTATGCATTGATATACTGTACATGTTATTCTCTCAGTGAAGATCCTAGAGTATTGTGAATTAATGCTCAAAATTTAACATGGTTTCAGAGCTAACCTGAGAAGAAGACATTTTGCAGTGACGAAAACTTGAGTTTCTTGTTTATTGGGTTTCTCTCCACAGTTTTTGGAAAATCAATATAGTAGATTGACACTACTCATCAAGTAGAATCTATCTGTCCAATTAGAATTCAATTCTGAGCATTTTCAGATTTGGCCCTAAAAATTAGGGTTTCCACAAAAATAGGCATTTCTAGAATCTGAAGACATAGCTGGAAGCCCCTTGCAAAAATCAAAGTTTAGAGCTTTGGATCGAGATTTTTCGCTGGGTAGATCTCCGGGAAACTCAAACCCTAATTTAGGGCTCTCCCCAATGAACACAGGAGGAAAAAAAGTCAAATCTGAAGGGTAAAAATTTGTTGATCTCAAATTCTGAATGCACCAGGATGATCAGCTCATCAAGGCGCATCTTTCTATCCTTTTAGAAATTTCAAATTCACATTTTGAATTTTTAGGGTTTTTCCGACAAACCCTAATCCGGGACTAGATCCAGTTTTCAACATTTAAAGTGGTAAGACCTAAATATTTTCTATTTCCATTTGAAGTACTCTTTAAGATGTCTCACCACACCAAGCTTGAGGATAAGCTTGAAGGGGCTGATAACTTCCGAGCTTGGAAGTATAGGATTGGGTTAATCCTGGAAGAGAATAAGTTGGACTCATATATAAAAGAGGACATCCCTATCCCAGAGGATGAAGAGGCCAAGATATTGCATAAGAAGAACTTAGTTAAGGCAAAGAGAATCATTGTTGATTCTATCAAAGATGATCTCATACCCCATGTGTCTTCTCTAAAGACACCCAAGGAGATGTTTGACTCTTTGACCAAGCTATTTGAAGGAAAGAACATAAATCAGAAGATGACTCTACGGAATCAATTGAAAGGGATCAAGATGTTGAATGGAGAAACCATTCAATCTTACTTCTCCAAGGTCTCTCAGATCAAGGAGCAACTTGAAGCTGTGGATGAAGTAGCGGACAATGGTGAAGTTGTTATGACCACTCTGAATGGCCTACCTAGGTCATGGGACTTCTTTATTCAAGGAATCTGTGCAAGAAAGAAATTGATCTCTTTCAGTAAACTATGGGAGGAATGCTCTCAAGAAGAATCTAGACTTGTAGCTCGTGAGGAAAAGATGGGAGATGAAGATCAAGCTCTCGCAACTCACACCAAAAGAAGAAAGCCCAAGAAGGAGCACTCTCGCTACAAAAGATCCTATCAAAAGAATAAGAAGGATCTATGATGCTTCACATGCAATGAGAAGGGTCACTTTGCTTCAGATTGTCCCAAGAACAAAAGGGATAGTAACAACAACTTCATCAAGAAGAAGAAGGGCAGCAAAAGAAAGTTCCATGCTCATGCTGCCGAGGATGATGAACCTCCAAAGAAGAAGGCTAGGGAAGAAAGTGATGATGACTCATCCAGTGAAGAAGAGTATGTTCTAATCTCTGCTCTCACAGGTACTATCTCCCATGGTTGTAATGATTGGTTGATTGATAGTGGGGCTTCCAAACACATGACTAGGTTTAAGGAATCTTTTGTGAATCTATCTGAACATGAATCACCCCATAAGGTGAAACTTGGGGATGATTATCAATACCCAATCAAAGGAAGTGGTGAAGCCTCCTACAACCTAAATTCTGGAAAATCTTTGAAGATGAAAGAAGTCCTTTATTTACCTGGGCTCAAGAAGAACTTACTCTCCATCTCTACATTGGATGCAAAAGGTATGAGGGTTGCATTTGTGGATGGCCAAGTCCTAATGTGGCCAAAGGGAAAGACCATAGATGATGCAGTAGTGATTGGAGAGCAAGAGGGAGGATTGTATAAATTGAAGGGACAACCTGAACATGCCATGGTGCATGAATCCATGGAGCCAAGTGCTCTTTGGCATAGAAGACTTATTGATATGCACTATAGGGCACTTCCAATTGCAAGAAAGGCTGTAGAAGGTCTTCCTGAAATCAAGACCAAACATGAAGGTATTTGCAAAGGATGTGCAAAAGGTAAGAACATTAAGAAGGCTTTCCCAAGCAGTGAAAGCAAGCCCAAAGATATCTTGGAAATCATCCACTCAGATGTATGTGGTCCTATGTCATCCAGTTCTTTTAGTGGGTATGTTTACTATGTCTCATTTATTGATGACCTCTCCGGGAAGACTTGGGTATACTTCTTGAAGAACAAAGATGAGTTGTTTGATAAGTTCAAGGAATTCAAAACCTTGATGGAGAATCAAACTGACAAGAAGATCAAAACATTCAGATCCGACAATGGTGGATAATTCACCTCAGGTGACTTCAAGAAGCTTTGTAGTGATTCAGGGATTAAGAGGGAGTTGACTGCTTCTTATAAGCTGTCCGAGAACCCAGTGTTTCATGACAGGTCGAAACACATAGAGCTCAAATATCACTATATCAGGGATATGGTGCAGAGAGGAGCTGTGAAGCTCCTGTATGTTGCGACGGACGAGCAGATTGCAGATGTGCTGACGAAGGCACTAGCCAGGGTGAAGTTTGAGTACTTTAGAGAGAGGCTTGGTGTTCTTCAGATTGATGACACTTCGAGGAAGAAGTGATGGACACATTTGCTGAATCCATTCCAAGCATGTTGGAAGGAGGATCCTTCACATGGCTGTGGATGTAAGCGCTGGATGATGAGCATCAGGATGATGTTCTGGTTTCTGCTTTGTATGATCAGTTGGATCATTTATATGTATGTATGCATCATGTTGGATATGATCAGTTGAATCATTTATATGTGTGTATGCATCATGTTGGATGATGGATATGATCAGTTGGATCATTTATATGTATGTATGCATCATGTTGGATGCTGGATATGATCGGTTGGATCATGTGTATGTATTTTTGTATATGCATCATGTTGGATGCATGGACCATGTATCTGTATATGTATCAAGTGGATCATGTATGGTGATATGTATCATGTATTTTTATTTGTATCAGGTGGATACACTGTATGATCAGGTGGATCATGTATGATGATATGTATCAGGTAAATACTTGGTATGCATCAGGTAGATGCATTGTATGATCAAGATGATTATGGATGATGAGCTTCAGGATGTTGCTGCAGATGACATGCAGTAGGATGTTGCAGTGATGATGATCAGGATGATCATGTGTACATCAGGTTGATGTATGGTGAGTATCAGGTTGATACTCTATGGTCATGGATCGGGTTGTGCAGATGAGCATATAATTTGGCCCTTGGAGATTTGCAGATAGTCTTTCAAGGTTTTGCCTATGGCATATAATTTGGCCTTGGGATATCTGGCAAATGCTCTTTCGAGGTTTTTCTCTAGGAGGACATATAATTTGGCCCTGGGAGATCTGCAGATAGTGTTTTGAGGGTTTGCCTATGGCATATAATCTGGCCTTGGGATATCTGGCAGATGCTCTTTCAAGGTTTTGTCCTATGGCATATAATATGTCCCTGGGAGATCCGATAGGTTGGGATGTGTGCCCGTAATAAGTCCTGGGATGCTTTTGTGAGGTTTTTCCATGACCACATATAATCTGTCCCTGGGAGATCCTATAGGTAGAGCTGTGTGCTCGTAACATCCTAGGATGCTCTTGCGAGGTTTTGTGGTGACCACATATAATCTGTCCCTGTGAGATCCTATAGGTAGAGTTGTGTGCTCGTAACAGCCTGGGATGCTCTTGCGAGGTTTTGTGGTGAGGCCGCATATAATATGGCCCTGGGAGATCCTATAGGTAGAGCCGTGTGCTCGTAACAACCTGGGATGCTCTTTCGAGGTTTTGTGACGCACGTAATAAGTCTTGAGGATTCCACAGTATGGCCAGTGATGACGAAGACCTACAGGTGGTGGGCCTACATCCAGTATGAAAAAGGACTGGCTCTGTAGAACTTCCTATGATGAGTAGAGTCAGAGATTGGTTGAGATAGCAGTAGCAGTGATGATGACGATGACGATGCATCGATGACGATGATCCCGAGAAGAAGACTTGTCTAGCATATCTGTGTCGAGAAATACCTTCCTAGTTAAGAGGGAGTGTTGATGTATATGTAACTGCGGAATGTATTTCATCTATGTATTTCATATATATTTATTGTACCCTTATTAGAGATGTGTTATTCCTCTATAAGGAAGTGTCGTCATGTGGATTGACAAATGTCACAAGTGTGTGTACTTGCCGATGGGTTATTAGACCACCATGTGTGGAGTCGTCCCTAAAATATATATATTATAATGTGGATGTACCTATCTAGACAAGTCAGCCCCATAAGGTCATTGGGAAAACAGGTTAGTATAAATAGAGATCAGGTGATCTCTATTTAGATCATTCAGAAAAGTATATCTCTCTCACTCAGAAAGTGGCGCACTAGTGAGGAGGAGGATCATCTGCTACTAGGAGACTATCTCAGTGTATTTTGGTTGTACTTTGGTTGAGCCATTGCTCTCTCTATCTCTGAGGAAGTTGTGGGGTTTTTCACCTTAGGGTTTTCCCCACGGAAACTTTGTGTCTCTGGTCTCTCATGCTTTTGATTCTTTTGATTCTTGTCATGCTTATTGTGATTGTTATGCATTGATATACTGTACATGTTATTCTCTCAGTGAAGATCCTAGAGTATTGTGAATTAATGCTCAAAATTTAACATTTGGCACCTCATACCATATGATTCACTCTCATGAGATGCATCCTTCTACATCTAAAAATCTAATTTTGTATATTGGAGTTGGAGACTCTACGCAACTTGATGTTTTAGGATGAGAAACTATGTAGTTTGTTGATGGCTAAATTAATGAATTTTTCCTTGATCTTGAAATATTTTATAATGTACTCTCTATTTATCAAAATTTTCACTTTGGTGATGGGAAGACAATGAAATTTACACCTCGTGATGTGGTCATTAGAGAGCTATATAATCCATAAGTTGTTTCTTTTGGTAGGATTGATCATAGTTCTTAATTGTATAAGTTTGATGGTTTTGATAATTTTTCAGGTTCCTTTTCCATAGAACATGCTCATTCTTTGAGCAGGCCACGACATGAAAGATTTGGACATCTAAACTGTTGTTCGTAAAGTATCTTGCACTTATGGAGTTTGTCTAGGTTGTGTTATTGGAAAACAACATCAGAATCCTTTTCATAAAGGTAATGCCTTGTATGCTACCAAACATCTTAAGTTGGTAAATAGTGATCTAATGTCATTTTCAACTCGTTCATTTTCCAGGGCTAAATATTCGCTTTTGATAACTTCTCACATTGCTCTTGGGTGCACTTTCATAAGTCCAAGATTGAGGTCTTTTCTACTTTTAAGGCCCTCAAATATTTTGTTGAGAAGTAATCCTCTCTTTATATAAATAAAATATGCACGGATAATGGAGTGTGTCAATCATGCATTCAAATATTGTTGTAGAGAAATTGACATTCAACATTAGCACTTTTTTCTTGACACTTATCAACAGAAGGGAGAAGCTTGGGCCTATGTCAAGCCAGATGTTTCTTATTTCAGGGTATTTTGCAGTCAAGCTTGATCCCTAATTCCATATGAAAAGCAAAAAGATATGGAGACGAAGAGTCAACCATTGATTTTTGTTGGTTTCTAAGAGGATATGAAGGCATACAAGTTATTTGATCCTTTATCTATAGATTATTTTTTTAGAGGGGTAGTCCACTTTGATGAGCATTTCGACCTAATCATTTTTCCCAATCCTCCCATAGATTGTCTTGCGTACATTGGTGAATATTGCATTGACATTTTTTTTTTTTCAGAACAAGAAGTTGATGTAAATATTTTTGTTGCAAATCACACTATTGGCAATGAAACTCAACAAGTAGAAAATATGCATGAAGTTGAAAACAAGGTGGAAGAAAATATTCCATAAACACCACGGACAAATTTGAAGAAAGAGCCTATGTGAACGAAGGATAACTAAGAGATATGGATACAAGGAAACTAACTTTAGTTATTTAGTCACCAACCATTTCCATACTTCTTCACATCCAATTGGTAATTCTCTTTTGGGTGACACCAATTCCACTAACCCACAACATTTTTTTATGTTGTTGTATACCAAAATGGGATGTTATCGTGACAAAGGAGTATTCTTCCCTGTTGAAGAATAACACCTAGAATCTCGTTCCTCTTCCTAAGGAACATAAGCTTGATAATTTTAAATGGATATATAAAACGAAATATGTAGTAGACGGCTCTACTGACAAGCATAAGGCACATCTTGTAGCCAAGGGATTTTCACAGGTTGAAGGAATCGATTATTCGAAGACATTTTCCCCTGTTGCAAAGAGTTTTTTTCTACGTGGATATTTGCACAAGGAAATCTACATGGAGACATATCTTGGTTTTGTGTAAGATCCTTCACATGTTTGCAATATCCAACGTTAATTGTGTAGTCTCAAACAAGCTTCTCGATCTTCATTTTAGAAGATGGATAAGTTTCTTTTTGTTTTAGGTTTCAATTATTGTCATTCCAATTCTATAATGTACACTAAGAGGTAGGGTGTTGATCTCTTGATTTTGGTTATGTTCATGGATGATTTAATTCTCATTGGTAGTTCTTCATCCATGATGCACAGTGTTCATCGAGCACTAATGGAGTAGTTTGATATGACAAACCTTGGTCCTTTGCATTATTTTATTAGCTTACAAGTCCTTCAATATCATAAGGGAGTTACATTTTTCAATAAAATTATGCCCTTGATTTACTTCATTGCTTTGGCATGGTTGATTGCAAGCCTCCTCCCACTCCATTTTAGTTAAGGAATTCAACTTTTTGTGAGTTGTGCTTCACCACATGTTAATCCTTTGATATATAGGAAATTGGTTGGAAGTCTATTGTATTTGAACCATACATGACCTTCCATCTCGTTTGCAAGTATGTCTCTTAGTTCTCTCAATTTCCTCATGAGAGTCACTAGAAGGTAGCCAAGCAATTTTTGAGGTACATTAAGGGTACTACCAATTTTGGCATTCGGTATACCTTAGGTGATTCTCAAATTATGGATTTCATTGTGTTGATTTGGTTCGTTTATTTGATGGTTTTCCTGTTTTTTGAAAATTTCGTTTTCATGTTGATGTCAACATTTTCATAGTTAGTAATAAGTTTTGACTAAAATATTTTTAGAGAGTCAAGTATAGGAATAGATGCAGCCTATACAATTTTTAAATCTATTTTTCCTATAAATATTGGATGTCCCAACATGTGTCAACGAAAAACCCTTTGTCATAAAAGTGTTTCCCATATTCGCGTTTTCACCCAAGATGTAATTAATGATTGCATTATCTTATGTATAACCTAAGTATTTTGCTACAATTGTTTACTAGTAAAGAGGTCCTTTGGATTTGAAAACTGATGATATAGTTTGGAATTAAGAAAGAACACCCCACTACTATTTTGTATGATAATCAGAGTGCCATACCTATTTCTCGCAAAAAAATTGAACACGAGTAGGAAAAAATGCAAAGAGATTCACATGCAACTCATTTGACAACTCATTTAGGATCAGGTAAAATTTTAATTAGAACACTACCTAAATTTCTACGTATAAAAAATAGGAGAATCCCCATGATATATATGAAAATATGAAGGCTATTTTATCAATTTTTAATTATGTATATATACGTTTTTGGAAAATATCTCATTGAATTATATAATCCTGTAAAATCTTGGCAGATATTTCACTAAATTATAAAACCTTGTAAAATGCTAGCGAAACTTTCACTAAAGTTTAAAACCTTGTAAAGTCTTGGTAATTTTTTTGATAAAGTATAACCATATATAGTAATAGAAAAACATATAAAAAAATACTAAATAGGAGATAAATATTAATAAATCATCACATAACAAGCCCTCTTTTGGTGGTAGTTTGGTACCTCACTCTATCACAGTACATTGAAATTCACCATACTCTAGGAATATTCTTGGAAAACAACAATGGATTGTTTCATCATCGGGACAAATAGAATCGGTATTCATATGAGGTCCCAACAACACCTCGATCCTCATTTATCTCTCCATGTTATTACAAGGAGCCACCAACACCTCATTTATGCACACACCTTACCAAATTAGAGGGTTAAAAACTCTAAATTGTATTGTTTATTTCAATGCACCTAGAATTATTCTAAAAATTAATTGTCACTCTATTTGGAAAGAAAATGTGTGTTCCAAGTTCATCAATGAATGCTTATTCAACCAAATATTATCCACATGCTTCCAAACCTAATTAAAACCCAACCCTGCTATGCATGATATATTTCCAAGCAAAAATAAAAAAATGCATGTCGCTGAGAATGTGGTGATGTCAAGACTTTAGTTCAATCCTTTAAATCCATGAAAGGTAGGTTGCAAAACTATGATATAGCTAGTATAATAGTAATGAGGCAGTTTGGACTGAATCTGGGACTGCTTTTACAAATACAATAAAAAAAGTAAACAAATTTTTGGGCTTCAATCAAAGGTTGCATCCTTTTCTAAGGTTTCTACAAACAACTGGCAACATGCAAGTTGAAATCAAGTTTCTACAAACTACTACAAAAATCCTTTGCGAACCATAAAATTCAATAAACAAAACAAGCAACATGTCAAAATAATTAACAACGCCCAAAGAAAAAGAAGCAGGAAAAGATTTTGGGATTCCAAGTTGCTCCACCCATGACCTGTCCCAAAAAGGAGAACAAAAACACAAGTAGAAAAAAAATGGCACTTGTTATAAGCAATGCCATGGCCTCATACATGACCAAACATGCAACTATGAATGATGTCCTATCTCCCATGCATGATGCCCCAAACACCCACAGAAACGTTATTGTCGCATCATCAATCACATGCTTCACAATCCCCTTGTTTCTTGGGGAAACTTTGGATTTCACGCGATGGGATTCCAAACTTTCCCAGATTAAAATGAGTCACTATAAGGCCTCGTAGTAAATATCAACTACCCTTCTCATGTGGACATAAAACAAAATGCAAAATGAGAATTGACCCATAAAATCTAGATGAATATAACTCTGACTTTGATTTCGATGATCGATAGAGGGTGAAATAGCCCCTAGCAACTACCATTTATAGAAATTGGGGGCGAATGGGATCTGCGTAGTGATTTTTGTGGGTGAACAGAGGTTTAAATCGATTTTTATAGGGGCTAAATTGTTTTATCTTGGATCCCCTTTCTAAATTTGATGGGGATAACCTCCTCTTCATTAAAAATAAATAAATAAAATGTGGGCTAATCATACCTAACGAGTGTTTAATAAAAATTTATCCCATTAAAAATTTAAAACTCATAAATTTAGCCCATGGGCTAAGATTAGCCCCTAAAATTTTCCATGTCTAGGATTTTGTTCTTAGTTCAAAGTATTTTCCTATTGAAGAGCAAGTTGCATACACCTTCAATAAACCTTTTACATCGCCACATTTTCTATAGTTGCAATCGATGCATCTATCTT
The DNA here is from genome assembly GCA_027924585.1 of Larix kaempferi. Lineage (NCBI taxonomy): Eukaryota > Viridiplantae > Streptophyta > Pinopsida > Pinales > Pinaceae > Larix > Larix kaempferi. The sequence goes on from BSBM01000827.1 coordinate 3,446,289, forward strand.
GTACAAGGTTTTGGTGTTATAGAAGAGTTCCTGAATTGTGATGTTATTGTCTTAATATATACATGAATCCCACTAGCGGGATTTGTATATATTGCATGGATTCCCTATCTAATTACATTGGTGAATGGTATGGTGTATTTCCCGATAGACCCACACAACTTCAAACATACTATGAACGAGCTTTATCCTTATAGATTAAATTGATGGCATGCCACCTTTACATTGATGATCACTATCATTGATAATGAATCTAAAAATATATATTAGCAAATCTACTTCTTTTTTAAGTGTTCCTAAACCATTATGTATGTTTTAAGATGCTCATATTATTGATTTTTTTTTAAAACAACCCATAATATGTGGTGTTTTTCCTTGAACAAGATTAAAATTAACAAGAACTATATAATGCCATGGTCGAGTTTTTAGGTTGAGCTCAGTCCAACTATAAATTGGTAGAAATTTTCTTATACTTATAGGGTCGATTCTTAATAGATCATGTACTCTTGCATATTGTTTAAGAGTCCTTCAAGCAAGCAATAGTTATGTTAACATTTGTCCAAATCCAATAAATGTAAATAAATTTAGGCATTAAAAAATAAACATAGAAAGGATATATATATATATATATATATATATATATATATATGAGAGACAGACAAATGCATACTTGTTGTAGTGTAAAGTGTTGTTTGATTTAATGTATTTTTTGAAAAGGTCTATGTTGATCCTCCCTATATGGTTAAATTTTTAATAGTCATAAATGCACAATTTGGAGCGCATATTAATGAAACTTAAATGATAAAAATTCTACATTTAAATACATTCAAATGGGATGCATTGGAAACTGTTTTGGGGCATACTCTTCCAGTAAAGAAAAGAAAGCAATGCTTTTTCGATAAAGAAAAAATAAGCAAAAAGAAAAAGCAAAAAAGTAAGCAACGACAACCGTATAAGGAAACCAAGAGTATTTATTGAGTTTGTGCCTGCTTGAATGCATTTATAAGTTCTCTCTGGCATTATCTTATTTATGTGATGCAATGCTTCTAAGGAAATTGTCTAAGGAAATCACAAGTATTTATAAGTTCTCTTTGTTATTGATTGAAATCTTGTGCCTGCTTGGATGTCTGTGATGCACTGCCTTTTCCATTCACTTCTTTCTTCATCTCATGGCTTGAAGTAATCGAGTGCCCTTGAAGTCTTTGTTCTCTATTAATTCCTTGGATGTCTATGTTCTCTTTCTTCATATGATGATTTGAAGTCACCAAGTGCAATGCCTGTTCTCTATTAATTCCTTTGGATCATAGTTTTGTATTCTATTTCCACAATGTCAATGGAAAGGATTCCACTAGTTTTTTTCTTCCTTTTAACATTTATTTTTCTCTAACTTATAATTTACCATTAAGAAATTTAATAGAACATTGGAATGCATGTTTACTCAATGGAGGTTGTTTCACTAATTTTCTGGTTTCGTTTTACAAATTCTTGATCTTTGTAACCTTTAATTTCCACAACATCAATGGAGAGGTTTCCACTGGTTTTCTGCTTCCTTTAACATTTATTTTTCTATACCTTTTAATTTACCGGTAAGAAATTTAGCAGAAATTGGAATGTATGTAGTTAGTCTGTTCATGGAGATCTTGTAATCGACATGCAACAAATTTAGGAAATTGTGTGCTCGTTTTTGCATCAGTTATTTCTGTTTCCCATGAATTGTATTGAGACTTTTTTCACTACGCATAACCCTGAGAAGTCAAATCGGGCGTGGTGATTACAAATGCATTTGGCTTATATTTACTTATTTTTGAGTCATGTGGTGAATTTTCTTCTTCATTTTACTCCTTGTTATCTCTATTTGTATTCCTTGTTTTTGAATTTTCCCTTCTTCATGTTAATCCTTGTTATCCTTGTATGTATTCCCTGTTATCTTTTGGTTTTCATTTACAACCTTTTTTATTCTATTTTCTAGTCCATTTTATCTTTGTCAGTAGTCCCTGTTTTTGAACTCCTATTCTGTGTTTTATTCTAGTTATGTATCTAATGTGTATGAAAAACATTAATACAAATTGTTACCATTGATTATGGGATCTTTATTATATTTTTTCTTTGATTTTCTTTGTTGATTGTTTTTTTGTGCTTTCTTCTAGCTATAAGTTGGTGATTGTTTTCTGTTTTCTTTCTTTTCTGATGTCAATGTCCATTGTTCGTGATCAATGTGCTATACTTGAACAATGATAATGGACTTTGTTTCACTAATTTTTTGGTTTCACTTTACAAATTCTTGATCTCTGTAACCTTTAATTTCCAGGATGCATATGATCATAAATATATATAATAATATTCCAATGCTTACTTTCAGAGCTATTATAGTTTGTTGATGGAAATTAAATCCTTAGAATACAATCCAATAGTTGCATGAAATTTTGTTGATTGAGTAAATTGCATGGATGGATTTTAACTTTTGTATTTTCTTGTGATTTGTTTTACTCTTTTTTTGTTTACTACCATTTTGTTGTTTACTAATCAAAACTCTTAGAGGTGGAATGTATAAGAGGAATGCTAGCAAAGTTATTTATTTCCTTTTTATTTAAGAGTGGTTTGTGTTTATTAGTCTATTTTTCATGTCAATTCTTGTTATCTTTGTCTATGCATTCCTTCTTGTCGAATATCTCTATATGATTAACAATCAACTTATTCCTTTGAACAACATGAATGGAGATAAGTTACCTTGATTTTCTGGTTTTTTAAATGATTCCTTGTACACTAGATTAGAAATTTATTAGTAGTAGAATATTGGATTGTTTTATTCTCATAGTTCTTGTTAAAGTGTTCATATGCCATGTGCATCAACAACATAGGGGACAAATTCATGAACTTAAAAGATTCAGTTTTGTATTGGTGGTCTTCTATGCCCTATGTTTCAATTATTTTCATAGCAATGCAATACCTTTAAAGGTTGAGTACTACCAAGATGACGAGAAGAGAAAAGCTTCACGAGTTCTTCCCGTGACTATGTATTACTTGTTGAAGATTTGTTTTGTATTTTTTTTAATCACATGTTTATGCATATGGTTCATGATTAAGTTGTTCTCTATTTGAACATCATTAATGGTGACAATTTCTACCAATTTTCTGGTTTTTTTACAATGTTTTTTGGTTTATAACCTTTAATTTCTTGGATGCATGTGCTTAGATATTTTGCAGATATCTGAAATGTTATCAATTGTATGAGCTATTCATTCAATCCCTATTACATGGTATTTTTTCCATTTTCTTCTTCACGCTGATTCTAGTTAGCTCAGTTTTTGCATTCCATATTGAATGTATATTCTTTATTTTACTATAATTATTTTACATTTTGATGCATATTATTTTTTGACAAATAATAAGATTATTTATATCTTATCTATGACTTTTAATTTCCATCATGATTCATGCAATTAATGATTTAGCATAATATTGCAATGTTTAAATTGTCAAATTCATTGTTAATTGATCCATACCACATTTATTAGTAGAATACGCTGCAATCCAGAAAAAAGTGATTTGAGTGTAGTTTGTTTTTACACTTTTTTTGGTGATCCGAGAACCTTTAAAGCTGGAATCTTGCCCAAGGTGATGAGAAATGCTTCTGAAGTTCATCTCCTTTGCATTTACAAGTCCTCTGCGACATCTTTTTGTTCATTTGTGTCTTTCTATGTGTGTTCCTTGTTGTTGAATGTCTATGTTGTGTTGTGTTGTTTTTTGATCTCTATGTGGTATGGTGCACTATCACCATGCCCTCTTTTTGAACAACTTTGAGGGGAGACTATTTGCATTGTTTTTTTTGTTTTCTTTTCACAAATTCTTTGAACCCTTATAATTTTTAGGAATATTATGATTTGAAATCTAGCCTGATATTGGAATGTTTACTGGTAGATTCATTGTTTATAAAAAATAAATTTTAGGTTCATCAACAGAATAGAGTGCAAGTGAAGATAAATAATTCTAAGAAATTATGTGATTGAGTAACACTTCATAAACTGTTACACATTAAAAGTTGGAATGCAAAATGTAAATTCTATTTTTCATGTGCATATTACATTTACATATACCATTGGTGCAAAAATTGTCCTAGAAAAACATAAATACTTCAACATCTTCAAAAAAGTGGACATTAACCTTTTCTTTAAATTTCCAAAATGAAATATCAATGACTAGAATTTATGAGGAAAATAATCCTTGATTTGTCCTCTTTCCCTTTTACTTTTTAACCTCAATGCACCCTTGAAAAAGATTCCATAGGGATTAATTGTAAATTAGAATTTAGATAAGATTCCACAAGGATTAATTGTAAATTAAAATTTAGATTTCCATGATTTATGCTAATTCCTATCATTTAGGACCTTATATTCTTTGTTGGATGTCTATTTTGTACTTTGCTCTAATTATAATGTCTATTTTTATGTGTGTGCACTTCATGTACAATGTGCTCTCTATTTGAGCAACATTAACAGTTAATATTTCCACTGATCTTTTGGATTCCTTTTACATATTTTTTTGTCTCTAACCTTTAATCTCATTAGAAAATCTGTAGAATATTGAAATGTATACTCCTGCAATTGTTATCCATAGAGGACAATTTTAGGAGATTATCCATAAGGGATATTCTTAAGAGATTGTTTGAATGAGTTATGCATTAGTATTTTTCTATTTCCTGTCATTTGTTTCAATTTTTATAGCTTATTATGCTATGCATAACCCTCAAGTGGAACGGTCCCAAGACGATGAGGAATATTTCCCAATTTCCTTTGCATATACACTTTGTAGAGTTGTGGAAACATTGCATCATCTACATTGTTGTTGGAATAAGATTTCATAGATTATATTTAGATGAAGTTGAAAAAGTATAGATAATTCTAACCTTATACCTGCATTTATCATTCCTACATTAATATACTTGTATTTATCATTCCTACAACTTTGTATTGTATGTTATGTGATAGGGTATAATCTATTGCAAAATTATATTATGGACCTAAGTGACCTATAATAATAGCAAAGTTATGTCATCTTGTTATGAACTATGATTAATTTCAGGGCCTTCAATTCCATTTCTTAGAAGTCATATTAAGGATTTTACACTATTTGACCTTAAGACAAGGTGATTTATTGAGTTAAATCTATATTTGGTCTTTAATGCAATAAGCATTATTAAGTTGAATTACTTGAAGATATAAACATTGGGTAAAGGTCCATCCTTATTCAAAATTTCATTTTAATATTTACATGCCATTATGTAATTTAAATTTTTGCATGATATCATGTCTACCATAGTGTAACAAACTATTGAATATGCATGCCATAATGTATACCTAAACTCTGTAGACTATTTTAAATGTGCATACCATAATGTATGTCTCGACCGTGTGGACTATTTTAAATGTGCATACCATAATGTTTTGCTTAAGGTGCATTTGTTTTGAATATTTTAGTTAATTTGTTTAACATAAATATTTTTATATGTGCCATTTCCCATATTCATATTTCTTCAAATTATTTTGTTATGCCTTCAATTAATATGTGTTTGTGTTGATAGTGTTTTTAATATTTTTGAAACATGTTTTGAAAAATTCTTTTACATAATTGGTTTGCATAATATTTTTTTACAAAATTAATTTGCACAATAAATATCGTCATTTTATTTTTAATCAAAACACATTTTCTACTCTATTGTTTTAATATCACATCTTTTCCTAAAACATTGGGTGTATGCTATTGGGTCGATGCTTTTGTGATTGATCAAGTTTTCCAAAAATAATTGAGACTGAGAACATTTGCATCCTATGTTCTCTTTATAAACGTTCTTTCCTGTTTGACATTGTATATGACGTTACTTATTATTTTTTACCAGCCTATCTAATACCCCATTTTTTAATATAGAATGCATTGCATAAATCTGGTACGAATTGAAAAGTTTATTAAGGTTTTTTTATTATCATAAAACTTTGATCATATCTTATTTTTAATTATAATTTAATTTTCAAAGTTTTATGTCCTATTTTAACCATTAAATCACATATTAATTAACCTAGATACTTTATTTCCTTATTTTTTTAGTTTAATAAATTATTAATTTTAAATTTTATTAAAAATATACTATAAAAACTAATTAAATTATTAATTTTAAACTTGGTTAAAAATACTATGAATACTAAATCTATGAGCAAATCATTTATGTGGCATGTGACCACAATTATTATTGGAGTTGTATATGCCCGAAAGGATAATGTATTTATAGCTCCTCAAGGATAATGTACTTATAGCTTATATCAAGGTTATCTTGAGATTGGTTTAATTGCTTTGACGAACATATAAACATTTCAACATTTCAAAATTGAAAAAAATCTTAAATAAGCAATACAAATATATTTTTTTTTTTTATTTCACTTTGGTCATTAGTTTTTATCCTTGATATATCTTTAGACACATCCCAAGTTTATGCAACTCATGATCTAAATCTCCTATTTTTTACCTTTGATTAAGTAGTTGGGGAACATGGGTATGTAAGAAGCATTTTAATAAATTTATTTTAACAATATTTTTAATGAATTACTTTTAAGGTCTATTCATAAATTACTCTCTACTCAGGTATAGTAATTAGCCTTTATAATAGTTGTTGAGGGTGTTTGTGGAACATAAAGTGCAGTGATCAACCTTTATAATAATCCTTGATGGTGTTTTTTTTGGCAAGCGAACTAAACAAACATTTTAATGTATTCCTTTTAAGTTCTATTCACAAATCAATCATTACTAAAGTATATAGTAATCATCATTTATAATTGTTGTTGAGGGTGTTTGTGGAACACAAAGTATAGTAATCATTTTATAATAGTCTTTAAGGGTGTTTTTTGGAAAATGATCTAAGCTATGGTGTCTCTTAATGGGGGTGAGGGGTTTAGGGTATCCTCCTCAAGGATTAGGCACCCCACATAGAGAAGAGGATATTGATTTAAGAATTATTTTAAAAATTCATATCTCCGTAGCACATATGAAGATTATGTGCGAGCATTTTTGCATTGTGAGCCTCTTCGAAAAATTGTGAGAAATTCGAACCTCTTAAGCAAAGTGAAATAAAAAAATATTCTCTAATAAAGTTTCAAAATCAAATTTATTATAATGTTGAAGCCATCCATTCATTAACACTTACTCAAGGCATAATTTTATCTTATGTTATAGCACTAATTGGCACTTCAGTGACCCTAATGGCACCCTAGTGACCCTAATGGAATTTTTGTTACCCCCAAATGGCATCAAACCATCCCTATTGGCATCCAATTTTCCTTGATTGATCTCCAAATGTCCCCATTCTCATTTGGAGATTCCTTGATTGAACCAAATGTTTGAGCCATTCATAAGTGATGATCCCACCTTAGGACAACCTAACATCTCCTTCCAACCCATTTTTCACTAAAATAATCATGGTTTTGAGGGCACACACACCTTGATCCACTGCAAGGAAAGGAGCGTGTTCCTTGAAAATGTACAAAAAATATAAAGAAACTGGAAATTAGCGAAATTGAATGGTTGGAAAAGTAATTTGTTCGGTGTAGTTCATGATACCACCCTTCAATTGTCTCAACCATGCCCAATAATGTATAAATAAGACATTGATCGATGAGATAGGGGCATCAAGCACTCATACTAAGGTTATGCTAGAAGAATTGGTCCTAATTCCTTGAGTTTTTATGTCCATTAGGGGAGTTTTGAGGTAAAAAAATGGGCCTCAAAACAAATGATATACTATAAAAATTAACTTTATAAGAACCAATAGGATTCAAGATGATGATGTCAACCATAAGGGTAAAATTTGTAAAACAAATTGGAGGGAAAAAGAAAAAACTACTTTTTCTTATCGTAGTTTTGACATATCTCCTTAACGGTTTACCCAAATTTTAGGTTTGGGCACTCGTTGGATGCGTATTTTAATTACGCATCCAACCCATACCCACACTGCATACTTTTGATGCACCCACAACATGAAAAAATGAAAAATTCAATAAAAAAACGTATTTTAATATTAAAATACGTTTTTTTAATGGAGTTTTTCATTTTTTCATGTTGTGGGTGCCTTCGAAGTATGCAGTGTGGATATGCGTTGGATGCATAATTAAAATACACACCCAATGAGTGCCCAAACCTGAAATTTGGGAAAACCGTTAAAGAGATATGTCAAAAATACGATAAGAAAAAGTAATTTTTCTTTTTCCTCACTAAAATTTAGAACTCTTATTTTATTATTTCACTTAGGAGGCCCATTTTAGACCTCAAAACTCCCCTAATGATTCCCTCCAGAAACCCTTGTTTTTTATATTTCATCATCCTTTGCTCAGTGAGCTATATTTTTATGTATGGCTCCCATATTGTGTTCAAGAAGGATTTTGAAGGATTGGGGGGATCAAGGCATTAGTGGCTTAGGTTAAGAGGAACCTAGACAAAGTTTCCAGAGGTGTCAAACAGAAGATTAGGTGATATTTGTTTTTGTTGTTCAGTTATTCATTAATAGAGATCTCTAATCCCCCCCTTCAATTTAGTGTTCAATATTTGTTCCTTTTCATTCCTATTGGTATAAGGGATTAGTCTTCCTAATAGGATAATTAGGATTGATTGATGTTAAATTTGTTTTTCGATTTGATTCATGCTTTTCTATTTCCATCAGATTTGAGAAAGGGTTCATCTTTCTTGTGTGCAAGTTCCAATATTAATCAAGGGGAATGCTTTGGATTTTGTGCATGGGAGGAATCTATAAGACAACCTATAGGATCCATGTGTCTAATATTCTTTCTCTTTTGATTGAATGTGAATTTTCTTGTCTCTTTGGTTAATTGCATGATTGTAAGTTACTAATCCTAGGGAAATTTGAGTAGTTGTATCTTCATTTTATCTATGATAGTCAACCGTAACTATTTTGGGGTTTATCGTGACAATATAACTAGCAAATCCATCGGGGAATAAGTATTTGAATTCTCCTTTGTAGGTCCTCCTTAGGACTGGTTTTTATCTCTTCTTGAGTCTTTTGAAACCTATCTATCTAAAGAATAGTCCCTTACCCTTATTCAGACTAAAGGATTGTAATTTTTTTGAGGAAACACACACACTCTCTGAAAAGCACAAGAGTGTGTACATGATATTATCCTTCCTAACATGTGTGTGTGCACACACCTTTGTTTGGAAACAAGTGTATGTGGCTTGGGAAAGAGGGGCTTTTTCCCTATTTTTCATTTTTCACATTGATTGTTGCTACATTTGGTCTCTAAAGTCACCTAGAAGCTTGTACTAGGTCTTTGCTAGGACATTTTTGGCATGTTTATGGTGCTTTAGTAAGTACTTGATTGGTTTCATTAGGTGAAAGGAAGAAAATAATTGTTTGTTTATTACTCTTTTTGTCAGTTTTCTTGCATTTTTGTTGATAGTTTGTAGTTTTCATTCTCCTTTTTAGTGACTGAATTAGTAAATAATCATTTATTTTTGAAAGTGAAAGTAAAGAAGTGGTTTGGTTTCATATTGATATTGTTCTTTTGGTTCATTAAAATTTGCATTGGATACCTTTTTCAGTGCAGAATGAAAGTGGTGAATTCTAATTGAATGTTCTTAATGCTCTTATAATTTCGCATCTTGTGAACATCTTTTCATATTTAATTCCCTGATCAAAAGATGAAATCATTAAGAACAATCTAAATAAAAGGAACCATAATATTTTTTTTTATAGAACACCAATAGTGGTCTAGGTATAGGGCCTTGGTATTAGGTTTGGAGAGTTAATTCTTCAAGGAAACTAAAACAAAACTAGTACCTCAATAATTAAGATAAAATCTATTAGTAGAAGTAGACATTTTTTGGGAAAGAATGCCACACATGTGCATTAAGCATGATTTCAATATGATTATGCAATCAAGATTATCCCCTCATTGATTTCTTGGTGGGATATGCAAGTTAGGTAGATTTAGGTAAAGTGGCAATTCCTTGGAGTGACACCACTTCTTTATAAAGTTTCAAGTCTAGGATTTGTTCCTACTTTCCCTACCCAATCGATGACACCTAACCCACTATTGTTCTAACCAACTATTAATTGAGAAAAGGTGTCCATAGTTTCTTGTATGTGGCTTCAATCAAGTGACTCTGGGTGGGAATTTTTTGTGGTATCTAAGACAAACCTCAACTCCCTTAAAGGGTTCCTGTCTTTGCAAGGGTAAATTCTCATTGGGTGATTCTTATGTGAGGGTTACCATAATGGTTTCCCACACCTTTATTGGTTGCACATGGGACCTAATCATCCCAAAGTAACATATGGAAGTCTCATTTAACTTCGTCATTGATATTTTTCTATGTCCTAACCACTCTCTACTTGTCTTTGGAAGAGTAGTAAATTGCTTGATTGTATCTTCATGGAATCTTTCTAGTTGAGTGTGATTGTGTCGAGCATTACATAGTCAGTTTATTTTATTTTGATTTGTTATGGGTTAAAGTGGATGACCAACCTCTCCATATGTCCAAAAGGACTAGAAGTCTCTTACTAGAGAGGGTGGAGTTACCTTCAAGGTGGTTCATGTTGAATAACCCAGACTCTTTCCCCAAGGGGTCTAACAAGGAAAACTAATTGATTTCAAATAATCCCATAGAGGAAGAAAGAGTGAAAGATATTAGTAACTCTGATGAAATATTAGAGGAAGGGTACTTGAGAGGTCATGATGGTCAGCTTGAGATACCAATAAGGGGACCATCCCCTCCCATTTCAATGAATCTCATTTGGGTTGTGGTCGAGGAACTAATAGACCTTGCAACTGACATTCATTTTGACATGCCTTCCAATAGTTATTAGAGTCCATTTTTCTTTCAAGGTCGTAATTTTGGTAATCAAATTTACACTACATAGTTCAATCCATCATATGAATGGGTAAACATGATAAATACTTGTGGTAGTTTAAGGGTTGGGGGTCACCCATACTCCTAATTCTAGTACTCCCATGAGAGGGGTAAATATCATATCCTTGAGTATTCTAGCTTCTAGTATGTTCCCCTCTACCTCTAGAGTATATATGAGAGGACATTTCGCCTCAATGATAACTCCTAATAGTGGAGTAGGAACTTTGGCATTTGTTCCTCAAGGTAGAAACCCTTTTTATTTCTGGACTTTGTCGATGGGATTCCACACACAATTGATAGAAATCATTTTACATTCCCAAATGTTAACAAGATGACATGAATCTCGTCAATCCACTTCAATGTGTTCTCATTTGGAGGTGGACACATTCCTTCATATGTGCCCCTAGTGGGAACTACACTCCCCCAAGCTCTAGTATGCCTTAGGGAAGCATTCCATTTCTTGGAATGGAGGCATGATCAATGGATCGTTCTCATCTTATTTGAAAGTTCTACTAGGCTATACTCACATCCCTAGTTATTATATCATCTCACCTTTCATGCTTGGTAGTGCTTATACTCGAGGTAATTCATTTGTTAATGTGAACCAATTATTAGGACATGCTCTTAGAAGTTGGAATAAATATTGTCATATAATGTTTCCATTCCTAGTGACATTGAATCTCTGAGATCTAACCAAGTTAGAAAATGATTTGGTTATGTACAGTCTGAATTGGCCTCATGTCTCGATGAAGTTACCTTGCTATATTCCCAAATTTGATGGGAAGTTTGGGGAATACCATGCTATGCATGTGATGACATTACATATATGGTGTTCATCAAACTCTCTAATGGATGATAGAATTAGACTAAGGATTTTTTAGAGAAATTTGATTAGGGTCACATCAAAGTTGTATATTGAGCTCCCACGAGCTTATTTTCATAATTTTGACACTTTGGCAATGAATTTCTTGGACCACTTTTAATTTCCTATCCAGTATGAGATAGGAACTTAGCTTCTAACATCATTTCATCATGATAAGTCCACCCATATATCTAACCACATTCACGAGGGGTGAAGGAGACGCCGACTTACAAAATCTTAGGTACCTGACAAATTCTTGGTAGACTAGTTTATAAATTCTTTTCTACCCTACATTACAAAATACGTCATGCTTTCAGGATTAAAGAATAAGGAACATGCCATCATCACCAAATAGTTGGACCTGGTGTATTACCAGTCCAAGATGTTGTATGCGATCTTGGATATGGTTCCATGAGTGGATATAGATCCAACCTGAAGTAAACTTGGGACACATGTTGATGGTGTGTTTGGCTTAGTGGAGAATTCCACAACTAGTTAGGTTACAACCAAAATGGGACAAATGTCATTGAATGCAAATTATTGTGTTTGCAAAAACTATCAATGTGTATTCCTTCTTATCTCTGCTCTTCCAAATGGAAAGATATTTTTTTATAGTAGGTTTTATAGGAGATTTAGGTGTGGCATCATCTACTTCTTCAATAGATTCTCATTCAAAAATTTCATCCCAAAGAACGTTGAAGATCAAGGTGTGCTTGATCTTCCTTGACCACTTTGGGTAGTTTTTCTTTCCATTGAGCACCACTCTGACGATGGGGGTCAAAGAATGCATATTTGACAATACAAGACTCTAAAAAAATCTCTGATATACCTGTTGTGGTACAACAATATATGCAAATAACTCAACATAATGTAGTTTCTAAGATACAATTTCTACAGTTAATTAAGTAATAGAAGGTGCAGGGCTACAATTTCTACATATAGTTTAGTTATTTCTTTATGATACAAATAGTACACTAGTGTTATGCAATAATACAAACTTCTTCTACAATCTTATGCAATAAATGATAACTACCATGAAAACCATTCCTAAGATCGATGAAGAATAATACTAAATGTCTCTAATAGAGAAGAACCAAAATTTTCCACTAATGATTCTTTCAAGAGAATGATACCTATAATGATTCTAGCCTAAAAAAAATCAACACTTTCAAGATGGAGAAACCAAAGTGCACCCTACAACCCAGAAAGAAGAACAATGCAACCCAACTCTAAAACGAAATGAGCAAAAAACACATGAAATATAACCATTATATAGTTTGGAATCATAAGCTGCAACCACAACAACACATATTTCGTGGACTTCATTAAAGTTAAAATATAGAGTTATTGTTTTGCAGTTGCTTCCACCTAAGATTAAAATAACAATGAAATCATATTCCTAGATAAAACATACTAGAAACAGAGACCCAAAGGTAGTCGAGAGAAGGAAGGAATCAATGGAAAGGAAAACATCCACATCCCTCAACAATTTTCATACCTAAAATAGTTATAAACCCTTACAACTAGAGTAAAGCAAAACTAAACTATATAAATTGGAAAAAAAAATCGTTAGTGTTCAAGCTCAAGGATGAAACAAGTTATGATGGGTAAGGACATCAATTCATTGAAGCTTCCCAGGATATTCCCTCTTGAACAACAACTTGAATACAAAGCAAACCATGCTAAAAGAAGAAAGGATCATGTTTTAGACAATGAAAAAAAGAAGTGAAAGAACAACTTGTTGGGCCATGGATATGTCACCAATTTCATTCATTATACCTCCTCTTACTGCTCATATATCACTTCATTTTCCATACATTTTCCATAGTTTATCATAAAATGCCACGTTATGCCTATTTATGCTTTAGTGGTTAATAATGATTCTTTTCCTTCATTTTTAATAAGTTAATGATTATATTTTTTACTCATGATGGTTTATGAAGCAAATTTCATATAGCAGTTGTAACACCAACTTCTATGGCTAGCATATTATCACACCTCCATGTGGAAATCCACATGGCACATCTAAGCTCTAGCTCATGGTCAAATTCTCTCGGTCAGAAAAAAACGTGTTAGATAAGAAGAGACAGTTTTGTGTTTCAATTTGTAGGCATATGAAGATGAATTTCCAAAATCTAGGACATGGGTTTTGTGCAGAATGAGCCAAATTAGGTTATTTGAGAGTGGATTCTCCAGGAAGGGTGTAATTTGAGAGCTACAGGTGGTTCTTCCAAGATAATTTTCTTGTTGCGACCATTCCCCAAGCCATGTCCCAAACAAATCACCCAATCAGCCACAAAATCAAATCAAGCCATTCTCAGATGATGTATGTTAGGGAAATCATCTGTAATCATATATGATTTGTCTCCTCAACCATATCTACCCAAAAACAAATAGGATAATATCTTTTAAAATTGTTCATGGTTGACAGTTTGAATTTGGGGGAATTAGTTTCAATTCACCACTTTGTCCTCGGCATAAATACATATGGTGGATAGATAGGATGGGGGGCTGGAGTAGTGCATTGTCAAATTTATTGTATCTCTCCTCTTTTATAATAGAAGGCATCTCAGTTTGTGCGATTTGAGTCTTAATTTGTGAGTTTCTTCAGAAACCCTAGTTGGAGGAGGAAGGGCCCCCTTTACTGATCAGGTGTTGCCATTTCATTTATTTTTGTTAGATAGATTTAAGTGATGTTTGTTTCATAATTTTGATAGTTTTAACTATTACTAAGTTGTGTGGATTTTGATGCTTCTAATGTGTGTTATTTACACAAGATGTTACTTGCAAGGATTGGTTGGTTAATATAATAACTAATAACTCATGTTATTGCTACTACTCATAGAGCATGGTTAATGATTTAGATTGTTGTTACTTATATAGATTAGAGTTTTACTGCCATCTCTATATCTTTATTCATTTGTCTCTTCTGTAGATAATTTCCTCTTTATTATAGTAAACGCATTTCATATAAGGAATCATTGTGAGTCTATTTTTAATCAAAGTGTTGGTACTTGTTGTTACATAGGTTCAATTAAGCATAGAGTTGCGTGATTTCCTTTACAAGCATTGAATTGTGTGGTTTAAATTATAGGCATTGGATTGTGTGGTTTCTTTACAAGCGTGGAGTGACTGGAATTTTATTTACGAATAGAGTGGCTTGAGTTTCCTTTATGAACAGAGTGGTGTGATTTCCATTCATAGAATAAGTTTCCTAAGTGATTTCTTTCCTTGAAAAGTGTTGTGAGTTATGATCAATTTCCTTTCCAATTGAGATTGCAATTGCTTTTGGAATTGGTTTTCTAAGAGAGATTCATTTTTAAAGATTGGATCAGTTAATTTCTTGATTGCATAATGCACAATCATCATAGAATCAACATTAAAAAGGAAATTGTAGCCTGCATATATTTTTCATGTAACCTTGAAATAAAATACGTCCCTAGATTGATAATTAATGTATGGTTAATTAGTTGCTTTTAAAAGACAGTTAAAACACCCAACATTTTGGATCCCTTTCTGAGGAGGTTATAAGGGCACAAGAGTACAATTTAGTGATATTATAGTTGCATATTTGGTGCTACTGACGCTTGAGAAGTAAATATGCTGGGTAAGAAATTACACACTTGCCGCCAATCCCTCCAAAAGAGGGATCTGCGGTAGAATCTTGTTTCTCCTACACTAGAGCATATAGTTGCATGAGTAAAACAACATATAGGATGCATAGAGGTAGAATAAGAACAAATAATATCATTCCACTTAGTGGTGTTGTAAGCACCACCCATTCTACAAACCAATTGATAGGAACATTTGAAGGGGGAGCACATGAAGAACCTCTTATATTTCGGGAAGAGATGGCAGGTGAGAAAGATCTAGAATATAAGAAGGAAGATGTTGTTACCTTTGAATTTCCCATCATATATCTAGGAAGAGTGGTACCAATCCAAATAATTCTCCCGTCTTCTCTACCAAATTTTCACGGTTTGGAAAATGAAGACACAGATGCATTCTTATTTCAATTTGAAGTTCTTTGTAGAGGATATGATTATAATATTAACACTCAAAGGATGAAAATATTTCACATTAGTTGGAAATGAGCAACTCTCCGATGGTTCATAATCCTTGGTGGGAATTTCATTCAAACATGGGAAGACATGAAACATGTATTCTTAAAGAGGTACCAATATTATTGCAGGGCCAACGAAGATATGTTCAGAATGACACAGGGGGAAGAAGAAATTTTGGAGGACTATGTGGATAGCTTTCAATACAACCTTCAAATATCAAAACACAAACAAATAGGGAAACAAACCTTGAAAATACTCCTACTCAAGGGGATCCGAGATGAATCTTTAGAAATATTAAATATGATGGGAATAGGTGATGTATTTCAGCTACCATATGATCATGTTCGTGAGTTATGTAGAAGGTATTCAAGAGGAAAATCCAAGACTGATAAGAATTCTAGAGAACTTTATTCTCAATTTTTGAAACCTGTTGCAAGAACATGAGTTACAGGAGATGAAACCAGTAGTTTCTTTAAAATTTCTAAAAATGATATTATTATCTCTCTTAATTCACAAGTGCGTATTTTGTAGGCTAAGAGAAAGCAGGAGGAATTTGAAAAAACATTTTTCCATCAGTGCCAAAAGAAACATCCTGGAGGGGATTTCTCTTCGGGTAGTCTCAAAATTTGTGGCATGTGTGACTTAAATCATATTCCAATGGATAACTATCCTTCTATAGCTGGTATGAAAGAAACATATCAAGGACATCAAAAAGTTTCAACAAGTTCACCTTACGCAATGGAACTACAATAGCTTTGGAAACTATGGCCTACATGTATGGTTCAAAGCTTTATCCCTCCATTTTCTTATCCTTGTAATCAATCATGGAATACTCCTCTACTATGGAAACCATGGAAGTCTCAACATAACCCCTACCAACCTTGGAAGCAAGGTCAACATGGCCCATATTACAATAGCGTGGCTACTTTTCTTCATCTTGTAGCACAACAAATCCTTTGTACTTTCCAAAAGCTTTTCAACAAAAAAATCAGCCATACCTACCTGCCCATCATAATCCTCTATACCCTACACAAATTACTGTTCAATCCATCCCACACCCCAACAATAATAAAGTAGTACAACATGCTTACAGTGTTGAACTACGGAATTTTCCTACATTTCCTGCATGTTCTACCTCACCTACACCACTACAATAAATTCATATCAGGACTCGTTAGGTGTTAAATACAATATTGTAGGGATCATGGAAGAAAATACAATATTGTAGTGATCATGGAAGAAAATGAAGTTTCTTCTAGTCCAAGTATCAACATGCAAACACGATCAACAAGACATGGATAACATTTGATGAATAGAAGACGCTGGAACCCAAATTTGAAGAAATATATGCATTGTTGTCACTAGATATAGATCTTTTATGCATTCAAGAAGATCAAATCTCTAAGGAACTTCATGATATGGAAACTACAAGAAATCAAGGAATCAAATATTATATTGAAGCTTTGTTTCAATTTGTCAGTAGTCTGCAACATCACTCCATATTTCAACAATTCTTGCCACCATCTTTTCAAGGGAAGTTGGTCTCTCATATTCTAGTTTTAATTGATATACATTTTTTAGATTTGGGTATGAGCATACTTGAGACTTTGTTTCGAAAGTGGCTCCATTGGAAGTACTCTTATATTTGAAATTTTTTCCTTTTCAAGAAGAGTAGGGTAGTATAGTGTGGAAAAAATAAAATAGTAAAGAGAAAAAATAAGTCCAGTTTTGAAAACTAGTTTACTAGCACAGATGGACATGAACTTTGCTTGAAAACCAGGTTACTGGCTGGCAAGGTTCCCAATAATTTTTTTCAAGTTTCATGTTTCTTCTATATTTAACTATGGTTCTTCACAATCATTTTTTTTACTCATATTGGATGATGTAGAATTCATTAAGGTCCACCTTCCAATGGTCTTGTCCCATCAACTTTGGCACATTATTTGGGAAACAAGACTTGAGTTATGTATAGCACATTGGAGTTTACATGCATCAATGGTAAATTTATTCATTGGCGATCAAGGTAATACATCAATGTATCTTGTTTGTTAGATCCTGCAAGTGACTCGACTTCAACAAATCCATTTGTACCTGTTAGGTTGTACTACCGTACCTTGATAGTTCATTGTCATAATTGATGATTTGTCTCGCATTGGTTAAAAATTTTCATTATTAACTGGTAATACAACAAAGTTTCTCCATGTTTGACTTCAAGAACATTCATTCACATGGATTAACTTGTAAATGAGCATTTATATTAGACGAAGAATATATATTTCTATTGTTCTAGCAGTTCAGAAGTACCTTTTCATTTATTGTTCCAGCAGTTCATAAGTACCTTTTCATTTATTGTTCCAAAATTTCATTAGTACCTTTTCATTTATTTTCCAATAGTCGACAGTCTCTATATCGACCACTACAGTGCATCATCTTTGATCACTCTCAGGATTTCAGTGTTCTTTTGGTCCCAATAAAGATCATTTTCATATTACTTTATTTGATCTCATCCCCATCTTACGTGACTTCCATATTCAACATCATCTTAACAGTAGTTCATCCTACATTAGCTTCAACAACATCAGTCCATCCATGACAATCCAAGCCTTCATGGAGGTAAAACTTGAGCTAAAATAGCATGTGTTTTTTATTTATTAAAGATTTAGGAGAATGTCATGAAATATCATGAAGCATTATACACTTCCATTTTTTTAACCATTCCATCCATGTCAATTCCAAAACTTCCCTTGTTCCATGTGATCCATGTGTTGACGCAACCCAGTCGACAGGGGTTCCAGTGTTGTCGACACCCAAACCGTCGCGATCTCCCTGATCATCGACCTAGACGGGTTTTACCCCATCCAGCAACACCTGCAGAGCAAATGTGGTCTCACCCAAGGCACACAAGGGAGTGTTGACGGAACCAAGTTTCCGTCGGAAGTAGGAAGATATGATGCATCAAACATTCAACTTATCGCAACATGCAAACTAGATCTAGACATTTCGACTTAACCATTTGAACCTTAATCACTCAATAGATAGCATCATTCGACAGAACCATTAGAAGATATAGCATTAAAACATTAATTGCAATAAGAAAACATCGCATCATTCATATACCGATATTGCAACATGCATTATCACATAGACAAGACACAAGAGTTCCACAAATCAACTCTATCATATCATATTAACTCCACAAAAAGTAGATCTCACCAATATCTCTTGATCGCTGATACACAGACATATTCATTCACGATACATAACCACAACAATATATCTCTTCTCTAGCCTCCCTTCAACACTTACAACCTATAAGCTACTTATAGGCTTCTGCCTTACATTACTTGTCCACATTCTAACTACTTTCTAACCGACATTTCTACAAAATTAACTCAAAATCCATACAATGCAGTCTAAATGACCCAAAATACATCGACTGAACCGGTCCAAATGACCCCAAAACCTGCATACTGCGGTCTAACAGTCTCAAAAGTACCCAACATACTTGTCGTGGGCGCTCGTCCTTCCGCCTTCCGTGGTACCTTCTTCCTGTTGCATCTTTCGCGATGCCGCGATACTCCATCTCCAAACCGCTTGCCAACACCATGACATCATCCTACCCATGACATCATCTCTCGTAACCTTATTGAAGGAATACAATGATAAAAAATGATGCAACTTGTTGCTGGATATGTGTTATATTTTCTACATGTATGTGAAGGGGATAGTGTGCCTATCAACGGTGCACTTGGAGATCCCTCTGCTTAAGGGATTGGGGTCTATTTAATAATCTGGGTTAACGTATTAGGATATTGGATGTTGCGGAGTACATATATTGTATTGTGAGTGATTCATAATTAAAGAATGAGAAAAATAAGAGGTGTGTCTCCAAGGTTTTCTGGTTTTTCCCGATTAAGGGTTTCCAGGGTAAATTTCTGTGTACTATGTGTGAATGTTGTGATGTAATATTTGGTTTGCTTAAAAGAATCTATATGCTTTGCTTCTCTGCATAGTTTTAAAACTTATGTGTGGTATCAGAGCTCGATTTTTGGTTTCATGGGGATGCCTCTATCGCTGAGGGTTCGATGGGGTTGATAGATCTTGGGTGTGTGATGTTAATTTTTTTATAATTTCATTCAAACATTATCTAGGATCCTACTAAGAAAATAACATGCACAACATAACAATCATAAACAAAACAGACACAACGTTTCCTCGGGGAAAACCAAGATGGTGAAAAACCTTGCAACTTCCTCAGAGATAGAATAAGCCCCAATACAAAGATCACAAAGATCAATCCCCGAAAGATAGATGACTCCAGCAGCTATTCCTCCTCCACTTGTGCGCACTCCTTCCTCTTAATTATGCGAGTTGGATGAGTGAGTGAATGGATAGAATGAGAGGCACACACTCTCTATTTATACACCACTTAACCTGCCTTTAACCCTAACATGGCCAACTTCCTAAGGAAGCCTAATAACCCATCCACAGGACTCATACAAGGCCCACCCCACACTGGTGGTCTAATAACCCATAAAATATAAGTTGCAACACTTACAATAATACTTGCGACACTTACAAGTACAAATGACGACACTTCTCATTGGAGAAATAATACATCTCCATCAGTAATATAATAAAGTACAAGTGCAATACATAGAAGAATATCTTCCGAAGTTACAAATACATCAACACTCCCTCTTAACTAGGAAGGTATTCTCTTGACATAGGTCATCAATACATATCGACACAAGTCTTCAATTCTAGAGCTGGATCATCATCACTAGATCATGGAGCATCATCGTCATTGCTGTTATATTCTTCAACTCGATCACTGGGCTATCTCTCAATTCTTCTCGTCATAGGAAGTTCTACAAAGCCATCTCTTTTTCATGTTGGATGTAGGCCTAGCCTCCTGTAGGTCTTCATCATCTCTGTAAGCTGGCCATCTTGTGGAATCCTCAGGATTGATTACGTGCATCAACAAAACCTCGAAAGACCATCCCAAGACTAATTACAAGCTTACTGCTCAACCTATTGGATCTCTCGGGGAGCTATTACATGTGACTACCACAAAACCTTAAAAGAGTGTCCCAGGAACGTTTATGTGCATAGCACAACTGACAACAAATCTAAAGAGCATCCCAGGACTTTTACGTGCCTAGCACAACCTATCGGATCTCCAAGACTGATTACATGTGGTCTGGAAAGACCTCGAAAGAGAATCCCAAGACTAATTACGAGCTTATTGCTGAACCTATTGGATTTCCCAAGGAAATATTATATGTCAAGGACAAAACCTCAAAAGAGCATTTTCCAGATCTCCCAGGGAGCTATTATATGCCAAAGGCAAAACCTCGTAAGAGTATCTACAAATATCCCAGGGAAATATTATATGTCCTCCCAAGAAAAACCTCGAAAGAGCATTTGCCAGATCTCACAGGGAGCTATTATATGCCATAGGCAAAACCTCGCAAGAGTATCTACAAATCTCCAAGGGAAATATTATATGCTTATCGCACAACCTGTCCACAGCCATAGAGTATCATACTGATACTCATGATCAACCTAATCATCCTCGCACGGAGCATCATCCTTATGCTCATGATCATATTGATCATCATCATACAGTACATCATCCTGATGCACATCATCATCACGTGATCTTCCTGATCATCGTCATAGCATTGTTCTAATGCATATCATCATCGCATGATCATCCTGATCATCATCATAGCATCATCCTAATGCATATCATCATCACATGATCATCCTGATCATCATCACATCATCATCCTGATGCTCATCACACAGTGCTTACATCCAAAACCATAGGAAGGATCCTCCTACCACCATGCTTGGAATGGATCCTACAAAGTGTCCCATCACTTCCTCTTCGAAGTATTTTCTATCTGAAGAACACCAAGCCTCTATCTGAAGTACTCGAACTTCACTCTGGATAGTGGTTTGGTCCACACCTCTGCAATCTACTCATCTGTCGCAACATACTGGAGCTTCACTGCTCCTCTCTGCACCATATCCATGATATAGTGATATTTGATCTTGATATGTTTCGACTTGTCATGGAACACCGGGTTCTTAGACAACTTCACATAACTCTGGTTGTCACAGAAGATACAAGTAGAATCCAACTAGAGATCAAATAAATCTAACAGTAGCTTCCTTATCCATACTGCCTCACAACTAGCCGAACAAGCTGCAACATACTCTGCTTCAGCCGTACTCAGTGCTAAGCAGGATTGCTTCCTGCTAAACCAAGAGATCACACCTGATCCCATACTGAAGCAGCACCCCAAAGTGCTCTTCCTATTTGCAGCACTGCCTTCCCAATCTGAATCAACATAACCCTCCAGGTTAAACTTTTGGGTCACATCATACTTGAGCCCATAATCAATCGTACCCTTTAGGTACCTCAGAATATGCTTTACAACAATCAGGTGAACATGTCTAGGATCTGTCAGAAACTGGCTCAAGGTGTTCACTGCAAAGCACATATCCGGTCTCGTGTTCGTCAGGTACATGAAGGACCCAATCATCTGACGATACATCGTGGCATCAACTAACTTTGATGAAGCATCACTCAATAACTTCGGGTTTGATGCCATAGGTGTGGACATGGCCTTGCAATCCATCATCCCGAACCTCTTCAAGATCTCTACTGCATACTTCCCTTGTCCAAGGAATATTCCATCTGCACTCTGCCACACCTCCACACCTAGAAAGTAATGCATCATACCCAAGTCCTTAATCTTGAACTCAGCAGCAAGCTTCCTCTTCGTCTCGACAATCAACCTATCCTCTCCTATCACAAACAAGTCATCCACATACAATAGGAGTATCACTGGATGGCCATCCTCAACCTTGTAGTAAAGGTTGGAATCTGTTTACTCTTGGTAAAGCCCAAACTGGACAGGAAGCTGTCTATCCTGCCATACCATGTCCTAGGTGCTTGCTTCAAGCCATACAAAGCTTTCTTCAATCTACACACATATGACTCCCTGTCATGTGTCTCAAAACCGAGTGGTTTCTCCACATACACTTCCTCTTCGACTACACCATTCAAGAAGGTTGTCTTGACATCCATCTGGTGTATCTTCCACTTCATCACTACAGCCAGAGCAAGTATTGTTCTGATGGTAGTGTATCTGGCTATAGGTGCAAAAGTCTCTTCATAATCTATCCCCTCTTTTTGGGAGAAACCACGAGCTACAAACCTCACCTTGTATTTCTCTATGCTTCCATCTGCAGCATGCTTGATCTTGTAGATCCACTTGGAATTCACAACAGACTTCCCTTTTGGTCTTGGGACCATATCCCAAACATCATTCTTCATGATCGACTGGTACTCCTCGATCATGGAATCCTTCTATTACTGCATCCCGGATCCTGGGAACTTCAAATTCGTCAATATCTTCAATATATAGTTTTCTTGAACTTCGTTGCTGGAATAAATGTTGTAGTTTTTCTTTTGTAGGTGATTGTACACGATCTTTCCTGCAAGTCAAATTCAATTGCATGATTAGGAACTTCTCATAGTTTTCAGAACAAAGTCTTACACATAAATGCATATGTCATACAATCATGCAATTATCTTAGCCAATGCTTCAATACAACATTCATCCATATCTCATATTCATATGGTAACTTTTTAGATGCCTTCCATCTCTACTAGAACATTGTTAAGAGTTTGCACTACTCCCAACATGTCAGCAAAAATGTTTCATTCTAGATAAGTAGCAATGGAATGTTGTACAGTGCCATAGGCCACTTACCCATCACATGCATATTAGTAGTATATTGTTCATTAATGCAAATATTCTAATATGCATAATACACAACCTAAGTCTAGGAACATAAGTATATACATCTTTGAACAATATTATTTAAACAATCATATATTCAAGAAATGACAATTCAAATACTTATATTTGTTTGTTTGTTGGTGGACTCCCTCTCAATCTTTGCTTCCTTGTAGTAACCACTGGAGTCTCTGATAGTGTGCACCTTAACCAATGTTGAAAATGGATGATAGGTTCTTCCATAGATTATTTGTCTTCCGGAGTCCAATTCTGTAGTAGCTTCTTGAAGTCTATTGAAGTGACTTCTCCACCATTGTCGGATCTAAAGGTCTTGATCTTCTTTTTAGTGTTGTTTTCTATCAAGGCTTTGAATTCCTTGAATTTGCTTGAATACTTCATCTTTGTTCTTCAAGAAATAAACCCAAGTCTTCCTAGAGAAACCATCAATGAAAGACACATAATATACATACCCACTCAAAGAATTGGATGACATTGGACCACATACATCGGAGTGGATAATTTCCAAAATTCCTTTTGCCTTGCTTTAACTGCTTGGAAAATGCCTTCTTTGTGTTCTTTCCTTTTGCACATCCTTTGCAAACACCTTCATGCTTTGACTGGATTTCAGGAAGACCTTCTACTGCTTTGCTTGCAATTAGTAGTGCCCTATAGTGCACATGAGCAAGCCTTCTATGCCAAATTTCACTTGGTTCCATGGATTCATGTACCATGGCATGTTCAAGTTGTCCCTTCACTTTGTATAATCCTTTGTCTTGCTCTCCAATCACTACTGCATTATCTATGGTCTTAGCTTTTGGCCACATAAGTAATTGGCCATCCACAAAGGAAACTGTCATCCCTTTTGCATCCAAAGATGATATGGAGAGAAGATTCTTCTTGAGTCCAGGTACATATAGAACATCTTGCATCTTTAAAGACTTCCCAGAGTGTAACTTGTAGGAGGCTTCACCATTTCCTTTTATAGGGTATTGATAGTCATCCCCAAGTTTCACCTTGTGAGGTGACTCATGTTTAGAGAGGTCCATAAGAGATTCTTTGAATCCCGTCATATGTTTAGAAGCCCCACTATCAATAAGGCAATCATTACACCCATGTGTAACAATACCTGTGAGAGCAGCGATTAGAAGATATTCATCGTCACTTGAAGAGTCTTCACTTTCTACCTTAGTCTTCTTCCTAGGAGGTTCATCATCCTTAGTAGCATGAGCATGATATCTCTTCTTGTTGCTCTTGTTGTTGTTGTTGTTGTTGGAGTTCCTTTTGGTATTGGGACATTCTAAGTAAAAGTGTCCCTTCTCATTACAAGTGAAGCATCTCATATCTTTCTTCTCTCTTTGATGATGGTGGTGTGAATATCTCTTGTGAAAATATTGCTCCCTCGTGGGCTTACTTTTCTTGCTTTGTGTTGTGAGAGCTTGATCTTCATTTCCCATCTTTTTTTCTCGGGCCACAATCCTAGCTTCTTCTTGTGAACATTCCTCCCATATTCTACTGAAGGAGATCAACTTATTTCTTGCACAGATACCTTGGATGAAGGAGTCCCATGACCTAGGTAAGCCATTCAATGTGATCATGAAAATTTCTCCATTCTCCACTACTTCATCCACAGCTTCAAGTTGTTCTCTGATTTGAGAGACCTTAGTAAAGTAGGATTGGATGGTCTCTCCATTTTGGATCTTTACCCCTTTCAATTGGTTCTGCAGTTTCATCTTCCGATTTATATTCTTTCCTTCAAACAACTTTTTCAAGGAGTCAAACATCTCCTTAGGTGTCTTTAGGGAAGACACATGGGGTATGAGATGGTCTTTGATATAATTAGCAATGATTTTCTTGGCTTTGACCAAGTTCTTCTTGTGTAAGGCCTTAGCCTCATCTCCCTCTGGAATTGGAACCTCTTGACTTATGTAGGTGTCCGATTCATTTTCTTCTAGCATTAAAGCAATCCTATACTTCCATGATCGGAAGTTGTCAGCTCCTTCAAGCTTATCCTCAATCTTGGTGTGGTGAGACATCTTAACAAGAAAATCAAATGGAAATAAAAGATTTAGGTCTTACCACCTGATTTGCTGAAACTGGATCTAGAGCTGGATTAGGGTTTGTCAAAGAAACCCTAAAAATTCAAACTTTGAATTCCAAACTTCTGAATGGATGGAAATATGTGCCTTGTTTAGACAATCAAGCTGGTATACTTCAATTTTGAAATCTGCACCCTCAAAATTGCCTTTGAAACTTTCGCATATGCAATTTCTTGTTTTCTGGTCAAAATCCCGAACTAGGGTTTGATAATGCCCAGAGTTCTGCCCAGCCAAAAAGTTCGATCTTGGTCTCTAAACTTCAATTTTTCTCAGGAGAATCCAGCCGTGGTCTCAGATTTCAAAAATTCCAACTTTTGCAGAAACCCTAATTTTCCACTTTTCTAGTCAAAATCCCAAACTAGGGTTTGATGGAGCCCGAGGTTCTTCCCAACCAAAAGGTTCGATCTTGGTCTCTAAATTTTGATTTTCTTGAGGAGCATCCAGCCGTGGTCTTAGATTCCAAAAATTCCAACTTTCTCCGAAACCCTAATTTCCCGCAGTAGTGACGGGCCAAAAACTGAATGTGCTTAGAATTGAATTCTGTCTCAATAGAAAAATGTGCCCTTGCAAGGAGAGTTAGCCTAGCCTCCTGCCTTTGATGATTTGAGGAGAGAAAACCAAATATTAATAAGCCCTAGATTCCGCAACTGCACAATGTCTTCTTCTTAGCACCGCTCTGATACAATGTTAATTTTTCGATAATTTCATTCAAACATTAACTAAGATCCTACTAAGAGAATAACATGCACAACATAACAATTATAAGCACAAGAGACACAGAGTTTCCTCAGGGGAAACCAAGAAGGTGAAAAACCCCGCAACTTACTCAGAGATAGAATAAGCCCCAATACAAAGATCACAAAGATCAATCCCCAAAAGATAGATGACTCCAGTAGCTACTCCTCCACTTGTGCGCACTCCTCTCTCTCAACTATGTGAGTTGGATGAGTGAGTGAATGAATAGAATGAGAGACACACACTCTCTATTTATACACCACTTAACCTTCCTTTTACCCTAACAGGGCTGACTTCCTAAGGAAGCCTAATAACCCATACACATGACTCATACAGGGACGACCCCACACTGGTGGTCTAATAACCCATCAAATATAAGTTGTGACACTTACAATAATACTTGCGACACTTACAAATAAAAATGATGACACTTCTGATTGGAGGAATAATACATCTCCATTAGGAATATAATAAATTACAAGTTTAATACATAGAAGAATATCTTCTGAAGTTACAAATACATCAACATGCGATAAACCTAGGTTTAGTGGGAGCTTTGCAGCCTTGATTTGTGCATTGAAAGAAAATGGCCAGTGGTTCAAGAATTGAGATTGAGAAGTTTAACGGCCAGAAATTTGAGCTATGGAATCTCGAAATGGGGGATCTTCTTGTAGATCGAGATCAATGGATTATTGTGGATCCGGGTACACAAACCACTGGATCGTCAAAAGAAGATTGGGAGAAATTAGATAGAAGGGAGAGGACTACAATTCGATTGTGATTACCAGACTCTTTGTTATTGAACATATCTGGAGAAAGTAATGCGGTAAAGCTTTGGACAAAAATAGGGATTTTGTATCAATCAAAATCCCTTGTGAACAAGTTCTTTCTACAAAAGAAACTGTATGACCTCAGAACGGATGATAATGACACAATGAGAAAGCATCTAAATGTCTACAATACTTTGGTAAGTCAAATAAATTTTGTTGGCATTAAAATGGTTGAAGAAGATAAATGTATTACATTATTGTGTTCTTTGCTAGATTCCTGGGACAACCTAATTGTAGCAATAGGGAGTGCTAATCAAGCAACCTTAAAATTTGATGAAATAATATCATTCCCGCTATCAGAAGAGATGGGGCGGAAATCCATGGATACTCATAGCATGGATGCCTTGTATGTGAGAGACTGCCCCAGGAGAGAAACAAAAATAAGGGATCTGGGGGAAGATCCAAATCTAAGGTTAGATCTAAATCCCCAGGAAAATTTATAAGGAAGTGATGGTAATGCGATAAAGTAGGGCACTATAAAAAGGATTGCAGTTCTAAGAATATTGATAAAGGAAAGGGACCAGAGGATTCCTCTACCACAAAGGAAAAGACTTCCTTAGAAGAAGGAGGGGATCTGTACCTAGCATCTAATGGTAATCCTTCAGAACGTGATATATGGTTGATTAACTTAGGTGCATCATGTCATATGACCCCTCATAGGGGATGGTTCTCTGAAAATGAAGAGTAAAATGGAGGAGATGTGTTCTTGGGAGATGACCCACTAGCTAGTATCATTGGGCATGGTAGATTCAAGTTGAAACTTAAGGATGGAAGTATTAGAACTCTTCCTAGAGTACTACACATTCCAAATATGGCAAGAAACTTGATCTCTGTCAGAAAGATGGATATTGTAGGTGTAAAGACTGTGTGTGGAGATTTTGGTTGCAAAATGGTTTGAGGATCAATGGTATTGATGAGGGGAATTTGGTATGGAACTTTATACAAACTATTGGGAAGAACCATCATTGGTGAATGCAACATTTCTGTTGTTCTTGAGGGGGGAGATATAGAAGATAGAACCCTGACTGCATCAAGAGGAAAGACAATGCTATGGCATCAAAGATTGGGGAATATCAGAGAAAAGGGCCTTCGATCATTACAAGGTAAAAGTATGGTTGAAGGTATGATTGATTGTACTCTAGATTTTGATTTCTGTGAACATTGCATATATGGAAAACATAATCGAATAAGATTTGCATCTGGTGCTAGAAGAGCAAAGGGAATTTTAGATTTAATACACAATGATGTGTGTGGGCCTGTGTTTATTCTATCACTAGGTATATCTGTGTATTATGTTTCATTCACAGATGATTTCTCAAGAAAAAATGTATTTATTTCCTTCGAAATAAATCTGAATTGTTTTCTAAGTTTAAATAATTTAAGGCTCTTGTTGAGAATCAAACAGAAAAGAAAATAAAGGTGTTGAGGACAGATAATGGTGGAGAGTTCTACGGGAATGAATTCGAGGAATTCTATAAGAAGTGCGGTATAGCAAGGAATAAGACTACTCCATACACACCTCAATAGAAAGGAGTTGTTGAAAGGATGAATAGGACACTGATGGAAAAGGAAAGAAGTATGCTAAGCAGTGTCATGATAGGACAAGAATTATGGGTAGAGGTAGTGGAGACAACATGTTACTTGGTAAATCGATCACCCACACCAGCTTTGGTTGAAAAAACTCCACAAGAGGTATGGAATGGTACGAAACTCTCTATTAAACATTTGAAATTTTTTGCCTGTGATGCTTATCTAGATGGTCCAAAGGAGAAAAGGAGTAAGTTGGACAATAAAGCTGAAAATGTATCTTTATTGGTTACAAAGATGGTATGAAAGGTTATAAGCTTTGGAATCCTGTAAGTAAGAATATTGTCTACAGTCGAGATGTTGTGTTTAGAGAGGTCAAAGAACTCCCCAGACAGGAAGTGACTCCAATGGAAAAGGAATGAGATAAGATAGAGTTTGAGTTAGAAGATGAAGAATATGACTCAACGGAAGAATATGAATAAGAAGAAGAAGAACATCATACCCCAGTTTTGAGGAGATCATCTCGAGAAAGAAGGAAACCAGAAAGGTATTCCCCTCCCGATTTTTGGTCTAGTTTTTCTTTATCTATTACTGATGATTATCCAAGAAATGTGAAGGAATCTATTGATTAAGAGGATAGATATCTATGGAAGAAGGCCATGCTTGAAGAAATGGAATCCTTGGAAAAAAATGAAGCATGGGATCTAGTTCAATTACCTGTTGGAAGAAAATACGTTGGCAACAAATGGCTATTTAAAAATAATTTAAATGCAGAAGGTAAAGTGGAGAAGTGCAAATCCCTCCTGGTAGCAAAGGGATATTCTCAGGTAGAGGGAATTGATTTTGGTGAAACATTTTCTCCAGTTGCAAAATTAAATTCCATTAGATTTCATCTTTCTATTGTTGTTGCTTTTGATCTTGAAGTGGAGTAGATGGATGTGAAGACAACATTCTTACATGGGGATCTAAAAGAAGAAATCTACATAAAACAACCATAAGGGTTCATAGTAAAGGGAAAGAAAGAGTTGGTATGTAAGATAAAGAAGTCCCTTTATGGTTTAAAGCAATCTCCAAGAATTTGGTACCAAAAGTTTGACACATACGTACTTGGATTGGGGTTTGTGAGAAGTAAGGATGATCAATGTGTATACTGCAAACAAGTTAGTGATCACTTCATTAACGTAGTAATATATGTTGATGACATGTTGTTGATTGGAAACAATAAAGATGTCATGAAGGAGGTGAAGTCTCAGCTATCCTCCAAATTTGACATGAAGGATCTCGGTGTTGAAACTTCATACTAGGAATCGAGATTAAAAGAGATCGTGAAAATAGGAAGATCTGGTTAAATCACAGAAAATATGTTGAGACAATACTACAGAGATTTAAAATGCAGGAAATTAAGTCGGTCAAGGTCCCTATACCTGTAGGTGTAAATTTAAATGTAGATCAGTGTCCCAAGAAACAGGAAGATGAAGAAGATAAGGCACAAGTTCCATATGCTATTTTGGTTGGTAGTTTGATGTATGCAATGGTCTGTACCAGACCGGACATTGCTCATGCAGTGGGAGTATTGAGCAGATATATGTCAAAACTAGCGGAGGAGAACTGGACAACTGTAAAAAGGGTCTTCATATATTTGTGTGGCACTGCAGATTATGCAATATTCTACCAAGGAAGACCTGGACCTGACAGAGTAATAAATGTACATGAATTTTTTTATGTAGACTGGGCTGGAGATCTTGGTCATAGAATATATACAAGTGGGTATGTGTTTAACCTATTTGGAAGAGCTATCAGTTGGATGAGCAAGAGACAGGTTGTAGTTGTTCTCTCAACTTCTGAAGTTGAATATATGGAAGTCACTCATGCAAGTAAATAATTTGTATGGCTACAAAGATTATGTTCAGGTGTTGGGTTTTTACAAAATGTTGTAAGGTTAGATTGTGACAGCCAAAGTGCAATCTTCCTGGCAAAGAACCCTGCTTATCATGCTAATACAGAGCATATTGATGTGCAATATCACTTTGTGACAGATATGGTTGAAGACTAGAAGGTGTTATGGAGAAGGTTGACATCTTGATCAATGTTATAGACTTATTAACAAAGTATGTCAATACAAATAAGTTCTCTTGGTGTAGATAATCTATGGGCATCGATTCCCTGAACCTGTGAATTTATGAGTACATGACTCATTTTTATGCACATAAAAAAACAAGTGGGAGAATGTTGGGTATGTGTTATATTATCTGCATGTATGTGAAGGGGATAGTGCATCTGTCAGTAGTGCGCTTGACGATCCCTCGGTTATTTTTGGGGATTTTTCTAAAAATATGTGATTTAATCCTTGTTAAGGGATTGGGGTCTATTTACTAATATGGGTTAATGGATTAGGATATTGGATGTTTCGGAATACCTATATTGTATTGTGAGTGACTCATAATAAAAGAATGAGAAAAATAGGAGGTGTGTCTCCAAGGTTTGTTGGTTTTTCCTAGTTAAGGGTTTCTAGGGTAAATCTTTATGTACTATGTGTGAATGTTGTGATGTAATATATGTTTTTATTAAAAGAATCTGTATGCTTTGCTTCTCTACATAGGTATAGAACTTACACTTGTGTCACTGCAACTTGTGCAACAAGTAGCAGCAATGAACCAACCTACAATGAAGAATATCTACAAACACTAGCATTAAGAAGAGAAGCAGTTGATGCACATGGAAAAACCCGAGGAACTACTGGAAGGGAGGAATTGTATGGCCACAAGAACCTATAGTAAAAGAAACTATTGTAGAAGCCACTTTCTCTTAAGCACATGGGTAAAAATAAATATAGGTATGAGTTCATTTTCTTTGTTCACATGATGCATAAATTAGTTCGCATCATGGATGTTGTGGCTGCACATAGAAGGGGAATACATGGGAACTAATGTTACTTATTGGTTTCAAGTGAAAATTTCTGTGTAGCTTGTTTGCATTGTCTTGGTAGCATGTTTCACATAAATATCACCAAATATTTGTTGATTTCTTGAAGAAAAAACACTGGAAACACTATTGAAGTAAGGTTGGTTGTTGCATGTGTTGTTGGTAAATAGATTTCTTTGAAGAAGGGCTGAAAAACTCATTGAAATTTCAATATTTTTGTCACTTGGTTTTGGGAATCCACATCTTTGTTGGGTTATATTCATTACATGGTAAAATTGGAATTTTAATATTATGAGCTGCTACAGATGGTGTTACCATACTCTCATACATGAATGATAACTTGTCACAAAATTTAAATGCTTAAGTTTTGTTGATTGATATATAGGCATATATGCTCACTTCCCAAGCAAATATAATCTCTGTAAGATTTTGATTCGTGATCAAGTTGACGATCTTGGTAAATCATTTCAGATCTATTATGAACAAATTGAATCCATTTTCATTGTATCTCATTAAGAGTTCATCCATATATGCATCAAAGTGAATGTTGACTTCCTTTGAGTTGAAACCACAGGTAGAATCTTGTGAATAGGGGCATCACTTTCACTCACATATCATTCACGAGAAACATAATATGGTGTGAACACACAAAATTATTTGATGTTTGATAGATATGATATGTATGAGGATTGTTTATCCAACAAATTTATGTGGGAAAATCACACATGTAAACCATCCATGAAAAGAGAATTTTTGAAAGTGCCATTTAATACCTTGGAGGATCAAAGAACCAAGCATCATGATAATCAGGAGAAATTTAATGACTCGCACCAGTTTGAGTTTATAAGAATTTTAAACATGTTTGAATCAAAGATGGATACAATCATATTTGCTTCTTCATACATTCCTCTGGTGGTTTCCAAGGGTATGTATGGAAAATTTATACACAAGTTCCTCTCTCATTTGAGAACATATGATGTGAAGGACATGGTTTGGATCCTCAGGATGATATATCCTCTGATTTTCTCTTGAATACAAGCATTGCATGCCTGAAAAGGGTAATATTTGTGTCTTTGATGGTATAAATACAAGAGTTGAATCACCAATAGTGAATGTGGGGATAAGAAAGAAACAAGATATGCAAAAGTCTCTTTAGTTGACTCTCCCGCATGAATCACTATAGCAACTTGCCACCACTATCACAATAAGAAACCATGTTCATCCTTTTTCCTATGACATATTTGAAGGAGTACCAATTTTTGAACAAATTTTGTTGCTCCCTCTTCTTGCGCATTTGGAAGGGTCAAACTTGTAAAATATCGTATGCATATGGCTAGTTAATGTCATTCCAAGCATTGCAATATGGCTAGTTCTTCCCAACCAAAGTGGTTTTGTGATTTATTGCTATATTTAAGACCTATTTATGATATATCCACTAATATTGTAGATTGCTTGGGAAACTAGTGTATTGACAGAGGTAGCTTGATCTAATTGAAGATGAGCCTAGAATTTAAAGACTGCAACCATGGGAAAACTATTATGAGCTCAATTCAGCAATTGAGAAGTGGCTTACAATTGCATTACTACCATTTCATCATCGATTTTATTAGCAATAGCATGGAAGTGTATCTTGGTTTTTGTTATTGCTCACTAAGGGAAATCATGGCATCTTAACTATTCAATATAAGTATCCATCTATGACAATATTGTCGTAGCACAAAACAAGGTTTATATTGTTGTTATTGGTGGCCATCTTCAGAGAACTTATACTACCAATCTCTAAGGAAAAGCAGGGTGTGATGTTGCATGAGGACATGCTTTGTTTTTAGTTTGAGGGAGCTTGTACTATGGCTGAATCCTAATGGTGATCAAATGTGAAAACATTTATTTGAATACATGAGGATACCAATGCATTGGGAAAAACATATCAACCTTGAAATTCACTTCAAGATGATTGTAGTATTTCTATACATAGATGTATCATTGGTTAAAATCTTGTAAAATCCACTTTCTCTTCTCCAAACTATTGGAACAACAACTACAAATGCATTTGGTATGTGCTCTGCATAGCATATCTTATGTTTTATTAATCCAATTCATTCACAAGAATAGTAGGTTGAAAAAAAACAAGTTCATGGTAATTTCATAGTCCTCACTCATTCATTTTTTTGTGAAAATAAATGCAGAAAATGAATTGATTATATCTTTTGAATGACAAGTTGGATAACCGCAAAAAATGGTGATCAGAAGCATTATGGTAAGGATAATATACTACCTATTACCAGGTAAAATTAGTTCATATATTTTGAGAAAATTTCCATCATCACCTACATCCAATTTTCCTTTTTCTCGAAATTCGTGATTTGGGTTTCTCTGATCTCAAGCAAGCACCATCTAACTTGTTGGTGCTAATGATATCAATACCTTTTGTGGAGAATTTTTAATATGATCGATCTCTTTTATTGTGGTGGACGAGAATGTCAAGATTTGCTTCATTGCAATATGTAAGGTTAATTCACATCATACAAATCCATGTCGTTTTTAAGTTTCTAGCAACATAGGATTTGATTATTCATTTTCAGTGTTGAAATCAAATCATGTAGTGTACTTGATATGACTGGTACAACTAATCAAATTATATAGCCATCATATATGATTATATAGAAGTGTTGAAATCAAGCTATATAGTAGTCAGAGCAAATTATATACACATAGTGCCCTTGTTAGTTGTTGTGATTTTTGTTGCGACTCATCTCTCCCCCATCTACTGCCTGCAAAATAGGAAAATGGACCATTAGTCACACCTTAGGTATCTCCATGGAAAGAGGATCAATATCTTTACATGTGGTGGACGAGAATGGAAAGGTCGATTCACATTAAACAATTCCATGTAGTTTTTAAGTTTCTACCAACTCCATGTAGGATTTAATTATTCATTTTCAGTCTTGAAATCAAATTATTATAGTGTACTTGCTACTAGTTGCTATAATATCACATGTTTTGTACTTTCTACTACTTTCTATGATATAGGTTGCTACATTTATATAAATGCTACATATCTCTGCTAGTTTTCTCTCCCAAGGAAATGGAACACTTGCCACACCTTACGTGTCTCTTTGTATTTTCCATATATATCCACAGAGAACGAATATAAATGAACAATATTGTAGTAAGTCATGAACCTGTGTGTAAATTTTTTCACGTGGAAAATGACAAGTCTGAGTCTAAGAGATTATAGGATAGAGCATTCCACCAACTATTGCAGACAAGAAAAATATATCAACTTTAGAGAAAAAACCTCAAATATAATGCAGATTAAATGAGAGCAGTCTTACTTGTTTGTGCTAATGAGCCAAAAGTACAATCTCAATATGAAACAAAATCACTTCATTACTTTCGCTTTCAAAAAAAATTATCATTTACTAATTCACACACTATACAGGAGAATGCAAATTGCATACTATCAACAAAATGCAAGAAAATTGACAAAAAGAGTATTAAACAAACAATGATTTCCCCCCTTTCACTCAATGAAACCACTAAATTACTTACTAAAGCACCATAAGCATTCCAAAAAAATCTTAAGCCACCTACAACCTTCTAAGTGATTTTAGAGACCAAATGCAACAATAATCAATGCAAAACAGAGAAAAACACCCTCTTTCCCAAGCAACATATACTTGTTTCCAAACAAAGGTATGTGCACACACACCTGTTAGGAAGGATAAAAACTGCCTATGCATGCTCTTGTGCCTTCTAAAGAGAGTGTGTGCTTCCTGTAGGTATCTAAAAAGTTTTAAAACATAAAAAAACTTACAATCCTTTACTCTGAATTAGAGTAAGGGACTATTCTATAGTCGATAGATAGGTTTCAAAAGACTCAAGCAAAGCCAAAAAAATAGTCCTAAGGAGGCCCTTAAGAGAAGAATTCAAATAATTATTCCCCAACGGAGTCGTCATTTCTATTTTTGGGATAAACCCCCAAATAGTTATAGATGACTATCACAAAGCACATGGAGAGACAACTACTCAAATTTCCCTAGGATTACTAACTTATATTCACACAATTAACCAAAGAGATAAGAAAAAGGCACAATCAATCAAGAGAGAGAGAATATTAGGAACATGGATCCTATAGGTTTTCATATAGCTTCCTTCCCTACACAAACTCCAAATCATTCCCCTTGATGAATCTTGGAACATGCACACAAGAAAGACAAACCCCTTCTCAAATCTTATGGCAACAGATAAGCATGAATCAAATCAGGAAAAAAAACAAAATTAACATCAATTGATCCTAATTAGCATATCAAGAAGTCTAAGTCATTTATACCAATAGGAATAAAAAATAACAAATATTAATTGGGGGGATATGAGAGATCTCTATTAATGAATAAAATAACAAGTACAAATATCACCTGATCTTGTTTTCGACACCTCAAAAACATTTCTTGGGTCCATTTGAACCTAAGTCACTAATTCCTTGATCCTCCAAAGCCTTCAAACACCTTCTTGAACACAATATGGGACACAATTATGAAAGTGTACCTCATTGATCAAAGGATGATGAAATATCAAAAACAAGGATCTATTTTTTTGTTGTTGGGGGAGTGGACATAAAAAATCAAGGAATTAGGACCAATTATTCTATCATAACCTCAATATGAGTGATTGATGCCCATATCTCATCCATGAATGTCTTATTTATACATTATTGGGCATGGTTGAAATAATTGGAGGGTGGTTTCAAGGAGTTACACCCAAAAAATTATTTTTCCAACCATTCAATTTCAGTAATTTTGATGTTATTTATATTTTTTTGTACATTTTCAAGGAACATGCTCTTGTCCTTGCAGTGGATCAAGGTATTTGTTCCCTCAAAATGATGATTCTTTTAGTGAAAAATAGGTTGGAAAGATTTGGTAGGTTGTCCTCAGGTGGGATCATCACTTATGAATGGCTCAAACATTTGATTCAGGGCTTGTAGAAGCTATTAGGAACTCTTCATATGACATTAGGGACATTTGAGTTTGATTAAGAACAATTGGATGTCAATAGGGATGCTTTGATACCATCAGGGTAACTCAAATTCCTTTAGGGTCATTAGGGTCATTGAAGTGCCAATTAGTGCTATAACAGAAGAGACAATTATGGCTTGAGTAAGTGTTAATGAATGGCTAGCTTCAACATTCTAATAAATATGATTTTGGAAATTTATTACAGAATATTTTTTCTTTCACTTTGTTGAAGTAGTTAATAATGCCAAAATGCACACTTGAGTAAATACTCACTCCATATGATAAACACTCTCAAGCATGGAAAAGTTTAGGAGCTAATCTTATCACATGGGATAAATTTAGGGGTTTTAAATTTTTAATGGGCTATTTTTTATGAAACACCCGTTAGGTATGATTAGACCACATTTTATTTACTTATTTTTAATGCATAGGAGGTTAGCCCCATCAAATTTAAAAAGGGGATCCAATATAAAAACAATTTTGTCCCTCTAAAAGTGGATTTAAACATCTATTCGCCCACGGAAATCTCTAGGAAGTTCCCATTACCCCTGATTTCTAGAAATGGTAGTTGCTACAGTCTCTTTCTCCTTTTATCAATAATGGAAATCAAAGTTGGACTTACATTCATCCATATTTTATGGGTTGAATCTTGTTTTGCAAGTTGCTTAATGTTCACATGAGAAGGGAAGCTGATATTTACTATCAATTCTTATAGTGACCATTTTCATCTAGGAAAGTTTTAAATACCATCATCTTAGATCCAAAGTTTCCCTAAGAAACATGGGGATTGTGAGGCTTGCAATCAGTGATGCTGCAATAAATTTTGTGTGGGTGTTTGGGGCATCGTTCCTAGGGAATAGGGCTTCATTCATAGCCAGATATTTGGGCATATAGGGGGTGATGAATTGCCAAGGAAAAACTTTTCAAAAGATTCGCCAAGACTTCAAAAGGTTTTATAATTTATTGAAAGATTCACCAAGATTTTACAAGGTTTTATAATTTACCAAAAGATTCACCAAGTTTTACAAGATTATATTATTCAATGATAGATTCTCCAAAAAATTATATATACATAATATAACATTGATAAAATAGCCTTCATATTTTCCTATATATCATGGGGATTTACCCATTTATTATACATAGAAATTTAGGGGGGGTTCTTAAAATTTTCCTTGCTCTCAAGGACACCGTAAAAACCTCAGCCCCATTAAGAGACAACATAGCTTAGTTCATTTTCGAAAAAGACCCTTTAAGGACTATTATACATCTTGATTACTATACTTAGTGTTATAGAAACACGGTCAACAATAATTATCCTTTATAATTGTGAATAGAACTTAAAAGGAATCCATTAAAATTCTTGTTTAGTTCATTATCTAAAAAAACTCTCAAGGATTATGATAAAGGTTGATCACAATACTTTGTGTTCCACAAATACCCTCAACAACTATT
The DNA here is from genome assembly GCA_027924585.1 of Larix kaempferi. Classification (NCBI taxonomy): domain Eukaryota; kingdom Viridiplantae; phylum Streptophyta; class Pinopsida; order Pinales; family Pinaceae; genus Larix; species Larix kaempferi. Next base: position 3,484,517 of record BSBM01000827.1, read on the forward strand.
ATAAAGGATAAATATTATTATACTTGAGTAGATATTAATTTGTGAAAAAATATTTAATGAAATTCATTAAAATACTTGTTAAAGACCCATGTTTCTCAACTAATAATCAAATGTAAAAAGGGGAGATTTATATAATAAGTTGTGTGTTGATGGTCTTACATTATGGAGTACCCCCAACTAGAACCTTCTCAAATAAACCTTGGGATGTTTCTAAATATTCATAACAGGCAAAAACTAACGACCAAAGTGATATGGTCAACGAAAGTGAACTTGTTCACTATAAAAAATGGGTCTAAATGAACTTGGAATTTTGAAATGATATTTTTTTTACATTATTATAAAGTAATGAAAAATAATTAAAACTATGAATAAGTTAAAAAGTAGATAAGAATTACCCAATTTCCTGACATGTCAAGCTCAAGCTAACCTTGATATAAGCTATAAGTACATTATCTTTGAGAGCATACACAAGTGCATTATAATCCTCAATGCTAAAGTGATTTTTGATTTTGATAAGTAGAATGAGTACGTGAAAAAATGTGGTCACTTGGCACAAAGATGATTTCCTCATCTAATGAGTCTATTAAAACTAATAATTTATCAAACTCATAATAATTTATCAAACTCAAGAAAATAAGGTATCTAGAGGAATTAATATGTGATTTAATGATAAAATTCAGACATAAAATTTTGGAAATAAAATTATTATTAAAAAAAATTATAAATAAAATATGGTCAGAGTTTTATGATAAAAAAAAAAAATTAAAAAAAAAAACCTTTAACAAACTTTCGCCATTTTTGATATTTAGCTTCGTTATCATTTCCTACAACTTTATGTACATCTTTCAAATGTTTCATTTCAATTCTTATAAGAGTTATGAATGCTTTCTATACTCAACTAAATGGGGCATTAGATAGACTAGTAAATTCAGTGATACGTAACAACATATCCAAAGTCAAACAAGAAAGAATTACCCTTTTAAAGAGAATATACGATGTAAAAGTTCTCAGTTTCAATTATTTTTGAAAAACTCTAATCAATGGCAAAAGCATCAACCCAATGGTATATACCCAATGTCTTAGGAAAATATGTGATATTAAAAAAAAGCATCAACTCAATTGTATACGCACAATTGCTTGGGAAAAGACGTGATATTAAAACAATAGAGAGTAGGAAATGTGTTTTGTATGAAAACGAGATGGAAATACCATGATATATTATACAAATCAATTTTGTAAAAAAATATGATGCAAACCAATTCTCTAAATAAATTTTGAAGCATGTTTCAAAAATATTAAAAACTCAATCAACACATAAGCACATATTTGAAGACATACAATAACAGTTTAAAGAAATATAAATATGGGAAAAGGGAACATATAAAAATAATATGTTAAACAAATTAACTAAAGTATTTAAAACAAATGCACCTTAAACAAAACATTATGGTATGCACATATAAAATAGTCTTCATACTTTAGGAATACATTATGGTATGCACGTTTAAAATAGTCTACACACTCTAAGCATACAATATGGCATGCACATTCAATAATTTGTCACACTCAAGGTATTGCATAATATTCAATATATGGTAGATATGATATTAAGCAAATTTTAAAATTATATAGATGAACCTTTACTCAAATCTTATATCTTCAAGTAATTCAACTTTATACTACTTACTACATTAAAGGCTAAATATATTTAACTAAATAAATCATCTATAAGATGCTTAATATGATTGCTTTTAAATGGAATTGAAATCCTAAAAATTAATTATTGTTCAAAACAAGATGACATACTAATTCAAGCAAAAATAGGACAATAACTTTGTAATTATTATAGGTCAATTAGATAACATACAATGCAAAGTTGTAGGAAATATAAACATAGGCATAAGGAAGGAACTTTGCAAATATAAACAAAGGTATAAGGAAGGAACTTTGCAAATATAAACAGAGGTATACGGAAGGTTAAAATCATCTATGTTCTTTTAATTTCATCTCAATATAATCTATGAAAATCTTATTTTAAGATCATTAATGCAACAATGCAGAGGATGTAATGTTTCTATTTCCACTTGAGGAAATAGAAAAAAACTAATGGAGTATCTTTTTTTGGATAATCTCCTAAAAGCGTCCTCTATGGGTAGCATAGCATTGCAGGAGTATACAATTCAATATTTTATATATTTTTTTATTACATGCATCCTTGAAATTAAAGATTATAAACAAAGGAATCCAACATAACCATTAATGGTTTCCAAATAGAGAACACATTGTACATGAAGCAAGCACACATAAAAATAGACCTTATCATTAGAACAAAATATAAAATAGGCATCCAACAAAGAATACAAGATCATAAATGATAGGAATTAGATAAATGTTGGACATTTGAATTCTAATTTACAATAAATTCCCATGGAATATTTTCAATGGTGCATCAAGGTTAAAAGAAAAAGGACAGATCAAGGATTATTTTCCTCATTAATCCTAATCCTAGTCCTTGACCTTTCATTTTGGACTTTTAAAGAAAATTTCACTATCTAGTTTTCTGAAGATGTTGAAGTATTTATGCTTTTCTAGGACAAGTTTTGCACTCATGGTATATGTAATTGCAATATGCACATAAAAAATATAATTTACATTCTACATTCCAAATTCTGATGTGTAGTACTTTATGAAGTTCTACTTAGATGCATTTCAACTAAGGAGTATGCATAGGAAAATGATAGTTACAACAAATCACAAATCTCAAGAAATAGAAAACAACTGATACAAAATGTAATTCACCCTTTCTTTAAACTGTAGCCTATCATTAGCAATGTATTATGCTTATAGATGAGCATCCCATTTAACTTCCATTTAAAAATCATCTCAAGACCATGGTGACCATGGTGACATGAAGACAGAGACTCATCCATAGTCATGGATCACATAGAGGTATGTATAATTTGGTTCTACAATAGTTAACTTATGAGTTATGCAGGTCATTGAAGACAACAAGAAAACATTGCTAGACATAACTAGAAAATATGATGACCAGGTATGTTTTTCCTATATCAAGTTAGAATCCTACCCTATGTAAGGATCTTATACTTTTGTACGATTGATAATGATTACTCATGAAGTTACAGGTTTGAGTAATCTAGGGTTTATGCATATTATGTCTCTTACCTTGATTGATGATATGACTAACCAGAAGAGTTCTATAGTCAAATATGAATATGCATGAGTAAGAGAAGTCTTCCCTGAAACTTTGAATGCTAATGCTTATTATCTGTGTTTGAAATGATCATGACTATACATGTTTAAGATTATTGTGTTTTGATAGTATTAAGATTATACTAATGAATGTATGACTATGTATGAGATATCGAGGGTAACACAATGATGATACTATTAAGCATGCATAGTGATCGAGGATGGATATAAGTTCAAGGATAGGTAATCCAGGAAGGAAATATCAAGAGGGAGCACACTCCAGGAGTTCCTGCAACGAAATAGAGATTGAGAGAGAGTCCACCCAACAAACAAACAAAGATAAGTATTTAATTTGTCATTTCTTGTATATTTGATTGTTTAAATAATATTGTTCAATGATGTATTGTGATGAACCTGCAATAATTAATTAATCCAAATACACGAGATATCAGAAATAATAGAACAGAATCACTTTTATATTGATCACGGACCACATTGAGGGGGCAACCTCCTTTGAGCAAGCTCAATACAATTAACTTCACGGTGCCTTCAATGACCTCAACACACACTTATATACTAAGTCTATGCCCAATACTATGAGTCAAAACCATGGGACATATAATACTACGGGATGACTTACAAAGCATATGCGTCCAATACTACGGGTCAATACTATGGGCTAATATAAACTACTAATCAACAAATACTACGGGACGACTTACAAAGCATATGTGTCCAACAACAATATACTAACATAGTAAAGAGAAGGGTTGACATAGGTTCCTAACATCCCCTCTCCCTTAGAAAAAGCTTTGTCCTCAAAGCTTTGGTTGGAGAAATTGCTGCAGAATTTGAAGGAGTGGTTCCCCAGTAGCAGCCTTGGGTTGCATTTTAGGCCACTGACGCCTTTGGAGTGTCAAGGAGGATTGCTTGGAAGGATGTAGATGAAGAAGAACCCTGTCAACTGCGTGGAAAATGCGCTCAGAACGGTGCTGATTGGCTTGTTGTTTCAGGTGAATTCTGGCCATGTGAAGATTGTCCTGTAGAATGAGAAGAATCTGATTGCGGTTTCGAAGAATCGAGTCAATTTCCTAAACTGGGGAGCTGCTAAGGGTGTATGGAAGAAGAATTGGCGGTGTTCTTCCATAGACTGCTTCATATGGTGTCCTTTGAGATGTGGTATTGTACCACCAGAGCGCTGCTAGGAAATCCATAGAAATAGTTGGCCAAAGCTGTGTAGGGATGGGCAAGGGTTTGAGAAATCCCGAAAGGAGTGTTGGTTCACCCTTGTTGACTTGGAAAGTATCATCGTCAGCCACCATCTGTTGAATTGTCATTTTTAGTCCCTGCCAAAAGAAGTTACATTGTTCCCGGTTATACATTTTGCAGAACCTAGAGTGCCCTGTTGATGAAGAAGCATGGAGTTCATAGAAGAGAGAACCCTGTTGAACATATTGCAACCAATTTGGAACCATTAGAGAAAGAGCTGTAAGAGAAACTGGGTCATCAATTGTGCAAGAAGGAGCATCTTCCACCATATTGTCCTTACCCTTATTGTAAGTGATCACATAGGGATAACCCATTTCAGGTGTGTTGGGGAGGAGACCCATTGTTCCAGAAAATTTTCCAGACTCGGGAGATCAGTCTTGATGCAGAAATCATTCCCTAATAGGTATGGCTTCCACTTCTGTACTGCATACAAAATAGCCATCATTTCCTGCTGAGAGGTAGATGTGGCTAAATTCTTACTGGAAAGGTCTCTTGAAGGTAGCAAGCTCATTGGTTCAGCAAAGATACCTGCATATCTATCCAAGGAAGTAGTGGAGACTGTTGATGGGTGCATCTGAATGGAATTGAGTTGAGCGATGACACCATGTGAATTCTTCTTAAGGATTTTTTTCTAGGCGATGTGAACTGATGATGCAGAGAGACCCTAATTATAAGCCCATAAATTTGTGTTGTGCCCCGTTGACTTTAAACTGCATCCAAAGTTCAGCAAAATCCCATAATATGGGGCCAAGTGTGCGTAACCATTGAACGCCCAAAACCAGATCACATCCGCCTAAGGACAAGGCAAACATGTCAGAGCGTAGGTTATAATCTTCCATAGAGATACGCACATTGTGACACTTCCCCTTGCAAGGTAAGGTGCCCCCATTGGCAACCATGAGTTCAAAGTTGGAGCAAGGATGGACAAAACAATCAGCCTGTTTGGCAATCTGAGGGTCAATGAAGTTATGAGTGCTACCAGAATCAATGAGTATGGTAAGAGGGAGCTTCTTGAAGTATCCCCTGACCCGCATTGTTTGTGGGGTGGTGACACCGGTTACAGCATGGAGAGAGATCTCAGGTGGGTCGTCCTGAGATGGAGTGTCAACAGGCGTGTGTTGAATGTCGACCTGATCATCTACTGTATCTATAGCTTCTTCACCAAGTTCTAAGGCAGGCGGAGAATCCACATCCAAGAGATAGAGCTTTTGTTGAACACATCTATGTCCCCGAGTGAATTTCTCATCACACTTATACCAAAGCCCTTTTTCTCGGCATGCCTGCATTTCTATTTTAGACAAATGCTTGATAGGAGTTGGTTGAGGAGAAGGCGTGATGGGAGGTCATTGGGAACCCATATTTCTAAAGGGAACAAAGGTGGGTTTGGAGCATTGTTGGGCTGCGATCATGTCCTCGGCCAGCTTAGCCAACCCTAGGACTTCCATCATTGTGTTGGGACAAAACATTTTGACCTCTGAATGCATTTCATCTTTGAGACCACTGATAAAACAACTCCTGTAGAATTCATCAGACAATCCTTCTGTGTGACTGGCCAATTTCTCAAATTCTGTCTGATACTCTCTCACTGTGCCAATTTGGTGAAGTTTAGTGAGTGCTCGAGGACCAAATCGTGGCAAAATGAGCTGGCAAAAATCTGTCTAGTTTGGCTCGGGATGAGCTTTGATGTACCAACGGTACCATTGAAGGGCTTCCTGTTCCAAAATGAAAGGATGCAAGTGGAACTTTCTGGACATCAAAAGTATTATGCAGACTGAAATATTGTTCTGCTTGGTATATCCATCTAGTCGGATCAGTACCATTGAAGCGAGGAAAATCAAGCTTCAGCCCACGAAAATTGCTAGAAGAAGAGAACCGGGTGGCTGCGAAAGATTCTGGCTATCAGGTATTGTTCATGGCTGAATGCTGAAGATGGAGGCTGAGAAATTTTTCATCCCGATCTTGGAGTTTGGTTTGGATGGCTGCAAGTGCTTCCTCCATGGTGTTTGCTTCTACACGGGTGACAACCATAACCAGGTTTTTTTTTTTTTGGTGGAATGGGTAGAAAAATACAAACAGAAGTTGATTTAGTAAAGGGAAATTTGGATTGGGGAAACAATCTGATGGGTAATTGGGGTTTGACTAGATTTTGGACACTGTCGAAAGGACAAGAAAGCAAAAAGGGGGATTTCAGAAGTGGGGTGATAGAATGAGAAAATTTGGCAAAGAGGGACAAAGAAGCAGAATTCAGAAAGGAATTCTGTGGTAAAATTTGAAGGTGATTGGGTGAAATCTGAGGAAGTTATGGGAAACCCTAAAAATAGACAAATGTGGAATTTCGGGCTTTGGGAAGGGGAAATGGGGATAGGGTCCTCAGGAATGAAAGATGCAGAATGGAATGACAGGGGTTCCCCGAAAATTTCAAGGGAAACAGAGTGAAAACAAGGGAGATATGGAGAAAAAACTCATCTTTTTTTTTTTTTTCCAGAAATGGATCGGCAATAGCGGCGCGGAAGGGATCCGCAACAGATGGATCTACAACACTGCGGAAGGGATCGAAAATGGCTGGATCTGAAATAGCGACTGGATCTGGAATGACTTTCAGAATAGATCTGAAACGGCTGGATCTGGAGCGGAAGTGATCGGCAACAGTTCAACTGAAAATAGATATGGACCCCAGGTATGTGCGGCTTCCTAATAGTTCAGGGGTTTCACTCGGCCACCAATGTTGTCTGACATCTTGCATATTGGGGTAGTACCCCTCACTCCACGGCTCAGGTAAAACCAATAACCGCTTTGCCACAAACGACAGCTCTTGGTTTACCTCACGAGTGGGAACTAGTCAATCAAGTATTGGTTATTGCCATTTTCACTGGCAGGTCCTCTCAATGGGCCAGCTACTTCGGGGTTCCTGTGGTACTCCTCACAATGAGTTTTAGGGATTATGCCCAAGTACTTCCCACAGTTAAGCAGATAGGGATTATTCCCAAATCCGAACCTGCAACAGATGTGAAAAAAAAATTGGCAGAAATTTCACCCAGTGAGCCCAAGAAAGTGCTCTGATACCAGATGTGATGAACCGTTACACCAAAACCTCGAGATGTTAGTGAAGGCCACCCACCAGGATCTTAACACATATATACTTATGTTCCTAGACTTAGGTTGTGTATTTTGCATATTAGAACAATTGCATTAAAGAACAGTATACTACTAATATGCATGTAATGAGTAAGTAGCCTATGGAACTGTACAACATTCCATTGCTACTTATCTAGAATGAAACCTCTTTGCTGACATGTTGGGAGTTGTGCACACTCTTAACAATGTTCTGGTAGAGATTGGAAGGCATCTAGAAAGTCACGGGATATGGATAAATGTTGTATTGAAGCATTGGCTTAATAATTGCATGACAGTATGACATATTTCTTTATGTGTAAGAGTTTGCTCCGAAAATTATGAGATGTTTTTAATCATGCAATTTAACTTGTTTTGTAGGAAATATCATATACCATCACCTACAAAAGAAGGACTACAACATTTTTTCAGATTGAAGAATCTGAAGTTCCTAGGATCCAAGATGAAGTAATGGAAGGATACCATGATCCGTCGATCATGAAGAATGATATTTGGGATGTGGTCCCAAGACCTGAAGGAAAGTATGATGTGACTTCCAAGCGGATATATAAGATCAAGCATGCTGCAGATGGTAGCATAAAGACTTTTTCTCCTGTAGCCAGATACACTTCCATCAGATCAGTACTTGTTCTGGCTGCAGTGATGAAATGGAAGATACACCAGATGGATGTCAAGACAACTTTCTAGAATGGTGTAGTCGAAGAGGAAGTGTATGTGTAGTAGCCAATCGGTTTCAAGACACATGACATTGTGTCATATGTGTGCAGGTTGAAGAAAGCCTTGTATGGCTTGAAGCAAGCTCTTAGGACTTGGTATGGTAGGATAGACAACTTTCTATCCAGTTTGGGCTTTACCAAGAGTAAAGCAGATTCCAACCTTTACTACAAGGTTGAGGAAGGAAACCGAGTGATACTACTTTTGTATGTGGATGACATGTTTGTTACAGGTGAGGATAGATTGATTTCCGACACGAAGAAGAAGCTTGCTTCCGAGTTCGAGATGAAGGACTTGGGGATGATGCACTATTTATTAAGCATGGAGGTGTGGCAGAGTGCAGATGGAATCTTCCTTAGTCAAGGGAAGTACGTAGTAGAAATCCTTAAGAGGTTCGGGATGATGGACTACAAGGCCATGGCCACACCTATGGCATCGAACCTGAAGCTTCTGTGTGATGCTTCATCTGATCCGGTTGATGTCATGGTGTATCGCCAGATTATTGGGTCCTTGATGTACCTAACGAACACAAGACCAGATATTTTCTTCGCAGTGAACACATTGAGCCAGTTCCTAACGGATCCAGGGATGATTTTAAGAACCCCCCCAAATTTATATGTATAAAAAATTGGCGAATCTCCCCGATATATAGGAAAATTTGAAGGCGATTTTATCAATAATATAATATGTATATATAATTTTTTGGAGAATCTTTCATTTTATTATATGATATTGTAAAACCTTGGCAAATCTTTCACTAAATTATAAGATATTGTAAAATCTTGGCGAATATTTCATTGAATTATAAAATATTGTAAAAATTTGGCGAATATTTCACTGAATTATAAAATATTGTAAAAATTTGGCGAATCTTTCACTGAATTATAAAATATTGTAAAAATTTGGTGAATCTTTCATTGATCTATAAAACACATTGAATGGCACTCAGCTTGTCAATTATGAGTTCAAGGCTTCTTCAAATGTTGAGTTCAATTGCTCTATTTCAAGTTTTGGTCTCAATACCAAATGGTGGTGGCCTTAATGAAGCCTTCATATCCAAGCAAAGCCGAGTAGATCTTGGAGACATGTATTCTAAATGTGGGTGTTTGGAGGATGCACATAAAGTGTTTGGCCAAGTGCCAAAGCGAAATACAGCCTCATTGAATGCAATGCTTTCAGGATGTGCTCAACATGGACATGGCAGGGAGGAACATTATCAGAGGGGTTCTTCGAGTGGAGATTGTCATTCACTAGAGGAATGTTGGTCTTGTGCCAATAGGTCTCCTACGATCAATGCATAGGAACCTAGTGCATAGACCATTTTTCTATTCGCTTAGCTATGTAGAGCTCATTTATTTTTCTGAATAATGATAATATACAATCAGCATAAAATAATCGAAAAAGTGAAGACAATTAACTCATGCAAATAAAAGATAATAAAAACTTATTTTCTCAAACCCTAAATCAATGGAAATCAACTAAATCTAATATTGATTCAAGCTACAACAAAGGGTTAAATCAAGCATCAAATGAGAACTAGAAGCATTCAAAGGTCTAACACAATAATTAACCAAAATATATGCAAACTCCACAAATTGACAAAATGCTTCAAATAAAAGCAATAAACAAACCATACAAATTTGCACAAAATATTTGAGATAAACACCAACATGGTTTCATGTACTTGAATGAGCTCATTCTTGCTTAGCGAAAGTGTAGTCAAATTAGTTATTTATCCTTTAATTCTAGGACACTATCTATGTGAAGAGATAGCTCCTAGGCCTAGCTTTGTCAAATTCTTGTGTCATTTCCTATCACATAAAAGAAATGACAGGACTGCTGGCCAATGTTGCAATTAATCTTGCTTTCTAGCATCATTTTCTAAGATGATTTTTTTGATCAAATGAGAGGGACAGTATCCCTAGCATTGAATGCTGATAAAATAACTACATGTATGTATAGTTGACGGGGTTTAGAAAACTGTGAATATTATTATCAATATTTTACGAAGTAACAACCTGAATTTCAGTTCCCAGGTAATATGGTCGATTTCCATGTATCTAGACACATTTACTAGCATCTATAATAACATCAACTCTAAACATCACAACAACATCGATTAAAATATATTAGGAACTATTGTTTATTTAAATAAATTGCAAAGACACTATTTATCATTGATGCCAAAAATCGAATTCCAAAATTTCCCTGTAGTTTTAAATGGCAATAATAACCTATTAGAGCAAGAAAAATCTTTGGCATATCCATAAAGTTTCAGGATTAATTGCAAAAGTTTATAAAGTTGCTAGTTGACTTTTAGCAAAAGACATTGCATCCTTGTCCAAAATAACAGCATACAGCAATAGGTCCTGCCCATGAATATACTCCTCCGCATGAATATAGTCCGGCACAAGGAGATTATACAAAGATATTGGGATACTTTATTCATCTGTTTGAAAAGATCTTTGACAAAATGAAAAAAAAATAGCTCAATTTCTGAGATCCCAAATTGCATAGTAATTTCTCTCATTAAAGATCTCTTGATGACTATAGAAAATTTGTCATAAAAACACATTTTCCTTGGCCCACAAGAACATGATCACAAGGGATGAAAATGTTCGATAATTTTAATCAATCCACATATACAATGCCTACAAAATTGTACCTCCTATTCAAGATACAAAATGAAAAGTATTAGATGTACTACTATTGACCAACAACTATCTCTTGTCTTCTGGTTTTGTCATGAAGCTTAACAGAACTCCTATACCAAGTATCGTGGCTACAAATCCCAAGGAAATCTCCATCAATGTATGATAACCTAAGCAAATCAGAGACAACAAAATTATCCAAAAATAGTTAGTGATACTTCCGAAAAGAGCATAACATAAAAACACATTATTCTGATGCACTGAATTCTCCACTAGGTTCATATTAAGGTTATATGAAAACTATGTCCACACTTAAAAGTTTACATCAATAGCAAATTTAATATGCAGGGATGCAAAACCACTAGAAGTTGCATATCAAAAAATGGATGATTCTCTAAGTTAGCTGCCAATGATGTGACACTCACCAAAGTAATCTGCAACCATTTTGCAGCCAATGAAGCCTAAAACCGCACCAACAGCAAGCTGCATGGATTTGAGAATGGGAGACAAGACATTATGATACAAAACCAAAAGAGATTATTCTTATTTTAGATTTTAGTTTTTTTATGACTGCACCCACAAGCAAAAGAAAGTAGATTGATTTGAAAAGAATTTTTGAAAGTTCTAAAAACAAAGCATATCACGATGACCAAACAATGAATAGCAGCTATGTTACCTCAATGGAAAAATGACTTCCTAGAAATGGTATAGGTTTCAAAAAAACAATATCAAAATTTCAGGCCAGCAACAATATCAAAATCTTAAGAATAACAGGACTGCTGGCCAATATTGCAATTAATCTTGCTTTGAATCAATCAAAATCTTAGAAAATCTCCACTTGGGTCAAGGACAAAGACTTACTCAATAATTGAAATTGGAGAATCTATTGTCTGTGTGCCACCAACTCTCTTTAATATTTGAAAATAAAGGACTTAGCTCAAAAAGGCATGACAAACCAATTTGCAGTGAAGGTAAGGAATTGTAAAGAACACTTTGTGCACTACCCTGTCTTGCTGTTTCATCTGCTTCATTCTAATATCAAAGACTTCTCTGCAATGGCAAAGCCAAAGGTTGAGGATATCAAAGTAGCATATGCGAGAAAATATGAGCCTTTGGTGGAACAATATAAAGCAGCCCCTCATCTTATATGAATTTACTGTCATGGGAAGAATAACTCACAGCACTGCTGAGGCCAGGGGGCTAACAATGGAGAAGATCAATCTTCTTTCGACACAATGAAGAAAAACTGAAACTCTCTAAAATAGAAAACTTTGAGACAAAGAAAAATGTCTGCATAGTGGCCTCATAAATGCCATAAAATTTCCAGCATTTTCTAACTGAATTGGGAGAAATATTTTCCTTGATCCATAATGGCATCACTGCCCAGCTAGACAAATACAACTTAATGATACAATAATGATATGTGAAATGTCTTAATGACTCAAATTGTAGTTGCATTTTGTACCATACTTTATTAAAATTTGCTGCCATGCAATCCATAAAAAGATGTGAATATATTTCTGCTTCTTCCTTACAAAGAACACTTCTTGAAGGCATGACTTTTGGTATAGAATTTCAATTTACACTCAGAATTTCAGGGGGCTGGACTGAGATAATAAGTTGTGATGAATTTCTCCAACCATGTATTTTCCTATCTTCATTTGTTTCCTCCAAATCAAAACATCCTCTCTATCTTCATCTTCCAGCTACCATGTCTTGATTATATTGAATATCTTTCTAGTCATCTTTCTCTTTCTATTTCCATTTCTTTATTGCTTGTTCCTGCAAACAAAAGACCACAACCAATGTGGGTAAGTTTAGTGAAGTTATAAAACTGTATTTCAAGTGGACAAGGTGTTGTAGGAATTTGACCTCAGTACATTGAAATTTTCCAAAGTTGGTCAGGAAGAGGTGCTATTTCGTTTTGATTAAAGTGAGGAAAACAGAGTTCATTAATTGGAAAAGGACCTTGTCTTGGACAATCCAAACCTGATCTGTATTAGTGTAATAGAAATAAATGATGATGCCAATACTTTTTGATGCAGTGTTTGTTGTGTTCTGAATTTTGAAAGATGATGTTCATTGATCGTCTTTGCTCTACTGTAGGAAAATCTAATTCAATATGGGTATGTGCTTCTTGTGTTAAGATTATTGGATTGCTTGACCCAACCAATTGACCATGATAGCTCACTGTTAGCTATGCATTTGGCCATTGAGGTTGGAAATCCTTGTTTTTGTCTTGGGTTCAACAACCTGGGAGCTTTTGCAACTATAAACCATTTGTGGCTGTAGGTAAGACCACTATTTTATTTACAATATTTGACTGTCATAATACTCATATAACTATTTCCCCTACCCGCTATAACTACCAAAAATCTATGGAGTGCCATCAAGTTAAAGGAAAGTACTTGATTGCATGAATTTTGGAATCTACTAGAATTCTATCAACCATAATACTCATAAGTTCTCTAGATATGTAGGCATAGGCATAAATGTGCAAATCCCACAAATTTTGTGTAAACCCAGACGAGACATCTACAATGGACCAAAAGTCCCATAGGTTGCTCAATAAAATAAAAATGAAGGGGCAAGAGAGAAGAAAGAAGTGGATCCTAGATGAGGGGCACACAACATATATAAATGAAAAGATGCCTTCAAACCTTCCTCTTAACTCATGTCAAAGTAAAAATCTAGGTTACATTTGTATCATGAAGTATTTGGAAGGCTTCGGGAGCTATCGAGCATTGAATTACTTGGAAAGTAAGTTCCTTATGAACTAGTTTGTATTTTATTGATCATTCCATCTGGGATCTTGGATGTTTAGAGTCATGATCGGAAGCCTTAGCCAAAGTTGAAGATAGATTTTTCAACTCAATACTATTGATAGGATCATTGTTAACATGGTCAAAGAACCTCATTACAAAGGATTTGTTTCTTAAGTTAGACTCACCTTCCCCAAATGGTGGAGAGACTAGAGGTGGAATCATATGAAGTGGTTCAAAAAATGGACAAAGCTTGTAAGTTTCTTTCTAAGCAGACCACATGGTTGTTTCAACTTCAATCCATGTTGGAATCATACATTGAGTAAAAAAAAAAAAAACACATCTTTTGCTTGGTCCTTAATTTTGTGCAACCTTCTATTCAGGCTATGTGTAAAGTACTTTGGCATTACCTAATCTAAATGCCATTTTTTTCATAAAGATGAAATGGTAAAACACGTGTTCTGGTTTTGTCCTTTTGACAAGCCTTGGGAATGGGCCTCAAATCTTTGTTGTTAGCATCTTACCCACTTCCATCACTTGGAAGTCTGTACTTCTTGGTGACAAGATCCCATGGGTCATTGATTTCATGAAGTTGATACGTGTTATCCATTACTTGAGGTTGTAGTTAGTGCTCTTTAAACTTAGCCAAGTATTGTTCCCTTTTAAATCTTCAGATGGTCAAACTTGGCATCATTGATTATGCTATAGAAAATTTCTTTATCATCCCTGATTTTTTGTGTTATATTATTGCAAAGCTATTCCAAATGTTTACAAATACAAGAAGTATTGCATAAGGTGCAACTTTTACTATTGATGGAGTATTTTTTCATTGCATTGACTCATATGGAGTTGAGTACATGAGATCATAATTTATTATAATTACTTGTAAATATATTAAAGAAACCACAATGTTTTGCGCAACTAAGACTCAGATTCACCAAGCCATTGAGTGACTAATTTTATTTCTTGAATCAGCATCTAAAATAGTACAATAACTCGAGGTTGAATTAATTTCACATCTTTTTGTTGAAGAGTGTTTTCAACCAAATATTTTGATAGAATGAGTTGTTCAACTTGCTCACCTTTTGGGTTTCTATTTAGAGTTTACAAGAGAAAGGAGTCTGTACAGGCCATGCCATTGTTTGGGCATTGCATAATTTTTCTTTTTGATTAGTCATAATTTTTATTGTAGCATTAAAAACGTTTATGCTACAGGAGTCCTACAAGAGCATGGGTGAAATGCACCTATCTACTATCCTCTAGAAGCAAGGAGGACATGTTGATGAGGGGACCAAGCAATGGCCTTAAAAACACAGGCACTATCATTATATCTACTACTGAATTATAGATGTAGAGCTACAAATATGATCTTTCCTATGCAAAATTGCAAATACTGGAAGAAAAATAGAGAATACCTGCTCAAACTACTGAAATTTGAAATAGGGAGATGTCTACTAAAACATTTGCTGAAAAACATTCTGATTTACTACCAAACCACTGTATTTGCCATGAATCTGCCAAATTTATGCAAAGACTGATATTTATGGAAAAGACATCAGAAAAAATACAAATCTATGAATGATCTGTCAAATTGTTTCTTAATTGGACAAATATCATTTCTATACAACCAATATCTACAGGAAATTGACTAATTTCAATTGTTGGGCATCTATTTTCATCTACTAGCTTTCAAAATTTACTATCGGGTCACTTTATGACTGCCAATTTCATTCCTAGGTGTCTATATAGGCCTTATTATTCTTTGGTGGTGTCATACAACTTCCTGTATAGGTTGTACATCCTAGAGGTGCACTTGAATAGATTAATATGGGTTGAGTGGTGTTTGGTGTCTGTCTGAACAGGCCATGCCATTGTTTGGGCATTGCATAATTTTTCTTTTTGATTAGTCATTAAAATTGATTCGTCATCATTTTTCTTGTAGCATTAAAAAAATTTATGCTATAGGAGTCCTACAAGAGCATGGGTGAAATATAATGACTACTGGGAACACAAGCCATTGGAATATTATATCAGAAGAATAATAGAAGTAAGATGGAAAGCTTTGATCAATGGCCCATACGAAGATCTTGATCAAAGAAAGATCTTGTATGGCCCATACAAATCTCTTGATCAGAGAAAGATCCTATGTAGACTGTTGCTTGGAAAAGTTGTGCTTTAATGTGAAAGGCAGAGGGTACCTATTTGGTTAGAGAAGGGTACTATTTGAGTAGAAAAATATTCATTCAGGAACAAGTTTTGGAAAAGATATCAGCATTTAGATGGGTAGTTGTCAAAAATAAACTCCTTACACGGTTCTCTTTGAGGAAGAGAGTAGCAGGCCACTCCAGATATAGTGTCTTCCAACAATATGAAGGAATGCTAGTCATTTTTTCTTTAAATGTGAAGTTGCTAAGTTGGTATGGATGTTATGGGAAAACGAAATATCCTACTATGGACCAGAATGTTTTACAGTACAAAAACTATTTAAAAATTAGAATTCATCTTCCTTTATGTCAAAATACTTAGAAATTAATATGCAATACCAGTCTATTCAGTTTTGGAATTTATGAATTGCCAAAAACTACAGGATATTTCAGAAGAAAACAGTTAATACTCTTCAGATATTGAAGAAGACAAAGAGCTCTATCCAAGAATCTTCATGAATCAAGTTCCAATCTAAAGAGGAGGAGATTATTCTCCAAGAGGAAAAATAAATCCTGGAAAACTAGGGTAGAAATCAACATCCATCTACCGATAAAGGACAATCAACAAGTATCAAGCAAGATCATGGAAACCACTCAAGTATGGCAGATTTAAACTCAACTTGGATGGAGATGCAAAAGGGAACCCAGGAAGGGAAGGAAGTTTGGGGAGTACAGAGAGATAGCAAGGGCTTGTAATGATGTCATGTATCTGAAGAATATAGGATCCAATATTAACAATCTAGCAGAAATGAAAGCTTAAATAAGAAAATTAACGTTTGGCATAAGCTAGGCCTGAAAGAGATAGATATAGAAGGGAATTCCAAGGTATATTTCAATATGATACAAAGCTCAATATTAGTTTCAGATTGAAAGTTAGAAACCCAACACACGTGGGTAAAGGAAGTTACTTTAGGAAAATTGACGTTGAATATTTATGTTTGACAATTGGCTAACGAATGGCAGATTGGTGAGCCAAATAGGCTCTAAATATAAAGCATTGGGATTTAGAACTTATGATTGAAAACTTCAGGAATAACCCATAGGTGATGGAGGTAGGACGAATGGGGCTTTGTCCCAAACTCAAGACAAAGGGGAGGTTGTGGACCAAGGAAATCCTAGAAAGAGATTGACTCAAGAAATAGTTGATGAGGAGGAATCTGCTATGGTTCAGGATCCCTTAGTCCATCCTTGAGCATAGATAAGACAAACACCATTCCAAATATCCTGTAATTGTGACATCAGGCCTTGAGGGAGGACAGTCAATATTTTGTGTTGGGCAAGTTGTTAGCTATATTTCTGAACCATTGCAACTAGCTACATTGTGAAGAAGCAAACAAATACTAGGACTATCCTGGCACTCTGAAGGAGCACTTCAGTATATAATAAAAGGAGCATAGTGATATTATAAAGGAGCATAACATTGTATAATAATTGGGGTACACTGAGTTTTTGGGACAAACTTATGAGGAAAATAAATGATCTAGATTGAGTGTTCATGGGGAAAATACACACACAGTCATGTACTAAGCTATTAGCAGAATGAAACCAACCCAGAGTATTACTATGATAGTTGTAAATCAAAACCAAGCTGATTGGGTTGTACTGTTCATCTTCATAATCAAACTGATCTCACTTGGAGTATATATTGTGGTGCAGAAAGCACCATGAGGGTCCTAACTAAGGTCACAGAGTAAACAGATGGATATTACACATCAACTGTTTATGTGATCCAATATGATAGTAATAACTAATAAGTACCTAACAAGTTTTTTAAAGAATGAAAAGGTGCAATTAATTGACAGTCGTGTAAATTGATAGTTCAGTCTTCAGGTGTACAAGTTGTTCATGTTGTAGATAATAGTAAAAATAAAGAAATCAGCAATGAAGGTCAGATATAAAAGACAAGCACTCGAATTTGTAATTGATAAATGAACTAAACATTGTAGCCAAATGTGTGTGTGCGATACAATTCCTTTTTGTGTGTGCATGAACTGCTTGGACTTCAGAATGTATTAGAAATGTACATGCTTTTTAGAATCATTACATAACAAAGTTGCACAAATCATAATTGTGGTCTTTCATGATGTATATCTATGATACTCTGCATGACCCTATTTGTGTATATAACAGACTCTAAGTAGACTAGCCAGTTTAGACCCAATATTCCAGTGTTGTTCTCCTCCCAGCAATGCATAATTCTGAATAGACATTGAAACTGACTATGTTTCCTAACATACAGCAACTGGTGACCATTAGTTGTCCATTTTCTTCTATATGCAGCCATTGATTGGATTATAGTCATAATTGTTAACTTGAATTTGATTCTATATGCACATTATGTTGGCACAAAATGACTGAGACTAACTTGTAGGGGATACAGGTAAGCTCTATTTGCTTATTGATGATGTCAAACTCTTTGATGAAATGCAATGGAAAGTACTTACGTTGGGACACTAGGCAATGGATGAGAGGATTGTAGCAATCTTTTATTTCTGACAATGGTTTATATTGATTATTAGAGGGCTTTCTGCATGTTACTGGAAGCTTTGTGGAGCACATGTGATGCTATAATGATGTTGCAGGCCAAGTGCAAGAATCTAGTAAGTAGCCTCTAACCTTGGAGGCATGAAGGGATTGCATTAATTGCATGGTATGCACTACACATGCACTTCAATATAACTTGCTAAGTGACATGCATATATTTTCGTGATGGTCTGGACTTATGTACAATTTACATTGCCACCATGATGCCCAATCTTGTGTTCTAGATCAAAGTTAAGGGTCTTCGATACCACCATGAAGGGGAAAGTACTTCATGTTTTCTTCATGCAACAAACGAGTTGCAATTTCTAGCAGTGCCAAATTAGGTATCTGAGTTGGAGCTTCTCCTTGTCACAGATAGGTATAGGACATAAGTAAGCATTTGAAGAAGTTTGTATCATACAAGATTCCTGAAATGTTCCATTCTGAAAACAAGCAGAAGATGGGTGCAGGGTGCAGCGAACTGTTAATGGAAGACCTATCCAGCACCTCATTTTTACATGATTGGACTTGCAGCAACCATTTATTTTGGTTATTTAAGGGGGAAATCAAGGAAAGATATTGAAAACGAGAAATAAATCACTTTGCATCTCTTACTGGTGCACCTACACACCAACTTAACTTGTAGACCAAGCATTGAGCAAATGAGGAGCGAAGTCAAACCAGTTAGGATGGGATAAACTAGCCAGTGATATGGAAGAAGCCTACTTTTGGGCCTCTTGTTAAAGTAATCCCTTTGAATATTTTCTTTTTCAATACCTATTGGATCAACTATTATCCAATATTAGTTGCTTTAGTGTGCAAAAGACCAACTGAACCTGCAATTTGGCCAATTTATGGTTGAGGGTTGTGATAGTTGTAATTTGAATTTACTTGAAGTGGTTGTTTGTGAGTCCTTATTTTGACCTAGAGCACTTCCAGGGTACGAATGCCTCTATGATGGAATCAAGTGTCTTGAATGTTGACAATAAAGGTTTACTGTTAAACATCTTTAACTGAGCAGTAGCACCAATCTTTCTCCCTCCTATGGTTCAACCCTAAAGTATTAAAGAACTGGATGGAAGCATTTGTTCTGTATCTAACCCTTAAAAAGATAAAAGCTGATGTTTATGGTTTCTTGTTTGGAAACACATCTTAGTTTTACTTTGTACACCTTTAGCTGTTTTCTTTGACTAACATATGTGACAATATTTCTATATTAGTTTAGTATGTTTTTGTTGGAATGTACCTTGTGAATTCCTTTCCTAACCAATGTGGATCCTGTGGTAACATGCATATGGCTAATTTATGTTCATCTTCTCTGTGACTATATCACAGCACTTGATGCAGCATCAAAAGGGAACCGCTTCATTAATGCATGTATGAGCTCTCTCTCTCTCTCTCTCTCTCTCTCTCTCTCTCTCTCTCTCTCTATTTTTCTCATTTCTCTCTCCCTCTCTCTCTCTCTCTCTATTTTTCTCATTTCTCTCTCCCTCTCTCTCTCTCTCTCTCTCTCTCTCTCTCTCTCTCTCTCTCTCTCTCTCTCTCTCTCTCTCTCTCTCTCTCTATTTTTCTCATTTCTCTCTCGCTCTCTCTCTCTCTCCCTCTCATAGACACAGAAACACATGTGTTCACACACTCCTACACATGCATGTTGACTTGTGGTCTAACTTATCAGTTCATGCACACACAACCTTGTGGTAAAAGAGAGGAAGATGGTTGTATCCAAAATGAAACATGCTTGTATGTGGTGGATTGAGAGGCTAGAAATTTTCTATGGCAAGAATACAACCTGTGTATTTCTCTAGTGCTTATATCCTTGTGTAGTCTGTCGATGATTGTCTCTATATGCTTGTGTGTGGTGGATTGAGAGGCTAGAAATTTTCCATGGCAAGAATACAACCTCTGTATTTCTCTAGTGCTTATAGCCTTGTGTGGTCTGTCGATGATTGTCTCTATTGAAAATTAATGTTACAGGCATTTGATTTCCTGCATAGTATCAGACTAGTATTTTAGGGGATCTAAAACTCTTGTCATCTTGTCAGTTTTGTATGTTTATTTAAAAAAATGTGGGTGCCAAGTAAACTTAAGAAATTCATGTTAGACTTTTACCAAGAGCGTTTCTTGGATTTAATGATTTACTATATGAACTTAACCTTATTTCTTTGTAAACAATTATTTGTATTCTTTGCTTAACAAGTATGGCTTAAATACACTCAGTTCTTTGAGGGGAAAATACTTTTTTGAAGCATTAAAATAATTATTCCAAAATATTATTTACCTAAGGCCAATGTACACTTACAAAATAATCTTGGGTCCCTTCTAGGGTCCCCTAACTAAGAAAGACAGAATTCATAAGTACATAACATCTAAAATGGAAGAATGAAACAGAAGTCAATCTTCATTGGTCATGTTCAAATCTGCCTGATAACATATAATCCAGACTAAATGGTTTTAACTTTTAAGGTGGCTGAACCTACATGGACAGACCTTTTTGACAAATGTTTTGTGTCACTGTTATGAAATGCTTGATTATTTTCCTGTAAATCATAGGACTCGTGAATCTATGAAGAAGCCTCTTCCACAGTCCATGAGATATTGGTTGCTTTCTTTCTGTACAGTTTTGTAGGTACTGAACATCCAAGCTTGATTAAAGACCAGACAATAAACATGGAAATGTGGCTGGGCACAGCTCTAATGTTATAGCTTAGTTGTCTACCCCCAAAATACAAGCACAACGAAATATATAATAACTATGGTAGTTAGCCTGCAAATGCATGCCTACTCAGTCAACTATGGGAATGTGATGACCAGCCCATGCATTTTATACACAGTCAATGGTCATCCCACCATTAGGGGAAACTAAATAATCAGCTCAAACCATGCACTAGAAACATTCCTCCAGATGTTAGCATCACGTCGTCATCAGTCATTCCATACAATGAGATAGCTAGCATGTGATATGACTCCACTGCAGTCATCATATAGCTATGGGCACATTATGTCCTTGCACCATTCAGTAAAGCTATATGGTAAGCTAAAACCTTGCACTGGAAAGTTGGAAACATTCATCGACAATGAAGAGACTCCGCAAATAAGTGAGGTGTCAGGGTGGAAGGAAGAATTGACAAAAATAATTGAAAAGGAAATAAAAAACAACGTTGGGATGACAGACACTTGGAGTTTTTTTTTTGTTATAAGGTGTTGGCAATATTAGGAATCTATCTATTGTCATGTTGGGGGAAATCATTAAAGAATCGATGGGACACCAGCAACCTGCATTTACTGCATTCTTTTGACTCATAGGTACATCCAACTTTAAATGGAGACATTTGTCATCTTGCCCATCTAAATTTGCAGGTTTCTCCTGATGTGCTTTTTGTCTGTCACTCTCGATTCCACAACAATGGTTGAGCAGTAGGAGGATTCCAAAAAAAAAGGCTTCCCATGAAGGCTGTCACTTGGATTTCTATGCCAAAGCATCCTTGCTTAGCCTTGAAGGGTCAAGGCAGAAGGGGTTCGAGGATCATTGGAAGTTTCAACAAAGAGGAAAGCATTGGACTATTAAACAGAGATTAGGGGAGCAATCTAGAATAAAGAGATGTGAACCATTAGAATGGAAAGACACAAAATATTATCAAGGCCACTGAGATGTTTACCTCAATGCAACTGAATACAAGGAAATGCATAAGAAGATAGCAAGTCTGGGTGAGAGAATGGCTAAAGCAGATGAAGATAGAGCAAATTAAAAAATGAATTGAGGGAGATAATGAGAGGAGTGTTCTGAGATATGCAAGTTTATGTAGGAGGTATGGAAATTCCCTTTCAAAAGGCTAAGACTGGATGCCTAAAGGCAAAGGATGAGTGCAGAAAGTGTTAAGTTTAAACCAAATAGACAAGCAATATCTCTGATAGAAACACAATCACAAGATAACACACAATATATCCTGGGAAACCCTCATGGGGTAGAAAACCCAGTAAAGCTTTCCTCAATAAGATGATCAACCAAAATACAAGATGTGCTCCTTCCTTCTAAGTCTCCTTAGCAGATCTCCCAGACAAGTGCGCACTCTTTCACAAGTGAGTGAATGATCTAATGAGGAGTTCACCTCCTCTATTTATACTTGACTCTCAACTGACTAAAAGACCTGTTGGGGCCGACCTCACCTGGAGAAGTCTAATAACCCCTAAAATATAACTACAGGGCCGACCCACACATGGTGGGTCTAATAACCCTAGTTAATACTAACCCTCGGAGGAATAAACATCTCCGGATACATAATAGGGTTACCTCGGAGGGATGAAACATCTCCGGAATAATAAAGTACAAATATAATATTCTTTGAAGTTACAATATTCAACACTCCCCCTTAACGAGAAGGATATTATAACAGCATCTGCAGGATCAAGGAGTCATGATACATCTATAAATCATCGGAAGCTTTCTTCAATTTGTCTTCATCAGTAACTCAAACAGTTACTGGTACATCACTGTCAACATCACGATCAGCAGCATCGTCATCACAGGATCAGCAGCATCGTCATCACACGATCAGCAGCATCGTCATCACAGGATCAGCAGCATCGTCATCACACGATCAGCAGCATCGTCATCACACGATCAGCAGCATCGTCATCACACGATTAGCAGCATCGTCATCACACGATCAGCAGCATCGTCATCACACGATCAGCAGCATCGTCATCACAAGTATCCTACCGATACATCATCAATACAATCACTTTCTCGGAGACCACTCGTCTACGGATCAATTCAGGGACCGAAGTCCGGGGATGATGCAATCCCCATCACGTACATTTTGAACTATCAGTTCCGGGATGATGCAATCCCCATCACGTACATTTTGAACTATCAGTTCCGGGATGATGCAATCCCCATCACGTACATTTTGAACTATCAGTTCCGGGATGATGCAATCCCCATCACGTACATTTTGAACTATCAGTTCCGGGATGATGCAATCCCCATCACGTACATTTTGAACTATCAGTTCCGGGATGATGCAATCCCCATCACGTACATTTTGAACTATCAGTTCCGGGATGATGCAATCCCTATCACGTACATTTTGAACTATCAGTTCCGGGATGATGCAATCCCTATCACGTACATTTTGAACTATCAGTTCCGGGATGATGCAATCCCCATCACGTACATTTTGAACTATCAGTTCCGGAATGATGCAATCCCCTATCACGTACATTTTGAACTAAGGTCCAGGGACGATGCAGTCCTATCCTCTATTCTCGGAGACCTCACGTCTACGACTCTCTTTAGGACTGAAAGTCCAGGGATGATCCAATCCCCTCAAGTCCACCAAGGACTTCATTCTCGGAGACCTCTCGTCTACGGCTCTCTTTAGGACTGAAAGTCTAGGGATGATCCAATCCCCTCAAGTCCACCAAGGACTTCATTCTCGGAGACCTCTCGTCTACGGCTCTCTTTAGGACTGAGAGTCCAGGGATGATCCAATCCCCTCAACTGTCCACTAAGGACTTCATTCTCGGAGACCTCACGTCTACGGCTCTCTTTAGGACTGAAAGTCCAGGGATGATCCAATCCCCTCAACTGTCCACTAAGGACTTCATTCTCGGAGACCTCGCGTCTACGGCTCTCTTTAGGACTGAAAGTATAGGGATGATCCAATCCCCTCAACTGTCCACTAAGGACTTCATTCTCGGAGACCTCACGTCTACGGCTCTCTTTAGGACTGAAAGTCCAGGGATGATCCAATCCCCTCAACTGTCCACTAAGGACTTCATTATCGGAGACCTCACGTCTACGGCTCTCTTTAGGACTGAAAGTCCAGGGATGATCCAATCCCCTCAACTGTATTCTCATCCATACAGGTACAATCATGTATCACATCAAAACATGTATTCATCACATCAAAACATGTGTACATCAAAACATGTATACATCACATCAAAACATGTGTACATCAAAACATGTATACATCACTTAATCAACACATGTACACATCACATCAAAACATGTGTACATCAAAACATGTATACATCACATCAAAACATCAACACATGTACACATCACATCAAAACATGTGTACATCAAAACATGTATACATCACTAATCAAAACATGTACACATCACATCAAAACATGTGTACATCACAACATGTATACATCACTAATCAAAACATGTACACATCACATCAAAACATGTGTACATCACTAGCATGTATATCAAAACAAAACATGTATACATCAGACATGTATTCTCACTAATACATCATATCAAATCATGTATACATCTAGCATAAACGATATGTAAGAGTTCTAAATCTAAATAATTGTAAGTAGCTAACAAAACAGAAAATAAGCGACAGAAATACTATACTACTCCCCCTTTCGAGGAGGGTCCTTCTGGACTATACCAAGCTTGTCTCGGAAGTACTCAAACTTCACTCGAGACAGAGGTTTAGTCAAGATATCAGCAACCTGATCCTCAGTGCTTATATACTTGAGCTTGATGGCTCCTCTCTGCACCATGTCTCGTATATAGAAGTAACGGATCTCAATGTGTTTTGACTTATCATGGAACACAGGATTTTCAGTCATCTTAATGCAGCTTTGATTATCACACATAATCACAGTGGGATCCATTTCTAAGTCAAAGATTCCAGATAAGAGTTTCCGAAGCCACACCGCTTCACAGCTGGCAGAGCAAGCAGCTATATATTCTGCTTCAGCGGTACTGAGGGCCACACTAGATTGTTTCTTGCTGAACCAGGAGATCATGGCAGATCCAAGACCATAACATCCACCTGAAGTACTTTTTCTGTCTGAGACACTACCTGCCCAATCAGAATCTGAGAAACCATGCAACTTGAGTTCATTGTCTCCAAGATAGTAAAGGCCAAAGTCCACTGTACCTTTTAGGTACCTCATGATATGCTTTGCAGCTATAAGGTGAACCTTTCTAGGTTCTACTTGAAACTGACTTAGGGTATTTACAGCAAAGCATATATCAGGCCTAGTATTTGTCAAGTACATCAATGATCCAATGATTTGTCTATATAGGGTTATGTCCACTAGTTCTGATGAATCATTAGCTAGCAGTTTTAGGTTGGAGTCCATGGGAGTGGCCATAGCTTTACACTCCAACATATCAAATCTTTTGAGGATCTCCACAGTATACTTACCTTGATTTAGAAAGATCCCTTTTGGCTCTTGCCACACTTCTAGGCCTAAGAAGTAGTGCATTAATCCGAGATCTTTCATTTCGAATTCTGAAGAAAGCTTCTTCTTGCTTTCAATGATTTGTTTCTCATTTCCTGTTAGAAATAGATCATCTACATATAATAGCAATATAACAGGTTCATCATTCATTACTTTAAGATAGAGATTGGGGTCAGCTTTACTTTTGGTAAAGCCCATGCTTAATAAGAAACTGTCAATTCTTCCATACCAAGCTCTGGGAGCTTGCTTCAAACCATATAATGCCTTCTTCAGTTTGCATACATGGGTCCTTCCGTCTTTGACCTCAAAACCTTGAGGTTGTTCTATGTATACTTCTTCTTCAATTACACCATTCAGGAAGGCTGTCTTAACATCCATTTGATGTAATTTCCATTTCATCATGGATGCAAGTGCCATGATAGTTCTAATTGAAGTATACCTAGCGACAGGTGCAAATGTTTCTTCATAGTCAATTCCTTCCTTCTGAGAGAATCCTCTGGCAACAAATCTTGCCTTGTATTTTTCAATGCTACCATCTGCAGCATGTTTTATCTTGAAAATCCATTTGGAAGAAACCACACTTTTATCTTTGGGTTTGGGGACTATATCCCAAACATCATTTTTCATTATTGACTGATATTCTTCTGTCATTGCTTCTACCCATTCTTTCTTCTGAGCTGCCTCTTCATAGCTGGTAGGTAGTTGATCCACAAGATCACACATCAAGGCCATATAGTTGGATACTAGTTTTGGTTTCTTCCTTTCTCTAGTGGAGCCTTCGGGGGCACCATATCTTTCAGCTCCTTGAATAATATCTCTAGCCCATGCTGGTCTTCTTTTCCTAGATAATTCTGTTACAGGAGGTTCTTGTGGTTCCAGCATGTCATGATCCTCTGGTGTATCTTCTTTAGGGACATGAACAGTCTCTGAGATTTTGGGAGATGTATCTTCTTCATAAACTTCTTCAAGTTGACACTTTCTGGATTTCTTGAGAGCTGCTTCCTCATCAAAGGTTACATCTCTACTTATTTCTATATGATGGAAACCTGGTATGTAGATTCTGAAGGCTTTGGAAGTTTCACAATAACCAACAAACATTCCCTTCTTTCCTGAGGGATCCAACTTGGTTCTCTTTTCTTTTGGAATGTGGATGTACACAGGACACCCAAATATTTTAAGATGGCTTACTTCAGGCTTCTTACCTGTAAACACTTCTTCTGGAGTTTTGAATTCAAGAGCACTGTGAGATAATCTATTTTGCACATAAACTGCTGTCTTGGCTGCTTCAGCCCATAGATACATGGGAAGATCCTGGTCATGTATCATAGTCTTCACAGATTCCATGATGGTTCTATTTTTCCTTTCTGCAACCCCATTTTGTTGGGGATTGTAGGGAGTGGTTAACTCTCTCTTGATTCGAGCTTCTTTACAAAATTCTTCAAACTCTTTTGAAGTATATTCTCCACCATTGTCTGTCCTGAGAATCTTGATTTTCTTATCTGAGAGATTCTCTATTAAGGCCTTGAATTCTTTGAACTTTCCAAAGACTTCATTCTTACCTTTTAGAAAGTAAATCCAAGTTTTCCTTGAATGATCATCAATGAATGAAAGATAGTATTCAAAACCACTTAGAGAGGTGGTGGGCATTGGACCACATACATCTGAG
Organism: Larix kaempferi; assembly: GCA_027924585.1. Lineage (NCBI taxonomy): Eukaryota > Viridiplantae > Streptophyta > Pinopsida > Pinales > Pinaceae > Larix > Larix kaempferi. Next base: position 3,511,866 of record BSBM01000827.1, read on the forward strand.
TGTATTAACTCCAAGATACCCTTAGTCTTTGTTTCACTCTTCGGAAAGGGGTTCTTGACATTCTTGCCTTTCTTACATCCTTTACATGAGCCATCATGATCAACCTTTAAATCTGGTAGTCCTATGACCACCTTGCTTACATAAGGTAAGGCTTTGTAGTTGATGTGAGCTAGTCTTCTATGCCATAGCTCACTGGGGCTAGATGTTTCATGAACAAGAGCAGCTTCCGGATAACCCTTGAGTTTATATAAACCTCCTTCCTCTTCACCAATAACAATTGCATCCTTAATGGTTTTGCCTTTGGACCACATTAACACTTGTCCATCAATGAAAGCAACTCTGTAGCCTTTCTTGTCCAAAGCTGAGATTGAAAGCAAATTCTTCTTCAATCCTGGAACATATAGAACTTCCTTCATCTTCATGGGAGTTCCAGAATCGAGTTTGTAGTTTGCTTCACCAATCCCCTTAATGGGATATTGATAGTCATCTCCTAGAGATACCTTTTGGGGAGAAGTCTTTTCTTCAAGTTTTGAGAGAGTCCTTTTCTGTCCTGTCATGTGCTTTGAAGCACCACTGTCAATAAGCCATGTACCTTCTTCAGGGGTTATGGATCCAGAGAGTGCGGAGAAGAGAACATATTCTTCTGCATCTTCTTCTGTATTTCTCCTTGTCCTTCTTTTGGAGAAGGTCCTTTCTTCTTCCTCCCTTTCATCTCTAGGCCTTTTATTGTGAGACCTTTCTTCCTCAACTTCTTCTTCTTCACTGTCATCTTCTGCAAGATGTGCTTGGTGTCTTTTGTAGTAAGAACCCTTCTTCTTTTGTAGAGGACAATCTTTAGCAATGTGTCCTAATTTGTGGCAAGAATAGCACTGGAAGGAAGAGTAATCCCTTCTTTGAGTAGATCCTCTTTTCTTCTGAAATCTGTGAGGAGGATGAGACTCCTTGTGATTACCCTTCTTGGAGTAGGATTGACTCCTTCTTCTTTTGGTGTGTGTGGCCAAGGCTTGGTCATCTTCTTTGAGTAGGGCTTCTCTATTTGCAACCCTCGCCTCCTCTTGCACACAATCCTCCCAAACTACATCAAACTTCATACTTTCTTTTCTGGCACACATAGTTTGAATGAATGACTCCCAAGGTCTAGTGAGACCATTTAGAGCTGTCATCACAAGTTCATCCTCATCAAGAGTATCACCAATGGCATCTAGTTTCTCTTTGATTAGAGAGACTCTTGAGAAGTAGTCTTGAATGGATTCTCCTTTGTGCATCTTGGTACTCTTCAACTGAGTCCTTAGATTCATCTTCCTATTGATGTTCTTCCCTTCATACATTCTTCCTAGGGCATCATACATTTCTTTTGGAGTCTTCTTGGAAGCCACTTGGGGAATCAAGTGGTCTTTAATAGAATCTGCTATGATTCTCTTTGCCCTAATCAAATCCTTCCTGTGTTTTTCTTTGGCTTCATCTTCTTCTGGTTCTGCAACTTCCTCCTTGATATAATGAGCAAGATCATTCTCTTCAAGAATGAGACCAATTCTGTATTTCCATGCCCGGAAATTTTCTATGCCTTCTAGCTTGTCTTCAAGCTTAGTATTTGGATCCATCTTCTCTTGGGGAAGTCCAAGAGACAGAGTAGACTAACTTGGAAAGTTACTTTTCACTTTTCCGGAAACTGAAACAGAATTTTATCGCACTTTTGGTATAATTAGGGTTTGCAATTCCTGGAGTTCTATCCAACCAAAAAGTTCGATATATAGCTTAAAAGAATGCTCTTGATAAGGGCTATCCAACCATGTAAACAAAAATAAAAAATTCCAACTTTTTTCTGAAACCAAAATCTGACGTATCGCACTTTTGGTAGAATTAGGGTTTGCAATTCCCGGAGTTCTACCCAACCAAAAAGTTCGATCTAGGGCTTAAAAGAAAGGTATTGAGGAGGGCTATCCAGCCATGCAACCAAAAATCAATAATACTAACTTGGGGCTGAAAACCCTAACTTCACCAAAGAGAGAGAGAGATGATCTTACCTTGTGAAAGATGTCCTATTCAGTCTAGCTCTGATACCATGTTAAGTTTAAACCAAATAGACAAGCATCATCTCTGATAGAAACACAATCACAAGATAACACACAATATATCCTGGGAAACCCTCATGGGGTAGAAAACCCAGTAAAGCTTTCCTCAATAAGATGATCAACCAAAATACAAGATGTGCTCCTTCCTTCTAAGTCTCCTTAGCAGATCTCCCAGACAAGTGCGCACTCTTTCACAAGTGAGTGAATGATCTAATGAGGAGTTCACCTCCTCTATTTATACTTGACTCTCAACTGACTAAAAGACCTGTTGGGGCCGACCTCACCTGGAGAAGTCTAATAACCCCTAAAATATAACTACAGGGCCGACCCACACATGGTGGGTCTAATAACCCTAGTTAATACTAACCCTCGGAGGAATAAACATCTCCGGATACATAATAGGGTTACCTCGGAGGGATGAAACATCTCCGGAATAATAAAGTACAAATATAATATTCTTTGAAGTTACAATATTCAACAGAAAGGAGCACAAAGCTTTAAGGGAAAATATCAAGAATCTCTTGTCGATGCAAGCACAAGCCCAACTAATAGAGAGATGTGAACCATTAGAATGGACAATGCACCATAGAAACTGACAAAATTCTAATGAATAGGAAAATACCGAAAGCACATATCCAATATCACTTGATTAAAAATATCTCTCTTGATTTCCAACCTCTGTCATTTTATAAACATGGCCACACTCCTTCAACCTTGAAGTTGAAACCATCAAAATAAAGAGAAAGAGAAGGGGAATTTCAGATAAGGAGTTTCCTTGTTATGGGAGAAGTAATAATGCAGAGACACATGTAGGATTTATCTTCTATAGGTGATTAAATATCCAAAAATATAATAGAGGAGAGCGACAAGCAATGAATTGAGACAAAACCAAGAGATCCTGTGGGAAATGACTCTTTGTATTGATAGATTTATCCATGCAATTACATACTAGGGAAGGGTGTTGCATTGACAATATGTCCAATAACATCCATGAATGTCTGATATGATAGTTAAGTGAGAGATTAATGGGATAAATTGGCAGGATATCAAGGGTGCAAGGTTGTATAAGCATAAAGAAGTGGGTCAAAACTCCAAAATAGCAAGTAAATGGTGAACATAGAAATAAAACTCTAAACAAAGAAGACAATAGCACCAATGAACTCTAAATTGATAACCAAACCCTGAGCATAGAAGCTATTTTTTTTCTGGAAGACATTACGTGAAGTGATGGCAAACCAGGAACAGGATTATTTGTGCACATGTTGAATTTTTCATAGTGTCGTTGATAAAATGAGCGTAGGGTGAAGTAATGGTGAACCAAGAATGTGTGTCATTTTGTATGGAAATAAAGGTGTGTGAAGTGATAGGGAACCAGAATATGGAGAGAAACTATGAACTAGAAAGAAACCCAAAATGACAGATGCATGGTGATGCACGTGGCACTTATTTATTCACCCAATAGATGAGGAATCTATTACAGTTGATTGTGAGTCAATATTATCCTTTAGTGTGGAATATTGTTGCTCAATATAAACATAGTGTTATCCCAAGCTTAACTGGATAAGGCACATTGCGACTGCACAGGCTCAACTCCAGTTGAGCACGTACCTGCTAAGGATCTCGATTGAAAGAATGGACCTAGACAATTACAACAAGATAAAAAAGATGGGAAGCTTTCTTAAAAAAAATGCCACACCTAGAGTTAACCTATCTATACTATTATGTAAGTGAATTCTTTGAGTTGTTGATTAAAAAGGATAATTGTAAGGGAATGGCCATACTCAGTGTGTTGATGCAATATATTGGATTTCAGCACAAGTACTATCTTACAGTTTTGGCATCCAGTAATAACATAATTGAGCAGTAAAATAAAAATAAAATAAAAAAATATTGGGCTTTATTTAACACAGAGTCATGGGATCATAGAGGTTGTATCCATGAAAGCTTCACTATAACCAACCAAAGTGGAGTAAGATTTTTAAGATGCTGATATGATCCACCTTTCATTAGGAGCAGAGGCCCATAAACGAGATCCAAAAATTCTAAAATGTTAAATATAGGGTTTGTTTTAAACCTTTTTTGATGCAGAGTCATACCTTTAACATCACCAGTGGGCATTCAGTGATGATATATACTGTGCAAACAACCGCTGCCCCCTAGATCAGTTTCCTAGGCCAAACCAGAGCTCTATATTGTGATTAGTTCTCATAGTCATCGGAGATACATCAAAAATAGGTTTTGACAAAGGTTGAGGAGCTACTCTGACCCGTCCCCCATCCTCTAGTGACTGCCGCGACCCATCCACAGCCCGTGACCCGTTCTCTCAACTCTGGTGTGCACTGGAATCTTTGTTTATAAAAACACAGAAAAAAAAAAAGTATAATAAGATAAACAACACCAGACTATGAGTAATGTGTGCAACCCTCAACCAAGCGAGGTTAGAACCAGCTTCAAATGAATTTGCAGGGGCAAAGCTAACTGTCAAACCCTCTCAAACCACGAAGCTAACTGTAAAACCATATCAAACCATGAATTCAACTCCAATATGGGCGAAATTCTCCCAGCAACCACCATTCTTGAAACTAGAAAGGGCGAAATTGCCCCAAGAAACCACCACGGATGAAAATCGGGGGCGAAAATGCCCCAAGAAACCACCAGGGATGAAAATCGAGGGCGAAATTGACCCAAGCAACCACCCTTCCTCGAAATCGGGGGCGAATGCCATTTTGGTGGACTACAATTCGATTTTTGAGCAGGCTAATCCCAAATTGCTTAGTAAATACAAATTGGCTAACCTATATTGAACTTTTTTTTACTAAATAAATTGTGGGCTATATTTTAACAATGAAAAAAAAGAGTTTAATATAAAAAATTCACCCAATAAATTTTAAAACCCCCCTAAAATTCGTCCATGGGCTATAATTCACCCCTAAAATTATCCCTGGACGGATCCCAGAGGTGTTCACCTAGTTGCTGTAAAGCATATTCTGAGGTACCTGAAGGGTACAATTGACTATGGGCTCAAGTATCATGCGAATGAAAAGTTTAACCTGCATGGTTATGTTGATTCAAACTAGGTAGGCAGTGTTGTAGATACGAAGAGCACTTCTGGGTGCCACTTCAGTATGGGATCAAGTGTGATCTCTTGGTTTAGCAGGAAGCAGTCCTGCGTAGCACTGAGTACAGCGGAAGCAGAGTATGTTGCAGCTTGTTCAGCTAGTTGTGAGGCAGTATGGCTCCGGAAGCTACTGTATGAGTTATTTGATCTCCGGTTGGAGGCTACTGGTATCTTTTGTGACAACCAGAGTTGTGTGAAGCTATCTGAGAACCCGATGTTCCACGATAGGTCGAAGCACATAGAGATCAAATATCACTATATTAGGGATATGGTGTACAGAGGAGCAGTGAAGCTCCTATATGTTGCGATGGATGAACAGGTTGCAGATGTGTTGACAAAACCACTAGCCAGAGTGAAGTTCGAGTACTTCAGGGAGAGGCTTGGTGTTCTTCAGATTGAAGACACTTCGAGGAAGAAGTGATGGACACATTTGCAGGAGCCATTCTGAGCATGGTGAGAGGAGGATCCTTCCCATGGCAGTGGATGTAAGCGCTGGATGATGAGCATCAGGATGATGCTCCAGTTACTGCTCTGTATATGCATCATGTTGGATGCTTTGTATGATTAGTTGGATCATGTATTTGTATATGCATCATGTTGGATGCTTGATATGATCAGTAGGATCATGTATTTGTATCAAGTGGATACATTGTATGATCAGGTGGATCATGTATGTGACATGCATTCGGTAGATGCATGATATGTATTAGGTGGATGCATTGATATGATCAGGTAGATCATGTATTTGTATATGTATCAGGTAGATGCATTGTATGTATCAGGTGGATACATTGTTTGATCAGGATGATCAGAGATGATGACCTTCAAAATGTTGCTCCAGATGACATGTATCAGGATGATGCTATGATGATCAGGATGATCATGTGATGATGTACATCAGGATGATGTATGGTGAGTATCAGGATGATACTCTATGGTCATGGACAGGTTGTGCAGATGGGCATATAAGTAGACCTGGAAGATCCGATAGGTTGGCATGTGTGCCCGTACTAAGTCCTGGGATTCTCTTTCGAGGCATTGCTTTGGGAGGTAATATAAGTAGACCTCGGAGATCCGACAGGTAGAGCTGTGTGCTCGTAACAGCTTGGGATTCTCTTTTGAGGCATTGTCCTATGGCATATAAGTAGACCTGGGAGATCTGATAGGTTGGGTTATGTGCCCGTAATAAGTCCTGGGATTCTCTTTTGAGGCATTGCCATGACCACATGTAATAAGTCCTGGAGATCAGGACAGGTTGTGCTAGTCACGTAAAAGGCCTCAGATGCTCTTTAGAGTTCTTGATTGACACTCTTTTAAGGTTTTGTGGTGGGGGTCACATGCAATACGTCCTTGAGATCCAGACAGGTTGTGCTAGTCACGTAAAAGGCCTCAGATGCTCTTTAGAGTACTTGCTAGTCAAAACACTCTTTTCAGGTTTTGTGACAATCACATGTAAGTGGACTCAGAAAATCTTGTCGGTTGTGCTTCGGCACGTAAAGTATCCTGGGATACTCTTTCGAGGCATTGTGATGCACATAATAAGTCCTGAGGATTCCACAGTATGACCAGTGATGATGAAGACCTGCAGGTGGTGGGCCTACATCCAGCATGAAAAAGGGTTGGCTCTGTAGAACTTCCTATGACGAGTAGATCGGATATTGATTGAAATAGCAATAGTAGTGACGATGACGATGATTTGATGTTGATGATCCAGTGACGATGATCCAGAGAAGAAGACTTGTGCTAGAAGGCCTTTTTCGAGAAATACCTTCCTAGTTAGGAGGGAGCGTTGATGTAATTGTAACTTCGGAATGTATTTTACCTATGTATATTGTATTCCTATAGAGATGTTATTATTCCTCTATATGGAAGTGTTTGTATTCCTATAGAGATGTTATTATTCCTCTATACGGAAGTGTCGCCATTTATATTGTAAGTGTCGTAACTTATACTTGATGGGTTATTAGACCACCTTGATGGGGTTGGCCCTGTATGAGTCATGTGGGTAAAAGGGTTATTAGACCACCCTATTGGGGGTTGGCCCTGTCAGCATTATGTTATCTGGTTAAGTTGAGGCCGATATTGTAAGGTTATTAGGCAAGTCAATTCAAGTATAAATAAAGTGCAGGAGTCACTCTATTTGATCATTCATTTTCTCACTCATACATTCATTGGAGAGTGGTGCACAAGTGGAGAAGGAGAAGCTGCTGCTAGGAGACTATCTCTTATGCTTGGGTTTTGTATCATTGCTCTATCCTGAGGAAGTTATTGGGGTTTTTCAGCTTTATGGTTTTCCCCAAGGAAACTTTGTGTGTCTATTGTCTCTTGTGATTGCTTCTTGTGATTGATATGTTGTACATGTTATTCTCTCAGTTAAGATCCTACAGTATGTTGAATTAATGCTAAAAAACTAACATGGTATCAAAGCTAACCTGAGAAGAAGACATTGTGCAGTTGCAGAAGATAGGGATTCTTGTTTTTGGGTTTCTATCCACCGATTTTGGAAAGACAGTAGGGTAGATTGACTCTCCTCAGCAAGGTGCATCTTTCTATCCAATCAGAAATCAATTCTGGGCATTTCCATTTTTGGCCCTAAATCTTAGGGTTTCCACAAAAATAGGAATTTCTGAAATTTAAGACCATGGCTGGAAGTTCCTTGGAAAAATCGAATTTTAGAGCTTTGGATAAAACTTTTTGGTTGGGGGAAGCTCTAGGAAAATCAAACCCTAGTTTGGGGTCCTGTCTAGGGAAGCCGGAATTAGGGCTTCTGCAAAAGTTGGAATTTTTGAAATCTGAGACCATGGCTGGAAGCTCCTATGAAAAATAGAAGTTGAGAGACCGAGATCAAACTTTTTGGATGAGTGAAGCTCCGGTAAAATCAAACCCTAATTCAGGGTCCTCCCTAGTGAATCCGGAAGTTTGAAAAGCAAATTTGAGGGGTGAAACTTTGCAGTTTTCAAATTCTGAATATACTAGCTTGATCATCTCATCAAGGCGCATCTTTCTATCCTTTCAGAAGTTTGAAATTCAAAGTTTGAATTTTTAAGGTTTCTCTGACAAACCCTAATCGAGCACCAGATCCAGTTTTCAGCAAATCAAGTGGTAAGACCTAATAACTTTTCGATTTCCATTTGAAGTACTTCTTAAGATGTCTCACCACACCAAGCTTGAGGATAAGCTTGAAGGGGCTAATAACTTCCAAGCCTGGAAGTATAGGATTGGGTTAATCCTAAAAGAGAATGAGTTGGACACTTACATATGTGAAGAGATTTCAGTTCTGGAGGGAGAAGAGGCCAAGGCCTTACACAAGAAGAACTTGGTCAAGGTTAAGAGGATATTTTTTATTCTATCAAAGACCATCTCATACCACATGTGTCATCTCTGAAGACACCCAAGGAGATGTTTGATTCCTTGACCAAGCTATTTTAAAGGAAGAACATAAATTGGAAGATGACCTTGAGGAATCAATTGAAGAATATCAAGATCCAGAATGCAGAGACTCTGCAGTCTTATTTCTCAAGGGTCTCCTAGATAAAAGAACAACTTGAAGCTATGGTAGAAGATATAGAGAATGGAGAAGTGGTAATGACCACTCTTAATGGCCTTCCTAGGTCATGGGATTCCTTCATCCAAGGAATTTGTGCTAGGAAGAAACTTATCACATTCAGTAGGCTGTGGGAAGAATGCTCACAGGAAGAATCTTGGATTGTAGCTCGAGAAGAAAAGATGGGGAATGAAGATCAAGCTCTCACAGCAAATACCAAGAAGAGGACACTTTTCCTCAGATTGTCCTAAGAACAAAAGGAACAACAACAACAACTACTACAAGCAATCTGACAGGTATGACTTATAGGTATGTTTTGAAATCTGTTCATGATTAATTTTATAATATGATTGTCTTCATGTTATTGAATATAGTAACAATCTTGTTTAATTTTAGACTTGTCTTATCACCCTAGTAAAAGAATGAATGCATGATAGAATACATTCATTGATTAGGGTTATGAAACTTATGATTGTATTATGATTGTACTAATGCACTGTGGTGTTGTATGAGGAGAATGTTATCCGCTAACATGAAGGTACAAATCAAGTTCTAGATCAAGACCATGGTGACATGAAGACAAAGACTCATCTGTAGTCATGGATCACATAGAGGTATGTATAATTTGGTTCTACAACAGTTGACTTATGAGTTATGAAGGTCATTGAAGAGAACAAGAAAACATTGCTAGATATAACTAGCAAATATGATGACCAAGTATGTTTTTCCTATATCAAGTTAGAATCCTACCATATGTAATGATCTTATACTTTTGTATGATTGATAATGATTACTCATGAAGTTACGGGTTTGAGTAATCTAGGGTTTATGCATATTATGTCTCTTACCTTGATTGATGATATGACTAACTAGAGGAGTTCTATGGTCAAATATGAATATGCATGAGTAAGAGAAGTCTTCCCTGAAACTTTGAATGCTAATGCTTATTATCTGTGTTTGAAATGATCATGACTATACATGTTTAATATTATTGTGTTTTGATAGTATTAAGATTATACTAATGAATGTATGACTATGTATGATTTATCGAGGGTAACAAAATGATGATACTAGTAAGCATGCATACTGATCGAGGATGGATATAAGTTCAAGGATAGGTAATCCAGGAAGCAAAGATCAAGAGGGAGCACACTCCAAGAGTTCCTGCAAGGAAACAAAGATTAAGAGGGAGTCCACCCAACAAACAAACAAAGATAAGTATTTAATTTGTCATTTCTTGTATATTTGATTGTTTAAATAATATTGTTCAATGATGTATATACTTATGTTCCTAGACTTAGGTTGTGTATTTTTCATATTAGAACAATTGCATTAAAGAACAGTATACTACTAATATGCATGTAATGGGTAAGTGGCCTATGGCACTGTACAACATTCCATTGCTACTTATCTAGAATGAAACCTCTTTGCTGACATGTTGGGAGTTGTGCACACTCTTAACAATGTTCTGGTAGAGATTGGAAGGCATGTAGAAAGTCATGGGATATGGATAAATGTTGTATTGAAGCATTGGATTAATAATTGCATGACTGTATGACATATTTCTTTACGTGTAAGAATTTGTTCGGAAAATTATGAGATGTTTCTAATCATGCAATTTAACTTGTTTTGTAGGAAAGATCGTATACCATCACCTGCAAAAGAAGGACTACAACATTTCTTTAGATTGAAAAATTTGAAGTTACTAGGATCCGAGATGAAGTAATGGAAGGATACCATGATCCGTCAATCATGAAGAATGATATTTGGGATGTGGTCCCAATACCTGAAGGGAAATATGTTGTGACTTCCAAGCAGATCTATAAGATCAAGCATGCCGCAGATGGTAGCATAGATACTTTTTCTCTTGTAGCGAGATACACTTCCATCACATCAGTACTTGCTTTGGATGCAGTGATGAAATGGAAAATGCACCAGATGGATGTCAATACAGCTTTCTTGAATGGTGTAGTCGAAGACGAAGTGTATGTGGAGCAGCCACTCCGTTTCAAGACACATGATAGGGTGTCGTATGTCTGCAGGTTGAAGAAAGACTTGTATGGTTTGAAACAAGCTCCTAGGACTTGGTATGGTAGGATAGACAACTTTCTATCCAATTTGGGCTTTACCAAGAGTAAAGTAGATTCCAACCTTTACTACAAGGTTGAGGAAGGAAATCCAGTGATACTACTTTTGTATGCGGATGACCTGTTTTTTACAGGTGAGGATAGATTGATTGCCGACATGAAGAGGAAGCTTGCTGCCGAGTTCGAGATGAAGGACTTGGGAATGATGCACTATTTATTAGGCATGGAGGTGTGGCAAAGTGCAAATGGAATCTTCCTTAGTCAAGGGAAGTACGTAGTAGAAATCCTGAAGAGGTTCGGGATGATGGACTGCAAGGCCATGGCTACACCTATGGCATCGAACCTGAAGCTTCTGTGTGATGCTTCATCTGATCTGGTTGATGTCACGGTGTATCATCAAATGATTGGGTCCTTGATGTACCTGACGAACACAAGACTAGATATTTTCTTCGCGGTGAACACATTGAGCCAGTTCGTGATGGATCCTAGAGGTGTTCACCTGGTTGCTGTAAAGTGTATTTTGAGGTACCTGAAGGGTACAATTGAATATGGGCTCAAGTATCATGTGAATCAAAAGTTTAACTTGCAGGGTTATGTTCATTTAGACTGGGTAGGCAGTGTTGCAGATAGGAAGAGCACTTCTAGGTGTATCTTCAGTATGGGATCAAGTGTGATCTCTTGGTTTAGTAGGAAGCAGTCCTGCGTAGCACTGAGTACAGCCGAAGCAGAGTATGTTGCAACTTGTTCGGCTAGTTGTGAGGCAGTATGGCTCCGGAAGCTACTGTATGAGTTATTTGATCTCCGGTTGAGGCTATTGGTATCTTTTGTGACAACCAGAGTTGTGTGAAGCTATCTAAGAACCTGGTGTTCCATGATAGGTCGAAGCACATAGAGATCAAATATCACTATATCAGGGATATGGTGTACAGAGGAGCAGTGAAGCTCCTGTATGTTGCAATGGATGAACAGGTTGCAGATGTGTTGAGGAAACCAATAGCCAAAGTGAAGTTCGAGTACTTCAGGGAGAGTCTTGGTGTTCTTCAGGTTGAAGACACTTTGAGGAAGAAGTGATGGACACATTTACAGGAGCCATTCTGAGCATGGTGAGAGGAGGATCCTTCCCATGGCTGTGGATATAAGCGCTGGATGATGAGCATCAGGACGATGCTCCAGTTACTGCTCTGTATATGCATCATGCTGGATGCTTTACATGGTCAGTTGGATCGTGTATTTGTATATGCATCATGTTGGATGCTTGATATGATCAGGTGGATCATGTATTTGTATCAGGTGGATACATTGTATGATCAGGTGGATCATGTATGTGACATGCATCAGGTAGATGCATGATATGTATTAGGTGGATGCATTGATATGATCAGGTATATCATGTATTTGTATATGTATCAAGTAGATGCATTGTATGTATAAGGTGGATACATTGTTTGATCAGGATGATCAGAGATGATGAGCTTCAGGATGTTTCTCTAGATGATATGTATCAGGATGATGCTATGATGATTAGGATAATCATGTGATGATGTACATCAGGATGATGTATGGTGAGTATCAGGTTGATACTATGTGGTCATGGACAGGTTGTGCAGATGGGCATATAAGTGGACCTGGGAGATCTTATAGGTTGGGCTGCGTGTCCATAATAAGTCCTGGGATTCTCTTTCAAGGCATTGCTATGGGAGGACATATAAGTAGACCTCGGAGATCTGAAAAGTAGAGATGTGTGATCATAATATCCTGTGATGCTCTTTCAAGGCATTGCCCTATGGCATATAAGTAGACCTGGGAGATCCGATAGGTTTGGCTGTGTGCCCGTAATAAGTCCTGGGATTCTCTTTCGAGGCATTTCCATGACCACATGTAATAAGTCCTAGAGATATGGACAGGTTGTGCTAGTCACGTAAAAAGCCTTAGATGCTCTTTAGAGTTCTTGATTGACACTCCTTTAAGTTTTTGTGGTGGGGGTCACATGTAATACGTTCTAGATATCCAGACAAGTTGTGTTAGTCACGTAAAAGGCCTCGGATGCTCTTTAGATTTCTTGCTAGTCAAGACACTCTTTTAAGTTTTTGTGGCAGTCACATGTAAGTGGACCTGGGAGATCTTGTCGGTCGTGCTTTGGAAAATAAAGGATCCTGGGATACTTTTTCGAGGCATTGTGATGCACGTAATAAGTTATGAGGATTCCACAGTATGACCAGTGATGATGAAGACATGTAGGTGGTGGGCCTACATCCAACATGAAAAAGGGCTGGCTCTGTAGAACTTCCTATGACAAGTAGATCGGAGATTGATTGAGATAGAAGCAACAGTGACGATGATGATGATTCGATGTTGATGATCCAGAGAAGAAGACTTGTGCTAGAAGACCTGTGTCAAGAAACACCTTCCTAGTTAATAGGGAGTGTTGATGTAATTGTAACTTTGGAATGTATTTCACGTATGTATATTGTATTCCCATAACGATGTTATTATTTCTCTATACGGAAGTGTTTGTATTCTTATAGAGATGTTATTATTCCTCTATACGGAAGTGTCGGCATTTATACTATAAGTGTCGTAACTTATACTTGACGGGTTATTAGGCCACCTTGATGGGGTCGGTTCTGTATGAGTCATGTGGGTAAAAGGGTTATTAGACCACCCTATTGGGGGTCGGCCCTGTCAGCATTATGTTATGTGGTTAAGTTGAGGCCGACCTTGTAAGGTTATTAGGCAAGTCAAGTCAAGTATAAATAGAGTGTGGAGGCACTCTATTTGATCATTCATTTTCTCACTCATACACTCATTGGAGAGTGGCGCACTAGTGGAGGAGGAGAAGCTGCTACTAGGAGACTATCTCTTATGCTTGGGTTTTGTATCATTGCTCTATCTATCTCTGAGGAAGTTATTGGGGTTTTTCACCTTTATGGTTTTCCCCAAGGAAACTCTGTGTGTGTGTTGTCTCTTGTGATTGCTTCTTGTGATTGATATGCTGTACATGTTATTCTCTCAATTAAGATCCTATAGTATGTTGAATTAATGCTCAAAAATTAAGAAAGTGAAACTCAGTGGTAGGTGAGAGAGGGTTCCTTTCACACGTGGTAGGTGAAAGGAGGGTGCACTAAGCACTAGGAGGGATAAAACTGATCAGAAAGAAGCTCCCAGGGCTAGCTAACTGAGGGCTAGGTGCTGGGATTGATGATTTGGATGCATGCAATTGCATTCCTGCATGCAAAATGCATGCATGACTGAAAATGCAAAAATGGAAAATGCTATTAGGACTAGGATGGAGCATAGGAAAATCCCAACACCCCCCCCTTAGTCCATCTTGGGCCCTGGTAACTAGGACCAAAGTCACCCATACAATCAAATAAATGATAAAAATAAGAACTGTCCATAAACCGATCAAATGGGGAAAACATCATAGGAAAAGAACAGTAAATAACTCAAAGAACCATCATACTAAGTAGAAAAGGAAGAAGCTTTCCTCAATGAAAACTTTTGCAAAAAACTTGGCAAGTTGATCCTCTATAAGATGCCAATGCAGGTGCTAGATTTGGATCTGGTCTTCTGATGTGCCTTCCACTGTGTAGAGGATGTATTGGACGAAGCAAGTCTTTCAGGAAACCTTTCTGCTACTGGAACGAATGGATCATGATGAGTATTCCCAAGGGATGGAAGAGTGAACCCCACCATCATGCTGCATCTCTTAGGAAGAGGTAGATGACATACTGCAAGGTTGGCATGATGCTGAAATCTGGTAGTTCTGTGATCAGATGAATCCTCAACTGCATTCCTAGTAGCTGGAAGGACTGTGTGAGCCCATATTGGCCTTGGCTATGGATTGAGAACATGTGTTGGTTCTGGATCCGAATCTGAATGTTCTTGAACTTTGATCTCAACATAAACATCTTCATCTTCATCTTCATTAGAAGAAGAGTCACTCGGGTCTTCATCATATTCCAAAGGAGTAGGAAGAGAGAAGGGCATAAAATGTGAGAACTCATATGCATTGGAGGCCTGATTTGAAAACCCTTTCGCTATAGTCTTCCAAGTAGAGATCTCTGTAATCTCAACTTTGTCAGGAGGGTACAGATAGAACATTCTTGAACTTTCCATGCTCCATATGTACTATACCCAACCCTTTGGTAGAGATTTGAGAGTTGTCTCCCATGTGAATAGTAGGCCCATCTTTGAGATCCAAAGAAGAAAATGATTCTTCAGATGCAACCATGTGGTTGGAGGCTCCAGAATCTATGAGGAGGGCCTTTGATTTTGAAAATCCAACCATCAATGCATGCAATCCTCATGACCATCAAATCCACTTCCAGAATCAGACACTTTTGCATCTTTTGGAATATCAATTTTGTTCTATTCAAGAAGCTTGGTTAGTTGATCTATTTTCTTATGCATGCAAGATCTCTCAGGGTGGTTTCCTTTCTTGTTGTAGGGACACTTAGATCCATCAGATCTTTTCTGTTTGTCCTTCTTGGAGCAGGAGGCCCCTTTTGATGGACTTGATTTGGAATTCGTCTTAGGTTCAGATGGATTCTTGTCCTTTATTTTATGCCTCCCTTTCTCATTCTTACTCTTTGCCTCTCGAGCCAAAAGAGCTTGATTCTTGGAGGCATTGATGGCACCCATTTGGATCAATTTGTCTTTCTCTTGGATGAGGGATGCAGTAAAAACTTCTAAGGTGGGAATCCTCCATCCAAGGATTGACATTGGTCTGGAGTGGAAGGTAGATATAAAGACAGAAAATTCAAATACTAGTTTACTCAAAATGGAGAGCACCAATTGCTCTTCCTTTTTCTCAATGCCACACTAGTTGCATTGCATAACCAAAGCTTTGAATTTCGAGAAGAATTCTTGAATGGTCTCAAAACTGCTTGGTTGCAGGGAAACCAATTCATTCTCCATAGCATGGCCTCTTAGCTCATCTTGTTTTCCAAAGAGGGCCTCTAAATTCAACCATAACTCTCTTGGAGTCTTCAACCCTTCGAGATGAAACAATAGATCTCTAGAAATATGAATGCACATGTAACCAAAGGCTTCATCTAATCGATTCAAATGTTTGGTTCTCTCCACAGGTGAATTTGGTTCAGTTTCTCTTCCCATTGTTATCCTGTGTAGATATTTGATTCTCAAGGACATTTCCATATCAATATTCCAATCAAAGTAATTCAAAGGAGTAAGGATTCTAGGAGTGAGAGGAGTGTTCGAATTGCTCATCTCAACTGTTGGAGCGAATATAAGGTGAAATTGCTGGAACTGCTGGAACTTCAAATTACCTGCAAAAAACTCACAAGAATGGAGATAGACTATACTCTCAACATGCTCTGATAACATGTGAAATTCCCATAGCAGATCTAAGAGTTGATGAATACCTCACAAGAAAGAATTGCAAAAATAATGAGCAGCAGAACAAGATGCAATAGAACTCAGATAGGAGCAGAATAATCACACATGTTTCATTAATTTGAATAATAAACAATAATGATACAAATGCATAGGATTTGAATAGCAGGGGTGTAATTCAAATTAGCCTGCATGGATAGATCAAAATATATATGGAGTGTCATCAAAGCACAACTAGGAGTCATCATCATCATCAGTGGAGTCATCAATGCACAAGTAACGGTCAACCAGGTGTCAAACTGAGTCTAACTGAGTGTGGTAGATGTAACTGGCACATGGAAGTACTAATGTAGTGAAGGAGGCTCAATGGAGGGCGCATAAGGAGCTAACTGGAGTCATAATAGGAATTCTAGTCTCACTGGAGGTCCATCGGAGTGATACAATTAGTTGAGGAGTCAATCTAGCCTTAAATCAAGGAAAGATCTAAAGATAACTCAACTAACTGAAGTGCAACTGAGTGGTAGGTGAGAGAGGGCACCTTTCACAAGTGGTAGGTGAAAGGAGGGTGAACTAAGCACTAGGAGGGATAAAACTGATCAGAAAGAAGCTCCCGGGGCTAGCTAACTGAGGGCTAGGTGCTAGGACTGATGACTGGGATGCATGCAAAATGTATGCCTGCATGCAAAATGCATGCATGACTGATAATACAAAAATTGAAAATGTTGTTAGGACTAGGATGGAGTATAGGTCCTAAGTGGTTAAACGCTTTATTTTTCACTTATTATCAAAAAAGTAAAAAAAGGTCAAAAACATGGAAAAAAACCAAAAAAGTGAAAAAGATGAAAAACTCCATTTCCTAATTTGATGGGATTTGGAGGAATTTTTGGATAATATTTGATGGAGAGTTTTTAGGGATTATTTTTGGCATGTTTGGGGGTAGCACTAAACAAGGAATCACTTCCCCATTAATAGGGCACATTTCCCCATGAAGGGGGGTGCATTTCCTAAAGGGGAGGGTGCACCATTTGAGGAAGTTACAACATGAATCATGGCAGCCTTTGGGATGATTTTTGGCATCCCAAAAGGTGTTGGCATCCCCCTCGATCAAGCCTCAAATAAAGGCTTGAGTCTCTTCACGAAATCGTCCCCCTCTCCTTCACCAAGTGCACCACTCTCTCTTCATTTGGCTATTTAAGCATGGCAACCCCCTCATTCCAAACTATTTAGAGTTAGATTGAGAGGAGGCTTGCAATTTTGTAATAGTGTTCTATATTTTTCTTTTGTTAATAAAGAAGCTTTGGAGGCTAAACTGTGTGGTGCTCTTATGTTTGGATCACCATTGTCATGATTTCATGAGGTAATCTGTTTCTCATTTTAATTTCTTGCATTGTGCTTTGTGTATCTAGCTTAAAGGATTGTGCCTGATCTTTAGAAGTAGAGTAATGAAAGTAAGTTTACTTTCTTTTTCTACTTTCAATACATATTTTTAGAGATCTAGATATAACATATTTTATAAGATTATATGCATGTTGTTTTAATCTCAATTTATATTCTATCACCAAATCTCGCAGGTTTTGCAAGTTTCTTGAGTGGTTTTCATGTTTCCAATCTTGGAGGAGTTGTGGATCTAGCTTGACTCCACTGCAATTCCAACAATATCACAAGAGATTGTCCCTCGGAACTCCACGAAAATTTTTTCCTTGGTTGATTTTTCTGGCAACAAGCTTCTTTCACCTTACTCTTTCTCCCTTCTAAAATTAAATTCTTCTTGGTTACCGGTTCTTAGAATTTTCAGATTTGATTTTTTTATCAATCTTATTAAAAGAATAGATCTGATTTTATGCATAGATCTAAATTTATTTAAAAAGTTATAATCTTTTCTTTGAAGTATTTAAAGGTTAAATCAAGCAACTTAAGTGCTTTATTGCCTGCCTTTTCAAGGATGTCCAAGACCCTAAGAGGGTTGGGTTTTTAGCCAAACCATCTTAGTTCTTTTCCTTTAGTTAACTAGTCTCTTAACTTGTTTTTTAGCGCTTTTTTTTTCTGATCTTCCCAAGTCTCTTATAAAGGGATTTTGGGAACTTTTTGCTACTACATTTTTCCTGGTTTTTGTTGCATGACAGAAGAAAAAGGTCTTTGGAACACTCATTTTGACAAGATTGGACCAACCACGACTTTTTCGAACCTTAGCTTTTCTTCCAAACTTTGCCTCAATTTTTTGTAACCTCTTTTCTCCAAGATCTATAAGGAGAAAGAGGAGTTCTTTTCACTTCAAGTTGGCATTGTAATCTCGCAATAAAAGTATTTTTGGAAGCAAGCTCACAAATATTGGGCCGTTGACTCACTCAGGACTTAGGAACTTTTTATCTTGTTTTTTGCAGACCGTATACTTTTCAATACAATTTGTTTTATCTTTTGCAAAAGTAATTGGATACTAACCCACTACCTCGGTAGTGTTATAATTAGATAACATTTTAACTTTCAGTCTTTTAATTTTAATTAAATCCCCATGATTTCCCGAAGTTCGGAGTTCAGGATAAGGGCTTTCTCGAGTAGTGGCTGGAAAAGAGACTCTTGGGGTTTTTAATAAAAAAGAAAATTTTGTTCAAAAAACTTTTAAAATTAACAAGCCTTTGTCCTGAGTATGCTCTAGATCACTTTAGCTTCGACTGAAAGGATCGATCATACCAAAAAGGGACTTAGTGACTAGTAATTAGTCTCACTTTTTTCAAATAACCTCCCACATATGAAAAATATGACGTATTCATTTATTGACATTGTGTGGGGAAATTATTCAAAGGAAGCGGGAACCACTGGGTAGTGACCTCAAGATACCGTTAGACTGCACCCTCATTTGGTGTAGTGTTGAACACCTCCCAGAGACTCCATTCCAGCCCACATTTCCGAGTGAAGAGACACCTTTGTCATAATCCAGACATATTTCCAGTACATCATGGTATATTGGGAATCTCCCTCCCTAATAATCCACTCATATCCACAATAATTTAAAATTGACCAAGAGCATTCCCACAACATTTTATTTCAAGCATTACAACAACAATTTATTTGACTCCATTATTATCATTGATCTTTTTCTTTATCAAGATAATATGTGTTTAATTGTTATCATGTGTTGAATGGTTGGGAAACATGTTTAATATTTATGTTGTTATGCTTTAATTTTATTGAAAATCTATTGTATCAATTTCATTGTTTAAAAAATTCCTAAAAAAACTAACTCATCAACCAAAACTAATTAGCCTAGTCAGCCTTAGTAACCTTTAGGGTCCACCCCCCTTGGATTTGTTAGGAGTTTTCCTAAACGGAGGAGACAAGAATCAAGTGATAGTACTTGACTCGAGGGTTTCCCCCAAGGACACACTTAGTGGCTTGAATATTTCTTCCACGTTAACCCCAAGTTTGTTGCGAAATCATTCTTTGGCGTTGTTGTTGGGGATAAATATTTTTATTCTCGGAGTATGACTCTTTTTTTCCCTTTTTTTTTTTCTTTGTTTGATGAATGTTTATAGTAGATATTTTTATTTTCATCTGGGGACTCCACTAAATTTTCTTTTTTCTTTTTATAAATTTTCAAAGAAAATAAAAAAATAGAAATTTTTGTGAGTATTTTAAATGCATATTTTTATTCTCATATGGCAACTCCATTGAAGGGGTAAGACCCTTGTATCTCATATAAATTGTTGAGACTTATTGTGTGTAGATGAGCCCATACAATACAGAAAATTTTAAAATCTCATTGTTGGACAAATTTTCGTTTTCAGTAGCTGAGATCATTGATTTATTATGCTATGGATACTAATAAAGAAGGGCTTTGTGCTCACTTGTTCGACGCATACCCTGCAATAGATTTCTAAAATATCCATGTGTTTCGTAATGTTTGCTATGAACATCATGGGATATATAGTGTGGCTCCAGAGTTTTGTGGAAATAGTGGTGATTCAGCCATTGATCATATTGCTTCCTTTCACAAATTGGTGGTTGACTTCAATGTTGTTCAAGAGGATGATCTGATGACCAATTTTTATTTCTCCTTGGTGGGCGATGCAGTGAATTGGTTCTATGACCTTCCTGACAAATGAATTACCTCCATTTCAAGTTTCTTTGAGATATTTCTTGAATGGTGGCATGATGATGAGATTGATATGAAATAATTTACAGAAGATTCCCTTACCATCCTTCCTAAATCAAAGGCTATTTCAGAAACTAAAGAAGAGATTCAAGAAAAGCACCCTAAAGATCAAAGAGATATTATTGAAGATCCTCTTTGTGTGGATGTAATAGGAAATATTAAAGATTTGGAGCAATCTCGGGATTATGAAGATGAAAACATGTGTATGCCAGATCTACCTAAAGAAGAAACTATTATAGAATATCATGAAGGAATCCATGACATAGTTTGGGATGTGTATGATGATACTCCTTCATGTGCTCCACATGATGATGAAGGATTGGTAAAGGAATTCACTTTTGATATTTTTGAAACCACCCCTTCTAAAGATGATAATTATGAACATGAGGAGGACAAGTATAGCTTGGAGAATGATGTAAGTGATGAAGACTCTCTCATATATGACATAGATGGGTTTGATGATTATTGGAATTTCATTGAAAATCCAACTTATGAGACTTTTGAAAATCTTATTAAGAATCCCATCTATGATATTTCCAGCAAGGGGAGTATCTATACAGAAATTTATGGAAGACCAATTTATGATTCATCTAGAGAAGGGAGTGTTGATCTCAAGACTTGGGAAAGCCTTGTAATGGAAGAGGAACATGCTAACTTTTTATATGATTAGTATGATTCATGCATGAACATAAGCAAGGAAGACCTGAAGAAGCAGTACAATGAAGGTTCAGATCAGATACAGCTAATTGAAGAGAAGTCTCAGCAATCATCTTCATATACAGTGGTTCGTTATGATTTGGAGCGGCTTGGGGATTATGCTTTCACAGAAATTTATCTTCAGAAGAGCCCTTCAGATCAGTATGATGAGGTAGTGGATCTGCCTCATCATTTAGAGTTTTTTCTCAGTCCTATCCAGTCATGGATAGAAGAGGCCTACGGGAGGATTTACCATTTGGGGAAGCACTTCAAATATCTATTACATGCTTATGATTTCCCATATATCCCTCCCATCCAGAATATCCATGCAGGTTTGCACTTTCTGATAAATGTATCCTTGCTTTGGCTGGTAACCAAAGACAAGGCAAAAAACTGTTATATTGATAAAATGCTTAGATGGTTACATTGGATTTATGATTACATTTAGCATTTTGATTTATATCGTTCTTAGAGTAGGAAAATAAGCTCCTTAAAGTGAGAATTTACTTTATGCATTTATTTCTAGTACTTAGGAATAATAACATTTTTCCTTAGTTAGTTTTAGTTTTTATGAATAAATGCAATATGTGATTCATTGTCTTCTTCATAAAACGTTTGCTATTGAAGGTTTTTCTTTTCAAGTTGAGATGTTTTTACATGTTGTATAAACCAAATATTTTGGTGTTATCGTATCCTCTCCTTTCCTAAAGGACAAATCGAGCACACGTCCCGCAGTTGGAGCCAGATGTTATCCACTAAAATTTTACTTAGTTGATTCTGAGTGAACCTCCGAAGGCTTGAAAATTTCAAAGTGTTCATTATCAGAGTTCAGAAGTCCATCAGACCTTCTAGGCCCTTTAATTTTTGTACCACATGTTCATTCCCCCTTGGGGGAATTGTAGTAAAATGTGCTAGCAAGTTAGCTATGTCTAAAAGACTCAGCTTCCTAGGACTTAAACATTAATCTGACTAGCCCGGGGTGTTTTTTCCATGTTAATTATTTGTTGTTGAATAAACAACCAATAATTAACATGTTTTTCACTCATGCCTCCAAAGTTGGGGTGGTCGGCGTGGTGTTTAGGCCTTAGGAGGTTATTAGAGGATATTTGTAAATGTAGTAAACCATTCTAGGCATTAATTTTGAGTTGTATGGACATGTGTTAGGTCCCCCTAGTTTTGTTTTTAGGTTCCAAGAAAAATATATTTTTCGTAAAAACAAGCCAGTTTTAATGGTTTGATAAAAAAAATTAAAAGTGTGGTCTAGGGGTATTTTCTGCCATGGGGTGCTCATTTTCAAGCTTAGAGTATCAACTATACCCCAAAACCCACTTTCCTAAGTGGTTAAGCGCTTTATTTTTCACTTATTATCAAAAAAGTAAAAAAAGGTCAAACAAGTGGAAAAATACCAAAAAAGTGAAAAATATGAAAAAATCCATTTCCTAATTTGATAGGATTTGGAGGAAGTTTTGGATAAAATTTGATGGAGAGTATTTAAGGATGATTTTTGGCATTTTTTGGGGGGTAGCACTAAACAAGGAATCACTTCCCCATTAATAGGGTGCATTTCCCCATGAAGGGGGGTGCATTTCCTAAAGGGGAGAGCGCACCATTTGAGGAAGATGCAGTATGAATCATGGAAGCCTTTGGGATGATTTTTGGCATCCCAAAAGGTGGTGGCATCCCCCTCCATCAAGCCTCAAATCAAGGCTTGATTCTCTCCACTAATCCCCCCCCCTCTCCTTCACCAAGTGCATCCCTCTCTCTTCATGTGGCTATTTAAGCATGGCAACCCCCTCATTCCAAACTAGTTAGATTTGGATTGAGAGGAGGCTTGCAATTTTGTAATAGTGTTCTACATTTTTCTTTTTCTAATAAAGAATCTTTGGAGGCTAAACTGTGTGTTGCTTTTATGCGTGGATCACCATTGTCATGATTTCATGAGGTAATTTGTTTCTCATTTAAATTTCTTGCATTGTGCGTTGTGTATCTAGCTTAAAGGATTGCTCCCAATATTTAGAAGTAAGTTAATGTAAGTAAGTTTACTTGCTTTTTATGCTTTGAATACATATTTTTAGAGATCTAGATCAAACATGTTTTATAATATTATATGCATGTTGTTTTAATCTCAATTTATATGATATCACCAGATCTCATGGGTTTTGCAAGTTTCTTGAGTGGTTTTCAGGTTTCCTATCAGGTCTCCGATCACCTCGGTGCCCTTTAGAGGCAATGGGAGACCACCCTTGAGTCACTTGGTAATTTTTTTTCCTTCTTTTTCCCAAGAAATTCAAAGACTATGCAACTCTGATCCTGCAATGATTATCGGTCCACAATCCACACTTCCACAATGACCTTCGATCCGCAACCTGCAATCAGAATTCGGGAGTCAGATTGCCAAATTACCAATCTGTATAAATCGCACTCCTGAATTCTGCAATCCGCAATGCAGAAGTCGGAAGTTGTAATTCAAACCTTCGTCATGGAAAATATCCTCCTCCACAATTCCACAATCCGCAACTCGCTTTGCGGATGTCAGAAATCGGAACTTTATTTCATATCCCGGAGGAAAAACCACCTTCCAACTTCTGCAATCCTGTTGTTGCAGCAACATCCCCCCCAATTTTTGTATAGATCTTGGGGCCCCTCCTTTTTTCTAGAAAGTTTGCTTAGGAGTTAAGTCTCTTTTGGAAATTTTTCTATGCTCAATTTTGTTCAATGAGAAACCTTTTTCGAGTTGTAGTTAGTTTTCCTTCTAAGACAAAACTCAAGTTTTTCTCCCGAAATGATGGAAGCACTTACGTTTATTTGAAGCATCAGAAGAGCTTCAGACTCTTTCCTGCAATGGCGGAAGCACTTATGTTTATCCTATATTTCAGAAGAACTCAAAATATTCTCCCGCAACGGCAGGGGCACTTACGTTTATCCGATATTTCAGAAGAACTCGAAATATTCTCCCGCAACGGCGGAAGCACTCATGAAGTTTTGCCGCAACAGGCGCCTCCTTACCAAGCCTCTCGACCTTTCACTTTTTCGGAAAAGACTTACCCAATTCATCGGAAGCTTCAGAAGAACTCGTCGAGTCTTTCTGCAATAGTGGACCCACTCAAGAACCTTCGCCGCAACTTCAGGAGAGCTTGTCGAGTCTTTCCACAATGGCAGATCAACTGTCTTTTCCTTGCCACAATGGGTGAATGCCTCGTTCAAATGCCAAGTCTCTCGCGTAGCCATAGGAACTCGCGAGTGCTTGCCACAACTTCGGAAGAAATCAGCATTTCATGCCACAACGGCAGACAAAACTCACATTTTCCCTCCGGTTTTAACGGTTGCGCTTAAATGTCAAGTGTGTTGAAATGACCGCACCATATGCATGTTTAACTCCATTTTAAATTCATCACCTACCCATTAAATGACCACACGTATCAGTTTGTATATAAGGGTGGTGGGGGTTTTTATTTTCCCATTGGTAGAATTTAATTTGGAGAACGCCGTTTGGAGACTGCGCGAACCTGCTCCAGCTCAGTTCATTTTCCGCCGCGCAAACCCCGTTATACCATTGTTTCGTTGCTAGGTAGGTGGTTCTACCATTATTATTGTCTTAGATTTGCGTCGAAAATTTCTCGAGTAGTTTCCACCGTGTCAATTGCATGGCCTGTGGGCACTCGTAGCATACCATCTTTTGTTTTCAAGTTGCTTGCAATTGTAGACTTTACAACCACTTCAACCCCATAGGTTTCTCAATCCGGTTAGCTAGCAAAATGTTCTTATTTGGAAAACGCAAACCTGTAACCGCGCCCATGTACCAGATCAAAAGTTTCCGAGCCCGGCATCACCTCCCTAGAACGACTAAGTTTGAAGGCCATAATATATATTTCTTGATTGGTTTGCATTTTGTTTCATTCCCCAGCATACGAAATTATGATTTGTTATGATTATACGTTATCATGCTAAGTCCTGTTTCTTTCCTGTCTTGCTCTATTCTATGTAATTATTTGTGATATTATGTCCATTCACATATGGTTGCTTGACAGATAAGCTACAATGCCAAAGGGTAGCAGAAAGAAAGCTAAAATGATGGAACCAGAGCCAGTAGAGCCGAGAATTGAAACTCTATTTGAAGACACTAAGTGCACCACAGGCGTCCGTCCTGAGGTCAGATGGGGAGATATTTACCGGATGCTCAGAGACCAAGATATCCCAGGGGTACTCTTAGAAGAAGAACAAATATACCTAAACATCAGGGCCTCTAGCATATCTAGAGCTTCTACACGCCTTGAGCTATTTCCTTGCTCAGAAGTAATCGGGTGGATATTGGGGCATGCCAACACAGAAACAAGAGTGTTGCATGACAGCAAGGGAGAGGCATTCGCTTCGTTTCATCCAACTTATATTGCATTAGCCTATAAGTTCCCACGTCCCCAGCAGGAACTGGACGATGCATGGCTGGGACAGATGCATAATTTTGAAATAGCTAAAGGGTTGTTAATCATGGGAAAACAACTGAGGAAGAGAGACAATGATGAGTATGAAGTTCAGAACCTGAGACCCCCTTTTAGGATGATTTCCCTTATGTTAAGCAGAATTTTCGGCATGCCTGATGGAACTATATATATGATAAAATGGGCCCCCATAATCCACTACATAGCATTTAAGGGAACTGTTTTTGATTGGGCCACTATCCTCTCAAATAGTTTGGCATCTACTGTGGTTGTGGCCAAAGAAGGTCTAGCTCTAAAAAAGTCAGAGTTTTTCATGTCTTCATATCTCATTGATTGCATCTTGGCAAGGCTCCCTTTCCCCATGTTAGGTTGCTCATGGGATTAGTCCAACACCCCGGTATATACTGCTTATAAAATACTTTGGGCTCAAAATTACGGGGTGCACTATAAGCTCACATGTGAAGAATTCATTATGCCTCTGTATGAGCAGATGTTCAATGAAGAACCCAATTGCCTGTCAGAGAAAGCCATGGAAGTCATGGAAAATTATGGAGATTTCTACTTCTCGGAAGAGGGTACCTATATCAAAATGTTTGGAGGTACTAAGCCACCATACATATTGCCAAGGTATGCCATTGATTACATAGTCCTGAAAGAAGCGGTCAGACAAGTTTTCCTTGATGGAGTAGGAAGATGTCTTCATAAGCTGCAAAAGGCTTCCTTTCCTCCTTTGCCTTTCTGTATAGAAGCCTATAAGTTCTCAAGGGTTGCAGTAGCTGAAGAGTTCATTCAGGAGTTAAGAGCTTTTCACTTTGGTGAGGCAATCTTTCATAGAAATGACAGACAGAACAAAGTTGCGGAGCATTGCAAGGAATTGTATGCCCATTACCATGATGTCGAAGAAGAAGTGTTCAAGGGAATCAGTAATATGGCTAAATTACAGATTTTTCGTCACAGTGGTGGAGCTAGCTCTAGCTCTACCATAGCCTGAGAAGCCGACCTACATAAAGAAAGGGAAGCAGCTGAGGTCCTGACCCGTGAAGAGCAAAGGTTGAAAGAGGAGGCATAAAGATTTCAGAAATTGGCTACCGATAAGTTGCAAAGGGAGCAAGAAGAGGCTCTTAAATTTGAAGAAGCTAGGTTGTAGCATGCTGCCAGGGATCAAGAAGAGAGGGAGATGATTGAGAAAGAGAAAAGTGTTGAAGAAGAAAGAAGGCTTAAAGTTGAAGAAGAAAGAAGGCTTAAAGCCGAATAAGAAGTTAAGGCTATCCAAGATACACAAGCGAGTGGTTCTAACACCCAGGATATGGAAATAGACTCATCTCAGGTGGTACAGACTCCACCTACGGAGGCAAACATCGCTATAGGAGATATCCCAATCATCCCTTTCACCACATCCAAAGATCATACGGTGTCCCGATGGGATAGATTTGTATATTATAAGAAGAGAAAGTCTGTAGTCCTAAAGTCAAAAACAAGGTTAAAGAGACCTTTTCATTCGGATATTGTCACCCAGTGAGAGACCACTGTTATGCAAAATACAAATAAGGCTCCCATGGCCATGGCATCTGCCGTTGTGGCGGTGACAAAAGAAACCGAAGATAATGTGATCGACATGGTTAAAGATTTTGAGTCAACAAAGAGAATAGCTCGTATGTTGCAGCATACTATGGCCAACAAGCATGCCTACAGGGACCTTGTGGTGAACAAATATAATTGCCTATCTACTGACCACAAAGATTTGTCAGATAAGTATCAACACCTAGAATAAGAAAAGGAGCACCTGGCAATCCAAATGATGGTACTCGAGGCAAAAAAGAATGATTCCAAAGCTAGAGTTGTGCAGTTGGAAGAAGATAAACAGTTGATGGTTGAGTAGCTAGAGCAAGTAAAAAGTAGAGCAATGGATATGTCTCCCTTTCATGAGAAGTCTTGTGACATCTTGAGACAAATGCATGCCACGCAAGAACTAATTACTGAGGAGGTTTGAAAACTCAAGACCATGTTGGATAGGATGAAGGAAGTTAATGCCGAAGCCGTTAGGCTTAAAAGAAAGTACACTCGAGTAAAAGCAAACATTTTGAGCCAGATGGAGTGGAGAGAAGGGAAGACAGATTTCCCTAAGCATCTCCCGTTCAAATCTGTGGATGGTTTTAAGGAAGATGTAGCCCTCATGGAGTTTTGCAGGAATTGCGGCGCCAAGCTAATGGCTAAGATCCAGGGAACGATGGGGAAGGTTAATAGCCTATATCAAAATATTCATGAAGTGCATGAAAAGTGCAAGATTGTTTTTTCTCAGACCCTTGATGAATTTCCAAGCAAAGAGGAACGCCTGTCAGATTTAAAGGACGAGCTGAGAGTTCAAATGGAGTATGTAAAGAAAATTGATGTGTTGGCCATCTATGATCTTCATCACTACATTGGGATATCATCAATCCACAATCATATGCTCAAGGAGATCCACCAGACAGCAATAGCAGAAATTCAATGTATTGGAGCAGAACTTGGTAAACATGTGACTTCACAAAATATCCTGCTCCCCTCACTAGCAAATATGGTTATAAGAGACACTGGTGTATGGTTTAGTTATATAGCAAAGGAAGAGAAGAAGACAGCAGTAGCAGTAGCAACCAGCATGGGCACATCATCACCAGCAAAGGCGCCACCCCAAATATAGTTGCACCAGCCATGATGCGTTATTTTGATTTTGTTTATTTCTCTTGGTCCCTATGGTTAAAGCGTGAAGTCACAAGGACAGCTGTCCTTTTTTCTGTCATGTAAAAAAGGCCATGAATTACTTTATTTTGGGAGAGTCTTTAAAAAAAAATTGTAAAGGGACAGGTGGAAACCCTAAAGGCATTTTGTAAACATATAAATAGATGATTAGTGAATAGTGTAAAGGACTTTTTTGCATGGGAAAGGAATTTTATAAGCTTGTACGAACTGCTTTGCACTTGCTCCAAGAAAGTGAATTTTTCCTAATAAGAGCCTGGAGAGGACGTCTTTTGCCTAGAAATGTGTAATGATTGTTTGCTGGATTATTCTTGTGATATTCATATATTACAGTGAGATCTTTCTTTGCTGTTCTGAATTATTTCTTTGCAATGAATGATTTTACTGTTTTCTGTGCAAGGATGTTTCTCCTAAATGAGTAATTGAATTTATTAATGTGAATTAAAGCTATCTTTAATATCTTTAATTTGCTGCTGAAAATGCTTCTTTATGAATCAAATGGCTATCCATGTAATCTTTAGAGGTTTCTTTCAGTATATTGCTCATATTTACAATTTGCTCCTTGCAAGGATAGATTAAATTTTCTTATACTATTTTAGATTAATTTAGATTAGTTATTTGCATTTAGCTTAGGGCACTTGCATATCATCTTTAAAATAAAATACATAAACGGTAGATCAGGCCGCAACCGGTATAAAGAATAAGAAACTTTAAATCTTACGGTAGCCGGAACCATTAACCGGACGGATTCCCCACACCAAACGGTGGACAATCTAATTGGGATAGCTTACCGAGGAGAATCCCTTCCTGCTTGATGCTGTGATTTTCGGGGCATCAACAAATCCGCAAACGGCCTTGCAAATGGGGAAATTCAGAATTTCAATGCGCCAATCCTTGTGGAAATCACCTCCCAATTCCCACAATCTACAATCCGCTTTGTCGATTCAGAAAGCCAGGATTCCATTGTGTCGATCCTGTGATATCCACCCTTCTGACTTCCACAACCTGCAATCCGCTTTGCGGATGCTGAAGGGTGGAAGTCTAATCATGCGTCTCCAATGGTCTGTCCCCAACCTTCACAATCCGCAATCTGCATTACGGATGCGGAAGGTCTGACCACATACCTCATGCACCTACAAACTTATGAGGGTGATATTTCCTTCATCCTTGGGCCAAATTGGACAAGTCCAATACCGTTGAAAATCTCTTGGATATTTCTATCCACTGGTATGATTCTCTACCAAATATGAGTACTCTATCCTTGTCATTTTTCAAACTCAGTTTTGGACACAACCTCCCCTATGTGCCTTTATCCTTCTGCAAGGAGATCTGCTCCACTTTGGACATGTCTTCTATTCTTCATCCAGTCCATAGGGGTGCCTATTCCTCCCCCAAGTACTGGCTAGAGTATCCTGCAGATTTACCAGACTTAGCCCTAATTCCTCAAAGGACAATCCAAAATCATTACCAAAGGGGATTGCAAATATGCATAAGAATACTCCATGAACAAAGGAATGAAATGTGATCCACACACATAGAATGGAATACATGCATATATTTCTCCCAAGCAAAGTGATGAAAGCATGCAGGGCTTAGTCCTACTCCTCAAGCATAATTACATATAAGTACCAACATAAGGATAAGAATATATGGTGCAAGAACAATGTAATTAACACACACATAGTAGAATTTATTCATATTAGCACACAATGAAATGAGATCTTATTCACACATACGTCTGCCATCAATAACAGTCATTACTAATTAACCATTACAAGGATAAAACACATGAAACGGGTATAACTTAACATAGGGAACACTTTTGTTTTCCATTGAACCTCCAATCAAACTGGCTATAAAATGCAACATTCCAACCCAACCATAGATCACTTCCCAACCTATATAAATTTAGCAATCAGAGATCACCCCCGAGATGGGGCTATGTATCCACTAAGGAGTGTCACTCGGGCTCACTCACAGCACATATCTAGCAGTTTCAAGCAAGTGGGGAAAGGAAGGTAAGGTTTTCTAAATCAATAAGCTCATCCACAAAGCTATGAGCATGCTCAAACGATCTCAGAGAGTTCATACATCCCCATCACCTCCATTCTAAACCTAAGTAAGGCCCCCTTCACTGCTGCACAGTCCCTAGGGCGCCCCTCCCCTTAGCATTGACCTGGGTAAGTGTGGCTAGTCGTGACTGCTAAATCAAGTAATTGAGCCCTCACTCACTCTAGCATGCAATATAAAACCTCTTGTCTCTTCCCACTTAGGTTTTTCTTCACTTTCTATGGCCAAACAACTCAATCCCACCGCTCGGTTCTCGGCCACCATCACAGGGTTTTTTTCATGGTTTTCTGATCCTTCCACATGCTACAAACTATCCCTAGGGTTCAAACTGATGGATCCCCTGCTGCATCGAGTTTCCCATACCAATTTCTAAGTAGATTCGATACCCAAAAATCTAGCTTTCTTAGAAATCATGATTCTCTTCTTTCCCATTGTTTGGCTCTCTCTTCCTTGTGTTCCACCTCCCCGGTTTCCTCTTCCTAATCGAATGAGAAATAGGGAATACTAATTCCCAGGTTTGAGTGGCATGCAGGTCAAGGAAAAACAGAGCCATACCCTACCATACGGATTGCAGTCTTGTTCCATACCCTATCTGCCTCATGGACAGGTTTTCTCAACCACCATCTTTCAGCAGAATTAATGGAAGCTAGAACAGATCAAAGGGGTTCTCTAGGTGACATAGGGAATCCTAGGGTTTCATCCCACACCGCCTCACCACTCCCTATTAGATACATACCTCCCCCTCATTTAGTTGCATTCCATAGCCATCCCTTGGTATTTTTATTTACATGGTGGCATTTACATCATTTACATTCTCCATGGCTTACTAGCATATGGTTACCATAATACCAACTACTTTCCTTTTAATTAAAACCTGGACATCCTCTAGTGGGGCCTTGGCCTTGAGCTCCACACTAGGAAAACACACATTGCATACAATATTTACATTGCAACCAAAATGCCCTAAGGGTCAAAATGGGGGCATTACAATTCCCCTCCCCTTAGAATAACACCGTCCTCGGTGTTCCAATACTTAGGAATACATTCACATGTACAAAATTACAAAAATGTTGCAGGTCTACCTTGCATTTATCCTTTACTTCAAACCTTTAGGACCAAGTCCTTTGGCTTTCATAAGTTGCTCATGCTATCTTTCATCTTCCAGCTGCTCTACAAGTCTAGAAATTTCATGGTTGTTATCTCCCTTGTTGGGAAGTTCCAAAGGCAATGATTTCCTCCACATTTCCAACATTTCAGTGGCTGCTTTATCTTTTCCTACTTAATTTCTTTTGATTATTCCCACCTAGAACATTTCTTAGTGGACTGATTGGATGAATGCCTCTTCATTGATCCACTGTCCTTTCCCCTACTGACAGCTCCCAGAATGATTTTTACTTCCCTTTGTAGAAAAATAGAGTCCTGCAAAGCTCTGTAGTTCATCTCATTCTGCTTCTTTTGTAGCTTGAGCATTTCTTCAATATTTTATTGTGTCTTGGCAATTGTTCGAAGGAGATTTTCAGCCAACTCTACTAGCCTTTGGTCTGCTACCATGGTCAATATGCATAGCTTCCCTTGCTAGCACCACTTGTTTTGTGACAATTGCAACCAATTGATTTCAATTTATCACCTGCGAAATTCACCATTGCAAATCTTGTTAGGCCAAGCATAACATAACATTAAATCAGTCAATTAATTTTCCAATTGGCATGGAAATTTCATGCTTTATCATGAGACTTCCATACATTTCATGCTTTCCCAATCATATTTTATATTTTCGTACTTTTAATCAATATTATCTAAGATCTTATCTAAAAGAATAACAAGCATAACATAACACAATAGACACAACTAGTTTCCTTGGGGAAATCATAAAGGAGAAAACCCCACAACTTCCTCACAGATAGAATCGTCACCAATACAATATCACAAAAGTAAAAACCCAAAACAAAGATGGTCATCTGTAGCTCTCTCTCTTTCCTCCTATGTGAACTTGTCTTCTCTCCCTCACTAATGTGAAATTGAGTTAGTGAGTGTTGTATGAAAATGAGAGAGCTTCACTCTCTATTTATACTTTATCTTTCACTTGACCTTTTCACTTACTAGGTTGGCCCTAGTTGTACCTGACTGGGCCGAATTCTCTAGGGGACTCAATAATCCTAATATAACTGACTCTTGGGGGATCTATTGTCCCGAATTACAATGGAGTATTTTACCTCAATGACCTAGGATGAATAAGCATCATAATGACATCCTCGAGCAGAGGAAAAACATCTCCAATTGAGGTACAAATAAAATACAATAATAATAACAATATAAAATACAATAGAATATCTTCCGAAGTTACAACTACATTAACACTACCTCTTAACTAGGAAGGTATTTTCTTGACACATTCATCAACACATCTGGACACAAGTCTTCGTTGATGGATAATCATCAATGCTGGAACATCATCATCAACATTAGATCATCATTGTCATTCTTGCAATCCTCATGATGTCGATCATCGATTGGTGACATAAATCGAATCTACTCATCATAGGAATTTCTATAGAGCCATCCATTTTTCATACTAGATGTAGGCCTAGCCCTCATGTAGGTATTCATCGTCTCTACAAGAAATCCATCAAGTAGGTACAACCCAGGACCATTCCTTTCATTGCCTCTACAAACACATGTGTCTCCTGGTTCTTCTTTTGCTAACGCATATGTTTACAGAAGATCCATTCTCGAAATTGAATAGATTCACAAAAAAATCCAAGATTTGATCGACAAAGGTCATATCCGACCCATTTCCTCCCCTTGTAGAAGTCCAGTCGTCCTCTTTCCAAAGAAAGATGGGACTTGGCGCATTTGCATCGACTACAGGGCACTCAACAAAATTTTGGTAAAGAATCACTACCCTCTATCGCGGATAGATGAGATCATTGACTATCTAAAAGGTGCCAAATTATTTACTAGGCTCGACCTCAAGTCGGGATATCATCATATTCCAATCGAGACCTCAAATGTGTGGAAAACTGCTTTCAATACCAATGAAGGATTGTTTGAATGGTTAGTCATGCCTTTCAAGTTAACCAATGCACCTGCGACCTTCATATGATACATGGATAACATTCTTCTACCTTTCATCGGAAAATGGGTCATTGTATACCTTGACGACATATTGATTTTCAGTCTATCATGGGAAGAACATGTCGGACATCTTCGAAAAGTCCTCGACACTCTCCAGCAACATTGACTTTACTTGAACATGGACAAGTGTACCTTTGTGATGAACAACATCAAATATTTGGGGTATGTAATTGACTCTGCAAGAATTCACGTCGATCCAGACAAAGTACAGATCCTCAAATATTGTTCCATTCCTTAAAGCATTCAAGAACTAAGAAATTTTCTTGGTTTGGAGAATTTCTATCAACGATTCATACTCGGCTTAAGTCACATAGCCTGGCCCTTGAATTAGTTAACAAAGGGAAATGGAAAAACTATCTTCAAATGGACATTGACAAAATAATAAGCTTTTGAATACATCAAGCATAGGCTTTGCATTGCACCAGTACTTGTGTTACATGATTTGCATCAACCCTTTGAGATTGAGTCGCACGCATCAGACTATGTCTTGGGTGCAATGATCACTCAGTCTGGTCACCTAGTAGCTTTTCATTTTGAAAATTTTAAATTTTTAGTTAGAAGATATTCGATGTATGAAAAATAAATGTACACCATTGTGCAAGCTCTTAAACAATGGAGGCCTTACATCCTTGGTAAGGAAACAGTCATCCTCACTGACCATAAGCCTCTACAGTTCAGTCCGGCCCATTCAAAATTACAGACAACCAAACAGCTTAAGTGGATTAATTACCTACAACAATTCCAGTTGGTAATTAAGTATCAGAAAGGTAAAGCTAACGTCGTCACCGATTGTCTAAGCAAACCTCCCATTACTCTCCTTTTTACAGTGATGATTATGCAGGGATATGACACCACTACTTAGCCTTAGTTGTATTAGGAATACATCGACTTTTCACCAGTATACCAACAGCTTCAGACTGACAAGTCGTCGACCGCTGACTATTTCCTGAAAGACACCTTGCTATACAAGCTTGGACAACTTTGTGTATCGATCGATGAGCATCAACAATAGCTTATTTGGAACGCTCACTACAACAAGACCATAGGACACTTTGGAGTAGCAAAGACACTTGCTATTCTATAGAAGTATTTATTTTGGCCTACACTTTAAACTAGCGTCAACAAGTACATTCAATCATGCGTTTTTTGTGCCATTGTTAAATCGCCTAATCGACGACAGGGATTGTACACACCTCTACTAGTTCCTAGTCGACCATAGGAATCTATTTCTGTGGACTACTTGATGGGATATCCTACTACCAAACATTAGCACAATGCGATCTTAGTAGTAGTTGATAGATTTTCCAAGATGTCCATTCTCATACCATGCAAGAAGACCACAACAATGCAGCAGATTGCTCATCTCTTCTTGGCACATGTTTGGAAACACGTTGGTTTACCCATAACCATTACTTCTGAATGAGATGACAGATTCATCAACATATTTTGGAACACTCTTTGGAAACAATTAGATACATGAATCTCATTGTCGATAGCTTTCCATCCTCATACCGACGGATAGACGGAAGTTGTGAATTGCTTGGTCGTAAAACTGCTTTGCATGTACAACCACAAGCATCAATGCACATGGGATAAAATTATTCCATAAATACAAAAAAATTTACAATAGTACTCAACATAGCTCTACAGGCAGGAGTCCATTTGAGATCTGTTATGGATTTCAACCCTTGGCGCATATCGACTTGATCAAATCCTCGACATAGCCAAACTCCAACATCGACTACAGCCATCAAGAAGTTGATAAAGCCTTGAAGTTTCGAGATCAAATATGTGACATCCAGAAGCAATCACATGAAATGTTACAAAGAATAAATGAGAAAGCTAAGTCCCGACATGACAAGCATCATATTCCTCATTCATTCCGAATTGGGGATAAGGTCTGGTTACATCTCAAGAAGGAGCACTTCACCAGTCCATTCAAGAAGCTCAAAACTTTGCGATATGTTCCATACAGTATTCTTCGACATATTCAAAAGAATGCTTTCCAGCTTGACATTCCTGCATGCCTAGGTCTACATCCAGTGTTCAATCTAGATCTACTTTGACCATACCATGCACCACTGTTGGAACAGAATGAATTACGGATAGTAGGACCCGAAGACATCCATCCAGATGTTCATAGCCTCTTCATTGCGACACTATTGTGGGACGACGAGTATTCCATACAAGGACGATTCAATTCCCTTGTTTCAGGTTGCTAAAGTCGGGCAGGTCCCAGCACAAGGAAAGTGGTACTCTAGTACTGAACTGACCGGCAAGTTTCCTCACCTTCACGAGCAAACAATGGGGACCATTGTTTCTTAAGGAAGGAGGTATCATCCACATCAAAGTTGGAATTATTATCGGATGCTAACTTCAACACATCTACAATAAGTCATCGACGTCAACACAACTTTGATAAGTTTTGACTTCGACATGGCTTCGATAACTCCGCGACTTAGACAAGTTTCCCGACCTCACAGTTTCACGACATCGACATGCAGGGTCGATCTACAACTTGCAACTATCGAACTTTGACAGACTGTCTCTCTACCTTCCAGTCTACTATAACGGTTGAACTGTCAAACCATTATAAATTCCTTTGTAACTGAACGTAACGGGAAAGCACCCAAGCATCTCAGCACATTCTATATAAGCATGTATAATATTTTAACATAAATCAATCAATCAATCAATGATCTCATATCCAATAATAGAAGATTAGTTCGCATTCCTGCATATTATCTGTGTATATTTGTGTTTTGTTTGTGTAGTGTATTTATGCTTTGCGCACTTTAATTCTCAAGATTCTGCCATAACAAAGCCGACTCATTCATTCGAATTGTTTCCCCCCTCGTGCTTCTTGGCCATGTGTGGATCACTTACCACTTAGAGATTCCCAAAACTAATTCTGGAGCTGGTTGGCCTAGGGTTTGTCAGAGAAACCCTAATTTTTCAAAGTTGGAATCTTGAAATTCTAATTCGATAGGAATATGGTCCTCCTCAAGGCGTGTTGTCCATTGTACGCCTTTTTCAAAATTGATGAAGAGAAGCCCCAAAAACTTGATGCCCTAGTTTATTCAATTTCTCCTGTATATTTGTCACGTCTTAATTCTGATGTATATCTGAAATTTCTACTTCTCAAGGTTTGAAAGTTCATCTTTTGATAATCAGATATGTCCTCTATCCAACCCCACATGTTAGAGCAGGATTGGATTTGCCAAGTGGAACTTATGCTAAGTTTCCCATGATGACCTAGTTATGGACATTTTTAGTATAGTGAACTTGTACAGAATTCCACATGTCACTGTTTAATATTCGGGTTTTGAAACTCACAATCAAGAACTAAAGTCCGTTCAATTTCTGTAACATCTTACTAAATTCTATTTGGATATTTTTATCCTGAGATATAGTATTTCTCCCTAGGTCTCATTTTTAAAATTGAATTATGGATGAGGCTAATACCCTAATTTGCACGGATCATATCTCCTAAAGTATACCGAATCTGAGACTAAAACATGGACACAAGGTACTTGAATTTTTCATCTTAGGCCTGTCTGAGTTTCATATCTTGAAACTTCTCCAAAATTGATTTATAGCGAAAATTCCAAGATGACTAGTTTCTGGAAATGGAAACCCTAGGAAACAACTGCACAATGTTTTATTTTCAGGTTAGCTATGATACCATGTTATATTTACGTACTTTTAATCAATATTATCTAGGATATTATCTGAAATAATAACAAGCACAACATAATGCAATAGACACAAAGAATTTTCTTGGGGAAACCATAAAGGAGAAAACCCCGCAACTTCCTTAGAGATAGAATCATCACCAATACAATATCACAAAAGTAAAAACCCAGAACAAAGATGGTCTTCTACAGCTCTCTCTATTTCATGCTATGTGAACTTGTCTTCTCTCTCGCACTAATGCGAACATGAGTGAGTGAGTGTTGTATGAAAATGAGAGAGCTCCACTCTCTATTTATACTTTATGTTTCACTAAACCTTTTCACTTAATAGGTCAGACCCAGTTGTACCTAACTGGGCCGAATTCTCTAGGGGACTCAATAACCCTAATATAGTTGACTCTTGGGGGATCTATTGCCCCAACTTACAATGGAGGATTTTACCTCAATGACCTAGGATTTTTGAGCATCATAATGACATCCCCGAGCGGAGGAAAAACATCTCCGATCGAGGTACAAATAAAATAAAATAATAATAACAATATAAAATACAATAGAATATATTCTGAAGTTATAATTACATTAACATCATACACACGAACTCATTCATGCTCATCCTTTCATGGGGAATTTACTATTTCAGCATTCACAATTTATTTCAAGTAAATAAACACAATGAATTCTCAGCCATATCATGCATTCAACAATATTTTTTTTTCTAAAATGCATCAGTCAAAAAGAAAGAGATGAGTAAGAGTTTTATTCTTGCTCCAATCCGAAGCCAAACCACCATTGTGGTCCCATGATCCTTAGCCTCTTTCACTTCAATGTGATTGCTTGACTTTCCCCTTTCTTGTTTTGGTTATGACACTTAGTGTCTAAGGTTTGTCTAATGCTATCCCACCAGGGAACCCTTCCCCATTGCTTCCTACAGACCCTTTGGCTGCTAGGAATCATGCAAGTCCACTAGCACCATTCTCTATTGCTTCTCATGCTAAGATCTCTAGAATATTCACATGCCCAAATGCATCCTTAGGATGCCATCAAAGTACTTTCTTCCAACAATCACCTAGGTTTCCAACAAAAAAACAGTGTATCGGCTTGGTTGTCATAAGAATTGTACATGAAATCTTTCAATATTTGGAATAAGGGTTAGATGAAAATTAAATACTTATCTGTATTGGACATTTCCTCAGTACTCCACAGGTTCCTTTTTTGCTTTACAAGCCTTGGATCACCTCTGGGGTGGATGTTTGGCCAACACACATTCTTCTCCTCAAGATCAAGTATTCAATGCCAAACCAGTACACTGATTGGGCTCATCGGGAATTGATGGTTCCAAACCAGTCCCATACCTAGTTTTACCTCTCTATTTACAAGCCAGCACATCCGTCTTGGTTAGATCTCAATGGAAGGAAACCGCACCATGACCATTTCTGGCTCAAGGCTCTACTATGGAGCCATAGGCATGCAACAACCCTTCATACCCACAACAACCCTTCATACACACTACAACCCTCCATACACACAACAATCCTTCACCACAACCTATTCACTTTGCTTTTTAGTGTGCAACACCAAATTGCATTTGTTTAAGATGACAACACAAGATGGGTAAGCAAGCTCATCAATGTTGTTGCTCTAAGATTGTAAACATATTTCATAACATTCACTATCAAATATTGAAACACAAGGAATGTGTCCATTCCCTTAGGGTGTAGTCAATATTAACAATCCTAGCATAACCCAGCACCTGAAAGGTATGCATCCCTTTCCGATGTGAGCCATGTAGGCCCTAGTCACACTTAAAGTAATCTGGAATAATAATGAAATAATCAAACATGCTCTGCATATTAACTCTAATAACTAGACATTTATATTCTTAGTTAGGGTTACAGAACACTTATCCATTGTGCAGATGTGTTTTCTCTTCCTTCATGAGGAATGGGGGATCCCTTCTCTGACTTGAAAGTCCCTCAGTTTTCCACCACAATCCCTTTTACATTCAATCACCCACGTATGTCTTACTGACATGATATTTACCATATCACCTACATTGCCTAACAATATGCAGTTCATAACCATGAGACCCTTCTCATAAGGTTTGGCTCTTGCAAGTGGCACCACCCTATCCCTTAGGGTTTAGGATTGCTTCCATAGCATAGACATTGACCTATAACATGCCCTCTTGACACAATTCTGGATTATCCAAACAACCATTAGTAATTGATTAGAAAAAATTCCAAATGTGAGATTTGCAAATCTACTTTCTTCTAGCAATAATCAATTTCACAAATCTGAATTCTACAAATCCGAATTTATAAATCTGTTTCTAGAAGTCTAGGGTCTGTTATTGATTTAATTGTAATTGATCAAAGGTCATTTATGAATTGAAGAACAGAGCTCTAAGACTTTGTGTCTGCTTGAATATCCACCGTCTTCTTCCAATAACTAGGAACATGTATAAACCCTATGCGTATGAATGAACAAAGTGCCATTACCAGAATCGTTCAGAAGTTGAGGGTGTGATGAACCCTTCGCACAAATCGTGTGAGAAATTGATCGCTTTACTGATCAATTTTCTAGACCCAATTTTGATCTATCTATGGGAGTGAAGCTTAGATGATCAAGGTCAGAGGAGGACGATCGACAACCCA
This sequence comes from Larix kaempferi, assembly GCA_027924585.1. NCBI lineage: Eukaryota > Viridiplantae > Streptophyta > Pinopsida > Pinales > Pinaceae > Larix > Larix kaempferi. The sequence goes on from BSBM01000827.1 coordinate 3,551,614, forward strand.
CATAGCATTTTTCAGGGTGAACATGAGTGGGAGATAGATCTCCAAAATCCTGAAAGTGCATGTTCCCAGTGATCACATATTGACGGATGAGGGAAGTTGCAAACTGATCTACGGTTCAAAAACATTTCTCGGGAGAAATATTTCGTGGGTTAATTGCTAGAACAGGTGCGAAACCTTCATCCAATTCTCCCTAAGTTAATTCAATTCCACCGTTGATCTAGCCCGCTTCTGATATGACGGTCCAAGGAAATTTCAGAAGGTACATTTGACCAGCGTTTAAGCATCGTAGAGTTGGTGCTCCTTTAGAAGTTCTTCCAGATTTTGCTAGCTACTAAAATTTCATAGCCATATTCGTTTAAGCAATTTTCCTTCCAACAGAGCACTCTGGCATCCCACCAATCATGATTAACTTCTTGCAACCTTTCTCCTGCATTCATAGCAGTTCATAAATTGATCTTAGAAATATCATTAATTCATCATTTCATTTATTGTTTAATTGCAATGAACATACACCACAACCATGTACACCCACACTCATGCATGCATATTTACAACATTCACATTATCTTTTAATGTGCATTCCTTCCATGCAACCACATATTTACAAAATATTTTAATGCATATCCACTCAATGCCACCTTGCATGGATTCATGAATACTACACTTATCATGTCATGCATTCTACTATTCCAAAAACATATGGCCCTAACCATGGCTATCTCACATAGAATGCACTACCATACAGGACCATAGGTCTTCACTTGCTTTGGTTATTAAACTCATAACAAACACATAAAATTGACATGATATAATTCCATATGAATGCATTCTAACATTAAATCAATCACATGGTACAAGGTTTCTTTCATTCACTACCCTCTACCTCACCATTCCATGGGGATATGGAACTTATATAGATGCATTCAACCTTATATACATACCATCTTTCAAAAGCATGGCTCAAGGAACTCTTACCAAATTTCCTTACAACACTTGTACAATTAGCACAAATAAAACATACCTGCATGGCCCCCATTAGCATATTTGATGTTACCTCATCAATTTGTCCTCTCACCAAGGTCTACACAGTCCTTCTACCAACCTCTTGATCATATATTTGTTGCACCAACCTTTCTTCATAGGTTGCCGGTCACATGTAATAGTATCATTAACATCTTCCACCATGCTTCAACCCTCTTTGGTTAGAAAAACATCATCAACCACAAAATTTGTCATTAGTGGCTCATTGCATATGTAAAACCTCATAGCTTTACCAACATGTAACCTCACATTCATGCACTATACAATATCTAACAATATGCCTACTAGTCCATAAGTATTTCAACTATCTAATCACTTGCATTTTCAACATTCCTATCCACAATTTCATATATATATAACTCATAAATTTTAAATGGAATAAGGGAAGAGTTGAGGAATTCTCCCTCTCTAATTCTCCATCATAGCATGGTCCAATCCATGGCATATCTATGCCTGTAACTCATGCTTTGGCCCAAATCATCCCTAGTGTTGTAACTTGGGCTCTGATACCACTTGTCACATCCCCTGTCACCTCAGTACCCTTTAGAGGCAATGGGAAACCACCCTTGAGTCACCTGCTATTTGTTTTTCCTTGCTTTTCCCAATCAATTCAAAGGCTCCGTAACTCTGATCCTACAATGATCACTGGTCCACAATCTGCAATTCCACAATGACCTCTGATCCATAACCTGCAATCAGAATTCGGGAGTCAGATTTCAAATTACCAATCTGTAAAAATTGCACTGCCGACTTCTGCAATCTGCAATGCGATAGTCAGAAGCCAGATGTCAAATCGTCATCCCGGAAAATCTCCTCCTCTGCAATTCCACAATCCACAACCCACATTGTGGATGTCAGAAATCAGAACCTTATTTCGTATCCCGAGGGAAAAACCACCTTCCAACTTCCGCAATCCGCAATCCTCCTTGTGGATGCCGAAATTCAGAAGTTCAACGTGCCAATCCCCGTGGAAATCACCTACCAATTCCCACAATCCGCAATCTGCCTTGCATATGCGGAAAGTTGGAATTCCAACATGCCGATCTTGTGGAATCCTCCCTTCTGTCTTCCGCAACCCACCATCCACTTTGCAGATATGGAAGGGTGGAAATCCAATCACCCAACTTCGACAGTCGGTCCTGACCTCCAAAATCCGCAATCTGCATTGCAAACATGGAAGGTAGGGAGCACATACCCCTTGCACCTGTAAACTTCTGAGGGTGATATCTCCTTCATCCTTGGGCCAAATTGGAAAAGGTTGGTACCATTGGAAATATCTTGGAGAACTATATCCACTCATATGATTTCCTACCAAATTTGATTACTCGAACCTTGTCATTTTTTGAACTGAATTCTGGCCATAACCTCCCCTATGTTCCTTTACTCTTCTGCAAGGAGCTCTGATCCACTTCGTTCATGTCTTATCTCCCTCATATGATCCACAGAAGTGCCTATTCCTTCCCCAAGTACTGGCTGGAGTATCCTACACAATTACTAGGCTTAGCCCTAATTTCTCAAAATACAATTCAAAATCATTACCGAAGGGGATTTCAAATATGCATAAGCATACTCCATGAACACAAGGAATGAAACATGATACACACACATAAAATGGAATACATGCACATATTTCTCCCAAGAGGAGTGATGAAAGCATGTAGGGATTAGTTTTATTCCTCAAGCATAATTACATATAAGCACCAACATAAGGATAAGAATATAAGGTGCAAGAACAATGTAATTAACACACACACAGTAGAAGTTAGCCATATTAGCACATAATGAAATGAGATCTTATTCACACACATCTACCATCAATAACATTCATTACTAATTAACCATTACAATGCTAAAACACATGAAATGGGTATAACTTAAGACAGGGAACATTTATCTTTTCCATTGAAACTCCAAGCAAACTTGCTATGGAATGCAATGTTCCAACCCAAACATAGATCTCTTACCAACCTATATCATTTCAACAATCAGAGATCACCCCCGAGCTGGGGCTATGTATCCACTAAGGAGTATCACTCAGGCTCACTCACAGCACATATCAAGATTTTTCAAGCAAGTGGGGAAAGGAATGTAAGGTTTTCTAAATCAATAAGCTCATCCACTGATCTATGGGCATGTCCCAATGATCTCATATAGTTTAGACACCCCATCACCTCCACTCTTAGCCTAAGTAAGGTCCCCTGTTAGTTTTTTCATCATTTAATTCAATAGATCTAGGATCTTAACTGAAAGAGCAACATGTACAGCATATCAAGCATAAGAGACAAGAGACAAGAGACACAAAACATTTCACCGGGGAAAACCAAGAAGGTGAAAAACCCTGCAACATCCTCAAAGATAGAATAAGCACCAATACAAAGATCACAAAGATCAAACCCCGAAATATAGATGACTGCAGTAGCTACTCCTCCTCCACTTATGCGCACTTCTCCTCTCTCTCACTAATGCGAAGTGAGTGAATGAGATAATACACGTCAAATGAGAGAGTCACACTTTTTATTTATACTTTTACTTTCACTTGACCTTTACTCAACTAGGTCGGCCCCAACTTAACCACTTAACATAATTTTGACTGGGTCAACCCCGCTAGGGTGGTCTAATAACCCTTTAACCCACATGAATCATACAGAGCTGACCCCATCAAGGTGGTCTAATAACCCATCAAGTATAGGTTATGACACTTACAATATAACTTGCAACACTTGCAAGTACAACTGATGACACTTCCAATCGAAGGAATAATACATCTCCGTTGGGGATACAATAAAGTACAAATACAATATACAAGTGAATATCTTTCGAAGTTACAAATACATCAACACTTCCTCTTAACTAGGAAGGTATTCTCTTGACAGAGGTCATCAATACATATAGGCACAAGTCTTTTCTGGAGCTGGATCATCATCACTAGATCACGGAGCATCATCGTCACTACTACTGTACTCGTCATCTCGATCACTAGTGCTATCTCATAATTCCTTTTGTCATAAGAAGTTCTACAGAGCCATCCATTTTTCATGCTAGATGTAGGCCTAGCCTCCTGTAGGTCTTCAATCATCTTTGACCATCCTATGGAATGTGCATCAAAAAAACCTCAAAAGAGTATCCTAGTATCCTTTATGTGCCTAAGCATGACCGGCAAGATCTCCCAAGGAGCTATTACATGTGACCACCACAAAACCTCGAAAGAGCATCCTAGGACTGATTATGAGCACACAACTAAACCTATCGAATCTCCCAAGGAACTATTACATGTGGTCAGGAAAAACCTCGAAAGAGCATCCCAGGACTAATTACGAGCACACGGATCAACCTATCGGATCTCCTAGGGCGCTATTACATGCCATAGGACAAAACCTCAAAAGAGCATTTTCCATATCTCCCAAGGAGCTATTATATGCCATAGGAAAAACCTCACAAGAGTATCTGCAAATCTCCTAGGGCACTATTATATGTCCTCCCAAGCAAAACCTCGAAAGAGCATTTGCCAGATTTCCCAGGGAGCTATTATATGCCATAGGAAAAACCTCACAAGAGTATCTGCAAATATCTTAGGGAGTTATTATATGCTTATCGCACAACCTGTCCATGATCGAACTGTAGCAAAACCTCAAAAGAGCATCCTAGCACAGACTATAGGATCTCCCAAGAGCTATTACATGCTACCTATGCAGTCTATTCGTAGCCAACCTTTAGCAAAACCTCACAAGAGAATCCAAGCTCAGACTATTGGATCTCCCATGGAGCTATTACATGCTACCTGCACAATCTGTCCATGGACACGAAGTATCATCTTGATACTCAATATCATACTGATCATCATCATATAGTGCATCGTCCTGATGCACATCATAATTGCATGATCATCTTGATTATCATCACAGCATCATCGTGATGCATATTATCATCACATGATCATCCTGATCATCGTCACAGCATTATCCTGATGCATATCATCTGGAGCATCATCCTAATTCTCATCATACATAATCATCTTGATCATCATCATAGCAGTAACTGGAGCATCGTCCCGATGCTCATCACACATGATGGTCCTCTTCAGATAATCTCATCGTCCACGAAGCACAGCCCAAATGCACATCATATAACACTTACACCATCGACATGGGAGAACACATATACCACCATTCGGGGAAGGCTCCAGCCCTTACTTTTTCACCATGGGAGAACACATCTACCACCATGTGAAAAATGGCTTCAGCCCTTACCTCTACACCATGGGAGAACACATCTTCCACCATGTGAGAATGGCTCCAGCCCTTACATCTGCACCATGGCAGAACACATCTACCACCATGTGAGAATGGCTCAGCAATTACAGTATGACCATGGGAGAAGACATATACAACCATGTCAGAAAATCCCATGTGCATCTGTGTCTTTTGGACTCATCACTTCCCCTTGGAAGGAACCTCGATCTGAAGTACACCAAGCCTCTTTCTGAAGTACTCGAACTTCACTCTAGCTAGTGGCTTGGTCAACACATCTGCAATCTGCTCATCCATTGCAACATACAGGAGCTTCACTACTCCTCTCTACACCATATCCCTGATATAGTGATATTTGATCTCAACATGATTTGACTTGTCATGGAACATCGGGTTCTCTGACAACTTCACACAACTCTGGTTGTCACAATAAATACAAGTAGCATCCAATTGGAGATCAAATAAATCAGATAGTATCTTCCGTAGCCATACTTCCTCACAACTAGCCAAACAAGTTGCGACATACTTTGCTTCAGCTGTACTCAGTGCTACACAGGATTGCTTCTTGCTAAACCAAGAGATCACACCTGATCCCATACTGAAGTAACACCTCGAAGTGCTCTTCCTATCTAAAGCATTGCCTGCCCAATCTGAATCAACATAACCCTCCAGGTTAAACTTTTGATTTGCATCATACTTGAGCCCATAATAAAAAGTACCCTTTAGGTACCTCAGAATGTGCTTTATAGCAATAAAGTGCACATGTCTAGGATCTGTCAGGAACTGGCACAAGGTGTTCTCCACAAAGCCAATATCCGATCTTGTGATCGTTAGGTACATCAAGGACCCAATCATCTGATGATACATCATGTCATCAACCGAATCTGATGAAGCATCACTCAATAGCTTCAGGTTCGATGCCATAGGTGTGGCCATGTCCTTGCAGTCCATCACCCCGAACCGCTTCAGGATCTCTATTGCATACTTCCCTTGTCCAAGGAAGATTCCATCTACACTCTGTCACACCTCCATACCTAGAAAGCAATGCATCATACCCGAGTCCTTCATCTTGAACTCTTCATGTCAGCAATCAATCTATCCTCACCTATCACAAATAGGTCATCCACATACAATAGGAGTATCACTGGATTGCCTTCCTAAACCTTGTAGTAAAGGTTGGAATCCACTTTACTCTTGGTAAAGCCCAAACTAGACAGGAAGCTGTCTATCTTGTCGTACCATGTCCTAGGTGCTTGCTTCAAGCCATACAAGGCTTTCTTCAATCTGCACACATATGACTCCATGTCATGTGTCTCAAAACCGAGTGGCTGCTCCACATACACTTCCTCTTTGACTACACCATTCAAGAAAGATGTCTTGACATCCATCTAGTGTATCTTCCACTTCATCATTGTAGCCAGAGAAAGTACCATTCTGATGGAAGTGTATCTAGCTACAGGTGCAAAAGTCTCTTCATAATCTTTCCCTTCTTTCTGGGAGAAGCCACGAGCCACAAAACTTGCCTTGTATTTCTCTATGCTACCATCTGCAGCATGCTTGATCTTATAGATCCACTTGGAAGTCACAACATACTTCCCTTCTAGTCTTGGGACCACATCCCAAACATCATTCTTCATGATCGACTGGTATTCCTTGATCATGGCATTCTTCCATTACTGCATCCCGGATCCTGGGAACTTCAGATTCTTCAATATCTTCAATAGATAGTGAACTTAGTTGCTGGAACAAACGTTGTTGTCCTTTTTTTGTAGCTGATTATACACGATCTTTCCTACAAGTCAAATTCAATTGCATGATTAGAAACTTCTCATGGTTTTTCAAAAAAAAATCTTATGCATAAAGACATGTGTCATACAGTCATGTAATTATCTTAGCCAATGCTTCAATACAACATTTATCCATATCCCGTATTCACACGGTAACTTTCTAGATGCCTTCCATCTCTACCAGAACATTTGTTAAGAGTGTGCACAACTCGCAACATGTTAGCAAAGAGGTTTCGTTCTATATAAGTAGCAATGGAATGTTGTACAGTACCATAGGACACTTACCCATTACTTGCATATTAGTAGTATCTTGTTCATTAATGCAACTTTTCTAATATGCATAATATACATCCTAAATCTAGGAACATAAGTATGTACATGACTGGACAACATTATTTAAGTAATCATATGAAAATTCAAATACTTATCTTTGTTTAGTTGTGGGTGGACTCCCTCTCAATCTTTGCTTCCTTGCAGGAATTACTAGAGTGTGCTCCCTCCTTATCTTTTCTTCCTGGATTATTTGTCTTTGAAATTATAATTATCATGGACCACTATGCATGCTTAAGTGTGCACAAGTGTCATCATTGTGTCATCCTCAAGATCTCATACATAATCATACATGCATTAGTATAATCTCAATACTATCAAAACATTATGATTCTAAATAATATTAAACCATTTCATACACAGGTAATTTATCACAAGCGTTAGTATTCAAGGTTTTAGAGAGTACTTCTTTTACTCATGCATATTCTTATTTGACCATAGGACTCTTCTGGTTTTCCATATCATCAATCAATGTAAGAAGTATAATATCCATAAACCCATGATTACTCAAACCTATAACTTCATGAAGGATAATTATTAATCATACAAAATATACTTATATGAGATCCTAACACAAAGTAGGATTCTAACTCGATATAGGAAAACATACATGGATTATCATGCTTGTCTAACATACCCAAACAATGTCTTCTTTGTTCTCTTATAGACCTTGTGCTAGCAACCTGCATATCTCATAAGTTAACAATCGTAGGACCAAGTTATACATACATCGTAAGTGGAGCTTCTATGTGATCCATGACTATGGATGAGTCTTTGTCTTCATGTCACCATGGTCATATGTTCTTGATCTAGAACTTGATTTGTCTTTCTTGGTGTACCCTTCATGTTAGTGGACAACATCATCCTCATACAACAACACAGTGTATTAGTACAATCATAAGTGTCATACCCCTAATCAATGAATGTATTCACATGCATTCATACTTTTACTAGGGTGATAAGGCAAGTCTAAAATTAATCAAGATTGTACTAACCTCAATAATATCAAGACAAACATACCATAAACTTAATCATGAACAGATTTCAAAACATACCTGTATCTCTTCAAGTCATACTTGTCGAGATTGCTTGTAGCCTTCTTATGTAAGGCCTTAGCCTCACTCCCTCTGGAACTGGAACTTCTTTACTTATGCAGGTGTCCAATTCATTCTCTTCTAGGATTAACCCAATCCACTTTGATTTACTGAACTGGATCTGGAGATGGATTAGGGTTTGTCAGAGAAACCCTAGAAATTGAAACTTTGAATTTCAAACTTCTGATTAGATGAAAAGATGCACCTTACTGAGTTGATCAGCTGGTCTACTTCAATTTTGAAATCTCCAAAATTTGAACCCTCAAAATTGCCTTTGAAACGTTTGGATCTTCTGGTCAAAATCCCAAACTAGGGTTTGATAATGCCCGAGGTTCTTCCCAGCCAAAAGGTTTGATATTGTGCTCTAAACTTTGATTTTTCTGAGGAGCATCTAGCCGTGGTCATAGATTCCAAAAATTTCAACTTTTGCAGAAACCCTAATTTTCCACCTTACCAATCAAAATCCCGAACTAGGGTTTGATAGATCCCGGGGTTCTACCCAACCAAAAAATTTGATCTTGGTATCTAAATTTCGATTTTGTTGAGGAGAGAAATCCTATGCTGAGACCACTCTAGAATTCCACTTCTTTCAAAAGCCCTAATTTCCCGCAGCAGTGATAAGCCAAAAATGAGAATGCTCAGAATCCAATTCTATTTCACATAAATATGTGCCTTATTTTTCTAGTGCATCTTTGAAATTTTAGATCCATAGGGTCTGAAACTTCGGCCTGTGGTATCCTATCCTGTCTTCTTTCCAACCCCACAGGTCTGACCTCAAATGGATGCTCTGAGAGAGAGATATGCCAAATGTCTTAACATGACCTGTTTATGGGATAAAACAGGATAGCGAACTTCTACAAAGTTCCACATGTCATTGGTTCAACTTCGGCCTCTGAAAAGAGGACCTATGAAACTAAAGTCCATGCCCTTACTGTAACTCTTTACAGAATTTCATTTGGATCTTCCTAGCCCAAGTTGCGACCTTTTTTTCTTGGTCACCTATTTATGACTGACATCTGGAAGAGGCAGAAACCCTAGATTGTACGGATCATAAAACAAAATGTACAGCGAATTAGATGTTGTGCTTCAGATACAAGGTACACGGGGATGTTATATTCGACCTGTAGAAGTTTCAGAACTCGAACCTTTGTCAAAATGGATCGAAAGTTCCACGATGACATGTTTTTTCTATATCAAGCCCTAGCTTCCAATTTGTCGCAAGTGCAACAAGTGTCATAAATGCCATACACTGCCTTCCTTCAGGCTAGCTCTGATACCATGTTATTTTTTCATCATTTAATTCAAAATATATAGGATTTTAACTGAAAGAAAAACATGTACAACATATCAAGCATAAGAGACAAGAGACAAGAGACACAAAACATTTCATCGGGGAAAACCAAGCAGGTGAAAAACCCTGCAACTTCCTCAGAGATAGAATAAGCACCAATACAAAGATCACAAAGGTCAAACCCCAAGAGATAGATGACTGCAGCAGCTACTCCTCCTCCACTTATGTGCACTCCTCCTCTCTCTCACTAATGCAAAGTGAGTGAATGAGAGAATGCACGTCAAATGAGAGAGTCACACTCTCTATTTATACTTTTACTTTCACTTGACCTTTACTCAACTAGGTCGACCCCAACTTAACCACTTAACATAATGTTGACTGGGTTGACCCCACTAGGGTAGTCTAATAACCCTTTAACCCACATGACTCATACAGGGCCAACCCCATCAAGGTGGTCTAATAACCCATCATGTATAGGTTATGACACTTACAATATAACTTGCGACACTTGAAAGTACAACTGATGACACTTCCAATTGGAGGAATAATACATCTCCGTTGGGGATACAATAAAGTACAAATACAATATACAAGTGAATATCTTCTAAAGTTACAAATACATCAACATCCCCTTCAATGCTGCATAGTCCCTAGGGCACCCCTTCCCTTAGCACTGACCTGGGTAAGTGTGGCTAGTCCTGACTGCTAAATCAAGTAATTGATCCCTCACAGTCTCTATCATGTAATCTAAAACCTCTTGGATCCTTCCCACTTAGTTTTTTCTTCACTTTCTCTGGACAAACAACTCTATCCCGTTGCTTGGTTCCCAGGCACCATCACAGGGTTTTCTTCATAGTTTTATGATCATTCCACATGTTGCAAACTATCCCTAGGGTTCATACTAACGGATCCCCTGCTGGATTGAGCTTCCATACCAATTTCTGATCAAATTCGGCACCCAAAAATTGGGCTTTCTCAAAAATTGTGATTATCTTCTTGCCCATTGTTTAGCTCTTTATTCCCTGCGTTCCACCCCTCTGGTTCCTTCTACCTAATCGAATGAGAAACATGGAATACGAATTACCAGGGTTGAGTGGCGTGCGGTTCAAGGAAAAACAGATCCATACCCCACCTTAGAGATTGTAAGGTTGTTCCATACCCTATTGGCCTCATGGACAAGTTTTCTCAACCACCATATTTCAACTGAATTAATGGTAGTTAGGACAGGTCAAAGGGGTTCTTTATGTGACATAGGGAAGCCCAGGGTTCCATCCCACACCCCCTCACCACTCCCTAATGGATACATAGTTTCCCCTCATTTAGTTGCATTCCATATCTAGCCCTTGGTATTTTTATTTACATGGTGTCATTTGCATCATTTACATTTTCCATGGCTTACTAGCACATCGTTACCATAATACCAACTACTTGCCTTTTAATTAAAGCCTTGGCATCCTCTAGTGGGGCCTTGGACTTGATCTCCACACTAGGGAAACACACATTGCATACATTATTTACACTGCAGCCAAAATACCCTAACGATCAAAATGGGGGCATTACAATTCCCCTCCCCTTAGAATAACACTGTCCTCGGTGTTCCAATACTTAGGAGTATATACACATGTACAGAATTACAGAAATGTTGGAGGTCTATGTTGATGTATATGTAACTTCAGAATGTATTTCACCCATGTATTTCATATATTTATTTTGTACTCCTATAGAGATGGTATTATTCCTCTATACGGAAGTGTCGTCATTTATATTGTAAGTGTCGTACCTTATACTTGATCGGTTATTAGACCACCTTGATGGGCTCGGCCCTGTATAAGTCATGTGGGCCGAAGGGTTATTAGACCACCCTATTGGGGGTCGGCCATGTGGGTCAAAGGGTTATTAGACCACCAAGTGTGGGGTCATCCCGGAATAAGTTAACCATGGGTTAAGATAGACATGTAGGCCCCATTAGTTTATTGGGCAGGACAGAACAAGTATAAATAGAGATCGGGAGATCTTTATTTGGTCATTCATTCACACACTTCTCTCATTCGGAAAGTGGCGCACTTATAAGGAGGAGGATCTGTTGCTAGGAGAAGACTATCTCTTGTATTCTAGTTGTATCATTGCTCTATCTATCTCTGAGGAAGTGATTGGGGTTTTTCACCTTTATGGTTTTCCCCAAGTAAACTCTGTGTCTCTTGTGTGCTTGCATTATTGTGTCCATGATTGATATGTTGTAGATTTGCTGTACATGTTATTCTCTTAGTTAAGATACTAGATCAGATTGAAGCAAATTCTGAAAATTTAACATGGTATCAGAGTTAGCCTGAAAGAAGGCATGATATGGCATGTAGGACACTTGTTGCACTTACGATGCTAGGGCTTGATATAGCAAAAAACAGTCATCATAGAACTTTCACTATAAATCCATTTTGGCGAAGTTTTCGAATCTGAAAATTTTACAGGTCGAAGATCAGATCCCCATGTACCTTTTTGCCAAAGGAAAACCTCTAATTCGTTGTACTTTGTGATTTATGATCTGTACAATATAGGGTTTCTCCCTCTTCCAGATCTGAGTCAAAAAAAAGGTGACCTTGGAAAAAAGGTCATAACTTGGGCTAGGAAGCTCCAAATGAAATTTCGTAAAAAGTGGCAGGTAGTACACAGACTGTACTATCGCAGGAAATGTTTTTAGAGGCCGAAGTTGAACCAGTCACACGTGGAACAACGTACAATTTTGCTCTCTTGTTTTATCCCATAAGAAATTCATGTTGCGATACTTGGCATAACTCTCTCTCAGAAAACACAATTGAGGTCAGACCTATCAGGATGGAAAGATGACAGGTCAGGCTACCACAAAAAAAAATTTCAGACCCTGTGGACCAAAAAGTGAGGAGTTACACCAGAAACAATAAGGTACATATTTATGTCAAAACAGAATTATTTTTTAGCACCTTCATTCATGGCTTCCGGAATTTAGGGTTTCGGAGAAAGTTGGAATTTTTGTAATCGGAGACTATGGATGAATGCTACTCATCAAAATAGAAATTTAGAGACCAAGATCAGAATTTTTGGTTGGGTAGAAGACTGGGCTTGATGAGACCCTAGTTCGAGACTTTGATTGGAAAAGTGGAAAATTAGGGCTTCTGCAAAAATGGGAATTTTTGAAATCTGTGACCACGACTAGAAGCTACTCAGAAAAATAGAAGCTTAGAGATTTGGACCAAACCATTTGATTGGGTAGAAGAGTGAGCTTCATCAAACCCTAGTTCGGGGTCACGTATAGTGAATCCGAAAGTTTCAAAGGAAAAATTGAGGAGTGAAACTTTGCAGTTTTCAAATTCTGAATATACCAGCTTGATCAGCTCATCAAGGTGCATATTTCTATCCTTTCGGAAGTTTGAAATTCAAAGTTTGAATTTTTGGGGTTTCTTTGACAAACCCTAATCCAGCTCTAGATCCAATTCCTGCAAATCAGGTGGATTGGGTTAATCTTAGAAGAGAATGGATTGGTCACCTGCATAAGTGAAGAAGTTTATGTTTCATAGGGAGATGAGGCTAAGGCCTTACATAAGAAGATTACAAGCAATCTCGACAGGTATGACTTATCCAGGTATGTTTGAAGATTTGCTCATGATTAAGTCTATGGTATGTTTGTCTTCATATTATTATGGTTAGTACAATCTTGTTTAAATTTAGACTTGTCGTATCACCTTAATAAAATTATGAATGCATGATAGAAGATATTCATTGGTTAGGGTGTTTTCATTTATGATTGTACTAATGGATTATGGTGTTGTATGAGGTTTAGGTTGTCCACTAACATGAAAGGCACACCAAGAAAGAAAAATCATGTTCTAGTTCAAGAACATATGATCACGATGACATGAAGACAAAGATTCATCCATTGTCATGGATCTCTTAGAAGATCTACTTACGAGGTATGTATAACTTGGTTCTACAATAGATAAATTATGAGACATGCAAGTTACTAGCACAAGTCACTGAAGAGAACCAGAAGACATTATGTGGGTATGTTAGACATAACTAGCTAGCATGCTAATCCAGGTATGTTTTTCCTATATCAAGCTAGAATCCTACCTTGTGTTAGGATCTTATACTGTTGTGTTGTTGATAATGATTATTCATGAAGTCATAGGTTTGAATAGTCATGGTTGTATGCATATTATGTTTCTTACCATAATTGATGATATGACTAACCAGAAGAATCATGAAGGTATAGGTTTGAGTAATCACGGGTTTAGGCATATTATGTTTCTTACTTTAATTTATCATATGAATAACCATAAGAGTCCTATATAAACCTTGAATACTAATGCTTATTATTTATGTTTGAAATGATCATGACTATACATGCTTAAGATTATTGTGTTTTGATAGTATTAAAAATATACTAATGAATGTATGATTATGCATGAGACCTCAACGATAACACAATGATGATACTAATAAGCATGCATAGTGATTAAGGATGAATATAAGTTGAAGGACAGGTAATCCAGGAAGCAAAGATCAAGAGGGAGGACACTCCAGTTGTTCCTGCAAGGAAGCAAAGATCAAGAAGGAGCACACTTCAGTAGTTTCTGCAAGGATGCAGATATTGAGAGGGAGTTGACCACTTCTCACAATCCACATCAAAATGGAGTTGCAAAAAAGAAGCAAAGACTGAGAGGGAGTCAACCCAACAACCAAGCAAAAATAAGTTTTTGAATTATCATTTTTTACATATTTGTTTGTTTAAATAATGTTATTCAATGATGTATATGCTTATGTTCCTAGACTTAGGTTGTGTATTATGCATATTAGAATAATTGCATTAATGAATAGTATACTACTAATATGCATGTGATGGGTAAGTGGCCTATGGCACTATGCAACATTCCATGGCTACTTATCTAGAATGAAACCTCTTTGCTGATATGTTGGGAGTAGTGCAAACTCTTAACAATGTTCTAGTAGAGATTGGAAGGCATCTAGAAAGTTACAGGATATGGATAAATGTTGTAATGAAGCATTGGCTAAGATAATCGCATGACTGTATGACATATTTCTTTATGTGTAAGAGTTTGTTCTAAAAACTATAAGATGTTTTCTAATCATGCAATTTAACTTGTTGTGTAGGAAAGATCATATGCCATCACCTACAAAAGAAGGACTACAACATTTGTTCAGCAACAAAGTTATCTATTGAAAATATTGAAGATATTGAAGTTCCCGGGATTTGGGAAGAATGCCATGATCGAGGAGTACCAGTCGATCATGAAGATGTTTGGGATGTAGTCCCAAAGGGTAGTCAGTGGTGACTTCCAAGAGGATCTACAAGATCAAGCATGCTGCAAGTGGTAGCATAGAGACTTTTTCTCCTGTAGCCAGATACACTTCCATTAGATTCGTACTTTCTCTGACTGCAGTGATGAAGTGGAAGATACACCAGATGGATTTCAAGACAGCCTTCTTGAATGGTGTAGTTGAAAAAGAAGTGTATGTGGAGAAGCCACTTGGTTCTGAGACACATGACAGGGAGCCATCTATGTGCAAAACTTGGTATGGTAGGATAGACAGCTTTCTATCCAGTTTGGGATTTACCAAGAGTAAATCGGATTCCAACCTTTACTACACAATTGAAAAAGGAAATCCAGTGATACTACTATTGTATGTGGATGACAGGTGAGGATAGATTGATTGCCGACATGCAGCGGAAGCTTGTTTTCGAGTTCGAGATGAAGAACTTGGGGATGATACACTATTTGTTTTTGGCATGGAGGTGTGGCAGAGTGGAGATGGAATCTTCCTTAGACAAGGGAAGTATGCAGTAGAGATCCTAAAGAGGTTCGGGATGATGGACTGCAAGGCTATGGCCACACCTATGGAATCGAACCTGAAACTTCTGTGTGATGCTCCATCTGATCTGGTTGATGTCATGATGTATCATCAGATGATTGGGTCCTTGATGTACCTAACGAACACTAGACCAGATATTTGCTTTGTGGTGAACACATTGAGCCAGTTCCTGACGGATCCCAGAGGTGTTCACCTGGTTGCTGTAAAGCATATTCTGAGGTACCTAAAGGGTATGGTTGATTATGGGCTCAATTATGATGCGAATCAAAAGTTTAACCTGCAAGGTTATGTTGATTCAGATTGGGCAGGCAATGTTGTAGATAGGAAGAGCACTTATGGGTGCTGCTTCAGTATGGAATCAGGTGTGATCTTTTGGTTTAGCAGGAAGTAGTCCTACGTAGCACTAAGTACAGTCGAAGCAGAGTATGTTGTGACGGATGAGTAGGTTGTAGATGTATTTACCAAGCCGTTGGCCAGAGAGCAGTTTGAGTACTTCAGAGAGAGGCTTGGTGCACTTCAGATCAAGGTTCCTTCCAAAGGGAAGTGACGAGTCCGAAAGATGCAGATGCACATGAGCTTTTCTGACATGGTTGATGTGTTCTCCCATGGTCATGATGTAATTGTTGAGCCATTCTCACATGGTGGTAGATGTGTTCTCCCATGGTGTAGATGTAAGGGTTGAAGACATTTTTCACATGGTGGTAGATGTGTTCTCCCATGGTGAAAAAGTAAGGGCTGGAGCCTTCCCCGAATGGTGGTAGATGTGTTCTCCCATGTCGGTGGTGTAAGTACTGGGTGATGTGCATCTGGGCTGTGCTTTGTGTATGATGAGATGATGTGAAGAAGACGATGCTATGATGATCAGGAGGATCATGGATGATGAGCATTAGGACGATGCTCCAGTTACTGCTCTATATGTATATGTACGCATCATGTTGGATGCTGGATATGATCAGTTGGATCATTTATATCTATATGTATATGTACGCATCATGTTGGATGTTGGATATGATCATTTGGATCATTTATATGTATATGTATATGTATATGTACGCATCATGTTTGATGCTGGATGTGATCAGTTGGATCATTTGTATGTATTTTGTATATGCATCATGTTGGATGCTTGGACCATGTATCTGTATATGTATCAGGTGGATACATTGTATGATCAAGTAGATCATGTATGTTGATATGTATCAGGTATGATCAGGTGGATCATGTATTTGTATTTGTATTAGGTGGATACATTGTATGATCAGGTGGATCATGTATGATGATATGTATCAGGTAGATACTTGGTATGCATCAGGTAGATGCAGTGTATGATCAGGATGATCATAGATGACGAGCTTCAGGATGTTGCTCCAGATGACATGCAGTAGGATGTTGCAGTGATGATGATCAGGATGATCATGTGTACATCAGGATGATGTATGATGAGTATCAGGATGATACTCTGTGGCCGTGGATAGGTTGTGCAAAGGAAATCCTAGATTTGTTCTAGGTCACATCCAGTATGAAAAAGGACTAGCACTGTGTATCACATGTAATACCTGGGAGATCTGAT
Organism: Larix kaempferi; assembly: GCA_027924585.1. NCBI lineage: Eukaryota > Viridiplantae > Streptophyta > Pinopsida > Pinales > Pinaceae > Larix > Larix kaempferi. The sequence goes on from BSBM01000827.1 coordinate 3,568,836, forward strand.
AGGTTGGGCTGTGTGCCTGTAATAAATCCTGGGATGCTCTTTCGAGGGTTTGTGATAGTGGGCCACATGTAAGACTTGGGAGATCCGATAGGTTGGGCTGTGTGCCCGTAATAAGTCCTGGGATGCTCTTTCAAGGGTTTGTGGTGGGATGCTACATGTAAGACCTGGGAGATCCGACAGGCTGGGCTGTGTGCCTGTAATGAGTCCTAGGATGCTCTTTCGAGGGTTTGTAGCAGAGGTCACATGTAATCAGTCCTGGAGATCTTGTCGGTCGTGCTTAGGCACATCAATGTTCCTGGGATGCTCTTTAGAGTTCTTTCCGGTCGTGCTATGCACATAAACGTTCCTGGGACACTCTTTTAAGGTTTTGTGACGGTCACATGTAATAAGTCCTAGAGATATGGATAGGATGGAAAAGGCCTCAGATGCTCTTTAGGGTTCTTGCTAGTCAAGAGACTCTTTTAAGGTTTTGTGACGCACGTAATAAGTCCTGAGGATTCCACAGTATGGCCAATGATGATGAAGCCCTGCAGGTGGTGGGCCTACATCCAGTATGAAAAAGGATTGGCTCTGTAGAAATTCCTATGATGAGTAGATTCAGAGATTGATTGAGATAGTAGCAGCAGTGACGATGACGATGATTCGAGGATGATGAGCTGATGATGATCTAGAGAAGAAGACTTGTGCTAGCAGATATGTGTCGAGAAATACCTTCCTAGTTAAGAGGGAGTGTTGATGTATATGTAACCTCGGAATGTATTTCACCCATGTATTGCATATATGTATTCTGTACTCCTATAAAGATGGTATTATTCCTCTATATGGAAGTGTCGTCATTTATATTGTAAGTGTTGTAACTTATACTTGATGGGTTATTAGACCACCAAGTGTGGGGTCGGCCCGGATTAAGTTAACCATGGGTTAAGCTAGACATGTAGGCCCCATTAGTTTATTGGGAAGGACAAAACAAGTATAAATATAGATCGGGAGATCTCTATTTGGTCATTCATTCACACACTTCTCTCATTCGGAAAGCGGTGCACTTATGACGAGGAGGCTCTGCTGCTAGGAGAAGACTATCTCTTGTATTCTGGTTGTATCATTTCTCCATCTATCTCTGAGGAAGTTATTGGGGTTTTTCACCTTTATGGTTTTCCCCAAGTAAACTCTGTGTCTCTTCTGTGCTTGCATTATTGTGTCCATGATTGATATGTTGTAGATTTGTTGTACATGTTGTTCTCTCAATTAAGATCCTAGATCAGATTGAAGTAAATTCTGAAAATTTAACAGTCTACCCTCATTTATCCTTTACTTCAAACTTTTAGGACCATGTCCTTTGGATTCCACAAACTGCTCCTGCTGGCTTTGATCTTCTAGCTGATCTACAAGTTTGGAAACTTCATGACTGTTATCTCCCTTGTTGTTCCTTGTTAGGAAGTTGCAGAGGAAATGATTTCCTCCACATTTCCAACATTTTAGTGGCTTCTTTATCTTTTCCTGCTCAATTTCCATTGATTCTTCCCACCTATAACATTTCTTAGTGGACTGATCGGATGAATACGTCTTCATTGATCCACTATCCTTTCCCCTGCTGACTGCTCCCATTCTTAGTGGACTGATCGGATGAATACGTCTTCATTGATCCACTATCCTTTCCCCTACTGACTGCTCCCAGAATGCCTTTTACTTCCCTTTGTAGACAAATAGAGTCCTACAAAGCCTTATGGTTCATCTCATTCTACTACTTTTGTATCTTGTGCGTTTCTCTAATATTTTCTTGTGTCTTGGCAATTGTTTGAAAGAGAATTTCAGCCAACTCTAGTATCCTTTGGTCTGCTTCCATGGTAAATATGTACAGCTGCCTACACTTTGCTTTCTAGCACCACTTGTTTTGTGACACCTACAACTAATTGATTTCAATTTCTCACCTTTGAAAATCTTGTTAGGCCAAGAATAACATAATATTAAATCAGTCAATTAATTGGCCAATTGGCATGGAAAGTTCATGCTTTATCACGAGACTTCCATACATTTCATGCTTTCCCAATCATACACATGAACTCATTCATGCTCATCCTTTCACGGAGAATTTACTATCTCAAAATTCACAATTTATTTCAAGCAAATAAACTCAATCAATTCTCAGTCGTATCATGCATTCAAAAATCTTATGTTTTCTAAAATGCATCAGTCAAAAGGAAAGAGAAGAGTAAGAGTTTTATTCTTGCTCCAATCTAGAGCCACACCACCATTGGGGTACCATGCTCCTTAGCCTATTTCACTTCAATGTGATTTCTTGACTTCCCCCTTTCTTGTTTTGGTTATGACACTTAGTGTCTAAGGTCTGTCTAAGGATTTTCAACTAGGGAACTCTTCCCCATTGCTTCCTACATAACCTTTGGCTACTAGGACTCACACAAGTCCACTAGAACCATTCTCAATTGTTGCTCATACTAAGCTCTCTAGAATAGTCACATGCCCAAATGCATCGTTAGGATTCCATCAAAGTCCTTACTTCTTAAAATGACCTAGGTTTCCAAGAAAAAAAACAGCATTGTATCAGCTTGGTTGTCATAAGACTTGTACATGAAATATCTCATTATTTGGAATAAGCGTTAGATGACAATTAAATACTTATATGTATTGGACATTTCATACCTCCCCCACATGTTCCTTTTATGTTTTACAAGCCTTGGATCACCTGTGGGTGGATGTTTGGCCAGCACACATGTTGCTCCACAACATCAAGTAGTCAATGCCAAACCAGTACACCGACTGGGCTCATCGGGCATTGATGGTGCCAAAACAGTACCATACCTGGTTTTCCCTTTCCATTGTGAAGCCAACACATCCTTTTGGGTCAAAGGTCAATGGAAGGAAATTGCACCATGACCATTTCCAGGTCAAGGCTCTACTACACTGCCATAGGCATGCACCATCCCAGCATACCCACAAAAACCCTTCATACACACTACAACCCTTCATACACACAACAACCCTTCACCACAACCTCTTCACTTTGCTTCTTTAGTGTGCAGCACCAAATTGCATATGTTCAAGCTGAAAACACAAGATGAATAAGAAACCTCATCAGTGTTGTTTCTCTAAGATTGTAAACATATTTCATAACATTCACTATCAAATATTGAAACGCCAGGAATGCGTCCATTCCCTTAGGGTGTAGTCAATATTGACAATCCTAGCATAAACCAACATCGGAAAGGTATTCATCCCTTTGCGATGTGAGCCATGTAGGCCCTGGTCACACTTCAAGCAATCTTGAATAATAATGAAATAATAAAACATGCTTTGCATATTAACTCTAATAACTAGACATGTATATTCTTAGCTAGGGTTACATAACACTTATCCATTTTGAATATGTGTTTTCTCTTCCTTCACGATGAATGGGGGCTCCCTTCTCTGAGTTGAAAGTCCCTCGATTAGACACCTCAATCCCTTTTATGTTCCACAACCAAGATATATCTTACCAACATAATATTTACCATCTCACCCACATTGCCTAGCAACATGCAGTTTAGAACCATGAGATCCTTCTCATAACGTTTGTCTCTTGTAAGTGGCACCACCCTGTCCATTAGGGTTTAGGATTGCTTCTATAGTATAGACATCCACCTACAGCATGCCCTCTTGACACAATTCTGGATTAGCCAAACAACTATTAGTAATTGATTAGAAAAAATTCCATATCTGAGGTTTGCAAATCTACTTTCTTTTAGCAATTATCAATTTCACAAATCCGAATTTTACAAATCTGAATTTAAAAATATGTTTCTAGACGTCTAGGGTTTGTTATTGATTTAATAGTAACTGATCAAAGTTCGTTGATGAATTGAAGAACAAAGCTCTAACACTCTGTGTTTGCTTGAATATCCGTCATCTTCTTCCAATAACTAGGAACAAGTATAAACCCTATGGGTATGAATGAACAGAGTGCCATTACCAGAATCGTTCAGATGTCGAGGGTGTGATGAACCCTTCAAATGAATCGTGTGAGAAATTGATCACTCCACTGATCAATTTACGAGACCCAAGTTTTATCTATCTGTGGGAGTGAAGCTTAGATGGTCAAGGTCAGAGGAGGATGATCGAAGACCCACATATAATTTCATGGGGTGAACATGCATGGGAGATAGATCTCCAAAATTGTGAAAGTGCACAATACTGGTGATCACATATCAACGAATGAGGGAAGTCACAAACTAATCGATGGTTCTATAATCATTTCACCAGAGAAAGAGTTCAGGGGTTAATGGTTAGAACGGGAACAAAAGGTCCATCCAATTTTCCCTAAGCCGATTCAAGTCCACCGTTGATCTAGCCCACTTCTGATCCGACGATCCAACGTAATTTCAGAAGGCACATTTGATCGGGGTTTAAGCAGCGTAGAGTTAGTGCTCCTTTAGTAGTTTCTCCATATTTGGTTGGCTACTAAAATTTCATAGCCATATTCTTTTATGCAATTGTCCTTCCAACAGAGCACTCTAGCATCCCACCAATCATGATTACCTTCCTGCAATCTTTCTCCTGCATTCATAGAAGTTCATGAACTGATCTCAGAACTATCATTAATTCATCATCTCATTTATTGTTTAATTGCAATGAACATACACCACAACCATGTGCTCCCACACTCATGCATGCATATTTACAACATTCACATTATCTTTTAATGTGCATTACTTTCATGCAACCATGGATTTAAAAAATATTTTAGTGCATATCCACTCAATGCCACCTTGAATGGAGTCATAAATACTACACTTATCATGTCATGCATTCTACTATTCCAAACACATATGGCCCTAACCATGGCTATCTCACATAGCATGCACTACCATACAAGACCACAAGTCCTCACTTGCTTTGGTTATTAAACTCATAACCAACATATACAATTGACATGATATAATTTCATGTGAATGCATTCTAACATTAAATCAGTCACATGGTACAAGGTTCCTCACCTTCACTACCCTCTACCTCAACATGCCATAGGGATATGGCACTTAGATAGATGCATTCAACCTTATATACATACCATCTTTCAAAATCATGCCTCAAGGAACTCTTACCAAAATTCCTTACAATACTTGTACAATTAGCACAAATAAAACATACATGCATGGCCCCCATTAGTATATTTGATGTTACCTCATCAATTTGGCCTCTCACCAAGGACTACACAGTCCTTATACCAACCTCTTTATAATAGATTTGTTGCACCAAAATTTCATAATAGGTTTTTGGTCGCATGTAATAGTATCATCAACATATTCCACCATGCTTCAACCCTCTCTGGTTAGACAACCATCATCAACCACAACATTTGTCATTAGTGGCTCATTTCATATGTAAAACCTCACTAGCTTTACCAACATGCAACCTCACATTCATGCACTATGCAATATCTAACAAAATTCCTATTAGTGCATAAGTATTTCAACTATCTAATCACTTTCATTTTCAACATTCCTATCCACAATTTCATATATATATAGCTCAGAAAGTTTAAATAGAACAACAAGGGAAGAGTTGAAGAATTCTCTCTCTCCAATCCTCCATCATAGCATGATACAATTCCCGGCATCTCTATGCATGTAACTCATGCCTTGGCCCAAAGTAGCCCTAATGTTGTAACTTGGGCTTTAATACCACTTGTCATGTCCCCGGTCACATCGGTGACCTTTAGAGTCAATGAGAGACCACCCTTGAGTCACCTACTAATTTATTTTCCCTTCTTTTTTACAAGAAATTCAAAAGCTCCGCAACTTTGATCCCACAATGATCATCGGTCTGCAATTCGCAATTCAGAAATGACCTCTGATTCACAACCCGCAATCGAAATTTGGGAGTCGGATTTCCAAATTACTAATCTGTATAAATCACGCTCCCAACATCCATAATATGCAATGCGGAAAATGGAAGTTGGAAGTCGAATCGTCATCCCAAGAAATATCCTCCTTTGCAATTCCACAATCCGCAACCCACATTGTGGATGTCGTTACTTGGAACCTTATTTCGTATCCCAGGGGAAAAACCACCTTCTGACTTCCGCAATCCGTAATCCGCCTTGCAGATGCAGAAAGTCAAAATTTCAATGCGCCAATCCCCATCGAAATCACCTCCCAATTCCCACAATCCGCAATCCACCTTGCTGATGCAGAAATTCGGGATTCCAATGCGTCGATCCCATGGAATCCTCCCTTTCTACTTCTGCAACCCACAATCCGCGTTGCGGATGCGGAAGGGTGGAATTCCAATCACACAACTCTAACAATAGATCTTTGCCCAGCCTATATTATTTTAGCAATGAGATATCACCCCTGAGCTCGAGCTATGTATCCACTAAGGAGTATCACTCAGGCTCACTCACAGCACATATCCAACCTTGTCAAGCAAGTGGGGAAAGGCAGGTAATGTTTTCTAAATCAATAATATTATCCCCAGATCTATGGGAATGTCCCAATTATCTCAAACAGTTTAGACACCCCCATCACCTCCACTCTCAGCCTAAGTAAGGTCTCCCTTCATTACCACACAATCCCTAGGGTGCCCCTTCCCTTAGCACTGACCTGGGTAAGTGTGGTTGGTCCTGACTGCTAAATCAAGTGATTGAGCCCTCACTGGCTCTGGAATGCAATCTAAAACCTCTTGGATCCTTACCGCTTAGGTTCTCGGCCAAAAGCTCTATCCCGTCGCTAGGTTCTCGGCCACCATCACAGGTTTTTCTTCGTGGTTTTCTTTGCATTCCACATGCTTCAAACTAGCCCTAGGGTTCAGACCGACGGATCCCTTGCTGGATCGAGCTTCCCATGCCAATTTCTAAGCGAATTCTACACCCAAAAATCGGACTTTATAAAAAATCACTATTCTCTTCTTTCCCACTATTCGGCTCTCTCTTCCTTGCATTTCACCCCCCCAATGGCCTCTTCCTAATCAAATTAGAAACAAGGAATATGAATTCAAAGGGTTGAGTGGCTTGCGGTTCAAGGAAAAATAGAGCCATACCCTACCATATGGATTGGAGGGTTGTTCCATACCCTATTGGCCTCATGGACAAGTTTTCTCAACCACCATCTTTCAACAGAATTAATGGCAACTAGGACAGCTCAAAGGGGTTCTCTAGTTGACATAGGGAAGCCTAGGGTTCCATCCCACACCTTCTCACCACTCCCTAGTGGATACATAGTTCCCCCTCATTTAGTTGCATTCCATATCCATCCCTTGTTATTTTTATTTACATGGTGTCATTTAAATCATTTACATTTTCCATGGATTACTAGCACATGGTTACCATAATACAAACTACTTTCCTTTTAGTTAAAACTTTGACATCCTCTAGTGGGGCCTTGGCCTTGATCTCCACACTAGGGAAACACACATTGCATACAATATTTACATTGTAGCCAAAATACCCAAAGGGTCAAAATGGGGGCATTACATTGCCAAGCTTGGAGGAGTTGTGGATCTAGATTGACTCCACTGCACTTCCAACAATATCACAAGACATTGTCCCTTGGAACTCCACGAAAAAGGTTTTCCTTGGTTGATCTTTCCGGAAACAAGCTTCTTTCACATTACTCTTTCTCCCATCTAAAATTAAATTCTTCTTGGTTACCAGTTCTTAGAATATTCAAATTTGATTTATTTATCAAGCTTATTAAAAGAATAGATTTGATTTTATGCATAGATATAAAGTTATATAAAAAGTTATCATTTTTCCTTTGGATCTAGCTTTGAAAATTTTTCTTTGAGCAAGTTATTCAAGTCAATTTTACAGCTCGTTTGAAGGTGTCTTTTCTTTAAAGTATTTAAAGGTTAAATCAAGCAACTTAAGTTCTTTATTGGATGGCTTTTCAAGGTTGACCAAGACCCTAAGAGGGTTGTATTTTAGCCAAACCATCTTAGTTCTTTCGCTTTAGCTAACTAGTTTCTTAACTTAGAATCTTTTAGCTTTTTTTTTTTTTGATCTACCCAGTCACTTCTAAAGTGATTATGGGCACTTTTTGCTACTTATTTGTTTGCTGGTTTTTGTTGCATGACAACAAAAAAAGGTATTTGGAGCACTCATTTTGACAAGATTAGACGATCCAAGACTTTTTCGAACCTTACCTTACCTTCCAAACTTTGCATGAATTTTTTGTAACATGTTTTCTCCAAGATCTATAAGGAGAAAGAGGATTTATTTTCACTTCAAGTTGGCATTGTAATCTTGTAATAAAAGTATTTTTGGAAGCAAGCTCACAAATGTTGCTTCTCATCCCCCAGGGGGGATCAGTGTCGGTTCCTTTTTTGTGGATGTTGTCATTTTTTCAGCCTAATAATCTTTACATTAGCTTAGTTTAACTAAAATCAACCAAGATTAATTAAAATTTAACGTCGTGGTCCAATCCAAATATTGGGCCATTGACTCACTCAGGACTTAGGAACTTTTTATCTTGTTTTTTGCAGACCGTATACTTTTCAATACAATTTGTTTTATCTTTTTCAAAAGTAATCGAATACTAACCTACTACCTTGGTAGTGTAGTAATTAGATAACATTTTAAGTTTTTAGTCTTTTACTTTTAATTAACCCCCCTTGCTTTCCTGAAGTACGGAGTTCAGGGTAAGGGATGGCTCGAGTACTAGCCAAAAAAGAGTCTCTTGAGGTTTTTAATAAACAAGAAAATTTTGTTAAAAAAAATTTTCAAATTAACAAGGCTTCGTCCGAAGTATGCTCCAGATCACTGTAGCTTCGATTGAATAGATCGATCATACTAGAAAGGAACTTAGTGACTATTAATTAGTCTCACTTTTTCAAATAACCTCCCACATACGAAAATCCGGTGTATTCATATATTGACATTGTGTGGGGAAATTATTCAAAGGAAGAGGAAACCATTGGGTAGCGACCTCGGGATACCGTTAGACTGCACCCTCATTTGGTGTAGTGTTGAACACCTCCCAGAGACTCTGATCCAGCCCACATTTTCGAGTGAAGAACCACCTTTGTAATAATCCATACATATTTCCAGTACCTCACGGTATATTGGGAATCCCCCTCCCTAATAATCCACTCATCTCCACAATAATTTAAAATTGACCAAGAGCATTTGCACAACATTTTATTTCAAGCATTACAACAACACTTTATTTGAATCCATTATCAACACTGATCTTTTTCGTTATCAAGATAATGTGTGTTTAATTTCTATCATGTGTTGAACGGTTGGGAAACATGTTTAATCTTTAATTTTTTATGTTTTAATTTTATTGCAAATATCTTGTATCAATTTCATTGTTTAAAAACTCCTAAAAAAAACTAACTCATCCACCAAAACTAATTAGCTTAGTCAACCTTAGTAACCTTTAGGGTCCACCCCCCTTGTCTTCATTAGGATTTTTCCTAAACAGAGGAGTCAAGAATCAAGTGACAGTACTTGACTCGAGGCTTGCCCCCAAGGACACACTTAGTGGCTTGAATATTTCTACCACGTTAACCCCAGGTGTGTTTCTGACAACAATAAGGCCAATTGCAAAATCTGATCTCGGGGTGAAGGAATCTGGAGTTACTCAAATGCCTTCATTCCTTTTCCTCTACCACATTCACCTATCTGCCTTGTAGTGCGCAGATTATCCAACAATGCAAAAATAGGACAACTAGGCAAATTCCTAGGAAAATTGGGACAAATTTGCGATCCACTAGCAAAGTAGAGCAGGGGGAATTTCGTCCCTACTCTACACCATCAAAATCCATAGGACTGATTGGATCCCACTCTATTTAAATTCTATAAACAATTAAACAATGGATCTGCCAGTAAACATTCCAATATGAGGCTAGATTTTGAATCACATTAATCCTAAACATTATAAAGTTTCAAAGAAAGAAAACTAAAAAAACAAAGCAAAGAGTCTCCTGTCAAAGTTGTTCAAACAAAGAACATGTACAACTAAAAAACACAACACAATATAGACATTCAAAAAACACAACATAACATGGACATTCAACAAGGAATACACACACATCAACATAGTTGATGACTTGTAAATGCAAAGGATATGAACTTCAGAAGCATTTATCATCACCTTGGTAAGATTCTAGCTCCAAGGGTGCTCAGATATCAACAATAGGTGCCTATTTATGGTACCTCCACTCACTGGTTAGATGCATCACTCATTCACACCGTATGTGAGAGATGTTTTACTCTCAATTTTTTCATCAGTTGTATGTTCTTTTATGATCTCAAAAAAATGTTTCTATGCTTTTGAGTTGTGAAAAAGTTGAAAGATGATTTACTTTAAAAATTTTAATCAATTGTATGTTCTTTTATGATCTGAAAAACATGTTCCTATGCTTTTGAGTTATGAAAAAATTGTTTTCATCTATTATATGTTCTTTTATGATCTCAAAAAAATGTTTCTATGCTTTTGAGTTGTGAAAAATTAGAAAGATTATTTACTCTCAAAATTTTCATCAGTTGTATGTTATTTTATGATCTGAAAAACATGTTCCTATAATATTGAGTTATGCAAAGGTTGTTGATGCTCATGAAGAAGATTTGGTTTTATTCCAACCCTTAATTTCCTGAATGATTTATTCCATGTGTAATCCATGAAAATAAAATGAAGTGGAAAAGTTGTTGATTCTCATGAAGAAGATTTGGGATTATGCCAACCCCTAATTTCCAGACCGATTCATTCCATATGTAATCCATGATGATAAAATGAGAGTATGTCGTAGGTTTTGTAAGATGAACTGAACCATTTTGTTTTCTATGAACTTGTGTTTAGATATTCACACTGCAAAGAAAGTTCCCGAGGAGGAGATTCAAAATTGAAACTAGATAAGTTGAATTCTCTCACTGATTTGCCTTGGTTCAGTTGGGACTGTGAGGATTCTATTATAAGAGAAATTAGATAAGTTGAATGCTCTCATTGATTTTACTTGGTACAATTGGGACCGTGAGGATTCTATAATAATAGAAACTCATTCACACGAGAAGAAGAGAAAATGCACCCTCTCAGCCTTCAATTCAGTTGAGTTGTATGGACCAAAATCAACATGGAATTTGTCAATTATCAATACCTTGTTGGTGTATGAGTCTTGGGTTATAAGCGATCACATCCATTGGTTTCCTAGCAAAGTGTTAGCACACAAAACTCTGTTGCAACTTGATTTTAGCTTGTTGATTAGTTCTTTTGAAAGAAATCAACATAAGTATTTCAAATTCATATCAAATGAAATGTTGACTTATGAGTTTCAAAGCTTGAATGATAGTGTCTTGCCTTTTTTTTCCCACAAAGGATAACCCTCTCTATGGGAAGATATATACTATTCATTAATTAAGATACAGAGAGACTAGCTCAGATATCAACAAAAAGTGTTAAAACAAATCAAACATGATGTAGAAAACAATCCATGCAAAAATCAAATCACTTTTTCTAGATTGCAGTGTATTCTACTAATAAACATGGCATTCGATTTCCATGAATAAATTAACAACAAATCAAACATGATGTATAAAAAAAACCATGCAAAACTCAAGTCACTTTTCTGGATTGCAGTGTATTCTACTAATAAACATGGCATTTGATTTCCATGAATAAATTAATGGCTTTGACAATTTAAACATTGCAATATTTTGGTAAATCACTAATTTCATGTATCATGGTGATGGAAATTAAAGGTCAATTGCAAAAAAATAATCATAGTGTAGAAGAATTATGTGAAATAATTAAAATAAAATAAAGAATATACATTCAACAGGGAATGCAAAGATGGAGCTAACTAGAATTAGCACAAAGAAGAAAATGGACAAGACACCTTGTAATAGGGATGAAATGAAGAGCTCATGCTATCACACAAATTTCCTATAAAATTTGATGAGAATTACAATTGATTACATTTCAAATTTCTGCAAAATGTGTAAGCACATGCAACAAGGAAAGTAAAGGTTATAGAGAAAAGAGGTTGCAAAAAGAAACCAGAAAATTGGTAGAAAGTGTCTCCATTAATGGTGTTCAAATACAGAACATGTTAATCATAAACCATACACACAAATATAAACATGTGATTAGAAAGAAAGAAAAAAACAGATCTTCAACAAGAAGTAATACATAGACAGGGGAAGAAATCATGCAGCCTTTCTCATCATCTTTGAAGTACTCTATTATTAAGGATATAATGAATCACATGGCACCAAACTGAATCTTTCAAGTTATGAATTTGTTCTCTATTGTGTTGATGAGCATGACATATAATTTCCATGAAACAATTTAACACCAGCTATGAAGCTATCATAATAAAACAATCAAATATTCTACTATTTATTTTTAATCAAGTAATCATTTAAATTCTAATCTCGTGTTACAAGGAATGATTTAAAAAAACAGAAAATCAAGGTAAGTCGTCTCCCTTAATGTTGTTCAAACAAACAAGAAGCTTATCGTTAATCATACATACAGAGACATGGGCATAATTAGAAGAGAATGCAGAATATAAATTCAACCAGAAGAAATGCATACACACAGATAATAAGAATTGGCATGAAAATTAGACTAATAGACAGAACCCACTCTTAAATAGAAAAGAAATAAATAACGTTGCCAACATTCCTCCTCGATATTCCACCTCTAAGCATTTTGAGTAGTAAACAACAAAAGGGTAAAACAAATCACAACAAATACAAAAGTTAAAATCAAGCCATGCAATTTACTCAATCAACAAAATTTGCTCAAAACTGTTGGATTGTTATATTCAATGCATTTAATTTCCATCAACAAATTACAATAGCTCTGAAAGTAAGCATTGGAATATTCCTATAAATTTCTGATCATATGCATCCTAGAAATTAAAGGTTACAGAGATCAAGAATTTGTAAAGCTAAACCAAAAAATTAGTAAAACAACCTTCATTATCATTCGTCAAGCATAGCACGTTGATCCTGAACAGTGTTTCTAATCATATGAAGAACAAAGAAAACATTCAACAACTTATAGCTTATAGCTAGAAGAAAGCACATAACAGAAAAACTAGAAGAAAAAACAGAAAAAACACAATAGAGATCCCATAATCAATGGTAGAAATTTGTATTAATGTTATTCATACACATTAATATAGATACATAACTAGAAGATAACACAGAGTATGTGTTCAAAAATAGGGAATGCTTGCAAAGATAAAAGGGAGTAGAAAATAGAATAAAATAGGTTGAAAATGAAAAACCATATAATCTATGGAAACAATTTCCATTAATGTTATTTGGATATCAACTACACATCTAAACATCCAAAATAAACTAAAAGAAAACACAGAAGAGCAATTAAAAACAAGGAATATAGACAGAGATAACAAGGAGTAAAAGGAAGAAGAAAATTCACCACATTACTAAAAAATAAGTAAATATAAGTCAAATAAATTCGTAATCACGATGGCCGCATTTTACTTCAAAGGGTTCTGCATAGCGAAAAAGACTCAATACAAATTATCGGAAATAGAAATTACTGATGCAAAAATGAGAACACAATTTCCTAAATTTGTTGCATGTTGATTACATGATCTCCGTGAATAAATTAACACAGTTCATTGAGTAAACATACATTCCAATATTCTGCTAAATTTCTTACGGGTAAATTAAAAGTTAGAGAAAAATAAATGTTGAAGGAAGCAAAACACCAGTGGAAACCTCTTTATTGACATTGTGAAATAGAATACAAAACTATGACCCGAGAGAACGGGGACTGCACTTGATGAATTCAAGTCATTATATGAAGAAAGAAGCAAATGGAAGAAACACTGCATCACAATCAACCAAGCAAGAAGGGAAAATTAATAGAGAACAGAGACTTCAAATGCACTGGATGACTTCAAGCCATTAGATGAAGAAAGAAGTGAATGGAAAAAAAACTGCATCACAAACATTCGTCAGGCACAAGCTCAATCAATATCAGATAGAACTTATAAATACTCTCAATTTCCTTAGACAATTGCCTGCTTTGCCATCATTCTTCCTTGAGATTCCACCTCTAAGAATTTTGAGTAGTAAACAACAAAAAGGTAAAACAAATCACAAGAAACTCAATCACAATTTCCTAAAACTGTTGGATTGTATTCTATTGATGAGAAACGCATTTAATTTCCATCAACAAATTATAATAGCTCTAAAAGTAAGCATTGGATTATTCCTATATGTTTATGATCATATGCATCCTAGATAATAAAGGTTACAAAGATCAAGAATTTGTAAACAAAGCCAGAAAATTAGTGAAACAACCTCCATTATCATTATTCAAACATAGCACGTCGGTGGAGAATGTTCCAACTTCTTATGTGTAACAGTTTCTGAAGTGTTACTTGGATGCTTTTCAACTAAGGTCTTTGCATAGGAAAATGATAGTTATAACAAATCACATATCTCAGGAAATAGAAAACAACTGATACGCAATTTCATCCTTTTCTAAAATTGTATCCTATCATTAGCAATGTTTCATGTTGTAGGCGAGCATCCCATTTAACTTCCATTTAAAAATCAATTGAACTTAGATTAATCATTCATATTCTAATAAATTTCGTCATGCAGGAAACTAAAATATTACAAAAAAAATTGTGAAAAGAAACAAAAAATTTAAAAGAAGTAGACTCCATCAATTTTGTTCAAAACCTTAAACAAAGAGCACAAGTGATAATGAACAATCAATTTTGTTCAAAACTTGAAACATAGAGCACAAGTGGTAATGAACATACTAAATAGAGATAATAAAAATATAGCATATCATTGAAATCATTTCGGCATTATCATTGCCTTCTATTGGTGAAGATTGTATTTAACTCCATAAACAAGATAATTGAAAATAAGGCTAGGCATTCTATAAACAAATAAACAAGAAACAAGAGATTTGAGAGTAAGATTAAGCATTCCAATCTTTTGTTAAATTTTGAATCACACGCATCTAGAAGGTTATAACGAATTTGTTAAAAAAAAACAAAAAATTAAAAAAAAAAAAAAATGAAAATCCAGCATACACAACTCTTTTACTTCTTGTCCTCTTCGCCATGTTTCACCAGTAAGGGCTCTGTGTAGCAACAAATCATAAAGGAAAATCAAGAGAAATAGAAAATAATTCATAAACTCTATCACGGAATTTCTTATAATTATTTCTTTTCACTAACACTATATTTTGTTTATGAGCTTCGCTTTTAACTTTTATAAACAAATAAACAATGGATCTGCCAATAAACATTCCAATATGAGAATACATTTTTAATCACATTAATTCTCAAAATTATAAGGTTTCCAAGAACGTATGAAAAAAAACTTAAACAAATTATAAAGTTTCAAAGAACGTATGAAAAAAAACTTAAAAAACAAAGCAAATAGTCTCACGTCAGAGTTGTTCAAAAAGAAAACATGGTGATCATGCACCATACCACATAGATATCTAAAAAAACAAAACATAACATAGACATTCAACAAGAAGGAATGCACACAAAATTCGTATGCAAATAGTCTCACGTCAGAGTTGTTCAAAAAGAAAATATGGTGATCATGCACCATACCACATAGACATCTAAAAAAGAAAACACAACATCGACATTCAACAACAAGGAATACACACAAAATTCGTATGCATTCCTGGTCGAGTAGTAAACCACAAAAAAAAATAAAAAATCACAAGAAACATAAAAGTTAAAAGCAAGCCATGCAAAATTTACTCAATAAACAAAAGCTAAAAGCAAGCCCTGCAAAATTTACTAAATCAACAAAATTTCCTGAAACTGTTGGATTGTATTCTATTGATGAGCAAAGCATTTAATTTCCATCAACAAATTATAATAGTTCAAAAAGTAAGCATGAAAATATTGAATATTTCTATATATTTATAATCATATGTATCCTGGAAATTAAGGGTTACAGAGATCAAGAATTAATAAAGCAAAATCTAAAAATTAATGAAATAGCTTCCATTATCATTGTTCAAACATAACACATTGATAATGAACAGTGTACATTGACCTAGAAAGTAAAAACAACAAAGAAAACATTCAACAACTTAAACTTATAGCTAGAAGAAAGCACCTAATAGAACATCAACATAAAAACTAGAAGAAAAAACAAAATAGAGATCCGATAATAAATAATAGCAATTTGTATAAATGTAATTCATACACATTAACATAGGTACATAACTAGAAGAAAACACAGAATAGGCGTTAAAATATAGGGAATACATATAGAGATAACAGGGAGTAAAATGAAGAAAATTTAAAAACAGGGAATACAAACAGAGATAACAGGGAGCAAAATGAAAACAAAATTCACCACATGACTCAAAAATAAAGTAAATATAAGTCAATTGCATTCATAATCACCATGCCCGCATTTGAGTTTGAAGGGTTCTGCATAAAGAAAAAAGACTCAATACAAATCATGGGAAATAGAAATAACTGATGCAAAAACGAGCACACAATTTCCTAAATTTGCTCCATGCTAATTACATGATCTCCGTGAACAAATTAATTACATACATTCCAATGTTATGGAAAATTTATTATCGGTAAATCAAAAGTTACAGAAAAATAAATGTTAACGGAGGCAGAAAACCAATAAAAACCTCTCCATTGACATTGTGGAAACCTATTAAAGAAATTAATAGACTGCACTTGATGACTTCAAGTCATCGGATGAAAAAAGAAGCAAATGAAAAAAGAAAAAAAGCACTGCATCAGAGACATCCAAGCAGACACAGCTCAATTAATAGAGAATAGAGACTTCAAAGGCACTCGATGACTTCAAGCCATGAGATGAAGAAAGAAGCTCAATCACAGACGTGTAAGAAATCTCTCCATCACAGACATTGAAGCAAGCACAAGCTCAATCGATTCCGGAGAGAACTTATAGATACTCTTGATTGCATAGGCGATTGTCGTGGGCCGTTGCCTACTTTTTGCTTTTTCTTTTGTTGGGAAAAGCGATGTGTTTTTTGCTTTTCTTCTCTTTATCAGAAAAACATGGACGGAAAAAACAGTTTCCAATGAAAAACAGGTTCTGATGCATCCAGTTCAAATGTATTTAAATTTAGATTTTTTACTTAAGACGTGCTCCATATTTACCAGAGTGTGCATTAACTTCATTTATACTTCAGATGTGCTCCATATAAGCTTCATTTATACTTAAAGTTCTTCCATTAATCGGCGAATTAAATACATCTTATAGTCTTTTTGGCTAAAGCTGTCATAGTATTTGGCACATATTTATGATGTGCTGGAAAATTTTGACAATGTGGGCTAAGGTAAAAGGTAAAAGGCTCATAAAGAAAGATATTTCTTCTAACTAAATAGAATATCTGAAAATCACAATATCAATCATTTTTTTATTTATTTACTAAATACATTTTCAATTTTTTTTCTTAAGCTATCACAGTATAAGGGCATATGTGTAGGGCATATATGCAAGCAAACTCTCTTAGGAATTGTACTTTACCTTATCCACACCCATTCATATATTTTTTAACCCTGGTGTGCCTTGCTACTTGCTGCTAGACAACACTCCCATGACCCACACATCTATATTACATTAAAAACCTCTAAACCCAATTTACTACATAAAATACCTCTTGAGTCATTAAATATTACTCTTCACAAGACTTAGCCTATGTTTAAGGGGCCATAAAGAAACCTTGAAAGCTCACAAACCATGACGGCAACATTGGTACATTTTGGGCTACAAATCAAAGCTTAAATATGCATGACCATGCATGCTTAGATGCCATCTAATGTATCAAATCAATTAGAAAATAATATTTAATGAACAATTCTTCGTCACAAAATCAAAAGGTAGAGTGGACTCCAATGACATCAATTACTTTGAATTCTAGCGTCTACAAAAGCTCCACCAACCCCAAAAAATTGTATCATCCATTCATAATCTTTCAATGTTCTTGGGACTTCGGTGATGTGTTGGATTTTGAATACTTTGAACAAAATATCTATGTAAATTACATTCCATTATCTGAAAAGCAGAATTGCTCATTAGTTCTCAAATTCATTCGTTTTCTTTATCACAATTTTTGTTTGATGGAAGTCTATTGTGTGTTCCTTCCTTATACAATAGGGTTCAAAGAGAGGAAGGGAAAGGGAAAACACACTACTCAAGCCTCCATCAAATTGAAGACACTCACTACTAGTACGTTTTGACAATCTGTCACCATTAATAATAAGTAGTGTGATTAATACTATTGGTAGGTTTTGACAATCTAACATCATTATTCTATGAATGGGCCAATCCATTCCTAAACATACATCTCCTATATTCCATCCCAACACTTCTAAACAAGGTGTCGGATGAAAAGAAACTCTAATTCTAGAACCGGATGTCCTGTTTTGGATTAGAGATGGGATCAAAATATGTTTAAAGTTGGTACACCTCTTGTAAGGCCCGAAGTATAACTTAGACATCCCAACATAGATCCATCTAAACCTTTATGCAAAGCTTGAGGAGAGATTTGCACCTCCAAGGATTTATCCCTCTTGGTGCATGGAAGATCCGAAGTTTAGATGGATCTATGCTCGTTTTATGTGATTGAGGTATTAAATGAAAATAATTGTGATTGTTATCCTCAATTGCCTTCTATGTGAACAATATTGTCTCCATATTTTACTTTTATTAATTTAGTTC
The DNA here is from genome assembly GCA_027924585.1 of Larix kaempferi. Lineage (NCBI taxonomy): Eukaryota > Viridiplantae > Streptophyta > Pinopsida > Pinales > Pinaceae > Larix > Larix kaempferi. Next base: position 3,587,515 of record BSBM01000827.1, read on the forward strand.
ATTTATTTTCTTATCCAAAGCTACCAAAATATGAACTTTACTTTTTTGAATATACATTATATACATGAGATATTAAAAACATAACTTTTTAAGATCATTTGCATAAAACATGTTGTGGATAAGAAGATTTTAAATCACAATTTCAATCCAATATAGATCCTTCGAATTACTAATTTCATGTGGATGACCCTTAAGCTTCCCTTATTGTAAATTTTTTAGAGGGACATCTCATTAATGTTTACTTAAAAATAATTAAAAATAAGATACCTAAAAAATAGTAAAACATAAAAATACTGAAGCAAAACATAAAAACAATATAGCAAAAATCAAATCTGGTATAGTTTTTCACTATTACTAACCTCTTCTTGTAGATGAGAGGCTCTTCATTGGGTCATTTCTATCTTTAAGAACCATGCTCACCCAAGGGTAGAGAAAATGTAGAATAAAAAATTATTAAACAATAAAATAATAAATGAAAAAAATAAAACCAAAATATATTAAAAATAAAAAGATGTAAGTGATGGTAATTGAGTCATTGTAATTTTTTTAAAATACAACATAGTTATTTGAAATAGACTAATTATTTAAAATATGAAATTATGCCCATTTTAAATTTATAAGCTCAATAACATATGATTTTTGGAATAATTCCAATTCTGAGAAGAAATTGTCATTGCTCAATAATGGATCCTTTATCGAAATACCATCTAATATTTTTGAATAATTCCAACTATGAGAAGAGATTTTCATTGCTCAATAATGAATCCTTTATCAAAATACTATCTAATATGTGTGGGTCACTGGCATCTTCTTGAAATTTTCAGTAAATGACTATTCAACGTTTATTACCACATTGAACTTATTTATAATGCAAAGTTTTATCTTAATCTCCATGGTTCTAATTGCTCCTCTTCAATACCAAGAAATTGAATTATGGTACCCAAATTAGAACACTCTCATATTCAATCCATTGTAGGGATTACAATAGAAAAGTTCAATAAAAGAAGTGAACAAAAGAGGCTAATGATAAATGTTGATAATAGAGAACTAAGGACACTATAAAGAGGATATTTTATTTATTTGAGTGTTGAAGTTACAAAAAGGAAGAGAAATTATTGATAGGAAAGGGAAAGGGTAATGCTCGTCGTGACCATAACGATTTCTCTAAAAGAAAGTCGGTGAAGGAAGTAACGAAAAATGGTCATGATTGATGTGTTAGGTCGAAATTAGTGCAATTAATTGACATGGCTTTAAATATATATAAATCAAAATGGGGTTGAATTGGGAGAACAATAGATATTGTTAATAATACCATTGAGTGGTGTGTATTTTAAGAAAAGTAATATGGATCTAGAATTTAGAGAAATTTCAATTATGAAGAAAATTCTAACGTGATTATCTAAGTTTTATGTACAATGGAATGGTGTTTTTAGAGTCAAAATTCAATGAGAGTTTGGGATGGATGGGAGTTCTAATTTCCTATATTGTCAGATTTTGATAATGGGAGGTAAGTTTTCTACAAGATTAATGACTTAGGAATTCTTGATGTTATTTCCCAAATAGCTATCCAATTGTTTAGTTGTCGTAGTTGTAAGCCAGCTGTTGAGGCTATAAGATTACGTAGATCATCTTTATCTACCTAGTTGAAATAATTATCCATTAGATCTCATCATGTTGTTATAAACATAGAGATTTCTCTTGTATTTGTACAACATATCTAATAAATATTGCTTTATTTCTTGTAGAAGTGTTCATGATCTATGATATTATTTTAGCATCTACATGGTATAAAAGCTAACCTCTAGAAACCCCTTCTCTTTCTTTCCTTTTTTTTTTTTTTTTTTTTGAGAGAGAGAGATATTGATAAGGTTTTATTGTTTGTGAGGTGTTTAAAGTGTTGTCAAGTTCTTGGGGAGGCTATAGCTTATGTATGTTCATGGCGTTATGGATCTAGATTGTTTTTTCATGTTACACTGTGGATTGATTTCTTGGATTAACACTAATTTAAATCATATTAACAAAGAGAAACTCTATTTAAATATGAAGGTTTTCATTTAGATCTAAACATTCGAGTATCGCAAATTGTAGAATTTCTCTAAATTTATATTTTGATAAGTTGTTTCAGCATAAATTATCCTTCAACACCCTTGTTTTGTGAATGTTTGTGATTGCATTTTTTCACTATCAATTATTTGGAGATTGCAAGACACTTTTTTTGTCTCTGTGATTCTTGTTAAAATGGTTGAGTCTAGGTTTTTTGAGCTCCTAACTCCCCATAATTATCATACTTGGAAATTCAAAATGAAACAACTTCTACAATAAAAATATCTATGGAAAATGTTGGCTGAAGCACAACCAATATTTACAAAGGAAATTGAGAGGTTTGCTTATAGGGAAAAACTTGATGGATACATGGGTTTGATTGGGCTACATGTTTTAGTTAGTCAGTCATTTCATATTGTTGAATGTAAATTACCAAGACAAATCTAGGACAAGTTGATGTCACTATTTGGCAAAGCCAATGAATTTCAAGCATTGGATTGGAAGTTGAATCGCCATCCCCTGTACCTTATGAGCATTCTTGCATTAGAGGTTTTCTTACCAAATTCAAGTTGTTGTTATTAAGATGCCTAAATGGGCATACAAGCAATTGACGAAACACAGTCAATGAAAGACACGGGAAAGTAGACGTGGAAGCGCATAATTCTCATTAATGTATGTACATATAAATACAATGAGAATGACTCTTGGGTTCATATTCCCAAGATGTCCCTTTGAATTCTGAGATGACTCTTCGTCTCCACCTAACCTAATGGATTAGGTCCAAAAATACGTCCCTTAATCCAAAGGGTTGTATGTGAGTCCAAGCAAAGAGCTAAAATTTGGAGTTACAAATGGATGAAAGTGTTCTTTGAATCAAAGGCTAGCATAATCTAAAGTCTTCTACTAAATGGGTGGTTCTAGATAACCAAAAACTATGGAATTTTGGTGATAACTTCGATTATGGCTCAATGGTTCTCTAGAGTTTGGCTTTGATTCAAGTTCTTCAACAATTCCTGGAACATTCTAAAGGCTAGTAGAAGTTGTAATTCTTCTTCTAAGTGGTGGTTCGATGATGACCATGTACTCTAGAACTTGTCTCTAAAGCTTAGAGGTTCCCAGAACATTCCAAAATTTAGTAGAATATGATTCATTCTACTAAATGGGTGCTTTTAAGTTGACCACAAAATCTAGAGCTTAGTTGAACATGGCCTTGAATCTAGTTCAGCGTTGCAGCTCTAACTCTTACTAGGTGGCTCTAGCACGAGGCTCTAGAAACTGGCACAAAGGTCTAGTTATTCGACACTGGTTCAAGCTCTCAGCTTGCTTGTTCTCACTCACTTGTTTTTTACTATCAGTCATCTCCACCTGTCAGGAACAAGGTGAGGAGAAGAGAATGTCTCAGTTGCAAGATGTGTCATTACTCGAGAATGAATTCTTTGGTATGACCTATAAATATTCTTGGCTATTGAGGACCATTTCCAAGAAGCAATCCACCCATAGTGAATCTTCTCTCTTGCAGGTTTCTTCAGAATAAAGCATTTGTGTGAAGAGTGGGTATGCTTTCCAGAATACTTACAAGGGTGAACATCAAAAAACTGATCTTTCACATGGCTAAATCGATCACAATGTTGGCATTTCAAAATATGAACTTTAGTAGATGGTGATGAACTTTATTTTAAGAACCCAACACTTTGAAACTAGATTGGCTTGGAGAAATCAAGAATGTGAACCATCACTTCCTTTTCATATGCAACAACAGTTCTGTGTTTGTTATGGGTGACGTCTTCCCATGGTCTAATGATGGGATTGAGAAATGCAAGCAGAACCTCTATATTTCTAATTTCATATTCATTTTCTTTTGCTTTTGAAGTGGGTCCACTGATTTGATTATGTGATTCTGAAGTGGCATCATTCTGTGTAGGATGTTGAAAGGAATCATAAAGAGGATTATTCTGAACAAGAACAAACTTTCAAAATGTGTTTCTTCTTGTAGGAGTTGTGGCTCAAGCTGTAGAAACTCAAGTGTACCTTGTGATTCTTTTACACAATTTCGAATGTGAGTGAGATTGGTCTTGTTGATCATGACAATGTTGTTAACAGTAGAAAGAAGTAGAGAGTTTAGTAACTCTACCAAACCCTTGATTTGAGCCATGTGACTAAATACTCGCTCAAATAGTGAAGGGATTCTTGCAAATCCACCTTTTTACAACAATACTCAACAAATGATATCAGAAAGTGAAGGGTGGTGCTCTCAACCGAGATTGCACCCAAGTACAATACAACTCAACTCAACTTACAATAAAACAATTGCAAGTTTGCAAGTTACAATTGAATGCAAAATTTGAAGGAGTGTTTTAACTATTAATTCTTGAGTGATAATTACTTAGTTGTGGTGTGGTTGATTATATGGCCGAGCTGATCCAAATGAAAATGTAGTTCCAAATAGAGTGCTTCCTGCGCCTCCAAAAGTAAATGATCTACCGCTTGTAGCTGTAGATTCACCAAAAGAAAAACCTACAGAGGGAAAAGATGCAGTGTCCCCAAACCCGGATCTAAATGAGGGTAATGTTGTACTAGAATTTCCAAAATATCGTCCCAAGCAAAATGATGGATTGTTTCTTGAACTGCTTATTGGAGTGATGGTTGAGCCAAATGAGGAGCCACTTCCACCGAATGATGGAGAACTGCTGGATACAATTAATGTGTTCTACATGTGCCATATATTATTTTACATGTGCCATATATTATTTTACGAGCTTAAGCGAGATCAATATTTTGTTTATAATGTAGGTAGAATACAACACAGAGGCTCGCTCATACTAAGGAATAGTTAAACGAATTCAATTAACTCATGAAAGAAGATTGCAATAAATAGTTGAACGGATCTCAAACAAACCACATCTTAGATCCTACAAACCACGATCTCAAACCACTCACTTATAAACTTAGAAAATACATATCAACCAAATCTCAACTATCATCCTATGATTTCGACATTACATCCAACATTCCCCCTTAATGGAGAAATGGATTTTCTACAACACCTAATTTTTGCCTAAGGACTTCAAAGTGAATCTTCCCAATAGGCTTAGTAAATATATCAGCTAAGTTTTCACTTGTATTACAATAAATTAATTCAATTTCCTTAGACTGAATCTTTTCTCTAACAAAATGATGTTGCGGCTCAATATGTTTTTATCTTGTATGATAAATTGGATTATGTGCTAATTTAACTGCACTTTGGTTATCACAATGGACATTTGTTGGTTTTTCTTGCTTTGCACCCACATCATCAAGAATTCTCCTCAACCAAACAGCTTCACAAGTAACGTTGGACATGGATTTATATTCAGCTTCTGTGGATGATAAAGAAACAATTGGTTCTTTCTTACTACTCTATGACACGACCCTGGATCCAATGTTGAAATCATAACTTGAGGTAGATCTTCTGTCATAGGATTTCCTGCCCAATCAGAATCAGGAAAACCTGACAATTGAACATCAAAATCGTCAGTATACATAAGACCAAAATTCATTGTTCCTTTGAGATATATGAGGACCTTCTTTGCAGCTTTCCAATGGCTTTCACGAGGCTTATCCATATACTAACTAAGGATGTTGACTGCATATGATATATGTGGCCTGGTAGTAGTGAGATAGTTCAGACTTCCCACCAACTGACGATACAAGGTACTATTTGCTTCCTTAGTTCCATCATCACTATATAATTTCAAATTTTGATCTAAAGAAATTGATGTTGCCTTGCATTCACTCATATTAAAAATTTTCAGAATTTCCCTTATATATTTAATTTGAGTGATCATTGTCATACAAGACTTTTTCCAAAATTCAAGTCCCAAACAGTAATGTAACTCACCAGGATCTTTCATTTCAAATTCCTATGACAAATGACTTTTAATTTATGCAATGAACTTACATGCACTACCTGTAATAATGAGATCATCAACATATAATGATATCAAGCAAACATTTCCTTCCTTACCTTTCTTAATATAGAGGTTAGGATCACTTTTTCTTTTCACAAAACCTTTCTAATTAAAGAAAGAATCAATCTTTAGATACCATGATCTAGGGGCCTGTTTCAAACCATAGATATCTTTCTTCAATTTACAAACAAGATGCTCCTGTCCTTTATGTACAAAACCTTCAGGTTGAACCAAATACACTTCCTCTTTTAATTCACCATTCAAGAAAGCAAATTTAACATCTAGTTTATGTATTTTCCATTTATGTTTTGTAGCCAATGCAACAAGTACTCTAATTGTATTCAGCTTAGCTACTGAGGCAAATGTGTCTTCAAAATAAACTCCCTCTTTTTGAGAATAACCTTTTGCAACTAGTCTTGCTTTATATTTGTCAATGCTACCATCAGCTTTAAACTTAGATTTGAACAACCATTTACATCCTATGGGAACTTTATTCTTAGGAAACTCTGTTAATTCCCAAGTTTGATTTTTCATTATAGAGTTATACTCTTCATTCATAGCATTTACCCATTCTTTCTTATATTGGCTTGTTCATATATCAATGGTTCTATAACATTCATCATATTAGCCATTAAGACATAGTCACTATACCTTAGAGGAAGATGAGTTTGTCGACTTGACCTTCTTGGTACTATAGTACCTATAGGAGCTCCATCCATTATTCTTCTACTTTCTGTTGTCTCTCCATCTGAAGATGTATCACTGTTGCTCATGTTGCTTTCATTGTCCATGTTGCTTTCACCCTGTTCCTGTACCTGCTCCTGTGACTGTTCTTGTTCTTGTTCTTGATCATGCTGAACTATTGAATCTATTTTTACATATTCATCGTTATCATTGAAGATATTCCATACATCAGTATCATTCATTTTATCAGTTTTATCTGCATTCTCATGGAACACCACATCTCTACTTGCAATCAATTTATGCGAACTAGGATGAGATAACTTATATATATGTTTTTTTATCAATGCAGTATCCAACAAATATACATTCAATTGAATTTGCATCAAGTTTTATTTTCTCATCTTTTGGAATGTGTGCAAAATACTTACAACCAAATACTCTTAAATGCTTGACTTCTAGTTTATAACCATCAAAATCTTCAAAAGGTGTTTGAAGATATAGCTTCTTTGTTGGACTAATATTCTTTAAATAAACAACAGTATTAATGGCTTCAACCCAAAAACCATTGTTATACCTCAAATTGTCACACTGTGTACCATTCAAAATCTTCATGTCATATTACCATAAGAAACATGATGTTTGTGCCTTCTAAGGGTGTTAAGACCCTTTGTTATTGTGTTGGTCTCTTCCCTAGTCACACTTGGATGTTCATCCAATAACTTAGGGGTCGAAAAACACTTGACCTAACCCACTTATTATCCTTCTAGAGATATTTTTGCACCCGGCTAGTGGTGCAAGGCGCAAAAATTACAACATTTGTGTGTTCTATATGCCTATGGGGGCATGAAAATTACAACATTTTTGTGCTTTGCTCGGTTATGGGGGTGCGGAAATCCTTGAATAGCCATTTTCCTTAGATTTTGGATCTTGGATCTCGAGGATATTTTCATGGGATGAGGCCCCCCTTCGAATACCATCTCACATTCCCTCCTTGGAATGATTTAGATCCTTGATCCTCATCTTCCTCACTTAGATCCATAATATACTCTTAGTGGTTTTCCTCCCAAATCCTACAAGAAGAAGGACATCCATGATCTAGGGGGATTGATCTTGGAAGCATCAAACCTATGATCCTAAGAGTCTTGCAAGGGTCGTGAAGGAGAGCTTGGAGGATGATCATGCTGCAACAATGGCAGGTATAATTCGTTTTGATGTACATGACTTCATGGCTTTCTCATTAATATAACTTAGCCTATTCCTCCCAATCTTGTGTTTTTTATGAAAAATGCATGAAATTGTCTCCATTTTCATAGTTAGGTCTTTCTTTAAACATATATTTCTTTATAGAAGGTGTTGTATATCCTTTGTGAACAGGTTTATAAGCCCATGATCAGAGGTTGGAGCTGGAGCAACATAGGTGATCCAGGTGGATATCGGTGGCCACCCACCTTTCCAACTGGCTCAAAATAGTTTTCTGGCAATTTTGGTAATTTACTATTTTTAGCAGTTTTTCGAGTCCTGAACTTCCGGGGCCGTTTTGAGGCCCTAAACAACCTTTTTTGGCGATTTGGGGGGTCAAATGGTTTCCTTTGGCATCCGTTTGGCTCTAGTCAAAAGTTGTAAATCTCGTATAGACCTTTCCAATGGGCTACCGAGCGTCCCAAACGGAGATCGTATGCAAAAGTTATGACCCCGGGAAGTTGAATGTTCAACTAACCACCTTGGGGCCGCAAAATTTATGACGGTTCATCTTCTAGGGTTAGGTTTTTTGATGTTTGGGATTCTTTCCCTCATGCTTATGCTAAATAGGCCCTTTGGGCCTCTCCTTGTATTCATCTTCTTGCGAATGAGTGCAGCTATCACATCTCTTCTCAGAGATAAGCCGCCACCATTCCAACAAGCTTGTTTTCCGCTGCATTTTACAGTTTTAGCTTATTCCCTTATTGAATAGAAAACCAGTTTTACTGTATCTCTGTTATTTTATGTTAAGCATATGATAATAATCTGTATTCATTTCGTTCTGCTCATAAAATCTGGATCAATAGGACTGTTGAGGACAACTATCAAAGCAAGGTACACCATATGCCTGCTTTGTATTCCCATAGCTTGCTAATTTCTGTATGGGCTATATCTAGGAGAACTTTAGTGTCTATTTGTTCCCTTTCTGTCTTGGGTAGGAAACTAGGGGCCTTTTCTAATCCCATGGGGATTTTCATCTTACTCGTAGGAAGAAAATATCACCACAAAAACTCTGTCTTGGGTAGGCAACTAGGGGCCTTTTCTAATCCCAAGGGTATTTTCATCTTAACTGTAGGAAGAAAATCTCACCACAACCATTTGAAATGTTTTTACCTTGAAGCATGCTGCTATCACATTCCATGAGTGTTCTGTTCTTCCTTTCAGTAACTCCGTTTTACTGAGTGTAAGGAACTTTAAATTGTTGTTGGATTCCATGATCCTTACAGTACCTCTTGAATACTGAAGAAATGTATTCACCCCCATTATCATATCTGAGGATTTTAATGCATTTTCCTTACTGTTTTTCAATCATAGTTTTGAATTCCTTAAAGTAATCAAAGACATCACCTTTTATTCTTATGAAATAGACCTAATTATACCTATATTTTCCATCAGCAAAGATGAGAAAGTACCATACACCACCAAGAGATCTTGTTTGCATAGGTCCGCATACATCAGTATGAATTAATTCAAGCAATTTAGTTTTTATTTTCTCTTTGTGTATAGGGAATTCATCCCTGTGTTGTTTCCCAAGTGCACATGCTCTACATTCAATACGTTCATTTTTTATAACAGACAGACTTTTAACCATAGATTTATTTTGCAATAAAATTATATCATTATGGTTAATGTTCCCATACCTTTGATGACAAAGTTCTCATATGTCCTTGCAGTGGATATCAATGCTTGAGGATTGTTCTTGCTTACATCCAACTCATACAAACCTCCAATTCTACATCTTGTAGCAACAATCCTGTAATGATCTTGAATATATTTAATATGACATTCATACTTACCAAATTTCACTTTCAGGTCATTATCAGTAATAGTAGAAACATATATTAGATTCTTTTTAATGCGAGGGACATACATAACATTATGAATCTATTTCATTTTTCCATTAGGTAAGTTTACACTTATTATTCCATAACCCTGCACTTTATGTGACATGTTATCGCCTAAATAAATATGAGTGCCATCAATATTCTCATGGTATTCATCAAACCATTCTTTCTTATAGGACATATGAGCAGATGCACCCGAATCAATGAACCATGCATTTTGATCATCCATATTAGCAGAGAATGTAGCTTTAGAAATGGACAATCTAAGATTTTTAAATCCATGACTATTTTGGGTGTCTTTATGCACAAAATTTCCATTGTGATTTATGTATCCTTGTTTGGATTCACGATTCTTCTTTTGAAAACAATTTCTAGCAAGATGTCCTAGTTTGCCGCAATAATGGCATTCAACACTTCTATTAACATAAGAATCAGATTGTTCCATACCTTTCTACTTTGCATGAAACTTGCCTATGTTTATGTTCCACGATTTATCTTTGTGTGCATTTCTCCCTCTTGTGATCAGTGCCAGATATGAGCCATTAGCATCCAGATCATAGTTGTTCATTATTTCTTCCTCTTGTAGAAGGATCCGCTCTTCAAAAGTAGGGTTTTTCGATCTTGCACTAAGCCTTGCAAAGTGATAGTTACTTAATCAGTACTATCTACCACTTCATCGATATCACCCAACTTATCACTCAAATATTTAATGCGAGAAATGAATTTAGTTACCCCTTCATTAGCTTCCATTTTGATAGAAAACAACTTAGTTTTCAGAAATAAGATCCTATTTGCATCTGTAGTAAGACCTTTGAGGGTATCCCATGTTGCTTTGGATGTCTCACGATTTCTTATGTGAAGGATTATATTATCTTTGACATATATTCGGAGCGTCACCTTAGTTTTTGACTCCCGCCTATTCCAGTCTTGAATGGATGCAGTAGTCGTGGGCTTGACCTCATCACCAGTCACAATTGACCATGCATAATAGGATTTAAGAACGGTCATTAGCTTTAATTTCTAGTTGACATAATTTTCATTATTCAATTTAGAAGCTTCATTTATGTATGAATCGGCAAGAGGCGGATTTTCCATTTTATCTTATTTCACCCGATCTGAAGATGGCCAAACTCAATTTATGCCCAAAAATAATAAAAAATTAGCAGTGCCTCACCTTGCACACTAGCAGACTGTGTCGAGGGCCGCGACACTGAAAAACGGTCGCGCTTCAGCCTTTCGGGGTCTGCATCACTAACACACTTCACCTTCTCGGGAACCGTGTCTTCGATGCGCTTTTCCTTCTCGGGAGGTGCGTTGCCCCTTCTCCTTGTGGCTTCTAACAGCACAAGCTGCTCTCTCCTCTTCAGGGGAAACCCCTATCACACGAAGCACATAAATCGGAAATCAACCAACTTAAATCCACAGTGGCTAGGAATATGTAGAAGCACCTTCCAATAACCAGCACCAACAATTCTCCAGGTTTCCACACACAGCGGCCCGACTTCACAAACATGGTGGCTCCTTCTCGGCTGCAAATCACAATGTTTCACCCGTATAGAAATTCTCAGTAGCGGGGTTCTAACATAATAAATGTTGGTGGATACATAGCAAGATGGAATCCCTGCTATGTATTCGCGATTTCATAGCAGCGACACTTCAAATCAGTGGCAAGACGTGTCACTCTTCACCCATACAGATGCAACGAAATTCCTTATAGTCCAGCAGTGGCTTCTCCAAACACTAAGTCTCTCACACAAAAGCTCCACAGCACTCCCTCCAACTCTGATACTAAATATTGTAATATTGTAAAATCAAGTGTAAGTTGTAGTTTTTGTGGCATACTTAGGCACAATGAATCTAAATGTTGGATCAAACTAGAACCATGAATGAAGTCATGTTGAACACAAAATCTCAGTGACCAAACCTTCTTCTTGTAAATTACATGCACTATCTACTCAAACCTTATATGCATCTTCAGATAACCAAATCCTTGATTCTGGCACCTCACACCATATGAATCACTCATGATATGCATCTTTCTACATCGCATTTTCTAGATTGTAGTTGGAGTTTCTACACGACTTTATCTTTTAGGATGAGACACTATGTAGTTAGTTAATAGTTGCATCAATGATGTTCTTTTTGTTCTTGAAATATTTGCTACTCAACTCTCTATTTATCAAAATTTTCACTTTGGTGATTGGAAGACAATGAAATTTAAGCCTCATGGTGTGGTGATGACAATACAATTCAATACGAAAAGAATAGTCATGAAAAAATATAATACGATTAAAATACTAAAGTAGGTTACTTATATATAATATTTTAATCAAATATTCACAAATATACCATAAATGTACATAGACATTTATATGATAAAATAAAACATATATTTAAAAAAAATATAAAATCTCAACAACTTGGAATATGGGAGTGTGAGAGATTGCAAATAGTTATTAATAGTTATTTTAATAAGAAAATACGAAATTGAATGGTATTTTGTTTTAGAGTGTTTAAATAAATAAAGTTTTTTTTTAAATTGGTTTTCAAATTTTAATTAGCCACTAGTAAAAATCCATATCCATATTACACCTACACCGAATATTCGGCGAATTCGAGTTTGTTCTAAATTTATGTACACAGCCGAATTATGCTAGTTCTCAATCCTTTTTCATGTTCCTCTTTCATAGCATGCGCTCATTCTTTGAGCACTTGCTATGGCATGAAATATTTGGACATATGAACTATAGGTATTTGTAACAGTTGAACAAACAGAGTTTGGTGCTTGGTCTTCCTAAAACTACTTGCACTGATGGAGTTTGTCTAGGTCTCGTTCTTGGCAAACAACATCAGAATCATTTTCCTAAAGTAAGGCCTTGCATGCTACCAAACATCTTGAGTTGATTCATTTTCAACTCATTCATTTTCCAATGAAAAGTATACACTTAGATAACTTCTTACATCACTCTTAGGTGTACTTTCATAAGTACAAGATTGAGGTATTTGCTACTTTCAAATCCTTCAAATATTTTGTTGAGAAGTAATCCTCTTTTTCTATAAATAAAAATGCATAACTAATAGGATGAAGTGGTCAATCCAAAATAGTGTGTCAATCATACATTCAAATATTTTTGTATAGAAATTGACATTTAACATTAATTTGTTCCATATACCTCTCAATATAAAGATGTTGAAAAGAAGAATTGAAAAAAATATAAAGATGGGATGGTCAAGTGCATGATCTAGTCCAAAAGAACATGGCACCTTCTTTTTGGGTCGAGGCAATGAATTTTACAAATTACCTTCAAAACTGCATCCCTCAGAAGACAGTTTAGCTAGATGACAAATGCATACACGTATAATGTAAAGGTGGTTGTTTTTATTTAATGTGTTTTTTAAAAAGGCCTATGTTGATCGTCCACCTATGTTGAAGGGATATTTTAAATATTTAATATTGTTTTTGTTCAAGTTAATGCACAATATGGAGCACATCTCAAGAATATGGTAAACATTCAAATTTTAAATAGAATCGGAAACTGTTTTCCTCGGACATGCTTTTCCGGTAAAGAAAAGAAAAGAAAAGCAAAAAGAAAGCAATGCTTTTCTGTAAAGAAAAGAAAAGCAAAAAGTAGGCAGTCGACAATATTTATAATTTCTGTCTGATATTGATTGAGCTTGTGCCTGCAGAGCTTGGATGTCTATGATACAGAGCTTGGATGCCGTCCGTTCGCTTCTTTTTGGATGTCTGTGATGCAGAGCTTGGATGTCGTTCGCTTCTTTCTTTATCTCATGACTTTAAGTCATCAAGTGCAGTCCCTGTTCTATTAATTTCTTCGGATCATAGTTTTGTATTCTCTATTGAGCTTGTGTCCGCTTGGATGTCTGTGATGCAGTGCTTTTTCATTTGCTTCATCTGCTGGCTTCGGATCATAGTTTTGTATTCTCTATTGAGCAGTAGTGCTTTTTCATTTGCTTCATCTGATGGATTGAATTCATCTAGTGCATTTGAAGTCTCTGTTCTTTATTAATTTGAAGTCTATGTTCTTTATTAATTTGAAGTCTATGTTCTCTATTAATTTTCCCTTTTTGCTTGGATGTAGAAGTTGCCCTTTTTGGTTGGATGTTTGTGATGAACTCACAAGTGTAGTTCTTGTTCTCTATTAATTTCTTCGGATCATAGTTTTGTATTCTATTTTCACAATGTCAATGGAGAGGTTTGCAGTTTTCACCGGTTTTTTTGCTTTCTTTAATATTTTTTTTTTCTAATAAGAAATTTAACAGCAGAATATTGGAATATATGTTTACTCAATGAGCTGTGGTTAATTTGTTCATGGAGATCATGTAATCAACATGCAGCAAATTTAGGAAATTATGTGCTCAATTTTGCATCAGTTATTTCTATTGCTCATGATTTGTATTGAATCTTTTTTCTCTATCCAAAACCCTTCGAAGTCAAATGCGGCCAAATTCATTTGACTTATATTTACTTATAATTATAAGTTATGTGGTGAATTTTTTTTCTTCATTTTACTCCCTGTTATCTCATTTAGCTTATATTTACTTATAATTTTTTAGTTATGTGGTGAATTTTTTTTCTTCATTCTACTCCCTATTAGTTATCTCTGTGTGTATTACTTGTTTTTGAATTGCTCTTCTGTTTTCTTTTAGTTTATTATGTGGATTTTGTTTACAACCTATTTTGTTCTATTTTCTAATCCCCTTTATCTGGGTCAATATTCGCTACTATTTTTTGTTTTCTTCTAGTTATATATCTTTGTTAATGTGTTTAGTATATGTATGGATAACATTAATACAAATTCCTACCAGAGATTTATGTTCTGTTTTTTCTTCTAGTTCTGTTTTTTCTTCTAGTTTTGTTGTTACCATTGGTTATGGGATTTCTGTTCTATTTTTTCTTCTAGTTTTGTTGTTACCATTGGTTATGGGATTTCTGTTTTTTTTTTCTTCTAGTTTTGTTGTTGATTGTCTATTCTGTACTTTCTTTTAGTTACAATTTTAGCTATACGTTGTTAAATGTTTTTTGTTCTTTCTTCTTTTTAATTCAATGTCCACTGTTCATGATCAATGTGTTATGTTTGAACAATGATAATGGAGGATGTTTACTGATTTTCTGGTTTCGTTTCACAAATTATTTATCTCTGTAACCTTAATTTCCAGGATGCATATGATCAGATATATAGGAATATTCCAATGCTTACTTTCAGAGCTTATTATGATTTGTTGATGGAAATTAAATGTGTTGCTCATCAATAAATTACAATCCAACAGTTTCAGGAAATTGGTTGGTTGATTAAGTAAAATGCATAGCTTGCTTTTAACTTTTGTATTTCTTGAGATCTGTTTACATTTTTTTGTTCACTGCTCAAAACTCTTAAAGATGGAATCTCGACGAGGAATGCTGCCAAAGTTATTTATTTCTATGCTAATTCTATTTAGAGGTGGTTTGTGTTTATTAGTTTTTTTTTTCATGTTAATTTTTATTATCTGTATATGTGCATTCCTTCTTGTTGAATATTTATTTTGCATTCTCTTCTAATTATGCCCATGTCTCTGTAGTTGAACAACATTAATAGAGACAACTTACCATGATTTTCTGGTTTTTTAAATGATTTCTTGTAACATGAGATTATAAATTTAGTAGAATATTGGATTGTTTTATTCTCATAACTGTTGTTAAAGTGTTTCATGGAAATTATATGTCATGCTCATCAACAAAATAGGGGGCAAATTCACCTTAAAAGATTTAGTTTTGTATTGGTGGTCTTCTATGCCCCGTGACTCAATTCTTTTCATACTTATGTAATATCCTTAAAAGGTTGAGTACATCCAAGCTGATAAAAAAAGTTGCCTAAGTTTTTCCCCTGTCTATGTATCTTCTTGTTGAAAATCTGTTTTGTATTTTTTCTAATCACATGTTTATATTTGTATGTATGGTTCATGATTAATATGTTTTCTACTTAAACACCATTAACCGAGACAGTTTCTGCCAATTTTCTGGTTTCTTTTTATAATCTCTTTTCTCTATAACCTTTAGATATTTTGCATAAATTTAAAATGTACTCAATCGTAAAGCTCATCAGATTATTTTTTTGAAATTTGTGTGACGGTATGAGCTCTTCATTTCATTCTATTACAAGGTGTCTTGTCCATTTCTTCTTCGTGCTAATTCCAGTCTTTGCACATATATGTAAGAGAATATTTGGTAACCTCCTTCTTCGGCTAGAGCGAAAAAACGAGAGAGAGGTCCCGCATTCTCGATTCCGTTGGTTCTGCACCCCAAGAAGGGAAAGCCTCACTCGGCCTAAGCCCCAAAATATTATTTATGTGTAAGACTTCCAAGAAAATGATCTCAGGCACAGGGCTTCCAATAAATCCTGGTTTCCACAAGTATCCATCTAGAGATGCTCGGTGGTGAACCCGAATCCATGGGGTTACACTACCAGCTATAAACTTTGACTATTTCCAAGGATGACACCATTCCTGCCTACCAATAAAAAGTGCCTGTCCCAACCGCCTATAGATAGTAGGGCGCCCGGGGGCTTAAAGTCGTAGAGGGGAAGAATCACCGGTTGAACCTTAAGAATCGAGTCTTGAGACAATTCATTCTCTCGGCTACGTATGTAGACGGAACTCCAACCGACATGAATTGGCATTGAACCTAAGGGATCAGGGCTATCTGACATCGTTGAACTTTTATTCTTTATTTTTCTCTAACTATTTCACATTTTGATGCACAACTCTTCTCTATTATAATTTGTATTTACTTTTTGTCAATTAATAAAATTATATATACGTTTAATTTCGATCATCATGATACAGGCAATTAGTGATTTAGCATAATATTGCAAAGGTAATGAGAAATGTTTCTGAAGTTCATCAACTATGCGTTACAAGTCCTCTGCTATATTTTCTTGCTCATTTGTATATTTCTCTGTGTATTGCTTGTTGTTAAATGTCTATATGGTATGGTGCATGATCACTATGTTCTCTGTTTGAACAACTTTGACGGGAGACTATTTTCTTTGTTTTTTTTCACAAATTCTTTGAAACCTTATAATTTTCAGAATTAATGTGATTAAAAATTTTGCCTCCAATGTCAGTCCAATATCTACCGGCAGATTCATTGTTTATTTGTTTACCAAAGTTAAATGTGAGGCTCATCTAACATAATAGAGTGCTAGTGAAAAAAGCGATTGAGTTTTGTATGGATATTTTTTTATTTTCCCTAATTTTCCTTTATGCTTTTGTTGCTATGCAAAGCCCTTCCAGATGAAACATTGCCAAGAGGACAAGAAAGGTTGTGTATGATGTGTATGCTAAGTTTTTGTTTTCTCTAAATTTTTAGTTTTCCTTTTACAAATTCTTTGTAACCTTTTGAATGCATGTGATTCAAAATTTAGCAAAATATTGGAATGATTAATCTTACTCTCAAATCTCTTGTGTTTAGCCTTATTCTCAAATTTCTTGTTTATGGAATGCTTAGTTTTATTTTCAAATATCTTGTTTATTTGTTTATGGAAGTTAGATGTAAGCTTCACCAATAAAAGGAAGTGTTAATGTCCAAATGAGTTCAATGATCTATGATTAATTTTTATTATCTCTATTTAGCATGGTCATTATCACTTGTGTTTTATGTTTCAGGTTTTGAACAACATTGATGGATTCTGTTTTCTTTAAATTTTTGGTTTCCTTTTAGAAATTCTTTATAATCTTTTAGTTTCTTCCTTTTTGGTTTCCTTTTAGAAATTCTTTATAATCTTTTAGTTTCCTGCATGGATGTGATTGAAATTTAACAGAATATTAGAACGGTTTATCTCAATTGCAATTGATTTTTTAATGGAAGTTAAAGGGGATGCTCATTTGCAAACATAATACATTACTAATGATAACTACAACTTTATGAAAGGGCAAAATTGGGTTCTGATTTAGTTTTTCTATTTCCTGAGATCTGTCATTTGTTGTAGCTATCATTTTCCTATGCAAAACCCTTAGTTGAATGCAGAACCCTTAGTTGAAATGTAGCCAAGTAACACTCCGGAAACGTTACACATAAGAAGTTGGAACATGCTCCACTGTTCATGATCAACATGCTATGTTTGAACAATGATAATGGAGGTTGTTTCACTATTTTTCTGGTTTCATTTATAAATTCTTGATCTCTGTAACCTTAATATCCATGATGGATATGATCATAAACATATAGGAATATTCCAATGCTTACTTTGAGAGCTATTACAATTTGTTGATTGAAATTAAATGCATTGCTCATCAATAAAATACAATCCAATAGTTTCAGCAAATTTTGTTGATGAGTAAACTCTTAGAGGTGGAATGTTGGCAAAGTAATTTATTTCTTTTTTATTTAAGAGCGGTTTGTGTCTAGTCCATTTTTCATGCTAAATTTCTTTCATTCTCTTCTAATTATGCCCGTGTCTCTCTCTGTATGATTAACTATTAGCTTGGCGTTTGTTTGAACAATGATTAATGGAGACAACTTACTCTGATTTTCTGGTTTTTTAAATAATTCCTTGTAACACGAGATTATAATTTTAAAGGATTCTTTGTAACACTAGATTAGAATTTTAGTATAATATTGGATTGTTTTATTCCCATAGCTTCATAGATGGTGTTAAAGTGTTTCATGGAAATTATATGTCATGTTCATGAACACAATAGGGGACAAATTCATAACTTAAATATTCAGTTTTGTATTGGTGGCCTTCTATGCCCCGTGATTCAATTATTTTCATATTTATGCAATATCCTTAAAGGTGGAGTACTTCAACGATGATGAGAAAGGCTGCCTGAGTTCTACCCGTGTCTGTGTATTACTTTTTGTTGAAGATCTGTTTTGTATTTTTTTTCTAATCATATGTTTATATTTTTCTATATAGTTCATGATTAACGTCACATGTTTATATTTTTCTATATAGTTCATGATTAACATGTAATTTATTTAAACACCATTAATGGAAATAGTTTCTACCCATTTTCTGGTTTCTTTTTGCAACCTCTTTTCTCAGTAACGTTTACTTTCCTTGCTGCATGTGCTTACATATTTTGCATAAATTTGAAATGTAATCAATTGTAATGCTCATCAGATTAGGAAATTTGTGTGATGGTATGAGCTCTTCATTTCATCCTATTACAAGATGTCTACTCCATTTTCTTCTTAGTGATAATTCTGGTTAGCTTTGTCTTTGCATTCCATGTTGAATATATATTCTTTATTTTATTCTAATTATTTCACATTTTGAAAATCTTCTCTACTATAATTTTCTTTTTGCAATTAATAAAATTCTCTATATCTCATTTATGACCTTTAATTTCCATCATACATGCCATTAGTGATTTAGCATAATATTGCAATGTTTAAATTGTCAATGCCGTGCTAATTTATTCATGGAAATCAAATGCCATGTTTATTAGTAGAATACACTGCAATCCAGAAAAGTGCTTGCGTTTTGCATAGATTGTTTTCTACATCATTTGTGATTTGTTTTAACGCCTTCTGTGGATATCCGAGCATCCTTGGAGCTGGAATCTTACCAAGATGATTAGAAATGCTTCTAAAGTGCATCTCCTTTGCATTTACAAGTCATCTGCTATATTTTCTTGTTCATTTGTATGTTTATGTGTGTATTCTTTGTTGTTGAATACAAGTCATCTGCTATATTTTCTTGTTCATTTGTATGTTTATGCATGTATTCTTTGTTGTTGAATGTTTGTGTTGTATTTTGTTTTTAAAATGTCCATGTTATCTGTTTGAACAACTTTGACGAGAGAGTATTTACTTTGTTTTTTAGTTTCTTTCACAAATTCTTTAAAACCTTATAATTTTTAGGATTAATGTGATTCTAGTTTTGTTTTTTAGTTTCTTTCACAAATTCTTTGAAACCTTATCATTTTTAGGATTAATGTGATTCTATCCTGATATTGGACTGTTTACTGGCAGATCCATTGTTTATTTGGTTATAGAAGTTAAATAGAGTGGGATCCAATCAGTCCTATGGATTTTGATTGTGCAGGGCAGGGATGGAATTCCCCTTGCTCTGCTCTTTTAGTGGATCCCAACTTTGTCCCAATTTTCCTAGTAATGTGCCTAGTTGTCCTATTTTTGCATTGTCAGGTAACGTGGTGGAGGACAGGGAATGAAGGCATTTGAGCAACTCCAGAGTCCTTCACCCCAAGACTGGATTCTGCAATTGGCAGCAAAAGATGAAACTGGTAGCGTTGCAGAGAGGCCTAATTGCTTTGCAAGCCCCTCTGGTGAATGGATTGTTGTGAGGTCTACCATAAGTAGACTTTCTCCAAATTTGAATGGACCTTTATCAGGCCTTTCCAAATTTGAATGGCCCTTTCATATTATATTCAACCAAAAGATAAGGACTGCAACGGGCTTCTGTATTCTATCCAACCTCAAGATAAGGACTCCAACTCAATCTCAGAGCTCGATCATTACGCCGGAGATTCGATCTTGGGTTTACCTCTATGCAATAGTGTTGTTGGACAGGTTTGGTCATCCCTAACAGTTGAGCAAGCTAAGCAATTGAACAAGGATTCTTCTAGTGACACTAACTCTTGCAACATGCAAATTTCTATTTTCCATTTATGCTTTTGTTCATCTACAGTCAAATGGCAAAGAATTTATGCCCCTTCTATTTTCCATTTATGCTTTTGTTGCTATGTAGAGCAACAAAATGTTGTGTATGCTGGATTTTCATTTTGTCTATTTCCTCTAAACTTTGGGTTTTTCTTTTACAAATTCTTTATAACCTTTTAGTTTTTGAGATGTATGTGATTCGAAACTTTCCAAAATATTGGAACGTTTAATCTTATTCTCAAATCTCTTGTTTATTTTTGTATGGAATCTTTAATCTTATTTTCAAATTTATTGTTTATTTGTTAATAGAATGCTTGCTCTTATTTTCAAATCTCTTATTTATTTGTTTATGGAAGCTAAATGTGATCATCATTGATAGAAGGCAATGCTAATGTCAAAATGATTTCAATGATATGCTTGATTTTTATCATCTCTATTTAGTTTGTTTCATTATTACATGTGCTCTCTATTTCAGGTTTTTAATAACATTGACGGGTTTGCTTCCTCTAAAATTTGGCTTCCTTTTCCAATTTTTTTAATATTTTAATTTCCTACACGGATGTGATTGAAATTTAGCGGAATATTGGAATGGTTTATCTCAATTCAATTGACGTTTAAACAAAAGTTAAATGGGATGCTCATGTACAACCATAATACATTGCTAACGATAAGTTGTAATTTTAGGAAAGGGTGAAATTGAGTGTTTCATCTGTTGTTTTCTATTTCTTGAGAAATGATTCAATGATATGCTGGATTTTTATTCTCTCTATTTAGTATGGTTCATTGTCACTTGTGCTCTATGTTTTAGGTTTTGAACAACATTGATGGAGTCTACTTCCTCTAAATTCTTTGTTTCATTTTACAAATTCTTTGTAATATTTTAGTTTCACGCACCGATGTGATTAAAATTTAGCAAAATATTAGAACGGTTTATCTTATTTCAATTGATTTTTAAATGGATGTTAAATGCGATGCTCATCTACAAAAATAATACATTGCTAATGATAGGCTACAATTTTAGGAAAGGGTGAAATTGCATTTTGCATCAGTTATTTTCTATTTCTTGAGATCTGTGATTTGTTGTAACAATAATTTTCCTATGCACAACAGGTTCGTT
Organism: Larix kaempferi; assembly: GCA_027924585.1. Classification (NCBI taxonomy): domain Eukaryota; kingdom Viridiplantae; phylum Streptophyta; class Pinopsida; order Pinales; family Pinaceae; genus Larix; species Larix kaempferi. The sequence continues at coordinate 3,609,013 of BSBM01000827.1, forward strand.
GAAATGCAGCCAAGTAACACTTCAGGAACTGCTACATATTAGAAGTTTGAATGCATAATGTAAATTATATTTTTCATGTGAATATTGCAATTACATATACCATGGGTGCAAAAAGTGTCTTAGAAAAGCATAAATAGTTCAACATCTTCATAAAACTGATACTAACCTTTTATTTAAAAGTTCAAAATGAAAGGTCAAAGAGTAGGATTAATTCAAAGCAAATAATCCTTGATTTTTCCTTTTTTTTTTAACCTCAATGCACACCTGAAAAAGTTTCCATAGGGATAAATTGTAAATTAGAATTTATATTTCCAATATTTATGTTAATTCCTATCATTTATGGCTCTGTATTTTTTGTTGGATGTCTATTTTCTATTTTGTTCTAATGATAATGTCTATTTTTTATGTGTGTATGCTTCATGTACAATATGTTATCTATTTGAACACCATTAATGGTTATGTTTTCATTGATCTTTTGGATTTTTTGTTTGTAACCTTTTATTTCGTGGATGCACAGAATTAGAAAATCTAAAGAATATTGAATTGTATATTCCGGCAATCCTATGCTATCCATAGAGGACACTTTTAGGAGATTATCCATAAAGGATACTCTTAGGAGATTGTTTGATTGAGTTATGCATTAGTTGTTTTTTATTTCCTCAAGCAGAAATAGAAACATTGCATCCTCTGCATTGTTGCATTAAGCCTTAAAATAATATTTCATAGATTATATTTAGATGAAATTGAAAGAATATAGATGATTCTAACATTCCTTATAACTATGTTTATCTTTGCAAAGTTCCTTCCTTATATCTCTATTTATCTTTCTTACAATTGTGCATTGTATGTTATCTGATTGACCTATAATGATTGTAAAGTTATTGTCCTAATTCTTCCCGTGAATTAAGGTCCATCCATGTAATTTTAAGATTTGCACAATATCATATGTACCATATACTAAATAGTTTGCAATACCTTGGGTGTGAGAGACTATTGAATGTGCATGCCATAATGTATTTCTAGAGTGTGAATGTGCATGCCATAATGTATGTCTAGAGTGTGCAGACTATTTTAAAAGTGCATTATTACCATAACGTATGCATGGAGTTTGAAGACTATTTTAAATGTGCATACCATAATGTATGTCTAGAGTGTGCATACTATTTTAAAAGTGCATACCATAATATATGCACTAGTGGAGGAGGAGAAGCTGCTAGGAGTCTATCTCTTATGCTTGGGTTATTGTATCATTGCTCTATCTATATCTGAGGAAGTTATTGGGGTTTTTCACCTTCTTGGTTTTCCCCAAGGAAAATCTGTGTCTATTGTCTCTTTTGACTGTCTCTTATGATTGATATGTTGTGCTCGTTATTCTCTCAAATAAGATCCTAGATCATTTTGAATTAATGCTCAAAATCTAACATGGTATCAAAGCTAACTTGAGAAGAAGACACTATGTAGTTGTGGAAGCTAGGGATTCTTGATTTTTGGGTTTCTCTCCATAGATATTCAAAGGCAGAAGTCTAGATTGACTCTCCTCAGCAAGGCGCATCTTTCTGTTGAAACAAAATTCAATTCTAAGCATTTTCAGTTTTTGACCTAAAAATTAGGGTTTCTGCAAAAATTGGAATTTCTGAATTCCAAGACCATGGCTGGAAGCTCCTTAGAAAAATCGAAGTTTAGAGATTTGGATCAAACTTTTTGGTTGGGTAAAACTTCGGGAAAATCAAACCCTAGTTTGGGGTCCTCTCCAGTGATTCCAGAAATTAGGGTTTCTGCAAAAGTTGGAATTTATGAAATCTGAGACCACAGCTAGAAGCTCCTTGGAAAATTTGAAGTTTAGAGCTTTGGATCGAACTTTTTGGTTGGGTGAAGCTCCAGGAAACTCAAACCCTAATTTAGGGTCCTCCGAAGTGAATCTAGAAATCTAAAAGGAAATTTTGAGGGGTGAAACTTTGCAATTTTCAAATTCTGAGTATACCAGCTTGATCAGCTCATCAAGGCGCATCTTTCTATCCTTTCAAAAGTTTGAAATTCAAAGTTTGAATTTTTAGGGTTTCTCTAACAAACCCTAATCCAGCACCCAATCCAGTTTTCAGCAAATCAAGTGGTAAGACCTAAATATTTTCTATTTCCATTTGAAGTACTCTTTAAGATGTCTCACCACACCAAGCCTGAGGATAAGCTTGAAGGGGCTGATAACTTCCGAGCATGGAAGTATAGGATTGGGTTAATCCTGGAAGAAAATGAATTGGACACTTACATAAGTGAAGAGGTCCCTGTCCCAGAGGGAGAAGAGGCTAAGGCCTTACACAAGAAGAACTTGGTCAAGCCAAAGAGGGTCATTGTTGATTCTCTCAAAGACCATCTCATACCACATGTGTCATCTCTGAAGACACCCAAGGAGATGTTTAATTCCTTGACCAAGCTATTTGAAAGGAAGAACATAAATCGAAAGATGACCTTGAGAAATCAATTGAAGAATATCAAGATCCAGAATGCAGAGACCATGCAGTTTTATTTCTCAAGGGTATCCCAGATAAAAGAACAACTTGAAGTTGTGGGAGAAGATATAGAGAATGGAGAAGTGGTAATGACCACTCTTAATGGCCTTCCTAGGTCATGGGATCCCTTCATCCAAGGAATTTGTGCTAGGAGGAAACTTATCACTTTCAGTAGGCTGTGGGAAGAATGCTCACAAGAAGAAGCTCGAATTGTAGCTCAAGAAGAGAAGATGGGGAATGAAGACCAAGCTCTCACAGCACACTCCAAGAAGTATGATGATAAGAAGGTGCATCACCATAGTAAGAAAGAAAGGCACCACCATTAAAATCAGAGGGGTAACCCCAAACCTCGAAGAAACATGTCCTATGTCCGATGTTATACATGTGATGAGAAGGGACAATATTCCAGGGATTGTCCCATAAATAATAAAGATGTCTCTCACAAGAAGAAGAGCAACAAAAGAATTCATCATGCTCACACTGCAGAGGATGATAAACCTCCCAGGAAGAGGGCTAGGGAAGAAAGTGAAGATTCTTCAAGTGATGAAGAATATGTTTTGATTTCTGCCCTCACTAGTACTATTGCTCATGTAAGCAATGATTGGCTTATAGATAGTGGGGCTTCCAAACATATGACAAGATTCAAGGGATCCTTTGTGAAACTACCTAAGCATGAATCACCCCATAAGGTGAAACTTGGGGATGACTACCAATATCCAATAAAAGGAAGTGGTGAAGCCTCCTATAAGCTAGACTCTAAAAAAACCTTTGAAAATGAAAGATGTACTATATGTTCCAAGTCTCAAGAAGAACCTTCTCTCCATATTTGCATTGGATGCAAAAGGCATGAGGGTTTCATTTATAGATGGCCAAGTTCTTATGTGGCCAAAGGGTAAAACTATAGATGATGCAGTGGTGATTGGAGAGCAAGAGGGAGGATTATATAAATTGAAGGGATAAATTGAACGAGCCATGGTACATGAGTCCATGGAGCCAAATGAACTTTGGCACAGAAGGCTTGCACATGTGCACTTCCAATTGCAAGAAAAATAGTAGAAGGTCTTCCTTAATTCCAGTCATGGATGAAGTGTTTGGATAAGTTCAAGGAATTCAAAGCCTTGATAGAAAATCAAACTGATAAGAAGATCGAGATCTTTAGATTCGACAATGGCGAAGAATTCACTTCAAGGGACTTCAAGAAGTTATGCAGTGATTCAAGGATTAAGAGGGATTTGACCACTCCTTACAATCCACAACATAATGGAGTAGAAGAAGCTACTTCAGAGTCGGACTCTAGCAGCTCCTGCAAGGAAGCAAAGATTCAGAGGGAGTCCACCCAACAAACAAACAAAGATAAGTATTTGAATTGTCATTTCTTGTATATTTTGTTTGTTTAAATAATGTTGTTCAATGATGTATATAATTATGTTCCTAGATTTAGGTTGTGTATTATGCATACTAGAATAATTGCATTAATGAACAATATACTACTAATATACATGTGATGGGTAAGTGGCCTATGGCATTGTACAACATTCCTTTGCTACTTATCTAGAATGAAACCTCTTTGCTGACATGTTGGGAGTAGTGCAAACTCTTAACAATGTTCTGGTAGAGATGGAAGGCATCTAGAAAGTTACGGGATATGGATGAATGTTGTATTGAAGCATTGACTAAGATAATTGCATGATTGTATGACATATATATTTTTATGCGTAAGATTTTATTCTGAAAACTATGAGAAGTTTCTAATCATGCAATTGAATTTGACTTGTAGGAAAGATCGTGTACAATCACCTACAAAAGAAGGACTACAACATTTGTTCCAGCAACAAAGCTATCTATTGAAGATATTGAAGTTCCCAGGATACAAGATGAAGAAAGAATGGAAGGATTCCATGGTCGAGGAATACCAGTCGATCATGAAGAATGATGTTTGGGATGTGGTCCCAAGACCAGAAAGAAAGTCTGTGGTGACTTCCAAATGGATCTATAAGATCAAGCATGCTGCAGATGGTAGCATAAAGAAATATAAAGCAAGGTTTGTAGCTCGTGGCTTCTCCCAAAAAGAAGGGATTGATTATGAAGAGACCTTTGCACCTGTGGCCAAATACACTTCCATTAGATCAGTACTTTCTCTGGCTGCAGTGATGAAATGGAAGGTACACCAGATGGATGTCAAGACATCTTTCTTGAATGGTGTAGTTGAAGAGGAAGTGTATGTGGAGCAGCCACTCGGGTTTGAGACACATGACAGAGGGACTCATGTGTGCAAACTGAAGAAAGCCCTGTATGGTTTGAAACAGGCACCCAAGACCTGATATGGCAAGATAGATGGCTTCCCATCCAGTTTGTGCTTTACTAAGAGTAAAGCGGATTTCCAACCTTTACTACAAGGTTGAGGAAGGAAATCCAATGATACTACTATTGTATGTGGATGACTTGTTTGTGACAGGTGAGGATAGATTGATTGCCGACACGAAGAGGAAGCTTGCTGCCAAGTTCGAGATGAAGGAATTGGGTATGATGCACTACTTTCTAGGCATGGAGGTGTGGCAAAGTGCATATGGGATCTTCCTTAGACAAGAGAAGTATGCAGTAGAGATCCTGAAGAGGTTCGGGATGATGGACTGCAAATCCATGGCCACACCTATGGCATTGAACCTAAAGCTTCTGTGTGATGCTTCATCTGAGCCGGTTGATGTCATGGTGTATTGTCAGATGATTGGGTCCTTGATGTACCTGACAAACACGAGACCATATATTTGCTTTGCTGTGAACACATTGAGCCAGTTCCTAACGGATCCAAGAAGTGTTCACATGGTTGCTGTAAAGCATATTATGAGGTACCTGAAGGGTACAGTTGATTATGGGCTCAAGTATGATGCGAATCAAAAGTTTAACCTAGAGGGTTATGTTGATTCAGTTTGGGTAGGAAGTGCCATTGATCGGAAGAGCACTTCGGGATGCTGCTTCAGTATGGGATCCAGGATGATCTCTTGGTTTAGGAGGAGGCAATCCTGTGTGGCACTGAGTACAGCCGAAGCAGAGTATGTTGTAGCTTGTTCGGCTAGTTGTGAGGCAATATGGCTTAGGAAGCTACTGTTTGAGTTATCTGATCTCCCATTGGATGCTACCTGTATCTTCTATGACAACCAGAGTTGTGTGAAGTTGTCTGAGAACCCAGTGTTCCATGACAAGTCGAAGCACATTAAGATGAAATATCACTATATCAGGGATATGGTGCAGAGAGGAGCAGTGAAGCTCCTGTATTTTGTAACGGATGAGCAGATAGTCGATGTGTTGACAAAGCCGCTGGCCAGAGTGAAGTTTGATTACTTCAGAGAGAGACTTGGTGTAATCCAGATCGAGATTTCTTCTAAGGGGAAGTGATGAGTCCAGAGACACAGATGCACATGAGCCATTCTCACATGGTGGTAGGGGTTTCCTCCCATGGTGTAGATATAAGGGATGGGGCCATTCCGACATGGTTGAAGTGTGTCTTCCCATGGTCGTTGATGTAAGAGCTGCGCCATTCGAGCATGGTTGAAGTGTGTCTTCACATGGCTATGATATAAGTAATGCACCATTCAAGCATGGTTGAAGTGTGTCTTCCCATGGCTGCGATATAAGTGTTGTTCCATTCGAGCATGGTTGAAGTGTATCTTCCCATGGATGCGATATAAGTGTTGTGCTATTCGAGCATGGTTGAAGTGTGTCTTCCCATGGCTGCGATATAAGAGTTGTGCCATTCCTAGCATGGTTGAAGTGTGTCTTCCCATGGCTATTGATATAAAGGCAATGCCATTCTCGCATGGTTGAAGTGTGTCTTCCCATGGCATAGATATAAGTGTTGAGCCTTTCACGGATAGTTGAGGTGTGTCTTCCCATGCCGGTGAGTGTAAGTGCTATGTGATGTGTGTGCATCTGGGTTTTTCTCCATGGACTATGAGGTGATCTAAAGACAATGAGATGACAATATGGTATACAGGTTTTGCAGAGGCATATAATCAGTCCTGAGATACTCTTGCAGGTTTTGCAGAGGCAGTGTAATCAGTCCTGAGAGATCTTGCAGGTTTTGCAGAGGCAGTGTAATCAGTATTAAGGTGTACTTACTTGATGGCTTGCTCGCATAGATGATGAAGACCTACATGGAGGCTAGGCCTACAACCAGCATGAAAAAGGGCTGGCTATGTAGAACTTCCTATGACGAGTAGATTGGAGATTGATTGAGATAGCATCAGTGACGATGACGATGATACGATGACGATGATCTGATGATGGTGATCTGATGATCCAGAGAAGAAGACTTGTGCTAGAAGACCTGTGTCGAGAAATACCTTCCTAGTTAAGAGGGAGTGTTGATGTATATGTAACTTTAGAGTGTATTTCATATATGTATATTGTATCCCTACAGAGAGGTTATTATTCCTCTATACGAAAGTGTCGTCATTTGTATTTACAAGTGTCACAAGTGTCGTAACTTATACTTGATGGGTTATTAGACCACCTTGATGGGGTCGGCCTTGTATGAGTCTTGAGGGTTAAAGGGTTATTAGACCATCCTAGTGGGGTCGTCCCAGTTAGTATTATGTTAAGTGGTTAAGATGGGGCCAACCTAGTTAGAGTTAAAAGGAAATTCAAGTTGTGTATAAATAGAGTGAGGGTGTCACTCTATTTGATCATTCACTTATTCATCTCTCTCTCATTAAGTGATGCGCGCTAGTGGAGGAGGAGAAGCTGCTAGGAGTCTATCTCTTATGCTTGGGTTATTGTATCATTGCTCTATCTATCTCTGAGAAAGTTATTGGGGTTTTTCACCTTCTTGGTTTTCCCCAAGGAAACTCTGTGTCTATTGTCTCTCGTGATTGTCTCTTATGATTGATATGTTGTGCTTGTTATTCCCTTAGATAAGATCCTTGATCATTTTGAATTAATGCTCAAAATCTAACAATATGGAGAATGGTATTTTGTTGCATTTAATACGTGGAAGTTGAAAAATGATTGAACTGTTGGCATTATAATTATGAGAATATTTAATGGGTTATTATGAATATTGCAATGAAGTGAGTATATGAATGAATACCCATTGTTGTTATGGTTGATTTGAAAATTCCATTAAGAAGACAGACTGCAAGTAGATCTTTCTTGGACATGGAAACGAGTGTAAGAACATAATGAACACTGAGTACTACCATATGCAAAGGACAAAACACTATGAGAAGGACCACATAGTTAATTAAAAAAAGTCTAATTTTTTAGGACACATTGCAAGGAGACCATGAGCTATGGCCTGCATGATCTAAACAACAATGACATGAATTGAAGTTGTTGTGAATGTAGTGAAAGAACTGCATGAAAAACTAGTCACATTGGATGGACTCCATGAATGCTTTGTTGAGATAACAGAGTTGTGTTAATATATATATATAGAGAGAGAGAGAGAGAAAGAAAGAAAAGAATGCCTCATATATGGAAGTAGAAGTGAGCCATAACGAAGAGATGGATTGTTTCTCTTCCCATTGAAAGCTAAGTATTATATGTGGAACTCATGTTCTTATTAGGAATTTAATTATGATAATGATTTTCAATATTGTTTGATATATAAAGTATGATTCTTAATACATGTATGTTTATGTTTATGACACAATTGGATAGTAAATCTACTTATTATGAGCCCATGGTGAAAATTGTCAGTTGGAAAGCTCAGGAAGAAGGCCACTACAAAGACATGAGAACCCTAAAGTTGTACTCTGATTGTGCAAGAAAGCCTTGGTGAATGATGGATCACCCAAGGGACTGTTAAATTAGAAAAGGGGATGCTTGAGCCTGGAGGGTGAGTGACTGCAAAGAAGAGGAATCTCTAATGAATCTAATAGGAGCGATCCAGGACATTTAAATTCATAGCACAAAGATTCCATGGATAACCAATGTTGGAGCACTACAAAGGAATCAAGGTAACAAACCCGAGGTATTGTTAACTCATAGAAGGGAGCCCCCTTCCTTGTTTTGCGCAGGTTGATTGGAGAGGAGTGCTATGGATTGGGACAACTGTAGAGGGTGTGTTAAGAGGTGCAGTGAGTTGAATTATTTTTGGTGACAACCTTGTGAAAGAAAATAAATATGCATGCAGATAAGTATTGGATAGAGATTTCCATACTCATTTAATGAAATGAATATATGTTCTTACATTTTTTTATTGGAAAATGACTATGAACTATGATTATTTCATAAAAATGATTATAACATGCATACTTCATCTTAATGATTGAAATAGGTACCTGTGGATGTGTTGAGAATGGAAAGGAAACTAAGGTAGTGGACGATTAATGCTAGTGCGTGGTTGGTCTATACTACAAACAACGATTTTTTTTTATGTATTTATTTTTTTATGGATATATATATATACACACACATCTTAATGATTGAAATAGGTACCTGTGGATGTGTTGAGAACGGAAAGGAAACCAAGGTACTGGATGATCAATGCTAGTCTGTGGTTGGTCTATACTACAAACTACAATCTTTTTATGTATTTATTTTTTGAGTGGATATATATATATATATATATATAATCCCTTTTAATAATATAAAATGGGCTTACACCTTCAAGGGATTAGATCCCTTTCACGCGTGATAAAGCCAAAGTTAAGATGGATATATGTTAGTCTATACTACAAACAACAATATATATATATATATATATATATATATATATATATATAGTGGAGCTAGTATGTGCCAGATCATTGTTACAGACGTGACACATCTCATCCACTTAGACTATAGAAAGCGCCTCTCAAAGCAATGAATTTGGTGGTAAAATTTGAGACACAAAAATCTAAGTCTCATTTTTCATATTATACATTTTCTCTTTAACTCAATTTCCCAATGACCATGCCATTTACTTATTATGTTTAGCTTAATTAGAATGCCTTGAATAAGAAAGTACGCCACCATTTTAGCATGCTTTGCATTTACTTTGGTCAAGGTATATTCAATGTTAATGGCTAATATTGGAATTTTTTTTAACCATGCTTCAACATTTATTTAAGACTTTTAATTACTTTTATGGTTACGAATGTGCTCTTCCTTAACGGAGCCAAGGATTTCGAAAGGGGGATATCATTCAAAATTATGATGTTCTTAGATAATTTGATTGGTTTTGCTTATTTTATTTTGTATTTTTATTTTATTTGTCATTCATTTTTAGGTGTCTCAAAACTTCATTGCATTAAGTGGTATTTTTGTTAAAACCAAAAAATCCTTTTATTAATGATTAATGTCAAATTATTTACATTAAGGAAATCTAGTGAAGCTCACTATTAATAATTGTTACGAATATTAAATAGTGAATAAGTAACATAATAATTAATAAATAATAATAATTTAGAATATTTAATAAACATTAATTATATGTTAACAAGAGGACGTGTCTCCTCAAGTTAATGGCCAAGCCATATTTAAAGGTATCCAAGCCATTGTAATAACACCATTAATATATTATTTCATTATCAAAATGTGGGATTTCGAATATTTGTGGGTGTTTTAGAAATATTGTGGGTGTTCATAAGATTTTATGAAAGTTTTTACACTTCAATAATGATTTATAAATAAGAATTTTTTTAATATGCCAACACCTGTTATTCTAGAGAATCAAGGTATGACCATATTACATAATCCACTCAATCATTGCATAGGGTCTCAATAAGAGCATCATGTCACTCACAAGAATTGAACCTGAGTGGGGAGGGTAACAACCATTCCTCCCAACCACCCAAGCTTGTTTCTCTTCAGGTATATGGGGATTCTGAGGTTATCATTAAGTGGGAAAAATGTATTTATAACTTATAGGTTTTGTAGTTTACTCATTGGTGTCAAAGGATTCAATGTCTATTGGAAAGCTTTTCAGATATTTCTCTTACTCACATCTACAGGATTTTTAACAAAGAAGTTGATTTTCTATCGAAGAAGGAAATGGAGCTCCCATATGGTACCTTATGTTTCGAAGAAGTTATTGAATACTTTGTATTTTTTGAAGGCTCTATTGCACTAATTAGTTGAATCGATCTTTAGTTTGTTTTGTTCCATTGGTTTGGACAGTTTGGGTCCATATAGTGGATCTAGTCTTGGTTTGTTATTGTGGAGTCTGATGTCTAGAAGTTCATTTTTGGTTGATGTGATGTTTTGTTTTATTGTATCACAACTTAACTCATGGTTAAGTTTGGACCATTGGTGGCTACTTGTTTTTGTACTTTCGACAATTTTTTAGGTTGCCTCTGTTACTACTTCTGATAGTAGTTGTGTTGGTTGTATGTCTTTCATTTTCTTTAATTCTATAGAATAACAAGAAAGTTTTTTTTTCCTTTGAAAAAAAAGATTTATAAATAAGCATTTGATAATTACAACTTTCATTAAATAACTTGATAACAAATTATAAAATTAAGGAATTCCAATAAAATATTATTGTTCATGTCCCATTAATCATTTGAATAATTATAAATTTAGGAAATCCAACAAAATATTGATTTATTATGTTCCATTAAATTCATTTGGACACCTTGAAAAAACATCCCAAATAATAAAATGTGAGCTCCATGAACCTTAAATCAAAATGTGATGAGATTCATTGGCAATTAACATTAATAAAATTGTGAGCTCCAAAAACAAAATGAGATATACATAACCATAAATAGCATACACTCATCAACATAAATATAAGATAAAGTTAACATACATGTACATAAACATAAACATACTTAATAAAGATAAATAACATGTACACACATCCACATAAACATAAACATAAGATAATAATTCATGTCGACATAAACATAAGACATCATATATCCATGAAGAAAAAATATGATACGAAATAATCCATCAAGTTTATAAAAAAAATTACTTGAGTGTATATGTGGACATAATAAAAAAAATAGTGCACGACATGAACAACTGTCATCCAATATGGGGACCCGATCATTGATACGTTGTTTGGTCATACCCACTACTAGTACCTCCTGCACCATGCCTTTGGTGTGGGGATGACATGTGATAAAAAAAAGTTGTCTAAAGACTCGAACTGCAAAAATTAAAATTTTGAACTCTATGAGTTAGTTCTAGATTTAAATAATACTTAAAAATATAATAAGACATATTTTTAAAATTTTAAGTGGATGGATCAACTTACCCGGCTTGAGTCCATGGTGATATTTTATAAATCATCCTATGTGGCATATCCAAGAAAATACTGAGCTAATGGGCCCTCACCGGGATGATGCTAAATCAACCTTTCCCACTCCTCTTTGAACATCACTAGAGCATCGATTCCCAATTGTACATGAGCCTGTGTATGGTGACAACATTCATGTAATTAGTAAAAGAATAATAAATGAAAAATATAAACTAAACATCAACTTGAATTCTATATTGCATTCAGACATAATTTATAATACCTCATCGGCTAGGAGTCAGGATCAAAATATAAAGGAGACTACAACATCTCCCACTCTTCTGCAATCCCTTTGCCTCTACCTTGTACAATTTGAGAAAAGGACAAGACCAATGTTACAATAAAATAATTTCAATTATATGCATGTATGTAAGTTACAATTCGTTAGGAACTAGCATATGTACCACGGGGACATCATCAGGGGTAATGGTTTCTTGTCCAACCAACGAAGAAGTGGAATGGAGTGAATCCATAAAGTCAATGCTCTGCTTGGAGCAACAAAAAAAGCAGTATTACTCAATTGATTCTTTTAGATGTATATATATTAAAGATGATTATTTAACGACGTATAATAATAAAAATTCAAGTATGTTGTGTTAACGACAACCTGGATCTCTCATACATACGAAAGTAGGAGTCTTGGGCATGTAAAGAATATGACGCTAAAGACTCATAGTCAAGGAATCAAATATTATCTGAATTTTCCATCCATTGTAAATTAGGCTCTGTGGATCCAAGGGTGGTCTGGACCTCGCCTCTTGCATGACAATGATAGCGCTACCCAATTTGGTGTGCATGGCACCTTCCATCAAAGAAAGTCTCAATTCCAAGTTGCAATGACTTGACTACATCCCCAGGATGTAGAAGCGTCTAACTAGGGACATGAATCAATTGAGGAGGGTGTGGTATAGAAGTAGGGTATCTATGAACCACTGTACAATGATAAGTGCATCCCCACCTGCCGCCAAAGAAAGGCGATGGGGTACTTGTGTAATTAGGTTGCATGTGTAGAACAAACTCCACATATATATATTTAATGAAGTACAAGGCGACCTAGTCATGGTGGGGGAACATTCCCCATGCTCCAATAAATATATCATAAATATGAGGCGCAGGAGCCTCAAAACTAAACTCCTGTAGTTGGATAAGTTGTCTAGTAGCGTGATCAGGAGGGATTTCAAAGAAAGTGCCCCTAACATCCTTTCCCCTTGTTGTGGTTTTCTCCACCTACCATTTGTCAGGAACCAATAACCAGTCCATCCTCCTCTGGAAAGCAACATGCCAAATGTCACTCAGAGGCCCCACCTTCTAGTATATTTCCAACAACTCATCGACTGATTTGATCATCATGGGCATCGACCGTACCGATGGGAAGTCAGAGCGCATGGATTGTACCTAAGCACAAAACCAATCACATTGTGATCAGATCTCCTCAATCATGATCCTACTTATCGCATCCTCCTACAAAGCATCAAAACCGGTATTAACACCTAACAGATAGATAAAAAAATGTATTATTCAAAGTACAAAACATCGATACATAATTTAAAAATACTAATAGATTAATAAAATAAATAAATATGAATTTAATGTACGTGCATGATCACGAACCTCCTCAATGTGCTCTGAGGGGGTCAATGGGTCCTGGCTATCATGCATGGCACTAGCTACCATGCTGTCAGATGGACAATCACTAGACGGCCTAGCTGCTGGGGTGCCTAGACACAAAAAATAATTAATAATTAAACACATGTACATGTATACAATAATTTTTACTTCTATATGTAGTTCAATTAAAACAATACTATATGGAAACAATTTACATGTGAGTCTACTTGTGACGTGGGGAGGATGTTGCAGCAGCAGATCGTCCTAATGATCACAACTGGAAGAGGGAAGAAGCATGCTCTAGAGAGTGATCTGCATGAAACAAAGAATAAAAATCATATATGTCATCGTTTGAATAAAATGGTGTTCTGATGTTCATACAAACCTCATGATGTTCTGATGATGGTGAAAAAGATGATTAGGATGATGAGAATGACGAATCAAACAATTATGATGGTCTCACTACATGATAATGTTGTCAGGATTATGTATCTTATGTAAAACTGAATTTGACTCTAATGTTGCCATGATGTATCCTAGGTTTATATAAATATTTTCATAGGATTGATGGAGTACAAATAGATGTGCAGAGCTTCCATCTCTGTGGTGATTACTTCAATTTGTTTCTTCAAGGGGTTTTGTATCTCTTATGGGGCATCGGGAAAATTTTCTCTACAAGTGGTTGTTCTAGAGCAGTGGTTTTTATCACTATGGATAATCCTAATGGACTGTACCTAATCACACAACTAATCACGCTTTGATCAAATCTCTGCAATCGTCATCCTAGTTATCTTATCCTCCTACAGAGCATCAGAACTGAGATCAACACCTGAAAGATAGATTAAAAAATGTATTATTCAAAGTTCAAAACATCGATACAAAATTTAAAGATACTAATAGATTAATCAAATAAATAAATATGAATTTAATGTACTTGCATGATCACGAACCTCCTCATTATGCTCTAAGGGGGTCAATGGGTCTTGGCCATCGTGTAAGGAACTAGCCACCATCCTGTCAGATGGATGGTCACTAGCCGACCTAGATGGTGGGGTACTTAGACACAAAAAAGAATTAATAATTAAACACATGTACATGTATACAATAATTTTTACTTCTATGTGTAATTCAATTAAAACAATACTATATGTAAACAATTTACATACGAGTCTTCTTGCGACATGGGGAGGATGCTACAGCAAAAGATCGTCCCAATGATCACGACTGGTAGAGGGAAGAACCATGCTCTTGAGAATGATCTGCATGAAACAATGAATAAAAATCATATATGTCATCATTTGAATAAAATGATGTTCTGATGTTCATACAAAACTCATGATGTTCTCATGATGGTGACAACGATGATTAGGATGATGAGAATGATGAATCAAACGATTAGGATGGTGTCACTACATGATAATGTTGTCATGATTATGTATCTTATGTAAAACTGAATTTGACTCTAATGTTTTCATGATGTATCCTAGGTTTGTATAAATATTTTCATAGGATTGATGGAGTACAAATACACGTGCAGAGCTTCTAACTCTGTGGGGATTACTTCAATTTGTTTCTTCAAGGGGTTTTGTATCTCTTATGGGTCATCGGGAAAAGTTTCTCTACAAGTAGTTGTTATATAGCATTGGTTTTGATCACTATGGATAATCCTAATGGATATCGACATGGTTGAGGCTCGATGAAACCTATGTCACATGCACTAAGTTTCTACGCATCTAGGGTTAAAAGCAATGTGTTGAACTATTACAAATCACCTCCTGAAAGAATCCTTTGCCTTAGAATAGGGATAGGGAAAGAATCAAGAGGAGATAACATTATAGGTATGAGTCTTAGGGCCATAAACATGATCAATGGAAGAAACTCAGATCAGGAAGATACCGCAGACCACCACATAGGACCTCTTAAGTGTATCCTTGGTGTAAGAGTGGCTATATCCTAATGCTATTAGGATGTTTTAATGCTATGTCCCTAAATGAATATTAAATTTGATGGAGGAACATCGACCTTATGCTCTAAATTAATCTTTCATGCATCTAAGACCAAAAAAAACACCTTAAACCAACACACATGACATTCTACGAGAATCCTTAACCACTTAACAGATACATTAACATTATTTCATTTTTTTAGAACTAAGTATATTTAACTTTGATTCTATGATCTTATAATTTAAAACTATAATATTTTTTTGTCGCATGCGCGCGCACACACACACACACACACACACACTAAATCTAAATCTAAACTATAAAACACAATTAAAAATCTAAATTAAATTATTAAATAAACTAAATAATAAATCTATATTACAAAACATAACTAATGAAAATATTTAGTTTTACAATTTTTTAAATACACTAATTAATTTACAAAAACTAAATTTAAAAAAAAAAAAACTATTTTTTAAGGGTTTAAGAGATTTTCAATCCTACATGCTCGTCTGGAGGCCATGGAAGCAAGACGAACTCAATGGTCACGTTTGTTGGCAATGGCTTGACAAACCCTTGGTCCAACTCGCAAATTCTCAATTGAGTTGTTTCAGATAGCTCGCTTGAGACTTTGAACAACAGCCAAAGTGATAAAAGTTGTTGGTGGTTCTTTTCCGATTTTATAACACCTTTTAGGAGCTTGATCAAGACAATATCATGATTGAGACAATATCTCGATCGAGACAATATATCAAGTGAGACAATATCTCGATCAAGATCATAACCCTCGATCGAGCTTTATTGCTTGATCGAGGGTTTTATCAAACCCTCGGTTGAGCAATAAAGCTCGACCGAGAGTTTTTTATTAGATAGATTAGGCACTTTATTAATATCTCAATCGAGCTTTTAAATCTTGATCGAGATCCTTTTTTCCACCCTCTGTTCCCTCCGCTTGCCAAAAAAGTGTTCCCCATCTTCATGGGAACACCCTTAATCACACTATAAATTTTGTTAAGCACCCATTAAAAATCACTCGACATTTATCTCACTAGACCTCCATCGTAGATACAATATTTATATTATTAATTTCCACCATTAGTTAATATCAAATATTTGTATTTACATTATTAATTGTATTAAAGTAATCTTATATTATATAGATAATAATATTTACATCTATAAAATACTAATTATTTTATTATCAATTTATTTCATTATTATTATATAAATAACATTATTCATTGTATATCCTCGGATAGGGTGACTAAATGAGAAAGGATTGATCATAATTGTAGATCCACTGGATGTCTCTCCCAAGTTAATTCGATGAAAAGCAATGTTGTGCCAACATCACACCACCCCCATGCATTTACACACTTGCATGGATGAAGGGACGAAACTATCACTTAGTTTTAATAGCATCTTGATTATGGCAAACGACTCGAGGAAGGAGGTTATCTTGCCTCCTTCCTAGAGCCATTCGCCACAATCAAGACGCCATTAAAGCTTCATCCCCTACTTGAAACAAGAATCGAATTACCAATCTACAACACAGATCTCCCCCTGCCATGGTCCGTGAGACACACTAAGGCATTAGCTGACGGTGGCATGGGCGGCGAGAATAGTCTCAAGACAATCGAAACAGCGGCGTTGCTTGACACTTGGAATAAATGACAGATACATTGCTTGGGATAAGAAACAATATTCAGGATGCATAGGTAGATGCTTCAAGCCGCTTTCAGAACCTGATTCGTAGGGTGCAGGATCTCAGCAACTGGTGCGCGGATATAGCTGACCTCTTTGGTCTTCCTTATCCATTGCTGGCCTACCTTGACAATGATGGAACCATTCACTGGCGACATGCGGATGATGATTATGGTATTTCACCCAACGTTGCTACGGTCGACAATTCCCACGGAGAGGAATTATAGTTTGATGGTGAGGTTGTTAAAACTAAAAAAGAGGAGGAGCAGTGAGAGATTGTTAAGCAGACAATTGGGCCTGAAAAGGGATTTGAAAATTAGCACCATGGACAATCCAACATCGCCTGAGACAAAACCTCACATGGAGATTAGGCCGCAAACTAGCTACCGGGTTCTCCCAACTCCTTTTTTGGGTTTCATTTATATGTTTCTAATATTTTGGTCTCATAATTTTTTATGTCCTTTTCGTTTCAGAGTCAAGTAGAAATCCATGGTCGGACTTGTTTGTTTATATTTTTCACATAATCAGTCTCAGACAGTTTCATTGCGATTTTCAGTTTGTCACCTGAGTTGTTTCCTCCTAGTGGGGGGCTCGATTTTTTGTTAGTCTCAAACTGGAAAACCTATGGTTTTAGACTCTTTCCTGAGTTGTTTTCTCCATGTGGGAAGCTCAGTTTTTTGTACACTATTTTCCTCTGTGATATAATATGTTCTTCCAACTTTAAAAAAAAACAGTATCCATTATATATATATATATTGACAACCAAATATTGGAGTTCATATTGGCCCAAGGTTTGGGAGAGGGGATAAGGGTTGCATGGGTTTTAGTATATTTTTTTAAGTGATTTCAGGCATGTTGTGGCTATGTGGGAGGATGCTATTGACTATGGGGATGAGGACCTATTGTCCTCTCCTATCATTTTTTGGACAGATGAATAATTTCATGAAATCTTGGAGAGTGTGAGGGATTTTCAATCAATGGCGCTGCTAGATGAGATTGGAGTTGGTGACAAGATTGCGAGCATGGAAGAAGGTTCAAGGAATCCTAGGCCCATGGTGTTCCATGATTTGTTTCAGGATTTGATATGTGTTTCAAAGGATGACTAGATGAAGGATATTAAAAATTCTGGTACTTAGTCAGTTTCTATGGTTACGGAGGAGAAACCAGTAAGATTCCGCTCAAGTGAATTCTTATCACATGATTTTCCTCATATCTTGAGGAGGGAGGGAGATAGGGGATCAGGTTCGGGGATTTGAGGCCCTTGTTCTTCATTTCTAGAAGGGAAGTAGGAGGATAGTTTTAATTCCATAGTGCAAAGAGATAGTAGGGAAATGATTAAGTTTCATTGCTCAAAGGCGAGGCTCAAAAGGAACCAGAAATCATGTAAGGTTCTTGATTTGAATATCTCAATGGTGCTAGGGAACATCATAGGGTTGAAAAGGTCATTGCATTAATGGAAAATTCATTGGTAGAAAGTTTTTAGTTTAAGGTGTGCTGACGAACAAATTTGTTGGACTGGTGTGAAGAGAGTTGGAAACCCTTTTTAGGGTATACTCCTATGTTTCATTTTCTCTCCAAAGATTGGCTATGTTTTGAATTTGTGTCATAGAGTGATAAAAGTTGTATTCTAGATGATTGTTGGAGATGGGGGAGCTCGATCCTAATTCTAAAGCCTTGGCATATCGGATTTGAACATATATCTAAGCCTTTAACTGTCTAGCACCTCTGGGTTTTGTTGCCTGGTTTTTCAATGCATCTTTGGTCAAAAGCAGTCTTCATGGATATTGGAAACAAGTTGGGGAAAATATTGTTTTTTATGAAGCCTCTTTGGAATGGGAAGATAAGAAGATTGCCTAGGTGCTTGTAGAAATTGATATCAGTAAGGGGTTTCCTCCTCAGATCAAAATACAATGGAGGAATAAGTCCTTTATCTAATCTCTTGACTTTTGTTGGGTTCCATTTAGTTGCATTCTATGTCATTCTACAAGCCATATGAAAGATGTGTGCCAGTTTAATTCTTCAAAGTAGAAGGTAGGGTGGTCAGAGTAGGAGTTGGAATCTATTGTTCATACTAGTACATTTGATGAAGGAACTAACCTTACTCAAAGTTTAGGGTCTTGTTCAAAGAGTTCAAACTCGGAGGTAAATACATACCAAAGTTCATCAGAGGTGGACACTATTGTGATATATGCACGTTTCAGTATGGATGAGAGGGAGGATATTCTAAAGACTATCTCTACTTAGGAAGATCTTGACAAAACTAGAAGGCTGAAGGAGAAAACACTAGATTCGATATTTGCCACCTGATACGGGTAAGGCTTCTTTAAATACTTCTAATTTTTTCAAAGAATCATAATTTATTTTGGAGAATATAAAATGTGAAGGGAGGTCTATCAGTTCTAGTAACACTATTTTAAGTACCAATTTAAATTTTCCTTCTTATTCACTCATTATGCTTGTAAATATGGAAGGGTTAAGTGTATTTTCCTATAAGGGTGTTTTAACCAAGTCTCTAGCTAGAGTTTATAATGTCCTTCCTTTAAGGAACTTGAGACTTAAGGACCGTGCTTAGGAGGAATCCTCTAAGAAGTCGGATGGGGGTTCAGCCCTTGGTAGTTTAAAAAAAAAAATGGGATCTATGATGTTGTGGAAGGAGGCTTAGCTACCGCAATGAAGAAGAAAACTCATATTTGTTTATTGAAGGTTTTTTGTCTATATAATTTCCAATTGGAAGTATGAATGCTGGTTTTAAGGCCTTTAGAGCAGGGAATCCTAGGGATTGGATTTTAAAATGATAATTTTATCTCTGAATCTTAATGGGGTGGGAGGATCCCTTAAAAAGACTTCCCTTCATTGACTGGTGTTTGTTGTTAGACCTAATATCATTATTTTTCAAGAGTCTATGGTTTCAGAGGACAAGGATAGGGAATCCATTTCATCCAAGTTAAATTTTGGTTGGAATATCTGCACAGTAGATTCCAGTGGTTTATCAAGAGGACTTATCTCATCTTGGAATCCACAATGTGAAAAATTTAATGTATATATATCTGGTGCGAGTTTGGTTCTTAAAGGTTTCGTTAAATAATTCAGGTGCCTAATCAAGGTACTTAATTGTTATGGTTCATATATTGGAAGAAAGGAATTATGGTCATACTTTAGTGAGGATATTATTTTCATAAATATGAGGCTAATAATATGGGGGATTTAAATATAACCCTCAGTGAAAGGGAAGTCTAGGGGAAGAAGTAAAGACTAGATCCTTCAAGAGATTTTTTTTCTCATATTTTTAATGAAGCTAAACATGTTGATGTTATGTCTAAACCTATTATCCCTACTTGGAGAAATGGTAGAGAGGGAGAGATGCAGAGGTGGGAAAAATATTGGACAGGTTTATGATAGCTAAGGACATATCTCCGAAGGTTGGTATATTCAGAGCTTGGAAAAAGACTTCATCGATATCATATCATTTTCCTATTTGTATGCAGTTGGACTTCAAAGGGATAATAAAAGGAATGGGAAAAATATTAAGAACCAAGGACAATGGGGGTAATGAGACTAATGGTATCCTTTTAAATTCAAACATAGATGGTTGGTTGAGCAAGAATTGAAAGAGATAGTAATTTCTAAGTGGAAAAAATATGGGGATGGTCCTAACAAATCACCCATGTCTCATATGACTGATAATTTAAAATCTCTTTAGTCTACAATTATTGAATTGGAAAAGGTTAAGAAGAAGATGATACAAGAAGAGTTGCTATAAATAGAAGGGAAAGTACATTATTTGTATTATAATAACATATTTGGCTTGTTTTCAAAGTCTGGAAAAGGAATATTGGTGAATTAGAGGCTCGCAAGTGTGATAAGTTAAAGATGGAAGAAGAATCATGGAGATTGAAAAGCAAAGCATTATGGTTAAGTTAGGGTGACAGTAATTCAAATTTTTTTCATAAGTTTGCTAAACACAAGAAGAATATAAATTCTATTTGGGGACTTTTAGTAAATGGGGAAAGTATTTATTCTTGGGAAGAATTGCAAGATGGTTCTATGGCCCATTTTGAATTGCTATTCAATGATTCCAGGGGAAATAATATATTGCATCAACTGAATGTTGTTCGAAATTACCCAATATTTTTTAGTGAATATGAAGGAAGGGAAATTTTTTAACACGTTTCATTAGAAGAAATCAAGAAGAATCCTAGTAATTTTTCTAAAGAAAATATTCCAGGTCCTAATGGATAGATTGTCAAATTTTTTATGGACTTCTTTGAGCTGGTGGGAAATGACTTAAAGGAAGTGGTGGAAGAATCCAGGTTGAAAGGTAAAGTATCAAGTGCTCTTAATGCTACCTTTATAGCATAAATCCAAAACTTTCAAATCCAATATCTTTCAATGATTTCAATCCTATTTCATTGTGCAACCTAGTTTATAAGGTAATTGCTAAAGTGATAGCAAATAGAATTAAGAGATCTCTTTCTATTCACATATCAAAGCAATAGTTTGGATTTATACATAATAGGCAGATTATGGATGCCATATGAGTGGTACAGGAGGAAATGCTTTCTATAAAGATTCATAAGCAAGATTCCATGATATTAAAGCTAGACTTAGTGAAAGCATATGATAGGGTTAATTGGTCTTTTCTTAGATTAATGTTGCTGCAAATTGGGGTTTTTTTTAAGCTACCAATTGGATTATGGGGTGTGTTAATTCAACAAACTACCCAGCCTTAGTGAATGGGAGTCCCACAAAAATTTTCAAAATTTCTAGAGGGATTCAATAGGGATGCTTGCTATCCCCTCTAATGTTTCTCCTAATAGTGGAAGGCATTATCCATCTTATTATCATATCAAAGTAGGAAGGAGTAATTATGGGGGTAAAAGTATTAGCTCACTACAACTTTACTCCTCTTTTTCTAGATAATGTACTAATGTTTGGTAATGGTACTATGGAGGAGTGGTCTAAATACCTCGATATGCTTAGTATATTTTGCAATTCTTCAAGAATGGAAGTTATCATTCATAAGTCTCTTTTTCTCCAAAATGGGATTGATGATCAGATAGTAGTTTGACTTCAGAATTTAATGCAGTTTCATGTGGAGAATTTAGAAGTAGCGATGAAAAATTTGGGAGTCTTCCTTAAACCAATTGATTGGATGTGGTTAATTAATAAAATTGAGAAAATAATTAATCGTTGGTGTCACAGGTGGTTATATTTAGTAGGAAGGCACATCCTGGTAAAATCTATGCTTGAGAGCATACTTGTGTACTAGCTATCTTTGGAAAAAATTCCACTATACATAATTGAGAATATTAGGAAAATTTGTTTTAACTTTATGTGGGCTAGTAAAAACAATAAGGAGAGTTTTCATTTGGTAAAGCGAGATACTCTTGCTAGACCAAATATTCTGGAGGGTGGGGATTGAAAAATATATTTAGTTTTGGTACAACTCTAGCAATAAAAAACTTGTGGAGATGTTTATTTGGTTCTGGATTGTGGAGTGTGGTGACTAAGAATAAGTACTTAAGAGATATGTCGGTAGAATATTGGGAATATTGGGTTCATATGGAGCCTAAAAGGATATCCAATGTCTTAAATTTTTGTAATGGATTAGTCATGGATCAGTCGGTCATTGCTAACTAGTTGAATTGGAAAATAGGTAATGGTAACAAGGTCTTGCTAGGAGCGGATCCCTAGGTGGGTGGAGAAAATTGTTACACGTTTTCATATAATATTTTAGAAAGATTAAGGAATTTGGGTCTTTTTACTTTGTCTCAAGTTGAAACTCCCTTTGGAAATGGTCGTTCTTAGATGAAAATTGTAGATTTAGGTTTGATGGGAACTTTAGCATAAGAATGGAAATCTTTAACTCATGGATTAAATCATTGTGGGGTGTTTCTATCAAATGAGGAGGATACATGTATTGGTGAGGAGTTGGAATGTTGTAGATGGTCCGGTTACTGCAAATCTTGTTTATGAAGCAATTATTTCTTTAACTTCTATTATTGACAGCAACTGGTGGTATATATTCTATTTTTCTGGAAGTGGAGCTACCCACTCAAGCATAAAATTTTTATTGTTGGAATCTTATTAATACTAAGAGGGGGGTGAATCAGTATTAGCGTGGTTATGAACAATTTTTACTTGTTATCAATTTAACTTGAACTTAAATTATGCATCCATTATAAACAAAAACATTCACCATCACATGCGCAATACACAAAACACACAAATTTTTACATGGAAACCCAAATGGGAGAAAACCATGGAATGATCTCTTATATTGAAAATATTATATCCATGGAAGCACCAACTAATTCTGAAGTTTTCAAGCACCAACTGGAAGGAGGCACCCACCCCCTGGTTTTACAGGATACAACCTGAAGGAAGAACCGACTCCCTGATTTACCAACTTAAACTGGAAGGAGGCTCTAACCCCTTGTTCCTTGCCCCGTTCTGTCACCCTGTATAATTGTAGAAATATATTTCTTTGTTGTTCTACTGATCCATGTACTCTTCAGATTACCTGTAGTTCATTTTGTTGTGCGCACCTTATGTATACTGAGATATTGCAATTGTTGAACTATATCACATACCTCACTTGACTACATCAACATTACACTTGACTTCATAATTGATGACATTCTGCAATATGTGCTCTGGTTCAGTATGTCGTTCTATTTCAGTGCATCTACAAACTTAATTGATATTGTGCATATTCTATTGTGCTACTATTATCACTACATGCATATGTATCAGATCATACTATGCACCTTCTACTATATTACACTTATGTCTTGGTGCATATGTCTTTATGACCATCTGTGCATCAACTGCGATACTGAATTTTTGTTCTTCTCACTTGTCTCAAATTACCCTCATCATAACGTGCATCTTGTGTTGTGTTGCATCTATGTATTCATGCATATTTCCCTGATAAACAACTTTACTTTGTGCATCACAGGGTGTGCTTCAAGTTTGTCTTCACACATTTGTCACAAACAAACTACATCACTTCTTGCATCAAGTCTGTCTTCGCGCATCTGTCATAGATAAGCTACATTACTTCACGCATCACTAGTTTTGCATCAAGTCTTCCCTCATGCATCTATCACAAATAAACTACATCATCATGCGCACCATTAGAAATTGTGTTCCTCTATTAGTGCACACTTGTCTCTCTACTAGATCATGTTATTATGTTTCTACAAACAATTGATACCCTGAAATTAGAAGCTTTCCAATTCAGAGAACTACCACTTTCGCATCTTCAAGCTTCCTTCAACTCTCCAAATTGGCTTCTTATTTATACTTGTCCTGTGCAGATGGTATGTCCACAAGTTTGTCATAGCATCAATTCTTCCTTGCTTCATAGTTCTGCTTACTTCATGCTTCTGCCACTTGTCATGTTCTACACCACTGATGTATCACACCTTGTGGGTCTTGCGCATACGTATTCCTTTGCACAATGGGTCTTTCACACTTCATGTGTGCTCTTGCACCCTTGAAGTATCGTCGCTTGTGGGCCTTGCACACTTGACTTGTCTAGCTACCACTTCCTTCTGGTACTCTTGTGTGATTCAACAACTTGTATGCTCCTTCTGATTGGTGATTCTTGTGCAATTTCAGGACTTGCTTACATGTTTAACTGTTTCTTGATTCCAAACTTCTTTCTCACTCCTGAAACTTGTCCATCCATTTCTTTGGCATATACCTTTGAAGTAGTATGACTGGGTAGACTTGGGACTTGCACCTATACCTTATGTGCTTCTTCAAACTGGATGTACTTATTATGTATTTCTTCAAGCTTGGTATGCTTATGTACTTCTTCAAATTGGCACAAGGATACCGATTCCTCTTTGACATCAGTTGACATCAATGACAACCAAAGTTCAAAAATATCCTTGTTTGGCATTGATGTCAATACCTCATGAAGTTGTGCATGTCAATCATCTCATGAATTTGTGCACTTCATTTGTTCTGTTCGCAGTACTCCCCCTATGTTCTTGCCAGTTTGAGCCTTTGGCCATCCTACCGTCAGTGCTTTTCTTCTATCTTTCATTTCTATGCAGATCCTTCCACTAATGCATGCTTTCTGTGTGGATCTTTTCGCTACCACAGATAAGTACTACTCTATTGTTTTCATTTCAGCGTTGGGAACATGCTTCATGATATTTTCTCCCTCGTTTCTTTGCGCGTCCTTCGATTAGTACTTTTCTATTTTTTACATTTATGCGCTGATCGCATGCTTCATGATATTTCTCCCACTTTGACATCGATGGAAAAGAGGTTCCTTTAATGCACAATTCCAAATTCTTCTTTCTTTGATTTTGCAGTGTCCTTCATTCAACTTCTTAGTTCAATTACTCCCCTTGGATTTTTTATTTATTCTCTTCCTTAAGGAGTAACATTTTCTGCTTCCTTGGTTAAGATGCTTTCTTCCATCTATTCATCAAGGATTGACATCAAATTTTCTACACATTCATCAATTGTATCTCTAATTTCCCTTTGCAATTGCAGGAAATATTATGTGATGCTAAAGGCTTCTTCATGTAGAGGTTCAATCCTATCAATTATCTTATGTTGTTCTTCCTAAATTCTATTTATTTGTTGCTATTGGTTCTTGCACTCTCCCATTTTATTCATTTTCTCAATAACTGGTAGGTAAGTCAAACTATCACTAATATTTTGTTCCAATTCTTGCGCAGCTTGTATCCTTTTACCTACTTCCTTTAGTTGTTCGTCTTCAACCAGTTTTCCCATAGCTGAGCACTTACTTCATGCATCTTTGTACACTTTAACTCCAAGGTCATGATGTTCTCAATTGAAATTTTTTATTCTTTCCAAACTATGTTCTTCTCTAACCAATGGAGGTGTTCCTGGTGTTTGACTTGGTGATAGTTCTTCAACTTTATCCTGTAGTCCTTGAATGACCTCACCAATCTTTACCACTTTTCTCTTTGGATAAGTGTCTTCATCATCTTGAACCTATGGAAGTGAATTGTACACTTCTTCCACTACCTTCTATAGCTTTAGGGATTTATGTTGTACTTTAACCACTTCCTACTTCAGTTGATCACTTCTTGTGACTGCCTCTTATGCTTTCTTCTCACACTCCGATTCCTTTTACGCAGTCTTGTATTTATCTATATTCAACCTATAACATTCTTCCTGTAGAAATTCCTTCTCCTTCTGAATTGTATACCAGTCAGTTGTCACAGCTTCATGTTTCCATCTAATTTCCTATGCAATGGATGTGTGTAGTGCATTTAGCTCATTTAAAGGTAAGTGCGACGGAGTTATTTATACATGAATTACTGCTTTCCACATCTCTTGAGTGGGAAGCTTCAGAGCTATAGATTAAATATTCAGTCTTTGATGTGGCTCTGCTTTCTTCATCTACGTGACAAGGTGTGTATGTGAACTACCCAAATGTTCTTCTGATATTGCTTCCTTATTATTTCGTCCTTTTCCCTGGGTCATCAGTATTAGTTTCTTCATTGCCACAAAATTCTCTTCAATCTTAAGCAGGATATCCTCTTTTTGTGTCGCAAGATCTTCAGTTTCACCCTTTGTATCTAGATTCTCCATTGCATCTTCAGTTGCATTTCTGACTTCTTTGCCAATATGTTCAACATCATTTGCAGATAATGTCTGAACAAGAATGGGCTTGGACATTTTTCTTTTCTTCTTTGAAGACCCTATAGACTGATTTTTCTTTGTTCTCTTCTTGGCTAGCACATATTGTTGTGTGGGTTTGGGAAGAATTTATGCATTGATGGTTTCGTCTTATATAGGTGTTGGCTTATTGGGTTGTTCCTGCTGCACAACCTCTTCTTCTTCTGTTAATGGAATCTTCGACATTGAATCCCATTCTTGGATGATTTATGCAATATCATCCTCAAAACAAATAAACATGGTAGGTAACCACTGCTAGTCAGGGTCCCTCTTGTCTTGTATGTAAGTATGATGCATTCCAATTTTGAAACACATAATTCCCTTGTATGCTTCGATAATGTGAGTCTATATGCATGGAGTCTCCTATAAGATGAACCTGATCTCCTCACTATACAGGTAAAATTTGATGTTGTTGTTTTCCTGTCTATGTGGAATGTTAGAGAACCACATATTTGTATATCTGGTTTCTAAGAATGATCTTCTATTCCTGTCAAAGAATTGAATCCCTTCTAGTTCTTTCCATCCTGTAAGAGAAATACAAATCAATAACCAAGTGTAATGAAATGTGTTACCTTTTTCTTTTGCTTCCAAGAAGTCTTCCATAAATTCGTTCAGCAAGAATGTTGACCAGTTCATCTATACTCCCTTCACACAATTCTATGCAACTGCAATGATTGCTACTGAGACCTGGTCCTGACGATTTCAGAATAGCTTGTGTTCCAGTAACTGGACAACAAATCTTACATCATCATCTTTTATCTGCGTGACTGAGAATCCTCTACTGGCCTACTGAGTTCCATATTTTTTGGCCATCTTATTCCAAGGGATTTCTCTTGTCTTCTATCCATAAGAATACTTGCATATTCCCCTACAACATGCAACCCTATGATATAATCGATTGTCTTGGAATCAATGGAGATAGGCATATTTATCCATAAGTACCCACCATGTACTTATGATAACAACAATTTAGCACACATTTTCACCTGTGGGGAACTTCCAAAATGAGGGACCTCCAACAAGTTCACTATCCCTGATTTTGACAACCCATTTTCCCATGTCTTGAGCTCCATTACGATTGGTATCTTAGGATCTGGGATAACCTTCCCATTCATGTAATTGTCCATGAATATTTCAATAAATTTCTCATTGTCAGTAACATCATGATCTGTAAATGTGAACTTGTATAGTTGTCTGAGCATATTTTCCTCAAATATTACATCTTCAAAAGCTTTTCGTGCTGGTATATCTGAGTCTTATACATTTGTAAAGTTAACATATAGTGCATCAAGTTTTCTAGAAGGAATGTAGTCACAAGTAACCTTTACAATATTCAATGAAGACACCCTTGGGGTTTGTGCATATTATCCCTACACATTCACTGATGAGTTCTTTGATCTGCATTGTCTCTTGGGTGCCATGGCTTCCAGGCTTCAACCTTTCACTCACAATAGCTCACTATGTAGCTAAAGTTCTCAATAGATGTGGGGGGATTAAAAATAGATATATTCACGGCTTATAAGGATCTGGCGATCTTCCATCGTCATTAGTGAATTCCGTTCTTTATAGATTTACCTAGATTTGGTCCTTTTTCGAAAACTGAAATGTTTCGATTTTCTCAATATTTTTATTGATCTTGTCCAAATTTAATTAACCATACTATGCCACTAAATACAGATATA
This sequence comes from Larix kaempferi, assembly GCA_027924585.1. NCBI lineage: Eukaryota > Viridiplantae > Streptophyta > Pinopsida > Pinales > Pinaceae > Larix > Larix kaempferi. The sequence continues at coordinate 3,637,364 of BSBM01000827.1, forward strand.
TCCCAATAATTAATTACCACTATGGGCACTATTGCACTAGTCATTAATGCTTACCTTTTGTCGCAATCTACTTTTGTGCACAAATATTTTACTGCGACGGGTCCATCTGTTTGTGAGTTAATCTTGTGTTGGAGTGGAGATAGATTGGTCCCCCAATCTCTCCGCATTTTCATTTAGTACAAGATAATTGGTCGTTTCTATATTATTACCTTCACCTGCAAAATTCCTTTTCCAAATCATTCTACATTGTTCTTTTCCTTGATTTTCAGGAGTATTTCTTCTTTTATAAAGAATAGGATGAGATTCCTCACCTGTTTTATTCTTCCAGTATTTGACAAGTTTCCTTGACACTCCACAGTTGTGAGCTTTATGGCCAATTTTATTACACTTGTAATAGACTATATTATTATAGAAATTTCCAACATGCCCAGCTATTGTACACTTCTAACATTGAATAGTTATGTGCAAGCACGTCTCCTTTAGTTACACATTATTCTTTTTCTCTTTATCAGTTTCCTCGTTTTATTTCTTGAAAGAATTCTCTTCTTTCCTGCTGATGCCACCCTCGTATCCTACACCATATTTGTCAAGTGGTGATCTATGTTTGCTCATAATTTCATTCAATACTTTTGTGTTTTTGACAAAATTGTCATTTATCCTTAGTTGAGTTTGCATTCCTTCAACTTCTTATTATTTTTCCCATAATTGAGTCCTCTATTCATTAAGCATTCTCTTATACTCAGAATGCTTCTCTTTTAGAGAGATGGTCTCAAGTTGACTTATTTGAAGTTGAATTTGATGATCATCACTTTGCTTTTGAAGGTAGTCTTTTAGTGACAGGATTTCTTCATTTGACCTAGCAATTTTTCTTCCTTTTCTTTTTCAGTATCTTCCAATTCTTTCCTCAAAAGTTTGATTTCATTGGATAACTTCTAATTCTCTGTAGTCTATTTCTTCAGTTTGCTTTCTAGAGTGCCAGTCTTCAGCTTCTCAGTTTGACAAATTTTATCCATCTCATGTAATTGACTGGTGAAGTATGTTGCCAATCCTTTTGAATCTTCTTCTTTCTTTATCAAAGTTTGCATATTGTTGGTTGCAACCCTTTTGACCTCTTCTATAGGTTTTTTCTGTGTGCGAATGATATTCCTTGCTTCTGTGATGGACAAATTTTATAGGCTGCCATTTTCTTGTAACCATGGTGCTTCACTTTGAGATGATTTTTCCTTTCCACCCATAACTATGCAAGGATCTATCTTCCAGATGTTAAGTTGTTACTGAAGACACCTGCTATGATACCAATTGTTGGAATCTTATTAATATTGAGAGGGGGGTGAATCAGTATTAGTGCAATTATGAGCAATTTTTACTTCCTATCAACTTAACTTGAACTTCAATTATGCATCCATTATAAACAGAAACATTCACCATCACATGCACAATACACATAACACACAATTTTTTACGTGGAAACCAAAATGAGAGAAAACCATGGAATGCTCTCTTATATTGAAAAAAATTACATCCATGGAAGCACCAACTTCCAAAGTTTTCTAACACCAACTGAAAAGAGGCACCGAACCCCTGTTTTTACAGGCTTTGACCTAAAGGAAGCACTGATTCCCTGATTTACCAACTTCAACTAAAAGGAGGCTCCGACCTCTTGTTCCTTGCCCTATCTTGTCCTGCCACCCTTGTATGATTGTAGAAAGATATTTATTTTTTGTTCTATTGATCTATGCACTCTTCATATTATCTACAGTTCATTATGTCGTGCGCATCTTCTGTATACTGAGATATTGTAATTGCTAAACTATATCACTTACTTCAGTTGACTACATCAACATTACACTTGACATCATACTTCATGACATTCTATGTACAATCTGGGATCTAGTTCAGTATGTTGTTCTGTTTCAGCGCATCTTCAAACTCAACTGATACTGTGCATATTTTTTTGTGTTTTTATTCTGACTTCACGCATCTCTATCAGATCAAACTGTGCACCTTCTTCTATACTACACTTCTATCTTGGTGCATCTGTCTCTGTGACCTTCTATGCATCAACTGTGATATTGTTTTTCTGTTCTTCGCACTTGTCTCATATTACCTTCATCATTATACGCATATTATGTTGTGCCGCATTTATGTATTCATGCATCTATCATTGATAAACTACTTTAATTCACACATCAAAAGTTGTGCATTGGGTCTGTCTTCGCACATTTGTCACAGATAAACTACATCACTTCACGCATCACTAGCTGTGCATCAAGTTTGTCTTCGCGCATATGCCACAGATAAACTACATTACTTCATGCATCACTAGTTGTGCATCAAGTCTACCTGCATGCATCTATCACAGATAAACTACATCATCTTGCGCACCATCATCAATTTTGTTCCTCTGTTCATGCGCTCTTAGCTCTCTACTAGATCATGTTCTTTTGTTTCTACGAACCATTGATACCTCGATATTAGAAGATTTCCAAATCACAGAACTACCACTTTTGTATCTTCAATCTTGCTTCAACTCTCTAACTTGGCTTCTTATTTATACTTTTCATGCGCAGATGGTATGTCCACAAGTTGGCCGTAGTGTCCCTTCTTCCTTGCTTCATGGTTCCGTTAACTTCATGCTTCCGCCACTTGTCATGTTCTGCGCCATTGATGTATCACACCCTGTGGATCTTGCACATATTTGGTCCTTTGTACAATGGGTCTTGCGCACTTCATGTGTTGTCTTGTGCCCTTGAAGTATCATCATTTTTGGGCCTTGCACACTTGACTTGTCTAACCACCACTTCCTTTCGGTACTCTTTTTCACTTCAACAAATTGTATGCTTCTTCCAATTGGTGAGTCTTGCACACTTTCAGGACTTGCTTACATGTTCAACCACTTCTTGCTTCCAAGCCTCTTACGCACTCCCAAAACTTATTCATCCATTTCTTTGGCATATACCTTTGAAGTAGTATGACTGGGTGGACTTGGGACTTTCACCTGTACCTTATTTGATTCTTCAAACTGGATGTACTTCTTATGTAGTTCTTCAAGCTGGGTATACTTATGTACTTCTTCAAACTGAATATACTTCTTCAAACTAGCACAAGGATACTGATTCCTCTTTGACATCAGTTGAAAGCAATGACAACCAAAGTTCAACATTTATTTGGCTATCTCTAGCAAATAAAATTTTAGCTTGGGACAACTATTTAAAGAGAGGTGGCCAAGGTCCAAATGTCTACATTTTATGTATGCAAAATAGTGAGACAATTGATCATCTTTTAGTCCACTGTGTGTTAAGTAAACAGATGTGGAGGGAACTCAAATTAATCCTAAAGTTTCCTAGGTAGTGGATAACAATTTCATATGAGCACAATTGGAGAACTTGGTTAAATTATTCTCCTGACAACACTTTTAAATAGCCTCCTTGTTATATCTGTTGGAATATTTGGTTGCGTAGAAATATAGTTCTATTTCAAGATTCCAAACCAAATGTTCATGTAGTAGTTATGGAAGTCTTATCAAGGAAAAATCTATGGAGTGGAGTTTCATAATCGAAGGACAATTAATCCCCCTGATATGATCTTAAGGTATCCCTTAGAGTACTTTGATGGAGCATGTCAAATATTAGAGGGTTCTTGTGGAGCTAGAATGTGTCTTTTTATGTCTAAAAGCCATATTTAATCTTAAACTAGGAGGTGGTTTAGGAACAAATACTCGAGTTGAGCTTATTGCTTTGTGGGGTCTTCTGTATTTTGCATCTTCAAAATATGTGCTTCACTTACTAGTCCTTGGTGACTCTAAAATTATCATAGATTGGGTGAGCGGGAAGGTAGGTCTAAATGTTTTCAATTTGGGGTGGTGGCAGAGTAAGATTCGTTGTTTATAAGAAGCTTTTTTTGATATATAGTTTTCTCACGTCTATAGGGAATTTAATTCTCAAGTTGATAGTCTCTCAAAGAAAGCTCTTCCACTGCAGGAAAGTTCTCTTATTTTTGAAGAATTGTAGCATGAATGGGTGGTTTCCAATGGCTCTCTTTCTATTTTTTAATTGGTTTTGTTGGACTCTCATGAGGTAATGATAGTTTATTTAGGAAGATGAAGTCAAGGTAATATTTTAAGATAATTATATGTATGGGTGATCCATTAGACAATAGTTTTTTGGTCTTGATTAACCTATAAAAGGCTCAATTTTGGAACTGCATGTCTCACAAGATGTACTTTATATCTTGATTTATATAAAATAGCATATGTATGTTTTGTGTGTGTGTGTGTGTGTTTTTGGAAAAATACACACACATATATGTGTGTGTGTGTGTTTAGAGAAACACACACATATCCAAAAAGATTCCAATAACCATATTAATTAATAATATGGTTCACATACTGTATTATTAATTAATATGGATGTTCCAAGTGAACATATTAATTGATATTATGGTTGATATACTTTATTATTAATTGATATGGTGTCAACCATAATATTAATTAATATGGTTGTGCTAGCATAACATTATTAATTAATATGGTGAAAATTATTAATTTATGGTTGTGCTACTTACACAACCATATTAATTAATAATATAGTTGACATACATGATATTATTAATAATATATATATTTCAATAATATTGCAAAATGAGATATATAAACTATATTATTACTAATTATTATATTTGTGCTAATTAAAATATATATTTGATATATATTACATTAATTTTATATAAACCATAATTATTTTAGTGAATTTACGCATAATTTTGTATATTTAAAACTAATTATATAAATATCACAACATAGCTATGCCACAATCACAAAGCACGCATCCCAAACCTAAAACGTTGTCAGAGTATGAGCACACAACCCTAAAACGTTGTCAGAGTCTGAGCACACAGAGAACATAAACATACTCCACACAAACAAGACACAATAGCAATCACACAAGATGTACACATATACATTTTTTACTTGGTAAAACCCTTTTCAGATGGAGAATCACAACAGCTAATTTCAATCCTTCATCCCACAGTTACATAAAACTGAATTATTAAATGCTGCAACTTCAGCTAATTTATTTCAACAATTGGCAGCTGTTTAAGCAACCCAATTAACCATGTGAACCAACTTGTCTTATTGGTCAATTGGTTGCCACATATTCTAAACATAAAATACTTTCTCCTTTCTGTATTCGATTGCAATATGGAGAGATACAGTTTTTCAAAGAAGCCTATGGAATAAGCAGCGTGGCTGCTTGTCTTTATATTTATATTTATATTTATATTTTTAGCTAGTCAAAATCAAAATAGAGGTTTTTTCATAATTACATGGATAGGTGTTTAAATATTATTTAAGATTTTGGATTTTCTTGAGTGGATCAACAAGATTAACCCAAATATAACAAGTATACAATGGGGATTCATTTCATGGTCGTAATATCTTGTTATGCTCAAATGCATCATGATTAAGATTTAAATAAGATTTAGTTACTTGTTATCGTTAAGAAAAGAAGTATGTTTAGTAAATAGTATTTATTTTTATGTTTATATTAATTAGTTTAATGTTTATGTTACTTTAATGTTTATATTGATTAGTTTAATGTTTAGTTTTTGTTTAACAATTCGTTATCTCCACAAAACTAAGTGATTGGTTATAGCTATCTGTAATCACTGACCATTTTACTTATGACTGTGCTAGTTTTAGAACCCATGGAATCTATCCTCCACCTTCTTATGCAGAATTTTCCTTTTACTGCCTGTACTAATTGGTTCCAGCTCCTAAACGATGAAAACAGCACAGAATAATAGAGAGCGAATATCCACTCCAGAATCGTAGAGAACAAATTCAATCCAGAATGCCCCTTATATACAGCTTTCCGGGTTGCTAAGATTAAATAGGATTGGTCGATAAAAGTAGCTTATGCGGATAAAAATAACATTTTGTCTATTTATAAATGAAAGAAAGGTATTTTAAGGAGAGTCATGCAATTGCAGTGTTTGCATGATCATCCTGAGGTGCCATTTGTGTCTCTTTTAGCCTTCTGTTGTCCTCTGATCTCTCAGATGTTAGATGCTTTAAATGGAGATTAATTCATTGAAATTTCATAATAATATGAATCAATACTTAATTTCTTAATAAATCAAATAAATATTTTATCGTTCTCTGATCTCTCATATGTTAGATGCCTTAAATGGAGATTAATTCATTGAAATGTCATAATATGAATCAATACTTAATTTCTTAATAAATCAAATAAACATTTTATCAAGAGAAGTGAGCAAGTAAAATTGAGATAACATTCGCCATTTCCCAAATACATAAAATCAATACAAGATTCCTTATTTTCAACACATCTTGGGCATCAAGTAACAGAGGACGTCGGCCAACAACAACGGCTGGCCTAACCCCTTAGGACTCAAGGCTTGAACTCGTGACCTCCCCCCGTACCGAGAGAGTGTGCGCACGTCTTACCAATTGAGCTAACCCTTGGGGCTATCTATGTTATATCCACTCCAAAATCGTAGAGAACAAATTCAATCCAAAATGCCCCTTATATACAGCTTTCCGGGTTACTAAGATTAAATAGGATTGGTCGATAAAAGTAGCTTATGCAGATAAAAATAACATTTTGTCTATTTATAAATGAAAGAAAGGTATTTTAAGGAGAGTCATGCAATTGCAGTGTTTGCATGATCATCCTCAGGTGCCATTTGTGTCTCTTTTAGCCTTCTGTTGTCCTCTGATCTCTCAGATGTTAGATGCTTTAAATGGAGATTACTTCATTGAAATTTCATAATAATATGAATCATACTTAATTTCTTAATAAATCAAATAAATATTTTATCGTCCTCAGATCTCTCATATGTTAGATGCTTTAAATGGAGATTAATTCATTGAAATTTCATATTAATATGAATCAATACTTAATTTCTTAATAAATCAAATAAATATTTTATCAAGAGAAGTGAGCAAGTGAAATTGAGATAACATTCGCCATTTCCCAAATACATAAAATCAATACAAGATTCCTTATTTTCAACACATCTTGGGCATCAAGTAACAGAGGACGAACACATTTTGGGCATCAAGTAACAGAGGACGAACACATTCGTACATACCTTATCTCTTCGTATTTAAACCTATAACCTCTATGTTATTATGCTATTAACTGGAGGTTAGAGATTGCAAGTAAACTTCTATCTCACACTTTAAATGTTAAAATAGCTTTCAATCTTGCCTGTTAAAAAACAATTTAGAAACCTGAAATAACACAATATGTAAATCAACTCAGGGTTGGGATTATCGAAAGAGAGATCTTGATTTTATATTCAGAGAATTCTGCCAATTCCACTGTAAATAATTTGATGATCCGAACGGAATGCCACCACACAAACAATGAAATTTAACCCAAACATAGAACGTCTTTGATTCCAAATTTAACAAATTTAACAGGCCATATTTATCAGTCTATTTTATGCTTGGTTAGTTTATTGCACCTAAGAGACTATAGTTCAGTAGGGAAATGTGTAACTCCTTCCGTGCTCATTCATGCTAGAGCTGTCTTTTAAAAAAAATATTATAAAAAATAACATTTCTGCTATTTCAAACATTTACAAAAGCATTATATAAAAATAAATTAAAAAGCTTCTTCAACATTTGCACTCTAAAAACAACATATTTGCACTTTAAAAAGGGGTTGCAGATTGAAAATTTGATCCCTTGATCTTAGCAGATCCCCTTTTAAGATGAATCTATACTGGTAATAATATCACTTACACATAGCTATCAAGACACGCCTTGGAGGTTTGGAAGGCCTGCGTGCATGCATTACAGCCAGGTTGTCTATGAGCAGCACGTCCCCAGCTTCCCACTTTACCTCTACGCATTCATCGTTCATAACTCTCGCACCCTCCTCCATTACTGCGCTCGGAATGGCAGACCCATCTCCACTTAAAAGTTCGTTATAATTTTCAGATTTGTTGTATACGGCAGCAGGAATATAGTTAAACCACACCTTTCGATCGTTGTATCCTTCAAAGGTTCTTGTCGCAGGAAGCGGTCCTGTTATAATATTCGCACTTCCGTTTGCCATCCACACCAACTTAGAACCACTAGCTTCCACCCTGCAAACACCCCCAAAAAAGGATTATTCAGGTTAAACTAGAATGCATTTAGGTGATTGCAAGGTGATTCAAGCTAGATTCTTCATAAAGAAGAATTAAATCTTTCTGAGATGTAAAAGTTTTCCCTACCAAAAAATTGAAAAAAAGGATTGAAGTTGATCCATCCTGATAGGATATGTGCGAGTATTTTTTGTCTTAAATGTAGAAATTTTCAGGACAAAATTCAGTGGGAAGAGATATCTACTGTATAACTGATATCTGATATTTGATATGAGTAAACCTAGTATAGGTCAATAATTAGATTGGTAGGAAGGTAATCAAATCAAAATGAGAAATTGGCTAATTGCATAGGGCTATATGAGAGAAATTGGCTAGTTGCCATAGGGCTAGAAGAGTGCTTTTGAGATAAAGATCTCAGTGTGCCTCCAGACGTCTCGGAGTTGTATCTCAATTAATTTTTTGAGTTTAGGATTCAACAAAAATATATTTGTAACATGGATGGAAGGAGGAGATGAGGAAACTTACTTTCTCTGGGCTTCTTCCGGGTCATTGGTCTGGAGCTGAGATTGCCAGCTTTTTCCAAGATGAGATTGCAAATTATCTTCTTTCGGCATGGGTATGCACGTCAGGATGCCTTCTCTATCGAGCTTTTGTACGAAGCTTGGGAATTTGCTTTCCATCTCACGAGCCACCGTATCACTGCGAACAATTGCAGTCTGCCCGCCCTCAGGAGGTGCAATCTCGCAGAAGAAGAATATCTTCGATGGAAATTCTTTTAACTGCATGCCTATGATTAATTAATATAAATGCTCTCCAGATTTCTATAAAACATCAAAAATACTTGACTGAGAAGCATATAATGATATAATACCAGAGCCATTTCATGATGGAAGAAGATATCCTGATGAAGGGGAGCTTCGTTTGCAGTCCACACTCTTCCGACAACATTGTTTCGAGGGGCGCCTCCCTTGTAGATATGCTCATCCCATCCAAAGGCATCCACAAAAGCATTGAAGTCAGATGCTGATTTCATACACTCAAATCCTCTGAAAAGAAGAGCCCCGGATTCGTGTAACTCGTGCTGAATCCAGTCTTTCTCCTTTCTTATGAACCCTAAAACTGCATCCATCTCTTCATCCTTAGATTGAGAATTATGATATTGATCAGCTGTTCCAGGTATCACAACTTTGGGAAACAAGCAACCATTTTCAATCTGCTTTTGCCCCGGAATTTTACCTTCTTTCATCATAACCGGCATTCTTTAATCAAGATGATCCAAGAAAGAAACAGAGATGGAGGAAATGGGTAATACTGCCCAGTGCCCAGGTTCAAGAATGAAACAGAGATCAAGGAATTGGGCTTTACTTCGTATGTATCTTTATATGGAATTGTAGAGTAATACTGCCAAGGTTATGACCGATTCTTCCGCATCAAGACCGTGGTTGGTGGTATTTTTTTAACTTGATTGTGCGTTTTTCTTAATGGCTGACTTTGGTAGGTGCACAATCAAAGTGACAAGTTAATTTTGTATTGAAAAAATAAAATTTTAAAAACATTGTTTCAAACTTTCACAACACAAGACTCTATACTCTAGATTTCTTTTCTTAAATAAATTATATTAAATTACCACAAACTCAAGGACCGGCTTAGCTTTAGAACTTCCAATCATAGAATCAAGACTCAATCACTACAAAACTCTAAACTTTAGAAAATAACATATCTTTGTCTGATTGATTTCGAATGGTGAAGATCATCATACACTACACACTAGAAGATCAGCAAGCTTTTGATCCCAACAGATCGCACTAAGCGCAGAGGGAGAGCATACACCACTGACTTCTTCTTACACCTGAGATATATGTTTTTCATATGCCAGGTCGCAAGAAGTGCGGGCACAGAGGATTCACAGACCTCAATTCAAATACTTATAAAACTCTCAATTCCATATTCAAAGTTAAAGAATGAATTTATGTGAAATAGTTTGGATTTTTAGAGTTTGTGAGGCAACGGCCGTAGGATCAAGCGCCTAATTAAGCCCTCTGTGAAGTGGTCTAATAAAGACCTATAGGATACCCACGAGTTAGGCTAAATTCCTTTACTACCCGATAAAGGTAAGTGTTCCATGGACCCTTCAATGGATTCAGTAGAGGTCACATCTCTGGATTGTGTAGAAGATCATAATAATGTTTCTCTGGCTGAAAGACGTTCCTCATTTGCTAATGTTGAATCTTCTTCTTCGATAATCACTATTGATGATCTCAATCCATCTACTAACTGGGAACTTCCTGGTATCTTACCTAAGGAAGTATATAAAATGAGATGGTGGCAGTACCAGTCACATACACAAATAAAAATAAGCTCAGTAGATGTTTCTTTTACTGATAAGCGAGAACCAATTCACACAAATCTGATCAACAAAGAACAAATAGACTGGGAAAAATCTAAAGGTTATAAATATGCACATCTTGGTGCAGTCAAGCTTGGTCTAGGGGTTCTTTAGTTCGGTCTTTCCTTCCTGTATCTTCTCTCTATGTAGTTATTGATACTAGGCATAAAGAGTTTGTTGATGGAGTCATCGGTGGCTTTGTTGGCCCTTTTCACAATGGCCCTTGTTTTGGAACTATTTTTCTGAAATATTCTATCAGTTTAGATGACCCCCACATCTATGATTTACTTAAGGCTTATATCTTACCCCAAGGATTTAAAATGGATACTGGATCTAAAATCGTTTAGTTAAAATCTTTGGTTGTTGTTCGCTTTGGTAATGATTGTCTTCAACCCCTCACCCGTAAAGTTCAAGATAGCTCTCACTTGCTAAGTGTTGTGGAGTCAAACAAATCCAAGCAATCGACTCCTGTAACATTTAATTGGATTGGCATAAATTATCCAAAGCAATGGGAGGTCAAATACAAAGAACTAAGTCAAAAAGAAAAAATGTTGAATAAAAACAATTGTAAATACTCCCGTAGTATTTGGTAGACCTTCTCACTCTTTCCGGTTACCTAATGGATTTTCCACTCCTATGTTTACTCCTCTCACTAGATCTATTTTTGTAAATTCATCCTCCTCTTCTTCATCTCAAATAGTGTGGAATCAACCATACTCTTCGTGCCCTTCAACTTTCTTTTCATCTGGTGCTTTTAATACTGAACATAAAGGACAACACTTTGAATGTCTTGCTTGCAAAATGTTTTTACAAAGAATGAGAGCCAAAAATAAAATCCCAAGCTTATTCATGTTCTCCCTTCCCAGAAGTGGACTAGGTTATGAATTCAAAACACTAAAGGGTGATACTTTCATTCCTGGAAAAAATCTTCCTGATACTCCTTTCAGACAATTTTCACATGATGGCAAATCTAAAAGGGAGTACCTTCCTCATAGGTCCTATGTTGTATCTGAAACTGTCTCAGATGAAATCAAACTAGCAAATTATGGCAATATGCAACATCAGTTAACAACTCGAAATCTAGATGATATGGCTCGTGATATCCTCCTCTTAAAACAGAAAGCCAATGAAGAACATGAGCAGATCACTCTGCTTAGAACTAAGATGGATCTTATTGATCATTTGTTACAAGATTCTGATGAAATAAAGAATGCTATTGTTATAGCTGTAAACAAGCTAGAACAACGCTTAGATGTTTTGGGAAAACTCTTCATTAAAACCCAAAACGTAGAGAAAAAGACTAAGTTTGTCAATCAGTGTGCTTTAGAGATTGCCTCTAGAGGTCATAAAGAGCATAAGGATAAGAAACATGCCATAATTTATTCATTTAGTATGATGAGTATCAAAGAAGAAGGTAATAGGCCAGAGTTTACCTTTGGACAAGATGAAGAAGAATTTAATGAAATACAGTATTTGGTCTCTCAATTTAAGAAAATGCCAAAATATCTCCTTGAAAGATATCTTGCGGCAATGGCAATTCCAAAAAGAGAAAATTCTCCACTTCATGATGGATCTTCTTCCCATCCAGATTTTAATCCACTTGCAGGACCTTCTCCTCCCACTTTTGATGAGGTAGTGAATGATGCTTCTGCCTCTTCTTCTCCTTCTCATAGATTCCATTTTGGCATTAATGGAATCAATAACCTTATTTCTCAAATGCCATAACAACATGTCTTGAATATCCAATGTCAATCGAGGGAAGAAATTAAGACAACCATTCAATTTCTAAGCAAATGGGTTCTTTACAAAAGGACTCAAGACTAGAATATAACATCTCAGCAATTAATTCTCTAGCTAGTAGCAGGCATGTCAGGTTTGGCATATGAATAGTGGTGGTGGCTTCCTCAAGAAGCCAGAGATGAAATGTTGGTTGCTTAAGATGCAGATGACCAAATTCTCAAAGCATTAGGAAGAGAATTCTATAGTCCAGAAGAAACTGAAGACTTTGAACATCTTGCATCTTTGTTTATGTCTGCTATAATTTGTGATCTTAGTAAAAGTGAGCAATATTTCTATTATATGCAGAATTTGCTTATCTCTTATGTAAATGTAGACAAGCCAACCTACTTAAAGAATTATCTCAGAAGATTCCCGGGTCATGTTCCAGATGCAGTAGAACAATTCCTAAAATATAAAAGTATTCCCTTGCAAGGACTCTCTCTTGCCCAACTGCATGGATTCATTATGGAAACATGGCAAGAGTATCTTTTAGAAATGAGAGTTTCCAAAGACTTTAAAAGGCATTCATCCATGTACTCTCCCGGTTTTTGTAAAGATGTGGAAAAAAATGCCCGATCGGGGTTGTGGAGCACAAAATAGAGGTCACTTTGGTAAAGAATCTTGCAGCTGCAAGAAAAATAAGGGAAAACCCTTCTATACTAGTGCTCCCAGATTTCACCCAGACAAAGCCTACAGATATAAGAAGAAGAAGAGTTTCCAGAAAAGAAAGGATTTTGTCAAGAAACGCTCTACTCCTTATGTTAAAGAAAAATGTTTTATTTGTGGCAAGAAAGGCCACTAGGCAAATAAATTCCCCAAGAGAAAATCTAATCATCGGCTTGCAGCAATGTTGACTGATGAATTAGATCCTGCTTGGTGGGATCTTGACTGCTGTGATGCTGACCAATATCCTAAAGGAGAAATATTTTTTCTCCCAGATGAAGGATCATCTTACTCAGATGACTTAGATCCTTCCATGAATAAATTTGACCCTACAGAATCCACCGACTCCTCTTTTGATTCCGATCAGGATACAAATTTAGGATGGTGTAATGGTCCTCCAGAATTTTGTTTTTATATGTTTTCCACATCAAAGGATTCTCCTAAAATCATAATTACTTAAATTGATGAAATTTTATTTAGAACACCAACATATTAGTATGTTCTAAGAAAAGAATTAAAAGATGAAAAGAACAATATTTTAGCTCAACTAAAAGCTAAAGAGAAGCAACCGGCCAAATCTGACTCTTTCTCTCTTAATATCAGCATGAATCAACATTCTATAATCCAACAGAGCTTTACAAAGAATATACTGATATTCATGAAGATAGACAAAGATTCATAAAAGATAAAGAGCACCTACTCAAGTTGCAGATCAAAGAAAAGCAAATATCTTTGAAGAATCTTGTCAAAGAAATAGAAGAGCTAAAAAGAATGCTAGAAATAACTATAAGAGAGCAAGATCGATCCTCAAAAGAAGAAATGTGCAAATCCTATGAAGAAGCTCTTAAGATCCCCAAAGATAGAAGCACGCCTAGTATTAGTGAAGAAATCTCAGCAGAAGAAGATGACGAACCTACTATGTATCCTGATCCAAATACAGAGCCAATTCTAGGACTATTTATTGGTCCTAAGTTATATATAAAATTCTTCTTTTGTTCTTCGGAGTTCAATCCATACCAGCTAGATTGCATGATAAACTCTGGCTGCCAAATGAATTTGGAAAAAGGATGTGCCATACCATCATTTTATTGGGAATAGACTTATGATCACGGCATAGCAATCGAAGGAACTCCTGTACAGCTACTTGGAAGAGTTCCAGACTTTCCAATTAAGATTGAAGGTTTTCCAGAAGTTTTGTCTTTAAATAGACTAGACAATATTAAAGAGGATTATATTTTAGGATCATATTTTTTTACTAGAGTTTGTCCTTTTACTGTTGATAATAATAAAATGTTGTTCAAATGTACAATAAATGGTAGATTAGTGCCTTATCCCATGTCCTTTGAAGCTAAATCCAAATGCCCAACTCTTGTAAAGAAGCTCAATCCTGCCCCTAATATTGCAAAACTGTTCAAAATGGAAGTTGTATAGCTTATGCAAAAATGCACAAGGACTCTGCCTTATCTCAGATTTCAAAAAAGCTTGAGAAAGATTTCACCTCTAAAAGTCCTAATTCCTTTTGGTTCAGAGAAAAATATTTTGTCTCTCTACCATATAATCCTTTGGTTAAGCCTAGAGCCCAACGAGCCTCTATAGCCTTAATGTCTCCTATAGAAAAAAATTTGTGTACCAGTGAAATCAAAGACCTACTTACTAAAGGTCTCATTGAACCCTCTAGGAGCCCTTGGGCTTGTCATGAATTTATAGTAAACAAGCATTCAAAAATTAAGAGAGGAAATCTTAGGTTAGTTGTGAATTACAAACCTCTAAATGCAACCCTCCAAAATGTCAGATACCCTCTTCCTTATAAGCCAGTCCTTTCACAAAGAATTGCAGGTTGTATGATATTTAGTAAGTTTTATCTAAAATCTGGATTTTACCAGATTGGGATTGAAGAAAAGGATCCCTTCAAAACAGATTTTGTTGTCCCACATGGTCAGTATCAGTGGAAAGTTCTCCCATTTGGAATAAATAATGCTCCTTCTGAATTCCAGAAGAGAATGGAAGATATTTTCAGGGAAAATAAATGGGCACTTTTATATATTGATGATATCCTAATTTCCTCTAAAAATTTGCAGGAACATTTAAAGCATCTACAAGAGTTCTACCAGCTGGTGTATAAACATGGCTTAGTTCTTTCCAAAAGCAAAATGGAGATTGGGAAGACATAAATTGAGTTTCTTGGTCTAAAGATCATTAAAGGACAAGTAATCCTCCAAGAGCATGTTCTTAATGTTGTTTATCATTTCCCGAATCAAATCTTGGAGAAAGTCTAGTTGCAACGCTTCTTAGGAAGCCTTAATTATATTCAACCTTTCTATAAGGGCCAAGATGATGTCATCCATATTCTACAATAAAGATTGAAGAAACACCCTCCAAAATGGAGCAATGAAATGACCGAAGCTATTAAAAGAATTAAAGAAAAAGTAAAACAACTTCCTCCTCTCTTCCTTCCCCAAGATACAGGAGACCTTGTCATAGAAACAAATGCCTCCAGCAAAGCATGGGGAGGTGTCCTAATAGAAAATCATGGAGATAAAGAAGAAATATGTGGATATGCCTCGAGTTCTTTTAAGAGTGCAGAATTAAACTACCCCTCAAGCCACAAAAAGATTCTTGCTGTAAAAAAGGCAATAAACCATTTCAAACTATATCTGAAACCTGTAAAATTCTTGATCAGAACAGATTTAAAAATCATACCCAGAATTTTTAAGAATGAAAGTTTGATGGCTGAAAATAATTCTAGAATTCCTAAATGGTTTATGTGGCTTCAAAATTTTGATTTCGATATTGTATATAAACCTAGTTATCTTAACTATATTGCTGATATGCTACCCATAGAAGAATCTCATCCTAGTCCCGACATGTTCAACGTCGGTGCATCAGCTGTTGGACTGTCAGATAAGAGATATGGCATCAAGCATGGTATGTAGAAAGCCATAGGAAAAAAGAATTTTTCGAGACCCCGTGAGTTCTCCAGAGCATCTGGCATTTCTGAAATATGCGAGCAATTAATAAGCATACAAGCAGCTTGCCATCTCATTGATTAGACAAATTCACTCTTCTCCTATGAAAATTGAAATTTTAGAAAGATGGGAGAAAACAACATTTCTAATTCTCAGAAATGCATATTATAAGTTATCAGACTTAAATGATATCTGGCTAGATACTGCTGAGTTTGATGGGAAAAAGCTTTTCTTTGTTGATATAGGCCGTGGTTATTTAACATGGACAAGTTACCATATGATTCTAAAATTTTGTAGAGAACAAGGAGAGATCATAATTTGCGGAGATCCATCCTCCTTAGTTCAACAAAAATGGCCAGGATGGACAAAAGTATTTTTTGATAAGTTCTGTCCTAGAAAAGATTGGGTACAAAGACGAGCTAATTTTATTTTGCATCTCCAGGATGACATGATTGTAGCTCATCAGAACTATATGTGGTTCAAATTCAAATTGAAACACACTAGCGGGAAATATGTGCCCTTAGAACCCCCTATCAAAATGACACATAAGGTTCTCCAATGGGATAAAGATGGAAGGATGATTAGATACTATACCAAAGAAGTCATGCTCAATTACAAAGTTGAATCGTGTTTTGAAGGAGAATTATGTTGCTCTCCCAATGAAGTTATGATGGGGTCTGATGTAGAAAGATGTTTTTCACATTGTTTATTTCCTAATACTGAATTCTCTATCCCATCTACCTCTGACAATGATGATGGATTTGTTGGATTTGGTTGTGTTTGTGTCAGACCGTATCTTGGGGATGGAAAAGAAAGATGTATCTTCCTAGTAGGATATGATCCCTATGACTGATGTAAAAGCATCGTGGGCTGCTAATAGTAGCTCCACCTTGTAAATTTAAATTCTTTTGTTAGTATGGGTCTGCAAGTACTTAGATTCCTTCACATGGCTCAAATGACTTATCCAACAAACGGTACGATTTGATCTACTGACATAAAAGCGAATCTTAGCTTTTAATTGCATTTGTCAATTTGGTGTCACCGGTTTACTGGATAAATTTGTATAAATAAAGCCTCCCCCAGCCACTTAGGTATTCAGAGTTTGGGAGTTGAGATTTCTATAAGTATTCGAGTCGAGGTGTGTATATCCTCTGTGCCCACGCTTCTGGAGCCTAACTCAAGAATCTACTCCAATTTTCCTGAGTCCAACTCAGGCTCCCTAAGGCACTACCTCGACACACGACGCTCAATCTTGGCGCACAATATTGACTTGGAGAATGACTCATGATGCTGTAACTTTAACAAGTTATACAAAAGGTGACTATACCTTGGGTTCTCAACCATTGTTTATCCTTGCTTATACAACCAAGGCTTATTTTTCGTGTTATATAAAAGCTACTTATAACTTGGGTCATCAATTATTGTTTATCTTTGGTTATAAAACCAAAGTTTATTTTTGGTCATATAGAAATCATGATTAAATCTTCAAACCTTGATTTTGCATTATTTAAATAAGTTCTATTAAATATTTTAATTTTAATTTTTTGAATTGTACCATTATAATAATATTAATATGTATTGTGTATTAATTATTCTTATTCTTTTTGAAATGTGCAATTTCAACAATATATACAATTCTAATAATCCAAAAAAATAAAATAGAACATGTTGAATAGAACATGAATACTCTTTATTTATCTCCAAAAGAATCGTCGTCTCAAGACGCTATGGATTACACCAACCCATGTTCAAGACGTTATGGATTACACTCAAAGAGACCGACGTGTCCTTGGTGAGCCGCCACCGCCTTTCTTGACCGGCATTGTGCTTTGGTCAAATTTGTAATTAAACATGTTGAATACTCTTTATTTATCTCCAAACAAATTCTGGTCTAAAGACGCTATGGATTACACCAACCCATGTTCAAGACGTTATGGATTACACTCAAAGAGACAAACTTGGTCCAATTCTGACCGACGTGTCCTTGGTGAGCCGCCACCGCCTTTCTTGACCGGCATTGTGCTTTGGTCAAATTTGTAATTAAATTAACCCATTTTAACTGTCCTTCTACAAAATGAAGCACCAGTATTATTTTTAAATAAAATTTAGTCACTCAAAAAGACAAACTTGTCCAATTCTGACCGACCGATTGACCGACCGTGTCCTTGGTGAGCCGCCGC
The DNA here is from genome assembly GCA_027924585.1 of Larix kaempferi. Lineage (NCBI taxonomy): Eukaryota > Viridiplantae > Streptophyta > Pinopsida > Pinales > Pinaceae > Larix > Larix kaempferi. The sequence goes on from BSBM01000827.1 coordinate 3,655,459, forward strand.
CGTCTTTCTTGACCGGCATTGTGCTTTGGTCAAATCTCTTATGCAGTGAAAAATCCAATCTCGGAACGTCGGTTTCCAATCTCTTATGCAGTGAAAAATCCAGAAGACTATGGACAAAATAATCTTATTTCACCAAATGATACATAATATCATAGTATTAAGTAAATTTGAAACATAAAACTATAATTAGTATTCATAATTATAAATAAAATATTTAAATTTGATAATTATTAAAATTACAAAAATAAACTAACAAAATTATATTTATCTATCTATATGTATGTGTATAGAAAGAGAGAGTGTGTGTAGTGATCAATGCTTAAATTCGAGGTTTCAACCATGCCAAGTAAACAAAAAATTCATGACATTGTAATAGTTTTATTATCCTTCAATTTGCATTTACATAAATTTATAGTCTTCAATTTTAGTTTCACAAAAATTATACAATGTGATTATTTAAAATTAAAAGATTGATGATTGTTTTCAAGGTCCAAGGTAATAGATTCAAGAAATAAAAAACACATTTTCAATATAAACAAATAAAAAGTAAAACAAGGTGATGATGGTTATTAATGTCCATTAAAACCAACTGTGGTCTATTAAGCCTTTAAAAATGTAAGGAATCAATTGGTTTTATTTAGAATAATTTTGTTTATGTGCTCAAAAAGCTTTAAAAGAAGCATTCCTAGATCACCATAGTTGTAATAAGTTAAAAGGTTAGGAAGGCATCTATTGTAGCGGTTTAATCTTTTGAAATTGCAATCTAACATTCTAAGGGAAAGTGATTTTTATATTCAACCCTCTTAGTGTTACAAAGATGACACATTCAAGATTCATTCCACGACATTTTATGAATTCTTTAATGCTATGTTTCATTATGGATCTCATGAGAGTTTGTTCTTATTTTAGCAATGTTGTTTCTTCTTTATGCTAGTTGAAATACATGAATACGTTTTATCTTCCAAATTAGGGTCGATCACCTCCTTATAGTATCTTATTTTTCTCGTATCCTCTAATTATTTATCGCACCACAACTAGTCCTTATATTTAGATGTAATTATATTTTTAATATTATCATTTGTATACAAAGTGACCTCTTCCTCGATTCCCCAGTGATTTAGCTAAGGGAGAGCACACAAAGTTGCTCCCCAAAACTGTTGCAACGAGGCCGCGCTAGTGGGGAAAAAATAGGAACGTGCACGTGCCTAAGGTAGTGCGCACGCGCCCTTTAGGTTCGGTACCGAACCAGGGTGCTGCACGTTCCTGGCGCATGCGCATTTCGAGCGCATGCGTGGACAAATACGCGCACGCGCCCCTGTTAAGGTTTTAAAAAAAACCTGATTTCTTTTCATTCTTACCATTCCGACCGAACGTTGATGAACCACCGCGTGCGTGGAGCTACAACAACCCAAGTGCACCATTTCCACTCAAAAAACCACCTTCATCCATTAACCAGTTCATTGGATAGGTAAATGCCATTGTTTTTTTCATTTAATTCATTGTTTTTGTCATCTAATTCATTGCTTTTGTTTGTTCATTCATTTTTGTTTGTTTATTAAATTTGTAATAATCCCCAAATTATTAAAAGAATAAATCATTTTTCAATTGCAGAATGTAAACCCACACAATGAATGAACAAAATGTTAACATGGAGTCCGGTGGAACCAATGAAAACCCTCAACAAAATCCAAATGCCCAAGAAAATCAAAACCCCCAACAAAATTTTAACCAAGATGACTTGAACAATTCTCTAAATGAGATGAGAGTGCACACTCGAGAACTAAGAAACATAGGGGAACCATCTCAAGTGTCCCTTTCCACCTCAATTGACTTCATCATCCATGCACATCGCCAATTGACTGACATGACTGAATATAGAGCTAGGATGCGGGAGTATTATTCCACGGGCATTTCCAAGGAGGAAATAAAAGATTTGAATATTACAAAGGCCCAATTGTATTGTATGTTCACCGATCCAAGAACACAACAACCACCGGACATTATAAATCCACGTGTTTGCATGGATTGGTGTCATTTCCAACCATGGAGGGACAATTGGATGCATAGGTGGTTCATGGTTATGATAAACCTCCCTGCAATAATAGGTAGGTTCCACAGTACTTCCTTCAACAACTGTACGCTAATTTTTCCCTCGGTTTACATGTCAACTATTTTGACATAACCGAGTTCCAGGGTGTTGGGCGTGGCTCTGCCCAAGATCAATCTACTGCTAGGAGGAACCCACTGTGAGGGCCACCGGCTCCTAGGCGTGAGCCCAACCCCTCTCCCCAGTCGCCTCAGTTACCCCACAAACTTGATCAGATCGAGGACGCGATGAAGAGTGTTGCATAGGGACTGCTTAGACACACTGCCTTTGTAGCAAATACTATAGTGGCAAGATAGGATGACCCTGATAGAGACGCAGGTGCAGGTCCTTCAGGAAAGAGTCAGGATAGACCTGTCACCAGTGGTAGCCATGTTGGGCCTTCTAGTTCCACGGGGACAATGCCACATCTTTGTCCCCATTGCGGGCACACTTGCCCTGACCCGATGGAGGGTTTCTATATGGAGTAGGTTAGCACTTTTTTTAATGTGTTTTCAATCATCACTTGATAATTTGTAAAGTAATTTTTGTGAAAATACTCACAGTGGATCCAAAGAGATGATGTAAACCTCACAATGAAAGAATTTAGGAAAATAGAAGAAGAATGCAGCAGCAGAACATAGATCCAATGGAACTCAGATAGGAGCATAATATTCACACATGTTTCATTAATCTGAATAGTAAAAAACAATGATACAATGCACAGGATTCGAATACCAAGGGTGTAATTCGAATTATCCAGCATGGAGAGATCAAAAGATCAGTGGAGTGTCATCAAAGCACAACTAGAAGTCCTCATCATCATCAGTGGAGTCATCAATGCACAATAACTGTCAACCAGATGTCAAACTAAGTCTAACTAAGTGTGGTAGGTGTAACTGGCACATGGAGGCACTAACTGAATGAAGGAGGCTCAGTGGAGGGCGCATGAGGAGATAACGGAAGTCAGAATGGGCATTCTAGTCTCACTGGAGGTCCATCGGAGTGATATAGTCAGTTGAGAGTCTATATAGCCTTAAATCAAGGAAAGATCTAAAGATAACTCAACTAACTGAAGTGGAACCGAGTGGTAGGTGAGAGAGGGTGCCTTTCACAAGTGGTAGGTGAAAGGAGGGCGCACTAAGCACAAGGAGGGATAAAATTGATAAGAAAGAAGCTCTTGGGGCTAGCTAACTGAGGGCTAGGTGCTGGGACTGATGATTGGGATGCATGCAAAATCATGACTGCATGCAAAATGCATGCATGACTGAAAATGCAAAAATGGAAAATGTTGTTAGGACTAGGATGGAGTATAGGAAAATCCCAACACCCCTCCTTAATCCATCCTCGGCCCTGGTAACTAGGACCAAAGGTCACCCATACAATCAAATAAATGATAAAAAATAAGAACTGTCCATAAACCGAGGAAATGGGGAAAACCTCATGGGAAAAATACGCCCCCTCAAAAGAACAGTAAAATAACTCAAAGAACCATCATACTAAGCAGAAAAGGAAGAATCTTTCCTTAGTGAAAGATTTTGCAAAAAACTTGGCAAGATGATCCTCTGTAGGATGCCAATGCAGGTGCTAGATCTGGATCTGGTCTTCTGATGTGCCTCCCACTGTGTAGAGGATGTATTGGACGAAGAAAGTCTTTCAGGAAACCTTTCTGCTACTAGAACGAATGAATCATGATGAGTCTTCCCAAGAGATGGAAGAGTGAACCCCACCATCATGCTGCATCTCTCATGGAGAGGTAGATGGCATAATGCAAGGTTGGCATGATGCTGAAATCTGGTAGTTCTGTGATCAAATGAATCCTCAACTATGTTCTCAATAGCTGCAAGGACTGTGTGAGCCCATATTGGCCTTGGGTCTGGATTGAGAACATGTGTTGGTTCTGGATATGAATCTCAATGTTCTTGAACTTTGATCTCAACATCAAGATCTTGATCTTGATATTCATTAGAAGAAGAGTCACTCGGATATTCATCAGATTCCGAAGGAGTAGGAAGAGAGAATGGTATAAAATGTGAGAACTCATATGCCTTAGAGGCATGATTTGCAAACCCTTTCGCTATAGTCTTCCCAATAGAGATCTCTGTAATCTCAACTGTGTCAGGACCAAAAGTCACCTTCGGTGATCCGGTGTGAGTCATATGATATACAGACAACAAATTTGCTGTCAAGGAGGGAACGAATAAAAAATTCTTGAACTTGCCATGCTCCATATGTACCATACCCAACCCTTTTGCAAATATCTGCGAGTTGTCTCCCATGTGAATAGTAGGCCCATCTTTGAGATCTAAAGAAGAAAATTATTATTCAGAGGAAACCATGTGGATGGAGGCTCCAAAATTTATGAGGAGGGCATTTGATTTTGAAAATCCAGCCATCAATGCATGGAAATCCTCATGACCATCAGATCCACTTCCAGAATCAGACATTATTGCATCTTTTGGAATAGCAATTTTGTTCTGTTCAAGAAGCTTGGTTAGTTGATCTATTTTCTTGTGCATGCAAGATCTCTTTGGATGGTTTCCTCTCTTGCAGTAGGGACACTCAGATCTTTTCAGTTTGTCCTTCTTAGAGCTCGAGGCTCCTTTTGATGGACTTGACTTGTTATTAAGCTTGGATTTAGATGGATTCTTGTCCTTGCCTTTTTTCCTCCCTTTCACATTCGTACTATTTGATTCTCCAGCTAGAAGAGCTAGATATTTGGAGGCCTTGATGGAACCCATTTGAATCAATTTTTCTTCTTCTTGAATGAGAGCTACAGTAAAAACTTCTAAGGTTGGAATCTTCCATCCAGGGATTGACATTTGCCCAGAGTGGAAGGTAGATATAAAGACAAAAAATTGAGATACTAGCTTACTCAGAATGGAGAGCACCAATTGCTCATCCTTTTTCTCAATGCCACACTACTTGCATTGCATAACTAAGCCTTTGAATTTCGAGAAGAATTCTTGAATGGTATCAAAATTGCTTGGTTGTAGGGCAACCAATTCATTTTCCAGAGCATGGCCTCTTAGCTCATCTTGTTTTCCAAAGAGGCCCTCTAGTTTCAACCATCACTTTCTTGGAGTCTTCAACCCTTTGAGATGAAACAATAGATCTCTAGAAATATGAAGGCACATGTAACCAAAGGCTTCATCTAATCGATTTAAATGCTTGGCTTTCTCCACAGCTGAATTTGGTTCAGCTTCTCTTCCCATTGTTATCCCATGTAGAGATTTATTTCTCAAATTCATTTCCATATCATGCTTCCAATCAAAGTAATTGAAAGGAGTGAGGATTCTAGGAGAGAGGGGAGCATTCAAATTAATCATCTTAACTGCTGGAGCGAAAGCAAAAGTGAAATTGTTGCTGCAAATGCTGGAACTTCGAATTACCTGCAAAAAACTCTCAAGAATGGAGGTAGAATATACTCTCAAATGGATTTGATACCATGTGAAAATCCTCATAGTGGATCCAAAGAGATGATGTAAACCTCACAATGAAAGAATTTAGGAAAATAGAAGAAGAATGGAGCAGCAGAACATAGATCCAATGGAACTCAGATAGGAGCATAATATTCACACATGTTTCATTAATCTGAATAGTAAAAAACAATGATACAATGCACAGGATTCGAATACCAAGGGTGTAATTCGAATTAGCCAGCATGGAGAGATCAAAAGATCAGTGGAGTGTCATCAAAGCATAACTAGAAGTCCTCATCATCATCAGTGGAGTCATTAATGCACAAGTAACTGTCAACCAGATGTCAAACTGAGTCTAACTGAGTGTGGTAGGTGTAACAGGCACATGGAGGCACTAACTGAATGAAGGAGGCTCAGTGGAGGGCGCATGAGGAGCTAACTAAAGTCAGAATGGGTAGTCTAGTCTCACTGGAGGTCCATCAGAGTGATACAGTCAGTTGAGAGTCAATCTAGCCTTAAATCAAGGAAAGATCTAAAGATAACTCAACTAATTGAAGTGCAACTGAGTGGTAGGTGAGAGAGGGAACCTTTCACAAGTGGTAGGTGAAAGGAGGGCACACTAAGAACCAAGAGGGATAAAAATGATAAGAAAGAAGCTCCTGGGGCTAGCTAACTGAGGGCTAGGTGCTAGGACTGATGACTGGGATCCATGCAATTGCATGCATGCATGCAAAATCATGACTGCATGCATGACTGAAAATGCAAAAATGGAAAATGATGTTAGGACTAGGATGGAGTATAGGAAAATCCCAACAATTTTAAAGTATGTGTATTTGAATTAAACTATTATTTCAATGTACAACTATTTAGAATTGACACGCTGTCATGGGAGAACGCAACATCTCCCAACCTGGATGTAGCAATGGCAACTGAAACTGAGATTGCGACACCTCACATAGAGGTATTTTCAGTACCCCACACAATATTGTTATTACTTATGGCATTTCTATTTTTATGTATTTATATTTATGACATACATGATGATAGTTCATACAATTTCTTTTAATATTTTGATTGACTGAATAATTACTGGTTTAATATGTGTATAATGTGCATGCGTTTTGGTGTCCATAGGTATGCACATAGTACGATGACCATCCATCTCTGCCAAGGGTCGACAGATCACCATATACACAGGTACAATGTTTAGTTAAAAGAACGCTTTTAATTTTAAATGTTATGACATACTATGGTTTAATTTGTTTTTTATTTACTAAACTATGATATTATAAATTTGTATGCAGCAGCCACCAACAGCTGCAGGCCTCTTTAGTGCCATGTTTCCACCCTCTCCCATGAGTCACCCCCCTTGCTTCCATCCAGAACCCTCCCTCAGTCCACCCCCTCCCTTCCATGAACCCTCCCCTCTCCCTCCATACTCCCCCCTCTGTCCATCCTCCCCCATTCATCTATGCCCCCCCATATATACATCCTACCCCATTCATCCACGCCTCCCCGTTTATCCATCCTCCCCCATTCTTCCACACCCCCCCTTCCATCTAGCTTCTCCCCTTCATCCACAAGCTCCCTTATAGCCATCCTCCTCCCTCTATTTAGGACCGACCTCCCATTCACCATACCTCAACATCCCCCCTAGCCCTTTTGGGTCGATACACCCTATTGTCCAGCCAGTAGGGCTTTCTCGTCCACGATGTCCTCGTCCACCCCATACCACCATGTCCTCTTCCACCACATCATCTCCAGTTCCCACCACTATTGTGGGAAATACTGTGGTCGCACCCATAGTTCCTCCATCTACATATGTGCCCCACCCATGACTGCATCGAAGCAGGTTGTCTAGCCAATGGCTCCACCTTCTAGCCCAAAAGCTCATCCATGTCCATTGTTGTAGGTGTTCACGGTGAGAATCAAGTTAATTTATGAAATTTTTTTTATGCATTAACCAAAATTAATTTAGGCAATTATTATTTTTCAATGAAATGATTGCCGTAAATGTTGTACGGTGGAATTGCTAAGAGGCTCAGCAGATCCAGGACACCCGCTTCTCGTCTCCCACTCACATCAGTGGTGAGTTATTTAAGATTCGAATTGTACATTCATTTTATAAATGTGGTAAATGTTACAAATGCTTGAAACTAATGGTACCTTATATCATTTGTTTCAGAGCGTGGAGAGACGGTCTTCTCCTGGACAGAAGAAGACTCGAGGTAGCAATAGCTCCAAGAAGAGGAAAATCGATTTTGGATATGCACGAGGGAGTGACCGGGGTGGTCACAATGCTTGACACACCATGTTATCTACATTAGCCACGATGTGGCACCTTTGGGCACCAATTGTCGTGTGCTTTGTATCTACGGCATGGGTCGCCATGTATTTTGGATCTACGAAACGAGTTGTCATATTTTGTATAGGGAACTAGTTGCCATGTATTTTGGATATATCTATATCTATATCTATCTATCTATCTATCTATATATATATATATATATATATATATATGAATATATATTCTCTTTCTCTTCCACTACCTTACTTAACACAATGAATATATGCTCTTTCTCTACTCAATAATCCGTTAGGGATATTTTTCCCTTACAATGGTCTTTAATATAGGTAGAAACAATCAAATCCAATAAATTATTTTAGGAAATAACTAGATAAGGAATACAACTTGTTTCCTAAGCAACCAATGAGAAACATTAACCAACAGGTGAAGAATTTCAACATTTCCTAAGCTTTAATATGTTCATCTACAACCCCTCTCTCTCTCCCCCAACATCTACAAATTCCTCTTTTATACTACTAATTCTTGCATTTTCAAATTTGGTTTATGGGTAACAAATATAGAGAATACAACATGAGGAGCAGAGAGTATGAACTTGAGAATTGGAGAATAATGGGATAATGATCCCCAATGAGGTAGGATAATGAAGTACTCTTCACACTTCTACAAACTAATTTTACTTTTCCCAAGCTTGCATAACTACACAAGGTAGATTTCCTCGCCAACTTCCACATGAATTTATGATTGGATTCACAGGTAAAGGAAGTGGATGAACTTTATTGAAGGTGCATGATGAAAAGATGGGAGTTCTTAGAATGAAACTTGGTAATGGATGATTAATTTATCATAAGATCCCTCTATGTTTCTTCTCCATTGGAATCACAACCCATCCTGTGGTCTTTGCAACCATCTTTGATTGCTATATATTAAATTCTAACATTAAGATTTTCATAGCTTTGAGTTCATTGTGGTAATCCTACCACATCGTTCATACAAGTATATTTACAACATCTACATGACTAGCCATTCATTAGTCGAGGCTTGGCCTTGAGATGCATATTTACAACATTTACATCAAGTCCAATCTAGCTTCAAAACCCCCCCAAAACTAGTTACAATCTCATCCATACTAGGAAATACATCATTACTGATAATAATAACTACATATAATCCGCATAAATTATATTAATAGCCAAACAACAAAAAATATGGAGAAATACCGAGAAAAACCCTAGTTTCCAAAATGGACCTACAATATGACACTTGGGCTACGGGACCGGAGGAGAGGGGCACCCCTAGCACTATCCTGATGTCCTGAATCCAATGGATTCAATGGTTTGTCGATCCGAGCCATGGTCGTCATTCTATGGCTCGTTCCATCTCGCATCAAAATGCCTTTAGAGACACCTGTTGGATACCTACCGGGGGTATAGAATTCAAACCGTGCAACAAAACAGGGTTCATGGGATTCCTGCAAGTGTGTCTAGGTAGTCTCTAGCTGGGATCCCTAGCCATAAGTGTCTGGTCGATGATTTTGCAAATTTGACCCCAATGTGCAAAAATTACACACTCCCTTACTGAGAAAAACCCTAGTTTCCAAAATGGACCTACAAGATGACACCTAGGCCATGGGACTGGAGGAGAGGGGCACCCTAGCACTATCCTGATGTCCTAAATCCAACGGAGTCGACAGTTTTTCGATCTGAGCCATGGTCATCATTCTATGGCTCGTTTCGTCTTGCATCCAAAAGGCCTTCAAGGACACCTGCTGGATACCTACCAGGGGCATAGAATCGCAACCGTGCAACAAAATCGAGTTCCAGGGAGTCCTGTAACTGTGTCTAGGAAGGTTCCAGCTGGGAAAACTAGCCATAAGTTCCCGGTCAACGATTTTGCAAATTTGATCCCAATGTGCAAAAAGTGCACACTCCCTTACTGAGCAAAACCCTAGTTTTCAAAATGGACCTACACGATGACACCTAGGCCATGGGACCGAAGTATAGGGGCACCCCTATCACTATCCCGATGTCCTAAATCCAACGGAGTCAACAATTTGTCGATCTAATCCATAGTCGTCATTCTATGGCTCGTTCCGTCTTGCATCTAAAAGGCCTTCAGGGACACCTACTGGATACCTACCGGGGGCATATAATTCCAACCGTGCAACAAAACTGGGTTTTAGGGAGTCCTGCAAATGTGTCTAGGAAGGTTACAGCTAGGAACGCTAGCCATAAGTTCCTGGTCAACGATTTTTAAAATTTGACCCCAATGTGCAAAAATTGCACACTCCCTTACTAAGCAAAACCCTAGTTTCCAAAATGGACCTACATGATGAGACCTGGGCCATGGGATCGGAGAAGAGGGGCACCCCTAGAACTATCCTAATGTCCTGAATCCAATGAAGTCGATAGTTTGTCGATCTGAGCCACGGTTGACATTCTATGGCTCATTCTGTCTCGCATCCAAAAGGCCTTTAGGGACACCTGCTGGATACCTACTGGGGGCATATAATTCCAACTGTGCAACAAAACCGGGTTCCGGGGAGTCCTGCAAGTGTGTCTAGGAAGGTTCCAATTGGGAATGCTATCCATAAGTTCCCGGTACCCCAATGTGCAAAAATTGGACACTCCCTTACTGAGCAAAAACCTAGTTTCCAAAATGGACCTATAAGATGACACTTGGGCCATGGGACCGGAGGAGAGGGGCACCCCTAGAACTATCCCGATGTCCTGAATCCAATGGAGTAGATGGTTTGTCGATCTGAGCCACGATATTCATTCTATGGCTCATTCCATCTCTCATCCAAAAGGCCTTCAGGGACACCTGTTGGATACCTACTCGGGGCATACAATTCCAACCTTGCAAAAACTGGGTTCCGGGGATTCCTGCAAGTGTGTCTAGGAAGGTTCCAACTAGGAACGCTAGCCATAAGTGCCCGATGGATGATTTTGCAAATTTGACCCCAATGTGCAAAAATGGGACACTCCCTTACTAAGCAAAACCCTAGTTTCCAAAATGGACCTACAAGATGACACCTGGGCCATGGGACTGGAGGAGAGGGGCACCCCTAGCACTGTCCTGATGTCCTAAATCCAACGGATTCAATCCGAGCCATGGTTGTCATTCTATGGTTCATTCCGTCTCGCATCCAAAAGGCCTTCAGGGACACTTGCTGGATACCTACCAGGGGCATAGAATTCCAACCGTGCAACAAAACCAGGTTCTAGGGAGTCCTGCAAGTGTTTCTAGGAAGGTTCCAACTGGGAACGCTATCCATAAGTTCCCAGTCGATTATTTTGCAAATTTGACCCTAATGTGCAAAAATTGCACACTCCCTTACTGAGCAAAACCCTAGTTTCCAAAATGGACCTAGAAGATGACACCTGGGCCATGGAACCGGAGGAGAGGGGAACCCCTAACACTATCCTGATGTCCTGAATCCAACAGAGTCAACGGTTTGTCGATCGGCGAGCCACGATCGTCATTCTATGGCTTGTTCCGTCTTGCATCCAAAATGCCTTCAGGGACACCTGTTGGATACCTACCGGGGGCATAAAATGACCTCATAGTCCCAAGGTCAAGGGGTTTCAGTACTTGACCCAATCATGCATAAGTGCATAGTCACTTACTAAGAGAAACATTAGTTCTTCATATCCATGAGAAAGATGATCATTAGGAAATGGAACCACATGAGAGAGGTTCCCCTAGATAAAATGCATTGTTATGGACCCAACGGATTTGATGGGTCATCGATATGATCCCCTGTCTTTATTTTATTGCAACTTGTAGGTCTCCTTCTAAATCCTTTTAGGGACACATGGGTGATTCTTTCATTAGGGAATACAAATTGAACCAGGCATCGGAATTGAGTTTCATAAGCTTGTGCATGTGTGTTTGGACATCCTCGACATGGACACACCAGGCACACTCCAAAGGTGAATGGGTTTCAATACTTCACCAAATCATCAAAAAGTGTATAGTCACTTACATAGAAACACCCTAGTTCCTAAGATCAATAAAGCAAGACAAGCATTGGGTGATGGACCCATGGGAGAGAACTTCCTCTTAATGGATTGCATTGTCATGGACCAACGTAGTTTAGGGTTCGTCGATCTAAGCCACGGTTATCATTTTATGACAAGTTGAAGGCCAGCACCAAAAGGCTTTGAGGGACACTTGGTTATTATGTCATTAGGGAATACAAATTGAATTCTATAAGATTCTACATGTGTGATTGTCCATTACCAACATGATAACACAGCCCATAGTCCCAAGGTTGAGGGGCTTAGTACTTGACCCAATCATCCAAAATGTCCATAGTGATTTATTGAACAAAACCCTAGTTCCTAAGGTCAATGAAGAAGATGAGCATAGGGTGATGGAACCATGGGATAGAGGTGCCCTTATATGGAATTCATTATCATATACCTAATAGATTTGGTGTTTTGTTGACCCGAATGACAATCATCATTTTATGGCGAGTTGCAGGTCACCTCCGAAATCCTTTCAAGGACACTTGGTGATTATTCCATTGGGGCATAAAAATAGATCTGGGCATCTAATTTGAATTCTATAAGATGGTGCATGTGTGTTTTTCCATGATTCACATGGGAACACCACCCAAGGTCCCGATATTTAGGATTTTTAGTACTTGATCCAATCATGGAAAAAGTGCATAGTCACTTATTGAGAAAAACCCTAGTTCATGAGATCAACAAAAAAGACAAGCACTAGGTGATGGACCCATGGGAGAAAGGTTCCCCTATATGGAATGCATTATCAAAGACCCAATGGAGTCAATGGTTCATTGATACGAGCCACAATCATCATTTTATGGTGAGTTGCAGGTCACATCCTAAATCATTTCAGGGACACTTGGTGATTTTTTCATTAGGGGATAAAAACTAAACCAAGCATAACAATTGAGTTCAGTAAGATCCCACATGTGTGTTTTTCCATGCTCGACATGGACACACCACCCATATTCCCAAGGTTTATGGGTTTTAGTACTTGACCCAATCGTGCAAAAAGTGCATATTCTCTTAGGGAGTTGTTAGAAGATTTCAAGGATGGGATACTACAAATTATGCTTAAAAAAACCATTGCGTACATTTCATAATTTTTTTTTAGTTTATTTATATGTTTGATCTAATAACATGTTGTAAGAGTAGTAGTATGAGTACACCCAATCTCAAATATGAGAGTAATTGGGAAGCCCATGATAAAATTATGGTAAGACGGACATAAGATGCATGAGGTTCTTGAATTTTTGGAAGCTTGTCCACTATGTTTCTATTTTTCCTCAGAGTTTTTCACAATGTACTGACAATTACTAGATATAAATGGTGTTCCTATTGGTCTGGGTGGAGGAAAAAGAAACACATACAACATCTCATTGAACTAAAGAACTAATGTATTGGTGTTGTAATTGATGCAACCAAATTAGCATAAGCATGGAAGTGTTTTGACCACCTTAACCACTAAAATAATGAATTAGTCAAATATGGGGGGAAGTGATAATTACATGTCAATGAACACTTATACTCCTCCATATGATTATAAATGTACCACTTTACACTAGTTATGGGATCAATAATGTATTCTTCTACTATGTTTTAAGATTAATATCCAGTATAGTAAATATTATTGCACTAATGTGTCTTAATGTGTTTTTTTTCTTTCAACTCATAAATTCAAGACCACTACAATTGATCCATGTCTCAATTCATGGTTGTCAGAAAATATCAAACATGAAATTTATGTTGCAAACAACTTTATATGACCATGCATGCCTTATTATTTCAAGCTACTCGTTGCAAATATCAACATGTTCTTATCTAGACCTAAGTTTTATGAACTAGGGTTTTCACCATTATATTTGGTCGACAACATTAGCTATAGTGCCTATCACACGATAACTATCTAGGTCAATTGCAATATACTAGTAGCTATTAACAAGGAAAACCAATACTATTATTATGGGGTGGCTATATGAATGTTGAGGAAAATCTATATATGAATGTGAATTTTCTTAATATTGAATGTTAATAATTTGAAACCTTATGAGCCATCCACAATTGGAAATTCAAATGCGGAGAAATTCATGTCAAAGAGAACTTACCACTGTAATATTAGGTAGGCATGTAAGTTAATTGAGTGTGGAATTTTGAGAATATTTTATAGGACCCAAACAAACCTAAGACATGTCCTATATGGTAGTTTGAAAGCTCCTTTATGCACGTGCGGCAGTTGACGGTACCCAAGTCCGCTCGTCGGATTGGGTTCCGTGCCCCCAGAGCGATTCCTCAAAGTGTCCCTGAATGGCCCCGAGGTGCTAGACCAAGATTCCCGCAGCACCCAAACCATGGCTTTGGTCACAAATATGTCAATTCCGATGGATTCGGGATGTTGAGTTTCAACTAGGGGACCCCCCACGACATGCCTCCAATCCCCGAAAATGGTGTTATTGTGCCTTCTTTAGAGATAGGGTTCTGCTCAATGAAGGCCTTTCGAATATTGCTCAAGGGGGTCATTTCTCATCCGAAGGATCTCGGGCGTGCGTGGCCACCGTGGACACATCCACAATGGCCATAAGCATGTGCGGGAGCCGACGGAATCCAAGTCTGCTCATCGGTTTGGGTTCCGTGCCCCCGGAGCAAATCCTTAAAGTGTCCCTGAATGGCCTCGGGGTGCCGGACCAAGATTCCCACAACACCCAAAATGTGGCTCTGGTTGCGCATCCATTGATTCCGATGGATCCAAGACGTCAGGTTTCATCTAGAGGACCCCACACAACGTGCCTCCAACCCTCAGAAACAGTGTTATTGTGTCATCTCTGGAGCTAGGGTTTTGCTCAATGAAGGCCTTTCGAATATTGCTCAAGAGGGTCATTTCTCGTCTGAAGGCTCCTAGGCATGCATGGCCACCGTGGACATGTCCACAATGGCCATATGCACATGTGAGAGCCGATGCAATTGAAGTCCACTCGTCAGTTGGGGTTTCGTGCCACCGGAGCAAATCATCAAAGTGTTTGTGAATGGCCCCGGGGTGTCAGACCAAGATGCCCGCAACACCCAAACCATGGCTCCAGTCACAAATCCATCGATTCCGATGGATCCGGGACGTTGGGTTTCAACTAGGGAACCCCCCGCAGCATGCCTCCAACCCCCGAAAATGATGTTATTGTGCCATCTCCGGAGCTAGGGTTTTGCTCAGTGAGGACCATTCCAAATTCGCTCAAGGGGGTCATTTCTCGTTCGAAGGCTCCCAGGTGTGCGTGGCCACCGTGGACACATCCACAATGTCCATATGCATGTGTGAGAGCCGAAAAAATCCAAGTCCGCTTGCTGGTTTGGGTTTCGTGCCCCCAGAGCAATTCCTCAAAGTGTCCCTGAATGGACCCGGGGTGCCGGACCAAGATGCCTGTAGCACCCAAACCGTGGCTCCAATCGTGAATCCGTCAATTCCGATGGATCCAGAGCACCGAGTTTCAGCTAGCCCCCCCCCCCCACATCATGTCTCAAAATTCCGGAAACGGTGCCAATGTGCCATCTCCGGAGCTAGGGTTTTGCTCAGTGAGAGCCATTCCAAATTCGCTCAAGGGGGCATTTCTCATCCGAAGGCTACTGGGTGTGCGTGGCCACTGTGGAAATGTCCACAATGATGCATATTTCTATTTTGGATGTGTCCATGGTGGCCACGCATGCCTGGGAGCCATCGGACTAGAAATGACCCCCTTGAGCAATATTCGAAAGGCCTTCATTGAGCAAAATCCTAGCTCCAGAGATGGTACAATAACACTGTTTTGGGGGGTTGGAGGGACGCTGTGGGGGGTCCCCTAGCTGAAACCTGACATCTCGGATCCATCAGAATCGACAGATTCACGATCGGAGCCACGGTTTGGGTGCTGCAGGCATCTTGGTCCGACACCCCGAGGCCATTTAGGGACACTTTGAGGAATTGTTCTGGGGGCACATAACCCAAACCAGCGAGCGAAATTGGATTCCGTCAGCTCCCGCACGTGTGTATGGCCATTTTGGATGTGTCCATGGTGGCCATGCATGCCTAGGATCCTTCAGATGAGAAATGATCCCCTTGAGCAATATTCGAAAGGCCTTCACTGAGAAAAACCCTAGCTCTAGAGATGGCACAATAACACCGTTTTCGGGGGTTGGAGGTGTTGATGTATATGTAACTTCGGAATGTATTTCATATATGTATATTGTACTCCTATAGATTTGGTATTATTCCTCTATATGGAAGTGTTTGTATTCCTATAGAGATGTTATTATTCCTCTATACGAAAGTGTCATCATTTATATTGTAAGTGTCGTAACTTATACTTGATAGGTTATTAGACCACCTTGTTGGGGTCGGCCTTGTTTAAGTCATGTGGGTCAAAGGGTTATTAGACCACCCTATTGGGGGTCGGCCCAGTC
The DNA here is from genome assembly GCA_027924585.1 of Larix kaempferi. Classification (NCBI taxonomy): domain Eukaryota; kingdom Viridiplantae; phylum Streptophyta; class Pinopsida; order Pinales; family Pinaceae; genus Larix; species Larix kaempferi. The sequence continues at coordinate 3,671,707 of BSBM01000827.1, forward strand.
AGCATTATGTTATGTGGTTAAGTTAAGGCCGACCTAGTAAAGGTTATTACGCAAGTCAAGTTAAGTATAAATAGAGTGCGGGAGGCACTCTATTTGATCATTCTATTCTTACACACACTCTTTGGAGAGTGGGAACTTGTGGAGGAGGAGAAGCTGCTGCTAGGAGATGTCTATCTCTTATGCTTGGGTTGTATCATTGCTCTATCTATCTCTGAGGAAGTTATTGGGGTTTTTCACCTTTATGGTTTTCCCCAAGTAAACACTGTCTCTTGTGTGCTTGCGTTATTGTGTCCATGATTAATATGTTGTACATGTTGTTCTCTCAGTTAAGATCCTAGATCAGATTGAAGTAAATTCTGAAAAACTAACATGGCATCAAAGCTAGATTGAAAGAAGGCATGGTATGGCATGTATGACACTTGTTGCACTTGCAATGCTAGGGCTTGATATAGCAAAAACCAGGCATCGTAGAACTTTCGCTATAAATCCATTTTGGCGAAGGTTTCGGATCTGAAACTTTTACAAGTCGAAGATCAAATCCCCATGTACCTTGTGTCCAAAGGACAACTTCTAATTCGTTTTACATTGTGTTTTATGATCTGTACAATCTAGGGTTTCGGCCTCTTCTAGATCTGAGTCATAAATAGGTGACCTAGGAAACGAGGTCATAACATGGGCTAGGAAGCACCAAATGAAATTTCGTAAAACGTGACAGGTATTGCATGGACTGTAATTTCTCAGGTAACGTTTTTAGAGGCCTAAACTTAACCAGTAAAATGTGGCACGCCGTACAAATTCGCTCTCCTGTTTTATCCCATAAACAGGTCACGTTGCGACACTTGGCATAAATATCTCTCAGAGAATCCAATTGAGGTCAGAACTATGGGGTTGGAAAGATGACAGGTCGGGCTACCACAGGTAGAAGTTTCAGACCCTGTGGATTCGTAATTTCGGAGTTACACTAGAAACAATTAGGTGCATATTTCTTTAAAAACAGAATTGGATTTTGAGCACCTTCATTCATGGCTCCAGGAATTAGGGTTTCAGAGAAAGTTGGAATTCTTGTAACCAAAGACCACGATCAGATTTTTTGGTTGGGAAGAAGTTCAGGTTTGATCAGACCCTAGTTCGGGACTTTGATCGGAAAAGTGGAAAATTAGGGCTTCTACAAAAAATGGGAATTTTTGAAATCTATGACCACGGCTAGAAGCTCCTCAGGAAAATAGAAGCTTAGAGATTTGGATTCAAAATTTTGATTGGGAAGAAGGGTGGGCTTTATAAAACCCTAGTTCGGGGTCATGTCCAATGAATTTGGAAGTTTCAAAGGAAAATTTGAGGGGTGAAACTTTGCAGTTTTCAAATTCTGAGTATACCAGGTTGATCAGCTCATCAAGGCGCATCTTTCTATCATTTCAGATGTTTGAAATTCAAAGTTTGAATTTTTAGGGTTTCCCTGACAAACCCTAATCCAACTCCAGATCCAGTTTCTACAAATCAAGTGGATTGGGTTAACCCTAGAAGAAAATGGATTGGTCACCTGCATAAGTGAAGAAGTTCCTGTTTCAGAGGGAGATGAGGCTAAGGACTTACATAAGAAGATTACAAGCAATCTCGACAGGTATGACTTACAGGTATGTTTCGAATTCTGTTCATGGTTAAGTTTATGATATGTTTGTCTTTATATCATTACGATTAGTACAATCTTGATAATTACTAGACTTGTCGTATCACCTTAATAAAATTATGAATACATGATAGAATATATTCATTGATTAAGGTTTTGACACTTATGATTGTACTAATGCATTGTGATGTTGTATGAGGTTTATGTTGTTCACTAACATGAAAGGTACACCAAGAAAGACAAATCATGTTCTACTTCAAGAACATATGATCATGGTGACATGAAGACAAAGATTCATCCACTGTCATGGATCACATAGAAGATCTACTTACGAGGTATGTATAACTTGGCTCTACAATGGTTAACTTATGAGACATGCAGGTTACTAGCACAAGTCATTGAAGAGAACCAGAAAACATCATACGGGTATGTTAGACATAACTAGCTAACATAGTAATCTAGGTATGTTTTTCCTATATAAAGTTAGAATATACCTTGTGTTAGGATCCCTTATATAAGTATACTTGGTATGATTGGTTATGTTTATTCATAAACTTAGAAATGTAAGAAATCAAGGGTTTATGCATATTATGTCTCTTATCTTGATTGATGATTTGACCAACCAGAAGAGTCCTATGATCAAATAAGAATATGCATGAGTAAAATAAGTCTTCCCTGAAACCTTGAATACTAATGTTTATTATTTGTGTTTAAAATGATCATGACTATACATGTTTAAGATTATTGTGTTTTGATAGTTTTAAGATTATACTAATGAATGTGTGATTATGTATGAGACCTCGAGGATAACACAATGATGATACTAATAAGCATGCATAGTGATTAATGATGGATATAAGTTCAAGGACAGGTGAACCAGGAAGCAAAGATCAAGAGGGAGCACACTTCAGTAGTTTCTGTAAGGATGCATATATTCAGAGGGACTTGACCACTTGTCACAATCCACATCATAATGGAGTTACAGAAAGGAAGCAAAGACTGAGAGGGAGTCAACCCTACAACCAAACAAAGATAAATATTTTAATTGTCATTTCTTGCATATTTGTTTATTTAAATAATATTGTTCAATGATGTATATGCTTATGTTCCTAGACTTAGGGTGTGTATTATGTATATTAGAATAATTGCATTAATGAAAAGTATACTACTAATTTTCATATGATAGGTAAGTGGCCTATGGCACTGTACAACATTCCATTGCTACTTATCTAGAATGAAACCTCTTTGCTGACATATTGGGAGTTGTGCACACTCTTAACAATGTTCTGGTAGAGATTGGAAGGCATCTAGAAAGTTACGGGATATGGATAAATGTTGTATTGAAGCATTGGCTAAAATAATTGCATGAATGTATGACATATATCCTTATGTGTAAGATTTTGTTATGAAACTATGAGATGTTTCTAATCATGCAATTTAACGTGTCTTGTAGAGAAGATTGTATACCATCACCCACAAAAGAAGATCTACAACATTTGTTCCAGCAACAAATATATCTATTGAAGATATTGAAGTTCCCAAGATTCGAGAAGAATGCCATGATCGAGGAGTACCAGTCGATCATGAAGAATGATGTTTGGGATGCAGTCCCAAGACCTGAAGGGAAGTCTGTTGTGACTTCCAAATGGATCTATAAGATCAAGCATGCTGCAGGTGGCAACATAGAGACTTTTGCTCCTATAGACAGATTCACTTCCATCAGATCAGTACTTGCTCTAGCTGCAGTGATGAAGTGGAAGATACACCAGATGGATGTCAAGACAACTTTCTTGAATGGTGTAGTCGAAGAGGAAGTGTATGTGGAGTAGCCACTTGGTTTTGAGACACATGAAGGGAAGTCATATATGTGTAGAACTTGGTATGGTAGGATAGACAACTTTCTATCCAGTTTGGGATTTACGAAGAGTAAAGCGGATTCCAACCTTTACTACAAGGTTGAGGAAGGCAATCCAGTGATACTACTTTTGTATGTGGATGACCTGTTTATTATAGGTGAAGATAGATTGATTGCCGACACGCAGTGGAAGCTTGCTGCCAAATTCAAGATAAAGAACTTGCAGATGATGCACTACTTTCTAGGCATGGAGGTGTGGCAGAGTGCAGATGGAATATTCCTTGGACAAGGGAAGTATGCAGTAGAGATCCTGAAGAGGTTCGGGATGATGGACTGCAAGGCCATGGCCAAACCTATGACATCGAACCTGAAGCTTATGTGTGATGCTTCATCTGATCTGGTTGATGTCACGATGTATCATCAGATGATTGGGTCCTCTATGTACCTGACAAACATGAGACCAGATATTTGCTTTGCGGTGAACACATTGAGCCAGTTCCCGATGGATCCGAGAGATGTTCACCTGGTTGCTATAAAGCATATTCTGAGGTACCTGAAGGGTACGGTTGATTATGGGCTCAATTATGATGCGAATCAAAAGTTTAACCTACAGGGTTATGTTGATTCAGATTGAGCAGGCAGTGCTGCAGATAGGTAGAGCACTTCTAGGTGTTGCTTTAGTATGGGACCAGGTGTGATCTCTTGGTTTAGCAGGAAGCAGTCTTGCGTAGCACTGAGTATAGCTGAAGCAGAGTATGTTGCAGCTTGTTCAGCCAGTTGTGAGGTAGTATGGATTTGGAAGCTACTATCTGAGTTATTTGATCTCCCGTTGGAGGCTACTGGTATCTTTTGTGACAACTGGAGTTGTGTGAAGATATCTGAGAACCCGGTGCTCCACGACAAGTCGAAACACATAGAGATCAAATATCACTATATCAGGGATATGGTGCAGAGAGGAGCAGTGAAGCTTTTGTATGTTGCGACGGATGAGCAGATTGCAGATGTGCTTACAAAGCCACTAGCCAGACTGAATTTTGAGTACTTCAAAGAGAGGATTGGTTTTCTTTAGATCGATGAAACTTCGAGGAAGAAGTGATGGAGACATTTGCTGAAGCCATTCCAAGCATGTTGGAAGGAGGATCCTTCACATGGCTGTGGATGTAAGTGCTGGATGATGAGCATCAGAACGATGCTCCAGTTACTACTCTGTATATGTATATGCATCATGTTGGATGCTGGATATGATTAGTTGGATAATTTATGTATGTATGCATCATGTTGGATGTTGGATATGATCAGTTGGATCGTGTGTATGTATTTGTATATGTATCAGGTGGATACATTGTATGATCAAGTAGATCATGTATGTTGATATGTATCAGGTATGATAAGGTGGATCATGTATTTGTATATGTATCAGGTGGATACATTGTATGATCAGGTAGATAATGTATGATAATATGTATCAGGTAGATACTGTGCATGCGTTAGGATGATGCAGTGATGATGATCATGATGATCATGTGTACATCAGGATGATGTATGGTGAGTATCAGGTTGATACTCTGTGGCCATGGATAGGTTGTGCAGATAAGCATATAATAGCGCCCTGGGAGGTTTGCAAATTCTCTTGCTAGGTTTTTCCACTGGCATATAATAGCTCCTTGGAGATCTAGCAAATGCTCTTTTGAGGTTTTTCTTTGGGAGGACATATAATATCGCCCTGGGAGGTTTGCAGATTCTCTTGCTAGGTTTTTCCGCTGGCATATAATAGCTCCCTGGGAGATCTGGCAAACGCTCTTTCGAGGTTTTGTCCTATGGCATGTAAGTAGACCTGGGTGATCTGGATAGGATGAAAAAGGCCTTAGATGCTCTTTCAAGGAATTTCCATGACCACATGTAATAATTCCTGGAGATCTGGATAGGATGAAAAAGGCCTCAGATGCTCTTTAGGGTTCTTGCTTGGCAAGACACTCTTTTAAGGTTTTGTTGTGGGGGTCACATGTAATAAGTCTTGGAGATTTGGACAGGATGAAAAAGGCCTCAGATGCTCTTTAGGGTTCTTGCTAGTCAAGAGACTCTTTTAAGGTTTTGTGACAGTCACATGTAATGTGCTCCTGGGAGATCTGACAGGTAGAGCTGTGTGCTCGTAACATCCTGGGATGCTGCAACCAGGTTTTGTGACGCACGTAATAAGTCCTGAGGATTCCACAGTATGGCCAGTGATGATGAAGACCTGTAGATGGTGGGCCTACATCCAGTATGAAAAAGGACTAGCTCTGTAGAACTTCCTATGACAAGTAGATTCAGAGATTGATTGAGATAACATCAGTAGTGATGATGACGATGATTCGAGGATGATGATTCGCTGATGATGATCTAGAGAAGAAGACTTGTGCTAGCAAGATCTGTGTCAAGAAATACCTTCCTAGTTAAGAGGGAGTGTTGATGTATATGTAACTTCGGAATGTATTTCATATATGTATATTGTACTCCTATAGAGATGGTATTATTCCTCTATACGAAAGTGTTTGTATTCCTATAGAGATGTTATTATTCCTCTATACGGAAGTGTCGTCATTTATATTGTAAGTGTCGTAACTTATATTTGATGGGTTATTAGACCACCTTGTTGGGGTCGACCCTGTATAAGTCATGTGGGTCAAAGGGTTATTAGACCACCCTATTGGGGGTCAGCCCAGTCAGCATTATGTTATGTGGTTAAGTAAAGGATGACCTAGTAAAGGTTATTAGGCAAGTCAAGTCAAGTATAAATAGAGTGCAAGAGGCATTCTATTTGATCATTCTATTCTTACACACACTCTTTGGAGAGTGGCGCACTTGTGGAGGAGGAGAAGCTGTTGCTAGGAGATGTCTATCTCTTATGCTTGGGTTGTATCATTGCTCTATCTATCTCTGAGGAAGTTATTGGGGTTTTTCACCTTTATGGTTTTCCCCAAGTAAACTCTGTGTCTCTTGTGTGCTTGCATTATTGTGTCCATGATTGATATGCTGTACATGTTGTTCTCTCAGTTAAGATCCTAGATCAGATTGAAGTAAATTCTAAAAAACTAACAGGAGGCATGCTGTGGGGGGTCCCCAAGCTGAAATCCAGCATCCCGAATCCATCAAAATCGACGGATTCTTGGAAGGAGCCACGGTTTGGGTGCTGTGGGAATTTTCATCGGGAACCTCGGGGCCATTTAGGGACACTTTGAAGATTTGCTCTAGGGCCACGGAACCCAAACAGGCAAGCGGACTTGGATTCCATCGGCTCCCATAGGTGCACATGGCCATTGTGGATGCGTCCACGATGGCCACGCATGCTTGGGAGCCTTCGGATGAGAAATTACCCCTTTGAGTGAATTTGGAATGGCCCTCACTGAGCAAAACCCTAGCTCTGGAGATGGCACAATAACACCGTTTCCAGGGGTTGGCGGCATGCTGTGGGGGGTCCCCTTGCTGAAACCCGGTGTCCCGTATCCATTGGAATCGATGGATTCGCGATCGAAGCCATGGTTTGGGTGCTACAAGCATTTTCTTCGGGCACCCCGAGGCCATTCAGGGACACTTTGAGGATTTGCTCCGGGGCCACAGAACCCAAACCGACGAGCAAACTTGGATTCCATCGGCTACCAAAAGTGCACGTGGCCATTGTGGATGGTTCCACGGTGGCCACTCACGCCCGGGATCCTTCGGATGAGAAATGGAACCCTTGAGCAAAATTGGATCACTTCTCTTTTAGATTTGTGAAGACTTGTGATCACTAAAGTTACTAATATCTTGTTTTAACACTAAGGCCATTTCCCTAGTAGAACACATGGAGAGAGGAGCTAACACCTAACATAATTTTGGATGTCAACACTAGAGGAGGCCTCCAATTGCAATAATATATAGAATAAGGATTTATTCCTTCTCATACCATCAATATCACACTGTTTTATTTGTAACTAGCTTCATGGAGGAATTCATTATGGTTCATGAAAACACCCCTAGGAGGATATCTGAAGTCTAGGGAGGACAACTTGGCTTGAGCTTGATCCTTCTGAGATTATATTGTTACATCCCTTGGAGGTTTATGATTAGGGTTTTTTGATGAAACCCTAGGTGCATTTTCTAAATAAGAAGAAGAGAAGCATATGTATTGCATTGGATGACTTGTTTTAGTGATTCATGCATGTCATATCTCCTTAGGTCATCTAGGGATTTCACTATTTTCCCTAGCTATTTGTAGAGCTAGTGAATTGTAGTAGCCTTGTGATAAGGCTTTCATGCATGTTCTTGAATTGTAATTTATAGTTATATATGTATTGCTAATTTATCATAAGTAAAAGATAATTTTGTTGAGTGATTTGACATCATCATTGAATAAGTTATGGGTTGTTTTCCTATTGCTATAATTGTTGTAAAACTTATTTTTCAGATTTGGTTTATGCATGAAAAGTTTTCAATGCAACTAAATCTAATATAAGAACTAGGATATTTTTGTGAGGCTCCATGCAAATTCACTAAAGCACAAAAGTGATTGTGACTAGGTGAAACTCTACTCTTTGAGGTTTCAGAGGATTTTGATTTATGTGTTTCCTCCTACCATATTTAAGTATACAAAATATTTTCTAAGGGCATGCTAAAATATTCTAACATATACATTCATTGTGGGCAAGCCAGATGGACCACATTTCTTGCAAAGCCAAGGATTGATTTACATTATATGTGTGTGGTATCCATCGACAAAGAGTAGAGTTGAGATTTTTTGTGTGCCCATGGTTGAGGGTCTAAGAGTATGTGAGATGAAATGTCGATGATGATGATGGT